>JANJGN010000139.1:0-1337373 GCA_026770705.1 Isurus oxyrinchus | reverse complement strand
CTGTACCCCAGTGAGAGTCAGTGTGTGTGAGACTGTACCCCAGTGAGAGTCAGTGTGTGTGGAACTGTACCCCAGTGAGAGTCAGTGTGTGAGGAACTGTACCCCAGTGAGAGTCACTGATAGCGAATTTTAATTATGTTTTGAAAGTTTTTCATCTTCAAAATCCTGTAATTAATACGAAGCTGTACAGAATGATGGTGTGAAATGTTTCAGTGAAGTCATATCCGTTTTTTTCTGTCCTGTGTTTTGTGTGTGGTCTCTCTTGCTGATGATGTATTTTGTGGAAACGCCCACGCTCAGGCCAGTTCATAAACCTGTCCCATTTCCTGCACTTAAACCTATCCACAAATATTCCTCAATGGCAAATACGTTATCTGAAACGATTACTTTCTATGGCACGGCCTGATTACACCAGTACATTGTCACTTATTCATTTGCCTTAATGCAAATTAATCCCATGCATATTTCTGAAGCCTACCCTAACCAGTGGAATTTCAAAATGCAGTTTTAGCACCATTTCCCAAGTGACTTTCCAAGTGGATGTTCTAACACACGATATTTTATTCTGCTAGACAGCTTGAACCAGCACCAGCTACTCCGAGCACATTTTGCTGAGAAATGTTCTCCCCATGTCCATCCTGAGTGTGTTTTAACAAGGTCCTCATGAACGGAAGCTGTCAGCTGGATCCCTTTGCAGACCTTGCAATGTTCACCAGCTCGTCAGTCACACATGGTTCTCAATCCGTGTTCCATCGGAATTGGTTTCCATCTCTTACACAATACACTTCAAGTATTTTTTTGGGTGAGAGAGGGAACATGGAACACTGCAGTAAAAATAAACCTGCTTAGAGCAGTTTAAAAATAATATATATATATTTTTAAAAGCTCTGGCCTTCCATCAAACATTACATTAGACAGGTCCAGAAAAAGCGCGTGAACAAGCTTAGAGATCCAGGGCATTAACCCTTCCACTGCCAAATAAACAGTGACTCTGTACAGTTATACAGTGAGTGATCCTTACCCTGAATAAACAGTGACCCTGTACAGTTACACAGTGAGTGATCCTTACCCTGAATAAACAGTGACTCTGTACAGTTACACAATGAGTGACCCTTACCCTGAATAAACAGTGACTCTGTACAGTTACACAGCAAATGATCCTTACCCTGAATAAACAATGACTCTGTACAGTTACACAGTGAGTGATCCTTACCCTGAATAAACAGTGACTCTGTACAGTTACACAGTGAGTGATCCTTACCCTGAATAAACAGTGACTCTGTACAGTTACACAGTGAGTGACCCTAACCCTGAATAAACAGTGACCCTGTACAGTTACACAGTGAGTGATCCTTACCCTGAATAAACAGTGACTCTGTACAGTTACACAATGAGTGACCCTTACCCTGAATAAACAGTGACTCTGTACAGTTACACAGCAAATGATCCTTACCCTGAATAAACAATGACTCTGTACAGTTACACAGTGAGTGATCCTTACCCTGAATAAACAATGACTCTGTACAGTTACACAGTGAGTGACCCTAACCCTGAATAAACAGTGACCCTGTACAGTTACACAGTGAGTGATCCTTACCCTGAATAAACAGTGACTCTGTACAGTTACACAATGAGTGACCCTTACCCTGAATAAACAGTGACCCTGTACAGTTACACAGTGAGTGATCCTTACCCTGAATAAACAGTGACTCTGTACAGTTACACAGTGAGTGACCCTAACCCTGAATAAACAGTGACTCTGTACAGTTACACAGTGAGTAACTGAACAGCAGCAAGGTTAGTGTCTGGCGCAACTTGATCCGAACAGAGCAATGATTACTCTACAGAAATACAGGGATTATTCATTTTTAAAATGTAAGTGAAAGCCAGTATGCTATTGAACCAGGGGTGGAATCACAGCCAGTGTGCTCTTACACTGCAGGGCTCACTGAGGTGGCAGGGAACCCGGGCAGATTTGTCCCTTTGATAGCTCAGGAATAAAGAGATTAATTTAGCACATGACCAGGTTAACAAGCTCTTGACATGAACAGAATCACCAGAACATCCCCTAACTCCCATCCTGTGGATAGGCTGGATTCTACACGGTCTGTATGTGAGGGGCAAACAACAGGCAGGGAATGGGTGGGGGCATCATAGTCACAACCTATGGTATTTGCACACTTCGCAAATAAAGGTGCGAGAATTTTAAGTGATGCATTCCGTTGCCAAATAGCTACATCCCTTCCCACTACATGTTGCCACACATTCCCAGTTAACAGAATAAAAAGAAAGACCTACATTTATCTAGCCTCCAGCAAAGTGATTTACAGCTAATGAAGTATTTTTGAAGCAGTGTCACTGCTGTAATGTAGGAAAAGTCACAGCTAATTTATGCAGAGCAAGATCCCATATAGAGTAAAGCTATAATGATCAGGCAATATATTTTTCAGTGATGTTGATTGAGAGATAAATATTGACCAGGGTGGTAGAAAGAGCTCCCTTCTCTGAGAATAATGCAATCTGATCATTTACATCCACCTGAGAGGGCAGCCCAGCCTCAACATAATCTCATACAAAATATAACACCTCCAACCTTGCCACACTCCCTCAGTACTGACCCTCTGACAGAGCAGCACTCCCTCAGTACCGACCCTCTGACAGTGCAGCACTCCCTCAGTACTGACCCTCTGACAGTGCGGCACTCCCTCAGTACTGACCCTCTGACAGTGCAGCACTCCCTCAGTACTGACCCTCTGACAGTGCAGCACTCCCTCAGCACTGACCCTCTGACAGCGCAGCACTCTCTCAATACTGACTGCCTGACAGTGCTGCACTCCCCCAGTGTAACACTAGCAGTGTGAGCCTATACGTTTTTGTTCTCTTCTCTGGAGGAGCTGGAGGACGAATTTAATTCTTATGCCTTTGGGCACGAGTCCTGTCAGCCTCTGTTCTTCTCCACAATGTGTGACAATGAGTATCAGGACGCAGGACCCGCTTGGTGTTTCTGAACAATTGGAGGACTGATACAGCCATTGAGAAGGGATTGTCCCCAGGCTTTGTACAGCATTGGCCTTCCTGTCTGGGACTATAGCTCGTTGCTCTGCCTCGTCTGCCCTACTGGGGTCCAGGTCCCCTAACCAGCCCCTGACCAACTGCCCCTGGGACCAAGTCTTCAATCCTTGCCAGGCCGCTGATCCCGGAACTTTACCAGCATTCGGGTGTGTGGGCTCTGCTAATTCAGATGTACCGACTCCGTCCCACAGCTCCAGTGCTCTCCGGCAGCTGGAGATGAGACAGCAACATCTGTCAGGCTCAATGCACATCTGGAGAGAGTTTGAAACAGCTGGGAGGGTGGGAGCACAGCTGGAGCAGCTACAGACACAGCTGGCATTGGCAGTGCACAGAACCATTCTTCTGACTCAATCGCCTTGACTCCGGGTTGGTTAAAATCGCGCAAGTTCCTCTCTGAATTCTGACCGTTCGCAAGAAACCGTTCACTGCCTGGAAAGTTCCAGTGACACATGCCTTTTCTAACACCTGTGTGTCCATCACTATCTGTTCCCCCTCTCCCTCTGTCCCCACATCTACCTCACCTGCCTGGTTTAGCGCTCAGTTCAGGACTGGGTCACTCATTTGACCAACAAGGACCCAGCTTTGGTGTTCCAGAGAGAGTCAGGGACCCCGCACCCTCCGCCTGTGAGTCAGGAATTCTGCTGCTTGCGTGAAGCACAGGATTTAGTCCAACCACACACACAAACACAATCCAAATATAACAGATACAAGCAAAATACCGCGGATGCTGGAAATCTAGAACCAAAACAAAAATACCTGGAAAAACTCAGCAGGTCTGACAGCATCTGCGGAGGGGGAGACAGTTAACGTTTCGAAACACTGATTCTATCCTGATAACTCTCTATCCATTTCTCTCAGTCTCTCACGCTCTTTCTCTCTCTCTCTCTCCCCGTCTCTCTGTCTCTGTGTCTCTGTCTCTCTGTCTCTCTCTCTCTCTCCCTCCCTGTCTCTCTCTCTCCCTCCCTGTCTCTCTCTCTCTCTCTGTCTCTCTCTCTCTCCCTCCCTCCCTGTCTCTCTCTCTCTCTCTGCCTGTGGTTTGCATGTTTAGACAACCCCAGCTGCAGAAACTGACATGAGATTTCGTTCTGTGTGCCGGTATCTCTTTCTCTCTGCTCATCTCGTCAGCATCTCTCAATCCACGTGCGGCTTTTTCTGTTCCCCTCCATCGAATGCTCTCTCTCTCCCTGTCTCTGTCTGTCTGTCTGTCTGTCTCTCTCCCTCTGTCTCTGTCTCTCCCTGTCTCTGTCTGTCTGTCTGTCTGTCTCTCTCCCTCTGTCTCTGTCTCTCCCTGTCTCTGCTCTGTCTGTCTCTGTCTCTATCTCTCTCTCCCTGTCTCTCTCGCTCCCTGTCTCTGTCTCTCTCTCTCTATCTCTCTCTCTCCTTCTCTGTCTCTCTCTCCCTGTCTCTCTCGCTCCCTGTCTCTGTCTCTCTCTCTCTCTATCTCTCTCTCTCTCTGTCTCTCTCTCTCGGTCTCTCTGTCTCTGTCTCTCTCTCTCTCTCTCTCTCCCCCTGTCTCTCTCTCCCTGTCTCTCTCGCTCCCTGTCTCTGTCTCTCTCTATCTCTCTCCGTCTCTGTCTCTCTCTCTCTCTATCTCTCTCTCTCCTTCTCTGTCTCTCTCTCTCGGTCTCTCTGTCTCTCTCTCTCTCTCTCTCCGTGTTTCTCAGACGGTTCGCAATAATCTGACTCTGCGCTTTTCTCTCCTTGCTTGTGCCTGTCTCCCTCTTTCCGTCTCTGTCCCAATCCCTGTTCTAGTTTTTTCTGTCTATATCTTTCTGCTTTTATCTGTCTCTCTCTCCTTCCTTATGTGTCTATCTGCCTCCCTCACTCGGTTTTCTCTCTCCCTGCTTTTTCTGTTTGTTCCTCTGTTTTTACCATCTCTCTTTCCTCCTGTCTCTCTCTCTGTCTCTCTCTCCCCCACCCAGACCCCGCTTCCTTTCCTCACGGATGAATTGGCTCTCCTCGCACACAGAGAAACACACACACAGACACAGACACACAGACACAGACACACACACACAGACACACACACAGAGACACACACACAGATACACAAACACACAGACACACACACAGACACACAGACACAGACACACACAGACACACACACAGATACACAGACACATAGAGACACATACACACACAGACACACACACACAGACACATAGAGACACACAGATACACACACAGACACATAGAGACACACACGGACACACACACACAGACACACACACAGACACACAGAGACACACAGAGACACACACACAGATACCCAGACACACAGACACACACAGACACATAGAGACACACACACACACACACACAGACACACAGAGACACAGACACACACACAGACACACAGAGACACACAGAGACACACACACAGATACCCAGACACACAGACACACACAGACACACAGACACACACACACACACACACAGACACACAGAGACACACAGAGACACACACACAGACACACACAGAGACACACACACAGACAAATAGAGACACACACACACAGACACATAGAGACACACAGACACACACAGACACACACACACAGACACATAAAGACACACAGACACACACAGATACACACCCAGACACACACACATAGAGACACACACACACAGATACACAGACACACACAGACACATAGAGACACACAGACACACACACACACACACACACACAGAGACACACACAGACACACACACACACACACAGACACACACAGACACACACACGGTGTGGGAGACAGAGTTTGCAGCTGTGTTTTACAGAGAAGCAGGAGACGGTGCGGCTGAGCGGCTCCTGACTCACTCACCTGGCGGTTCGGCTGCCTGCTCCTGGCTCTGCAGGTAACTCTTGGCGGCTCTGCAGATGCCTCGTCCGTGAAGCAGGGCGTGAAGGGGCTTGTCCTCGTCTTGCTTGGGTAGACACTTCAAACCCACGCCGCAGATCTCGGTGTACACGCCGCAGTTGTGTCCCTCTGGCAGGGCACAGGTCAAGCAGCAGCCGCAGCCTGGTTCCTTGACCAGCTCACAGCCCACAGGGTTAGCCTGGCACAGAGACGGAGACTTCTGATCACACGGCTGGCAACTGATCATCGGACCGAGGGCTTGTGACCGGCTCCAGTAAGTCACACACAACAGAAACACAAACTCCAAATAGCCTAACATCTCCAGCAGCTTTTCCCAGGATAGGCAAAGGGGAGGAGGGGGGTGGGGGGGGGGGGGGGACTACTCAACAGAGTGGGTGGTGGGGGGGGGGGAAGCTGTTTGCAATCTTGTTGAAAAAAAAGTTTTCCAAAACTTTCGAAGATGTCAAATTTGCCTATTTAATTTTTCTTTTAAAAAAATATATTTTTATTTGCAAAAATTGCAGTTTTAATAAAACAAGGTTTTCAAACTTTTCTTCTAGAAAAATGGTAAAGTGGTGCAGATTCAGGACTATCAGAGAGAGAGAGAGAGAGAGACCAGGCGCCTGTGTCCGACTCAACAATCTGCTTGTCCCGGCTTCCCCGACTGCCCTTTTTAAATAGATATCGTTCCACTGCCCCAGGATCTGAATAACTCACTCCTCCCAGGACCAGAGCAAAGGAGGACTATTTGGAAATACAGCTCCCAGCTGTGAGACACACCAACACTCAGTGAGCGCAGTTTGAAAGGTGACACCCATTTGAAAATTTGAACCAACGTATTTACTGTAATGAGGAAAGAGGATTTCAGTCCGCTCGGCTTTCTCATTTTCCGAGCCTGAGTTGGAAAACGAGAGAAAATAAGAGAAATAGAATCAGAGAGAGAGAGAGAGAGAGAGAGACAGTGACAGAGAGAGAGAGAGTGAGAAATAGAGAAACAACCAGAAAGTGTGAGTGGGAGAGAAATAGGTGCAAGGAAACCTAGGGACATAGAGCTAGAGATAGGGAGATCGAGAGGCAGAGAGTCAGACAGAGAGACAGGCAGAGAGAGACGTACACACATACATAGATAGATAGAGAGACAGACAGAGAGGCATAGAGAGAGGGAGAGAGAGACATAGAGAGCCAGACAGAGAGACATAGAGAGCCAGACAGAGAGACAGAGAGACGTAGAGAGCCAGACAGAGAGACAGGCGCAGAGAGAGACACACACACATACACACACAGGTAGATAGAGACATAGAGAGCCAGACAGAGAGACAGAGAGACGTAGAGAGCCAGACAGAGAGGCAGGCAGAGGGAGAGAGAGAGAGAGAGACAGATAGAGGGAGAGAGGCAGAGAGAGAGAAAGAGAAATAGAGAGAGACACACACACATAGATAGAGAGAGAGAGGGAGGGAGACAGAGAGTGAGACACATATGGACAGCAGGACAGATAGAATAACAGAGAGAGGGAGGTAGACAGATACAGATAGATAGAGAGAGGAGAGATAGAGAGGGTAATAGAGGGAGAGACACACACATAAAGAGAAAGAGAGAAAGGCAGAGTGAGATGGACACACAGATGGAGAAGCAGTCACACACACAGGGACAGACACGGTTCGAGGGAGATGGACACAGAGATAAGGTGGACGGAAGAGATGCAGAGAACAGAGAGGATAGAGACACACATACAAAGACAAAGAGAGGTAGAGAGGCAGAAAGGCACACACACACACACACACACACACACACACACGGATAGATAAGGAGAGGAGAGGCAGAGAGAGAAAGAGGAATAGAAATAGACACAGACAAAGATGAAGAGAGAGGCAGTGAGAAAGGTGGACACAGATAGAGAGAGAGGGAGAGAGAGAGAGAGCAGATGCAAAGAGATCTACACACAGAGATAGAGAGAAACACACACACAGATAGATAAAGAGAAAGGAGAGGCAGACAGAGAGACACAGATTGAGAGAGAGAGACAGAGATAGGGAAAGAAAGAGAGGCAGACACAGAAATAGAGAGAGAGAGGGGGCAAAGAGAGAGACCCACACACAAATCCACACACAGAGATGGAGAGAGAGACACACACACACACACAGATAGATAAAGAGAAAGAGGAGCGGCAGACAGAGAGACACAGATTAAAAGAAAGAGAGACAGAGAAAGGGAAAGAAAGAGAGGCAGACACAGAAATAGAGAGAGAGGGGGCAAAGAGAGAGACCCACACACAGAGATAGAGAAAGAGAGAGGCAAAGAGAGGGAGAGACAGACACAGGGAAGGGGAGAGGCAAAGAGAGAGACAGGGAGGCAGTGATGCATATAGGGAGAGAGGCGATGGAGACAGAGAGATATGGGAGTTAAACCATTACATGCCATTGTTTCTGAGTTTAAATACCAAAGGGTTTCTGCAGGTTTCGTACAATGAGCCTGATCCCATTCTTTGCTGGTTTTAGGGACAGGAAGAGACCATTTAGTCCCTTGATCCTGTTCCCTCATTCAGTGAGCTCATAGCTGCAGTCCTTTCACATGCCCCTATTTCATAAGCATTAATCCCCTCACTCAATAAAAATCTATTAATCTCAGTCTTGAAAGCTCCAATTGACCCTCGGTCTCAACAGTTTTGGGGGGTAGGGAGTTCCAGATTCCCACTGCCCTCTGTGTGAGGAAGTTCCTCCCGACATCACCCCTGAATGGCCTGGCTTGGATTTAAAGGTTCTGCCCCCTTGTTCTTGGCTCCTCCTCCCTCGACCCCCCCACCCTCCCACCTCCATCAGAGGAGACAGTTTCTCCCTAGTAACCTTATCAAATCCTTTAATCAACTTAAACAATGACAATTTATATTTACATAGCATCTTTAATCCAATAAAGCATCCCAAATTGCTTCACAGGAGCATTGTGACTATGACACCAAGACACAATATGTAGATATTAGGGCTGGGAATTAGGATTAGTGTTAGTGTTAAGGTTAGAATTAGAAATTGGTTTAGGGTTAGGGTTAGAGTTGGGGTTAGGGTTTTAGGGTTAGGGTTGTGGTTAGGGTATTAGGCCACAAAACCAAATGCTTGGACAAAGAGGTCAGTTTTAAGGAGCGCCTAAAAGAGTTAGGGTTAGGGTTTTAGGGTTAGGGTTAAGTTTAATTTTAGGTTTAGGGTTAGTGATAGGGTTAGGTTCTGGTCACTCAATCTGCAGTGCAACACTCCTTCCTGAGGTACGGAGCCCAGAACTGAACCCAGTTACTCCAGATGGGGTCTGCCCAGAGCTTTATATAACTGTAATCTCACCTCCTCCCCTTTGTATTCCAGCCCCTGGGGTAAAGGACAACCGGCTTTTTAATTTATTTTGACCTCTCCATCTGCTTTTAATGATTCCTGTGCTTGGATCCTTAAATCTCTCCGCTACTCCACACTTCCTAGTTTCCTGCCATTTAGAAAATATTCTGATCTGTCTTTCTTAGGTCTAACGTTGGTGATCTCATACTTCCCCACACTGAACTCCAACTATTACAAATTTTGTCCACTCTCGCTGAATCTATCAGTGTCCCTTTGCCCCTTCCTGCTCCCATCCACACTGCTCACTGTATCACCCACATTGGTGTCATCAACAGATTTTAAAAAATGGTCCCTATTCCTTCATCCAGGTCATGTATAAATATCGTGAAAAACTGAGGCCCCAGAGCAGGTCTCTGGGAAACACCACTGGTCACATTCTGCCAAGTTGAGCATATTCCCATTATCCCTACTCTCTGAACCCTATTTCCTAACCAATTCCCTATCCATGTCAGTAGGTCGCCTCCAATTCCATGTGCTCTTATTTTTGTTAACAGTTTTCTGGAAGTTCATATAAATAACATCCATGGACACTTCCTTATCTACATGCTATTTATCTCTACAAATTACCATTTACCAATCAAGGTTGGCTTCTTCTCACTGGCTAATTCATCCAACTGGACAGTTACTCTGTCCCTGATAACAGATTGGAGAAAGTCGACCACAATAGATGTTAGATTAATGGACCTAACCTTCAGGCTCCCTCTTCAACCCTTCTTGAAAAAATGGAGTAACATTGGGAATTTTCCAATCCATGGGGACAATTGCTGAATGTTCCTGCATCCTGGTTTACCTTCCTCTGATGGCATTCTGCATCTAAATTGGGTTGTGTACATGGTTAACTCGCTCTCTGCTGCTTAGTGCAGTGGGTATAGCCCTATCTGTCTGGTTAGTGCCCTGGGTTTGACTCTCTCACTATCTCTCTCTCTCTGGCTAGTGTATTGGGTTTGACCGTCCCTCTGCTAGTTAGTGTACTGGGTTTAACCCTCTCTCTCTGGTTAGTGCCCTGGGTTTGACTCTCTCTCTCTTTCTCTCTCTCTACCTCTCTCTCCGGTTAGTGTACTGGGTGTGACTCTCCCTCTCTGGTTAGTGTACTGGGTGTGACTCTCCCTCTCTGGTTAGTGTACTGGGTGTGACTCTCCTTCTCTGGTTAGTGTACTGGGTGTGACTCTCCCTCTCTGGTTAGTGTACTGGGTGTGACTCTGTCTCTCTGGTTAGTGTACTGGGTGTGACTCTGTCTCTCTGGTTAGTGTACTGGGTGTGACTGTGTCTCTCTGGTTAGTGTACTGGGTGTGACTCTCCCTCTCTGGTTAGTGTACTGGGTGTGACTCTGTCTCACTGGTTAGTGTACTGGGTGTGACTCTATCTCTCTGGTTAGTGTACTGGGTGTGACTCTATCTCTCTGGTTAGTGTACTGGGTGTGACTCTGTCTCTCTGGTTAGTGTACTGGGTGTGACTGTGTCTCTGGTTAGTGTACTGGGTGTGACTGTCTCTCTGGTTAGTGTACTGGGTGTGACTGTCTCTCTGGTTAGTGTACTGGGTGTGACTCTGTCTCTCTGGTTAGTGTAGTGGGTTTGACTCTCCCTCTCTGGTTAGTTTGCTGGGTGTGACTCTGTCTCTCTGGTTAGTGTACCGGGCTTGACTCACTCTCTGCTGGTTAGTGTCCTGGGTGTGACTCTCCCTCTCTGGTTAGTGTACTGGGTTTGACTCTCCCTCTCTGGTTAGTGTACTGGGTGTGACTCTGTCTCTCTGGTTAGTGTACTGGGTGTGACTCTGTCTCTCTGGTTAGTGTACTGGGTGTGACTCTGTCTCTCTGGTTAGTGTACTGGGTGTGACTCTGTCTCTCTGGTTAGTGTACTGGGTGTGACTCTGTCTCTCTGGTTAGTGTACTGGGTGTGACTCTGTCTCTCTGGTTAGTGTACTGGGTGTGACTCTGTCTCTCTGGTTAGTGTACTGGGTGTGACTCTGTCTCTCTGGTTAGTGTACTGGGTGTGACTGTCTCTCTGGTCAGTGTACTGGGTGTGACTCTGTCTCTCTGGTTAGTGTACTGGGTGTGACTCTGTCTCTCTGGTTAGTGTACTGGGTGTGACTCTGTCTCTCTGGTTAGTGTACTGGGTGTGACTGTCTCTCTGGTTAGTGTACTGGGTGTGACTCTGTCTCTCTGGTTAGTGTAAAGGGTGTGACTCTGTCTCTCTGGTTAGTGTACTGGGTGTGACTCTCTCTGGTTATTGTATTGGGTTTAACTCTATCTCCGGTTAGTGTTAATGGGTTTGACTTTCTCTTTCCCTGGTTAGTGTACTAGGTTTAACTCTCTCTCTCTTGTAATTGGACTGGATGTGACCCCCGCTCTCTGCTGGTTAGTGTAATGGTTATGTCTCTCTCTCTCTCTGATAAGTGTAATGGGTTTAATTCTCTCTCTCTGCTTAGTGTACTGGGTTAGAACCTCTCACTAGTTAGTGTACTGGGTTTGATTCTCTCTTTCTCTGGTCAGTATACTAGGTGTGAGTCTCTCTCTCTCTCTCTGGTTAATGTACTAGGTTTGACCCTCTCTCTGATGGTTATTATACTGGGTTTGACCCTCTCTCTGTTGGTTATTATACTGGGTTTGACCCTCTCTCTGCTGGTTAGTGTCCTGGGTTTGACTTTCTCTCCCTTCTTGTTAGTGCGATGGGTTTAACTCTCTATCTCTGGTTAGTTTACTGGTTTTGTCTCTCGCTCTCTCTCTCTCTCTCTGGTTAGTGTTCTGAGTTTGACTCTCTCTCTGGTTAGTCTACTGGGTGTGTCTCTATTTCTCCCTCTGGTTAGTGCACTCAACGTAACCCTCTCACTCTGGTCAGTGTACTGGGTTTAACTCTCTCGCTCTGATAAGTATAATGATTCGACCGTATCTCTCTCTCTATCTGTCAGGTTAGTGTACTGGGTTTGACTCTCTCTCTGTTGGTAAGTGTACTGGGTTTGACCCTCTCTCTGCTGGTTAGTGTACTGGGTTTGACCCTCTCTCTGCTGGTTAGTGTACTGGGTTTGACTCTCTCTCTGCTGGTTAGTGTACTGGGTTTGACTCTCTCTCTGCTGGTTAGTGTACTGGGTTTGACCATCTCTCTGCTGGTAAGTGTACTGGGTTTGACCCTCTCTCTGCTGGTTAGTGTACTGGGTTTGACCCTCTCTCTGCTGGTTAGTGTACTGGGTTTGACTCTCTCTCTGCTGGTTAGTGTACTGGGTTTGACTCTCTCTCTGCTGGTTAGTGTACTGGGTTTGACCCTCTCTCTGTTGGTAAGTGTACTGGGTTTGACCATTTCTCTGCTGGTAAGTGTACTGGGTTTGACCATTTCTCTGCTGGTAAGTGTACTGGGTTTGACCCTCTCTCTGCTGGTTAGTGTACTGGGTTTGACCCTCTCTCTGCTGGTGAGTGTACTGGGTTTGACCCTCTCTCTGCTGGTAAGTGTACTGGGTTTGACCCTCTCTCTGCTGGTTAGTGTACTGGGTTTGACCCTCTCTCTGCTGGTTAATATACTGGGTTTGACCCTCTCTCTGCTGGTTAGTGAACTGGGTTTGACCCTCTCTCTGCTGGTTAGTGTACTGGGTTTGACCCTCTCTCTGCTGGTTAATATACTGGGTTTGACCCTCTCTCTGCTGGTTAATATACTGGGTTTGACCCTCTCTCTGCTGGTTAGTGAACTGAGGTTGACTCTCTCTATTTAGTGCACTGGGTTTAACTCTTCCTCTCTGGTTAGTGTACTGGGTTTGACCCTCTCTCTGCTGGTTAATATACTAGGTTTGACCCTCTCTCTGATGGTTATTATACTGGGTTTGACCCTCTCTCTGTTGGTTATTATACTGGGTTTGACCCTCTCTCTGCTGGTTAGTGTACTGGGTTTGACCCTCTCTCTGATGGTTATTATACTGGGTTTGACCCTCTCTCTGTTGGTTATTATACTGGGTTTGACCCTCTCTCTGCTGGTTAGTGTACTGGGTTTGACTTTCTCTCCCTTCTTGTTAGTGCGATGGGTTTAACTCTCTATCTCTGGTTAGTTTACTGGGGTTGTCTCTCTCGCTCTCTCTCTCTCTCTGGTTAGTGTTCTGAGTTTGACTCTCTCTCTGGTTAGTCTACTGGGTGTGTCTCTATTTCTCCCTCTGGTTAGTGCACTCAACGTAACCCTCTCACTCTGGTCAGTGTACTGGGTTTAACTCTCTCGCTCTGATAAGTATAATGATTCGACCGTATCTCTCTCTCTATCTGTCAGGTTAGTGTACTGGGTTTGACTCTCTCTCTGCTGGTTAATGTACTGGGTTTGACCCTCTCTCTGCTGGTTAGTGTACTGGGTTTGACTCTCTCTCTGCTGGTTAGTGTACTGGGTTTGACCATTTCTCTGCTGGTAAGTGTACTGGGTTTGACCCTCTCTCTGCTGGTTAGTATACTGGGTTTGACCCTCTCTCTGCTGGTTAGTGTACTGGGTTTGACCATTTCTCTGCTGGTAAGTGTACTGGGTTTGACCCTCTCTCTGCTGGTTAGTGTACTGGGTTTGACCCTCTCTCTGTTGGTAAGTGTATTGGGTTTGACCCTCTCTCTCTGGTTAGTGTACCGGGTTCGATTCTCTCTCTCTCTCTGGTCAGTGTACTAAATGTAATCTCTCTCTCTGGTTAGTGTACTGGTTTCACCCTCTCTCTGGTTAATATACTGGGTTTGACCCTCTCTCTGCTGGTTAGTGTAGTGGGTTTGACCTCTCTCTCTGGTTAGTGTACTGGGTTCGATTCTCTCTCTCTCTGGTCAGTGTACTAAATGTAATCTCTCTCTCTGGTTAGTGTACTGGTTTCACCCCCTCTCTGGTTAATATACTGGGTTTGACCCTCTCTCTGCTGATCAGTGTACTGGGTTTGACCCTCTCTCTGGTTAGTGTATTGGGTTTGACCCTCTGTTTGGTAAGTGTACTGGGTTTTACCCTCTCTCTGGTGAGTGTACTGGTTTTGACTGTATCTCTGCTCGTTAGTGTACTGGGTTTGACCCTCTCTCTGCTGGTTAGAGTATTGGGTTTTACCCTCTCTCTGCTGGTTAGTGTACTGGGCTTGACCGTATCTCTCTGGTTAGTACATTGGGTTTGATTCTCACTCTCTCACTCTGGTTAGTTTACTGGGTTTGACCCTCTCTCTGCTGGTTAATGTACTGGGTTTGACCCTCTCTCTGCTGGTTAGTGTACTGGGTTTGACCCTCTCTCTGCTGGTTAGTGTACTGGGTTTGACTCTATCTCTCTCTCTGTTTATTGTACTCTGTTTGAATCTCTCTCTGGTTAGTATACTGGGTTGGACTCTCTCTCTCTCCTGTTAGTGTACTGGTTTGGCCCTCTCTCTCTGGTTAGTGTACTGGTTTGGCCCTCTCTCTCTGGTTAGTGTACTGGGTGTGACTCTGTCTCTCTGGTGAGTGTA
Source organism: Isurus oxyrinchus (assembly GCA_026770705.1). NCBI lineage: Eukaryota > Metazoa > Chordata > Chondrichthyes > Lamniformes > Lamnidae > Isurus > Isurus oxyrinchus. Next base: position 1,322,654 of record JANJGN010000139.1, on the reverse strand, counting down.
CTGGGTTTGACTCTCACTGTCGGATTTGTGTACTAGGTTTGTCCCTCCCTCTGCTGCTTAGTGTAGAGGGTTTAATCCTCTCTCTCTGGTTAGTGCACTGGGTTTGACTCTCTCACTCTCCGGTTAGTGTACGGCGTTTAATCTTCTCTCTCTGGTTAGTGTAACGTGTTTGACCCTATCTCCCTGGTTTGTGTCGTGGGTTTGACCCTCTCTCTGCTGGTTAGTATACAGAGTTTAACCCTCTCTCTCTGGTTAGTCTATTGGGCGAAACTCTCTTGCTCTGATAAGTGTACTGGGTTCAACCATATCTCTCTGGTTTGTGTCCTGGGTTTAACTCACTCTCTAGTTAGTGTGCTGGGATTGGCCCTATCTCTCTGGTTAGTGTACTGGGTTTAACTCTCTTTCTCTTATTAGTACACAGGGTGTGCACGTCCCTCTCTGGTTAGTGCACTGGTTTTCACGGTGTCTCTCTGGTTAGTGTATTGAGTTTGACCCTCTCTCTCTAGTTACTGTACTGCGTTTCATTCTCTGTGATTAATGTACTGGGTTAGACTCTCACCCCCTGGTTAGTGCACTAGGTTTGACTCTCTCACTCTCCGGTTAGTGTACAGCGTTTAATCTTCTCTCTCTGGTTAGTGTAACGTGTTTGACCCTATCTCCCTGGTTTGTGTAGTGGGTTTGACCCTCTCTCTGCTGGTTAGTATACAGAGTTTAACCCTCTCTCTCTGGTTAGTCTACTGGGAGAATCTCTCTTGCTCTGATAAGTGTATTGGGTTCAACCATATCTCTCTGGTTTGGTCCTGGGTTTGACTCTCTAGTTCATGTGCTGGGATTGGCCCTCTCTCTCTGGTTACTGTACTGCATTTGACCCTCTGTGATTAGTGTGCTGGGTTAGACACTCAAGCCCTGGTAAGTGTACCGGGTTTGACCCTATCATTCTGGTTAAATTACTGGGTTTGAATATCTCTGCCTGGTTAGTGAAATGTGTTAGATTAACGCTGCATGGTTAATGAATTGTGTTCGATTAAATCTGCCTGGTTAGTGTATAGTGTTTGATTAACTCTGCCTGGTTAGTGTCCTTGTGTGGTAATCGGAAGTGCAGTACGCCTTTAAGAGAATGTCACTGTATGACCCAATGACTGTGCAGTTTGGCCACAGGTCAATCAATATTTTACAATAGGGTCTGGTGGGTGAAGCAGACATGTGTTCATGCTCTGTTAATTGTGTTAACAAAGAGCAGGAGCCTCATCTTACATCGGTCCCATTGTCTGCAGGATATTGTTTATCAACTCACTCTCCAGTAGGTAGGTGTACAGAACTGTTCACTCTCCAGTAGGTAGGTGTAAAGCCCTGATCAGTCTCTAGTAGGTAGGTGTACAGCACTGTTCACTCTCCAGTAGGTATGTGTACAGCCCTGGTCATTCTCTAGTAGGTAATGTACAGCCCTGTTCACTCTCCAGTAGGTATGTGTACAGCCCTGTTCATTCTCTAGTAGGTAATGTACAGCCCTGTTCACTCTCCAGTAGGTAGGTGTACAGCCCTGTTCACTCTCCAGTAGGTAGGTGTACAGCCCTAAAACAAAAACAGAATTACCTGGAAAAACTCAGCAGGTCTGGCAGCATCGGCGGAGAAGAAAAGAGTTGACGTTTCGAGTCCTCATGACCCTTCGACAGAACTGTGTACAGACTGTGTACAGCCCTGTTCATTCTCCAGTAGGTAGGTGTACAGACCTGTTCATTCTCCAGTAGATAGGTGTACAGACCTGTTCATTCTCCAGTAGGTATGTGTACAGACCTGTTCATTCTCCAGTAGGTAGTTGTACAGATCTGTTCATTCTCCAGTAGGTAGGTGTACAGCCCTGTTCATTCTCCAGTAGGTAGGTGTACAGACCTGTTCATTCTCCAGTAGGTAGGTGTACAGACCTGTTCATTCTCCAGTAGGTAGGTGTACAGTCCTGTTCAGTCTCCAGGAGGTAGGTGTACAGCCCTGTTCATTCTAAAGTAGGTAGGAGTACAGACCTGTTCATTCTCCAGTAGATAGGTATACAGCCCTGATCATTCTCCAGTAGGTAGGTGTACAGCCCTAAAACAAAAACAGAATTACCTGGAAAAACTCAGCAGGTCTGGCAGCATCGGCGGAGAAGAAAAGAGTTGACGTTTCGAGTCCTCATGACCCTTCAACAGAACTGTGAAAAGACTGTGTACAGCCCTGTTCATTCTCCAGTAGGTAGGTGTACAGAACTGTTCATTCTCCAGTAGGTAGGTGTACAGCCCTGTTCATTCTAAAGTAGGTAGGTGTACAGCCCTGTTCACTCTCCAGTAGGTAAGTGTACAGCCCTGTTCACTCTCCCATAGGTAGGTATACAGCCCTGTTCACTCTCCAGTAGGTAGGTGTACAGACCTGTTCATTCTCCAGGAGGTAGGTGTACAGCCCTGTTCATTCTCCAGTAGGTAGGTGTACAGCCCTGTTCACTCTCCAGTAGATAGGTGTACAGCCCTGATCATTCTCCAGTAGGTAGGTGTATAGCCCAGTTCATTCTCTAGTACGTAGGTGTACAGCCTTATTCACTACTCCAGTAGGTAGGTGTAAAGCCCTGTTCACTCTCCAGTAGGTAGGTATACAGACCTGTTCATTCACCAGTAGGTAGGTGTACAGCCCTGTTCATTCTCCAGTAGGTAGTTGTACGGCCCTGTTCACTCTCCAGTAGGTAGGTGTACAGACCTGTTCACTCTCCAGTAGGTAGGTGTACAGACCTGTTCACTCTCCAGTAGGTAGGTGTACATCCCTGTTCACTCTCCAGTAGCTAGGTGTACAGCCCTGTTCACTCTCCAGTAGGTAGTTGTACGGCCCTGTTCACTCTCCAGCAGCTAGGTGTACAGACCTGTCCACTCTGGAGGAGGTAGGTGTACAGCACTGTTCTGTCTCCAGGAGGTAGGTGTACAGCCCTGTTCACTCTCCAGTAGGTAAGTGTACAGCCCTGTTCACTCTCCCATAGGTAGGTATACAGCCCTGTTCATTCGAAAGTAGGTAGGAGTACAGACATGTTCATTCTCCAGTAGGTAGGTGTACAGCCCTGATCATTCTCCAGTAGGTAGGTGTACAGCCCAGTTCATTCTCCAGTGGGTAGGTGTACAGCCCTGATCATTCTCCAGTAGATAAGTGTACAGCTCTGTTCAATCTCCAGTGGGTAGGCGTACAGCCATGTTCACTCTCTAGTAGGTAAGTGTACAGCATTGTTCATTCTCCAGCAGGTAGGTGTACAGCCCTGTTTCACTCTCCAGTAGGTAGGTGTACAGACCTGTTCACTCTCCAGTAGGTAGGTGTACAACCCTGTTCACTCTCCGGTAGGTAGGTGTACAGCCCTGTTCACTCTCCGGTAGGTAGGTGTACAACCCTGATCACTCTCCAGTAGGTGGGTGTACAGCCCTGTTCACTCTCTGGTAGGTAGGTGTACAACCCTGTTCACTCTCCAGTAGGTAGGTGTACAACCCTGTTCACTCTCCAGTAGGTAGGTGTACAGCCCTGTTCAATCTCCAGTAGGTAGGTGTACAGCCCTGTTCATTCTCCAGTAAGTAGGTATACAGCCCTGTTCACTCTACAGTAGGTAGGTGTATGGTCATAAAAACAAAAAAACTGCGGATGCTGGAAATCCAAAACAAAAACAGAATTACCTGGAAAAACTCAGCAGGTCTGGCAACATCGGCGGAGAAGAAAAGAGTTGACGTTTCGAGTCCACATGACCCTTCGACAGAACTTGATTTCGAGTCCAAGAAAGAGTTGAAATATAAGCTGGTTTAAGGTGTGTGTATGGGGGGCGGAGAGATAGAGAGAGACAGAGGTGCTTGTGTAGACAAACAAGCAGTGATAGAAGCAGGTCATCAAAAGATGTCAGTGACAATGGTACAAAAGAACACATAGGTGTTAAAGTTAAAGTTGGTGATATTATCTAAACGAAGGTGCTAATTAAGAATGGACGGTAGGGCACTCAAGGTATAGCTCTAGTGTTTTTTTTATATAATGGAAATAGTAGGGAAAAGGAAAATCTTCATAATTAATTGGAAAAAAAAGGAAGGGGGAAACAGAAAGGGGGTGGGGATGGGTGTACAGCCCTGTTCACTCTCCAGTAGGGAGGTGCACAGAACTGTTCATTCTCCGGTAGGTAGTTGTACAGCCCTGTTCACTCTCCAGTAGTTAGGTGTACAGCCCTGTTCACTCTCCAGTAGGTAGGTGTACAGACCTGTTCACTCTCCAGTCGGTAGGTGTACAGCCCTGTTCACTCTCCAGTAGGTAGGTGTACAGACCTGTTCACTCTCCAGTAGGTAGGTGTACAGCATTGTTCATTCCCCAGTAGGTAGGTGTACAGCCCTGTTTCACTCTCCAGTAGGTAGGTGTACAGCCCTGTTCATTCTGCAGTAGGTAGGTGTACAGCCCTGTTCATTCTCCAGTAGGTAGGTGTACAGCCCTGTTCATTCTCCAGTATGTAGGTGTACAGCCCTGTTCATTCTCCAGTAGTTAGGTGTACAGCCCTGTTCACTCTCCGTTAGGGAGGAGTACAGCCCTGTTCACTCTCCAGTAGGTAGGTGTACAGCCCTGTTCACTCTCCGGTAGGTAGGTGTACAGCCCTGATCACTCTCCAGTAGGTGGGTGTACAGAACTGTTCACTCTCCAGTAGGTAGTTGTACAGCCCTGTTCACTCTCCAGTAGGTATGTGTACAGCTCTGTTCACTCTCCAGTAGGTAGTTGTACAGCCTTTTCACTCTCCAGAAGGTAGGTGTATAGCTCTGTTTACTCTCCAGTAGGTAGGTATACAGCCCTGTTCACTCTCCCGTAGGTAGCTGTACAGCCCTGTTCATTCTCCCGTAGGCAGCTGTACAGCCCTGTTCATTCTCCAGTAGGTAGTTGTACAGCCCTGTTCACTCTCCCGTAGGTAGCTGTACAGCCCTGTTCATTCTCCAGTTGGTTGGTGTACAGCCCTGTTCATTCCCCAGTAGGTAGGTGTACAGCCCTTTTCCCTGTCTAGTAGGTAGGTGTACCGCCCTGTTCATTCTTGAGTTGGTAAGTGTACAGCCATGTTCATTCTCCAGTTGGTTGGTGTACAGCCCTGTTCACTCTCCTGTAGGTATGTGTTCAGGCTTTTCACTCTCCAGTAGGTGGGTGTACAGCCCTCTTCACTGTCCAGGAGGTAGGTGTACAGCCCTCTTCACTCTCCAGTAGGTAGGTGTACAGCCCTGTTCACTTTCCAGTAGGTAGGTGTACAGCCCTGTTCATTCTCCAGTAGGTAGGTGTACAGCCCTGTTCACTCTCCAGTAGGTAGGTGTACAGCCCTGTTCACTTTCCAGTAGGTAGGTGTACAGCCCTGTTCATTCTCCAGTAGGTAGGTGTACAGCCCTGTTCACTTTCCAGTAGGTAGGTGTACAGCCCTGTTCATTCTCCAGTAGGTAGGTGTACAGCCCTGTTCATTCTCCAGCAGGTAGGTGTACAGCCCTAAACAAAAACAGAATTACCTGGAAAAACTCAGCAGGTCTGGCAGCATCGGCGGAGAAGAAAAGAGTTGACGTTTCGAGTCTTCATGACCCTTCGACAGAACTTGAATGAATCCAAGAAAGGGGTGAAATATAAGCTGGTTTAAGGTGTGTGGGTGAGGGGTTTCCGTGGGGCGAGAGAAGTGGAGGGGGTTGGTGTGGTTGTAGGGACAAACAAGCAGATCATCAAAAGGTGTCACAGACAACAGAACAAAGGAACACAGAGGTGTTGAAGGTGGTGATATTATCTAAACGAATGTGCTAATTAAGAATGGATGGTAGGGCACTCAAGGTACAGCTCTAGTGGGGGTGGGGGAAGCATATAAGATTTAAAAATATTTAAAAATAATGGAAATAGTTGGGAAAAGTAAAATCTGTATAATTTATTGGAAAAAAACAAAAGGAAGGGGGAAACAGAAAGGGGGTGGGGATGGGGGAGGGAGCTCACGACCTAAAGTTGTTGAATTCAATATTCAGTCCGGAAGGCTGTAAGGTGCCTAGTCGGAAGATGAGGTGTTGTTCCTCCAGTTTGCGTTGGGCTTCACTGGAACAATGCAGCAAGCCAAGGACAGACATGTGGGCAAGAGAGCAGGGTGGAGTGTTAAAATGGCAAGCGACAGGGAGGTTTGGGTCATTCTTGCGGACAGACTGCAGGTGTTCTGCAAAGCGGTTGCCCAGTTTACGTTTGGTCTCTCCAATGTAGAGGAGACCACATTGGGAGCAACGAATGCAGTAGACTAAGTTGGGGGAAATGCAAGTGAAATGCTGCTTCACTTGAAAGGAGTGTTTGGGCCCTTGGACGGTGAGGAGAGAGGAAGTGAAGGGGCAGGTGTTACATCTTTTGCGTGGGCATGGGGTGGTGCCATAGGAGGGGGTTGAGGAGTAGGGGGTGATGGAGGAGTGGACCAGGGTGTCCCGGAGGGAGCGATCCCTACGGAATGCCACCGGGCGCATGAAGGGAAGATGTGTTTGGTCGTGGCATCATGCTGGAGTTGATGGAAATAGCGGAAGATGATCCTTTGAATGCGGAGGCTGGTGGGGTGATAAGTGAGGACAAGGGGGACCTTATCATGTTTCTGGGAGGGAGGAGAAGGCGTGAGGGCGGATGTGGTCTCCTCTACATTGGAGAGACCAAACGTAAACTGGGCAACCGCTTTGCAGAACACCTGCGGTCTGTCCGCAAGAATGACCCAAACCTCCCTGTTGCTTGCCATTTTAACACTCCACCCTGCTCTCTTGCCCATATGTTTGTCCTTGACTTGCTGCATTGTTCCAGTGAAGCCCAACGCAAACTGGAGGAACAACACCTCATCTTCCGACTAGGCACCTTACAGCCTTCCGGACTGAATATTGAATTCAACAACTTTAGGTCGTGAGCTCCCTCCCCCATCCCCACCCCCTTTCTGTTTCCCCCTTCCTTTTGTTTTTAACAATAAATTATATAGATTTCTCTTTTCCAAACTATTTCCATTATTTTAAAATATTTTTAAATCTTTTATGCTCCCCCCACCCCCACTAGAGCTGTACCTTGAGTGCCCTACCATCCATTCTTAATTATCACATTCGTTTAGATAATATCACCAACTTCAACACCTCTGTGTTCCTTTGTTCTGTTGTCTGTGACATCTTTTGATGATCTGCTTGTGTGTCACTACAACCGCACCAACCCCCTCCATTTCTCTCGCCCCACCCAACAACACCCTCCCCACCCACCAAAAACACCTTCAACCAGTTTATATTTCACCATTTTCTTGGAATCATTCAAGTTCTGTCGAAGGGTCATGAGGACTCGATACGTCAACTCTTTTCTTCTCCGCCGATGCTGCCAGACCTGCTGAGTTTTTCCTGGTAATTCTGTTTTTGTTTTGGATTTCCAGCATCCGTAGTTTTTTTGTTTTTATCTTAGGTGAACAGCACTGTTCACTCTCCAGTAGATAGTTTTACAGCCCTGTTCATTCTCCAGTAGGTAGGTGTACAGCCCTGTTCCCTCTCCAGTAGGTAGGTGTACAGCCCAGTTCACTCTCCAGTAGTTAGGTGTACATCCCTGTTCACACTCCAGTAGGTAGGTATACAGCCCTGTTCCCTCTCCAGTAGGTAGGTGTACAGCCCTGTTCACTCTCCAGTAGTTGGTTGCACAGCCCTGTTCATTCTTCAGTAAGTAGGTGTTCAGACCTGTTCACTCTCCAGTAGGTAGGTGTTCAGCCCTGTTCACTCTCCAGTAGGTAGGTGTACAGACCTGTTAACTCTCCAGTAGGTAGAAGTACAGCCCTGTTCATTCTCCAGTACATAGGTGTGCAGACCTGTCCATTCTCCAGTAGGTAGGTGTTCAGTCTTTTCATTTTTCAGTAGTTAAGTGTCCAGCCCTGTTCACTATCCTGTAGGTAGGTGTACAGACCTGTTCATTCTGCAGTGGGTAGTTGTACAGCCCTGTTCACTCGCCAGTAGGTAAGTGTACAGCATTGTTCATTCTCCAGTAGTTAGGTGTAGAGCCCTGTTCACTCTCCAGTAGGTAGGTGTACAGCCCAGTTCACTCTCCAGTAGTTAGGTGTACATCCCTGTTCACACTCCAGTAGGTAGGTATACAGCCCTGTTCCCTCTCCAGTAGGTAGGTGTACAGCCCTGTTCACTCTCCAGTAGTTGGTTGCACAGCCCTGTTCATTCTTCAGTAAGTAGGTGTTCAGACCTGTTCACTCTCCAGTAGGTAGGTGTTCAGCCCTGTTCACTCTCCAGTAGGTAGGTGTACAGACCTGTTAACTCTCCAGTAGGTAGAAGTACAGCCCTGTTCATTCTCCAGTACATAGGTGTGCAGACCTGTCCATTCTCCAGTAGGTAGGTGTTCAGTCTTTTCATTTTTCAGTAGTTAAGTGTCCAGCCCTGTTCACTATCCTGTAGGTAGGTGTACAGACCTGTTCATTCTGCAGTGGGTAGTTGTACAGCCCTGTTCACTCGCCAGTAGGTAAGTGTACAGCATTGTTCATTCTCCAGCAGGTAGGTGTACAGCCCTGTTTCACTCTCCAGTAGGTAGGTGTACAGACCTGTTCACTCTCCAGTAGGTAGGTGTACAGCCCTGTTCATTCTCCAGTAGGTAGGTGTACATACCTGTTCACTCTCCAGTAGGTAGGTGTACAGACTAGTTCATTCTCCAGTAGGTAGTTGTACGGCCCTGTTCACTCTCCAGTAGGTAAGTGTACAGCCCTGTTCACTCTCCAGTAGGTAGGTGTACAGCCCAGTTCATTCTCTAGTACGTAGGTGTACAGCCTTATTCACGCTCCAGTAGGTAGGTTTACAGCCCTGTTCATTCTCCAGTAGGTAGGTGTACAGCCCTCTTCATTCTCCAGTAGTTAGGTGTACAGCCCTGTTCACTCTCCGTAAGGGAGGTGTACAGCCCTGTTCACTCTCCAGTAGGTAGGTGTACAGCCCTGTTCACTCTCCGGTAGGTAGGTGTACAACCCTGATCACTCTCCAGTAGGTGGGTGTACAGCCCTGTTCACTCTCCGGTAGGTAGGTGTACAACCCTGTTCACTCTCCAGTAGGTAGGTGTACAGCCCTGTTCACTCTCCAGTAGGTAGGTGTACAGCCCTGTTCACTCTCCAGTAGGTATGTGTACAGCCCTGTTCACTCTCCGTAAGGGAGGTGTACAGCCCTGTTCACTCTCCAGTAGGTAGGTGTACAACCCTGATCACTCTCCAGTAGGTCGGTGTACAGCCCTGTTCACTCTCCGGTAGGTAGGTGTACAACCCTGTTCACTCTCCAGTAGGTAGGTGTACAACCCTGTTCACTCTCCGGTAGGTAGGTGTACAGCCCTGTTCATTCTCCAGTAAGTAGGTATACAGCCCTGTTCACTCTACAGTAGGTAGGTGTATGGTCATAAAAACAAAAAAACTGCGGATGCTGGAAATCCAAAACAAAAACAGAATTACCTGGAAAAACTCAGCAGGTCTGGCAGCATCGGCGGAGAAGAAAAGAGTTGACGTTTCGAGTCCACATGACCCTTCGACAGAACTTGATTTCGAGTCCAAGAAAGAGTTGAAATATAAGTTGGTTTAAGGTGTGTGTGTGGGGGGCGGAGAGATAGAGAGAGAGAGAGCTGCTGGTGTGGACAAACAAGCAGTGATAGAAGCAGGTCATCAAAAGATGTCAGTGACAATGGTACAAAAGAACACATAGGTGTTAAAGTTAAAGTTGGTGATATTATCTAAACGAATGTGCTAATTAAGAATGGACGGTAGGGCACTCAAGGTATAGCTCTAGTGTTTTTTTTATATAATGGAAATAGTAGGGAAAAGGAAAATCTTCATAATTAATTGGAAAAAAAAGGAAGGGGGAAACAGAAATGGGGTGGGGATGGGTGTACAGCCCTGTTCACTCTCCAGTAGTTAGGTGTACAGCCCTGTTCACTCTCCAGTAGGTAGGTGTACAGACCTGTTCACTCTCCAGTAGGTAGGTGTACAGCATTGTTCATTCCCCAGTAGGTAGGTGTACAGCCCTGTTTCACTCTCCAGTAGGTAGGTGTACAGCCCTGTTCATTCTGCAGTAGGTAGGTGTACAGCCCTGTTCATTCTCCAGTAGGTAGGTGTACAGCCCTGTTCATTCTCCAGTATGTAGGTGTACAGCCCTGTTCATTCTCCAGTAGTTAGGTGTAGAGCCCTGTTCACTCTCCGTTAGGGAGGAGTACAGCCCTGTTCACTCTCCAGTAGGTAGGTGCATAGCCCTGTTCACTCTCCAGTAGGTAGGTGTACAGCCCTGTTCACTCTCCGGTAGGTAGGTGTACAGCCCTGATCACTCTCCAGTAGGTGGGTGTACATCCCTGTTCACTCTCCAGTAGGTAGTTGTACAGCCCTGTTCACTCTCCAGTAGGTATGTGTACAGCTCTGTTCACTCTCCAGTAGGTAGTTGTACAGCCTTTTCACTCTCCAGAAGGTAGGTGTATAGCTCTGTTCACTCTCCAGTAGGTAGGTATACAGCCCTGTTCACTCTCCCGTAGGTAGCTGGACAGCCCTGTTCATTCTCCCGTAGGTAGCTGTACAGCCCTGTTCATTCTCCAGTAGGTAGTTGTACAGCCCTGTTCACTCTCCCGTAGGTAGCTGTACAGCCCTGTTCATTCTCCAGTTGGTTGGTGTACAGCCCTGTTCATTCCCCAGTAGGTAGGTGTACAGCCCTTTTCACTGTCTAGTAGGTAGGTGTACCGCCCTGTTCATTCTCGAGTAGGTAGGTGTACAGCCCTGTTCATTCTCCAGTTGGTTGGTGTACAGCCCTGTTCACTCTCCTGTAGGTATGTGTTCAGGCTTTTCACTCTCCAGTAGGTAGGTGTACAGCCCTCTTCACTGTCCAGGAGGTAGGTGTACAGCCCTGTTCACTCTCCAGTAGGTAGGTGTACAGCCCTGTTCACTTTCCAGTAGGTAGGTGTACAGCCCTGTTCATTCTCCAGTAGGTAGGTGTACAGCCCTGTTCATTCTCCAGCAGGTAGGTGTACAGCCCTAAACAAAAACAGAATTACCTGGAAAAACTCAGCAGGTCTGGCAGCATCGGCGGAGAAGAAAAGAGTTGACGTTTCGAGTCTTCATGACCCTTCGACAGAACTTGAATGAATCCAAGAAAGGGGTGAAATATAAGCTGGTTTAAGGTGTGTGGGTGAGGGGTTTCCGTGGGGCGAGAGAAGTGGAGGGGGTTGGTGTGGTTGTAGGGACAAACAAGCAGATCATCAAAAGGTGTCACAGACAACAGAACAAAGGAACACAGAGGTGTTGAAGGTGGTGATATTATCTAAACGAATGTGCTAATTAAGAATGGATGGTAGGGCACTCAAGGTACAGCTCTAGTGGGGGTGGGGGAAGCATATAAGATTTAAAAATATTTAAAAATAATGGAAATAGTTGGGAAAAGTAAAATCTGTATAATTTATTGGAAAAAAACAAAAGGAAGGGGGAAACAGAAAGGGGGTGGGGATGGGGGAGGGAGCTCACGACCTAAAGTTGTTGAATTCAATATTCAGACCGGAAGGCTGTAAGGTGCCTAGTCGGAAGATGAGGTGTTGTTCCTCCAGTTTGCGTTGGGCTTCACTGGAACAATGCAGCAAGCCAAGGACAGACATGTGGGCAAGAGAGCAGGGTGGAGTGTTAAAATGGCAAGCGACAGGGAGGTTTGGGTCATTCTTGCGGACAGACCGCAGGTGTTCTGCAAAGCGGTCGCCCAGTTTACGTTTGGTCTCTCCAATGTAGAGGAGACCACATTGGGAGCAACGAATGCAGTAGACTAAGTTGGGGGAAATGCAAGTGAAATGTTGCTTCACTTGAAAGGAGTGTTTGGGCCCTTGGTCGGTGAGGAGAGAGGAAGTGAAGGGGCAGGTGTTGCATCTTTTGCGTGGGCATGGGGTGGTGCCATAGGAGGGGGTTGAGGAGTAGGGGGTGATGGAGGAGTGGACCAGGGTGTCCCGGAGGGAGCGTTCCCTACGGAATGCCACCGGGCGCATGAAGGGAAGATGTGTTTGGTCGTGGCATCATGCTGGAGTTGATGGAAATAGCGGAAGATGATCCTTTGAATGCGGAGGCTGGTGGGGTGATAAGTGAGGACAAGGGGGACCTTATCATGTTTCTGGGAGGGAGGAGAAGGCGTGAGGGCGGATGTGGTCTCCTCTACATTGGAGAGACCAAACGTAAACTGGGCAACCGCTTTGCAGAACACCTGCGGTCTGTCCGCAAGAATGACCCAAACCTCCCTGTCGCTTGCCATTTTAACACTCCACCCTGCTCTCTTGCCCACATATCTGTCCTTGGCTTACTGCATTGTTCCAGTGAAGCCCAACGCAAACTGGAGGAACAACACCTCATCTTCCGACTAGGCACCTTACAGCCTTCCGGACTGAATATTGAATTCAACAACTTTAGGTCGTGAGCTCCCTCCCCCATCCCCACCCCCTTTCTGTTTCCCCCTTCCTTTTGTTTTTAACAATAAATTATATAGATTTCTCTTTTCCAAACTATTTCCATTATTTTAAAATATTTTTAAATCTTTTATGCTCCCTCCACCCCCACTAGAGCTGTACCTTGAGTGCCCTACCATCCATTCTTAATTATCACATTCGTTTAGATAATATAACCAACTTCAACACCTCTGTGTTCCTTTGTTCTGTTGTCTGTGACATCTTTTGATGATCTGCTTGTGTGTCACTACAACCGCACCAACCCCCTCCATTTCTCTCGCCCCACCCAACAACACCCTCCCCACCCACCAAAAACACCTTCAACCAGTTTATATTTCACCACTTTCTTGGAATCATTCAAGTTCTGTCGAAGGGTCATGAGGACTCGATACGTCAACTCTTTTCTTCTCCGCCGATGCTGCCAGACCTGCTGAGTTTTTCCTGGTAATTCTGTTTTTGTTTTGGATTTCCAGCATCCGTAGTTTTTTTGTTTTTATCTTAGGTGAACAGCACTGTTCACTCTCCAGTAGATAGTTTTACAGTCCTGTTCATCTCCAGTAGGTAGGTTTACAGCCCTGTTCATTCTCCAGTAGGTAGGTGTACAGCTCTGTTCACTCTCCAGTAGGTAGGTGTACAGCCCAGTTCACTCTCCAGTAGTTAGGTGTACATCCCTGTTCACACTCCAGTAGGTAGGTATACAGCCCTGTTCCCTCTCCAGTAGGTAGGTGTACAGCCCTGTTCACTCTCCAGTAGTTGGTTGCACAGCCCTGTTCATTCTTCAGTAAGTAGGTGTTCAGACCTGTTCACTCTCCAGTAGGTAGGTGTTCAGCCCTGTTCACTCTCCAGTAGGTAGGTGTACAGACCTGTTAACTCTCCAGTAGGTAGAAGTACAGCCCTGTTCATTCTCCAGTACATAGGTGTGCAGACCTGTCCATTCTCCAGTAGGTAGGTGTTCAGTCTTTTCATTTTTCAGTAGTTAAGTGTCCAGCCCTGTTCACTATCCTGTAGGTAGGTGTACAGACCTGTTCATTCTGCAGTGGGTAGTTGTACAGCCCTGTTCACTCGCCAGTAGGTCGGTGTACATCCCTGTTCAATATCCAGTAGGTAGGTTTACAGCTCTGTTCACTCTGCAGTTGGTAGGTGTACAGCCCTGTTCACTCTCCAATAGGTAGGTGTAGAGCCCTGTTCATTCTCCAGTAGGTATGTGTACAGCTCTGTTCACTGTCCAATAGGTAGGTGTACAGCCCTGTTCATTCTCCAGTAGCATTGTGTACAGCCTTGTTCTTTCTCCAGTAGGTATGTGTACAGCCCTGTTCCTTCTCTAGTAGCATTGTGTACAGCCTTGTTCTTTCTCCAGTAGGTATGTGTGCAGCCCTGTTCTTTCTACTGTAGGTCGGTGTACATCCCTGTTCAATCTCCAGTAGGTAGGTTTACATCTCTGTTCACTCTCCAGTTGATAGCTGTACAGCCCTCTTCACTCTCCAATAGATAGTTGTACAGACCTGTTCTCTCACCAATAAATTGTTGTACAGCTCTGTTCACTCTCCAGTAGCTAGGTGTACAGCCCTGTTCACTCTCCAGTAGGAAGTTGTACAGGCCTGTTCATTCTCCAGTAGGTAGGTGTACAGCCCTGCTCACTCTCCAGTAGGTAGGTGTACAGCCCTGTGTACTCTCCAGTCGGTCGGTGTACAGCCCTGTTCATTCTCCAGTAGGTATGTGTACAGCCCTGTTCACTCTCCAGCAGGTAGGTGTACAGCCCTTTTCATTCTCCAGTAGCTAATTTTACAGCCCTGTTCAGTCTCCAGTAGGTAGGTGTTCAGCCCTGTTCAGTCTCCAGTAGGTAGGTGTACAGCGCTGTTCATTCTCCAGCAGGTATGTGTACAGTCCAAAACAAAAACAGAATTACCTGGAAAAACTCAGCAGGTCTGGCAGCATCGGCGGAGAAGAAAAGAGTTGACGTTTCGAGTCCTCATGACCCTTCGACAGAACTTGATTTCGAGTCCAAGAAAGAGTTGAAATATAAGCTGGTTTAAGGTCTGTGTGTGGGGGGGCGGAGAGATAGAGAGAGAGAGAGGTGGTTGTGTAGACAAACAAGCAGTGATAGAAGCAGATCATCAAAAGATGTCAGTGACAATGGTACAAAAGAACACATAGGTGTTAAAGTTAAAGTTGGTGATATTATCTAAACGAATGTGCTAATTAAGAATGGATGGTAGGGCACTCAAGGTACAGCTCTAGTGGGGGTGGAGGGAGCATAAAAGATTTTAAAATATTTAAAAATAATGGAAATAGGTGGGAAAAGAAAAATCTATAAAATTTATAGGGAAAAAAAAGGGGAAAAAGGGGGAAACAGAAAGGGGATGGGGATGGGGGAGGGAGCTCACGACCTAAAGTTATTGAATTCAATATTCAGTCCAGAAGGCTGTAAGGTGCCTAGTCGGAAGATGAGGTGTTGTTCCTCCAGTTTGCGTTGGGCTTCACTGGAACAATGCAGTAGGCCAAGGACAGACATGTGGGCAAGAGAGCAGGGTGGAGTGTTAAAATGGCAAGCGACAGGGAGGTTTGGGTCATTCTTGCGGACAGACTGCAGGTGTTCTGCAAAGCGGTCGCCCAGTTTACGTTTGGTCTCTGCAATTTGGAGGAGACCACATTGGGAGCAACGAATGCAGTAGACTAAGTTGGGGGAAATGCAAGTGAAATGCTGCTTCACTTGAAAGGAGTGTTTGGGCCCTTGGACGGTGAGGAGAGAGGAAGTGAAGGGGCAGGTGTTACATCTTTTGCGTGGGCATGGGGTGGTGCCATAGGAGGGGGTTGAGGAGTAGGGGGTGATGGAGGAGTGGACCAGGGTGTCCCGGAGGGAGCGATCCCTACGGAATGCCGATAAGGGGGGTGAAGGGAAGATGTGTTTGGTGGTGGCATCATGCTGGAGTTGGCGGAAATGGCGGAGGATGATCCTTTGAATGCGGAGGCTGGTGGGGTGATAAGTGAGGACAAGGGGGACCCTATCATGTTTCTGGGAGGGAGGAGAAGGCGTGAGGGCGGATGCGCGGGAGATGGGCCGGACACAGTTGAGGGCCCTGTCAACGACCGTGGGTGGAAAACCTCGGTTAAGGAAGAAGGAGGACATGTCAGAGGAACCGTTTTTGAAGGTAGCATCATCGGAACAGATGCGCCGAAGGCGAAGGAACTGAGAGAATGGGATGGAGTCCTTACAGGAAGCGGGGTGTGAGGAGCTGTAGTCGAGGTAGCTGTGGGAGTCGGTGGGTTTGTAATGGATATTGGTGGACAGTCTATCACCAGAGATTGAGACAGAGAGGTCAAGGAAGGGAAGGGAAGTGTCAGAGATGGTCCACGTGAAAATGATGGAGGGGTGGAGATTGGAAGCAAAATTAATAAATTTTTCCAAGTCCCGACGAGAGCATGAAGCAGCACCGAAGTAATCATCGATGTACCGGAGAAAGAGTTGTGGAAGGGGGCCGGGGTAGGACTGCAACAAGGAATGTTCCACATATCCCATAAAGAGACAGGCATAGCTGGGGCCCATGCGGGTACCCATAGCCACACCTTTTATTTGGAGAAAGTGAGAGGAGTTGAAGGACTCTCCAGTAGGTAGGTGTACAGCCCTGTTCATTATCCTGTAGGTAGGTGTACAGCCCTGTTCATTATCCTGTAGGTAGGTGTACAGCCCTGTTCACTCTCCAGTAGTTGGTTGCACAGCCCTGTTCATTCTTCAGTAAGTAGGTGTACAGCCCTTGTCATTCTCCAGTATGTAGGTGTTCAGACCTGTTCACTCTCCAAAAGGTAGGTGTAGAGCCCTGTTCACTCTCCAGTAGGAAGGTGTACAGACCTGTTCACTCTCCCGTAGGTAAGTATATCGCCCTGTTCACTCTCCAGTAGCTAGTTGTACAGCCCTGTTCATTCTGCAGTAGGTAGGTGTATAGCACGATTCAATCAGCTGTAGGTAAGTGTACTGCCCTGTTCACGCTCCAGTAGGTAGGTGTACAGACCTGTTCACTCTCCAGTAGATAGTTTTACAGCCCTGTTCATTCTCCAGTAGGTAGTTGTACTGCCCTGTTCATCTCCAGTAGGTAGGTGAACTGCCCTGTTCATTCTCCGGTAGGTAGGTGTACATCCCTGCTCACTCTCCAGTAGGTAGGTTTACAGCCCTGTTCATTCTTCATTAGGTAGGTGTACAGCCCTGTTCACTCTCCAGTAGGTCGGTTTACAGCCCTGTTCATTCTCCAGTAGGTAGGTGAACAGACCAGTTCACTCTCCAGTCGGTAGTTGTACAGACCTGTTCATTCTCCAGCAGGTAGTTGTACCGCACAGTTTACTCTCCAGTAGGTTGGTGTACAGCCCTGTTCATTCTCCAGTAGGTAGGTGTACAGCCCTGTTCACTCTCCAGTAGTTGGTTGCACAGCCCTGTTCATTCTTCAGTAAGTAGGTGTACAGCCCTTGTCATTCTCCAGTATGTAGGTGTTCAGACCTGTTCACTCTCCAGTAGGTAGGTGTTCAGCCCTGTTCACTCTCCAAAAGGTAGGTGTAGAGCCCTGTTCACTCTCCAGTAGGAAGGTGTACAGACCTGTTCACTCTCCCGTAGGTAAGTATATCGCCCTTTTCACTCTCCAGTAGCTAGTTGTACAGCCCTGTTCATTCTGCAGTAGGTAGGTGTATAGCACGATTCAATCAGCTGTAGGTAAGTGTACTGCCCTGTTCACGCTCCAGTAGGTAGGTGTACAGACCTGTTCACTCTCCAGTAGATAGTTTTACAGCCCTGTTCATTCTCCAGTAGGTAGTTGTACTGCCCTGTTCATCTCCAGTAGGTAGGTGAACTGCCCTGTTCATTCTCCGGTAGGTAGGTGTACATCCCTGCTCACTCTCCAGTAGGTAGGTTTACAGCCCTGTTCATTCTTCATTAGGTAGGTGAACAGACCAGTTCACTCTCCAGTCGGTAGTTGTACAGACCTGTTCATTCTCCAGCAGGTAGGTGTACCGCACAGTTTACTCTCCAGTAGGTTGGTGTACAGCCCTGTTCATTCTCCAGTAGGTAGGTGTACAGCCCTGTTCACTCTCCAGTAGTTGGTTGCACAGCCCTGTTCATTCTTCAGTAAGTAGGTGTACAGCCCTTGTCATTCTCCAGTATGTAGGTGTTCAGACCTGTTCACTCTCCAGTAGGTAATTGTACAGCCCTGTGCATTTTCCACTAGGTAGGTTTACCGCCCCGTTAATTCTCCAGTAGGTAGGTGCACAGACCTGTTAACTCTCTAGTAGGTAGAAGTACAGCCCTGTTCATTCTCCAGTACATAGGTGTGCAGACCTGTCCATTCTCCAGTAGGTAGGTGTTCAGTCTTTTCATTTTTCAGTAGTTAAGTGTACAGCCCTGTTCACTATCCTGTAGGTAGGTGTACAGACCTGTTCATTCTGCAGTGGGTAGTTGTACAGCCCTGTTCACTCTCCAGTAGGTCGGTGTACATCCCTGTTCAATCTCCAGTAGTTGGTTTACAGCTCTGTTCACTCTGCTGTTGGTAGGCGTACAGCCCTGTTCACTCTCCAATCGATAGTTTTACAGCCCTCTTCATTCTCCAGTATGTAGGTGTTCAGCCCTGTTCACTCTCCAATAGGTAGGTGTACAGCCCTGTTCATTCTACAGGAGGTAGGTGTTCAGCCCTGTTCATTCTCCAGTAGGTAGGTGTACAGCCCTGTTCACTCTCCAATAGGTAGGTGTACAGCCCTGTTCACTCTCCAGCAGGTAAGTGTACAGCCCTGTTCACTCTCTAGTAGGTAGGTGTACAGCTCTGTTCACTGTCCAATAGGTAGGTGTACAGCCCTGTTCATTCTCCAGTAGGTATGTGTACAGCCCTGTTCTTTCTCTAGTTGGTATGTGTACAGCCCTGTTCTTTCTACAGTAGGTAGGTTTACATCTCTGTTCACTCTCCAGTTGATAGCTGTACAGCCCTCTTCACTCTCCAATAGATAGTTGTACAGACCTGTTCTCTCACCAATAATTTGTTGTACAGCTCTGTTCACTCTCCAGTAGGTAGGTGTACAGCCCTTTTCACTCTCCAGTAGGTAGTTGTACAGCCCTGTTCATTCTCCGGTAGGTAGGTGTACAGCCCTGTTCACTCTCCAGTAGGGAGGTTTACATCCCTGTTCACTCTCCAGCAGGTCGGTGTACAGCCCTGTTCATTCTCCAGTAGCTAATTTTACAGCCCTATTCAGTCTCCAGTAGGTAGGTGTTCAGCCCTCTTCACTGTCCAGTACGTAGGTGTACAGCCCTGTTCAGTCTCCAGTAGGTAGGTGTACAGCCCTGTTCACTCTCCAGCAGGTAGCTGTACAGCCCGTTTCACTCTCCACTAGGTACGTGTAAAGCCCTGTTCATTCTCCAGTAGCTAATTTTACAGCCCTGTTCACTCTCCAGTACGTAGTTGTACAGCCCTGTTCATTCTCCAGTAGCTAGGTGTTCAGGCATTTCACTCTCCAGTAGGTAGGTGTACAGCCCTGTTCATTCTCCAGTAGGAAGGTGTACAGCCCTGTTCACTCTCCAGTAGGTAGGTGTACAGCACTGTTCACTCTCCAGTAGGTAGGTGTACAGCCCTGTTCATTCTGCAGTAGGTAGGTGTACAGCACTGTTCATTATGCAGTAGGTTGGTGTACAGACCTGTTCACTCTTCAGTTGGTGGGTGTACAGCCCTGTTCATTCTCCAGTATGTAGGAGTACAGGCCTTTTCAATCTGCAGTAGTTAAATAAAAAGACCTCTTAACTCTCCAGTAGGTAGGTGTACAGATCAATTCAGTCTCCAGTAGGTAGGTGTACAGGCCTGTTCACTCTCCAGTCGATAGATGCATAGATCTGTTCACTCTCCAGTAGGTAGGTGTATAGCTCTGTTCAATCAACATAGGTAGGTGTACAGTCCTGTTTACTTTCCAGCAGGTAGGTGTACAGTCCAGTTCACTCTCCAGTAGATAGGTGTACAGACCTGTTCACTCTCCAGTAGGTAGGTGTACAGCCCTGTTCTCTCTCCAGTAGATAGGTGTACAGCCCTGTTCACTCTCCATTAGGTAGGTGTACAGCCCTGTTCATTCTCCCGTAGGTAGGTGTACAGCCCAGTTCACTCTCCAGTAGTTAGGTGTTCATCCCTGTTCAATCTCCAGTAGGTAAGTATGCCGCCCTGTTGATTCTCCAGTAGCAAGTTGTACAGCCCTTTTCGTTCTGCAATAGGTAGGTGTATAACACGATTCAATCACCTGTAGTTAAGTGTAATGACCTGTTCACTCTCCAGTAGCAAGGTGTACAGACCTGGTCACTCTCCAGTAGATAGTTTTACAGCCCTCTTCATTCTCCAGTAGGTAGGTGTACAGCCCTGTTCACTCTCCAGTAGGTAGGTGTACAGCCCTGTTCATTCTCCAATAGTTAGGTGTACAGACTTGTCAACTCTCGAGTACGTAGAAGTACAGCCCTGTTCATTCTGCAGTAGGTATGTGTACAGTCCTGTTCACTCTCCATTAGGTAGTTGTACAGCCCTGTTCATTCTCCAGTAGATTGGTGTACAGCCCTGTTCATTCTCCAGTAGATTGGTGTACAGCCCTGTTCATTCTCCAGTAGGTAGGTGTACAGAACTGTTCATTCTCCAGTAGTTAGGTGTACAGCCCTGTTCATTATCCTGTAGGTAGGTTTACAGACCTGTTCATTCTCCAGTAGGTACGTGTACAGCCCTGTTCACTCTCCAAAAGGTAGGTGTACAGCCCTGTTCAGTCTCCAGTAGGTCGGTTTACAGCCCTGTTCATTCTCCAGTAGGTAGGTGAACAGACCTGTTCACTCTCCAGTCGGTAGTTGTACAGCCCTGCTCACTCTCCAGTAGGTAGGTGTACAGCCCTGTTCATTCTCCAGTAGGTATGTGAACAGCCCTGTTCATTCTCCAGTAGGTTGGTGTACAGACCTGTTCACTCTCCAGTAGGTAGGTGTACAGCCCTGTTCATTCTCCAGTATGTAGGAGTACAGGCCTTTTCAATCTCCAGTAGTTAAATGAAAAGCCCTCTTAACTCTCCAGTAGGTAGGTGTACAGACCTGTTCATTCACCAGTAGGTAGGTGTACAGATCAATTCACTCTCCAGTCGGTAGGTGTACAGGCCTTTTCACTCTCCAGTCGATAGAAGCATAGATCTGTTCACTCTCCAGTAGGTAAGTGTACAGCCCTGTTCAATCAACATAGGTAGGTGTACAGCCCTGTTAACTTTCCAGTAGGTAGGTGCACATTCCAGTTCACTCTCCAGTAGATAGGTGTACAGACCTGTTCACTCTCCAGTAGGTAGGTGTACAGCCCTGTCCATTCTCCAGTAGGTAGGTGTACAGCCCTGTTCACTCTCCAGTAGGTAGGTGTACAGTCCAGTTCACTCTCCAGTAGTTAGGTGTACAGACCTGTTCACTCTCCAGTACGTAGGTGTACAGCCCTGTCCATTCTCCAGTAGGTAGGTGTACAGCCCTGTTCACTCTCCAGTAGGTAGGAGTACAGCCCAGTTCACTCTCCAGTAGTTAGGTGTACATCCCTGTTCAATCTCCAGTAGGTAAGTATGCCACCCTGTTGACTCTCCAGTAGCAAGTTGTACAGCCCTTTTCATTCTGCAGTAGGTAGGTGTAGAGCACTGTTCAATCACCTGTAGGTAAGTTTAATGCCCTGTTCACTCTCCAGTAGGTAGGTGTACAGACCTGTTCACTCTCCAGCAGGTAGGTGTACAGACCTGTTCACTCTCCAGCAGGTAGGTGTACAGACCTGTTCACTCTCCAGCAGGTAGGTGTACAGCCCTGTTCACTCTCCAGCAGGTAGGTGAACAGCCCTGTTCACTCTCCAGTACGTAGGTGTACACACCTGTTCACTCTCCAGTAGGTAGGTGTACAGACCTGTTCACTCTCCAGTAGGTTGGTGTACAGACCTGTTCATTCTCCAGTAGATTGGTGTACAGCCCTGTTCACTCTCCATTAGGTAGGTGTACAGACCTGTTCATTCTGCAGTAGTTAGGTGTACAGCCCTGTTCATTATCCTGGAGGTAGGTTTACTGCACTGTTCATTCTCCAGTAGGTAGGTTTACATCCCTCTTCACTCTCCAGTAGGTACGTGTACAGCCCTGTTCACTCTCCAAAAGGTAGGTGTAGAGCCCTGTTCACTCTCCAGTAGGAAGGTGTACAGACCTGTTAACTTCCCAGTAGGTAGGTGTACATTCCAGTTCACTCTCCAGTAGATAGGTGTACCGACCTGTTCACTGTCCAGTAGGTTGTTGTACAGCCCTGTCCATTCTCCAGTAGGTAGGTGTACAGCCCTGTTCACTCTCCAGTAGGTAGGTGTACAGACCTGTTCACTCTCCAGTACGTAGGTGTACAGCCCTGTCCATTCTCCAGTAGGTAGGTGTACAGCCCTGTTCACTCTCCAGTAGGTAGGAGTACAGCCCAGTTCACTCTCCAGTAGTTAGGTGTACATCCCTGTTCAATCTCCAGTAGGTAAGTATGCCACCCTGTTGACTCTCCAGTAGCAAGTTATACAGCCCTTTTCATTCTGCAGTAGGTAGGTGTATAGCGCTGTTCAATCACCTGTAGGTAAGTTTAATGCCCTGTTCACTCTCCAGTAGTTAGGTGTACAGACCTGTTCACTCTCCAGCAGGTAGGTGTACAGACCTGTTCACTCTCCAGCAGGTAGGTGTACAGACCTGTTCACTCTCCAGCAGGTAGGTGTACAGCCCTGTTCACTCTCCAGCAGGTAGGTGTACAGCCCTGTTCACTCTCCAGTAGGTAGGTGTACAGACCTGTTCATTCTCCAGTAGGTAGGTGTACAGACCTGTTATCTCTCTAGTAGGTAGAAGTACAGCCCTGTTCATTCTCCAGTACATAGGTGTACAGACCTGTTCATTCTCCAGTAGGTAGGTGTACAGCACTGTTCATTCGCCAGCAGGTATGTGTACAGTCCTGTTCACTCTCCATTAGGTAGGTGTACAGACCTGTTCATTCTCCAGTAGATTGGTGTACAGCCCTGTTCACTCACCAGTAGGTAGGTTTACAGACCTGTTCATTCTCCAGTAGGTACGTGTACAGCCCTGTTCACTCTCCAAAAGGTAGGTGTACAGCCCTGTTCAGTCTCCAGTAGGTCGGTTTACAGCCCTGTTCATTCTCCAGTAGGTAGGTGAACAGACCTGTTCACTCTCCAGTCGGTAGTTGTACAGCCCTGCTCACTCTCCAGTAGGTAGGTGTACAGCCCTGTTCATTCTCCAGTAGGTATGTGAACAGCCCTGTTCATTCTCCAGTAGGTTGGTGTACAGACCTGTTCACTCTCCAGTAGGTAGGTGTACAGCCCTGTTCATTCTCCAGTATGTAGGAGTACAGGCCTTTTCAATCTCCAGTAGTTAAATGAAAAGCCCTCTTAACTCTCCAGTAGGTAGGTGTACAGACCTGTTCATTCACCAGTAGGTAGGTGTACAGATCAATTCACTCTCCAGTCGGTAGGTGTACAGGCCTTTTCACTCTCCAGTCGATAGAAGCATAGATCTGTTCACTCTCCAGTAGGTAAGTGTACAGCCCTGTTCAATCAACATAGGTGGGTGTACAGCCCTGTTAACTTTCCAGTAGGTAGGTGTACATTCCAGTTCACTCTCCAGTAGATAGGTGTACAGACCTGTTCACTCTCCAGTAGGTAGGTGTACAGCCCTGTCCATTCTCCAGTAGGTAGGTGTACAGCCCTGTTCACTCTCCAGTAGGTAGGTGTACAGTCCAGTTCACTCACCAGTAGTTAGGTCTACAGACCTGTTCACTCTCCTGTACGTAGGTGTACAGCCCTGTCCATTCTCCAGTAGGTAGGTGTACAGCCCTGTTCACTCTCCAGTAGGTAGGAGTACAGCCCAGTTCACTCTCCAGTAGTTAGGTGTACATCCCTGTTCAATCTCCAGTAGGTAAGTATGCCACCCTGTTGACTCTCCAGTAGCAAGTTGTACAGCCCTTTTCATTCTGCAGTAGGTAGGTGTATAGCACTGTTCAATCACCTGTAGGTAAGTTTAATGCCCTGTTCACTCTCCAGTAGGTTGGTGTACAGACCTGTTCACTCTCCAGCAGGTAGGTGTACAGACCTGTTCACTCTCCAGCAGGTAGGTGTACAGCCCTGTTCACTCTCCAGCAGGTAGGTGAACAGCCCTGTTCACTCTCCAGTAGGTAGGTGTACAGACCTGTTCACTCTCCAGTAGGTAGGTGTACAGACCTGTTATCTCTCCAGTAGGTAGAAGTACAGCCTTGTTCATTCTCCAGTACATAGGTGTACAGACCTGTTCACTCTCCATTAGGTAGGTGTACAGACCTGTTCATTCTCCAGTAGATTGGTGTACAGCCCTGTTCACTCTCCAGTAGGTAGGTGTACAGACCTGTTCATTCTCCAGTAGTTAGGTGTACAGCCCTGTTCATTATCCTGGAGGTAGGTTTACTGCACTGTTCATTCTCCAGTAGGTAGGTTTACATCCCTCTTCACTCTCCAGTAGGTACGTGTACAGCCCTGTTCACTCTCCAAAAGGTAGGTGTAGAGCCCTGTTCACTCTCCAGTAGGAAGGTGTACAGACCTGTTAACTTCTCAGTAGGTAGGTGTACATTCCAGTTCACTCTCCAGTAGATAGGTGTACAGACCTGTTCACTGTCCAGTAGGTTGTTGTACAGCCCTGTCCATTCTCCAGTAGGTAGGTGTACAGCCCTGTTCACTCTCCAGTAGGTAGGTGTACAGTCCAGTTCACTCTCCAGTAGTTAGGTGTACAGACCTGTTCACTCTCCAGTACGTAGGTGTACAGCCCTGTCCATTCTCCAGTAGGTAGGTGTACAGCCCTGTTCACTCTCCAGTAGGTAGGAGTACAGCCCAGTTCACTCTCCAGTAGTTAGGTGTACATCCCTGTTCAATCTCCAGTAGGTAAGTATGCCACCCTGTTGACTCTCCAGTAGCAAGTTATACAGCCCTTTTCATTCTGCAGTAGGTAGGTGTATAGCGCTGTTCAATCACCTGTAGGTAAGTTTAATGCCCTGTTCACTCTCCAGTAGTTAGGTGTACAGACCTGTTCACTCTCCAGCAGGTAGGTGTACAGACCTGTTCACTCTCCAGCAGGTAGGTGTACAGACCTGTTCACTCTCCAGCAGGTAGGTGTACAGCCCTGTTCACTCTCCAGCAGGTAGGTGTACAGCCCTGTTCACTCTCCAGTAGGTAGGTGTACAGACCTGTTCATTCTCCAGTAGGTAGGTGTACAGACCTGTTATCTCTCTAGTAGGTAGAAGTACAGCCCTGTTCATTCTCCAGTACATAGGTGTACAGACCTGTTCATTCTCCAGTAGGTAGGTGTACAGCACTGTTCATTCGCCAGCAGGTATGTGTACAGTCCTGTTCACTCTCCATTAGGTAGGTGTACAGACCTGTTCATTCTCCAGTAGATTGGTGTACAGCCCTGTTCACTCACCAGTAGGTAGGTTTACAGACCTGTTCATTCTCCAGTAGGTACGTGTACAGCCCTGTTCACTCTCCAAAAGGTAGGTGTACAGCCCTGTTCAGTCTCCAGTAGGTCGGTTTACAGCCCTGTTCATTCTCCAGTAGGTAGGTGAACAGACCTGTTCACTCTCCAGTCGGTAGTTGTACAGCCCTGCTCACTCTCCAGTAGGTAGGTGTACAGCCCTGTTCATTCTCCAGTAGGTATGTGAACAGCCCTGTTCATTCTCCAGTAGGTTGGTGTACAGACCTGTTCACTCTCCAGTAGGTAGGTGTACAGCCCTGTTCATTCTCCAGTATGTAGGAGTACAGGCCTTTTCAATCTCCAGTAGTTAAATGAAAAGCCCTCTTAACTCTCCAGTAGGTAGGTGTACAGACCTGTTCATTCACCAGTAGGTAGGTGTACAGATCAATTCACTCTCCAGTCGGTAGGTGTACAGGCCTTTTCACTCTCCAGTCGATAGAAGCATAGATCTGTTCACTCTCCAGTAGGTAAGTGTACAGCCCTGTTCAATCAACATAGGTGGGTGTACAGCCCTGTTAACTTTCCAGTAGGTAGGTGTACATTCCAGTTCACTCTCCAGTAGATAGGTGTACAGACCTGTTCACTCTCCAGTAGGTAGGTGTACAGCCCTGTCCATTCTCCAGTAGGTAGGTGTACAGCCCTGTTCACTCTCCAGTAGGTAGGTGTACAGTCCAGTTCACTCACCAGTAGTTAGGTCTACAGACCTGTTCACTCTCCTGTACGTAGGTGTACAGCCCTGTCCATTCTCCAGTAGGTAGGTGTACAGCCCTGTTCACTCTCCAGTAGGTAGGAGTACAGCCCAGTTCACTCTCCAGTAGTTAGGTGTACATCCCTGTTCAATCTCCAGTAGGTAAGTATGCCACCCTGTTGACTCTCCAGTAGCAAGTTGTACAGCCCTTTTCATTCTGCAGTAGGTAGGTGTATAGCACTGTTCAATCACCTGTAGGTAAGTTTAATGCCCTGTTCACTCTCCAGTAGGTTGGTGTACAGACCTGTTCACTCTCCAGCAGGTAGGTGTACAGACCTGTTCACTCTCCAGCAGGTAGGTGTACAGCCCTGTTCACTCTCCAGCAGGTAGGTGAACAGCCCTGTTCACTCTCCAGTAGGTAGGTGTACAGACCTGTTCACTCTCCAGTAGGTAGGTGTACAGACCTGTTATCTCTCCAGTAGGTAGAAGTACAGCCTTGTTCATTCTCCAGTACATAGGTGTACAGACCTGTTCACTCTCCATTAGGTAGGTGTACAGACCTGTTCATTCTCCAGTAGATTGGTGTACAGCCCTGTTCACTCTCCAGTAGGTAGGTGTACAGACCTGTTCATTCTCCAGTAGTTAGGTGTACAGCCCTGTTCATTATCCTGGAGGTAGGTTTACTGCACTGTTCATTCTCCAGTAGGTAGGTTTACATCCCTCTTCACTCTCCAGTAGGTACGTGTACAGCCCTGTTCACTCTCCAAAAGGTAGGTGTAGAGCCCTGTTCACTCTCCAGTAGGAAGGTGTACAGACCTGTTAACTTCTCAGTAGGTAGGTGTACATTCCAGTTCACTCTCCAGTAGATAGGTGTACAGACCTGTTCACTGTCCAGTAGGTTGTTGTACAGCCCTGTCCATTCTCCAGTAGGTAGGTGTACAGCCCTGTTCACTCTCCAGTAGGTAGGTGTACAGTCCAGTTCACTCTCCAGTAGTTAGGTGTACAGACCTGTTCACTCTCCAGTACGTAGGTGTACAGCCCTGTCCATTCTCCAGTAGGTAGGTGTACAGCCCTGTTCACTCTCCAGTAGGTAGGAGTACAGCCCAGTTCACTCTCCAGTAGTTAGGTGTACATCCCTGTTCAATCTCCAGTAGGTAAGTATGCCACCCTGTTGACTCTCCAGTAGCAAGTTATACAGCCCTTTTCATTCTGCAGTAGGTAGGTGTATAGCGCTGTTCAATCACCTGTAGGTAAGTTTAATGCCCTGTTCACTCTCCAGTAGTTAGGTGTACAGACCTGTTCACTCTCCAGCAGGTAGGTGTACAGACCTGTTCACTCTCCAGCAGGTAGGTGTACAGACCTGTTCACTCTCCAGCAGGTAGGTGTACAGCCCTGTTCACTCTCCAGCAGGTAGGTGTACAGCCCTGTTCACTCTCCAGTAGGTAGGTGTACAGACCTGTTCATTCTCCAGTAGGTAGGTGTACAGACCTGTTATCTCTCTAGTAGGTAGAAGTACAGCCCTGTTCATTCTCCAGTACATAGGTGTACAGCACTGTTCATTCGCCAGCAGGTATGTGTACAGTCCTGTTCACTCTCCATTAGGTAGGTGTACAGACCTGTTCATTCTCCAGTAGATTGGTGTACAGCCCTGTTCACTCACCAGTAGGTAGGTGTACAGACCTGTTCATTCTCCAGTAGTTAGGTGTACAGCCCTGTTCACTCTCCAGTAGGTCGGTTTACAGCCCTGTTCATTCTCCAGTAGGTAGGTGTACAGACCTGTTCACTCTCCAGTAGGTAGGTGTACAGCCCTGTCCACTCTCCAGTAGGTAGGTGTACAGCCCTGTTCACTCTCCAGTAGGTAGGTGTACAGTCCAGTTCACTCTCCAGTAGTTAGGTGTACAGACCTGTTCACTCTCCAGTACGTAGGTGTACAGCCTTGTCCATTCTCCAGTAGGTAGGTGTACAGCCCTGTTCACTCTCCAGTAGGTAGGAGTACAGCCCAGTTCACTCTCCAGTAGTTAGGTGTACATCCCTGTTCAATCTCCAGTAGGTAAGTATGCCACCCTGTTGACTCTCCAGTAGCAAGTTGTACAGCCCTTTTCATTCTGCAGTAGGTAGGTGTATAGCACTGTTCAATCATCTGTAGGTAAGTTTAATGCCCTGTTCACTCTCCAGTAGGTAGGTGTACAGATCTGTTCACTCTCTAGCAGGTAGGTGTGCAGACCTGTTCACTCTCCAGCAGGTAGTTGTACAGACCTGTTCACTCTCCAGCAGATAGGTGTACAGCCCTGTTCACTCTCCAGCAGGTAGGTGTACAGCCTAGTTCACTCTCCAGTAGGTAAGTATATCGCCCTGTTCACTCTCCAGTAGCTAGTTGTACAGCCCTGTTCATTCTCCAGTATGTAGGAGTACAGGCCTTTTCAATCTCCAGTAGTTAAATGAAAAGCCCTCTTAACTCTCCAGTAGGTAGGTGTACAGACCTGTTCATTCACCAGTAGGTAGGTGTACAGATCAATTCACTCTCCAGTCGGTAGGTGTACAGGCCTTTTCACTCTCCAGTCGATAGAAGCATAGATCTGTTCACTCTCCAGTAGGTAAGTGTACAGCCCTGTTCAATCAACATAGGTAGGTGTACAGCCCTGTTAACTTTCCAGTAGGTAGGTGTACATTCCAGTTCACTCTCCAGTACATAGGTGTACAGCCCTGTTCACTCTCCAGTAGGTAGGTGTACAGTCCAGTTCACTCTCCAGTAGTTAGGTGTACAGACCTGTTCACTCTCCAGTACGTAGGTGTACAGCCCTGTCCATTCTCCAGTAGGTAGGTGTACAGCCCTGTTCACTCTCCAGTAGGTAGGAGTACAGCCCAGTTCACTCTCCAGTAGTTAGGTGTACATCCCTGTTCAATCTCCAGTAGGTAAGTATGCCACCCTGTTGACTCTCCAGTAGCAAGTTGTACAGCCCTTTTCATTCTGCAGTAGGTAGGTGTATAGCACTGTTCAATCACCTGTAGGTAAGTTTAATGCCCTGTTCACTCTCCAGTAGGTAGGTGTACAGACCTGTTCACTCTCCAGCAGGTAGGTGTACAGACCTGTTCACTCTCCAGCAGGTAGGTGTACAGACCTGTTCACTCTCCAGCAGGTAGGTGTACAGCCCTGTTCACTCTCCAGCAGGTAGGTGTACAGCCCTGTTCACTCTCCAGTAGGTAGGTGTACAGACCTGTTCATTCTCCAGTAGGTAGGTGTACAGACCTGTTATCTCTCTAGTAGGTAGAAGTACAGCCCTGTTCATTCTCCAGTACATAGGTGTACAGACCTGTTCATTCTCCAGTAGGTAGGTGTACAGCACTGTTCATTCGCCAGCAGGTATGTGTACAGTCCTGTTCACTCTCCATTAGGTAGGTGTACAGACCTGTTCATTCTCCAGTAGATTGGTGTACAGCCCTGTTCACTCACCAGTAGGTAGGTTTACAGACCTGTTCATTCTCCAGTAGGTACGTGTACAGCCCTGTTCACTCTCCAAAAGGTAGGTGTACAGCCCTGTTCAGTCTCCAGTAGGTCGGTTTACAGCCCTGTTCATTCTCCAGTAGGTAGGTGAACAGACCTGTTCACTCTCCAGTTGGT
The DNA here is from genome assembly GCA_026770705.1 of Isurus oxyrinchus. Lineage (NCBI taxonomy): Eukaryota > Metazoa > Chordata > Chondrichthyes > Lamniformes > Lamnidae > Isurus > Isurus oxyrinchus. The sequence continues at coordinate 1,293,396 of JANJGN010000139.1, read as the reverse complement.
AGTTGTACAGCCCTGCTCACTCTCCAGTAGGTAGGTGTACAGCCCTGTTCATTCTCCAGTAGGTATGTGAACAGCCCTGTTCATTCTCCAGTAGGTTGGTGTACAGACCTGTTCACTCTCCAGTAGGTAGGTGTACAGCCCTGTTCATTCTCCAGTATGTAGGAGTACAGGCCTTTTCAATCTCCAGTAGTTAAATGAAAAGCCCTCTTAACTCTCCAGTAGGTAGGTGTACAGACCTGTTCATTCACCAGTAGGTAGGTGTACAGATCAATTCACTCTCCAGTCGGTAGGTGTACAGGCCTTTTCACTCTCCAGTCGATAGAAGCATAGATCTGTTCACTCTCCAGTAGGTAAGTGTACAGCCCTGTTCAATCAACATAGGTGGGTGTACAGCCCTGTTAACTTTCCAGTAGGTAGGTGTACATTCCAGTTCACTCTCCAGTAGATAGGTGTACAGACCTGTTCACTCTCCAGTAGGTAGGTGTACAGCCCTGTCCATTCTCCAGTAGGTAGGTGTACAGCCCTGTTCACTCTCCAGTAGGTAGGTGTACAGTCCAGTTCACTCTCCAGTAGTTAGGTGTACAGACCTGTTCACTCTCCTGTACGTAGGTGTACAGCCCTGTCCATTCTCCAGTAGGTAGGTGTACAGCCCTGTTCACTATCCAGTAGGTAGGAGTACAGCCCAGTTCACTCTCCAGTAGTTAGGTGTACATCCCTGTTCAATCTCCAGTAGGTAAGTATGCCACCCTGTTGACTCTCCAGTAGCAAGTTGTACAGCCCTTTTCATTCTGCAGTAGGTAGGTGTATAGCACTGTTCAATCACCTGTAGGTAAGTTTAATGCCCTGTTCACTCTCCAGTAGGTAGGTGTACAGACCTGTTCACTCTCCAGCAGGTAGGTGTACAGACCTGTTCACTCTCCAGCAGGTAGGTGTACAGACCTGTTCACTCTCCAGCAGGTAGGTGTACAGCCCTGTTCACTCTCCAGCAGGTAGGTGAACAGCCCTGTTCACTCTCCAGTAGGTAGGTGTACAGACCTGTTCACTCTCCAGTAGGTAGGTGTACAGACCTGTTATCTCTCCAGTAGGTAGAAGTACAGCCTTGTTCATTCTCCAGTACATAGGTGTACAGACCTGTTCACTCTCCATTAGGTAGGTGTACAGACCTGTTCATTCTCCAGTAGATTGGTGTACAGCCCTGTTCACTCTCCAGTAGGTAGGTGTACAGACCTGTTCATTCTCCAGTAGTTAGGTGTACAGCCCTGTTCATTATCCTGGAGGTAGGTTTACTGCACTGTTCATTCTCCAGTAGGTAGGTTTACATCCCTCTTCACTCTCCAGTAGGTACGTGTACAGCCCTGTTCACTCTCCAAAAGGTAGGTGTAGAGCCCTGTTCACTCTCCAGTAGGAAGGTGTACAGACCTGTTAACTTCTCAGTAGGTAGGTGTACATTCCAGTTCACTCTCCAGTAGATAGGTGTACAGACCTGTTCACTGTCCAGTAGGTTGTTGTACAGCCCTGTCCATTCTCCAGTAGGTAGGTGTACAGCCCTGTTCACTCTCCAGTAGGTAGGAGTACAGCCCAGTTCACTCTCCAGTAGTTAGGTGTACATCCCTGTTCAATCTCCAGTAGGTAAGTATGCCACCCTGTTGACTCTCCAGTAGCAAGTTATACAGCCCTTTTCATTCTGCAGTAGGTAGGTGTACAGCGCTGTTCAATCACCTGTAGGTAAGTTTAATGCCCTGTTCACTCTCCAGTAGTTAGGTGTACAGACCTGTTCACTCTCCAGCAGGTAGGTGTACAGACCTGTTCACTCTCCAGCAGGTAGGTGTACAGACCTGTTCACTCTCCAGCAGGTAGGTGTACAGCCCTGTTCACTCTCCAGCAGGTAGGTGTACAGCCCTGTTCACTCTCCAGTAGGTAGGTGTACAGACCTGTTCATTCTCCAGTAGGTAGGTGTACAGACCTGTTATCTCTCTAGTAGGTAGAAGTACAGCCCTGTTCATTCTCCAGTACATAGGTGTACAGCACTGTTCATTCGCCAGCAGGTATGTGTACAGTCCTGTTCACTCTCCATTAGGTAGGTGTACAGACCTGTTCATTCTCCAGTAGATTGGTGTACAGCCCTGTTCACTCACCAGTAGGTAGGTGTACAGACCTGTTCATTCTCCAGTAGTTAGGTGTACAGCCCTGTTCACTCTCCAGTAGGTCGGTTTACAGCCCTGTTCATTCTCCAGTAGGTAGGTGTACAGACCTGTTCACTCTCCAGTACGTAGGTGTACTGCCCAGTTCACTCTCCAGTAGTTAGGTGTACATCCCTGTTCAATCTCCAGTAGGTAAGTATGCCACCCTGTTGACTCTCCAGTCGCAAGTTGTACAGCCCTTTTCATTCTGCAGTAGGTAGGTGTATAGCACTGTTCAATCATCTGTAGGTAAGTTTAATGCCCTGTTCACTCTCCAGTAGGTAGGTGTACAGATCTGTTCACTCTCCAGCAGGTAGGTGTGCAGACCTGTTCACTCTCCAGCAGGTAGTTGTACAGACCTGTTCACTCTCCAGCAGATAGGTGTACAGCCCTGTTCACTCTCCAGCAGGAAGGTGTACAGCCTAGTTCACTCTCCAGTAGGTAAGTATATCGCCCTGTTCACTCTCCAGTAGCTAGTTGTACAGCCCTGTTCATTCTCCAGTATGTAGGAGTACAGGCCTTTTCAATCTCCAGTAGTTAAATGAAAAGCCCTCTTAACTCTCCAGTAGGTAGGTGTACAGACCTGTTCATTCACCAGTAGGTAGGTGTACAGATCAATTCACTCTCCAGTCGGTAGGTGTACAGGCCTTTTCACTCTCCAGTCGATAGAAGCATAGATCTGTTCACTCTCCAGTAGGTAAGTGTACAGCCCTGTTCAATCAACATAGGTAGGTGTACAGCCCTGTTAACTTTCCAGTAGGTAGGTGTACATTCCAGTTCACTCTCCAGTACATAGGTGTACAGCCCTGTTCACTCTCCAGTAGGTAGGTGTACAGTCCAGTTCACTCTCCAGTAGTTAGGTGTACAGACCTGTTCACTCTCCTGTACGTAGGTGTACAGCCCTGTCCATTCTCCAGTAGGTAGGTGTACAGCCCTGTTCACTCTCCAGTAGGTAGGAGTACAGCCCAGTTCACTCTCCAGTAGTTAGGTGTACATCCCTGTTCAATCTCCAGTAGGTAAGTATGCCACCCTGTTGACTCTCCAGTAGCAAGTTGTACAGCCCTTTTCATTCTGCAGTAGGTAGGTGTATAGCACTGTTCAATCACCTGTAGGTAAGTTTAATGCCCTGTTCACTCTCCAGTAGGTAGGTGTACAGACCTGTTCACTCTCCAGCAGGTAGGTGTACAGACCTGTTCACTCTCCAGCAGGTAGGTGTACAGACCTGTTCACTCTCCAGCAGGTAGGTGTACAGCCCTGTTCACTCTCCAGCAGGTAGGTGAACAGCCCTGTTCACTCTCCAGTAGGTCGGTGTACAGACCTGTTCACTCTCCAGTAGGTAGGTGTACAGACCTGTTATCTCTCCAGTAGGTAGAAGTACAGCCTTGTTCATTCTCCAGTACATAGGTGTACAGACCTGTTCACTCTCCATTAGGTAGGTGTACAGACCTGTTCATTCTCCAGTAGATTGGTGTACAGCCCTGTTCACTCTCCAGTAGGTAGGTGTACAGACCTGTTCATTCTCCAGTAGTTAGGTGTACAGCCCTGTTCATTATCCTGGAGGTAGGTTTACTGCACTGTTCATTCTCCAGTAGGTAGGTTTACATCCCTCTTCACTCTCCAGTAGGTACGTGTACAGCCCTGTTCACTCTCCAAAAGGTAGGTGTAGAGCCCTGTTCACTCTCCAGTAGGAAGGTGTACAGACCTGTTAACTTCTCAGTAGGTAGGTGTACATTCCAGTTCACTCTCCAGTAGATAGGTGTACAGACCTGTTCACTGTCCAGTAGGTTGTTGTACAGCCCTGTCCATTCTCCAGTAGGTAGGTGTACAGCCCTGTTCACTCTCCAGTAGGTAGGTGTACAGTCCAGTTCACTCTCCAGTAGTTAGGTGTACAGACCTGTTCACTCTCCAGTACGTAGGTGTACAGCCCTGTCCATTCTCCAGTAGGTAGGTGTACAGCCCTGTTCACTCTCCAGTAGGTAGGAGTACAGCCCAGTTCACTCTCCAGTAGTTAGATGTACATCCCTGTTCAATCTCCAGTAGGTAAGTATGCCACCCTGTTGACTCTCCAGTAGCAAGTTATACAGCCCTTTTCATTCTGCAGTAGGTAGGTGTATAGCGCTGTTCAATCACCTGTAGGTAAGTTTAATGCCCTGTTCACTCTCCAGTAGTTAGGTGTACAGACCTGTTCACTCTCCAGCAGGTAGGTGTACAGACCTGTTCACTCTCCAGCAGGTAGGTGTACAGACCTGTTCACTCTCCAGCAGGTAGGTGTACAGCCCTGTTCACTCTCCAGCAGGTAGGTGTACAGCCCTGTTCACTCTCCAGTAGGTAGGTGTACAGACCTGTTCATTCTCCAGTAGGTAGGTGTACAGACCTGTTATCTCTCTAGTAGGTAGAAGTACAGCCCTGTTCATTCTCCAGTACATAGGTGTACAGACCTGTTCATTCTCCAGTAGGTAGGTGTACAGCACTGTTCATTCGCCAGCAGGTATGTGTACAGTCCTGTTCACTCTCCATTAGGTAGGTGTACAGACCTGTTCATTCTCCAGTAGATTGGTGTACAGCCCTGTTCACTCACCAGTAGGTAGGTGTACAGACCTGTTCATTCTCCAGTAGTTAGGTGTACAGCCCTGTTCACTCTCCAGTAGGTCGGTTTACAGCCCTGTTCATTCTCCAGTAGGTAGGTGTACAGACCTGTTCACTCTCCAGTAGGTAGGTGTACAGCCCTGTCCATTCTCCAGTAGGTAGGTGTACAGCCCTGTTCACTCTCCAGTAGGTAGGTGTACAGTCCAGTTCACTCTCCAGTAATTAGGTGTACAGACCTGTTCACTCTCCAGTACGTAGGTGTACAGCCCTGTCCATTCTCCAGTAGGTAGGTGTACAGCCCTGTTCACTCTCCAGTAGGTAGGAGTACAGCCCAGTTCACTCTCCAGTAGTTAGGTGTACATCCCTGTTCAATCTCCAGTAGGTAAGTATGCCACCCTGTTGACTCTCCAGTAGCAAGTTGTACAGCCCTTTTCATTCTGCAGTAGGTAGGTGTATAGCACTGTTCAATCACCTGTAGGTAAGTTTAATGCCCTGTTCAGTCTCCAGTAGGTAGGTGTACAGACCTGTTCACTCTCCAGCAGGTAGATGTGCAGACCTGTTCACTCTCCAGCAGATAGGTGTACAGCCCTGTTCACTCTCCAGCAGGTAGGTGTACAGCCTAGTTCACTCTCCAGTAGGTAAGTATATCGCCCTGTTCACTCTCCAGTAGCTAGTTGTACAGCCCTGTTCATTCTCCAGTATGTAGGAGTACAGGCCTTTTCAATCTCCAGTAGATAAATGAAAAGCCCTCTTAACTCTCCAGTAGGTAGGTGTACAGACCTGTTCATTCACCAGTAGGTAGGTGTACAGATCAATTCACTCTCCAGTCGGTAGGTGTACAGGCCTTTTCACTCTCCAGTCGATAGAAGCATAGATCTGTTCACTCTCCAGTAGGTAAGTGTACAGCCCTGTTCAATCAACATAGGTAGGTGTACAGCCCTGTTAACTTTCCAGTAGGTAGGTGTACATTCCAGTTCACTCTCCAGTAGATAGGTGTACAGACCTGTTCACTCTCCAATAGGTAGGTGTACAGCCCTGTCCATTCTCCAGTAGGTAGGTGTACAGCCCTGTTCACTCTCCAGTAGGTAGGTGTACAGTCCAGTTCACTCTCCAGTAGTTAGGTGTACAGACCTGTTCACTCTCCTGTACGTAGGTGTACAGCCCTGTCCATTCTCCAGTAGGTAGGTGTACAGCCCTGTTCACTCTCCAGTAGGTAGGAGTACAGTCCAGTTCACTCTCCAGTAGTTAGGTGTACATCCCTGTTCAATCTCCAGTAGGTAAGTATGCCACCCTGTTGACTCTCCAGTAGCAAGTTGTACAGCCCTTTTCATTCTGCAGTAGGTAGGTGTATAGCACTGTTCAATCACCTGTAGGTAAGTTTAATGCCCTGTTCACTCTCCAGTAGGTAGGTGTACAGACCTGTTCACTCTCCAGCAGGTAGGTGTACAGACCTGTTCACTCTCCAGCAGGTAGGTGTACAGACCTGTTCACTCTCCAGCAGGTAGGTGTACAGCCCTGTTCACTCTCCAGCAGGTAGGTGAACAGCCCTGTTCACTCTCCAGTAGGTAGGTGTACAGACCTGTTCACTCTCCAGTAGGTAGGTGTACAGACCTGTTATCTCTCCAGTAGGTAGAAGTACAGCCTTGTTCATTCTCCAGTACATAGGTGTACAGACCTGTTCACTCTCCATTAGGTAGGTGTACAGACCTGTTCATTCTCCAGTAGATTGGTGTACAGCCCTGTTCACTCTCCAGTAGGTAGGTGTACAGACCTGTTCATTCTCCAGTAGTTAGGTGTACAGCCCTGTTCATTATCCTGGAGGTAGGTTTACTGCACTGTTCATTCTCCAGTAGGTAGGTTTACATCCCTCTTCACTCTCCAGTAGGTACGTGTACAGCCCTGTTCACTCTCCAAAAGGTAGGTGTAGAGCCCTGTTCACTCTCCAGTAGGAAGGTGTACAGACCTGTTAACTTCTCAGTAGGTAGGTGTACATTCCAGTTCATTCTCCAGTAGTTAGGTGTACAGACCTGTTCACTCTCCAGTACGTAGGTGTACAGCCCTGTCCGTTCTCCAGTAGGTAGGTGTACAGCCCTGTTCACTCTCCAGTAGGTAGGAGTACAGCCCAGTTCACTCTCCAGTAGTTAGGTGTACATCCCTGTTCAATCTCCAGTAGGTAAGTATGCCACCCTGTTGACTCTCCAGTAGCAAGTTATACAGCCCTTTTCATTCTGCAGTAGGTAGGTGTATAGCGCTGTTCAATCACCAGTAGGTAAGTTTAATGCCCTGTTCACTCTCCAGTAGTTAGGTGTACAGACCTGTTCACTCTCCATCAGGTAGGTGTACAGACCTGTTCACTCTCCAGCAGGTAGGTGTACAGACCTGTTCACTCTCCAGCAGGTAGGTGTACAGCCCTGTTCACTCTCCAGCAGGTAGGTGTACAGCCCTGTTCACTCTCCAGTAGGTAGGTGTACAGACCTGTTCATTCTCCAGTAGGTAGGTGTACAGACCTGTTATCTCTCTAGTAGGTAGAAGTACAGCCCTGTTCATTCTCCAGTACATAGGTGTACAGACCTGTTCATTCTCCAGTAGGTAGGTGTACAGCACTGTTCATTCGCCAGTAGGTATGTGTACAGTCCTGTTCACTCTCCATTAGGTAGGTGTACAGACCTGTTCATTCTCCAGTAGATTGGTGTACAGCCCTGTTCACTCACCAGTAGGTAGGTGTACAGACCTGTTCATTCTCCAGTAGTTAGGTGTACAGCCCTGTTCACTCTCCAGTAGGTCGGTTTACAGCCCTGTTCATTCTCCAGTAGGTGGGTGTACAGACCTGTTCACTCTCCAGTAGGTAGGTGTACAGCCCTGTCCATTCTCCAGTAGGTAGGTGTACAGCCCTGTTCACTCTCCAGTAGGTAGGTGTACAGTCCAGTTCACTCTCCAGTAGTTAGGTGTACAGACCTGTTCACTCTCCAGTACGTAGGTGTACAGCCCTGTCCATTCTCCAGTAGGTAGGTGTACAGCCCTGTTCACTCTCCAGTAGGTAGGAGTACAGCCCAGTTCACTCTCCAGTAGTTAGGTGTACATCCCTGTTCAATCTCCAGTAGGTAAGTATGCCACCCTGTTGACTCTCCAGTAGCAAGTTGTACAGCCCTTTTCATTCTGCAGTAGGTAGGTGTATAGCACTGTTCAATCATCTGTAGGTAAGTTTAATGCCCTGTTCACTCTCCAGTAGGTAGGTGTACAGACCTGTTCACTCTCCAGCAGGTAGGTCTGCAGACCTGTTCACTCTCCAGCAGGTCGTTGTACAGACCTGTTCACAATCCAGCAGATAGGTGTACAGCCCTGTTCACTCTCCAGCAGGTAGGTGTACAGCCTAGTTCACTCTCCAGTAGGTAAGTATATCGCCCTGTTCACTCTCCAGTAGCTAGTTGTACAGCCCTGTTCATTCTGCAGTAGGTAGGTTTATAGCGCTGTTCAATCTCCAGTTGGAAGTTCTACTGCCCTGTTCATTCTCCGGTAGATAGGTGTACAGCCCTGTTCACTCTCCAATAGTAGGTGTAGAGCCCTGTTCACTCTCCAGTACGTAGGTGTACAGCCCTGTTCACTCTCCAGCTGGTAGGTGTACAGACCTGTTCACTGTCCAATAGGTATGTGTACAGCCCTGTTCTTTCTCTAGTTGGTATGTGTACAGCCCTGTTCTTTCTACAGTAGGTAGGTTTACATCTCTGTTCACTCTCCAGTTGATAGCTGTACAGCCCTCTTCACTCTCCAATAGATAGTTGTACAGACCTGTTCTCTCACCAATAATTTGTTGTACAGCTCTGTTCACTCTCCAGTAGGTAGGTGTACAGCCCTGTTCACTCTCCAGTTGATAGCTGTACAGCCCTCTTCACTCTCCAATAGATAGTTGTACAGACCTGTTCTCTCACCAGTAGGTAGGTGTACAGCCCTGTTCACTCTCCAGTAGGTAGGTGTACAGCCCTGTTTACTCTCCAGCAGGTAGGTGTACAGCCCTGTTCATTCTCCAGTAGCTAATTTTACAGCCCTGTTCAGTCTCCAGTAGGTAGGTGTACAGCCCTGTTCACTCTCCAGCAGGTAGGTGTACAGCCCGTTTCACTCTCCACTAGGTACGTGTAAAGCCCTGTTCATTCTCCAGTAGCTAATTTTACAGCCCTGTTCATTCTCCAGTAGGTAGGTGTTCAGGCATTTCACTCTCCAGTAGATAGTTTTACAGCCCTGTTCATTCTGCTGTAGGTAGGTGTACAGCACTGTTCATTCTCAAGTAGGTATGTGTTCAGCTGTGGTCATTATCCAGTAGGTTGGTGTATAGACCTGTTCACTCTCCAGTTGGTGGGTGTACAGCCCTGTTCATTCTCCAGTATGTATGAGTACAGGCCTTTTCAATCTCCAGTAGTTAAATAAAAAGACCTCTTAACTCTCCAGTAGGTAGGTGTACAGACTTGTTCATTCACCAGTAGGTAGGTGTACAGATCAATTCACTCTCCAGTAGGTAGGTGTACAGGCCTGTTCAATCAACATTGGTAGGTGTACAGTCCTGTTTACTTTCCAGTAGCAAGTTGTACAGCCCTTTTCTTTCTGCAGTAGGTAGGTTTATAGCACTGTTCAATTACCTGTAGGTAAGTGTAATGACCTGTTCACTCTCCAGTAGGTAGGTGTACAGACATGTTCACTCACCAGTAGATAGCTTTACAGCCCTGTTCATTCTCCAGTAGGTAGGTGTACTGCCCTGTTCATTCTCCAGTAGGTAGGTGTACAGACATGTTCACTCTCCAGTAGATAGTTTTACAGCCCTGTTCATTCTCCAGTAGGTAGGTGTACTGCCCTGTTCATTCTCCAGTAGGTAGGTGTACAGACATGTTCACTCTCCAGTAGATAGTTTTACAGCCCTCCTCATTCTCCAGTAGGTAGGTGTACAGCCCTGTTCACTCTCCAGCAGGTAGGTGTACAGCCCTGTTCACTCTCCATTAGGTAGGTGTACAGCCCTGTTCATTCTCCAGTAGATTGGTGTACAGCCCTGCTCATTCTCCAGTAGGTACGTGTACAGAATTGTTAACTCTCTAGTACGTAGAAGTACAGCCCTGTTCATTCTGCAGTAGGTAGGTGTACAGCCCTGTTCATTCTCCAGCAGGTATCTGTACAGTCCTGTTTACTCTCCATTAGGTAGGTGTACAGCCCTGTTCACTCTCCAGTAGGTAGGTGTACAGACCTGTTCACTCTGCAGTAGGTAGGTGTACAGACCTGTTCATTCTCCAGTAGCTAGGTGTACAGACCTGTTCATTCTCCAGTAGGTAGGTGTACAGCCCTGTTCATTCTCCAGTAGGTAGGTGTACAGACCTGTTCATTCTCCAGTAGTTAGGTGTACAGCCCTGTTCATTATCCTGTAGGTAGGTGTACAGACCTGTTCATTCTCCAGTGGGTAGTTGTACTGCCCTATTCACTCTCCAGTAGGTAGGTGTACTGCACTTTTCACTCTCCTTTAGGTAGGTTTACAGCCCTCTTCACTCTCCAGTAGGTACGTGTACAGCCCTGTTCACTCTCCAAAAGGTAGATGTACAGACCTGTTCACTCTCCAGTAGGGAAGTATATCGCCCTGTTCACTCTCCAGTAGCTAGATGTACAGCCCTGTTCATTCTCCAGTAGGTATTTGTACGGCCCTGCTCACTCTCCAGTCGGTAGGTTTACAGCCCTGTTCATCATTCATTAGGTAGGTGTACAGCCCTCTTCATTTTGCAGTAGGTAGGTGTACAGCACTGTTCATTCTCCAGTAGGTATGTGTACAGCCCTGTTCATTCTCCAGTAGGTTGGTGTACAGACCTGTTCACTCTCCAGTAGGTGTGTGTACAGCGCTGTTCATTCTCCAGTATGTATGAGTACAGGCCTTTTCAATCTCCAGTAGTTAAATGAATAGCCCTCTTAACTCTCCAGTAGATAGGTGTACAGATCAATTCACTCTCCAGTCAGTAGGTGTACAGGCCTGTTCACTCTCCAGTCGATAGAAGCATAGATCTGTTCACTCTCCAGTAGGTAAGTGTACAGCCCTGTTCAATCAACATAGGTAGGTGTACAGCCCTGTTAACTTTCCAGTAGGTAGGTGTACAGTCCAGTTCACTCTCCAGTAGATAGGTTTACAGACCTGTTCACTCTCCAGTAGGTAGGTGTACAGCCCTGCCCATTCTCCAGTAGGTAGGTGTACAGACCTGTTCACTCTCCAGTAGGTAGATGTACAGACCTGTTCATTCTCCAGTAGATAGGTGTACAGCCCTGTTCACTCTCCAGTAGGTAGGTGTACAGCCCTGTCCATTCTCCAGTAGGTAGGTGTACAGCCCTGTTCACTCTCCAGTAGGTAGGAGTACAGCCCAGTTCACTCTCCAGTAGTTAGGTGTACATCCATGTTCAATCTCCAGTAGGTAAATATGCTGCCCTGTTGAATCTCCAGTAGCAAGTTGTACAGACCTGTTCAAACTGCAGTAGGTAGGTGTATAGCCCTGTTCATTCTCCAGTAGGTAGGTGTACAGCCCTTTTCACTCTCCAGTAGGTAGGTGTACAGCCCTGTTCACTCTCCTGTAGGTAGGTGTACAGCCCTGTTCATTCTCCAGTACGTAGTTGTACAGCCCTGTTCATTCTTCATTAGGTAGGTGCACAGACCTGTTAACTCTCTAGTAGGTAGAAGTACAGCCCTGCTCATTCTCCAGTACATAGGTGTACAGCACTGTTCATTCTCCAGCAGGTATGTGTACAGTCCTGTTCACTCTCCAGTAGTTAGGTGTACAGCCCTGTTCACTCTCCAGTAGGTAGGTGTACAGCCCTGTTCACTCTCCAGTAGTTAGGTGTACAGCCCTGTTCACTCTCCAGTAGGTAGGTGTACAGCCCTGTTCACTCTCCAGTAGGTAGGTGTACAGACCTGTTCATTCTCCAGTAGGTAGGTGTACAGCCCTGTTCACTCTCCAATAGGTAGGTGTAGAGCCCTGTTCACTCTCCAATAGGTAGGTGTACAGCCCTGTTCATTCTCCAGTAGGTAGGTGTACAGCCCTGTTCACTCTCCAATAGGTAGGTGTACAGCCCTGTTCATTCTCCAGTAGGTAGGTGTACAGCTCTGTTCACTGTCCAGTAGGTAGGTGTAGAGCCCTGTTCATTCTCTAGTAGCTTTGTGTACAGCCCTGTTCTTTCTCCGGTAGGTATGTGTACAGCCCTGTTCTTTCTCTAGTAGGTATGTGTACAACCCTGTTCACTCTTCAGTAGATCACTGTACAGGCCTGTTCACTCTCCATTCGGTACGTGTACAGCCCTGATCCTTCTCCAGTAGGTAGGTGTACAGCCCTTTTCACTCTCCAGTCCAGAGATGTACAGATCTGTTCACTCTCCAGTAGGTAGTTGCACAGCCCTGTTCATTCTTCAGTAAGCAGGTGTACAGACCTGTTCACTCTGCAGTTGGTAGTTGTACAGACCTTTTCATTCTCCAGTAGGAAGGTGTACAGCCCTCTGCACTCTCCAGTAGGAAGATGTACAGCCCTGTTAATTCTCCAGTAGGTAGGTGTACAGACCTGTTCACTCTCCAGTAGATAAGTATACCGCCCTGTTCACTCTCCAGTAGCTAGTTGTACAGCCCTGATCATTCTGCAATAGGGAAGTGTACATCCCTGTTCATTCTCCAGTAGGTAGTTGAACAGACCTGTTCACTCTCCAGTTGGATGTTGTACAGATCTGTTCATTCTCCAGTAGGTAAGTGTTCAGCCTTGTTCACTCGACAGTAGGGAGTTGTAAAGACCAGTTCACTCTCCAGTAGCATGTTGTACAGCCCTGTTCACTCTCCAATAGGTAGGGGTACTGCCATTTTCATTCTCCAGTAGGTAGGTGTACATCCCTGTTCACTCTCCAGTAGGTAGGTGTACAGCCCAGTTCACTCTCCAGTAGGTAGGTGTACAGCCCTGTTCACTCCCCAGTAGGTAGGTGTACAGCCCTGTTCACTCTCCAGTAGGTAGGTGTTCAGTCTTTTCACTCTCCAGTAGGTAGGTGTTCAGGCTTTTCACTCTCCAGTAGGTAGGTGTACAGCCCTGTTCATTCTCCAGTATGTATGAGTACAGGCCTTTTCAATCTCCAGTAGTTAAATGAAAAGCCCTCTTAAATCTCCAGTAGGTTGGTGTACAGACCTGTTCATTCACCAGTACATAGGTGTACAGATCAATTCACTCTCCAGAAGGTAGCTGTACAGACATGTTCCATCACCATTAGGTAGATGTACAGTCCTGTTCACTCTCCAGTACGTAGGTGTACAGCCCTGTTCACTCTCCAGTAGGTAGATGTACAGCCCTGTTCACTCTCCAGCAGGTAGGTGTACAGCCCTGTTCACTCTCCAGTAGGTAGGTGTTCAGCCTTTTCACTCTCCAGTAGGTAGGTGTTCAGGCTTTTCACTCTCCAGTAAGTAGGTGTACAGCCCTGTTCATTCTCCAGTAGGTAGGTGTACAGACCTGTTCACTCTCCAGTAGGTAGGTGTACAGACCTGTTCACTCTCCAGTAGGTAGGTGTACAGACCTGTTCACTCTCCAGTAGGTAGGTGTACAGCACTGTTCATTCTCCAGTAGGTATGAGTACAGCCCTGTTCATTCTCCAGTAGGTTGGTGTACAGACCTGTTCACTCTCCAGTAGGTAGGTGTACAGACCTGTTCATTCACCAGTAGGTAGGTGTACAGATCAATTCACTCTCCAGTAGGTAGTTTACAGCCATGTTCCATCACCATTAGGTAGATGTACTGTCCTGTCCACTCTCTAGTAGGAAGGTGTACAGGCCTGTTCACTCTCCAGTCGATAGGTGCATAAATCTGTTCACTCTCCAGTAGGTAGGTGTACAGCCCTGTTCACTATCCAGTAGGTAGTTGTACAGCCCTGTTCACTCTCCAGAAGGTAGGTGTACAGCACGGTTCACTCTCCAGTAGGTAGGTTTACAGCCCTGTTCACTCTCCAGTAGGTAGGTGTACATCCCTGTTCATTCTCCAGTAGGTAGTTGAACAGACCTGTTCACTCTCCAGTTGGATGTTGTACAGATCTGTTCATTCTCCAGTAGGTAAGTGTTCAGCATTGTTCACTCGACAGTAGGGAGTTGTAAAGACCAGTTCACTCTCCAGTAGGATGTTGTACAGCCCTGTTCACTCTCCAATAGGTAGGGGTACTGCCATTTTCATTCTCCAGTAGGTAGGTGTACATCCCTGTTCACTCTCCAGTAGTTAGGTGTACAGCCCAGTTCACTCTCCAGTAGGTAGGTGTACAGACCTGTTCACTCTCCAGCAGGTAGGTGTACAGCCTTGTTCACTCTCCAGTAGGTAGGTGTTCAGTCTTTTCACTCTCCAGTAGGTAGGTGTTCAGGCTTTTCACTCTCCAGTAGGTAGGTGTACAGCCCTGTTCATTCTCCAGTATGTATGAGTACAGGCCTTTTCAATCTCCAGTAGTTAAATGAAAAGCCCTCTTAAATCTCCAGTAGGTTGGCGTACAGACCTGTTCATTCACCAGTAGATAGGTTTACAGATCAATTCACTCTCCAGAAGGTAGCTGTACAGACATGTTCCATCACCATTAGGTAGATGTACAGTCCTGTTCACTCTCCAGTACGTAGGTGTACAGCCCTGTTCACTCTCCAGTAGGTAGATGTACAGCCCTGTTCACTCTCCAGCAGGTAGGTGTACAGCCCTGTTCACTCTCCAGTAGGTAGGTGTTCAGTCTTTTCACTCTCCAGTAGGTAGGTGTTCAGGCTTTTCAATCTCCAGTAAGTAGGTGTACAGCCCTGTTCATTCTCCAGTAGGTTGGTGTACAGACCTGTTCACTCTCCAGTAGGTAGGTGTACAGACCTGTTCACTCTCCAGTAGGTAGGTGTACAGACCTGTTCACTCTCCAGTAGGTAGGTGTACAGCACTGTTCATTCTCCAGTAGGTATGAGTACAGCCCTGTTCATTCTCCAGTAGGTTGGTGTACAGACCTGTTCACTCTCCAGTAGGTAGGTGTACAGACCTGTTCATTCACCAGTAGGTAGGTGTACAGATCAATTCACTCTCCAGTAGGTAGTTTACAGCCATGTTCCATCATCATTAGGTAGATGTACTGTCCTGTTCACTCTCTAGTAGGAAGGTGTACAGGCCTGTTCACTCTCCAGTCGATAGATGCATAAATCTGTTCACTCTCCAGTACGTAGGTGTACAGCCCTGTTCATTTAACATAGGTAGGTGTAAAGCCCTGTTCACTCTCCAGTTGGTAGGTTTACAGCCCTGTTCACTATCCAGTAGGTAGTTGTACAGCCCTGTTCACTCTCCAGAAGGTAGGTGTACAGCCCTCTTCATTCTCCAGTAGGTAGTTGTACAGCCCTGTTCATTCTCTAG
Source organism: Isurus oxyrinchus (assembly GCA_026770705.1). Taxonomy (NCBI): domain Eukaryota; kingdom Metazoa; phylum Chordata; class Chondrichthyes; order Lamniformes; family Lamnidae; genus Isurus; species Isurus oxyrinchus. The sequence goes on along the minus strand of JANJGN010000139.1, from coordinate 1,278,251 downwards.
GAGGTAGGTGTACAGAACTTTTCTCTCTCCAAGAGGAAGGTGTAAAGCCCTGTTCACTCTCCAGTAGGTAGGTGTACAGCCCTGTTCATTCTCCAGTAGGTACGTCTACAGCCCTGTTCACTCTCCAGTAGGTAGGTGTACAGCCCTGTTCATTCTCCAGTAGGTAGGTGTACAGCCCTGTTCACTCTCCAGTAGGTAGGTGTACAGCCCTGTTCACTCTCCAGTAGCTAGGTGTACAGCCCTGTTCAATCTCCAGTAGGTAGGTGTACAGCCCTGTTCATTCTCCAGTAAGTAGGTATACAGCCCTGTTCACTCTACAGTAGGTAGGTGTACGGTCATAAAAACAAAAAAACTGCGGATGCTGGAAATCCAAAACAAAAACAGAATTACCTGGAAAAACTCAGCAGGTCTGGCAGCATCGGCGGAGAAGAAAAGAGTTGACGTTTCGAGTCCTCATGACCCTTCGACAGAACTTGATTTCGAGTCCAAGAAAGAGTTGAAATATAAGCTGGTTTAAGGTCTGTGTGTGGGGGGGCGGAGAGATAGAGAGAGAGAGGTGGAGGTGGGGGGGTGTGGGTGTTGTGGTTGTGTGGACAAACAAGCAGTGATAGAAGCAGATCATCAAAAGATGTCAGCGACAATGGTGCAAAAGAACACATAGGTGTTAAAGTTAAAGTTGGTGATATTATCTAAACGAATGTGCTAATTAAGAATGGATGGTAGGGCACTCAAGGTACAGCTCTAGTGGGGGTGGAGAGAGCATAAAAGATTTTAAAATATTTAAAAATAATGGAAATAGGTGGGAAAAGAAAAATCTATAAAATTTATAGGGAAAAAAAAAGGAAAAAGGCGGGAAACAGAAAGGGGGTGGGGATGGGGGAGGGAGCTCACGACCTAAAGTTGTTGAATTCAATATTCAGACCGGAAGGCTGTAAGGTGCCTAGTCGGAAGATGAGGTGTTGTTCCTCCAGTTTGTGTTGGGCTTCACTGGAACAATGCAGCAGGCCAAGGACAGACATGTGGGCAAGAGAGCAGGGTGGAGTGTTAAAATGGCAAGCGACAGGGAGGTTTGGGTCATTCTTGCGGACAGACCGCAGGTGTTCTGCAAAGCGGTCGCCCAGTTTACGTTTGGTCTCTCCAATGTAGAGGAGACCACATTGGGAGCAACGAATGCAGTAGACTAAGTTGGGGGAAATGCAAGTGAAATGCTGCTTCACTTGAAAGGAGTGTTTGGGCCCTTGGACGGTGAGGAGAGAGGAAGTGAAGGGGCAGGTGTTACATCTTTTGCGTGGGCATGGGGTGGTGCCATAGGAGGGGGTTGAGGAGTAGGGGGTGATGGAGGAGTGGACCAGGGTGTCCCGGAGGGAGCGATCCCTACGGAATGCCGATAAGGGGGGTGAAGGGAAGATGTGTTTGGTGGTGGCATCATGCTGGAGTTGGCGGAAATGGCGGAGGATGATCCTTTGAATGCGGAGGCTGGTGGGGTGATAAGTGAGGACAAGGGGGACCCTATCATGTTTCTGGGACGGAGGAGAAGGCGTGAGGGCGGATGCGCGGGAGATGGGCCGGACACGGTTGAGGGCCCTGTCAACGACTGTGGGTGGAAAACCTCGGTTAAGGAAGAAGGAGGACATGTCAGAGGAACTGTTTTTGAAGGTAGCATCATCGGAACAGATGCGACGGAGGCGAAGGAACTGGGAGAATGGGATGGAGTCCTTACAGGAAGCGGGGTGTGAGGAGCTGTAGTCGAGGTAGCTGTGGGAGTCGGTGGGTTTGTAATGGATATTAGTGGACAGTCTATCACCAGAGATTGAGACAGAGAGGTCAAGGAAGGGAAGGGAAGTGTCAGAGATGGACCACGTGAAAATGATGGAGGGGTGGAGATTGGAAGCAAAATTAATAAATTTTTCCAAGTCCCGACGAGAGCATGAAGCGGCACCGAAGTAATCATCGATGTACCGGAGAAAGAGTTGTTGAAGGGGGCCGGAGTAGGACTGGAACAAGGAATGTTCCACATACCCCATAAAGAGACAGGCATAGCTGGGGCCCATGCGGGTACCCATAGCCACACCTTTTATTTGGAGGAAGTGAGAGGAGTTGAAGGAGAAATTGTTCAGTGTGAGAACAAGTTCAGCCAGACGGAGGAGAGTAGTGGTGGATGGGGATTGTTCGGGCCTCTGTTCGAGGAAGAAGCTAAGGGCCCTCAGACCATCCTGGTGGGGGATGGAGGTGTAGAGCGATTGGACGTCCATGGTGAAGAGGAAGCGGTTGGGGCCAGGGAACTGGAAATTGTTGATGTGACGTAAGGTGTCAGAGGAATCACGGATGTAGGTGGGAAGGGACTTGGACAAGGGGAGAGAGAAGGGAGTCAAGATAACGAGAAATGAGTTCTGTGGGGCAGGAGCAAGCTGAGACGATCGGTCTACCGGGGCAGTTCTGTTTGTGGATTTTGGGTAGGAGATAGAAGCGGGCCGTCCGAGGTTGGGCGACTATCAGGTTGGAAGCTGTGGGAGGGAGATCCCCAGAGGAGATGAGGTCAGTGACAGTCCTGGAAACAATGGCTTGATGTTCAGTGGTGGGGTCATGGTCCAGGGAGAGGTAGGAGGAAGTGTCTGCGAGTTGACGCTCAGCCTCCGCGAGGTCGAGGTCAGTGCGCCAGACAACAACAGCACCACCCTTGTCAGCGGGTTTGATGACAATGTCAGGGTTGGACCTGAGAGAATGGAGTGCAGTAAGTTCAGAGAGAGACAGGTTAGAATGGGTGAGAGGAGCAGAGAAATTGAGACGACTAATGTCGCGCCGACAGTTCTCAATGAAAAGATCAAGAGAAGGTAAGAATCCAGAGGGAGGGGTCCAGGTGCAGGGAGAATATTGGAGGTGGGTAAAAGGATCCGTTGAACTGGGAGAGGACTCCTGCCCAAAGAAGTGAGCCCGGAGACGAAGACGGCGAAAGAAGAGTTCAGTATCATGCCGAGCCCGAAATTCATTGAGGTGAGGGCGTAAGGGTATGAAACTAAGTCCTTTGCTGAGCACTGAACGTTCAGCATCGGAGAGGGGAAGGTCAGGGGGTATAGTGAATACACGGCTGGGGCTGGGATTGGAAGATGCGGTGGGGACGGAGGGACAGGCTGGGGTGGAGGGTCCTAGATGGGTGTTGGTGTCGATGAGTTGTTGGAGCTTGCGTTCCTTAGCAGTTGAGAGAAAGAGAAAAAGTTTCTTGTTGAGGACTCGGCTGAGCCGAAGGATAAAATGAAACTGGGGGCACGCGCAGCTTTGAAAAAGGGTACGGCGGTGCTGCTGGAGGGAGAGGTCGAGTGTGTTCATATGGCGGCGCATGGCACTGAGTGTGGATTTCAGAATGTGACGGGAACAGCAGTCTGAGAAACGTTTTATGTCCCGGAGATACCGGTAATCCTGGGTGGGTTCGAAAGATGAGGGGTGGAATTTCAGTTGAAATCCACGTGGGGTAAGTCGGAGACGGAGGCAGTCACTGAGAAAGGAGATATGGCTGTGAAAGCGGGTTTTAGTAAACACCTTGTCAAACACCAGGAGGGAAATGGAAAGCAAAGAAGGTGAACAAGGCAACAGAGAGATACGGAAATCTTGTCGCAGAGAGGAACAGAACTTCTTCAAGGAGGTAGGCATTTCTTGAAGAGCAGTGGCAGTCAATTAAACACAGAGATAAAACAAAAAACTGCAGATGCTGGAAATCCAAAACAAAAACAGAATTACCTGGAAAAACTCAGCAGGTCTGGCAGCATCGGCGGAGAAGAAAAGAGTTGACGTTTCGAGTCCTCATGACCCTTCAACAGAACTTGAGTTCGAGTCCAAGAAAGAGTTGAAATATAAGCTGGTTTAAGGTGTGTGTGTGGGGGGGCGGAGAGAGAGAGAGAGACAGAGGTGGTTGTGTGGACAAACAAGCAGTGATAGAAGCAGATCATCAAAAGATGTCAGTGACAATGGAACAAAAGAACACATAGGTGTTAAAGTTAAAGTTGGTGATATTATCTAAACGAATGTGCTAATTAAGAATGGATGGTAGGGCACTCAAGGTACAGCTCTAGTGGGGGTGTTTTTTTATAATGGAAATAAGTGGGAAAAGGAAAATCTTTATAATTTATTGGAAAAAAAAGGAAGGGGGAAACAGAAAGGGGGTGGGGATGGGGGAGGGAGCTCACGACCTAAAGTTATTGAATTCAATATTCAGTCCGGAAGGCTGTAAAGTGCCTAGTCGGAAGATGAGGTGTTGTTCCTCCAGTTTGCGTTGGGCTTCACTGGAACAATGCAGTAAGCCAAGGACAGACATGTGGGCAAGAGAGCAGGGTGGAGTGTTAAAATGGCAAGCGACAGGGAGGTTTGGGTCATTCTTGCGGACAGACCGGAGGTGTTCTGCAAGGCGGTCGCCCAGTTTACGTTTGGTCTCTCCAATGTAGAGGAGACCACATTGGGAGCAACGAATGCAGTAGACTAAGTTGGGGGAAATGCAAGTGAAATGCTGCTTCACTTGAAAGGAGTGTTTGGGCCCTTGGACGGTGAGGAGAGGGGAAGTAAAGGGGCAGGTGTTACATCTTTTACGTGGGCATGGGGTGGTGCCATAGGAGGGTGTTGAGGAGTAGGGGGTGATGGAGGAGTGGACCAGGGTGTCCCGGAGGGAGCGATCCCTACGGAATGCTGATAGGGGGGGTGAAGGGAAGATGTGTTTGGTGGTGGCATCATGCTGGAGTTGGCGGAAATGGCGGAGGATGATCCTTTGAATGCGGAGGCTGGTGGGGTGATAAGTGAGGACAAGGGGGACCCTATCATGTTTCTGGGAGGGAGGAGAAGGCGTGAGGGCGGATGCGTGGGAGATGGGCCGGACACGGTTGAGGGCCCTGTCAATGACCGTGGGTGGAAAACCTCGGTTAAGGAAGAAGGAGGACATGTCAGAGGAACTCTTTTTGAAGGTAGCATCATCGGAACAGATGCGACGAAGGCGAAGGAACTGAGAGAATGGGATGGAGTCCTTACAGGAAGCGGGGTGTGAGGAGCTGTAGTCGAGGTAGCTGTGGGAGTCGGTGGGTTTGTAATGGATATTGGTGGACAGTCTATCACCAGAGATTGAGACAGAGAGGTCAAGGAAGGGAAGGGAAGTGTCAGAGATGGTCCACGTGAAAATGATGGAGGGGTGGAGATTGGAAGCAAAATTAATAAATTTTTCCAGGTCCAGACGAGAGCATGAAGCGGCACCGAAGTAATCATCGATGTACCGGAGAAAGAGTTGTGGAAGGGGGCCGGGGTAGGACTGGAACAAGGAATGTTCCACATACCCCATAAAGAGACAGGCATAGCTGGGGCCCATGCAGGTACCCATAGCCACACCTTTTATTTGGAGAAAGTGAGAGGAGTTGAAGGACTCTCCAGTAGGTAGTTGTACAGCCCTGTTCATTATCCTGTAGGTAGGTGTACAGCCCTGTTCACTCTCCAGCAGGTAGATGTACAGCCCTGTTCACTCTCCAGTAGGTAGGTGTAAAGCCCTGTTCACTCTCCTGTAGGTCGATGTACAGCCTTAATCACGCTCTAGTAGTTTGGTGTACAGCCCTGTTCACTCTCCAGTAGGTAACTCTGCGGCCCTGTTCACTCTCCAGTAGGTAGGTATACAGACCGGCTCATTCTCCAGTAGATAGTTGTACAACCCTGATCACTCTCCAGTAGGTAGGTGTACAGCCCTGTTCATTCTCCAGCAGGTAGGTGTACAGCCCTGTTCACTCATCAGTCGATAGGTTTGCAGCCCTCTTAACTCTCCAGTAGGTAGGTAAACAGTCCTGTTCACTCTCCAGTAGGTAGGTGTACAGCCCTGTTCATTCTCCAGCAGGTAGGTGTACAGCCCTGTTCACTCATCAGTCGGTAGGTTTGCAGCCCTCTTAACTCTCCAGTAGGTAGGTGAACAGTCCTGTTCATTCTCCAGTAGGTAGGTGTACAGCCCTGTTCATTCTCCATTAGGTAAGTGTACAGTCCTGTTCAATCTCCAGTAAGTAGGTCTACAGCCCTGTTCACACTGCAGTAGTTAGGTGTACAGCCCTGCTCACTCTCCAGTAGGTAGGTGTACAGTCCTGTTAACTCTCCTGTAGGTCGATGTACAGCCCTATTCATGCTCTAGTAGTTAGGTGTACAACCTTGTTCATTCTCCAGTAGATAGGTGTACAACCCTGTTCACTTTCCAGTAGGTAGGTGTACAGCCCTGTTCATTCTCCAGCAGGTAGGTGTACAGCCCTGTTCACTCATCAGTCGGTAGGTTTGCAGCCCTCTTAACTTTCCAGTAGGTAGGTGAACAGTCCTGTTCACTCTCCAGTAGGTAGGTGTACAGCCCTGTTCATTCTCCAGCAGGTAGGTGTACAGCCCTGTTCACTCATCAGTCGGTAGGTTTGCAGCCCTCTTAACTCTCCAGTAGGTAGGTGAACAGTGCTGTTCATTCTCCAGTAGGTAGGTCTACAGCCCTGTTCACACTGCAGTAGTTAGGTGTACAGCCCTGCTCACTCTCCAGTAGGTAGGTGTACAGTCCTGTTAACTCTCCTGTAGGTCGATGTACAGCCCTATTCATGCTCTAGTAGTTAGGTGTACAACCTTGTTCATTCTCCAGTAGGTAGGTGTACAGCCCTGTTCACTCTGCAGTAGTTAGGTGTACAGCCCATGTTACACTCCAATGGGAAGGTGTACGTCCATGTTCACTCTCCAGTAGGTAGCTGTACAGCACTCATCTTTCTCCAGTAGGCAGGTGTACAGCCCTTTTCATTATGCGGTAGGTAGGTGTACAGCCCTGTTCATTCTGCAATAGGTAGGTGTACAGACCAGTTTACACTCCTGTAGGTCGGTGTAAAGCCCTGTTCATTCTCCAGTAGGTAGGTTTACAGCCCTGTTCATTCTCCAGTAGGTAGATGTACAGCCCAGTTCATTCTCCAGTATGTAGGTGTACAGCCCTGTTCACTCTCCAGTAGGGAGTTGTGCAGCCCTGTTCACTCTCCAGTAGGTAGGTGTACAGCCCTCTTCACTTTCCAGTATGTAGGTGTACAGCCGTGTTCAATCTACAGTAGGTCGGTGTAAAGCTCTGTTCACTCGCTTGTAGGTCAATGTACAGCCCTGTTCACGCTCTACTAGTTAGGTGTACAGTCCTGTTCATTCTCCAGTAGGTAGGTGTACAGACCTGTTCACTCTCCAGTAGGTAGGTGTACAGCCCTGTTCACTCTCCATTTAGTAGGTGTAACGCTCTGTTAATTCTCCAGTAGTTAGGTGTAAAGCCCTCTTCACTCTCCAGTAAGTTGATGTACTTTCCTGTTCAATCTCCAGTAGGTAGGTGTACTGTCCTGTTCACTCTCCAGTTGGCAGGTCTACAGCCCTGTTCACTCTGCAGTAGTTAGGTGTACAGCCCTGCTCACTCTCCAGTAGGTAGGTGTACAGTCCTGTTAACTCTCCTGTAGGTCGATGTACAGCCCTATTCTTGCACTAGTAGTTAGGTATACAGCCTTGTTCACTCTCCAGTAGGTAGGTGTACAGTCCTGTTCACTCTCCAGTATGTAGGTGTACAGCCTTGTTCACTCTCCAATAGGTAGGTGTCCAGCCCTGTTCACTCTTCTGTAGGTAGGTGTACAGCCCTGTTCACTCTTCAGTAGGTAGGTGTACAGCACTGGTGAAACTCCAATAGGTAGATGGACAGCCCTGTTCATTTTCCAGTAGGTAGGGGTACAGCACACACCTTTCTCCAAGTGGGTAGGTGTACAGCCCTCTTCACTCTCCAGTAGTTAGGTGTACAGCCCTGTTCACTCTCCAGTAGGTCGGTGTACAGCCCTGTTCATTCTCCAGTAGGTAGGTGTACAGCCCTGTTCACTCTCCAGTAGGTCGGTGTACAACCCTGTTCATTCTCCAGTAGGAAGATGTACAGCCTAGTTCACTCTTTGTTAGGTAGATGTGCAGCCCTGGTCACTCTCCAGTAGGAAGATGTACAGCCTTGTTCACTCTCCAGTAGGTAGGTGTAAATCCCTGTTCACTCTCCAGAAGGTAGGTGTACAGCCCTGTTCACTCTCCAGTAGGTAGGTGTACAGCCCTGTTCACTCTCCAGTAGGTAGGTGTACAGACCTGTTCATTCTCCAAAAGGTCAGTGTACAGCCCTGTTCATTCTCCAGTAGGTAGGTGTACTGCCCTGTTCCCTCTCCATTAGTTAGTTGTACAGCTTTGTTCACTCTTGAGTAGGTAGGTGTAAAGCCCTGTTCACTCTACTGTAGGTCGATGTACAGCCTTAATCACACTCTAGTAGTTTGGTGTACAGCCCTGTTTACTCTCCAGTTGGTTGGGGTACAGCCCTGTTCATTCTCCAGTAGATAGGTCTACAGCCCTGTTCACTCTCCAGTAGGGAGTTGTGCAGCCCTTTTCATTCTCCAGTAGGTAGGTGTACAGCCCTCTTCACTTTCCAGTATGTAGGTGTACAGCCGTGTTCAATCTACAGTTGGTAGGTGTACAGCCCTGTTCACTCTTCAGTAGGTCGGTGTACAGCCCTGTTCATTCTCCAGTAGGTAGGTTTACAGCCCTGTTCACTCTTCAGTAGGTCGGTGTAAAGCTCTGTTCACTCGCTTGTAGGTCAATGCACAGCCCTGTTCACGCTCTACTAGTTAGGTGTACAGCCCTGTTCACTCTCCAGTAGGTAGGTGTACAGCCCTGTTCATTCTCCAGTAGGTAGGGGTACAGCACACACCTTTCTCCAAGTGGGTAGGTGTAAAGCCCTCTTCACTCTCCAGTAGTTAGGTGTACAGCCCTGTTCACTCTCCAGTAGGTCGGTGTACAGCCCTGTTCACTCTCCAGTAGGTCGGTGTACAACCCTGTTCATTCTCCAGTAGGTAGGTCTACAGCCCTGTTCATTCTCCAGTAGGAAGATGTGCAGCCTAGTTCACTCTTTGTTAGGTAGATGTGCAGCCCTGTTCACTCTCCAGTAGGAAGATGTACAGCCTTGTTCACACTCCAGTAGGTAGGTGTACAGCCCTGTTCACTCTCCAGAAGGTAGGTGTGCAGCCCTGTTCACTCTCCAGTAGGTAGGTGTACAGCCCTGTTCATTCTCCAATAGGTCAATGTACAGCCCTGTTCATTCTCCAGTAGGTAGGTGTACTGCCCTGTTCCCTCTCCATTAGTTAGTTGTACAGCTTTGTTCACTCTTGAGTAGGTAGGTGTAAAGCCCTGTTCACTCTCCTGTAGGTCGATGTACAGCCTTAATCACACTCTAGTAGTTTGGTGTACAGCCCTGTTTACTCTCCAGTTGGTTGGGGTACAGCCCTGTTCATTCTCCAGTGGGTAGGTGTACAGCTCTGTTCACTCTCCAGCAGGAAGGTGTACAGCCCTTTTCATTCTCCAGTAGGTAGGTTTACAGCCCTGTTCACTCATCTTTCGATAGGTTTGCAGCCCTCTTCACTCTCCAGTAGGTAGGTGTACAGCCCTGTTCATTCTCCATTAGGTAAGTGTACAGTCCTGTTCAATCTCCAGTAGATAGGTGTACAGCCCTGTTCACTCTCCAGTTAGTAGGTGTAACGCTCTGTTAATTCTCCAGTAGTTAGATGTAAAGCCCTCTTCACTCTCCAGTAAGTAGATGTACTTTCCTGTTCAATCTCCAGTAGGTCGTTGTACAGCCCTGGTCACTCTCCAGTTGGCAGGTCTACAGCCCTGTTCACTCTGCAGTATTTAGGTGTACAGCCCTGCTCACTCTCCAGTGGGTAGGTGGAGAGATCTGTTCATTCTCCAGTAGGTAGGTGTACAGAACCTGTTCACTCACCAGTTGGTAGGTATACAGACCTGCTCATTCTCCAGGAGATAGGTGTTGAGCCCTGTTAATTCTCCAGTAGGTAGGTGTACAGCCTTGTTCACTCTCCAGTAGGTAGGTGTACAGACCTGTTCATTCTCCAGTAGGTCAGTGTACAACTCCGTTCACTCTCCAGTAGGGAGGTGTACAGACCTGTTCACTCTGCAGTAGGTAGGTGTGCAGCGCTGTTTACTCATCAATCGGTAGGTTTGCAGCCCTCTTCACTCTCCAGTAGGTAGGTGTACAGTCCTGTTCACGCTCCAGTAGGTAGGTGTACAGCCCTATTCATTCTCCAGTAGGTTGGAGTACAGCCCCGTTCATTCTCCAGTATTTAGGTTTTCCACCGATGGTCGTTGACAGGGCCCTCAACCGTGTCCGGCCCATCTCCCACGCATCTGCCCTCACGCCTTCTCCTCCCTCCCAGAAACATGATAGGGTCCCCCTTTTCCTCACTTATCACCCCACCAGCCTCCGCATTCAAAGGATCATCCTCCGCCATTTCCGCCAACTCCAGCATGATGCCACCACCAAACACATCTTCCCTTCACCCCCCTTATCGGCATTCCGTAGGGATCGCTCCCTCCGGGACACCCTGGTCCACTCCTCCATCACCCCCTACTCCTCAACCCCCTCCAATCCCAACGCAAACTGGAGGAACAACACCTCATCTTCCGACTAGGCACTTTACAGCCTTCCGGTCTGAATATTGAATTCAACAACATTAGCTGTACCTTGAGTGCCCTACCATCCATTCTTAATTAGCACATTCGTTTAGATAATATCACCAACTTTAACTTTAACACCTATGTGTTCTTTTGTTCCATTGTCACTGACATCTTTTGATGATCTGCTTCTATCACTGCTTGTTTGTCTACACAAGCACCTCTGTCTCTCTCTATCTCTCCGCCCCCCCACACACACCTTAAACCAGCTTATATTTCAACTCTTTCTTGGATTCGAAATCAAGTTCTGTCGAAGGGTCATGAGGACTCGAAACGTCAACTCTTTTCTTCTCCGCCGATGCTGCCAGACCTGCTGAGTTTTTCCAGGTAATTCTGTTTTTGTTTTGGATTTCCAGCATCTGCAGTTTCCTTTGTTTTTATATATATAGGTGTACAACCATGTTCAATCTCCAGTAAGGTCACTGTACAGCCCTCTTCATTCTCCAGTAGGTAGGTGTACAGACCTGTTCACTCTCCAGTATGTAGGTGTACAGCCCTGTTCATTCTCCAGTTTGTAGGTGTACAGCCCTGTTCACTCTCCAGTAGGTAGGTGTACAACCATGTTCAATCTCCAGGAGCTAGTTGTACAGCCCTGTGCACTCTCCAGTAGGTAGGTGTAAAGCCCTCTTCACTTTCCAGTATGTTGGTGTACAGCCGTGTTCACACTACACTTGGTAGTTGTACAGCCCCGTTCACTCTTCAGTAGGTCGGTGTACAGCTCCGTTCACTCTCCTGTAGGTCGATGTACAGCCCTATTCACGCTCTAGTAGTAAGGTGTACAGCCCTGTTCACTCTCCAGTAGGTAGGTGTACAGCCCTGTTCATTCTCCAGTAGGTAGGTGTACAGCCCTGTTCACTCTCCAGTAGGTAGGTGTACAGCCCTGTTTATTCTCCATTAGGTACGTGTACAGCCCTGTTCATTCTCTTTAGGTAATTTTACAGCCCTGTTCACTCTCCAGTTGGCAGGTGTACAGACCTGTTCATTCTCCAGTAGGTAGATGTACAGCCCTGTTCACTCTCCAGTCGGTAGGTGTACAGACCTGTTCATTCTCCAGTAGGTAGGTGTACAGCACTCACCTTTCTCCAGTGGGCGTGTTTACAGGCCTGTTCAATCTCCAGTAGTTAGGTGTATAGCCCAGTTGACTCTCCTGTAGTTAGGTGTACAGCCCTGTTCATCATCCAGTAGGTCGGTGTACAGCCCTGTTCACTCACCAGTAGGTAGGTGTACAGCCCTGTTCACTCTCCAGTAGGTAGGTTCACAGCCCTGTTCATTCTCCAGTAGGTAGCTGCACAGCCCTGACCATCATCCAGTAAGTAGGTGTACAGACCTATTCACTCTCCAGTAGGTAGGTGTACAGCCCTGTTCACTCTCCAGCAGGTAGGTGTACAGCCCTGTTCAATCTCCAGTTGGTAGGTGTGCAGCCCAGTTCACTCTCCAGTAGGTAGGTGTACAGACCTGTTCATTCTCCGGTAGGTAGATGTACAGACTTGTTCACTCTTCAGTAGGTAGGTGTACAGACCTGTTCATTCTCCAGTAGTCGGTGTACAGCCCTGTTCATTCGCCTGTCGGTAGATGTACAGCCCTGTTCAACTCCAGTAGGTAGGTGTACAACCCTGATCACTCTCCAGTTGGTAGGTGTACAGCCCTGTTCATTCTCCATTAGGTAGTTGTACAGTCCTGTTCACTCTCCAGTAGGTTGCTGTACAGCCTTGTTCATTCTCCATAGGTAGGGGTAAAGCCCTGTTCATTCTCCAGTTGGTAGTTGTACAGCCCTGTTCACTCTCCAGTCGGAAGTTGTTCAGACCTGTTCACTCTCCAGTAGGTCAGTTTACAGCCCTGTTCATTCTTCAGTAAGTAGGTGTACAACCATAACAAAAACACAATTACCTGAAAAAACTCAGCAGGTCTGGCAGCATCGGCGGAGAAGAAAAGATTTGACGTTTCGAGTCCTCATGACCCTTCGGCAGAACTGGTGTAAACCATGTTCAATCTCCAGTAGTTTTGTGTATAGCTCTGTTCACTCTCCAGTAGGAAGGTGTACAGCCCTGTTGAAACTCCAGTAGGTAGGTGTACAGCCCTGTTCACTCTCCAGTAGGTAGGTGTACAGCCCTGTTCACTCTCCAGTAGGTAGGTGTACAGTCCTGTTCACTCTCCAGTCGGTAGTTGTAGAGCCCTGTTCACTCTCCAGTAGTTAGGTGTACAGCCCTGTTCACTCTCCAGTAGGTAGGTTTACAGTCCTGTTCACTCTCCAGTAGGTTGCTGTACAGCCTTGTTCATTCTCCAGTAGGTAGGTGTAAAGCCCTGTTCATTCTCCAGTAGGTAGGTGTACAGCCCTGTTCACTCTCCAGTCGGTAGGTGTACAGACCTGTTCATTCTCCAGTAGGTAGGTGTACAGCACTCACCTTTCTCCAGTGGGCGTGTTTACAGGCCTGTTCAATCTCCAGTAGTTAGGTGTATAGCCCAGTTGACTCTCCTGTAGTTAGGTGTACAGCCCTGTTCATCATCCAGTAGGTCGGTGTACAGCCCTGTTCACTCACCAGTAGGTAGGTGTACAGCCCTGTTCACTCTCCAGTAGGTAGTTTCACAGCCCTGTTCATTCTCCAGTAGGTAGCTGCACAGCCCTGACCATCATCCAGTAAGTAGGTGTACAGACCTATTCACTCTCCAGTAGGTAGGTGTACAGCCCTGTTCACTCTCCAGCAGGTAGGTGTACAGCCCTGTTCAATCTCCAGTTGGTAGGTGTGCAGCCCAGTTCACTCTCCAGTAGGTAGGTGTACAGACCTGTTCATTCTCCGGTAGGTAGATGTACAGACTTGTTCACTCTTCAGTAGGTAGGTGTACAGACCTGTTCATTCTCCAGTAGTCGGTGTACAGCCCTGTTCATTCGCCTGTCGGTAGATGTACAGCCCTTTTCAACTCCAGTAGGTAGGTGTACAGCCCTGATCACTCTCCAGTTGGTAGGTGTACAGCCCTGTTCATTCTCCATTAGGTAGTTGTACAGTCCTGTTCACTCTCCAGTAGGTTGCTGTACAGCCTTGTTCACTCTCCAGTCGGAAGTTGTTCAGACCTGTTCACTCTCCAGTAGGTCAGTTTACAGCCCTGTTCATTCTTCAGTAAGTAGGTGTACAACCATAACAAAAACACAATTACCTGAAAAAACTCAGCAGGTCTGGCAGCATCGGCGGTGAAGAAAAGATTTGACGTTTCGAGTCCTCATGACCCTTCGGCAGAACTGGTGTAAACCATGTTCAATCTCCAGTAGTTTTGTGTATAGCTCTGTTCACTCTCCAGTAGGAAGGTGTACAGCCCTGTTGAAACTCCAGTAGGTAGGTGTACAGCCCTGTTCACTCTCCAGTAGGTAGGTGTACAGCCCTGTTCACTCTCCAGTAGGTAGGTGTACAGTCCTGTTCACTCTCCAGTCGGTAGTTGTAGAGCCCTGTTCACTCTCCAGTAGTTAGGTGTACAGCCCTGTTCACTCTCCAGTAGGTAGGTTTACAGTCCTGTTCACTCTCCAGTAGGTTGCTGTACAGCCTTGTTCATTCTCCAGTAGGTAGGTGTAAAGCCCTGTTCATTCTCCAGTAGGTAGGTGTACAGCCCTGTTCACTCTCCAGCTGGTAGGTGTACAGCCCTGTTCACTCATCAGTCGGTAGGTTTGCAGCCCTCTTCACTCTCCAGTAGGTAGGTGTACAGTCCTGTTCACTCATCAGTCGGTAGGTGTACAGCCCTGTTCATTCTCCAGTCGGTAGGTGTACAGACATGTTCACTCTCCAGTAGGTAGGTGTACAGCCCTGTTCACTCTCCAGTAGGTCGGTGTACAACCATGTTCAATCTCCAGTAGGTCGGTGTACAGCCCTGTTCACTCTCCAGTCGGTAGGTGTACAGACATGTTCACTCCCCAGTTGGAAGTTGTACAGCCTTGTTCACTCTCCAGTAAATAGGTGTACAGCCCTGTTAACTCTCCTGTAGGTAGTTGTACAGCCCTCTTCACTTTCCATTATGCACGTGTACAGCCGTGTTCACTCTACAGTTGGTAGGTGTACAGCCCTGTTCACTCTTCAGTAGGTAGGTGTACAGCCCTGTTCATTCTCCAGTACTTAGGTGTACAGATCTGTTCACTCTCCACTAGTTAGGTGTACAGCCCTGTTCGCTCTCTAGTCGGTAGGTGTACAGCCCTGTTCACTCTATAGTAGGTAGGTGTACAGCCCTGTTCATTCTCCAGTAGGTAGGTGTACAGCCCTGTTCATCATCCAGTAGGTAGGTGTACAGCCCTGTTCACTCTCCAGTAGGTCGATGTACAGCCCTATTCACGCTCTAGTAGGTAGGTGTACAGCGCTGTTCGTTCTCCTGTAGGTAGTTTTACAGCCCAGTTCACTCTCAAGTCGGTAGGTGTACAGCCCTTTTCATTCTCCAATATGTATGTGTACTGCCCTGTTCATTCTCCAATAGTAAAGTGTACAGTCCTGTACACTCTGCAGTAGTTTGGTGTACAGCCCTGGTAACACTCCAATAGGTAGGTGTACAGACCTGTTCATTTTCCAGTAGGTAGCTGTACAGCACTCACCTTTCTCCAGTGGGTAGGTATAAAGCCCTGTTCATTCTCCAGTGGGTAGGTGTATAGCCCAGTTGACTCTCCTGCAGTTAGGTGTACAGCCCTGTTCATCATCCAGTAGGTAGGTGTAAAGCCCTGTTCAATCTCCAGTAGGTAGGTGTACAGCCCTGTTCACTCTCCAGTAGGTCGGTGTATAGCCCTGTTCACACTCCAGTTGGTAGGTGTAAAGCCCTGTCCATCATCCAGTAGGTAGGTGTACAGAGCTGTTCATTCTCCAGTAGGTAGGTGTACAGCCCTGTTCATTCTCCAGTAGGTCGATGTACAGCCCTGTTCAACTCCAGTAGGTAGGTGTACAGCCCTGTTCAATCTCCAGTAGGTAGGTATACAGCCCTGTTCATTCTCCAGTAGTTAGGTGTATAGCCCAGTTGACTCTCCTGTAGTTAGGTGTACAGCCCTGTTCATCATCCAGTAGGTCGGTGTACAGCCCTGTTCACTCTCCAGTAGGTAGGTGTACAGCCCTGTTCACTCTCCAGTAGGTAGGTTTACAGCCCTGTTCATTCTCCAGTGGGTAGCTGTACAGCCCTGTCCATCATCCAGTAGGTAGTTGTACAGACCTGTTCACTCTCCAGTAGGTAGGTGTACAGCCCTGTTCACTCTCCAGCAGGTCGGTGTACAGCCCTGTTCAATCTCCAGTAGGTAGGTGTACAACCCTGATCACTCTCCAGTTGGTAGGTGTACAGCCCTGTTCATTCTCCATTAGGTAGTTGTACAGTCCTGTTCACTCTCCAGTAGGTTTGTGTACAGCCTTGTTCATTCTCCATAGGTAGGGGTAAAGCCCTGTTCATTCCCCAGTTGGTAGTTGTACAGCCCTGTTCACTCTCCAGTCGGAAGTTGTTCAGACCTGTTCACTCTCCAGTAGGTCAGTTTACAGCCCTGTTCATTCTCCAGTAAGTAGGTGTACAACCATAACAAAAACACAATTACCTGAAAAAAGTCAGCAGGTCTGGCAGCATCGGCGGAGAAGAAAAGATTTGACGTTTCGAGTCCTCATGACCCTTCGGCAGAACTGGTGTACAACCATGTTCAATCTCCAGTAGGTAGTTGTACAGCCCTGTTCAATCTCCAGTAGTTTGGTGTATAGCTCTGTTCACTCTCCAGTAGGAAGGTGTACAGCCCTGTTGAAACTCCAGTAGGTAGGTGTACAGCCCTGTTCACTCTCCAGTAGGTAGGTGTACAGCCCTGTTCACTCTCCAGTAGGTAGTTGTACAGCCCTGTTGAAACTCCAGTCGGTAGGTGTACAGCCCTGTTCACTCTCCAGTAGGTAGGTGTACAGCCCTGTTCACTCTCCAGTAGGTAGGTGTACAGCCCTGTTCACTCTCCAGTAGTTAGGTGTACAGCCCTGTTCACTCTCCAGTAGGTAGGTTTACAGTCCTGTTCACTCTCCAGTAGTTTGGTGTACTGCCCTGGTAACACTCCAATAGGTAGGTGTACAGTCATGTTCATTTTCCAGTAGGTGGCTGTACAGCACTCACCTTTCTCCAGTGGGTATGTTTACAGGCCTGTTCAATCTCCAGTAGGTAGATGTACAGCCCTGTTCACTCTCCACTAGGTAGGTGTACAGCCCTGTTCGTTCTCCAGTAGGTAGATGTACAGCCCTGTTCATTCTCCAGTAGGTAGGTATACAGCCCTGTTCACTCTCCAGTAGGTAGGTGTACAGCCCTGTTCATTCTCCAGAAGGTGGATGTACAGCCCTTTCATTCTCCAGCAGGTAGGTGTACAGACCTGTTCATTCTCCAGTAGGTCGGTGTACAGCCCTGTTCATTCTCCAGTAGGTAGGTTACAGTCCTGTTCATTCTCCAGTCGGTAGATGTACAGCCCTGTTCAACTCCAGTAGGTAGGTGTACAACCCTGATCACTCTCCAGCTGGTTGGTCTATAGCCCTGTTCATTCTCCAGTAGATAGGTGTACAGCCATGTTCACTCTTGAGTAGGCAGGTGTACAGCCTTGTTCATTCTCCAGTAGGTAGGTGTAACGCCCTTTTCATTCTCCAGTGGGGAGGTGTACTTCCCTGCTCATTCTCCAGTAGTTAGGCGTACAGCCCTGTTCAAACTCCAGTGGGTAGGTGGACAGACCTGTTCATTCTCCAGTTGCTAGGGTTACCGCCCTGTTCACTCTCCAGTAGGTAGAGTTACTTTCCTGTTCAATATCCTGTAGGTAGGTGTACATCCGTGTTCACTATCCTGTAGGTAGGTGTGCAGCCCTGTTCACTCTCCAGTAGGTAGGTGTACAGCCCTGTTCACTCTCCAGTAGGAAGATGTACAGCCCTGTTAATTCTCCAGTAGGTAGGTGTACAGCCCTGTTCATTCTCCAGTAGGTAGGTGCACAGCCCTGTTCACTCTCCAGTAGGTAGGTGCACAGCCCTGTTCACTCTCCAGTAGGTAGGTGTACAGCCCTGTTTACTCTTTAGTAGGTAGGTGTACAGCCCTGTTGAAACTCCAGTAGGTAGGTGTACAGCCCTCTTCGTTCACCAGTAGGTAGGTGTACAGCTCTGTTCATTCTCCAATAAGTAGTTGTGCAGCCCTGTTCATTCTCCAGTCGGAAGATGTACAGACCTGTTCACTCTCCAGTAGGTTGGTGTACTTTCCTGTTCACTCTCCAGTAGCTAGGTGTACAGTCCTGTTCTCTCTCCATTAGGTAGGTGTACATCCCTGTTCATTCTACAGTAGGTGGCTGTACAGACCTGTTCATTCTCCACTAGGTAGTTGTATAGCCCTGTTTACTCTCCATCAGGTACGTGTATAGCCCTGTTCACTCTCCAGTAGGTTGCTGTAAAGCCCTCTTCACTCTCCAGGAGGTAGGTGTTCAGCCCTGTTCACTCTGCAGTAGGTAGGTTTACATCCCTGTTCATTCTCCTGTAGTTGACTGTACAGCCCTGTTCATTCTCCAGTAGGTATTTGTACAGCCCTGTTCATTCTCCAATAGGTTGCTGTCCAGCCCTCTTCAATCTCCAGTAGCTTGGTGTACAGCCCTGTTCACTCTCCATTACGTAGGAGTACAGCCCTGTTCATTCTCCACTAGTTAGTTTTACAGCCCTGTTCACTCTCCAATAGGTATGTGTACAGATCTGTTCGCTCTCCAATAGGTAGGTGTACAGACCTGTTCACTCTCCAGTAGTTATGTATACAGCCCTCTTTATTCTCCAATAGGTAGCTGTACAGCCCTGTTCACTCTCCAGCAGGTAGGTTTACATTCCTGTTCACTGTCCAATAGGTAGGTGTTCAGCCCTCTTCATTATCCAGTTGTTAGTTGTACAGCGCTGTTCATTTTTCAGTAGGTAGGTATGCACTCCTGTTCACTCTCCAAAAGGTAGGTGTACAGCCCTGTTCACTCTCCAGTAGGTAGGTGTACAGCCCTAAACAAAAACAGAATTACCTGGAAAAACTCAGCAGGTCTGGCAGCATCGGCGGAGAAGAAAAGAGTTGACGTTTCGAGTCCTCATGACCCTTCGACAGAACTTGATTTCGAGTCCAAGAAAGAGTTGAAATATAAGCTGGTTTAAGGTGTGTGTGTGGGGGGCGGAGAGATAGAGAGAAACAGAGGTGGTTGTGTGGACAAACAACCAGTGATAGAAGCAGATCATCAAAAGATGTCAGTGACAATGGGACAAAAGAACACATAGGTGTTAAAGTTAAAGTTGGTGATATTATCTAAACGAATGTGCTAATTAAGAATGGATGGTAGGGCACTCAAGGTATAGCTCTAGTGGGGGTGGGGTGAGCATAAAAGATTTTAAAATATTTAAAAATAATGGAAATAGGTGGGAAAAGAAAAAATCTATAAAATTTAGAGGGAAAAAAAAAGGAAAAAGGGGGGAAACAGAAAGGGGGTGGGGATGGGGGAGGGAGCTCACGACCTAAAGTTATTGAATTCAATATTCAGTCCGGAAGGCTGTAAGGTGCCTAGTCAGAAGATGAGGTGTTGTTCCTCCAGTTTGCGTTGGGCTTCACTGGAACAATGCAGTAGGCCAAGGACAGACATGTGGGCAAGAGAGCAGGGTGGAGTGTTAAAATGGCAAGCAACAGGGAGGTTTGGGTCATTCTTGCGGACAGACCGCAGGTGTTCTGCAAAGCGGTCGCCCAGTTTACGTTTGGTCTCTCCAATGTAGAGGAGACCACATTGGGAGCAACGAATGCAGTAGACTAAGTTGGGGGAAATGCAAGTGAAATGCTGCTTCACTTGAAAGGAGTGTTTGGGCCCTTGGACGGTGAGGAGAGGGGAAGTGAAGGGGCAGGTGTTGCATCTTTTGCGTGGGCATGGGGTGGTGCCATAGGAGGGGGTTGAGGAGTAGGGGGTGAAGGAGGAGTGGACCAGGGTGTCCCGGAGGGAGCGATCCCTAGGGAATGCCGATAAGGGGGGTGAAGGGAAGATGTGTTTGGTGGTGGCATCATGCTGGAGTTGGCGGAAATGGCGGAGGATGATCCTTTGAATGCGGAGGCTGGTGGGGTGATAAGTGAGGACAAGGGGGACCCTATCATGTTTCTGGGAGGGAGGAGAAGGCGTGAGGGCGGATGCGTGGGAGATGGGCCGGACACGGTTGAGGGCCCTGTCAACGACCGTGGGTGGAAAACCTCGGTTAAGGAAGAAGGAGGACATGTCAGAGGAACCGTTTTTGAAGGTAGCATCATCGGAACAGATGTGACGGAGGCGAAGGAACTGGGAGAATGGGATGGAGTCCTTACAGGAAGCGGGGTGTGAGGAGCTGTAGTCGAGGTAGCTGTGGGAGTCGGTGGGTTTGTAATGGATATTGGTGGACAGTCTATCACCAGAGATTGAGACAGAGAGGTCAAGGAAGGGAAGGGAAGTGTCAGAGATGGTCCACGTGAAAATGATGGAGGGGTGGAGATTGGAAGCAAAATTAATAAATTTTTCCAAGTCCCGATGAGAGCACGAAGCAGCACCGAAGTAATCATCGATGTACCGGAGAAAAAGTTGTGGAAGGGGGCCGGGGTAGGACTGCAACAAGGAATGTTCCACATACCCCATAAAGAGACAGGCATAGCTGGGGCCCATGCGGGTACCCATAGCCACACCTTTTATTTGGAGAAAGTGAGAGGAGTTGAAGGAGAAATTGTTCAGCGTGAGAACAAGTTCAGCCAGACGGAGGAGAGTAGTGGTGGATGGGGATTGTTCGGGCCTCTGTTCGAGGAAGAAGCTAAGGGCCCTCAGACCATCCTGGTGGGGGATGGAGGTGTAGAGGGATTGGACGTCCATGGTGAAGAGGAAGCGGTTGGAGCCAGGGAACTGGAAATTGTTGATGTGACGTAAGGTGTCAGAGGAATCACGGATGTAGGTGGGAAGGGACTGGACAAGGGGAGAGAGAAGGGAGTCAAGATAACGAGAAATGAGTTCTGTGGGGCAGGAGCAAGCTGAGACGATCGGTCTACAGGGGCAGTTCTGTTTGTGGATTTTGGGAAGGAGATAGAAGCGGGCCGTCCGAGGTTGGGCGACTATCAGGTTGGAAGCTGTGGGAGGGAGATCCCCAGAGGAGATGAGGTCAGTGACAGTCCTGGAAACAATGGCTTGATGTTCATGATACATGAACATGATAGGGTCCCCCTTGTCCTCACTTATCACCTCACCAGCCTCCGCATTCAAAGGATCATCCTCCGCCATTTCCGCCAACTCCAGCATGATGCCACCACCAAACACATCTTCCCTTCACCCCCCTTATCGGCATTCCGTAGGGATCGCTCCCTCCGGGACACCCTGGTCCACTCCTCCATCACCCCCTACTCCTCAACCCCCTCCTATGGCACCACCCCATGCCCACGCAAAAGATGTAACACCTGTCCCTTCACTTCCTCTCTCCTCATCGTCCAAGGACCCAAACACTCCTTTCAAGTGAAGCAGCATTTCACTTGCATTTCCCCCAACTTAGTCTACTGCATTCGTTGCTCCCAATGTGGTCTCCTCTACATTGGAGAGACCAAATGTGAACTGGGCGACCGCTTTGCAGAACACCTGCGGTCTGTCCGCAAGAATGACCCAAACCTCCCTGTCGCTTGCCATTTTAACACTCCACCCTGCTCTCTTGCCCACGTGTCTGTCCTTGGCTTGCTGCATTGTTCCAGTGAAGCCCAACGCAAACTGGAGGAACGACACCTCATCTTCCGACTAGGCACCTTACAGCCTTCCGGACTGAATATTGAGTTCAATGATTTTAGATCATGAACTCTCTCCTCCATCCCCACCCCCCTTTCTGTTTCCCCCTTTTTCCTTTTTTATTCCCTATAAATTTTATAGATTTTTTCTTTTCCCACCTATTTCCATTATTTTTAAATATTTTAAAATCTTTTATGCTCCCCCCACCCCCACTAGAGCTGTACCTTGAGTGCCCTACCATCCATTCTTAATTAGCACATTCGTTTAGATAATATCACCAACTTTAACTTTAACACCTATGTGTTCTTTTGTACCATTGTCACTGACATCTTTTGATGATCTGCTTCTATCACTGCTTGTTTGTCTACACAACCACCTCTGTCTCTCTCTATCTCTCCGCCCCCCCACACACACACCTTAAACCAGCTTATATTTCAACTCTTTCCTGGACTCGAAATCAAGTTCTGTCGAAGGGTCATGAGGACTCGAAACGTCAACTCTTTTCTTCTCCGCCGATGCTGCCAGACCTGCTGAGTTTTTCCAGGTAATTCTGTTTTTGTTTTGGATTTCCAGCATCCGCAGTTTTTTTGTTTTAACCCAGGTGTACAGCCCTGTTCACTCTGCATTAGGTAGCTGTACAGACCTGTCCATTCTCCAGTAGGTAGGTGTACAGCCCTGTTCACTCTCCAGTAGGTAGTTGTACATCCCAATTCACTCTCCAGTAGGTCTGTGTACAGCCCTGTTCACTCTCCAGTAGTTAGGTGTACAAAACTGTTCTCTCTCCATTAGGTAGTTGTAAATCCATGTTCATTCTCCCGTAGGTGGCTGTACAGACCTGTTCATTCTCCTCTAGATAGGTTTAAAACCCTATTCACATTCCAGTCGGTAGCTGTACAGCCCTGTTCACTCTCCAATAGTTAGGTGTGCAGCTCTGTTCATTCTCCTTTAGGTAGGTGTACAGTCCTGTTCACTCTCCAATAGTTAGGTGTACAGCCCTGTTCAATCTCCAATTGTTAGGTGTACAGCCCTGTTAATTCTCCAGTAGGTAGGTGTACAGCCCTGTTAATTCTCCAGTAGGTAGCTGTCCAGCCCTGTTCAATCTCCAATTGTTAGGTGTACAGCCCTGTTAATTCTCCAGTAGGTAGGTGTACAGCCCTGTTAATTCTCCAGTAGGTAGGTGTACAGCCCTGTTCATTCCACAGTAGATAGGTGTACAGCCCTGTTCACTCTCCAGTAGGCAGGTTTACATTCCTGTTCACTCTCCAATAGGTAGGTGTACAGTCCTGTTCACTCTCCAATAGGTAGGTGTACAGCCCTGTTCATTCTCCAGTAGGTAGTTGTATAGCCCTGTTAACTTTTCAGTATGTAGGTGAACAACCCTGTTCACTGTCCAGTAGGTAGGTGTACATCCCTGTTCATTCTCAAGTAGGTAGCTGTACAGACCAGTTCATTCTCAACTAGGTAGGTGAACAGCGCTGTTCACTCTCCAGTAGGTAGTTGTATAGCCCTGTTAACTTTTCAGTATGTAGGTGAACAACCCTGTTCACTGTCCAGTAGGTAGGTGTACATCCCTGTTCATTCTCAAGTAGGTAGCTGTACAGACCAGTTCATTCTCAACTAGGTAGGTGAACAGCCCTGTTCACTCTCCAATAGGTAGGTTTACAGCCCTTTTCACTCTCCAGGAGGTAGGTGTTCAGCCTTGTTCATTCTCCAGTAGTTAGGTTTAAAACCCTGTTCAATCTTCAGAAGGTAGTTGTACAACCCTGTTCACTCTCCAGAAGGAAGGTGTATAGGTCTGTTCATTCTCCAGTAGTTAGGTGTTCAGACCTGTTCACTCTCCAGCAGGTAGGTGTACAGCCCTGTTCACTCTCCAGTAGTTAGGTTTACAGCCATGTTCATTCACCAGTAGGTAGGTGTACAGCGCTGTTCATTCTACAGTAGGTAGGTGTACAGCCCTATTCATTCTCCAGTAGTTAGGTGTACAACCCTGTTCACTCTCCAGCAGGTTGGTGTACAGACCTGTTCACTCTCCTGTAGGTAGTTGTACAGCCCTGTTCGCTCTCCAGCAGGTAGGTGTACAGCCCTGTTCACTCTCCAGTAGGTAGGTATACAGCCCTGTTCAATCTCCAATAGGTAGGTGTACAGCGCTGTTCATTCTACAGTAGGTAGGTGTACAGCCCTATTCATTCTCCAGTAGTTAGGTGTACAACCCTGTTCACTCTCCAGCAGGTTGGTGTACAGACCTCTTCACTCTCCAGGAGGTAGGTGTTCAGCCTTGTTTATTCTCCAGTAGTTAGGTTTAAAACCCTATTCACTCTCCTGTAGGTAGGTTTACAGCCCTGTTCACTCTCCAGTAGGTAGGTGGACATTGCTGTTCACTCTCCAATATAGATAGTTGTGCAGCCCTGTTCATTCTCCAGTCGGTTGGTGTACAGCCCTGTTCAATCTCCAGTTGTTAGGTGTACCTCCCTGTTCAATCTCCAGTAGTTTGATGTACAGCCCTGTTCACTGTCCAGTAGTTAGGTGTACAGTCCTGTTCACTCTCCAGTACGTAGTTGTCCAGCCCTGTTCACTCTCCAATTGTTAGATGTACAGCCCTGTTAATTCTCCAGTAGGTAGGTGTACAGCCCTGTTCCATCTCCAGTTGTTAGGTGTACATCCCTGTTTAGCTTCAGTAGGTTGGTGTACAGCCTGTTCACTCTCCAGTAGGTAGGTGTACAGCCCTGTTCACTCTCCAGTAGGTAGGTGTACAGCCCTGTTCACTCTCCAGTAGGAAGGTGTACAGCCCTGTTCACACTCCAGTATGTAGGCGTACAGCACTGTTCACTCTCCAGTAGGTAGATGTACAGCACTGTCACTCTCCAATAGGTAGGTGTACAGCCCTGTTCACTCTCCAGTAGGTAGGTGTACAGCCCTGTTTCACTCTCCAGTAGGTTGGTGTACAGCCCTGTTCACTCTCCACTAGGTAGGTGTACAGCCCTGTTCATATTCCGGCAGGTAGGTTTACAGCCCTGTTCATTCTCCAGAAGGTAGGTGTACAGCCCGGTTTACTCTGCAGTAGGTAGGTGTACAGCCCTGTTCATTCTCCAGTAGTTAGGTGTACAGCCCTGTTTCACTCTCCAGCAGGTAGGTGTACAGCCCGGTTTACTCTGCAGTAGGTAGGTGTACAGCCCTGTTCATTCTCCAGTAGTTAGGTGTACAGCCCTGTTCACTCTCCAGTAGGTTGGTGTACAGCCCTGTTCATTCTCCAGTAGTTAGGTGTACAGCCCTGTTCATTCTCCAGAAGGTAGGTGTACAGCCCGGTTTACTCTGCAGTAGGTAGGTGTACAGCCCTGTTCATTCTCCAGTAGTTAGGTGTACAGCCCTGTTCACTCTCCAGTAGGTTGGTGTACAGCCCTGTTCACTCTCCAGTAGGTAGCTGTACAGCCCTGTTCACTTTTCAGTTGGTAGGTGTGGACTCCTGTTCACTCTCCAGTAGGTGGCTGTACAGACCTGTTCATTCTCCACTAGTTAGGTTTATTCATTCTCCAGTAGTTAGGTGTACAGCTCTGTTCATTCTCCTTTAGGTAGGTTTACAGTCCTGTTAACTCTCCAGTACATTGTTGTCCAGCCCTGTTCACTCTCCAGTTGTTAAGTGTACAGCCCTGTTCACTCTCCAGTAGGTAGGTGTACAGCCCTGTTCACTCTCCAGTAGGTAGGTGTACAGCCCTGTTCATTCTCCAGTACATAGTTGTACAGCCCTCTTCACTCTCCAGGAGGTAGGTTTTCAGCCCTGTTCATTCTCCATTTGGTAGAATTTAAAAACCTATTCACTCTCCTGTAGGTAGTTGTACAGCCCTGTTCATTCTCCAATAGTTATTTGTACAGCCCTGTTCACATTCTGGCTGGTAGGTGTACAGCCCTGTTCACTCTCCAATAGGTAGGTGTACAGCCCTCTTCACTCACCTGTCTGTAGGTATGCTATCCCCGTTCACTCTCCAATAGTTAGGTGTACAGCCCTGTTCACACTCCGGCATGTAGGTGTACAGACCGGTTCACTCTCCAGTAGGTAGGTTTACAGCCCTGTTCACTCTCCAGCAGGAAGGTGTACAGCCCTGTTCACTCTCCAGTACGTAGGTGTACAGCCCTGTTCATTCTCCAGTAGGTAGGTGTACAGCCCTGTTCACTCTCCAGTAGGTAGGTGTACAGCCCTGTTCACTCTCCACTATTTAGTAATACAGACCTGTTCACTCTCCAGTAGTTAGTAATACAGACCTGTTCACTCTCCAGTAGGCAGGTGTACAGCCCTGTTCATTCTCCAGTAGTTAGCTGTACATACCTATTCATTCTCCACTAGGTATGTGTACAGCCCTGTTCAATATCCAATAGGTAGGTGTACAGCCCTCTTCACTCTCCAGTAGGTAGGTGTACAGCCCTCTTCACTCTCCAGAAGGTAGGTGTTCAGCCTTGTTCATTCTCCAGTAGGTAGGTTTAAAACCCTATTCACTCTCCTGTAGGTAGCTGTACAGCACTGTTCACACTTCGGCAGGTAGGTGTACCACCCTTTTCACTCTCCATTAGGGTTGGTGTACAGCCCTGTTCACTCTCCAGTAGTTAGGTATACAGCCCTGTTGACTCTCCAGTAGTTAGGTGTACTGCCCTGATCACTCTCCAGTAGTTAAGTGTATAGACATGAATTGAAAACAAAGAAAACTGCGGATGATGGAAATCTAAAACAAAAACAGAATTACCTGGAAAAAACTCAGTAGGTCTGGCAGCATCGGCGGAGAAGAAAAGAGTTGACGTTTCGAGTCCTCATGACCCTTCGACAGAACTTGATTTCGAGTCCAGGAAAGAGTTGAAATATAAGCTGGTTTAAGGTGTGGGGGGGGGGGGGGGGGGGGGGAAGGAGAGAGAGAGAGAGACAGAGGTGCTTGTGTAGACAAACAAGCAGTGATAGAAGCAGATCATCAAAAGATGTCAGTAACAATGGTGCAAAAGAACACATAGGTGTTAAAGTTAAAGTTGGTGATATTATCTAAACGAATGTGCTAATTAAGAATGGATGGTAGGGCACTCAAGGTACAGCTCTAGTGGGGGTGGGGGGAGCATAAAGGATTTTAAAATATTTAAAAATATGGAAATAGGTGGGAAAAGAAAAATCTATAGAATTTATAGGGAAAAAAAAGGGGGAAAAAAAAGGGGGAACAGAAAGGGGGTGGGGATGGGGGAGGGAGTTCACGACCTAAAGTTATTGAATTCAATATTCAGACCGGAAGGCTGTAAGGTGCCTAGTCGGAAGATGAGGTGTTGTTCCTCCAGTTTGCGTAGGGCTTCACTGGAACAATGCAGTAAGCCAAGGACAGACATGTGGGCAAGAGAGCAGGGTGGAGTGTTAAAATGGCAAGCGACAGGGAGGTTTGGGTCATTCTTTGCGACAGACCGCAGGTGTTCTGCAAAGCGGTCGCCCAGTTTACGTTTGGTCTCTCCAATGTAGAGGAGACCACATTGGGAGCAACGAATGCAGTAGACTAAGTTGGGGGAAATGCAAGTGAAATGCTGCTTCCACTTGAAAGGAATGTTTGGGCCCTTGGACGGTGAGGAGAGAGGAAGTGAAGGGGCAGGTGTTACATCTTTTGCGTGGGCATGGGGGTGGTGCCATAGGAGGGGGTTGAGGAGTAGGGGGTGATGGAGGAGTGGACCAGGGATGTCCCGGAGGGAGCGAACCCTACGGAATGCCGATAAGGGGGGTGAAGGGAAGATGTGTTTGGTGGTGGCATCATGCTGGAGTTGGCGGAAATGGCGGAGGATGATCCTTTGAATGCGGAGGCTGGTGGGGTGATAAGTGAGGACAAGGGGGACCCTATCATGTTTCTGGGAGGGAGGAGAAGGCGTGAGGGCGGATGCGCGGGAGATGGGCGGACACGGTTGAGGGCCCTGTCAACGACCGTGGGTGGAAAACCTCGGTTAAGGAAGAAGGAGGACATGTCAGAGGAACCGTTTTGAAGGTAGCATCATCGGAACAGATGCGACGAAGGCGAAGGAACTGGGGAGAATGGGATGGAGTCCTTACAGGAAGCGGGGTGTTGAGGAGCTGTAGTCGAGGTAGCTGTGGGAGTCGGTGGGTTTGTAGTGGATATTGGTGGACAGTCTATCACCAGAGATTGAGACAGAGAGGTCAAGGAAGGGAAGGGAAGTGTCAGAGATGGACCACGTGAAAATGATGGAGGGGTGGAGATTGGAAGCAAAATTAATAAATTTTTCCAAGTCCCGACGAGAGCATGAAGCGGCACCGAAGTAATCATCGATGTACCGGAGAAAAAGTTGTGGAAGGGGGCCAGAGTAGGACTGCAACAAGGAATGTTCCACATATCCCATAAAGAGACAGGCATAGACTGGGGCCCATGCGGGTACCCATAGCCACACCTTTTATTTTGGAGAAAGTGAGAGGAGTTGAAGGAGAAATTGTTCAACGTGAGAACAAGTTCAGCCAGACGGAGGAGTGAGTGTGGTGGATGGGGATTGTTCGGGCCTCTGTTCGAGGAAGAAGCTAAGGGCCCTCAGACCATCCTGGTGGGGGATGGAGGTGTAGAGGGATTGGACGTCCATGGTGAAGAGGAAGCGGTTGGGGCCAGGGAACTGGAAATTGTTGATGTGACGTAAGGTGTCAGAGGAATCACGGATGTAGGTGGGAAGGGACTGGACAAGGGGAGAGAGAAGGGAGTCAAGATAACGAGAAATGAGTCTGTGGGGCAGGAGCAAGCTGAGACGATCGGTCTACCAGGGCAGTTCTGTTTGTGGATTTTGGGTATGGAGATAGAAGCGGGCCGTCGGAGGTGGGCGACTATCAGGTTGGAAGCTGTGGGAGGAGATCCCCAGAGGAGATGAGGTCAGTGACAGTCCTGGAAACAATGGCTTGATGTTCAGTGGTGGGGTCATGGTCCAGGGAGAGGTAGGAGGAAGTGTCTGCGAGTTGACGCTCAGCCTCCCGCGAGGTAGAGGTCAGTGCGCCAGACAACAACAGCACCACCCTTGTCAGCGGGTTTGATGACAATGTCAGGGTTGGACCTGAGAGAATGGAGTGCAGTAAGTTCAGAGAGAGACAGGTTAGAATGGGTGAGAGGAGCAGAGAAATTGAGACGACTAATGTCGCGCCCGACAGTTCTCAATGAAAAGATCAAGAGAAGGTAGAATCCAGAGGGAGGGGTCCAGGTGGAGGGAGAATATAGGAGATGGGTAAAAGGATCTGTTGAACTGGGAGAGGACTCATGCCCAAAGAAGTGAGCCCGGAGACGAAGACGGCGAAAGAAGAGTTCAGCATCATGCCGAGCCCCGAAATTCATTGAGGTGAGGGCGTAAGGGTATGAAACTAACGTAAGGGTATGAAAGGGTATCATCCTCCGCCATTTCCGCCAACTCCAGCATGATGCCACCACCAACACATCTTCCCTTCACCCCCCTTATCGGCATTCCGTAGGGATCGCTCCCTCCGGGACACCCCTGGTCCACTCCTCCTTCACCCCTCCTACTCCTCAACCCCCTCCTATGGCACCACCCCATGCCCACGCAAAAGATGTAACACCTGCCCCTTCACTTCCTCTCTCCTCACCGTCCAAGGGCCCAAACATTCCTTTCAAGTGAAGCAGCATTTCACTTGCATTTCCCCCAACTTAGTCTACTGCATTCGTTGCTCCCAATGTGGTCTCCTCTACATTGGAGAGACCAAACGTAAACTGGGCGACCGCTTTGCGAACACCTGCGGTCTGTCCGCAAGAATGACCCAAACCTCCCTGTGGCTTGCCATTTTAACACTCCAACCCTGCTCTCTTGCCCACATGTCTGTCCTTGGCTTACTGCATTGTTCCAGTGAAGCCCAACGCAAACTGGAGGAACAACACCTCATCTTCCGACTAGGCACCTTACAGCCTTCCGGTCTGAATATTGAATTCAATAACTTTAGGTCGTGAGCTCCCTCCCCCATCCCCACCCCCTTTCTGTTTCCCCCTTTTTTTCCCCCTTTTTTTTTCCCTATAAATTCTATAGATTTTTCTTTTCCCACCTATTTCCATTATTTTTAAATATTTTAAAATCCTTTATGCTCCCCCCACCCCCACTAGAGCTGTACCTTGAGTGCCCTACCATCCATTCTTAATTAGCACATTCGTTAGATAATATCACCAACTTTAACTTAACACCTATGTGTTCTTTTGCACCATTGTTACTTGCACCATTGTTACTGACATCTTTTGATGATCTGCTTCTATCACTGCTTGTTTGTCTACACAAGCACCTCTGTCTCTCTCTCTCTCTCCTTCCCCCCCCCCCCCACCCCCACACCTTAAACCAGCTTATATTTCAACTCTTTCCTGGACTCGAAATCAAGTTCTGTCGAAGGGTCATGAGGACTCGAAACGTCAACTCTTTTCTTCTCCGCCGATGCTGCCAGACCTACTGAGTTTTTCCAGGTAATTCTGTTTTTGTTTTAGATTTCCAGCATCCGCAGTTTTCTTTGTTTTCAACTCTGTGTTTAATTGACTGCCACTGCTCTTCAAGAAATGCCTATCTCCTTGAAGAAGTTCTGTTCCTCTCTGCGACAAGATTTCCGTATCTCTCTGTTGCCTTGTTCACCTTCTTTGCTTTCCATTTCCCTCCTGGTGTTTGACAAGGTGTTTACTAAAACCCGCTTTCACAGCCATATCTCCTTTCTCAGTGACTGCCTCCGTCTCCGACTTTCCCCACGTGGATTTCAACTGAAATTCCACCCCTCATCTTCGAACCCCACCAGGATTACCGGTATCTCCGGGACATAAAACCGTTTCTTCAGACTGCTGTTCCCGTCACATTCTGAAATCCACACTCAGTGCCATGCGCCGCCATATGAACACACTCGACCTTTCCCTCCAGCAGCACCGCCGTACCCTTTTTCAAAGCTGCGCGTGCCCCCAGTTTCATTTTATCCTTCGGCTCATCCGACGCCTCAACAAGAAACTTTTTCTCTTTCTCTCAACTGCTAAGGAACGCAAGCTCCAACAACTCATCGACACCAACACCCATCTAGGACCCTCCACCCCAGCCTGTCCCTCCGTCCCCACCCCATCTTCCAATCCCAGCCCCAGCCGTGTATTCACTATACCCCCTGACCTTCCCCTCTCCGATGCTGAACGTTCAGTGCTCAGCAAAGGACTTAGTTTCATACCCTTACGCCCTCACCTCAATGAATTTCGGGCTCGGCATGATGCTGAACTCTTCTTTCGCCGTCTTCGTCTCCGGGCTCACTTCTTTGGGCAGGAGTCCTCTCCCAGTTCAACAGATCCTTTTACCCATCTCCAATATTCTCCCTCCACCTGGACCCCTCCCTCTGGATTCTTACCTTCTCTTGATCTTTTCATTGAGAACTGTCGGCGCGACATTAGTCGTCTCAATTTCTCTGCTCCTCTCACCCATTCTAACCTGTCTCTCTCTGAACTTACTGCACTCCATTCTCTCAGGTCCAACCCTGACATTGTCATCAAACCCGCTGACAAGGGTGGTGCTGTTGTTGTCTGGCGCACTGACCTCTACCTCGCGGAGGCTGAGCGTCAACTCGCAGACACTTCCTCCTACCTCTCCCTGGACCATGACCCCACCACTGAACATCAAGCCATTGTTTCCAGGACTGTCACTGACCTCATCTCCTCTGGGGATCTCCCTCCCACAGCTTCCAACCTGATAGTCGCCCAACCTCGGACGGCCCGCTTCTATCTCCTACCCAAAATCCACAAACAGAACTGCCCTGGTAGACCGATCGTCTCAGCTTGCTCCTGCCCCACAGAACTCATTTCTCGTTATCTTGACTCCCTTCTCTCTCCCCTTGTCCAGTCCCTTCCCACCTACATCCGTGATTCCTCTGACACCTTACGTCACATCAACAATTTCCAGTTCCCTGGCCCCAACCGCTTCCTCTTCACCATGGACGTCCAATCCCTCTACACCTCCATCCCCCACCAGGATGGTCTGAGGGCCCTTAGCTTCTTCCTCGAACAGAGGCCCGAACAATCCCCATCCACCACTACTCTCCTCCGTCTGGCTGAACTTGTTCTCACGTTGAACAATTTCTCCTTCAACTCCTCTCACTTTCTCCAAATAAAAGGTGTGGCTATGGGTACCCGCATGGGCCCCAGCTATGCCTGTCTCTTTATGGGATATGTGGAACATTCCTTGTTGCAGTCCTACTCTGGCCCCCTTCCACAACTTTTTCTCCGGTACATCGATGATTACTTCGGTGCCGCTTCATGCTCTCGTCGGGACTTGGAAAAATTTATTAATTTTGCTTCCAATCTCCACCCCTCCATCATTTTCACGTGGTCCATCTCTGACACTTCCCTTCCCTTCCTTGACCTCTCTGTCTCAATCTCTGGTGATAGACTGTCCACCAATATCCACTACAAACCCACCGACTCCCACAGCTACCTCGACTACAGCTCCTCACACCCCGCTTCCTGTAAGGACTCCATCCCATTCTCCCAGTTCCTTCGCCTTCGTCGCATCTGTTCCGATGATGCTACCTTCAAAAACGGTTCCTCTGACATGTCCTCCTTCTTCCTTAACCGAGGTTTTCCACCCACGGTCGTTGACAGGGCCCTCAAACCGTGTCCGGCCCATCTCCCGCGCATCCGCCCTCACGCCTTCTCCTCCCTCCCAGAAACATGATAGGGTCCCCCTTGTCCTCACTTATCACCCCACCAGCCTCCGCATTCAAAGGATCATCCTCCGCCATTTCCGCCAACTCCAGCATGATGCCACCACCAAACACATCTTCCCTTCACCCCCCTTATCGGCATTCCGTAGGGATCGCTCCCTCCGGGACACCCTGGTCCACTCCTCCATCACCCCCTACTCCTCAACCCCCTCCTATGGCACCACCCCATGCCCACGCAAAAGATGTAACACCTGCCCCTTCACTTCCTCTCTCCTCACCGTCCAAGGGCCCAAACATTCCTTTCAAGTGAAGCAGCATTTCACTTGCATTTCCCCCAACTTAGTCTACTGCATTCGTTGCTCCCAATGTGGTCTCCTCTACATTGGAGAGACCAAACGTAAACTGGGCGACCGCTTTGCAGAACACCTGCGGTCTGTCCGCAAGAATGACCCAAACCTCCCTGTGGCTTGCCATTTTAACACTCCACCCTGCTCTCTTGCCCACATGTCTGTCCTTGGCTTACTGCATTGTTCCAGTGAAGCCCAACGCAAACTGGAGGAACAACACCTCATCTTCCGACTAGGCACCTTACAGCCTTCCGGTCTGAATATTGAATTCAATAACTTTAGGTCGTGAGCTCCCTCCCCCATCCCCACCCCCTTTCTGTTTCCCCCTTTTTTTCCCCCTTTTTTTTCCCTATAAATTCTATAGATTTTTCTTTTCCCACCTATTTCCATTATTTTTAAATATTTTAAAATCCTTTATGCTCCCCCCACCCCCACTAGAGCTGTACCTTGAGTGCCCTACCATCCATTCTTAATTAGCACATTCGTTTAGATAATATCACCAACTTTAACTTTAACACCTATGTGTTCTTTTGCACCATTGTTACTGACATCTTTTGATGATCTGCTTCTATCACTGCTTGTTTGTCTACACAAGCACCTCTGTCTCTCTCTCTCTCTCCTTCCCCCCCCCCCCCCCCCCCCCCACACCTTAAACCAGCTTATATTTCAACTCTTTCCTGGACTCGAAATCAAGTTCTGTCGAAGGGTCATGAGGACTCGAAACGTCAACTCTTTTCTTCTCCGCCGATGCTGCCAGACCTACTGAGTTTTTCCAGGTAAGTGTATAGACATGTTCACTCTCCAGTAGTTAGGTGTTCAGCCTTGTTCATTCACCAGTAGGTAGTTTTAAACCCCTATTCACTCACCTGTAGGTAGGTGTAGAGCCCTGTTCACTCTCCAATAGTTAAGTTTACAGCCCTGTTCACACTCCGGCATGTAGGTGTACAGCCCTGTTCATTCTCTAGTAGGTAGGTGTACAGTCCTGTTCACTCTCCAGTAGGTAGCTGTACAGCCTTCTTCACTCTCCAGTAGGTAGGTGTACAGCCCTGTTCACTCTCCAGTAGGTAGGTGTACAGCCCAGTTCACTCTCCAGCAGGAAGGTGTACAGCCCTGATCACTCTCCAGTAGGTAAGTGTACCGCCCTGTTCATTCTCCAGTAGGTAGGTGTACAGCCCTCTTCACTCTCCAGGAGGTTTGGTGTTCAACCTTGTTCATTCACCAGTAGGTAGTTTTAAAACCCTATTCACTCACCTGTAGGTAGTTGTACAGCCCTTTTCACTCTCCATTAGGTTGGTTTACAGCCCTGTTCATTCTCCAGTAGCTGTACAGCCCTGTTCACTCTCCAGCAGGTAGGTGCAGAGCCCTGTTCACAATCCAGTGGTTAGGAGAACAGCCCTGTTCACTCTCCAGTACATAGGTGTACAGCTCTGTTCATTCTCCAGTACGTAGGTGTACAGCGTTGTTTTTTCCCAAGTAGTTAGTTGTACAGCTCTGTTCACTCTTCAGTCGGTAGCTGAAATGCACTGTTCATTCTCCAATAGGTTGGTGTATAGCCCTGTTCAGCCTCCAGTAGTCAGGATTACAGCCCTGTTCACTCTCCAGTAGGTATGTGTACAGACCTGTTCACTCTCCAGTAGGTAGCTGTACAGCCCTGTTCACTCTCCAGTAGGTATGTGTACAGCCCGGTTCACTCTCCAGTAGGTAGGTGTACAGCCCTGATCACTCTCCAGTAGGAAGCGGTACACCACTGTTCACTCTCCAGTAGTTAGGTGTACAGCCCTGTTCATTCTCCAGTAGGTAGGTGTACAGCACTGTTCATTCGCCAATAGGTTGGTGTACAGCCCTGTTCACTCTTCAGTATTTAGGTGTACAGCCCTTTTCATTCACCAGTAGGCAGGTGTACAGCCCTATTCACTCTCCAGTAGTTAGGTATACGGCCCTGTTCACTCTCCAGTAGATAGATATACAGCCCTGTTCATTCTCCAGTAGGTAGGTTTACAGCGCTGTTCTCTCTCCAGTAGGTAGGTGTACAGCCCTGTTCACTCTCCAATAGGCATGTGTACAGACCTGTTCCCACTCCATTAGGTAGGTGTATACCCCTGTTCATCCTCCAGTAGGTAGGTTTACAGCCCTGTTCATTCTCCAGTAGGTAAGTGTACAGCCCTATCCATTCTCCAGTAGGTAGGTGTACAGACCTGTTCACTCTCCAATAGTTAGGTGTTCAGCCCTTTTCACTCTCCGGCATTTAGGAGTACAGCCCTTTTCACTCTCCGTTAGGTTGGTGTACAGCCCTGTTCATTCTCCAGTAGTTAGCTGTACAGCCCTGTTCACTCTCCAGCAGGTAGGTGTACAGACCTGTTCACTCTCCAATAGGTTGGTTTACAGCCCTGTTCACACTCCAGTAGGTAGGTGTACAGCCCTTTTCACTCTCCGTTAGGTTGGTGTACAGCCCTGTTCATTCTCCAGTAGTTAGCTGTACAGCCCTGTTCACTCTCCAGCAGCTAGGTGTACAGACCTGTTCACTCTCCAGTAGGTTGGTTTACAGCCCTGTTCACACTCCAGTAGATAG
Organism: Isurus oxyrinchus; assembly: GCA_026770705.1. NCBI lineage: Eukaryota > Metazoa > Chordata > Chondrichthyes > Lamniformes > Lamnidae > Isurus > Isurus oxyrinchus. Next base: position 1,243,434 of record JANJGN010000139.1, on the reverse strand, counting down.
GTGTACAGCCCTGTTCACTCTGCATTAGGAATATGTTCAGCCCTGTTCACTCTCCAGTAGTTAGGTGTACAGCCCTGTTCATTCTCCAGTTCGTAGGTGTACAGCCTTGTTTTTTCCCAAGTAGGTAAGTGTACAGCCCTGTTCATTCTCCATTAGGTAGGTGTCCAGCCCTGTTCACTCTCCAGTAGGCAGGTGTACAGCCCTGTTCACTCTCCAGTAGGTAGCTGTACAGCACTGTTCATTCTCCAGTAGGTCGGTGTACAGACCTGTTCACTCTCCAGTAGGCAGGTGTACAGCCCTGTTCACTCTCCAGTAGGTAGCTGTACAGCCCTGTTCACTCGCCAGTACTTAGGTGTACAGCCCTGTTCACTCTCCACTAGGTAGGTTTACAGCCCTGTTCAGTCTCCATTAGGTCGTTGTACAGCCCTGTTCACTCTCCAGTAGGTAGGTGTACAGACCTGTTCACACTCCGGCATATAGGTGTACAGCCCGTTTCACTCTCCAGCAGCTAGGTGTACAGACCTGTTCACTCTCCAGTAGATAAGTGTACAGCCCTGTTCATTCTCCAGTAGTTAGGTGTACAGCACTGTTCATTCGCCAATAGGTTGGTGTACAGCCCTGTTCACTCTTCAGTATTTAGGTGTACATACCTTTTCATTCACTAGTAGGCAGGTGTACGGCCCTATTCACTCTCCAGTAGTTAGGTATACCGCCCTGTTCACTCTCCAGTAGATAGATATACAGCCGTGTTCATTCTCCAGTAGATAGGTGTACAGCCCTGTTCATTCTCCAGTAGTTAGGTGTACAGCACTGTTCATTCGCCAATAGGTTGGTGTACAGCCCTGTTCACTCTTCAGTATTTAGGTGTACAGCCCTTTTCATTCACTAGTAGGCAGGTGTACGGCCCTATTCACTCTCCGGCATTTAGGAGTACAGCCCTTTTCACTCTCCGTTAGGTTGGTGTACAGCCCTGTTCATTCTCCAGTAGTTAGCTGTACAGCCCTGTTCACTCTCCAGCAGGTAGGTGTACAGACCTGTTCACTCTCCAGTAGGTTGGTTTACAGCCCTGTTCACACTCCAGTAGGTAGGTGTACAGCCATTTTCACTCTCCGTTAGGTTGGTGTACAGCCCTGTTCATTCTCCAGTAGTTAGCTGTACAGCCCTGTTCACTCTCCAGCAGCTAGGTGTACAGACCTGTTCACTCTCCAGTAGGTTGGTTTACAGCCCTGTTCACACTCCAGTAGATAGGTGTACAGCATTGTTCACTCTGCATTAGGAATATGTTCAGCCCTGTTCACTCTCCAGTAGTTAGGTGTACAGCCCTGTTCATTCTCCAGTTCGTAGGTGTACAGCCTTGTTTTTTCCCAAGTAGGTAAGTGTACAGCCCTGTTCATTCTCCATTAGGTAGGTGTACAGCCCTGTTCACTCTCCAGAAGGTAGGTGTACAGCCCTGTTCACTCTCCAGTAGGTAGCTGTACAGCACTGTTCATTCTCCAGTAGTAGGTGTACAGCCCTGTTCACTCGCCAGTGGGTAGGTGTACAGACCTGTTCACTCTCCAGTAGTTAGGTGTACAGCCTTGTTCACTCTCCAGTAGGTAGGTGTACACCCCAGTTCACTCTCCAGTACGTAGGTGTAAAGCTCTGTTCACTCTCCAGTAGGTAGGTGTACAGCCCTGTTCACTCTCCAGCAGGTAGGTGTACAGCCCTGTTCACTCTCTAGTAGGTAGGTGTACAGCCCTGTTCACTCTCCAGTAGGTAGGTGTACAGCCCTGTCCACTCTCCAGTAGTTAGTAATACAGACCTGTTCACTCTCAAGTAGGTAGGTGTACAGCCCTGTTCTTCTCCAGTAGTTAGCTGTACATACCTATTCATTCTCCACTAGGTATGTGTACAGCCCTGTTCAATATCCAATAGGTAGGTGTACAGCCCTCTTCACTCTCCAGAAGGTAGGTGTTCAGCCTTGTTCATTCTCCAGTAGGTAGGTGTACAGCCCTGTTCGTTCTCCAGTAGGTAGGTGTACAGCCCTGTTCATTCTCCAGTAGGTTGGTGTACAACCCTGTTCACTCTCCAGTAGGTAGGTGTACAGCCCTTTTCAGTCTCCAGTTGGTTGGTGTACAGCTCAGTTCACTCTCCAGCAGGAAGGTGTACAGCCCTGATCACTCTCCAGTAGTTAGTTGTACAGCCCTTTTCACTCTCCATTAGGTTGGTGTACAGCCCTGTTCATTCTCCAGTAGCTGTACAGCCCTGTTCACTCGCCAGCAGGTAATTGTACAGCCCTGTTCACACTCCAGTAGTTAGGTGTACTGCCCTGTTCATTCTCCAGTACGTAGGTGTGCAGCTCTTTTCATTCTCCAGTACGTACATGTACAGCTTTGTTTTTTCCCAAGTAGTTGTACAGCCCTGTTCACTCTTCAGTCGGTAGCTGTAATGCACTTTTCATTCTCCAATAGGTTGGTGTACAGCCCTGTTCAGCCTCCAGTAGTCAGGATTACAGCCCTGTTCACTCTCCAGTAGGTATGTGTACAGACCTGTTCACTCTCGAGTAGGTAGGTGTACAGCCCTGTTCACTCTCCAGTAGGTAGGTGTACGGCACTGTTCATTCGCCAATAGGTTGGTGTACAGCCCTGTTCACCCTCCAGTAGTCAGGTTTACAGCTCTGTTCACTCTCCAGTACGTAGGTGTACAGCCCTGTTCACTTTCCAGTAGGTAGGTGTACAGCCCTGTTCATTCTCCAGTAGGTAGGTGTACAGACCTGTTCATTCGCCAATAGGTTGGTGTACTGCCCTGTTCACCCTCCAGCAGTCAGGTTTACAGCCCTGTTCACTCTCCAGTATTTAGGTGTACAGCCCTTTTCATTGACCAGTAGGCAGGTGTACGGCCCTATTCACTCTCCAGTAGTTAGGTATACCGCCCTGTTCACTCTCCAGTGGATAGATATACAGCCCTAATATAAAAACAAAGAAAACTGCGGATGCTGGAAATCCAAAACAAAAACAGAATTACTTGGAAAAACTCAGCAGGTCTGGCAGCATCGGCGGAGAAGAAAAGAGTTGACGTTTCGAGTCTTCATGACCCTTCGACTCAAAATCAAGTTCTGTCGAAGGGTCATGAAGACTCGAAACGTCAACTCTTTTCTTCTCCGCCGATGCTGCCAGACCTGCTGAGTTTTTCCCAGATATACAGCCCTGTTCATTCTCCAGTAGGTAGGTTTACAGCGCTGTTCTCTCTCCAGTAGGTAGGTGTACAGCCCTGTTCATTCTCCAATAGGTATGTGTACAGACCTGTTCCCACTCCATTAGGTAGGTGTATACCCCTGTTCATCCTCCAGTAGGTAGGTTTACATCCCTGTTCATTCTGCAGTAGGTAAGTGTACAGCCCCGTTCATTCTCCAGTAGGTAGGTGTACAGACCTGTTCAATCTCCATTACGTAGGTGTACAGCCCTGTTCACTCTCCAGTATTTAGGTATACAGCCCTGTTCACTCTCCAGTAGGTTGGTGTACAGCACAGTTCACTCTCCAGTAGGTAGGTTGTACAGTCCTGTTTACTCTCCAGGAGGTAGGTGTTCAGCCCTGTTCACTCTCCAGTAGGTTGGTGTACAGCCCTGTTCACTCACCAATAGTAAGGTGTAGAGCCCTTTTCACACTCCGGCATTTAGGAGTACAGCCCTTTTCAATCTCCGTTAGGTTGGTGTACAGCCCTGTTCATTCTCCAGTAGTTAGCTGTACAGCCCTGTTCACACTCCAGCAGGTAGGTGTACAGACCTGTTCACTCTCCAGTAGGTAGGTGTACAGCCCTGTTCAGTCTCCATTAGGTAGGTAAACAGCCCTGTTCACTCTCCAGTGGGTAGGTGTACAGACCTGTTCACTCTCCAGTAGTTAGGTGTACAGCCTTGTTCACTCTCCAGTAGGTAGGTGTACACCCCAGTTCATTCTCCAGTAGGTAGGTGTACAGCCCTGTTCACTCTCCAGTAGGTAGGTGTACAGCCCTGTTCCCTTTCCAATAGGTAGGTGTACAGCCCTCTTCACTCACCTGTAGGTTGGTGTACTATCCCCGTTCACTCTGCAGTAGTTAGGTGTACAGCCCTGTTCCCACTCCGGCATGTAGGTGTACAGCCCGTTTCACTCTCCAGCAGCTAGGTGTACAGACCGGTTCACTCTCCAGTAGGTAGGTGTACAGCCCTGTTCACTCTCCAGTAGGTAGGTGTACTGCCCTGTTCACTATACATTAGGAAGCTGTTCAGCCTGTTCACTTTCCAGTACGTAGGTGTAAAGCTCTGTTCACTCTCCAGCAGGTAGGTGTACAGCCCTGTTCACTCTCCAGTAGTTAGTAATGCAGACCTGTTCACTCTCCAGTAGGTAGGTGTACAGCCCTGTTCATTCTCCAGTAGTTAGCTGTACATACCTATTCATTCTCCACTAGGTATGTGTACAGCCCTGTTCAATATCCAATAGGTAGGTGTACAGCCCTCTTCACTCTCCAGAAGGTAGGTGTTCAGCCTTGTTCATTCTCCAGTAGGTAGGTTTAAAATCCTATTCACTCTCCAGTAGGTAGCTGTACAGCACTGTTCACACTTCGGCAGGTAGGTGTACCACCCTTTTCACTCTCCAATAGGTAGGTGTACAGCCCTGTTCACTCTCCAGTACGTAGGTGTACAGCCCTGTTCACTCTCCAGTAGTTAGCTGTACATATCTATTCATTCTCCACTAGGTATGTGTACAGCCCTGTTCAATATCCAATAGGTAGGTGTAGTGCCCTCTTCACTCTCCAGAAGGCAGGTGTTCAGCCTTGTTCATTCTGCAGTAGGTAGGTTTAAACCCCTATTCACTCACCTGTAGGTAGCTGTACAGCCCTGTTCACACTTCGGCAGGTATGTGTACCACGCTTTTCACTCTCCATTAGGTTGGTGTACAGCCCTGTTCACTCTCCAGTAGGTAGGTGTACAGCCCTGTTCATTCTCCAGTAGTTAGGTGTACAGCACTGTTCACTCTCCAGTAGTTAGGTGTACTGCCCTGATCACTCTCCAGTAGTTAAGTGTATAGACATGTTCACTCTCCAGTAGTTAGGTGTTCAGCCTTGTTCATTCACCAGTAGGTAGGTTTAAACCCCTATTCACTCACCTGTAGGTAGGTGTAGAGCACTGTTCACTCTCCAATAGTTAAGTGTACAGCCCTGTTCACACTCCGGCATGCAGGTGTCCAGCCCTGTTCATTCTCCAGTAGGTAGGTGTACAGTCCTGTTCACTCTCCAGTAGGTAGCTGTACAGCCCTGTTCACTCTCCAGTAGGTAGGTGTACAGCCCTGTTCACTCTTCAGAAGGTAGGTGTACAGACCTGTTCACTCTCCAGTAGATAGGTGTACAGCCCTGTTCACTCTCCAGCAGGTAGGTGTACAGCCCTGGTCACTCTCCAGTAGGTAAGTGTACAGCCTGTTGATTCTCAAGTAGGTAGGTGTAACAGCCCTGTTCACTCTAAAGTAGGAAGGTATACAGCCCTGTTCACTCTCCAGTAGGTAGGTGTACAGCCCTGTTCACTCTCCAGTAGTTAGGTGTACAGCCCTATTCATTCCCCAGTAGGTAGGTGTACAGCCCTGTTCGTTCTCCAGTAGGCAGGTGTACAGCCCTGTTCGTTCTCCAGTAGGTAGGTGTACAGCCCTGTTCATTCTCCAGTAGGTAAGTGTACCGCCCTGTTCATTCTCCAGTAGGTAGGTGTACAGCCCTGTTCACTCTCCAGGAGGTTTGGTGTTCAACCTTGTTCATTCACCAGTAGGTAGTTTTAAAACCCTATTCACTCACCTGTAAGTAGGTGTAGAGCCCTGATCACTCTGCAATAGTTAGGTGTACAGCCCTGTTCACACTCCATCATGTATTTGTACAGCCCTTTTCATTCTCCATTAGGTTGTTGTACAGCCCTGTTCATTCTCCAGTAGCTGTACAGCCCTGTTCACTCTCCAGCAGGTAGGTGTACAGAACTGTTCACTCTCCAGTAGGTAGGTTTACAGCCCTGTTCACACTCCAGTGGTTAGGAGAACAGCCCTGGTCATTCTCCAGTACGTAGGTGTACAGCGTTGTTTTTTCCCAAGTAGGTAGTTGTACAGCTCTGTTCACTCTCCAGTAGGTAGGTGTACAGCCCTGTTCACTCTCCAGTAGGTATGTATACAGACCTGTTCACTCTCCAGTAGGTAGGTGCAGAGCCCTGTTCACTCTCCAATAGGTAGGTGTACAGCCCTGTTCACTCTCCAGTAGGTAGGTGTACAGCCCTGTTCACTCTCCAGTAGGTAGGTGTACAGCCCTGTTCGCTCTCCAGTAGGTAGGTGTACAGCCCTGTTCACTCTCCTGTAGGTAATTGTACAGCCCTGTTCACTCTCCAGTATTTAGGTGTACAGCCCTGTTCATTCACCAGTAGGCAGGTGTACAGCCCTATTCACTCTCCAGTAGTTATTTATACCGCCCTGTTCACTCTCCAGTAGATAGATGTACAGCCCTGTTCTCTCTACAGTAGGTAGGTTTAAAACCCTATTCACTCACCTGTAGTTAGGTGTACAGCCCTGTTCACTCTCCATTAGGTTTTTGTACAGCCCTGTTCATTCTCCAGTAGTTAGCTGTACAGCCCTGTTCACTCTCCAGCAGGTAGGTGTACAGCCCTGTTCACTATCCAGTAGGTAGGTGTACACACCTGTTCATTCTCCAGCAGGTAGGTGTACAGCCCTGTTCTCTCTCCAGTAGGTAGGTGTACAGCCCTGTTCACTCTCCAGTAGGTAGGTGTACAGCCCTGTTCATTCTCCAGTAGGTATGTGTACAGACCTGTTGCCTCTCCATTAGGTAGGTGTATACCTCTGTTCACACTCCAGTAGGTAGGTTTACAGCCCTGTTCATTCTCCAGTAGGTAAGTGTACAGCCCTGTTCATTCTCCAGTAGGTAGGTGTACAGCCCTGTTCACTCTCCAGTAGTTAGGTATACAGCCCTGTTCATTCTCCAGTAGGTTGGTGTACAGCACAGTTCACTCTCCAGTAGGTAGGTGTACAGCCCTGTTTACTCTCCAGGAGGTCAGTGTTCAGCCTTGTTCATTCACCTGTAGGTAGGTTTAAAACCCTATTCACTCTCCTGTAGGTAGGAGTACAACCCTTTTCTCTCTCCGTTAGGTTGGTGTACAGCCCTGTTCATTCTCCGGTAGTTAGCTGTACAGCCCTGTTCACTCTCCAGCAGGTAGGTGTACAGACCTGTTCACTCTCCAGTAGGTAGGTGTACAGCCCTGTTCACTCTCCAGCAGGCAGTTGTACAGCCCTGTTCACTCTCCAGTAGGTAGGTGTACAGCCCTGTTCACTCTCCAGTAGATAGGTGTACAGCCCTGTTCACTCTACACTAGGAATATGTTCAGCCCTGTTCACTCTCCAGTAGTTAGGTGTACAGCCCTGTTCATTCTCCAGTTCGTAGGTGTACAGCCTTGTTTTTTCCCAAGTAGGTAGTTGTACAGCCCGGTTCATTCTCCATTAGGTAGGTGTACAGCCCTGTTCACTCTCCAGTAGGCAGGTGTACAGCCCTGTTCACTCTCCAGTAGGTAGGTATACAGCCCTGTTCATTCTCCAGCAGGTAGGTGTACAGCCCTGTTCACCCTCCAGTAGGTAGGTGTACAGCCCTGTTCACTCTCCAGTAGGCAGGTGTACATCCCTGTTCAGTCTCCATTAGGTAGGTGTACAGCCCTGTTCACTCTCCAGTGGGTAGGTGTACAGACCTGTTCATTCTCTAGTTGGCAGGTGTATGTACAGCCCTGTTCACACTCCGGCAGTTAGGTGTACCACCCTTTTCACACTCCATTAGGTTGGTGTACTGCCCTGATCACTCTCCAGTACATATGTGTACAGACCTGTTCATTCTCCAGAAGTGAGCTGGACAGCCCTGGTCATTCTCCAGTAGGAGGGTGTACAGACCAGTTCACTCTCCAGTTGGTAGTTGTACAGCCCTGTTCATTCTCTAGTAGGCAGGTGTATGTACATCCCTGTTCACTCCCCATTACGTAGGTGTACTGCCCTGTTCACTCTGCAGTAGTTAGGTTTACAGCCCTGTTCACTCTCCAGTGGGTAGATGTACAGCTCTGTTCACTTTCCAGTAGGTAGGTGTACATACTTGTTCATTCTCCAGTAGGTAGGTGTACAGCCCAGTTCACTCTCCAGTATATGGGTGTACATCGCTGTTCATTCTCCAGTAGGTAGCTGTACATACCTATTCATTTTCCTCTAGGTAGGTGTACAGCCCTGTTCTCTCTCCAGGATTTAGGTGTTCAGCCTTGTTCATTCTCCAGTAGGTAGGTTTAAAACCCTATTCACTCTCATGTAGGTAGGTGTACACCCCTGTTCACACACCGGCAGTTAGGTGTACCACCCTTTACTCTCTCCATTAGGTTGGTGTACAGCCCTGTTCACTCTCCAGTAGGAAGGTGTACAGCCCTGTTCATTCTCCAGTAGGTAGGTGTACAGCCCTGTTCACTCTCCAGTAGTTATGTGTACAGACCTGTTCACTCTCCAGTAGTTCGGTGTACAGCCCTGTTCACTCTCCAGAAGGTAGGTGTACAGTCCTGTTCACTCTCCAATAGGTAGGTGTACAGCCCTGTTCATTCTCCATTAGGTTGTTGTACAGCCCTGTTCATTCTCCAGTAGTTAGCTGTACAGCCCTGTTCACTCTCCAGTAGGTAGGTGTACAGCCCTGTTCACTCTCCAGTAGTTATGTGTACAGCCCTGTACATTCTCCAGTACGTAGGTGTACAGCCTTGTTTTTTCCCAAGTAGGTAGGTGTACAGCCCTGTTCACTCTTCAGTAGGCAGGTGTACAGCCCTGTTCACTCTTCAGTAGGCAGGTGTACAGCCCTGTTCACTCTCTAGTCGGTAGCTGTACAGCACTGTTCATTCTCCAATAGGTTGGTGTACATCCTGTTCAGCCTCCCGTAGTCAAGATTACAGCCCAGTTCACTCTCCAGCAGGTAGGTGTACAGCCCTGATCACTCTCCAGTAGGTAGGTGTAGAGCACTGTTCACCCTCCAATAGGTAGGTGTAACAGCCCTGTTCACTCTCCAGTAGGTAGGTGTACGGCACTGTTCATTCGCCAATAGGTTGGTGTACAGCCCTGTTCACTCTCCAGTAGGTAATTGTACAGCCCTGTTCACTCTCCAGTATTTAGGTGTGCAGCCCTGTTCATTCACCAGTAGGCAGGTGTACAGCCCTATTCACTCTCCAGTAGTTAGTTATACCGCCCTGTTCACTCTCCAGTAGATAGATGTACAGCCCTGTTCATTCTCCAGTAGGTAGGATTACAGCCCTGTTCTCTCTCCAGTAGGTAGGTGTACAGCCCTGTTCATTCTCCAGTAGGTATGTGTACAGACCTGTTCCCTCTCCATTAGGTAGGTGTATACCCCTGTTCATCCTCCAGTAGGTAGGTTTACAGCCCTGTTCATTCTCCAGTAGGTAAGTGTACAGACCTGTTCACTCTCAATTACGTAGGTATACAGCCCTGTTCATTCTCCAGTAGGTTGGTGTACAGCACAGTTCACTCTCCAGGAGGTCGGTGTTCAGCCTTGTTCATTCACCAGTAGGTAGGTTTAAAACCCTATTCACTCTCCTGTAGGTAGGTGTACAGCCCTGTTCACTCTCCAGAAGATAGATATACAGCCCTGTTCATTCTAAGGTAGGTAGGTTTACAGCGCTGTTCTCTCTCCAGTAGGTATGTGTACAGACCTGTTCCCTCTCCATTAGGTATGTGTACAGACCTGTTCCCACTCCATTAGGTAGGTGTATACCCCTGTTCATCCTCCAGAAGGTAGGTTTACAGCCCTGTTCATTCTGCAGTAGGTAAGTATACAGCCCTGTTCATTCTCCAGTAGGTAGCTATACAGCCCTGTTCATTCTCCAGTAGGTTGGTGTACAGCCCTGTTCACTCTCCAGTAGGAAGGTGTACAGCCCTGTTCATTCTCCAGTCGGTAGGTGTACAGCCCTGTTCACTCTCCAGTAGTTCGGTGTACAGCCCTGTTCACTCTCCAGAAGGTAGGTGTACAGCCCTGTTCATTCTCCAGAAGGTAGGTGTACAGCCCTGTTCACTCTCCATGAGGTAGGTGTTCAGCCTTGTTCATTCACCAGTAGGTAGGTTTAAAACCCAATTCACTCTCCTGTTGGTAGGTGTACAGCCCTGTTCATTCTCCATTAGGTTGTTGTACAGCCCTGTTCATTCTCCAGTAGTTAGCTGTACAGCCCTGTTCACTCTCCAGTAGGGAGCTGTACAGCCCTGTTCACTCTCCAGTAGGTAGGTGTACAGCCCTGTTCACTCTCCAGTAGTTAGGTATACAGCCCTGTTCATTCTCCAGTAGGTTGGTGTACAGCACAGTTCACTCTCCAGTAGGTAGGTGTACAGCCCTGTTTACTCTCCAGGAGGTCAGTGTTCAGCCTTGTTCATTCACCTGTAGGTAGGTTTAAAACCCTATTCACTCTCCTGTAGGTAGGAGTACAACCCTTTTCTCTCTCCGTTAGGTTGGTGTACAGCCCTGTTCATTCTCCGGTAGTTAGCTGTACAGCCCTGTTCACTCTCCAGCAGGTAGGTGTACAGACCTGTTCACTCTCCAGTAGGTAGGTGTACAGCCCTGTTCACTCTCCAGCAGGCAGTTGTACAGCCCTGTTCACTCTCCAGTAGGTAGGTGTACAGCCCTGTTCACTCTCCAGTAGATAGGTGTACAGCCCTGTTCACTCTACACTAGGAATATGTTCAGCCCTGTTCACTCTCCAGTAGTTAGGTGTACAGCCCTGTTCATTCTCCAGTTCGTAGGTGTACAGCCTTGTTTTTTCCCAAGTAGGTAGTTGTACAGCCCGGTTCATTCTCCATTAGGTAGGTGTACAGCCCTGTTCACTCTCCAGTAGGCAGGTGTACAGCCCTGTTCACTCTCCAGTAGGTAGGTATACAGCCCTGTTCATTCTCCAGCAGGTAGGTGTACAGCCCTGTTCACCCTCCAGTAGGTAGGTGTACAGCCCTGTTCACTCTCCAGTAGGCAGGTGTACATCCCTGTTCAGTCTCCATTAGGTAGGTGTACAGCCCTGTTCACTCTCCAGTGGGTAGGTGTACAGACCTGTTCATTCTCTAGTTGGCAGGTGTATGTACAGCCCTGTTCACACTCCGGCAGTTAGGTGTACCACCCTTTTCACACTCCATTAGGTTGGTGTACTGCCCTGATCACTCTCCAGTACATATGTGTACAGACCTGTTCATTCTCCAGAAGTGAGCTGGACAGCCCTGGTCATTCTCCAGTAGGAGGGTGTACAGACCAGTTCACTCTCCAGTTGGTAGTTGTACAGCCCTGTTCATTCTCTAGTAGGCAGGTGTATGTACATCCCTGTTCACTCCCCATTACGTAGGTGTACTGCCCTGTTCACTCTGCAGTAGTTAGGTTTACAGCCCTGTTCACTCTCCAGTGGGTAGATGTACAGCTCTGTTCACTTTCCAGTAGGTAGGTGTACATACTTGTTCATTCTCCAGTAGGTAGGTGTACAGCCCAGTTCACTCTCCAGTATATGGGTGTACATCGCTGTTCATTCTCCAGTAGGTAGCTGTACATACCTATTCATTTTCCTCTAGGTAGGTGTACAGCCCTGTTCTCTCTCCAGGATTTAGGTGTTCAGCCTTGTTCATTCTCCAGTAGGTAGGTTTAAAACCCTATTCACTCTCATGTAGGTAGGTGTACACCCCTGTTCACACACCGGCAGTTAGGTGTACCACCCTTTACTCTCTCCATTAGGTTGGTGTACAGCCCTGTTCACTCTCCAGTAGGAAGGTGTACAGCCCTGTTCATTCTCCAGTAGGTAGGTGTACAGCCCTGTTCACTCTCCAGTAGTTATGTGTACAGACCTGTTCACTCTCCAGTAGTTCGGTGTACAGCCCTGTTCACTCTCCAGAAGGTAGGTGTACAGTCCTGTTCACTCTCCAATAGGTAGGTGTACAGCCCTGTTCATTCTCCATTAGGTTGTTGTACAGCCCTGTTCATTCTCCAGTAGTTAGCTGTACAGCCCTGTTCACTCTCCAGTAGGTAGGTGTACAGCCCTGTTCACTCTCCAGTAGTTATGTGTACAGCCCTGTACATTCTCCAGTACGTAGGTGTACAGCCTTGTTTTTTCCCAAGTAGGTAGGTGTACAGCCCTGTTCACTCTTCAGTAGGCAGGTGTACAGCCCTGTTCACTCTCTAGTCGGTAGCTGTACAGCACTGTTCATTCTCCAATAGGTTGGTGTACATCCTGTTCAGCCTCCCGTAGTCAAGATTACAGCCCAGTTCACTCTCCAGCAGGTAGGTGTACAGCCCTGATCACTCTCCAGTAGGTAGGTGTAGAGCACTGTTCACCCTCCAATAGGTAGGTGTAACAGCCCTGTTCACTCTCCAGTAGGTAGGTGTACGGCACTGTTCATTCGCCAATAGGTTGGTGTACAGCCCTGTTCACTCTCCAGTAGGTAATTGTACAGCCCTGTTCACTCTCCAGTATTTAGGTGTGCAGCCCTGTTCATTCACCAGTAGGCAGGTGTACAGCCCTATTCACTCTCCAGTAGTTAGTTATACCGCCCTGTTCACTCTCCAGTAGATAGATGTACAGCCCTGTTCATTCTCCAGTAGGTAGGATTACAGCCCTGTTCTCTCTCCAGTAGGTAGGTGTACAGCCCTGTTCATTCTCCAGTAGGTATGTGTACAGACCTGTTCCCTCTCCATTAGGTAGGTGTATACCCCTGTTCATCCTCCAGTAGGTAGGTTTACAGCCCTGTTCATTCTCCAGTAGGTAAGTGTACAGACCTGTTCACTCTCAATTACGTAGGTATACAGCCCTGTTCATTCTCCAGTAGGTTGGTGTACAGCACAGTTCACTCTCCAGGAGGTCGGTGTTCAGCCTTGTTCATTCACCAGTAGGTAGGTTTAAAACCCTATTCACTCTCCTGTAGGTAGGTGTACAGCCCTGTTCACTCTCCAGAAGATAGATATACAGCCCTGTTCATTCTAAGGTAGGTAGGTTTACAGCGCTGTTCTCTCTCCAGTAGGTATGTGTACAGACCTGTTCCCTCTCCATTAGGTATGTGTACAGACCTGTTCCCACTCCATTAGGTAGGTGTATACCCCTGTTCATCCTCCAGAAGGTAGGTTTACAGCCCTGTTCATTCTGCAGTAGGTAAGTATACAGCCCTGTTCATTCTCCAGTAGGTAGCTATACAGCCCTGTTCATTCTCCAGTAGGTTGGTGTACAGCCCTGTTCACTCTCCAGTAGGAAGGTGTACAGCCCTGTTCATTCTCCAGTCGGTAGGTGTACAGCCCTGTTCACTCTCCAGTAGTTCGGTGTACAGCCCTGTTCACTCTCCAGAAGGTAGGTGTACAGCCCTGTTCATTCTCCAGAAGGTAGGTGTACAGCCCTGTTCACTCTCCATGAGGTAGGTGTTCAGCCTTGTTCATTCACCAGTAGGTAGGTTTAAAACCCAATTCACTCTCCTGTTGGTAGGTGTACAGCCCTGTTCATTCTCCATTAGGTTGTTGTACAGCCCTGTTCATTCTCCAGTAGTTAGCTGTACAGCCCTGTTCACTCTCCAGTAGGGAGCTGTACAGCCCTGTTCACTCTCCAGTAGGTAGGTGTACAGCCCTGTTCACTCTCCAATAGGTAGGTGTACAGCCCTGTTCACTCTCCAGTAGTTATGTGTACAGCCCTGTACATTCTCCAGTACGTAGGTGTACAGCCTTGTTTTTTCCCAAGTAGGTAGGTGTACAGCCCTGTTCACTCTCCAGTCGGTAGCTGTACAGCACTGTTCATTCTTCAATAGGTTGGTGTACATCCTGTTCAGCCTCCCGTAGTCAAGATTACAGCCCAGTTCACTCTCCAGCAGGTAGGTGTACAGCCCTGATCACTCTCCAGTAGGTAGGTGTAGAGCACTGTTCACTCTCCAATAGGTAGGTGTAACAGCCCTGTTCACACTCCAGTAGGAATCTGTACACCGCTGTTCACTCTCCAAAAGATAGTTATACAGCCCTGTTCATTTTCCAGTACGTAGGTGTACAGCCTTGTTTTTTCCCAAGTAGGTATGTGTACAGACCTATTCCCTCTCCAGTCGGTAGGTGTACAGCCCTGATCACTTTCCAGTAGGTAGGTGTACAGCACTGTTCATTCGCCAATAGGTTGTTGTACAGCCCTGTTCACTCTCCAGTATTTAGGTGTACAGCCCTTTTCATTCACCAGTAGGAAGGTGTACGGCCCTATTCACTCTCCAGTAGTTAGGTATACCGCCCTGTTCACTCTCCAGTAGATAGATAGTTCTGTCGAAGGGTCATGAGGACTCGAAACGTCAACTCTTTTCTTCTCCGCCGATGCTGCCAGACCTGCTGAGTTTTTCCAGGTAATTCTGTTTTTGTTTTAGATAGATATGCAGCCCTGTTCATTCTCCAGTAGGTAGGTTTACAGCGCTGTACTCTCTCCAGTAGGTAGGTTTACAGCCCTGTTCAGTCTCCAGTGGGTAGGTGTACAGACCTGTTCATTCTCTAGTAGGCAGGTGTATGTCCAGCCCTGTTCACACTCCGGCAGTTTGGTATACCACCCTTTTCACTCTCCATTAGGTTGGTGTACTGCCCTGATCACTCTCCAGTACTTATGTGTACAGCCCTGTTCATTCTCTAGTAGGCAGGTGTATGTTTACTCCCCATTACGTAGGTGTACTGCCCTGTTCACTCTGCAGTAGTTCGGTAAACAGCCCTGTTCATTCTCCACTAGTTAGGTTTACAGCCCTGTTCACTCTCCAGTGGGTAGATGTACAGCCCTGTTCACTTTCTAGTAGGTAGGTGTACAGCCCTGTTCACTCTCCAGTATGTGGGTGTACATCGCTGTTAATTCTCCAGTAAGTAGCTGTACATACCTATTCATTCTCCTCTAGGTAGTTGTACAGCCCTGTTCTCTCTCCAATAGGTAGGTGTACAGCCCTCATCACTCTCCAGGAGGTAGGTGTTCAGCCTTGTTCGTTCTCCAGTAGGTAGGTTTAAAACCCTATTCACTCTCATGTAGGTAGGTGTACACCCCTGTTCACACTCCGGCAGTTAGGTGTACCACACTTTACTCTCTCCATTAGGTTGGTGTACAGCCCTGATCACTCTCCAGTAGGTAGGTGTACAGCCCTAATCACTCTCCAGTAGGAAGGTGTACAGCCCTGTTCATTTTCCAGTAGGTAGGTGTACAGCCCTGTTCACTCTCCAGTAGTTATGTGTACAGACCTGTTCACTCTCCAGAAGGTAGGTGTACAGTCCTGTTCACTCTCCTGTAGGTATGTGTACAGCCCTGTTCATTCTCCAGTGGGTATGTGTACAGACTTGTTCCCTCTCCAGTAGGTAGGTGTACAGCCCTGATCACTCTCCAGAAGGTAGGTGTACAGCCCTGTTCATTCGCCAATAGTTTGGTGTACAGCCCTGTTCACCCTCCAGTAGTCAGGTTTACAGTCCTGTTCACTCTCCAGTAGGTAATTGTACAGCCCTGTTCACTCTCCAGTATTTAGGTGTACAGCCCTTTTCATTGACCAGTAGGCAGGTTTACGGCCCTATTCACTCTCCAGTAGTTAGGTATACTGCCCTGTTCACTCTCCAGTAGATAGATATACAGCCCTGTTCATTCCCTAGTAGGTAGGTTTACAGCGCTGTTCTCTCTCCAGTAGGTAGGTGTAAAGCCCTGTTAATTCTCCAGTAGGTAGTTGTACAGCCCTGTTCCCTCTCCAGTAGGTAGGTGTACAGCCCTGTTCACTCTCCAATAGGTAGGTGTACAGCCCTGTTCATTCTCCACTAGGTAGGTGTACAGCCCTCTTCACTCTCCAGTAGATAGATATACAGCCCTGTTCATTCGCTAGTAGGTAGGTTTGCAGCGCTGTTCTCTCTCCAGTAGGTATGTGTACAGACCTGTTCCCTCTCCATTAGGTAGGTGTATACCCCTGTTCATCCTCCAGTAGGTAGGTTTACAGCCCTGTTCATTCTGCAGTAGGTAAGTGTACAGCCCTGTTCATTCTCCAGTAGGTAGCTATACAGACCTGTTCATTCTCCAGTAGGTTGGTGTACAGCCCTGTTCATTCTCCAGTAGGTAGGTATACAGCCCTGTTCATTCTCCAGTAGGTAGGTATACAGCCCTGTTCATTCTCCAGTAGGTAAGTGTACAGCCCTGTTCATTCTCCAGTAGGTAGGTATACAGCCCTGTTCATTCTCCAGTAGGTGGGTGTACAGCCCTGTTCATTCTCCAGGAGGTTGGTGTACAGCACAGTTCACTCTCCAGTACGGAGGTGTACAGCCCTGTTCATTCTCCAGGAGGTTGGTGTACAGCACAGTTCACTCTCCAGTAGGTATGTGTACAGCCCTGTTTACTCTCCAGGAGGTCGGTGTTCAGCCTTGTTCATTCACCAGTTGGTAGGTTTAAAACCCTATTCACTCACCCGTAGGTAGGTGTACAGCCCTGTTCACTCTCCAGCATGTAGGTGTACAGCCCTGTTCATTGTCCAGTTGGTTGGTGTACAGCCCTGTTCACACTCCGTTAGGTTGGTGTACAGCCCTGTTCACTCTCCAGTTCGTAGGTGTACAGCCTTGTTTTTTCCCAAGTAGGTAAGTGTACAGCCCTGTTCATTCTCCATTAGGTAGGTGTACAGCCCTGTTCACTCTCCAGTAGGCAGGTGTACAGCCCTGTTCACTCTCCAGTAGGTAGCTGTACAGCACTGTTCATTCTCCAGTAGGTAGGTGTACAGCCCTGATCACCCTCCAGTAGTTAGGTTTACAGCCCTGTTCACTCGCCAGTACTTAGGTGTACAGCCCTGTTCACTCTCCAGTGGGTAGGTGTACAGACCTGTTCATTCTCTAGTAGGCAGGTGTATGTACAGCCCTGTTCACACTCCGGCAGTTTGGTGTACCACCCTTTACTCTCTCCATTAGGTTGGTGTACAGCCCTGTTCATTCTCTAGTAGGCAGGTGTATGTACATTCCTATAGATTTTTTCTTTTCCCACCTATTTCCATTATTTTTAAATATTTTAAAATCTTTTACGCTCTCCCCACCCCCACTAGAGCTGTACCTTGAGTGCCCTACCATCCATTCTTAATTAGCACATTCGTTTAGATAATATCACCAACTTTAACTTTAACACCTATGTGTTCTTTTGTTCCATTGTCGCTGACATCTTTTGATGATCTGCTTCTATCACTGCTTGTTTGTCCACACAACCACCTCTGTCTCTCTCTCTCTCTCCGCCCCCCCACACACACACCTTAAACCAGCTTATATTTCAACTCTTTCTTGGACTCGAAATCAAGTTCTGTCGAAGGGTCATGAGGACTCGAAACGTCAACTCTTTTCTTCTCCGCCGATGCTGCCAGACCTGCTGAGTTTTTCCAGGTAATTCTGTTTTTGTTTTGGATTTCCAGCATCTGCAGTTTTTTGTCTTTATCTCTGTGTTTAATTGACTGCCACTGCTCTTCAAGAAATGCCTACCTCCTTGAAGAAGTTCTGTTCCTCTCTGCGACAAGATTTCCGTATCTCTCTGTTGCCTTGTTCACCTTCTTTGCTTTCCATTTCCCTCCTGGTGTTTGACAAGGTGTTTACTAAAACCCGCTTTCACAGCCATATCTCCTTTCTCAGTGACTGTCTCCGTCTCCGACTTACCCCACGTGGATTTCAGCTGAAATTCCACCCCTCATCTTTCGAACCCACCCAGGATTACCGGTATCTCCGGGACATAAAACGTTTCTCAGACTGCTGTTCCCGTCACATTCTGAAATCCACACTCAGTGCCATGCGCCGCCATATGAACACACTCGACCTCTCCCTCCAGCAGCACCGCCGTACCCTTTTTCAAAGCTGCGCGTGCCCCCAGTTTCATTTTATCCTTCGGCTCATCCGACGCCTCAACAAGAAACTTTTTCTCCTTCTCTCAACTGCTAAGGAACGCAAGCTCCAACAACTCATCGACACCAACACCCATCTAGGACCCTCCACCCCTGCCTGTCCCTCCGTCCCCACCCCATCTTCCAATCCCAGCCCCAGCCGTGTATTCACTATACCCCCTGACCTTCCCCTCTCCGATGCTGAACGTTCAGTGCTCAGCAAAGGACTTAGTTTCATACCCTTACGCCCTCACCTCAATGAATTTCGGGCTCGGCATGATACTGAACTCTTCTTTCGCCGTCTTCGTCTCCGGGCTCACTTCTTTGGGCAGGAGTCCTCTCCCAGTTCAACGGATCCTTTTACCCATCTCCAATATTCTCCCTCCACCTGGACCCCTCCCTCTGGATTCTTACCTTCTCTTGATCTTTTCATTGAGAACTGTCGGCGCGACATTAGTCGTCTCAATTTCTCTGCTCCTCTCACCCTTCTAACCTGTCTCTCTCTGAACTTACTGCACTCCATTCTCTCAGGTCCAACCCTGACATTGTCATCAAACCCGCTGACAAGGGTGGTGCTGTTGTTGTCTGGCGCACTGACCTCTACCTCGCGGAGGCTGAGCGTCAACTCGCAGACACTTCCTCCTACCTCTCCCTGGACCATGACCCCACCACTGAACATCAAGCCATTGTTTCCAGGATTGTCAACTGACCTCATCTCCTCTGGGGATCTCCCTCCCACAGCTTCCAACCTGATAGTCGCCCAACCTCGGACGGCCCGCTTCTATCTCCTACCCAAAATCCACAAACAGAACTGCCCCGGTAGACCGATCGTCTCAGCTTGCTCCTGCCCCACAGAACTCATTTCTCGTTATCTTGACTCCCTTCTCTCTCCCCTTGTCCAGTCCCTTCCCACCTACATCCGTGATTCCTCTGACACCTTACGTCACATCAACAATTTCCAGTTCCCTAGCCCCAACCGCTTCCTCTTCACCATGGACGTCCAACCCCTCTACACCTCCATCCCCCACCAGGATGGTCTGAGGGCCCTTAGCTTCTTCCTCGAACAGAGGCCCGAACAATCCCCATCCACCACTACTCTCCTCCGTCTGGCTGAACTTGTTCTCACGTTGAACAATTTCTCCTTCAACTCCTCTCACTTCCTCCAAATAAAAGGTGTGGCTATGGGTACCCGCATGGGCCCCAGCTATGCCTGTCTCTTTATGGGGTATGTGGAACATTCCTTGTTGCAGTCCTACCCCGGCCCCCTTCCACAACTTTTTCTCCGGTACATCGATGATTACTTCGGTGCTGCTTCGTGCTCTCGTCGGGACTTGGAAAAATTTATTAATTTTGCTTCCAATCTCCACCCCTCCATCATTTTCACGTGGTCCATCTCTGACACTTCCCTTCCCTTCCTTGACCTCTCTGTCTCAATCTCTGGTGATAGACTGTCCACCAATATCCATTACAAACCCACCGACTCCCACAGCTACCTCGACTACAGCTCCTCACACCCCGCTTCCTGTAAGGACTCCATCCCATTCTCCTAGTTCCTTCACCTCCGTCACATCTGTTCCGATGATGCTACCTTCAAAAACGGTTCCTCTGACATGTCCTCCTTCTTCCTTAACCGAGGTTTTCCACCCACAGTCGTTGACAGGGCCCTCAACCGTGTCCAGCCCTGTTCACTCTCCTGTAGGTAGGTGTACAGCCTTGTTCACTCTCCAGTAGGTAGGTGTACACACCTGTTCATTCTCCAGTAGGTAGGTGTACAGCCCTGTTCATTCTCCAGTATGTAGGTGTACAGCCTGTTCATTCTCAAGTAGGTAGGCATACAGCCCTGTTCACTGTCCAGTAGGTAGGTGTACAGCCCTGTTCACTCTCCAGTATGTAGGTGTACAGCCCTGTACACTCTCCAGTAGTTAGGTGTACAGCCCTGTTCATTATCGAGTAGCTAGGTGTACAGCCCGGTTCACTCTCCAGTAGGTAGGTGTACAGCCCTGTTCATTCTCCAGTAGTTCGGTACACAGACCTTTTCACTCTCCTTTTGGTAGGTGTACAGCTCTGTTCACTCTCCAGTAGGTAGGTGTACAGCCCTGTTCACTCAACAGTAGGTAGGTGTACAGCCCTGTTCACTCTCCTAAGGTAGGTGTACAGCTCTGTTTATTCTCCAGTAGGTAGGTGTACAGCACAGTTCCCTCTCCAGTAGGTAGGTATACAGTCCTGTTCACTCTCCATTAGGTAGGTGTACAGCCCTGTTCATTCTCCAGTAGGTCGGTGTACAGCCCTGTTCATTCTCCACTAGTTAGCTGTACAGCCCTGTTAATTCTCCATTACGTAGGTGTACAGCCCTATTCATTCTCCAGTAGTTAGGTATACAGCCCTGTTCATTCTCCGTTACGTAGGTGTACAGCGCTGTTCACTCTCCAGTAGGTCGGAGTACAGCCCTGTTCACTCTCCAGTACGTAGGTGTACAGCCCTGTTCATTCTCCAGTAGTTAGGTGTACAGAACTGTTCACTCTCCAGTAGGTACGTCTACAGCCCTGTTCACTCTCCAGTAGGTAGGTGTACAGCCCTGTTCACTCTCCAGTAGGTAGGACTACAGCCCTGTTCACTCTCCAGTACGTAGGTGTACAGCCCTGTTCACGCTCCAGTAGGTAGGTGTACAGCCCTGTTCACTCTCCAGTAGGTAGGTGTACAGCCCTGTTCACTCTCTGGAAGGTAAGTTTACAGCCCTGTTCATTCTCCAGTAGTTCGGTGTACAGACCTGTTCATTCTCCGTTACGTAGGTGTACAGCGCTGTTCACTCTCCAGTAGGTCGGAGTACAGCCCTGTTCACTCTCCAGTACGTAGGTGTACAGCCCTGTTCATTCTCCAGTAGTTAGGTGTACAGAACTGTTCACTCTCCAGTAGGTACGTCTACAGCCCTGTTCACTCTCCAGGAGGTAGGTGTTCAGCATTGTTCATTCTCCAGTAGGTAGGTTTAAAACCCTATTCACTCTCCTGTAGGAAGGTGTACAGCCCTGTTCACTCTCCAGTAGGTAGGTGTACATCCCTGTTCACTCTCCAGTAGGTAGGTGTACAGCTATGATTTTTCTCCAGTCGGTAGGTGTACAGACCTGTTCACTCTCTAGTAGGTAGGTGAACAGTACTGTTCACTCTCCAGTAGGTAGGTGTACAGCCCTGTTCATTCTCCACTAGGTAGGTGTACAGCCCTGTTCACTCACCAGTAGGTAGGTGTGCAGCCCTGCTCATTCACCAGTAGGTAGGTGTACAGCCCTGTTCACTCTCCTGTAGGTAGGTGTACAGCCCTGTTCACTCTCCACTAGGTTGGTGTAAAGCCCTTTTCATTCTCCAGTAGTTAGTTGTACAGCCCTGTTCACTCTCCAGTAGGTAGGTGTACAGCCCTGTTCACTCTCCAGTAGGTAGGTGTACAGCCCTGTTCATTCTCCACTAGGTAGGTGTACAGCCCTGTTCACTCACCAGTAGCTAGGTGTACAGCCCTGTTCACTCTCCAGTAGGTAGGTGTACAGCCCTGTTCAAACTCCAATAGGTAGGTGTACAGCCCTGTTCACTCTCCAGTTGGTAGGTGTACAGCTCTGTTCACTCTCCAGTAGGTAGGTGTACAGCCCTGTTCACTCAACAGTAGGTAGGTGTACAGCCCTGTTCACTCTCCTACGGTAGGTGTACAGCCCTGTTTATTCTCCAGTAGGTATGTGTACAGACCTGTTCCCTCTCCAGTAGGTAGGTATACAGTCCTGTTCACTCTCCAATAGGTAGGTGTAAAGCCCTGTTCACTCTCCAGTAGGTAGGTGTACACACCTGTTCATTCTCCAGGAGGTAGGGGAACAGCCCTGTTCATTCTCCATTAGTTAGATGTACAGCCGTGTTCACTCTCCAGTAGGTAGGTGTACAGCACTGTTCATTCTCCAGTAGGAAAGTGTACAGCCCTGTTCATTCTCCAGTAGGTAGGTTTAAAACCCTATTCACTCTCCTGTAGGTTGGTGTACAGCCCTGTTCATTCTCCAGGAGGGAGGTGTACAGCCCTGTTCACTCTCCAGTAGGGAGGTGTACAGGCCTGTTCATTATCGAGTAAGTAGGTGTACAGCCCTGTTCACTCTCCAGTAGGTAGGTGTACAGCCCTGTTCATTCTCCAGTAGGTAGGTGTACAGCCCTATTCATTCCCCAGTAGGTAGGTGTACAGCCCTGTTCACTCTCCAGTATGTAGGTGTACAGCACTGTTCACTCTCCAGCAGGTAGGTGTACAGCCCTTTTCACTCTCTAGTAGGTAAGTTTACAGCCCTGTTCATTCTCCAGTAGTTCAGTATACAGACCTGTTCACTCTCCATTAGGTAGGTGTACAGCTCTGTTCACTCTCCAGTAGGTTGGTGTACAGCCCTGTTCACTCACCGGTAGGTAGGTGTACAGCCCTGTTCACTCTCCTTCGGTAGGTGCACAGCCCTGTTCATTCTCCAGTAGGTATGTGTACAGACCTGTTCACTCTCCAGTAGGAAGATGTGCAGTCCTGTTCACTCTCCTGTAGGTAGGTTTACAGCCCTGTTCACTCTCCAGTAGGTAGGTGTACACACCTGTTCATTCTCCAGGAGGTAGGGGAACAGCCCTGTTCATTCTCCATTAGTTAGATGTAAAGCCCTGTTCACTCTCCAGTAGGTAGGTGTACAGCCCTGTTCATTCTCCAGTAGGTAAGTGTACAGCCCTGTTCATTCTCCAGTAGGTAGGTTTAAAACCCTATTCACTCTCCTGTAGGTAGGTGTACAGCCCTGTTCACTCTCCAGTAGGGAGGTGTACAGGCCTGTTCATTATCGAGTAAGTAGGTGTACAGCCCTGTTCACTCTCCAGTAGGTAGGTGTACAGCCCTGTTCATTCTCCAGTAGGTAGTTGTACAGCCCTGTTCATTCTCCAGTAGGTAGGTGTACAGCCCTGTTCACTCTCCAGTATGTAGGTGTACAGCCCTGTTCAGTCTCCAGCAGGTAGGTGTACAGCCCTTTTCACTCTCTAGTAGGTAAGTTTACAGCCCTGTTCATTCTCCAGTAGTTCAGTATACAGACTTGTTTACTCTCCATTAGGTAGGTGTACAGCTCTGTTTATTGTCCAGTCGGTATGTGTACAGAACTGTTCCCTCTCCAGTAGGTAGGTATACAGTCCTGTTCACTCTCCTGTAGGTAGGTGTACAGCCTTGTTCACTCTCCAGTAGGTAGGTGTACAGACCTGTTCATTCTCCAGTAGGTAGGTGTACAGCCCTGTTCATTCTCCAGTATGTAGGTGTACAGCCTGTTCATTCTCAAGTAGGTAGGAATACAGCCCTGTTCACTGTCCAGTAGGTAGGTGTACAGCCCTGTTCACTCTCCAGTATGTAGGTGTACAGCCCTGTACACTCTCCAGTAGTTAGGTGTACAGCCCTGATCATTATCGAGTAGCTAGGTGTACAGCCCGGTTCACTCTCCAGTAGGTAGGTGTACAGCCCTGTTCATTCTCCAGTAGTTCGGTGCACAGACCTTTTCACTCTCCTTTTGGTAGGTGTACAGCTCTGTTCACTCTCCAGTAGGTAGGTGTACAGCCCTGTTCACTCAACAGTAGGTAGGTGTACAGCCCTGTTCACTCTCCTAAGGTAGGTGTACAGCTCTGTTTATTCTCCAGTAGGTAGGTGTACAGCACAGTTCCCTCTCCAGTAGGTAGGTATACAGTCCTGTTCACTCTCCATTAGGTAGGTGTACAGCCCTGTTCATTCTCCAGTAGGTCGGTGTACAGCCCTGTTCATTCTCCACTAGTTAGCTGTACAGCCCTGTTAATTCTCCATTACGTAGGTGTACAGCCCTATTCATTCTCCAGTAGTTAGGTATACAGCCCTGTTCATTCTCCGTTACGTAGGTGTACAGCGCTGTTCACTCTCCAGTAGTTCGGAGTACAGCCCTGTTCACTCTCCAGTACGTAGGTGTACAGCCCTGTTCATTCTCCAGTAGTTAGGTGTACAGAACTGTTCACTCTCCAGTAAGTACGTCTACAGCCCTGTTCACTCTCCAGTAGGTAGGTGTACAGCCCTGTTCACTCTCCAGTAGGTAGGACTACAGCCCTGTTCACTCTCCAGTACGTAGGTGTACAGCCCTGTTCACGCTCCAGTAGGTAGGTGTACAGCCCTGTTCACTCTCCAGTAGGTAGGACTACAGCCCTGTTCACTCTCCAGTACGTAGGTGTACAGCCCTGTTCACGCTCCAGTAGGTAGGTGTACAGCCCTGTTCACTCTCCAGTAGGTAGGTGTACAGCCCTGTTCACTCTCTGGAAGGTAAGTTTACAGCCCTGTTCATTCTCCAGTAGTTCGGTGTACAGACCTGTTCATTCTCCGTTACGTAGGTGTACAGCGCTGTTCACTCTCCAGTAGGTCGGAGTACAGCCCTGTTCACTCTCCAGTACGTAGGTGTACAGCCCTGTTCATTCTCCAGTAGTTAGGTGTACAGAACTGTTCACTCTCCAGTAGGTACGTCTACAGCCCTGTTCACTCTCCAGGAGGTAGGTGTTCAGCATTGTTCATTCTCCAGTAGGTAGGTTTAAAACCCTATTCACTCTCCTGTAGGAAGGTGTACAGCCCTGTTCACTCTCCAGTAGGTAGGTGTACATCCCTGTTCACTCTCCAGTAGGTAGGTGTACAGCTATGATTTTTCTCCAGTCGGTAGGTGTACAGACCTGTTCACTCTCTAGTAGGTAGGTGAACAGTACTGTTCACTCTCCAGTAGGTAGGTGTACAGCCCTGTTCATTCTCCACTAGGTAGGTGTACAGCCCTGTTCACTCACCAGTAGGTAGGTGTGCAGCCCTGCTCATTCACCAGTAGGTAGGTGTACAGCCCTGTTCACTCTCCTGTAGGTAGGTGTACAGCCCTGTTCACTCTCCACTAGGTTGGTGTAAAGCCCTTTTCATTCTCCAGTAGTTAGTTGTACAGCCCTGTTCACTCTCCAGTAGGTAGGTGTACAGCCCTGTTCACTCTCCAGTAGGTAGGTGTACAGCCCTGTTCATTCTCCACTAGGTAGGTGTACAGCCCTGTTCACTCACCAGTAGCTAGGTGTACAGCCCTGTTCACTCTCCAGTAGGTAGGTGTACAGCCCTGTTCAAACTCCAATAGGTAGGTGTACAGCCCTGTTCACTCTCCAGTTGGTAGGTGTACAGCTCTGTTCACTCTCCAGTAGGTAGGTGTACAGCCCTGTTCACTCAACAGTAGGTAGGTGTACAGCCCTGTTCACTCTCCTAAGGTAGGTGTACAGCCCTGTTTATTCTCCAGTAGGTATGTGTACAGACCTGTTCCCTCTCCAGTAGGTAGGTATACAGTCCTGTTCACTCTCCAATAGGTAGGTGTAAAGCCCTGTTCACTCTCCAGTAGGTAGGTGTACACACCTGTTCATTCTCCAGGAGGTAGGGGAACAGCCCTGTTCATTCTCCATTAGTTAGATGTACAGCCGTGTTCACTCTCCAGTAGGTAGGTGTACAGCACTGTTCATTCTCCAGTAGGAAAGTGTACAGCCCTGTTCATTCTCCAGTAGGTAGGTTTAAAACCCTATTCACTCTCCAGTAGGTTGATGTACAGCCCTGTTCATTCTCCAGGAGGGAGGTGTACAGCCCTGTTCACTCTCCAGTAGGGAGGTGTACAGGCCTGTTCATTATCGAGTAAGTAGGTGTACAGCCCTGTTCACTCTCCAGTAGGTAGGTGTACAGCCCTGTTCATTCTCCAGTAGGTAGGTGTACAGCCCTATTCATTCCCCAGTAGGTAGGTGTACAGCCCTGTTCACTCTCCAGTATGTAGGTGTACAGCACTGTTCACTCTCCAGCAGGTAGGTGTACAGCCCTTTTCACTCTCTAGTAGGTAAGTTTACAGCCCTGTTCATTCTCCAGTAGTTCAGTATACAGACCTGTTCACTCTCCATTAGGTAGGTGTACAGCTCTGTTCACTCTCCAGTAGGTTGGTGTACAGCCCTGTTCACTCACCGGTAGGTAGGTGTACAGCCCTGTTCACTCTCCTTCGGTAGGTGCACAGCCCTGTTCATTCTCCAGTAGGTATGTGTACAGACCTGTTCACTCTCCAGTAGGAAGATGTGCAGTCCTGTTCACTCTCCTGTAGGTAGGTTTACAGCCCTGTTCACTCTCCAGTAGGTAGGTGTACACACCTGTTCATTCTCCAGGAGGTAGGGGAACAGCCCTGTTCATTCTCCATTAGTTAGATGTAAAGCCCTGTTCACTCTCCAGTAGGTAGGAATACAGCCCTGTTCATTCTCCAGTAGGTAAGTGTACAGCCCTGTTCATTCTCCAGTAGGTAGGTTTAAAACCCTATTCACTCTCCTGTAGGTAGGTGTACAGCCCTGTTCACTCTCCAGTAGGGAGGTGTACAGGCCTGTTCATTATCGAGTAAGTAGGTGTACAGCCCTGTTCACTCTCCAGTAGGTAGGTGTACAGCCCTGTTCATTCTCCAGTAGGTAGTTGTACAGCCCTGTTCATTCTCCAGTAGGTAGGTGTACAGCCCTGTTCACTCTCCAGTATGTAGGTGTACAGCCCTGTTCAGTCTCCAGCAGGTAGGTGTACAGCCCTTTTCACTCTCTAGTAGGTAAGTTTACAGCCCTGTTCATTCTCCAGTAGTTCAGTATACAGACTTGTTTACTCTCCATTAGGTAGGTGTACAGCTCTGTTTATTGTCCAGTCGGTATGTGTACAGAACTGTTCCCTCTCCAGTAGGTAGGTATACAGTCCTGTTCACTCTCCTGTAGGTAGGTGTACAGCCTTGTTCACTCTCCAGTAGGTAGGTGTACAGACCTGTTCATTCTCCAGTAGGTAGGTGTACAGCCCTGTTCATTCTCCAGTATGTAGGTGTACAGCCTGTTCATTCTCAAGTAGGTAGGAATACAGCCCTGTTCACTGTCCAGTAGGTAGGTGTACAGCCCTGTTCACTCTCCAGTATGTAGGTGTACAGCCCTGTACACTCTCCAGTAGTTAGGTGTACAGCCCTGATCATTATCGAGTAGCTAGGTGTACAGCCCGGTTCACTCTCCAGTAGGTAGGTGTACAGCCCTGTTCATTCTCCAGTAGTTCGGTGCACAGACCTTTTCACTCTCCTTTTGGTAGGTGTACAGCTCTGTTCACTCTCCAGTAGGTAGGTGTACAGCCCTGTTCACTCAACAGTAGGTAGGTGTACAGCCCTGTTCACTCTCCTAAGGTAGGTGTACAGCTCTGTTTATTCTCCAGTAGGTAGGTGTACAGCACGGTTCCCTCTCCAGTAGGTAGGTATACAGTCCTGTTCACTCTCCAATAGGTCGATGTAAAGCCCTGTTCACTCTCCATTAGGTAGGTGTACAGCCCTGTTCATTCTCCAGTAGGTACGTGTACAGCCCTGTTCATTCTCCACTCGTTAGCTGTACAGCCCTGTTAATTCTCCATTACGTAGGTGTACAGCCCTATTCATTCTCCAGTAGTTAGGTATACAGCCCTGTTCATTCTCCGTTACGTAGGTGGACAGCGCTGTTCACTCTCCAGTAGGTCGGAGTACAGCCCTGTTCACTCTCCAGTACGTAGGTGTACAGCCCTGTTCATTCTCCAGTAGTTAGGTGTACAGAACTGTTCACTCTCCTTTAGGTACGTCTACAGCCCTGTTCACTCTCCAGTAGGTAGGTGTACAGCCCTGTTCACTCTCCAGTAGGTAGGACTACAGCCCTGTTCACTCTCCAGTACGTAGGTGTACAGCCCTGTTCACGCTCCAGTAGGTAGGTGTACAGCCCTGTTCACTCTCCAGTAGGTAGGTGTGCAGCACTGTTCATTCTCCAGTATGTAGTTGTACAGCCCTGTTCACTCTCCAGTAGGTAGGTGTACAGCCCTGTTCACACTCCAGTAGGTAGGTGTGCATTCCTATTCACTCTCCAGCAGTTAGCTGTACATCCCTGTTCATTCTCCAGAAGGTTGGTGTACAGCCCAGTTCATTCTCCAGAAGGTATTTGCACATCCCTGTTCATTCTCCAGTATGTAGCTGCACAGAGCTGTTAATTCTACACTAGGTAGATGTACAGCCCTCTTCACTCTCCAGGAGGTATGTGTTCAGCCCTCTTCATTCTCCAGTTGGTAGGTTTAAAACCCTATTCACTTTCCTGTAGGTCGGTGTACAGCCCTGTTCACTCTCCAATAGTTAGGTGTACAGCCCTGTTCACTCTCCAGTAGGTTGGTGTACTGCCCTGTTCATTCTCCTGTAGGAAGGTGTACAGCCCTGTTCACTCTCCAGGAGGTAGGTGTTCAGCATTGTTCATTCTCCAGTCGGTAGGTTTAAAACCCTATTCACTCTCCTGTAGGAAGGTGTACAGCCCTGTTCACTCTCCAGTTGGTACGTGTACAGCCCTGTTCATTCTCTCGTAGATAGGTGTACAGCCCTGTTCACTCTCCAGCAGGTAGGTGTACAGCCCTGTTCACTCTCTGGAAGGTAAGTTTACAGCCCTGTTCATTCTCCAGTAGTTCGGTGTACAGACCTGTTCATTCTCCGTTACGTAGGTGTACAGCCCTGTTCACTCTCCAGTACGTAGGTGTACAGCCCTGTTCATTCTCCAGTAGTTAGGTGTACAGAACTGTTCACTCTCCAGTAGGTACGTCTACAGCCCTGTTCACTCTCCAGGAGGTAGGTGTTCAGCATTGTTCATTCTCCAGTAGGTAGGTTTAAAA
This sequence comes from Isurus oxyrinchus, assembly GCA_026770705.1. Taxonomy (NCBI): domain Eukaryota; kingdom Metazoa; phylum Chordata; class Chondrichthyes; order Lamniformes; family Lamnidae; genus Isurus; species Isurus oxyrinchus. The sequence goes on along the minus strand of JANJGN010000139.1, from coordinate 1,214,864 downwards.
CCCTATTCACTCTCCTGTAGGAAGGTGTACAGCCCTGTTCACTCTCCAGTAGGTAGGTGTACATCCCTGTTCACTCTCCAGTAGGTAGGTGTACAGCTATGTTTTTTCTCCAGTCGGTAGGTGTACAGACCTGTTCACTCTCTAGTAGGTAGGTGTACAGTCCTGTTCACTCTCCAGTAGGTAGGTGTACAGCCCTGTTCACTCACCAGTAGGTAGGTGTGCAGCCCTGCTCATTCACCAGTAGGTAGGTGTACAGCCCTGTTCACTCTCCTGTAGGTAGTTGTACAGCCCTGTTCACTCTCCAGTAGGTAGGTGTACAGCCCTGTTCACTCTCCAGTAGATAGTTATCCAGACTTGTTCACTCTCCAGTTGTTAGGTGTACAGCCCTCTTCACTCTCCAAAAAGTAGTTGTACTTCCCTGTTCACTCTCCAGTAGGTAGTTGTACATCCTTGTTCACTCTCCAATAAGTAGGTGTACAGACCTGCTCACTCTCCAGTAGGTAGGATTACAGCACTGTTCACTCTCCAGCAAGTAGGTGTACAGCACTGTTCACTCTCCAGTAGGTAGGTGTAAAGCCGTGTTCATTCTCCAGTAGGTAGGTGTACAGCCCTGTTCATTCTCCTTTTGGTAGGTGTACAGCCCTGTTCACTCTCCTGTAGGTAGGTGTACACACCTGTTCATTCTCCTGTAGGTAGGTTTACAGCCCTGTTCATTCTCCAGTATGTAGGTGTACAGCCTGTTCATTCTCAAGTAGGTAGGAATACTGCCCTGTTCACTGTCCAGTAGGTAGGTGTACAGTTCTGTTCACTCTCCAGTAGGTAGGTGTACAGCCCAGTTCACTCTCCAGTAGGTAGGTGTACAGCCCTGTTCACACTCCAGTAGGTAGGTGTACAGCCCTGTTCACTCTCTAGTAGGTAACTTTACATCTTTTGATGATCTGCTTCTATCACTGCTTGTTTGTCTACACAAGCACCTCTCTCTCTCTCTATCTCTCCGCCCCCCCACACACACACCTTAAACCAGCTTATATTTCAACTCTTTCTTGGACTCGAAATCAAGTTCTGTCGAAGGTTCATGAGGACTCGAAACGTCAACTCTTTTCTTCTCCGCCGATGCTGCCAGACCTGCTGAGTTTTTCCAGGTATTTCTGTTTTTGTTTACAGCCCTGTTCATTCTCCAGTAGTTCGGTGCACACATATGTTCACTCTCCATTAGGGAGGTGTACAGCTCTGTTCACTCACCAGTAGGTAGGTGTACAGCCCTGTTCATTCTCCAGAAGGTATGTGTACAGACCTGTTCACTCTCCAGTAGGTAGGTATACAGTCCTGTTCACTCTCCAAAAGGTAGGTGTAAAGCCCTGTTCACTCTCCATTTGGTAGGTGTACAGCCCTGTTCATTCTCCAGTAGGTAGATATACAGCCCTGTTTACTCTCCAATAGGTAGGTGTAAAGCCCTGTTCACTCTCCATTAGGTAGGTGTACAGCCCTGTTCACTCTCCTGTAGGTAGGTGTACAGCCCTGTTCACTCTCCAGTAGGTAGGTGTACACACCTGTTCATTCTCCAGTTGGTAGGTGTACAGCCCTGTTCACTCTCCATTACGTACATGTACAGCCCTGTTCACTCTCCAGTAGGTAGGTGTACAGCCCTGTTCATTCTCCAATAGGTATTTTTACAGCCCTGTTCACTCTCCATTACGTATGCCTCCAGCAATGTTCACTCTCCAGTAGTTATGTATACAGCCCTCTTCATTCTCCACTAGTTTGGCGTACAGCCCCGTTCACTCTCCATTGGGTAGATTTACAGCCCTGTTCACTTTCCAGTAAGTAGGTGTACATTCCTGTTCACTCTCCAGTAGGTAGGTGTACAGCCCTCCTCATTCTCCAGTAGGTATTTGTACAGCCCTGTTCTCTTTTCAGTAGGTAGGTGTACAGCCCTGTTCACTCTCCAGTAGGTAGGTGTACAGCTATGTTCACTCTACAGTAGGTAGGTGTACAGCCCTGTTCATTCTCCAGTAGGTAGGTGTACAGCCCTGTTCACTCTCCAGTACGTAGGTGTACAGCCCTGTTCACTCTCCAGTAGGTAGGTGTACAGCCCTAAACAAAAACAGAATTACCTGGAAAAACTCAGCAGGTCTGGCAGCATCGGCGGAGAAGAAAAGTGTTGACGTGTCGAGTCCACATGACCCTTCGACAGAACTTGATTTCGAGTCCAAGAAAGAGTTGAAATATAAGCTGGTTTAAGGTGTGTGTGTGGGGGGCGGAGAGATAGAGAGAGAGAGAGGTGCTGGTGTGGACAAACAAGCAGTGATAGAAGCAGATCATCAAAAGATGTCAGTGACAATGGTACAATAGAACACATAGGTGTTAAAGTTAAAGTTGGTGATATTATCTAAACGAATGTGCTAATTAAGAATGGATGGTAGGGCACTCAAGGTATAGCTCTAGTGGGGGTGGGGGGAGCATAAAAGATTTTAAAATATTTAAAAATAATGGAAATAGGTGGGAAAAGAAAAATCTATATAATTTATTGGGAAAAAAAAGGAAAAAGGGGGAAACAGAAAGGGGGTGGGGATGGGGGAGGGAGCTCACGACCTAAAATTGTTGAACTCAATATTCAGACCGGAAGGCTGTAAGGTGCCTAGTCGGAAGATGAGGTGTTGTTCCTCCAGTTTGCGTTGGGCTTCACTGGAACAATGCAGCAAGCCAAGGACAGACATGTGGGCAAGAGAGCAGGGTGGAGTGTTAAAATGGCAAGCGACAGGGAGGTTTGGGTCATTCTTGCGGACAGACCGCAGGTGTTCTGCAAAGCGGTCGCCCAGTTTACGTTTGGTCTCTCCAATGTAGAGGAGACCACATTGGGAGCAACGAATGCAGTAGACTAAGGTGTACAGCCCTGTTCACTCTCCAGTAGGTAGGTGTACAGCCCAGTTCACTCTCCAGTAGGTAGTTTTACAGCCCTGTTCACTTTTCTGTAGTAGGTGTGCACTCCTGTTCACTCTCCAGTAGGTAGGTTTACAGCCCTGTTCACTCTCCAGTAGGTAGGTGTACAGCCCTGTTCACTCTCCAGTAGGTAGGTGTACAGTCCAGTTCACTCTCCAGTAGTTAGGTGTACAGACCTGTTCACTCTCCAGTACGTAGGTGTACAGCCCTGTCCATTCTCCAGTAGGTAGGTGTACAGCCCTGTTCACTCTCCAGTAGGTAGGAGTACAGCCCAGTTCACTCTCCAGTAGTTAGGTGTACATCCCTGTTCAATCTCCAGTAGGTAAGTATGCCACCCTGTTGACTCTCCAGTAGCAAGTTGTACAGCCCTTTTCATTCTGCAGTAGGTAGGTGTATAGCACTGTTCAATCACCTGTAGGTAAGTTTAATGCCCTGTTCAATTCTCAAGTATGTAGCTGTACAGACCTGTTCATTCTACACTAGGTTGGTGTTCAGCCCAGTTTACTCTCCAATAGGTAGTTGTACAGACCTGTTCACTCTCCAATAGGTAGGTCTACAGCCCTGTTCATTCTCCAGTAGGTAGTTGTACAGCCCTGTTCAGTTTTCTGTAGGTAGGTTTGCACTCCTGTTCACTCTCCAGCAGGTAGGTGTACAACCCTGTTCATTCTCCAGAAGGTTGGTGTACAGCCCTGTTCACTCTCCAGCAGGTAGCTGTACATCCCTGTTCATTCTCCAGAAGGTTGGTGTACAGCCCAGTTCACTCTCCAGAAGGTATTTGTACATCCCTGTTCATTCTCCAGTATGTAGCTGTACAGACCTGTTCATTCTACACTAGGAAGGTGTACAGCCCTGTTCACTCTCCAGGAGGTAGGTGTACAGACCTTTTCACTCTCCTGTAGGTAGGTATACAGGCCTGTTCACTCTCCAATAGCTAGGTGTACAGCGCTGTTCACACTCCGGCAGGTAGGTGTACAGTCCTTTTCACTCTCCAGTAGGTAGGTGTACTGCCCTGTTCATTCTCCAGTAGGTAGGTATACAGCCCTGTTCACTCTCCAGCAGGTAGGTGTACAGCCCTGTTCCCTCTCCCGTAGTTAGGTGTACAGACCTGTTCATTCTCCAGTAGGTAAGTGTGCAGCGCTGTTTTTCCCCAGTAGGTAGGTTTACAGCCCTGTTCATTCTCCAGTAGTTCGGTGTACAGACCTGTTCACTCTCCATTAGGGAGGTGTACAGCTCTGTTCACTCTCCAGTAGGTAGCTGTACAGCCCTGTTCAAACACCAGTAGGTAGGTGTACAGCCCTGTTCACTCTCCTTAGGTAGGTGTACAGCCCTGTTCACTATCCATTTGGTAGGTGTATAGACCTGTTCACTCTCCAGTAGGTAGGTGTGCAGCCCTGTTCACTCTCCAGTAGGTAGGTGTACAGCCCTGTTCACTCTCAATTCCGTATGTCGACAGCCCTGTTCAATCTTCAGTAGGTAGGTGTATATCCCTGTTCATTCTCCAGTAGGTAGGTGTACAGCCCTTTTCACTCTCCAGTAGGTAGGTGTACAGCCCTGTTCACTCTCCATTTGGTAGGTGTATAACCCTGTTCATTCTCCAGCTGGTTGGTGTACAGACCATTTCCATCTCCAGAAGCTATTTGTACATCCCTGTTCATTCTCCAGTATGTAGCTATACAGACCTGTTCATTCTACACTAGGTAGTTGTACAGCCCTGTTCACTCACCAGTCGGTAGGAGTAAAGCCCTGTTCACTCTCCAATAGGTAGGTGGACAGCCCTCTTCAATCTCCAGGAGGTAGTTGTTCAGCCCTGTTCATTCTCCAGTTGGTAGGTTTAAAAACCTATTCACTCTCCAGTAGGTAGGTGTACAGCCCTGTTCATTCTCCTGTAGGTAGGTGTACAGCCCTGTTCATTCTCCAGTAGGTAGGTGTACAGCCCTGTTCTCTCTCCAGCAGGTAGGTGTACAGACCAGTTCACTCTCCAGTATTTAGTTGTACAGTCCCGTTCACTCTCCAGTGGTAGGTGTACAGCCCTGTTCATTCTCCAATTGGTAGGTGTACAGCCCTGTTTATTCTCCACTAGTTCGCTATACAGCCCTGTTAATTCTCCATTACGTAGGTGTACAGCCCTATTCATTCTCCAGTAGTTAGGTATACAGCCCTGTTCATTCTCCGTTACGTAGGTGTACAGCGCTGTTCACTCTCCAGTAGGTCGGAGTACAGCCCTGTTCACTCTCCAGTACGTAGGTGTACAGCCCTGTTCATTCTCCAGTAGTTAGGTGTACAGAACTGTTCACTCTCCAGTAGGTACGTCTACAGCCCTGTTCACTCTCCAGTAGGTAGGTGTACAGCCCTGTTCACTCTCCAGTAGGTAGGTCTACAGCCCTATTCACTCTCCAGTAGGTAGGTGTACAGCCCTGTTCACGCTCCAGTAGGTAGGTGTACAGCCCTGTTCACTCTCCAGTAGGTAGGTGTGCAGCACTGTTCACTCTCCAGTAGGTAGGTGTACAGCCCTGTTCATTCTCCAGTAGGTAGTGGTACAGCCCTGTTCATTCTCCAGTAGGTAGTTGTACAGCCCTGTTCATTCTCCAGTAGGTAGGTGTGCATTCCTATTCACTCTCCAGCAGTTAGCTGTTCATCCCTGTTCATTCTCCAGAAGGTATTTGCACATCCCTGTTCATTCTCCAGTATGTAGCTGCACAGAGCTGTTAATTCTCCAGTAGGTAGGTGTACAGCCCTTTTCACTCTCCAGTAGGTAGGTGTACAGCCCTGTTCACTCTCCATTTGGTAGGTGCATAACCCTGTTCATTCTCCAGCTGGTTGGTGTACAGACCATTTCAATCTCCAGAAGGTATCTGTACATCCCTGTTCATTCTCCAGTATGTAGCTATACAGACCTGTTCATTCTACACTAGGTAGTTGTACAGCCCTGTTCACTCTCCAGTCGGTAGGAGTAAAGCCCTGTTCACTCTCCAATAGGTAGGTGGACAGCCCTCTTCAATCTCCAGGAGGTAGTTGTTCAGCCCTGTTCATTCTCCAGTTGGTAGGTTTAAAAACCTATTCACTCTCCAGTAGGTAGGTGTACAGCCCTGTTCATTCTCCTGTAGGTAGGTGTACAGCCCTGTTCATTCTCCAGTAGGTAGGTGTACAGCCCTGTTCTCTCTCCAGCAGGTAGGTGTACAGACCAGTTCACTCTCCAGTATTTAGTTGTACAGTCCTGTTCACTCTCCAGTGGTAGGTGTACAGCCCTGTTCATTCTCCAATTGGTAGGTGTACAGCCCTGTTTATTCTCCACTAGTTCGCTATACAGCCCTGTTAATTCTCCATTACGTAGGTGTACAGCCCTATTCATTCTCCAGTAGTTAGGTATACAGCCCTGTTCATTCTCCGTTACGTAGGTGTACAGCGCTGTTCACTCTCCAGTAGGTCGGAGTACAGCCCTGTTCACTCTCCAGTACGTAGGTGTACAGGCCTGTTCATTCTCCAGTAGTTAGGTGTACAGAACTGTTCACTCTCCAGTAGGTACGTCTACAGCCCTGTTCACTCTCCAGTAGGTAGGTGTACAGCCCTGTTCACTCTCCAGTAGGTAGGTCTACAGCCCTGTTCACTCTCCAGTAGGTAGGTGTACAGCCCTGTTCACGCTCCAGTAGGTAGGTGTACAGCCCTGTTCACTCTCCAGTAGGTAGGTGTGCAGCACTGTTCACTCTCCAGTAGGTAGGTGTACAGCCCTGTTCACACTCCAGTAGGTAGGTGTGCATTCCTATTCACTCTCCAGCAGTTAGCTGTTCATCCCTGTTCATTCTCCAGTATGTAGCTGCACAGACCTGTTAATTCTCCAGTAGGTAGGTGTACAGCCCTCTTCACTCTCCAGGAGGTATGTGTACAGCCCTGTTCATTCTCCAGTTGGTAGGTTTAAAACCCTATTCACTTTCCTGTAGGTCGGTGTACAGCCCTGTTCACTCTCCAATAGTTAGGTGTACAGCTCTGTTCACTCTCCAGTAGGTTGGTGTAATGCCCTGTTCATTCTCCTGTAGGTAGGTGTACAGCCCTGTTCACTCTCCAGGAGGTAGGTGTTCAGCATTGTTCATTCTCCAGTAGGTAGGTTTAAAACCCTATTCACTCTCCTGTAGGAAGGTGTACAGCCCTGTTCACTCTCCAGTAGGTAGGTGTACAGCCCTGTTCATTCTCCAGTAGATAGGTGTACAGCCCTGTTCACTCACCAGCAGGTAGGTGTACAGCCCTGTTCACTCTCTGGAAGGTAAGTTTACAGCCCTGTTCATTCTCCAGTAGTTCGGTGTACAGACCTGTTCATTCTCCGTTACGTAGGTGTACAGCCCTGTTCACTCTCCAGTTGGTACGTGTACAGCCCTGTTCATTCTCCAGTAGATAGGTGTACAGCCCTGTTCACTCTCCAGCAGGTAGGTGTACAGCCCTGTTCACTCTCTGGAAGGTAAGTTTACAGCCCTGTTCATTCTCCAGTAGGTAGGTTTAAAACCCTATTCACTCTCCAGTAGGTAGATGTACATCCCTGTTCACTCTCCAGTAGGTAGGTGTACAGCTATGTTTTTTCTCCAGTCGGTAGGTGTACAGACCTGTTCACTCTCTAGTAGGTAGGTGTACAGTCCTGTTCACTCTCCAGTAGGTAGGTGTACAGCCCTGTTCACTCACCAGTAGGTAGGTGTGCAGCCCTGCTCATTCACCAGTAGGTAGGGGTACAGCCCTGTTCACTCTCCACTAGGTTGATGTAAAGCCCTGTTCATTCTCCAGTAGGTAGTTGTACAGCCCTGTTCACTCTCCAGTAGGTAGGTGTACAGCCCTGTTCACTCTCCAGTAGATAGTTATCCAGACTTGTTCACTCTCCAGTTGTTAGGTGTACAGCCCTCTTCACTCTCCAAAAAGTAGTTGTACTTCCCTGCTCACTCTCCAGTAGGTAGTTGTACATCCTTGTTCACTCTCCAATAAGTAGGTGCACAGACCTGCTCACTTTCCAGTAGGTAGGATTACAGCACTGTTCACTCTCCAGTACGTAGGTGTACAGCCCTGTTCACGCTCCAGTAGGTAGGTGTAAAGCCCTGTTCACTCTCCAGTAGGTAGGTGTGCAGCACTGTTCACTCTCCAGTAGGTAGGTGTACAGCCCTGTTCACACTCCAGTAGGTAGGTGTGCATTCCTATTCACTCTCCAGCAGTTAGCTGTTCATCCCTGTTCATTCTCCAGTATGTAGCTGCACAGACCTGTTAATTCTCCAGTAGGTAGGTGTACAGCCCTCTTCACTCTCCAGGAGGTATGTGTACAGCCCTGTTCATTCTCCAGTTGGTAGGTTTAAAACCCTATTCACTTTCCTGTAGGTCGGTGTACAGCCCTGTTCACTCTCCAATAGTTAGGTGTACAGCTCTGTTCACTCTCCAGTAGGTTGGTGTAATGCCCTGTTCATTCTCCTGTAGGTAGGTGTACAGCCCTGTTCACTCTCCAGGAGGTAGGTGTTCAGCATTGTTCATTCTCCAGTAGGTAGGTTTAAAACCCTATTCACTCTCCTGTAGGAAGGTGTACAGCCCAGTTCACTCTCCAGTAGGTAGGTGTACAGCCCTGTTCATTCTCCAGTAGATAGGTGTACAGCCCTGTTCAATCTACAGCAGGTAGGTGTACAGCCCTGTTCACTCACTGGAAGGTAAGTTTACTGCCCTGTTCATTCTCCAGTAGTTCGGTGTACAGACCTGTTCATTCTCCGTTACGTAGGTGTACAGCGCTGTTCACTCTCCAGTAGGTCGGAGTCCGGCCTGGTCACTCTCCAGTACGTAGGTGTACAGCACTGTTCATTCTCCAGTAGTTAGGTGTACAGAACTGTTCACTCTCCAGTAGGTAGGATTACAGCACTGTTCACTCTCCAGTAAGTAGGTGTACAGCACTGTTCACTCTCCAGTAGGTAGGTGTAAAGCCGTGTTCATTCTCCAGTAGGTAGGTGTACAGCCCTGTTCACTCTCCAGTATGTAGGTGTACAGCCCTGTTCATTCTCAAGTAGGTAGGAATACAGCCCTGTTGACTGTCCAGTAGGTAGGTGTCAGCACTGTTCACTCTCCAGTAAGTAGGTGTACAGCACTGTTCACTCTCCAGTAGGTAGGTGTAAAGCCGTGTTCATTCTCCAGTAGGTAGGTGTACAGCCCTGTTCACTCTCCAGTATGTAGGTGTACAGCCTGTTCATTCTCAAGTAGGTAGGAATACAGCCCTGTTGACTGTCCAGTAGGTAGGTGTACAGCCCTATTCACTCTCCAGTATGTAGGTGTACAGCCCTGTTCACTCTCCTGTAGGTAGGTGTACAGCCCTGTTCATTATCGAGTAGCTAGGTGTACAGCCCTGTTCACTCTCCAGTAGGTAGGTGTACAGCCCTGTTCAAACTCCAGTAGGTAGGTGTACAGCCCTGTTCACTCTCCAGTTGGTAGGTGTACAGCTCTGTTCACTCTCCAGTAGGTAGGTGTACAGCCCTGTTCACTCAACAGTAGGTAGGTGTACAGCACTGTTCACTCTCCAGCAGGTAGGTGTACAGCCCTTTTCACTCTCTAGTAGGTAAGTTTACAGCCCTGTTCATTCTCCAGTAGTTCAGTATACAGACCTGTTCACTCTCCATTAGGTAGGTGTACAGCTCTGTTCACTCTCCAGTAGGTTGGTGTACAGCCCTGTTCACTCACCGGTAGGTAGGTGTACAGCCCTGTTCACTCACCAGTAGGTAGGTGTACAGCCCTGTTCACTCTCCACTAGGTTGATGTAAAGCCCTGTTCATTCTCCAGTAGGTAGTTGTACAGCCCTGTTCACTCTCCAGTAGGTAGGTGTACAGCCCTGTTCACTCTCCAGTAGATAGTTATCCAGACTTGTTCACTCTCCAGTTGTTAGGTGTACAGCCCTCTTCACTCTCCAAAAAGTAGTTGTACTTCCCTGTTCACTCTCCAGTAGGTAGTTGTACATCCTTGTTCACTCTCCAATAAGTAGGTGCACAGACCTGCTCACTTTCCAGTAGGTAGGATTACAGCACTGTTCACTCTCCAGTAAGTAGGTGTACAGCACTTTTCACTCTCCAGTAGGTAGGTGTAAAGCCGTGTTCATTCTCCAGTAGGTAGGTGTACAGCCCTGTTCACTCTCCAGTATGTAGGTGTACAGCCCTGTTCATTCTCAAGTAGGTAGGAATACAGCCCTGTTGACTGTCCAGTAGGTAGGTGTACAGCACTGTTCACTCTCCAGTAAGTAGGTGTACAGCACTGTTCACTCTCCAGTAGGTAGGTGTAAAGCCGTGTTCATTCTCCAGTAGGTAGGTGTACAGCCCTGTTCACTCTCCAGTATGTAGGTGTACAGCCTGTTCATTCTCAAGTAGGTAGGAATACAGCCCTGTTGACTGTCCAGTAGGTAGGTGTACAGCCCTGTTCACTCTCCAGTATGTAGGTGTACAGCCCTGTTCACTCTCCTGTAGGTAGGTGTACAGCCCTGTTCATTATCGAGTAGCTAGGTGTACAGCCCTGTTCACTCTCCAGTAGGTAGGTGTACAGCCCTGTTCAAACTCCAGTAGGTAGGTGTACAGCCCTGTTCACTCTCCAGTTGGTAGGTGTACAGCTCTGTTCACTCTCCAGTAGGTAGGTGTACAGCCCTGTTCACTCAACAGTAGGTAGGTGTACAGCCCTGTTCACTCTCCTAAGGTAGGTGTACAGCCCTGTTTATTCTCCAGTAGGTATGTGTACAGACCTGTTCCCTCTCCAGTAGGTAGGTATACAGTCCTGTTCACTCTCCAATAGGTAGGTGTAAAGCCCTGTTCACTCTCCTGTAGTTAGGTTTACAGCCCTGTTCACTCTCCAGTAGGTAGGTGTACACACCTGTTCATTCTCCAGGAGGTAGGGGAACAGCCCTGTTCATTCTCCATTAGTTAGATGTACAGCCGTGTTCACTCTCCAGTAGGTAGGTGTACAGCACTGTTCATTCTCCAGTAGGTAAGTGTACAGCCCTGTTCATTCTCCAGTAGGTAGGTTTAAAACCCTATTCACTCTCCTGTAGGTGGGTGTACAGCCCTGTTCATTCTCCAGGAGGGAGGTGTACAGCCCTGTTCACTCTCCAGTAGGGAGGTGTACAGGCCTGTTCATTATCGAGTAAGTAGGTGTACAGCCCTGTTCACTCTCCAGTAGTAGGTGTACAGCCCTGTTCATTCTCCAGTAGGTAGGTGTACAGCCCTATTCATTCCCCAGTAGGTAGGTGTACAGCCCTGTTCACTCTCCAGTATGTAGGTGTACAGCACTGTTCACTCTCCAGCAGGTAGGTGTACAGCCCTTTTCACTCTCTAGTAGGTAAGTTTACAGCCCTGTTCATTCTCCAGTAGTTCAGTATACAGACCTGTTCACTCTCCATTAGGTAGGTGTACAGCTCTGTTCACTCTCCAGTAGGTTGGTGTACAGCCCTGTTCACTCACCGGTAGGTAGGTGTACAGCCCTGTTCACTCTCCTTCGGTAGGTGCACAGCCCTGTTCATTCTCCAGCAGGTATGTGTACAGACCTGTTCACTCTCCAGTAGGAAGATGTGCAGTCCTGTTCACTCTCCTGTAGGTAGGTTTACAGCCCTGTTCACTCTCCAGTAGGTAGGTGTACACACCTGTTCATTCTCCAGGAGGTAGGGGAACAGCCCTGTTCATTCTCCATTAGTTAGATGTAAAGCCCTGTTCACTCTCCAGTAGGTAGGTGTACAGCCCTGTTCATTCTCCAGTAGGTAAGTGTACAGCCCTGTTCATTCTCCAGTAGGTAGGTTTAAAACCCTATTCACTCTCCTGTAGGTAGGTGTACAGCCCTGTTCATTCTCCAGTAGGTAGGTGTACAGCCCTGTTCACTCTCCAGTAGGGAGGTGTACAGGCCTGTTCATTATCGAGTAAGTAGGTGTACAGCCCTGTTCACTCTCCAGTAGGTAGGTGTACAGCCCTGTTCATTCTCCAGTAGGTAGTTGTACAGCCCTGTTCATTCTCCAGTAGGTAAGTTTACAGCCCTGTTCATTCTCCAGTAGTTCAGTATACAGACCTGTTCACTCTCCATTAGGTAGGTGTACAGCTCTGTTCACTCTCCAGTAGGTTGGTGTACAGCCCTGTTCACTCACCGGTAGTTAGGTGTACAGCCCCGTTCACTCTCCTTCGGTAGGTGTACAGCCCTGTTCATTCTCCAGTAGGTATGTGTACAGACCTGTTCACTCTCCAGTAGGAAGGTGTGCAGCCCTGTTCACTCTCCTGTAGGTAGGTGTACAGCCTTGTTCACTCTCCAGTAGGTAGGTGTACACACCTGTTCATTCTCCAGTAGGTAGGTGTACAGCCCTGTTCATTCTCCAGTATGTAGGTGTACAGCCTGTTCATTCTCAAGTAGGTAGGAATACAGCCCTGTTCACTGTCCAGTAGGTAGGTGTACAGCCCTGTTCACTCTCCAGTATGTAGGTGTACAGCCCTGTACACTCTCCAGTAGTTAGGTGTACAGCCCTGTTCATTATCGAGTAGCTAGGTGTACAGCCCGGTTCACTCTCCAGTAGGTAGGTGTACAGCCCTGTTCATTCTCCAGTAGTTCGGTGCACAGACCTTTTCACTCTCCTTTTGGTAGGTGTACAGCTCTGTTCACTCTCCAGTAGGTAGGTGTACAGCCCTGTTCACTCAACAGTAGGTAGGTGTACAGCCCTGTTCACTCTTCTAAGGTAGGTGTACAGCTCTGTTTATTCTCCAGTAGGTAGGTGTACAGCACAGTTCCCTCTCCAGTAGGTAGGTATACAGTCCTGTTCACTCTCCATTAGGTAGGTGTACAGCCCTGTTCATTCTCCAGTAGGTCGGTGTACAGCCCTGTTCATTCTCCACTAGTTAGCTGTACAGCCCTGTTAATTCTCCATTACGTAGGTGTACAGCCCTATTCATTCTCCAGTAGTTAGGTATACAGCCCTGTTCATTCTCCGTTACGTAGGTGTACAGCGCTGTTCACTCTCCAGTCGGTCGGAGTACAGCCCTGTTTACTCTCCAGTACGTAGGTGTACAGCCCTGTTCATTCTCCAGTAGTTAGGTGTACAGAACTGTTCACTCTCCAGTAGGTACGTCTACAGCCCTGTTCACTCTCCAGTAGGTAGGTGTACAGCCCTGTTCACTCTCCAGTAGGTAGGTGTACAGCCCTGTTCACTCTCCAGTAGGTAGGACTACAGCCCTGTTCACTCTCCAGTACGTAGGTGTACAGCCCTGTTCACGCTCCAGTAGGTAGGTGTACAGCCCTGTTCACTCTCCAGTAGGTAGGTGTACAGCCCTGTTCACTCTCCAGTAGGTTGGTGTACAGCCCTATTCATTCTCCAGTAGGTAGTTGTACATCCCTGTTCATTCTACAGAAGGTTGGTGTACAGCCCAGTTCACTCTCCAGAAGGTATTTGCACATCCCTGTTCATTCTCCAGTATGTAGCTGCACAGAGCTGTTAATTCTCCAGTAGGTATGTGTTCAGCCCTCTGCATTCTCCAGTTGGTAGTTTTAAAACCCTATTCACTTTCCTGTAGGTCGGTGTACAGCCCTGTTCACTCTCCAATAGTTAGGTGTACAGCCCTGTTCACTCTCCAGTAGGTTGGTGTACTGCCCTGTTCATTCTCCTGTAGGAAGGTGTACAGCCCTGTTTACTCTCCAGGAGGTAGGTGTTCAGCATTGTTCATTCTCCAGTAGGTAGGTTTAAAACCCTATTCACTCTCCTGTAGGAAGGTGTACAGCCCTGTTCACTCTCCAGTTGGTACGTGTACAGCCCTGTTCATTCTCCAGTAGATAGGTGTACAGCCCTGTTCACTCTCCAGCAGGTAGATGTACAGCCCTGTTCACTCTCTGGAAGGTAAGTTTACTGCCCTGTTCATTCTCCAGTAGTTCGGTGTACAGACCTGTTCATTCTCCGTTACGTAGGTGTACAGTGCTGTTCACTCTCCAGTAGGTCGGAGTACAGCCCTGTTCACTCTCCAGTACGTAGGTGTACAGCCCTGTTCACTCTCCAGTAGGTAGGTGTACAGCCCTGTTCATTCTCCAGTAGGTAAGTGTTCAGCCCTGTTCATTCTCCAGTAGGTAGGTTTAAAACCCTATTCACTCTCCTGTAGGTAGGTGTACAGCCCTGTTCACTCTCCTGTAGGTAGGTGTACAGCCCTGTTCACTCTCCTGTAGGTAGGTGTACAGCCCTGTTCATTCTCCAGTAGGTAGGTGTACAGCCCTGTTCACTCTCCGGTAGGGAGGCGTACAGGCCTGTTCATTATCGAGTAAGTAGGTGTACAGCCCTGTTCACTCTCCAGTAGGTAGGTGTACAGCCCTGTTCATTCTCCAGTAGGTAGTTGTACAGCCCTGTTCACTCTCCAGTAGGTAGGTGTACAGACCTGTTCATTCTCCAGTAGGTAGGTGTACAGACCTGTTCATTCTCCAGTAGGTAGGTGTACAGCCCTGTTCACTCTCCAGTATGTAGGTGTACAGCCCTGTTCACTCTCCAGCAGGTAGGTGTACAGCCCTTTTCACTCTCTAGTAGGTAAGTTTACAGCCCTGTTCATTCTCCAGTAGTTCAGTATACAGACCTGTTCACTCTCCATTAGGTAGGTGTACAGCTCTGTTCACTCTCCAGTAGGTTGGTGTACAGCCCTGTTCACTCACCGGTAGGTAGGTGTACAGCCCCTTTCACTCTCCTTCGGTAGGTGTACAGCCCTGTTCATTCTCCAGTAGGTATGTGTACAGACCTGTTCACTCTCCAGTAGGAAGGTGTGCAGCGCTGTTCACTCTCCTGTAGGTAGGTGTACAGCCTTGTTCACTCTCCAGTAGGTTGGTGTACACACCTGTTCATTCTCCAGTAGGTTGGTGTACTGCCCTGTTCATTCTCCAGTATGTAGGTGTACAGCCTGTTCATTCTCAAGTAGGTAGGAATACAGCCCTGTTCACTGTCCAGTAGGTAGGTGTACAGCCCTGTTCACTCTCCAGTATGTAAGTGTACAGCCCTGTACACTCTCCAGTAGTTAGGTGTACTGCCCTGTTCATTATCGAGTAGCTAGGTGTACAGCCCGGTTCACTCTCCAGTAGGTAGGTGTACAGCCCTGTTCATTCTCCAGTAGTTCGGTGCACAGACCTTTTCACTCTCCTTTTGGTAGGTGTACAGCTCTGTTCACTCTCCAGTAGGTAGGTGTACAGCCCTGTTCACTCAACAGTAGGTAGGGGTACAGCCCTGTTCACTCTCCAGTAGGTAGGTGTACAGCTCTGTTTATTCTCCAGTAGGTAGGTGTACAGCACAATTCCCTCTCCAGTAGGTAGGTATACAGTCCTGTTCACTCTCCAAAAGGTCGATGTAAAGCCCTGTTCACTCTCCATTAGGTAGGTGTACAGCCCTGTTCATTCTCCAGTAGGTAGGTGTACAGCCCTGTTCATTCTCAACTAGTTAGCTGTACAGCCCTGTTAATTCTCCATTAAGTAGGTGTACAGCCCTATTCATTCTCCAGTAGTTAGGTATACAGCCCTGTTCATTCTCCGTTACGTAGGTGTACAGCGCTGTTCACTCTCCAGTAGGTCGGAGTACAGCCCTGTTCACTCTCCAGTACGTAGGTGTGCAGTCCTGTTCATTCTCCAGTAGTTAGGTGTACAGAACTGTTCACTCTCCAGTAGGTACGTCTACAGCCCTGTTCACTCTCCAGTAGGTAGGTGTACAGCCCTGTTCACTCTCCAGTAGGTAGGACTACAGCCCTGTTCACTCTCCAGTACGTAGTTGTACAGCCCTGTTCACGCTCCAGTAGGTAGGTGTACAGCCCTGTTCACTCTCCAGTAGGTAGGTGTACAGGCCTGTTCATTCTCCAGTCGGCAGGTGTACAGCCCTGTTCACTCTCCAGTAGGTAGGTGTACAGCACTGTTAACTCTCCATTAGGTAGTTGTACAGCCCTGTTCACTCTCCAGTAGGTAGGTGTACAGCCCTGTTCACACTCCAGTAGGTAGGTGTGCATTCCTATTCACTCTCCAGCAGTTAGCTGTACATCCCTGTTCATTCTCCAGAAGGTTGGTGTACAGCCCAGTTCACTCTCCAGAAGGTATCTGTACATCCCTGTTCATTCTCCAGTATGTAGCTGCACAGACCTGTTAATTCTCCAGTAGGTAGATGTACAGCCCTCTTCACTCTCCAGGAGGTATGTGTTCAGCCCTCATCATTCTCCAGTTGGTAGGTTTAAAACCCTATTCACTTTCCTGTAGGTCGGTGTACAGCCCTGTTCACTCTCCAATAGTTTGGTGTACAGCCCTGTTCACTCTCCAGGAGGTAGGTGTTCAGCATTGTTCATTCTCCAGTAGGTAGGTTTAAAACCCTATTCACTCTCCTGTAGGAAGGTGTACAGCCCTGTTCACTCTCCAGTTGGTACGTGTACAGCCCTGTTCATTCTCCAGTAGATAGGTGTACAGCCCTGTTCACTCTCCAGCAGGTAGGTGTACAGCCCTGTTCACTCTCTGGAAGGTAAGTTTACAGCCCTGTTCATTCTCCAGTAGTTCGGTGTACAGACCTGTTCATTCTCCGTTACGTAGGTGTACAGCGCTGTTCACTCTCCAGTAGGTCGGAGTACAGCCCTGTTCACTCTCCAGTACGTAGGTGTACAGCCCTGTTCATTCTCCAGTAGTTAGGTGTACAGAACTGTTCACTCTCCAGTAGGTACGTCTACAGCCCTGTTCACTCTCCAGGAGGTAGGTGTTCAGCATTGTTCATTCTCCAGTAGGTAGGTTTAAAACCCTATTCACTCTCCTGTAGGAAGGTGTACAGCCCTGTTCACTCTCCAGTAGGTAGGTGTACATCCCTGTTCACTCTCCAGTAGGTAGGTGTACAGCTATGTTTTTTCTCCAGTCGGTAGGTGTACAGACCTGTTCACTCTCTAGTAGGTAGGTGTACAGTCCTGTTCACTCTCCAGTAGGTAGGTGTACAGCCCTGTTCATTCTCCACTAGGTAGGTGTACAGCCCTGTTCACTCACCAGTAGGTAGGTGTGCAGCCCTGCTCATTCACCAGTAGGTAGGTGTATAGCCCTGTTCACTCTCCTGTAGGTAGGTGTACAGCCCTGTTCACTCTCCACTAGGTTGGTGTAAAGCCCTTTTCATTCTCCAGTAGGTAGGTGTACAGCCCTGTTCATTCTCCAGTCGTTCGGTGCACAGACCTTTTCACTCTCCTTTTGGTAGGTGTACAGCTCTGTTCACTCTCCAGTAGGTAGGTGTACAGCCCTGTTCACTCAACAGTAGGTAGGTGTACAGCCCTGTTCACTCTCCTAAGGTAGGTGTACAGCTCTGTTTATTCTCCAGTAGGTAGGTGTACAGCACAGTTCCCTCTCCAGTAGGTAGGTATACAGTCCTGTTCACTCTCCAATAGGTCGATGTAAAGCCCTGTTCACACTCCATTAGGTAGGTGTACAGCCCTGTTCATTCTCCAATAGGTAGGTGTACAGCCCTGTTCACTCTCCAGTAGGTAGGTCTACAGCCCTGTTCACTCTCCAGTAGGTAGGTGTACAGCCCTGTTCACTCTCCAGTAGGTAGGTGTGCAGCACTGTTCACTCTCCAGTAGATATGTGTATAGCCCTGTTCATTCTCCAGTAGGTAGTTGTACAGCCCTGTTCACTCTCCAGTAGGTAGGTGTACAGCCCTGTTCATTCTCCAGTAGGTATGTGTACAGCCCTGTTCATTCTCCAGTAGGTAGGTGTACAGCCCTGTTCACTCTCCAGTAGGTAGGTGTACAGCCCTGTTCATTCTCCAGTAGGTAGTTGTACATCCTTGTTCACTCTCCAATAAGTAGGTGTACAGCCCTGTTCACTCTCCTGTAGGTAGGTGTACAGCCCTGTTCATTATCGAGTAGCTAGGTGTACAGCCCTGTTCACTCTCCAGTAGGTAGGTGTACAGCCCTGTTCATTCTCCAGTAGGTAGGTGTACAGCCCTGTTCACTCTCCAGTTGGTACGTGTACAGCCCTGTTCATTCTCCAGTAGATAGGTGTACAGCCCTGTTCACTCTCCAGCAGGTAGTTGTACAGCCCTGTTCACTCTCTGGAAGGTAAGTTTACAGCCCTGTTCATTCTCCAGTAGTTCGGTGTACAGACCTGTTCATTCTCCGTTACGTAGGTGTACAGCGCTGTTCACTCTCCAGTAGTTCGGAGTACAGCCCTGTTCACTCTCCAGTACGTAGGTGTACAGCCCTGTTCATTCTCCAGTAGTTAGGTGTACAGAACTGTTCACTCTCCAGTAGGTACGTCTACAGCCCTGTTCACTCTCCAGGAGGTAGGTGTTCAGCATTGTTCATTCTCCAGTAGGTAGGTTTAAAACCCTATTCACTCTCCTGTAGGAAGGTTTACAGCCCTGTTCACTCTCCAGTTGGTACGTGTACAGCCCTGTTCATTCTCCAGTAGATAGGTGTACAGCCCTGTTCACTCTCCAGCAGGTAGGTGTACAGCCCTGTTCACTCTCTGGAAGGTAAGTTTACTGCCCTGTTCATTCTCCAGTAGTTCGGTGTACAGACCTGTTCATTCTCCGTTACGTAGGTGTACAGCGCTGTTCACTCTCCAGTAGGTCGGAGTACAGCCCTGTTCACTCTCCAGTACGTAGGTGTACAGCCCTGTTCACTCTCCAGTAGGTAGGTGTACAGCCCTGTTCATTCTCCAGTAGGTAAGTGTTCAGCCCTGTTCATTCTCCAGTAGGTAGGTTTAAAACCCTATTCACTCTCCTGTAGGTAGGTGTACAGCCCTGTTCATTCTCCAGTAGGTAGGTGTACAGCCCTGTTCACTCTCCAGTAGGGAGGCGTACAGGCCTGTTCATTATCGAGTAAGTAGGTGTACAGCCCTGTTCACTCTCCAGTAGGTAGGTGTACAGCCCTGTTCATTCTCCAGTAGGTAGTTGTACAGCCCTGTTCATTCTCCAGTAGGTAGGTGTACAGCCCTGTTCACTCTCCAGTATGTAGGTGTACAGCCCTGTTCACTCTCCAGCAGGTAGGTGTACAGCCTTTTTCACTCTCTAGTAGGTAAGTTTACAGCCCTGTTCATTCTCCAGTAGTTCAGTATACAGACCTGTTCACTCTCCATTAGGTAGGTGTACAGATCTGTTCACTCTCCAGTAGGTTGGTGTACAGCCCTGTTCACTCACCGGTAGGTAGGTGTACAGCCCCGTTCACTCTCCTTCGGTAGGTGTACAGCCCTGTTCATTCTCCAGTAGGTACGTGTACAGACCTGTTCACTCTCCAGTAGGAATGTGTGCAGCCCTGTTCACTCTCCTGTAGGTAGGTGTACAGCCTTGTTCACTCTCCAGTAGGTAGGTGTACACACCTGTTCATTCTCCAGTAGGTTGGTGTACAGCCCTGTTCATTCTCCAGTATGTAGGTGTACAGCCTGTTCATTCTCAAGTAGGTAGGAATACAGCCCTGTTCACTGTCCAGTAGGTAGGTGTACAGCCCTGTTCACTCTCCAGTATGTAGGTGTACAGCCCTGTACACTCTCCAGTAGTTAGGTGTACTGCCCTGTTCATTATCGAGTAGCTAGGTGTACAGCCCGGTTCACTCTCCAGTAGGTAGGTGTACAGCCCTGTTCATTCTCCAGTAGTTCGGTGCACAGACCTTTTCACTCTCCTTTTGGTAGGTGTACAGCTCTGTTCACTCTCCAGTAGGTAGGTGTACAGCCCTGTTCACTCAACAGTAGGTAGGGGTACAGCCCTGTTCACTCTCCTAAGGTAGGTGTACAGCTCTGTTTATTCTCCAGTAGGTAGGTGTACAGCACAATTCCCTCTCCAGTAGGTAGGTATACAGTCCTGTTCACTCTCCAAAAGGTCGATGTAAAGCCCTGTTCACTCTCCATTAGGTAGGTGTACAGCCCTGTTCATTCTCCAGTAGGTAGGTGTACAGCCCTGTTCATTCTCAACTAGTTAGCTGTACAGCCCTGTTAATTCTCCATTACGTAGGTGTACAGCCCTATTCATTCTCCAGTAGTTAGGTATACAGCCCTGTTCATTCTCCGTTACGTAGGTGTACAGCGCTGTTCACTCTCCAGTAGGTCGGAGTACAGCCCTGTTCACTCTCCAGTACGTAGGTGTGCAGCCCTGTTCATTCTCCAGTAGTTAGGTGTACAGAACTGTTCACTCTCCAGTAGGTACGTCTACAGCCCTGTTCACTCTCCAGTAGGTAGGTGTACAGCCCTGTTCACTCTCCAGTAGGTAGGACTACAGCCCTGTTCACTCTCCAGTACGTAGTTGTACAGCCCTGTTCACGCTCCAGTAGGTAGGTGTACAGCCCTGTTCACTCTCCAGTAGGTAGGTGTACAGGCCTGTTCATTCTCCAGTCTGCAGGTTTACAGCCCTGTTCACTCTCCAGTAGGTAGGTGTACAGCACTGTTAACTCTCCATTAGGTAGTTGTACAGCCCTGTTCACTCTCCAGTAGGTAGGTGTACAGCCCTGTTCACACTCCAGTAGGTAGGTGTGCATTCCTATTCACTCTCCAGCAGTTAGCTGTACATCCCTGTTCATTCTCCAGAAGGTTGGTGTACAGCCCAGTTCACTCTCCAGAAGGTATCTGTACATCCCTGTTCATTCTCCAGTATGTAGCTGCACAGACCTGTTAATTCTCCAGTAGGTAGATGTACAGCCCTCTTCACTCTCCAGGAGGTATGTGTTCAGCCCTCTTCATTCTCCAGTTGGTAGGTTTAAAACCCTATTCACTTTCCTGTAGGTCGGTGTACAGCCCTGTTCACTCTCCAATAGTTAGGTGTACAGCCCTGTTCACTCTCCAGTAGGTTGGTGTACTGCCCTGTTCATTCTCCTGTAGGAAGGTGTACAGCCCTGTTCACTCTCCAGGAGGTAGGTGTTCAGCATTGTTCATTCTCCAGTAGGTAGGTTTAAAACCCTATTCACTCTCCTGTAGGAAGGTGTACAGCCCTGTTCACTCTCCAGTTGGTACGTGTACAGCCCTGTTTATTCTCCAGTAGATAGGTGTACAGCCCTGTTCACTCTCCAGCAGGTAGGTGTACAGCCCTGTTCACTCTCTGGAAGGTAAGTTTACAGCCCTGTTCATTCTCCAGTAGTTCGGTGTACAGACCTGTTCATTCTCCGTTACGTAGGTGTACAGCGCTGTTCACTCTCCAGTAGGTCGGAGTACAGCCCTGTTCACTCTCCAGTACGTAGGTGTACAGCCCTGTTCATTCTCCAGTAGTTAGGTGTACAGAACTGTTCACTCTCCAGTAGGTACGTCTACAGCCCTGTTCACTCTCCAGGAGGTAGGTGTTCAGCATTGTTCATTCTCCAGTAGGTAGGTTTAAAACCCTATTCACTCTCCTGTAGGAAGGTGTACAGCCCTGTTCACTCTCCAGTAGGTAGGTGTACATCCCTGTTCACTCTCCAGTAGGTAGGTGTACAGCTATGTTTTTTCTCCAGTCGGTAGGTGTACAGACCTGTTCACTCTCTAGTAGGTAGGTGTACAGTCCTGTTCACTCTCCAGTAGGTAGGTGTACAGCCCTGTTCATTCTCCACTAGGTAGGTGTACAGCCCTGTTCACTCTCCTGTAGGTAGGTGTGCAGCCCTGCTCATTCACCAGTAGGTAGGTGTACAGCCCTGTTCACTCTCCTGTAGGTAGGTGTACAGCCCTGTTCACTCTCCACTAGGTTGGTGTAAAGCCCTTTTCATTCTCCAGTAGTTAGTTGTACAGCCCTGTTCACTCTCCAGTAGGTAGGTGTACAGCCCTCTTCACTCTCCAAAAAGTAGTTGTACTTCCCTGTTCACTCTCCAGTAGGTAGTTGTACATCCTTGTTCACTCTCCAATAAGTAGGTGTACAGCCCTGTTCACTCTCCTGTAGGTAGGTGTACAGCCCTGTTCATTATCGAGTAGCTAGGTGTACAGCCCTGTTCACTCTCCAGTAGGTAGGTGTACAGCCCTGTTCATTCTCCAGTAGGTAGGTGTACAGCCCTGTTCACTCTCCAGTTGGTAGGTGTACAGCTCTGTTCACTCTCCAGTAGGTAGGTGTACAGCCCTGTTCACTCAACAGTAGGTAGGTGTACAGCCCTGTTCACTCTCCTAAGGTAGATGTACAGCCCTGTTTATTCTCCAGTAGGTATGTGTACAGACCTGTTCCCTCTCCAGTAGGTAGGTATACAGTCCTGTTCACTCTCCAATAGGTTGGTGTAAAGCCCTGTTCACTCTCCAGTAGGTAGGTGTACACACCTGTTCATTCTCCAGGAGGTAGGGGAACAGCCCTGTTCATTCTCCATTAGTTAGATGTACAGCCGTGTTCACTCTCCAGTAGGTAGGTGTACAGCCCTGTTCATTCTCCAGTAGGTAAGTGTACAGCCCTGTTCATTCTCCAGTAGGTAGGTTTAAAACCCTATTCACTCTCCTGTAGGTAGGTGTACAGCCCTGTTCATTCTCCAGGAGGGAGGTGTACAGCCCTGTTCACTCTCCAGTAGGGAGGTGTACAGGCCTGTTCATTATCGAGTAAGTAGGTGTACAGCCCTGTTCACTCTCCAGTAGGTAGGTGTACAGCCCTGTTCATTCTCCAGTAGGTAGGTGTACAGCCCTGTTCATTCTCCACTAGGTAGGTGTACAGCCCTGTTCACTCACCAGTAGGTAGGTGTGCAGCCCTGCTCATTCACCAGTAGGTAGGTGTACAGCCCTGTTCACTCTCCTGTAGGTAGGTGTACAGCCCTGTTCACTCTCCACTAGGTTGGTGTAAAGCCCTTTTCATTCTCCAGTAGTTAGTTGTACAGCCCTGTTCACTCTCCAGTAGGTAGGTGTACATCCCTCTTCACTCTCCAAAAAGTAGTTGTACTTCCCTGTTCACTCTCCAGTAGGTTGTTGTACATCCTTGTTCACTCTCCAATAAGTAGGTGTACAGCCCTGTTCACTCTCCTGTAGGTAGGTGTACAGCCCTGTTCATTATCGAGTAGCTAGGTGTACAGCCCTGTTCACTCTCCAGTAGGTAGGTGTACAGCCCTGTTCATTCTCCAGTAGGTAGGTGTACAGCCCTGTTCAATCTCCAGTAGGGAGGTGTACAGGCCTGTTCATTATCGAGTAAGTAGGTGTACAGCCCTGTTCATTCTCCAGTAGGTAGGTGTACAGCCCTGTTCATTCTCCACTAGGTAGGTGTACAGCCCTGTTCACTCACCAGTAGGTAGGTGTGCAGCCCTGCTCATTCACCAGTAGGTAGGTGTACAGCCCTGTTCACTCTCCTGTAGGTAGGTGTACAGCCCTGTTCACTCTCCACTAGGTTGGTGTAAAGCCCTTTTCATTCTCCAGTAGTTAGTTGTACAGCCCTGTTCACTCTCCAGTAGGTAGGTGTACAGCCCTCTTCACTCTCCAAAAAGTAGTTGTACTTCCCTGTTCACTCTCCAGTAGGTTGTTGTACATCCTTGTTCACTCTCCAATAAGTAGGTGTACAGCCCTGTTCACTCTCCTGTAGGTAGGTGTACAGCCCTGTTCATTATCGAGTAGCTAGGTGTACAGCCCTGTTCACTCTCCAGTAGGTAGGTGTACAGCCCTGTTCATTCTCCAGTAGGTAGGTGTACAGCCCTGTTCAATCTCCAGTAGGGAGGTGTACAGGCCTGTTCATTATCGAGTAAGTAGGTGTACAGCCCTGTTCACTCTCCAGTAGGTAGGTGTACAGCCCTGTTCACTCTCCAGTAGGTAGGTGTACAGCCCTATTCATTCCCCAGTAGGTAGGTGTACAGCCCTGTTCACTCTCCAGTATGTAGGTGTACAGCACTGTTCACTCTCCAGCAGGTAGGTGTACAGCCCTTTTCACTCTCTAGTAGGTAAGTTTACAGCCCTGTTCATTCTCCAGTAGTTCAGTATACAGACCTGTTCACTCTCCATTAGGTAGGTGTACAGCTCTGTTCACTCTCCAGTAGGTTGGTGTACAGCCCTGTTCACTCACCGGTAGGTAGGTGTACAGCCCTGCTCACTCTCCTTCGGTAGGTGTACAGCCCTGTTCATTCTCCAGTAGGTATGTGTACAGACCTGTTCACTCTCCAGTAGGAAGGTGTGCAGTCCTGTTCACTCTCCTGTAGGTAGGTGTACAGCCCTGTTCACTCTCCAGCAGGTAGGTGTACACACCTGTTCATTCTCCAGGAGGTAGGGGAACAGCCCTGTTCATTCTCCATTAGTTAGATGTAAAACCCTGTTCACTCTCCAGTAGGTAGGTGTACAGCCCTGTTCATTCTCCAGTAGGTAAGTGTACAGCCCTGTTCATTCTCCAGTAGGTAGGTTTAAAACCCTATTCACTCTCCTGTAGGTAGATGTACAGCCCTGTTCATTGTCCAGTAGGTAGGTGTACAGCCCTGTTCACTCTCCAGTAGGGAGGTGTACAGGCCTGTTCATTATCGAGTAAGTAGGTGTACAGCCCTGTACACTCTCCAGTAGGTAGGTGTACAGCCCTGTTCATTCTCCAGTAGGTAGGTGTACAGCCCTGTTCATTCTCCAGTAGGTAGGTGTACAGCCCTGTTCACTCTCCAGTATGTAGGTGTACAGCCCTGTTCACTCTCCAGCAGGTAGGTGTACAGCCCTTTTCACTCTCTAGTAGGTAAGTTTACAGCCCTGTTCATTATCCAGTAGTTCAGTATACAGACCTGTTCACTCTCCATTAGATAGGTGTACAGCTCTGTTCACTCTCCAGTAGGTAGGTGTACAGCCCTGTTCACTCACCGGTAGGTAGGTGTACAGCCCCGTTCACTCTCCTTCGGTAGGTGTACAGCCCTGTTCATTCTCCAGTAGGTATGTGTACAGACCTGTTCACTCTCCAGTAGGAAGGTGTGCAGCCCTGTTCACTCTCCTGTAGGTAGGTGTACAGCCTTGTTCACTCTCCAGTAGGTAGGTGTACACACCTGTTCATTCTCCAGTAGGTAGGTGTACAGCCCTGTTCATTCTCCAGTATGTAGGTGTACAGCCTGTTCATTCTCAAGTAGGTAGGAATACAGCCCTGTTCATTATCGAGTAGCTAGGTGTACAGCCCGGTTCACTCTCCAGTAGGTAGGTGTACAGCCCTGTTCATTCTCCAGTCGTTCGGTGCACAGACCTTTTCACTCTCCTTTTGGTAGGTGTACAGCTCTGTTCACTCTCCAGTAGGTAGGTGTACAGCCCTGTTCACTCAACAGTAGGTAGGTGTACAGCCCTGTTCACTCTCCTAAGGTAGGTGTACAGCTCTGTTTATTCTCCAGTAGGTAGGTGTACAGCACAGTTCCCTCTCCAGTAGGTAGGTATACAGTCCTGTTCACTCTCCAATAGGTCGATGTAAAGCCCTGTTCACACTCCATTAGGTAGGTGTACAGCCCTGTTCATTCTCCAATAGGTAGGTGTACAGCCCTGTTCACTCTCCAGTAGGTAGGTCTACAGCCCTGTTCACTCTCCAGTAGGTAGGTGTACAGCCCTGTTCACTCTCCAGTAGGTAGGTGTGCAGCACTGTTCACTCTCCAGTAGATATGTGTATAGCCCTGTTCATTCTCCAGTAGGTAGTTGTACAGCCCTGTTCACTCTCCAGTAGGTAGGTGTACAGCCCTGTTCATTCTCCAGTAGGTATGTGTACAGCCCTGTTCATTCTCCAGTAGGTAGGTGTACAGCCCTGTTCACTCTCCAGTAGGTAGGTGTACAGCCCTGTTCATTCTCCAGTAGGTAGTTGTACATCCTTGTTCACTCTCCAATAAGTAGGTGTACAGCCCTGTTCACTCTCCTGTAGGTAGGTGTACAGCCCTGTTCATTATCGAGTAGCTAGGTGTACAGCCCTGTTCACTCTCCAGTAGGTAGGTGTACAGCCCTGTTCATTCTCCAGTAGGTAGGTGTACAGCCCTGTTCACTCTCCAGTTGGTACGTGTACAGCCCTGTTCATTCTCCAGTAGATAGGTGTACAGCCCTGTTCACTCTCCAGCAGGTAGTTGTACAGCCCTGTTCACTCTCTGGAAGGTAAGTTTACAGCCCTGTTCATTCTCCAGTAGTTCGGTGTACAGACCTGTTCATTCTCCGTTACGTAGGTGTACAGCGCTGTTCACTCTCCAGTAGCTCGGAGTACAGCCCTGTTCACTCTCCAGTACGTAGGTGTACAGCCCTGTTCATTCTCCAGTAGTTAGGTGTACAGAACTGTTCACTCTCCAGTAGGTACGTCTACAGCCCTGTTCACTCTCCAGGAGGTAGGTGTTCAGCATTGTTCATTCTCCAGTAGGTAGGTTTAAAACCCTATTCACTCTCCTGTAGGAAGGTTTACAGCCCTGTTCACTCTCCAGTTGGTACGTGTACAGCCCTGTTCATTCTCCAGTAGATAGGTGTACAGCCCTGTTCACTCTCCAGCAGGTAGGTGTACAGCCCTGTTCACTCTCTGGAAGGTAAGTTTACTGCCCTGTTCATTCTCCAGTAGTTCGGTGTACAGACCTGTTCATTCTCCGTTACGTAGGTGTACAGCGCTGTTCACTCTCCAGTAGGTCGGAGTACAGCCCTGTTCACTCTCCAGTACGTAGGTGTACAGCCCTGTTCACTCTCCAGTAGGTAGGTGTACAGCCCTGTTCATTCTCCAGTAGGTAAGTGTTCAGCCCTGTTCATTCTCCAGTAGGTAGGTTTAAAACCCTATTCACTCTCCTGTAGGTAGGTGTACAGCCCTGTTCATTCTCCAGTAGGTAGGTGTACAGCCCTGTTCACTCTCCAGTAGGGAGGCGTACAGGCCTGTTCATTATCGAGTAAGTAGGTGTACAGCCCTGTTCACTCTCCAGTAGGTAGGTGTACAGCCCTGTTCATTCTCCAGTAGGTAGTTGTACAGCCCTGTTCATTCTCCAGTAGGT
Source organism: Isurus oxyrinchus (assembly GCA_026770705.1). Lineage (NCBI taxonomy): Eukaryota > Metazoa > Chordata > Chondrichthyes > Lamniformes > Lamnidae > Isurus > Isurus oxyrinchus. Next base: position 1,188,168 of record JANJGN010000139.1, on the reverse strand, counting down.
AGGTGTACAGCCCTGTTCACTCTCCAGTATGTAGGTGTACAGCCCTGTTCACTCTCCAGCAGGTAGGTGTACAGCCTTTTTCACTCTCTAGTAGGTAAGTTTACAGCCCTGTTCATTCTCCAGTAGTTCAGTATACAGACCTGTTCACTCTCCATTTGGTAGGTGTACAGCTCTGTTCACTCTCCAGTAGGTTGGTGTACAGCCCTGTTCACTCACCGGTAGGTAGGTGTACAGCCCCGTTCACTCTCCTTCGGTAGGTGTACAGCCCTGTTCATTCTCCAGTAGGTACGTGTACAGACCTGTTCACTCTCCAGTAGGAATGTGTGCAGCCCTGTTCACTCTCCTGTAGGTAGGTGTACAGCCTTGTTCACTCTCCAGTAGGTAGGTGTACACACCTGTTCATTCTCCAGTAGGTTGGTGTACAGCCCTGTTCATTCTCCAGTATGTAGGTGTACAGCCTGTTCATTCTCAAGTAGGTAGGAATACAGCCCTGTTCACTGTCCAGTAGGTAGGTGTACAGCCCTGTTCACTCTCCAGTATGTAGGTGTACAGCCCTGTACACTCTCCAGTAGTTAGGTGTACTGCCCTGTTCATTATCGAGTAGCTAGGTGTACAGCCCGGTTCACTCTCCAGTAGGTAGGTGTACAGCCCTGTTCATTCTCCAGTAGTTCGGTGCACAGACCTTTTCACTCTCCTTTTGGTAGGTGTACAGCTCTGTTCACTCTCCAGTAGGTAGGTGTACAGCCCTGTTCACTCAACAGTAGGTAGGGGTACAGCCCTGTTCACTCTCCTAAGGTAGGTGTACAGCTCTGTTTATTCTCCAGTAGGTAGGTGTACAGCACAATTCCCTCTCCAGTAGGTAGGTATACAGTCCTGTTCACTCTCCAAAAGGTCGATGTAAAGCCCTGTTCACTCTCCATTAGGTAGGTGTACAGCCCTGTTCATTCTCCAGTAGGTAGGTGTACAGCCCTGTTCATTCTCAACTAGTTAGCTGTACAGCCCTGTTAATTCTCCATTACGTAGGTGTACAGCCCTATTCATTCTCCAGTAGTTAGGTATACAGCCCTGTTCATTCTCCGTTACGTAGGTGTACAGCGCTGTTCACTCTCCAGTAGGTCGGAGTACAGCCCTGTTCACTCTCCAGTACGTAGGTGTGCAGCCCTGTTCATTCTCCAGTAGTTAGGTGTACAGAACTGTTCACTCTCCAGTAGGTACGTCTACAGCCCTGTTCACTCTCCAGTAGGTAGGTGTACAGCCCTGTTCACTCTCCAGTAGGTAGGACTACAGCCCTGTTCACTCTCCAGTACGTAGTTGTACAGCCCTGTTCACGCTCCAGTAGGTAGGTGTACAGCCCTGTTCACTCTCCAGTAGGTAGGTGTACAGGCCTGTTCATTCTCCAGTCTGCAGGTTTACAGCCCTGTTCACTCTCCAGTAGGTAGGTGTACAGCACTGTTAACTCTCCATTAGGTAGTTGTACAGCCCTGTTCACTCTCCAGTAGGTAGGTGTACAGCCCTGTTCACACTCCAGTAGGTAGGTGTGCATTCCTATTCACTCTCCAGCAGTTAGCTGTACATCCCTGTTCATTCTCCAGAAGGTTGGTGTACAGCCCAGTTCACTCTCCAGAAGGTATCTGTACATCCCTGTTCATTCTCCAGTATGTAGCTGCACAGACCTGTTAATTCTCCAGTAGGTAGATGTACAGCCCTCTTCACTCTCCAGGAGGTATGTGTTCAGCCCTCTTCATTCTCCAGTTGGTAGGTTTAAAACCCTATTCACTTTCCTGTAGGTCGGTGTACAGCCCTGTTCACTCTCCAATAGTTAGGTGTACAGCCCTGTTCACTCTCCAGTAGGTTGGTGTACTGCCCTGTTCATTCTCCTGTAGGAAGGTGTACAGCCCTGTTCACTCTCCAGGAGGTAGGTGTTCAGCATTGTTCATTCTCCAGTAGGTAGGTTTAAAACCCTATTCACTCTCCTGTAGGAAGGTGTACAGCCCTGTTCACTCTCCAGTTGGTACGTGTACAGCCCTGTTTATTCTCCAGTAGATAGGTGTACAGCCCTGTTCACTCTCCAGCAGGTAGGTGTACAGCCCTGTTCACTCTCTGGAAGGTAAGTTTACAGCCCTGTTCATTCTCCAGTAGTTCGGTGTACAGACCTGTTCATTCTCCGTTACGTAGGTGTACAGCGCTGTTCACTCTCCAGTAGGTCGGAGTACAGCCCTGTTCACTCTCCAGTACGTAGGTGTACAGCCCTGTTCATTCTCCAGTAGTTAGGTGTACAGAACTGTTCACTCTCCAGTAGGTACGTCTACAGCCCTGTTCACTCTCCAGGAGGTAGGTGTTCAGCATTGTTCATTCTCCAGTAGGTAGGTTTAAAACCCTATTCACTCTCCTGTAGGAAGGTGTACAGCCCTGTTCACTCTCCAGTAGGTAGGTGTACATCCCTGTTCACTCTCCAGTAGGTAGGTGTACAGCTATGTTTTTTCTCCAGTCGGTAGGTGTACAGACCTGTTCACTCTCTAGTAGGTAGGTGTACAGTCCTGTTCACTCTCCAGTAGGTAGGTGTACAGCCCTGTTCATTCTCCACTAGGTAGGTGTACAGCCCTGTTCACTCTCCTGTAGGTAGGTGTGCAGCCCTGCTCATTCACCAGTAGGTAGGTGTACAGCCCTGTTCACTCTCCTGTAGGTAGGTGTACAGCCCTGTTCACTCTCCACTAGGTTGGTGTAAAGCCCTTTTCATTCTCCAGTAGTTAGTTGTACAGCCCTGTTCACTCTCCAGTAGGTAGGTGTACAGCCCTCTTCACTCTCCAAAAAGTAGTTGTACTTCCCTGTTCACTCTCCAGTAGGTAGTTGTACATCCTTGTTCACTCTCCAATAAGTAGGTGTACAGCCCTGTTCACTCTCCTGTAGGTAGGTGTACAGCCCTGTTCATTATCGAGTAGCTAGGTGTACAGCCCTGTTCACTCTCCAGTAGGTAGGTGTACAGCCCTGTTCATTCTCCAGTAGGTAGGTGTACAGCCCTGTTCACTCTCCAGTTGGTAGGTGTACAGCTCTGTTCACTCTCCAGTAGGTAGGTGTACAGCCCTGTTCACTCAACAGTAGGTAGGTGTACAGCCCTGTTCACTCTCCTAAGGTAGATGTACAGCCCTGTTTATTCTCCAGTAGGTATGTGTACAGACCTGTTCCCTCTCCAGTAGGTAGGTATACAGTCCTGTTCACTCTCCAATAGGTTGGTGTAAAGCCCTGTTCACTCTCCAGTAGGTAGGTGTACACACCTGTTCATTCTCCAGGAGGTAGGGGAACAGCCCTGTTCATTCTCCATTAGTTAGATGTACAGCCGTGTTCACTCTCCAGTAGGTAGGTGTACAGCCCTGTTCATTCTCCAGTAGGTAAGTGTACAGCCCTGTTCATTCTCCAGTAGGTAGGTTTAAAACCCTATTCACTCTCCTGTAGGTAGGTGTACAGCCCTGTTCATTCTCCAGGAGGGAGGTGTACAGCCCTGTTCACTCTCCAGTAGGGAGGTGTACAGGCCTGTTCATTATCGAGTAAGTAGGTGTACAGCCCTGTTCACTCTCCAGTAGGTAGGTGTACAGCCCTGTTCATTCTCCAGTAGGTAGGTGTACAGCCCTGTTCATTCTCCACTAGGTAGGTGTACAGCCCTGTTCACTCACCAGTAGGTAGGTGTGCAGCCCTGCTCATTCACCAGTAGGTAGGTGTACAGCCCTGTTCACTCTCCTGTAGGTAGGTGTACAGCCCTGTTCACTCTCCAATGGGTTGGTGTAAAGCCCTTTTCATTCTCCAGTAGTTAGTTGTACAGCCCTGTTCACTCTCCAGTAGGTAGGTGTACATCCCTCTTCACTCTCCAAAAAGTAGTTGTACTTCCCTGTTCACTCTCCAGTAGGTTGTTGTACATCCTTGTTCACTCTCCAATAAGTAGGTGTACAGCCCTGTTCACTCTCCTGTAGGTAGGTGTACAGCCCTGTTCATTATCGAGTAGCTAGGTGTACAGCCCTGTTCACTCTCCAGTAGGTAGGTGTACAGCCCTGTTCATTCTCCAGTAGGTAGGTGTACAGCCCTGTTCAATCTCCAGTAGGGAGGTGTACAGGCCTGTTCATTATCGAGTAAGTAGGTGTACAGCCCTGTTCATTCTCCAGTAGGTAGGTGTACAGCCCTGTTCATTCTCCACTAGGTAGGTGTACAGCCCTGTTCACTCACCAGTAGGTAGGTGTGCAGCCCTGCTCATTCACCAGTAGGTAGGTGTACAGCCCTGTTCACTCTCCTGTAGGTAGGTGTACAGCCCTGTTCACTCTCCACTAGGTTGGTGTAAAGCCCTTTTCATTCTCCAGTAGTTAGTTGTACAGCCCTGTTCACTCTCCAGTAGGTAGGTGTACAGCCCTCTTCACTCTCCAAAAAGTAGTTGTACTTCCCTGTTCACTCTCCAGTAGGTTGTTGTACATCCTTGTTCACTCTCCAATAAGTAGGTGTACAGCCCTGTTCACTCTCCTGTAGGTAGGTGTACAGCCCTGTTCATTATCGAGTAGCTAGGTGTACAGCCCTGTTCACTCTCCAGTAGGTAGGTGTACAGCCCTGTTCATTCTCCAGTAGGTAGGTGTACAGCCCTGTTCAATCTCCAGTAGGGAGGTGTACAGGCCTGTTCATTATCGAGTAAGTAGGTGTACAGCCCTGTTCACTCTCCAGTAGGTAGGTGTACAGCCCTGTTCACTCTCCAGTAGGTAGGTGTACAGCCCTATTCATTCCCCAGTAGGTAGGTGTACAGCCCTGTTCACTCTCCAGTATGTAGGTGTACAGCACTGTTCACTCTCCAGCAGGTAGGTGTACAGCCCTTTTCACTCTCTAGTAGGTAAGTTTACAGCCCTGTTCATTCTCCAGTAGTTCAGTATACAGACCTGTTCACTCTCCATTAGGTAGGTGTACAGCTCTGTTCACTCTCCAGTAGGTTGGTGTACAGCCCTGTTCACTCACCGGTAGGTAGGTGTACAGCCCTGCTCACTCTCCTTCGGTAGGTGTACAGCCCTGTTCATTCTCCAGTAGGTATGTGTACAGACCTGTTCACTCTCCAGTAGGAAGGTGTGCAGTCCTGTTCACTCTCCTGTAGGTAGGTGTACAGCCCTGTTCACTCTCCAGCAGGTAGGTGTACACACCTGTTCATTCTCCAGGAGGTAGGGGAACAGCCCTGTTCATTCTCCATTAGTTAGATGTAAAACCCTGTTCACTCTCCAGTAGGTAGGTGTACAGCCCTGTTCATTCTCCAGTAGGTAAGTGTACAGCCCTGTTCATTCTCCAGTAGGTAGGTTTAAAACCCTATTCACTCTCCTGTAGGTAGATGTACAGCCCTGTTCATTGTCCAGTAGGTAGGTGTACAGCCCTGTTCACTCTCCAGTAGGGAGGTGTACAGGCCTGTTCATTATCGAGTAAGTAGGTGTACAGCCCTGTACACTCTCCAGTAGGTAGGTGTACAGCCCTGTTCATTCTCCAGTAGGTAGGTGTACAGCCCTGTTCATTCTCCAGTAGGTAGGTGTACAGCCCTGTTCACTCTCCAGTATGTAGGTGTACAGCCCTGTTCACTCTCCAGCAGGTAGGTGTACAGCCCTTTTCACTCTCTAGTAGGTAAGTTTACAGCCCTGTTCATTATCCAGTAGTTCAGTATACAGACCTGTTCACTCTCCATTAGATAGGTGTACAGCTCTGTTCACTCTCCAGTAGGTAGGTGTACAGCCCTGTTCACTCACCGGTAGGTAGGTGTACAGCCCCGTTCACTCTCCTTCGGTAGGTGTACAGCCCTGTTCATTCTCCAGTAGGTATGTGTACAGACCTGTTCACTCTCCAGTAGGAAGGTGTGCAGCCCTGTTCACTCTCCTGTAGGTAGGTGTACAGCCTTGTTCACTCTCCAGTAGGTAGGTGTACACACCTGTTCATTCTCCAGTAGGTAGGTGTACAGCCCTGTTCATTCTCCAGTATGTAGGTGTACAGCCTGTTCATTCTCAAGTAGGTAGGAATACAGCCCTGTTCATTATCGAGTAGCTAGGTGTACAGCCCGGTTCACTCTCCAGTAGGTAGGTGTACAGCCCTGTTCATTCTCCAGTCGTTCGGTGCACAGACCTTTTCACTCTCCTTTTGGTAGGTGTACAGCTCTGTTCACTCTCCAGTAGGTAGGTGTACAGCCCTGTTCACTCAACAGTAGGTAGGTGTACAGCCCTGTTCACTCTCCTAAGGTAGGTGTACAGCTCTGTTTATTCTCCAGTAGGTAGGTGTACAGCACAGTTCCCTCTCCAGTAGGTAGGTATACAGTCCTGTTCACTCTCCAATAGGTCGATGTAAAGCCCTGTTCACACTCCATTAGGTAGGTGTACAGCCCTGTTCATTCTCCAATAGGTAGGTGTACAGCCCTGTTCACTCTCCAGTAGGTAGGTGTACAGCCCTGTTCATTCTCCAGTAGGTATGTGTACAGCCCTGTTCATTCTCCAGTAGGTAGGTGTACAGCCCTGTTCACTCTCCAGTAGGTAGGTGTACAGCCCTGTTCATTCTCCAGTAGGTAGTTGTACATCCTTGTTCACTCTCCAATAAGTAGGTGTACAGCCCTGTTCACTCTCCTGTAGGTAGGTGTACAGCCCTGTTCATTATCGAGTAGCTAGGTGTACAGCCCTGTTCACTCTCCAGTAGGTAGGTGTACAGCCCTGTTCATTCTCCAGTAGGTAGGTGTACAGCCCTGTTCACTCTCCAGTTGGTAGGTGTACAGCTCTGTTCACTCTCCAGTAGGTAGGTGTACAGCCCTGTTCACTCAACAGTAGGTAGGTGTACAGCCCTGTTCACTCTCCTAAGGTAGATGTACAGCCCTGTTTATTCTCCAGTAGGTATGTGTACAGACCTGTTCCCTCTCCAGTAGGTAGGTATACAGTCCTGTTCACTCTCCAATAGGTTGGTGTAAAGCCCTGTTCACTCTCCAGTAGGTAGGTGTACACACCTGTTCATTCTCCAGGAGGTAGGGGAACAGCCCTGTTCATTCTCCATTAGTTAGATGTACAGCCGTGTTCACTCTCCATTAGGTAGGTGTACAGCCCTGTTCATTCTCCAGTAGGTAAGTGTACAGCCCTGTTCATTCTCCAGTAGGTAGGTTTAAAACCCTATTCACTCTCCTGTAGGTAGGTGTACAGCCCTGTTCATTCTCCAGGAGGGAGGTGTACAGCCCTGTTCACTCTCCAGTAGGGAGGTGTACAGGCCTGTTCATTATCGAGTAAGTAGGTGTACAGCCCTGTTCACTCTCCAGTAGGTAGGTGTACAGCCCTGTTCATTCTCCAGTAGGTAGGTGTACAGCCCTGTTCATTCTCCACTAGGTAGGTGTACAGCCCTGTTCACTCACCAGTAGGTAGGTGTGCAGCCCTGCTCATTCACCAGTAGGTAGGTGTACAGCCCTGTTCACTCTCCTGTAGGTAGGTGTACAGCCCTGTTCACTCTCCACTAGGTTGGTGTAAAGCCCTTTTCATTCTCCAGTAGTTAGTTGTACAGCCCTGTTCACTCTCCAGTAGGTAGGTGTACAGCCCTCTTCACTCTCCAAAAAGTAGTTGTACTTCCCTGTTCACTCTCCAGTAGGTTGTTGTACATCCTTGTTCACTCTCCAATAAGTAGGTGTACAGCCCTGTTCACTCTCCTGTAGGTAGGTGTACAGCCCTGTTCATTATCGAGTAGCTAGGTGTACAGCCCTGTTCACTCTCCAGTAGGTAGGTGTACAGCCCTGTTCATTCTCCAGTAGGTAGGTGTACAGCCCTGTTCAATCTCCAGTAGGGAGGTGTACAGGCCTGTTCATTATCGAGTAAGTAGGTGTACAGCCCTGTTCACTCTCCAGTAGGTAGGTGTACAGCCCTGTTCACTCTCCAGTAGGTAGGTGTACAGCCCTATTCATTCCCCAGTAGGTAGGTGTACAGCCCTGTTCACTCTCCAGTATGTAGGTGTACAGCACTGTTCACTCTCCAGCAGGTAGGTGTACAGCCCTTTTCACTCTCTAGTAGGTAAGTTTACAGCCCTGTTCATTCTCCAGTAGTTCAGTATACAGACCTGTTCACTCTCCATTAGGTAGGTGTACAGCTCTGTTCACTCTCCAGTAGGTTGGTGTACAGCCCTGTTCACTCACCGGTAGGTAGGTGTACAGCCCTGCTCACTCTCCTTCGGTAGGTGTACAGCCCTGTTCATTCTCCAGTAGGTATGTGTACAGACCTGTTCACTCTCCAGTAGGAAGGTGTGCAGTCCTGTTCACTCTCCTGTAGGTAGGTGTACAGCCCTGTTCACTCTCCAGCAGGTAGGTGTACACACCTGTTCATTCTCCAGGAGGTAGGGGAACAGCCCTGTTCATTCTCCATTAGTTAGATGTAAAACCCTGTTCACTCTCCAGTAGGTAGGTGTACAGCCCTGTTCATTCTCCAGTAGGTAAGTGTACAGCCCTGTTCATTCTCCAGTAGGTAGGTTTAAAACCCTATTCACTCTCCTGTAGGTAGATGTACAGCCCTGTTCATTGTCCAGTAGGTAGGTGTACAGCCCTGTTCACTCTCCAGTAGGGAGGTGTACAGGCCTGTTCATTATCGAGTAAGTAGGTGTACAGCCCTGTACACTCTCCAGTAGGTAGGTGTACAGCCCTGTTCATTCTCCAGTAGGTAGGTGTACAGCCCTGTTCATTCTCCAGTAGGTAGGTGTACAGCCCTGTTCACTCTCCAGTATGTAGGTGTACAGCCCTGTTCACTCTCCAGCAGGTAGGTGTACAGCCCTTTTCACTCTCTAGTAGGTAAGTTTACAGCCCTGTTCATTATCCAGTAGTTCAGTATACAGACCTGTTCACTCTCCATTAGATAGGTGTACAGCTCTGTTCACTCTCCAGTAGGTAGGTGTACAGCCCTGTTCACTCACCGGTAGGTAGGTGTACAGCCCCGTTCACTCTCCTTCGGTAGGTGTACAGCCCTGTTCATTCTCCAGTAGGTATGTGTACAGACCTGTTCACTCTCCAGTAGGAAGGTGTGCAGCCCTGTTCACTCTCCTGTAGGTAGGTGTACAGCCTTGTTCACTCTCCAGTAGGTAGGTGTACACACCTGTTCATTCTCCAGTAGGTAGGTGTACAGCCCTGTTCATTCTCCAGTATGTAGGTGTACAGTCTGTTCATTCTCAAGTAGGTAGGAATACAGCCCTGTTCATTATCGAGTAGCTAGGTGTACAGCCCGGTTCACTCTCCAGTAGGTAGGTGTACAGCCCTGTTCATTCTCCAGTCGTTCGGTGCACAGACCTTTTCACTCTCCTTTTGGTAGGTGTACAGCTCTGTTCACTCTCCAGTAGGTAGGTGTACAGCCCTGTTCACTCAACAGTAGGTAGGTGTACAGCCCTGTTCACTCTCCTAAGGTAGGTGTACAGCTCTGTTTATTCTCCAGTAGGTAGGTGTACAGCACAGTTCCCTCTCCAGTAGGTAGGTATACAGTCCTGTTCACTCTCCAATAGGTCGATGTAAAGCCCTGTTCACACTCCATTAGGTAGGTGTACAGCCCTGTTCATTCTCCAATAGGTAGGTGTACAGCCCTGTTCACTCTCCAGTAGGTAGGTCTACAGCCCTGTTCACTCTCCAGTAGGTAGGTGTACAGCCCTGTTCACTCTCCAGTAGGTAGGTGTGCAGCACTGTTCACTCTCCAGTAGATATGTGTATAGCCCTGTTCATTCTCCAGTAGGTAGTTGTACAGCCCTGTTCACTCTCCAGTAGGTAGGTGTACAGCCCTGTTCATTCTCCAGTAGGTATGTGTACAGCCCTGTTCATTCTCCAGTAGGTAGGTGTACAGCCCTGTTCACTCTCCAGTAGGTAGGTGTACAGCCCTGTTCATTCTCCAGTAGGTAGTTGTACAGCCCTGTTCACTCTCCAGTAGGTAGTTGTACAACCCTTTTCACTCTCTAGCAGGTATCTGTACATCCCTGTTCATTCTCCAGTATGTAGCTGCACAGAGCTGTTAATTCTCCAGGAGGTAGATGTACAGCCCTCTTCACTCTCCAGGAGGTATGTGTTCAGCCCTCTTCATTCTCCAGTTGGTAGGTTTAAAACCCTATTCACTTTCCTGTAGGAAGGTGTACAGACCTGTTCACTCTCCAGTAGGTAGGTGTACAGCCCTGTTCACTCTCCAGCAGGTAGGTGTACAGCCCTGTTCACTCTCTGGAAGGTAAGTTTACAGCCCTGTTCATTCTCCAGTAGTTCGGTGTTCAGACATGTTCACTCTCCATTAGGTAGGTGTACAGCCCTGTTCACTCACCAGTAGGTAGGTGTACAGCGCTCTTCACTCTCCAGTCGGTAGGTATACATCCCTGTTCATTCTCCAGTAGGTAGGTGTACAGCCCTGTTTACTGTCCAGTAGGTAGGAGTACAGCCCTGTTCACTCTCCAGTAGGTATGTGTACAGCCCTGTTCACTCTCCAATAGGTAGATGTACAGGCCTGTTCACTCTCCAATAGATAGGTGTACAGACCTGTTCATTCTCCAGTAGGTAGGTGTACAGCTGTGTTTATTCTCCAGGAGGTAGTTGTACAGCCCTGTTCACTCTCCAGTAGGTAGGTGTACAGTCCTGTTCACTCTCCAGTAGGTAGGTGTACAGCCCTGTTCACTCTCCAGTAGGTAGGTGTACAGCCCTGTTCATTCTCCAGTAGGTAGGTGTACAGCCTTGTTCACTCTCCAGTAGGTAGGTGTACACACCTGTTCATTCTCCAGTAGGTAGGTGTACAGCCCTGTTCATTCTCCAGTATGTAGGTGTACAGCCTGTTCATTCTCAAGTAGGTAGGAATACAGCCCTGTTCATTATCGAGTAGCTAGGTGTACAGCCCGGTTCACTCTCCAGTAGGTAGGTGTACAGCCCTGTTCATTCTCCAGTAGTTCGGTGCACAGACATTTTCACTCTCCTTTTGGTAGGTGTACAGCTCTGTTCACTCTCCAGTAGGTAGGTGTACAGCCCTGTTCACTCAACAGTAGGTAGGTGTACAGCCCTGTTCACTCTCCTAAGGTAGGTGTACAGCTCTGTTTATTCTCCAGTAGGTAGGTGTACAGCACAGTTCCCTCTCCAGTAGGTAGGTATACAGTCCTGTTCACTCTCCAATAGGTCGATGTAAAGCCCTGTTCACTCTCCATTAGGTAGGTGTACAGCCCTGTTCATTCTCCAGTAGGTAGGTGTACAGCCCTGTTCACTCTCCAGTAGGTAGGTCTACAGCCCTGTTCACTCTCCAGTAGGTAGGTGTACAGCCCTGTTCACTCTCCAGTAGGTAGATGTACAGCCCTGTTCACTCTCCAGTAGGTAGGTTTAAAACCCTATTCACTTTCCTCTAGGAAGGTGTACAGCCCTGTTCACTCTCCAGCAGGTAGGTGTACAGCCCTGTTCACTCTCTGGAAGGTAATTTACAGCCCTGTTCATTCTCCAGTAGTTCGGTCTACAGACATGTTCACTCTCCATTAGGTAGGTGTACAGCCCTGTTCACTCACCAGTAGGTAGGTGTACAGCGGTCTTCACTCTCCTGTCGGTAGGTATACATCCCTGTTCATTCTCCAGTAGGTAGGTGTACAGCCCTGTTTACTGTCCAGTAGGTAGGAGTACAGCCCTGTTCACTCTCCAGTAGGTATGTGTACAGCCCTGTTCACTCTCCAATAGGTAGATGTACAGGCCTGTTCACTCTCCAATAGATAGGTGTACAGACCTGTTCATTCTCCAGTAGGTAGGTGTACAGCTGTGTTTATTCTCCAGGAGGTAGTTGTACAGCCCTGTTCACTCTCCAGTAGGTAGGTGTACAGTCCTGTTCACTCTCCAGTAGGTAGGTGTACAGCCCTGTTCATTCTCCAGGAGGTATTTGTACAGCCCTGTTCACTTTTCTGTACGTAGGTGTGCACTCCTGTTCACTCTCCAGAAGGTTGGTGTACAGACCATTTCAATCTCCAGAAGCTATTTGTACATCCCTGTTCATTATCCAGTATGTAGCTGTACAGACCTGTTCATTCTACACTAGGTTGGTGTTCAGCCCTGTTCATTCTCCAGTTGCTAGGTTTAAAACTCTATTCACTCTCCTGTAGGTAGGTGTACAGCCCTGTTCACTCTCCAATTGTTAGGTGTACAGCGCTGTTCACACTCCGGCAGGTAGGTGTACAGTCCTTTTCACTCTCCATTAGTTAGGTGTACAGCCCTGTTCACATTTCATTAGGTAGGTGTGCTCTCCTGTTTACTCTCCAGCAGGTAGGTGTACTGCCCCGTTCATTCTCCAGTAGGTAGGTGTACAGCCCTAAACAAAAACAGAATTACCTGGAAAAACTCAGCAGGTCTGGCAGCATCGGCGGAGAAGAAAAGAGTTGACCTTTCGAGTCCTCATGACCCTTCGACAGAACTTGATTTCGAGTCCAAGAAAGAGTTGAAATATAAGCTGGTTTAAGGTGTGTGTGTGGGGTGCGGAGAGATACAGAGAGAGAGAGGTGCTGGTGTGGACAAACAAGCAGTGATAGAAGCAGGTCATCAAAAGATGTCAGTGACAATGGGACAATAGAACACATAGGTGTTAAAGTTAAAGTTGGTGATATTATCTAAACGAATGTGCTAATTAAGAATGGATGGTAGGGCACTCAAGGTACAGCTCTAGTGGGGGTGGGGGGAGCATAAAAGATTTAAAAATATTTAAAAATAATGGAAATAGGTGGGAAAAGAAAAATCTATAAAATTTATAGGGAAAAAAAGGAAGGGGGAACAGAAAGGGGGTGGGGATGGAGGAGGGAGCTCACGACCTAAAGTTATTGAATTCAATATTCAGTCCGGAAGGCTGTAAGGTGCCTAGTCGGAAGATGAGGTGCTGTTCCTCCAGTTTGCGTTGGGCTTCACTGGAACAATGCAGCAAGCCAAGGACAGACATGTGGGCAAGAGAGCAGGGTGGAGTGTTAAAATGGCAAGCGACAGGGAGGTTTGGGTCATTCTTGCGGACAGACCGCAGGTGTTCTGCAAGGCGGTCGCCCAGTTTACGTTTGGTCTCTCCAATGTAGAGGAGACCACATTGGGAGCAACGAATGCAGTAGACTAAGTTGGGGGAAATGCAAGTGAAATGCTGCTTCACTTGAAAGGAGTGTTTGGGTCCTTGGACGGTGAGGAGAGAGGAAGTGAAGGGGCAGGTGTTACATCTTTTGCGTGGGCATGGGGTGGTGCCATAGGAGGGGGTTGAGGAGTAGGGGGTGATGGAGGAGTGGACCAGTGTGTCCCGGAGGGAGCGATCCCTACGGAATGCCGATAAGGGGGGTGAAGGGAAGATGTGTTTGGTGGTGGCATCATGCTGGAGTTGGCGGAAATGGCGGAGGATGATCCTTTGAATGCGGAGGCTGGTGGGGTGATAAGTGAGGGCAAGGGGGACCCTATCATGTTTCTGGGAGGGAGGAGAAGGCGTGAGGGCGGATGCGCGGGAGATGGGCCGGTCACGGTTGAGGGCCCTGTCAACGACCGTGGGTGGAAAACCTCGGTTAAGGAAGAAGGAGGACATGTTAGAGGAACCGTTTTTGAAGGTAGCATCATCGGAACAGATGCGACGGAGGCGAAGGAACTGGGAGAATGGGATGGAGTCCTTACAGGAAGCGGGGTGTGAGGAGCTGTAGTCGAGGTAGCTGTGGGAGTCGGTGGGTTTGTAATGGATATTGGTGGACAGTCTGTCACCAGAGATTGAGACAGAGAGGTCAAGGAAGGGAAGGGAAGTGTCAGAGATGGTCCACGTGAAAATGATGGAGGGGTGGAGATTGGAAGCAAAATTAATAATTTTTTCCAAGTCCCGACGAGAGCATGAAGCAGCACCGAAGTAATCATCGATGTACCGGAGAAAGAGTTGTGGAAGGGGGCCGGAGTAGGACTGCAACAAGGAATGTTCCACATATCCCATAAAGAGACAGGCATAGCTGGGGCCCATGCGGGTACCCATAGCCACACCTTTTATTTGGAGGAAGTGAGAGGAGTTGAAGGAGAAATTGTTCAGCGTGAGAACAAGTTCAGCCAGACGGAGGAGAGTAGTGGTGGATGGGGATTGTTCGGGCCTCTGTTCGAGGAAGAAGCTAAGGGCCCTCAGACCATCCTGGTGGGGGATGGAGGTGTAGAGGGATTGGACGTCCATGGTGAAGAGGAAGCGGTTGGAGCCAGGGAACTGGAAATTGTTGATGTGACGTAAGGTGTCAGAGGAATCACGGATGTAGGTGGGAAGGGACTGGACAAGGGGAGAGAGAAGGGAGTCAAGATAACAAGAAATGAGTTCTGTGGGGCAGGAGCAAGCTGAGACGATCGGTCTACCGGGGCAGTTCTGTTTGTGGATTTTGGGTAGGAGATAGAAGCGGGCCGTCCGAAGTTGGGCGACTATCAGGTTGGAAGCTGTGGGAGGGAGATCCCCAGAGGAGATGAGGTCAGTGACAGTCCTGGAAACAATGGCTTGATGTTCAGTGGTGGGGTCATGGTCCAGGGAGAGGTAGGAGGAAGTGTCTGCGAGTTGACGCTCAGCCTCCGCGAGGTAGAGGTCAGTGCGCCAGACAACAACAGCACCACCCTTGTCAGCGGGTTTGATGACAATGTCAGGGTTGGACCTGAGAGAATGGAGTGCAGTAAGTTCAGAGAGAGACAGGTTAGAAGGGTGAGAGGAGCAGAGAAATTGAGACGACTAATGTCGCGCCGACAGTTCTCAATGAAAAGATCAAGAGAAGGTAAGAATCCAGAGGGAGGGGTCCAGGTGGAGGGAGAATATTGGAGGTAGGTGAAAGGATCCGTTGAACTGGGAGAGGACTCCTGCCCAAAGAAGTGAGCCCGGAGACGAAGACGGCGAAAGAAGAGTTCAGTATCATGCCGAGCCCGAAATTCACTGAGCTGAGGGCGTAAGGGTATGAAACTAAGTCCTTTGCTGAGCACTGAACGTTCAGCATCGGAGAGGGGAAGGTCAGGGGGTATAGTGAATACACGGCTGGGGCTGGGATTGGAAGATGGGGTGGGGATGGAGGGACAGGCTGGGGTGGAGGGTCCTAGATGGGTGTTGGTGTCGATGAGTTGTTGGAGCTTGCGTTCCTTAGCAGTTGAGAGAAAGAGAAAAAGTTTCTTGTTGAGGCGTCGGATGAGCCGAAGGATAAAATGAAACTGGGGGCACGCGCAGCTTTGAAAAAGGGTACGGCGGTGCTGCTGGAGGGAGAGGTCGAGTGTGTTCATATGGCGGCGCATGGCACTGAGTGTGGATTTCAGAATGTGACGGGAACAGCAGTCTGAGAAACGTTTTATGTCCCGGAGGTACCGGTAATCCTGGGTGGGTTCGAAAGATGAGGGGTGGAATTTCAGTTGAAATCCACGTGGGGTAAGTCGGAGACGGAGACAGTCACTGAGAAAGGAGATATGGCTGTGAAAGTGGGTTTTAGTAAACACCTTGTCAAACACCAGGAGGGAAATGGAAAGCAAAGAAGGTGAACAAGGCAACAGAGAGATACGGAAATCTTGTCGCAGAGAGGAACAGAACATCTTCAAGGAGGTAGGCATTTCTTGAAGAGCAGTGGCAGTCAATTAAACACAGAGATAAAACAAAAAACTGCAGATGCTGGAAATCCAAAACAAAAGCAGAATTACCTCGAAAAACTCAGCAGGTCTGGCAGCATCGGCGGAGAAGAAAAGAGTTGACGTTTTGAGTCCTCATGACCCTTCGACAGAACTTGAGTTCGAGTCCAAGAAAGAGTTGAAATATAAGTTGGTTTAAGGTGTGTGTGTGGGGTGGAGAGATAGGGAGAGAGAGAGGTGGTTGTGTAGACAAACAAGCAGTGATAGAAGCAGATCATCAAAAGATGTCAGTGACAATGGTACAAAAGAACACATAGGTGTTAAAGTTAAAGTTGGTGATATTATCTAAACGAATGTGCTAATTAAGAATGGATGGTAGGGCACTCAAGGTACAGCTCTAGTGGGGGTGGGGGGAGCATAAAAGATTTTAAAATATTTAAAAATAATGGAAATAGGTGGGAAAAGAAAAATCTATATAATTTATTGGGAAAGAAAAGGGGGAAACAGAAAGGGGGTGGGGATGGGGGAGGGAGCTCACGACCTAAAATTGTTGAATTCAATCTTCAGACCGGAAGGCTGTAAGGTGCCTAGTCGGAAGATGAGGTGTTGTTCCTCCAGTTTGCGTTGGGCTTCACTGGAACAATGCAGTAGGCCAAGGACAGACATGTGGGCAAGAGAGCAGGGTGGAGTGTTAAAATGGCAAGCGACAGGGAGGTTTGGGTCATTCTTGCGGACAGACCGCAGGTGTTCTGCAAAGCGGTCACCCAGTTTACGTTTGGTCTCTCCAATGTAGAGGAGACCACATTGGGAGCAACGAATGCAGTAGACTAAGTTGGGGGAAATGCAAGTGAAATGCTGCTTCACTTGAAAGGAATGTTTGGGCCCTTGGACGGTGAGGAGAGAGGAAGTGAAGGGGCAGGTGTTGCATCTTTTGCGTGGGCATGGGGTGGTGCCAAAGGAGGGGGTTGAGGAGTAGGGGGTGATGGAGGAGTGGACCAGGGTGTCCCGGAGGGAGCGATCCCTACGGAATGTCGATAAGGGGGGTGAAGGGAAGATGTGTTTGGTGGTGGCATCATGCTGGAGTTGGCGGAAATGGCGGAGGATGATCCTTTGAATGCGGAGGCTGGTGGGGTGATAAGTGAGGACAAGGGGGACCCTATCATGTTTCTGGGAGGGAGGAGAAGGCGTGAGGGCGGATGCGCGGGAGATGGGCCGGACACGGTTGAGGGCCCTGTCAACGACCGTGGGTGGAAAACCTCGGTTAAGGAAGAAGGAGGACATGTCAGAGGAACTGTTTTTGAAGGTAGCATCATCGGAACAGATGCGACGAAGGCGAAGGAACTGGGAGAATGGGATGGAGTCCTTACAGGAAGCGGGGTGTGAGGAGCTGTAGTCGAGGTAGCTGTGGGAGTCGGTGGGTTTGTAATGGATATTGGTGGACAGTCTATCACCAGAGATTGAGACAGAGAGGTCAAGGAAGGGAAGGGAAGTGTCAGAGATGGACCACGTGAAAATGATGGAGGGGTGGAGATTGGAAGTAAAATTAATAAATTTTTCCAAGTCCCGACGAGAGCATGAAGCAGCACCGAAGTAATCATCGATGTACCGGAGAAAAAGTTGTGGAAGGGGGCCGGAGTAGGACTGGAACAAGGAATGTTCCACATATCCCATAAAGAGACAGGCATAGCTGGGGCCCATGCGGGTACCCATAGCCACACCTTTTATTTGGAGAAAGTGAGAGGAGTTGAAGGAGAAATTGTTCAACGTGAGAACAAGTTCAGCCAGACGGAGGAGAGTAGTGGTGGATGGGGATTGTTCGGGCCTCTGTTCGAGGAAGAAGCTAAGGGCCCTCAGACCATCCTGGTGGGGGATGGAGGTGTAGAGGGATTGGACGTCCATGGTGAAGAGGAAGCGGTTGGGGCCTGGGAACTACAGCCCTGTTCACTCTCCAGTAAGTTGGTGTACATTCCTGTTCATTCTCCAATAGGTAGGTGTACAGCCCTGTTCACTCTTCAGTAGGTAGGTGTATATCCCAGTTCATTCTCCAGTAGGTTGGTGTATATCCCTGTACATTCTCCAGTATGTAGCTGTACAGACCTGTTCATTCTACACTAGGTAGTTGTACATCCCTGTTCACTCTCCAATAGGTAGGTGTACAGCCCTGTTCACTCGCCAATAGGTAGGTGTAAAGCCCTCTTAAATCTCCAGGAGGTAGTTGTTCAGCCCAGTTCATTCTCCAGTTGGTAGGTTTAAAATCTTTTTCACTTTCCAGTAGGTAGGTGTACAGCCCTGTTCATTCTCCAGTAGGTAGGTGTACAGCCCTGTTCATTCTCCAGTAGGTAGGTGTACAGCCCTGTTCATTCTCCAGTAGGTAGGTGTACAGCCCTGTTCATTCTCCACTATGTAGCTGTACAGACCTGTTCATTCTACACTAGGTAGGTGTACAGCCCTGTTCACTCTCCAGTAGGTAGGTGTACAGCCCTGTTCATTCTCCAGTAGGTAGGTGTACAGCCCTGTTCACTCTCCAGTAGGTAGGTGTACAGCCCTGTTCACTCTCCAATAGTTATATGTACAGCCCTGTTCATTCTCCAGTAGGTAGGTGTACAGACCTGTTCATTCTACACTAGGTAGGTGAACAGCCCTGTTCACTCTCCAGGAGGTAGGTGTACTGCCCTGTTCATTCTCCAGTATGTAGCTGTAAAGACCTGTTCATTCTACACTAGGTAGGTGAACAGCCCTGTTCACTCTCCAGGAGGTAGGTGTACAGCCCTGTTCACTCTCCAGTAGGTAGGTGTACAGCCCTGTTCACTCTCCAATAGGTAGATGTACAGCCCTGTTCACTCTCCAGTAGGTAGGTGTACAGCCCTGTTCACTCTCCAATAGTTAGATGTACAGCCCTGTTCATTCTCCAGTAGGTAGGTGTACTGCCCTGTTCATTCTCCAGTAGGTAGGTGTACAGAACTGTTTATTCTCCAGGAGGTAGTTGTACAGCCCTGTTCATTCTCCAGTAGGTAGGTGTACAGCCCTGATCATTCTCCATTAGTTAGTTGTACAGCCCTGTTCACTTTTCTGTAGGTAGGTGTGCACTCCTGTTCACACTCCAGTAGGTAGGTGTACATCCCTGTTCATTCTCCAGAAGGTTGGTGTACAGCCCAGTTCACTTTCCAGAAGGTATTTGTACATCCCTGTTCATTCTCCAGTATGTTGCTGTACAGACCTGTTAATTCTCCAGTAGGTAGGTGTACAGCCCTGTTCACTCTCCAGGAGGTATGTGTTCAGCCCTGTTCATTCTCCAGTTGGTAGGTTTAAAAACCTATTCACTTTCCTGTAGGTAGGTGTACAGCCCTGTTCACACTCCAGTAGGTAGGTGTACAGCCCTGTTCACTCTCCAGTTGGTTGGTGTACAGCCCTGTTCATTCTCCAGTAGGTAGGTCTACAGGCCTGATCACTCTCCAGTCGGTAGGTGTACAGTCCTGTTCACACTCCAGTAGGTAGGTGTACAGCCCTGTTCATTCTCCAGTAGGTAGGTGTACAGATCTGTTCATTCTCCAGTAGTTAAGCGTACATCCCTGTCCATTCTCCAATAGGTAGGTGTACATCCCTGATCATTCTCCAGTAGGTAGGTGTACATCCCTGTTCATTCTCCAGTATGTAGCTGTACAGACCTGTTCATTCTCCACGAGGTTGGTGTACAGCCCTGTTCACTCTCCAGGAGTTAGATGTTCAGCCTTGATCATTTCCAGTAGGTTGTTTTAAAACCCTATTCACTCTCTTGTAGGTAGGTGTACAGCCCTGTTCACTCTCCAGTAGTTAGGTGTACAGACCTGTTCACTCTCCAGCAGGTAGATGTACAGCCCTGTTCATTCTCCAGCAGTTAGGTGTACAGCCCTGTTCACTCTCCAGTAGGTAGGTTTACAGCCCTGTTCACTCTCCAGCAGTTAGGTGTACAGCCCTGTTCACTCTCCAGTAGTTAGGTGTAAAGACCTTTTCACTCTCCAGTAGTTATGTGTACAGCCCTGTTCTTTCTCCAGTAGGTAGGTCTACAGGCCTGATCACTCTCCAGTCGGTAGGTGTACAGTCCTGTTCACACTCCAGTAGGTAGGTGTACAGCCCTGTTCACTCTCCAGTAGGTAGATATACATACCTGTTCATTCTCCAGGAGGTAGGTATACAGCCCTGTTCACTCTCCAGGAGGTAGGTGTACAGACCTGTTCACTCTCCAATAGTTAGATGTACAGGCCTGTTCACTCTCCAGTAGGTTGGTCTACAGCCCTGTTCATTCTCTAGTAGGTAGGTGTACAGCCCTCTTCACTCTCCAGCAGGTAGGTGTACAGACCTGTTCACTCTCCAGTAGGTAGGTGTACAGCCCTCTTCACTCTCCAATAGGTAGGTGTACAGCCCTCTTCACTCTCCAGTAGGTAGGTGTACAGCCCTGATCATTCTCCATTAGGTAGTTGTACAGCCCTGTTCACTTTTCTGTAGGTAGGTGTGCACTCCTGTTCACACTCCAGTGGGTAGGTGTACAACCCTTTTCACTCTCCAGCAGGTAGCTGTACATCCCTGTTCATTCTCCAGAAAATTGGTGTACAGCCCAGTTCACTCTCCAGAAGGTATCTGTACATCCCTGTTCATTCTCCAGTATGTAGCTGTACAGACCTGTTAATTCTCCAGTAGGTAGGTTTAAAACCCCATTCACTTTCCTGTAGGGAGGTATACAGCCCTGTTCACTCTCCAATAGTTAGGTGTACAGCCCTGTTCACACTCCGGCAGGTAGGTGTACAGCCCTGTTCATTCTCCAGTTGGTAGGTTTAAAACCCTATTCACTTTCCTGTAGGTAGGTATACAGCCCTGTTCACTCTCCAATAATTAGGTGTACAGCCCTGTTCACTCTCCAGCAGGTAGGTGTACAGCCCTGTTCACTCTCTAGTAGGTACGTTTACAGCCCTGTTCATTCTCCAGTAGTACGGTGTACAGACCTGTTCACTCTTCTTTAGGTCGGTGTACAGCTCTGTTCAATCTCCATTAGGTATGTGTACAGCCCTGTTCACTCTCCAGTAGGTAGGTGTACAGCCCTGTTCATTCTCCAGTAGGTAGTTGTACAGCCCTGTTCTCTTTTCAGTAGGTAAGTGTACCGCCCTGTTTATTCTCCAGCAGGTAGGTCTATATCCCTGTTCACTCTCCAGTAGGTATTTGTATAGCCTTGTTCACTCTATAGCAGGTAGCTGTACATCCCTGGTCACTCTCCAGAAGCTATTTGTACATCCCTGTTCATTCTCCAGTATGTAGCTGTACAGACCTGTTCATTCTACACTAGGTAGGTGTACAGCCCTGTTCACTCTCCAGGAGGTAGGTGTACAGCCCTGTTCACTCTCCAGGAGGTAGGTGTACAGCCCTGTTCACTCTCCAATAGGTAGATGTACAGCCCTGTTCACTCTCCAATAGGTAGATGTACAGCCCTGTTCACTCTCCAATAGGTAGGTGTACAGCCCTGTTCACTCTCCAATAGGTAGGTGTACAGCCCTGTTCCCTCTCCAATAGGTAGATGTACAGCCCTGTTCACTCTCCAATAGGTAGGTGTACAGCACTGTTCACTCTCCAGCAGGTACGTGTACAGCCCTGTTCACTCTCAAGGAGGTAGGTGTACAGCCCTGATCATTCTCCATTAGTTAGTTGTACAGCCCTGTTCACTTTTCTGTAGGTAGGTGTGCACTCCTGTTCACACTCCAGTAGGTAGGTGTACAACCCTTTTCACTCTCCAGCAGGTAGCTGTACATCCCTGTTCATTCTCCAGAAGGTTGGTGTACAGCCCAGTTCACTCTCCAGAAGGTATTTGTACATCCCTGTTCATTCTCCAGTAGGTAGGTGTACAGACCTGTTAATTCTCCAGTAGGTAGGTGTACAGCCCTGTTCACTCTCCAATAGGTAGGTGTACAGCCCTCTTCACTCTCCAGGAGGTATGTGTTCAGCCCTGTTCATTCTCCAGTTGGTAGGTTTAAAACCCTATTCACTTTCCTGTAGGTAGGTATACATCCCTGTTCACTCTCCAATAGTTAGGTGTACAGCCCTGTTCACACTCCGGCAGGTAGGTGTACAGTCCTTTTCACTCTCCAGCAGATAGTTGTACAGCCCTGTTCACTCTCCAGTAGGTTGGTCTACAGCCCTGTTCATTCTCTAGTAGGTAGGTGTACAGCCCTCTTCACTCTCCAGCAGGTAGGTGTACAGACCTGTTCACTCTCCAGTAGGTAGGTGTACAACCCTCTTCACTCTCCAGTAGGTAGGTGTACAGCCCTCTTCACTCTCCAGTAGGTTGGTGTACAGCCCTGTTCATTCTCCAGTAGGTAGGTGTACAGCCCTCTTCACTCTCCAGCAGGTAGGTGTACTGACCTGTTCACTCTCCAGTAGGTAGGTGTGCAGCCCTGTTCATTCTCCAGTAGATAGGTTTAAAACCCTATTCACTCTCATGTAGGAAGGTACAGCCCTGTGCACTCTCCTGTAGGTAGGTGTACAGCCCTGTTCACTCTCCAGCAGGTAGGTGTACAGCCCTGTTCACTCTCTAGTAGGTAAGTTTACAGCCCTGTTCATTCTCCAGTAGTTCGGTGTACAGACCTGTTCACTCTCCTTTAGGTAGGTGTACAGCTCTGTTCACTCCCCAGTAGGCAGGTGTACAGCCCTGTTCACTCTCCATTACGTATATCTACAGCCCTGTTCACTCTCCAGTAGGTAGGTGTACAGCCCTGTTCACTTTCCAGTAAGTAGGTGTACATTCCTGTTCATTCTCCAATAGGTAGGTGTACAGCCCTGTTCATTCTCCAGTAGGTAGTTGTACAGCCCTGTTCTCTTTTCAGTAGGTAAGTGTACAGCCCTGTTTACTCTCCAGTAGGTAGGTGTATATCCCTGTTCACTCTCCAGTAGGTAGGAGTACAACCTTGTTCACTCTCTAGCAGGTAGCTGTACATCCCTGTTCATTCTCCAGAAGGTATCTGTACATCCCTGTTCATTCTCCAGTATGTAGCTGTACAGACCTGTTCATTATACACTAGGTAGGTGTACAGCCCTGTTCACTCTCCAGGAGGTAGGTGTACAGCCCTGTTCATTCTCCAGTACGTAGGTGTACAGCCCTGTTCACTCTCCAGTAGGTAAGTGTACAGCCCTGTTCACTCTCCAATAGGTAGATGTACAGCCCTGTTCACTCTCCAGTAGGTAGGTGTACAGCCCTGTTCACTCTCCAATAGGTAGATGTACAGCCCTGTTCATTCTCCAGTAGGTAGGTGTACAGATCTTTTTATTCTCCAGGAGGTAGTTGTACAGCCCTGTTCATTCTCCAGTATGTAGGTGTACAGCCCTGATCATTCTCCATTAGTTAGTTGTACAGCCCTGTTCACTTTTCTGTAGGTAGGTGTGCACTCCTGTTCACACTCCAGTAGGTAGGTGTACAACCCTTTTCACTCTCCAGCAGGTAGCTGTACATCCCTGTTCATTCTCCAGTATGTAGCTGTACAGACCTGTTAATTCTCCAGTAGGTAGGTGTACAGCCCTCTTCACTCTCCAGGAGGTAGGTGTTCAGCCCTGTTCATTCTCCAGTTGGTAGGTTTAAAACCCTATTCACTTTCCTGTAGGTAGGTGTACAGCCCTGTTCACACTCCAGCAGGTAGGTGTACAGTCCTGTTCACTCTCCAGCAGATAGTTGTACAGCCCTGTTCACTCTCCAGTAGGTAGGTGTACAGCCCTGTTCACACTCCAGCAGGTAGGTGTACAGTCCTGTTCACTCTCCAGCAGATAGTTGTACAGCCCTGTTCCCTCTCCAGTAGGTAGGTGTACAGCCCTGTTCATTCTCCAGTAGGTAGGTGTACAGCCCTCTTCACTCTCCAGTAGGTAGGTGTACAGCCCTGTTCACTCTCCAGTCGGTAGGTGTACAGCCCTCTTCACTCTCCAGTAGGTCGGTGTACAGCCCTCTTCACTCTCCAGTAGGTAGGTGTACAGCCCTGTTCACTCTCCAGTAGGTAGGTGTACAGAACTGTTCACTCTCCAGTAGGTAGGTTTTCAGCCTTGTTCATTCTCCAGTAGGTAGTTTTAAAACCCTATTCACTCTCCAGTAGGTAGGTGTACAGCCCTGTTCACTCTCCAGCAGGTAGGTGTACAGCCCTGTTCACTCTACTGTAGGTAGGTGTACAGCCCTGTTCACTCTCCAGCAGGTAGGTGTACAGCCCTGTTCACTCTCTAGTAGGTAAGTTTACAGCCCTGTTAATTCTCCAGCAGTTCGGTGTACAGACCTGTTCACTCTCCTTTAGGTAGGTGTACAGCTCTGTTCACTCCCCAGTAGGCAGGTGTACAGCCCTGTTCACTCTCCAGTAGGTAGGTATACAGCCCTGTTCATTCTCCAATAGGTAGATTTACAGCCCTGTTCACTCTCCATTACGTCTATCTACAGCCCTGTTCACTCTCCAGTAGGTAGGTGTACAGCCCTCTTCACTCTCCAGCAGGTAGATGTACAGCCCTGTTCACTCTCAAGGAGGTAGGTGTACAGCCCTGTTCACTCTCCAATAGTTAGATGTACAGCCCTGTTCACTCTCCAGGAGGTATGTGTTCAGCCCTGTTCATTCTCCAGTTGGTAGGTTTAAAACCCTATTCACTTTCCTGTAGGTAGGTATACATCCCTGTTCACTCTCCAATAGTTAGGTGTACAGCCCTATTCACACTCCGGCAGGTAGGTGTACAGTAATTTTCACTCTCCAGCAGATAGTTGTACAGCCCTGTTCACTCTCCAGTAGGTTGGTCTACAGCCCTGTTCATTCTCTAGTCGGCAGGTGTACAGCCCTGATCATTCTCCATTAGTTAGTTGTACAGCCCTGTTCACTTTTCTGTAGGTAGGTGTGCACTCCTGTTCACACTCCAGTGGGTAGGTGTACATCCCTGTTCATTCTCCAGAAGGTTGGTGTACAGCCCAGTTCACTCTCCAGAAGGTATCTGTACATCCCTGTTCATTCTCCAGTATGTAGCTGTACAGACCTGTTCATTCTCCAGTAGGTAGGTGTACAGCCCTCTTCACTCTCCAGGAGGTAAGTGTACAGACCTGTTCATTCTCCAGTAGGTAGGTGTACAGCCCTCTTCACTCTCCAGGAGGTATGTGTTCAGCTCTGTTCATTCTCCAGTTGGTAGGTTTAAAACCCTATTCACTTTCCTGTAGGTAGGTATACATCCCTGTTCACTCTCCAATAGTTAGATGTACAGCCCTGTTCACACTCCGGCAGGTAGGTGTACAGCCCAGTTCACTCTCCAGTAGGTTGGTGTACAGACCTTTTAATTCTCCAGTAGGTAGGTGTACAGCCCTGTTCATTCTCCAGTAGGTAGGTTTAAAACCCTATTCACTCTCCTGTAGGAAGGTACAGCCTTGTGCACTCTCCAGTAGGTAGGTGTACAGCCCTGTTCACTCTCCAATAGGTAGGTGTACAGCCCTCTTCACTCTCCAGTAGGTTGGTGTACAGCCCTGTTCATTCTCCAGTAGGTAGGTGTACAGACCTGTTCATTCTCCAGTAGGTAGGTTTAAAACCCTATTCACTCTCCTGTAGGAAGGTACAGCCTTGTGCACTCTCCAGTAGGTAGGTGTACAGCCCTGTTCACTCTCCAGTAGGTAGGTGTACAGCCCTCTTCACTCTCCAGTAGGTAGGTGTACAGCCCTGTTCACTCTCCAGTCGGTAGGTGTACAGACCTCTTCCCTCTCCAGTAGGTAGGTGTACAGCCCTCTTCACTCTCCAGTAGGTCGGTGTACAGCCCTCTTCACTCTCCAGTAGGTAGGTGTACAGCCCTGTTCACTCTCCAGTAGGTCGGTGTACAGAACTGTTCACTCTCCAGTAGGTAGGTTTTCAGCCTTGTTCATTCTCTAGTAGGTAGGTTTAAAACCCTATTCACTCTCCAGTAGGTTGGTGTACAGCCCTGTTTACTCTCCAGCAGGTAGGTGTACAGCCCTGTTCACTCTCCAGTAGGTAGGTGTACAGCCCTGTTCACTCTCCAGCAGGTAGGTGTACAGCCCTGTTCACTCTCTATTAGGTAAGTTTACAGCCCTGTTCATTCTCCAGTAGTTCGGTGTACAGACCTGTTCACTCTCCTTTAGGTAGGTGTACAGCTCTGTTCACTCCCCAGTAGGCAGGTGTACAGCCCTGTTCACTCTCCAGTAGGTAGGTATACAGTCCTGTTCACTCTCCAATAGGTCGGTGTACAGCCCTGTTCATTCTCCAATAGGTAGATTTACAGACCTGTTCACTCTCCAGTAGTTAGGTGTGCAGCCCAGTTCATTCTCCAGTAGGTAGGTGTACAGCCCTGTTCAAACACCAGTAGGTAGGTGTACAGCCCTGTTCACTCTCCTTAGGTAGGTGTACAGCCCTGTTCATTCTCCAGCAGGTAGGTGTATAGACCTGTTCACTCTCCAGTAGGTAGGTGTACAGCACTGTTCATTCCCCAGTAGTTATGTGTACAGACCTGTTCACGCTCCAGTAGGTAGGTGTACAGCCCTGTTCACACTCCAGTAGGTAGGTGTATAGCACTGTTCACTCTCCAGTAGGTAGGTGTACAGCCCTGTTCACTCTCCAGTAGGTAGGTGTGCAGCCCTGTTCATTCTCCAGTAGGTCGGTGTGCAGCCCTGTTCACTCTCCAGTAGGTAGGTGTACAGCCCTGTTCACTCTCCTGTAGGTAGGTGTACAGCCCAGTTCATTCTCCAGTAGGTAGATATACAGCCCTGTTCACTCTCCAGTAGGTAGTTGTACATCCCGGTTCATTCTCCAGTAGGTAGGTTTACAGCCCTGTTCATTCTCCTGTAGGTAGGTGTACAGCCCTGTTCATTCTCCAGTAGGTAGGTGTACACAACTGTTCATTCTCCAGTAGGTAGGTGTACAGCCCTGTTCATTCTCCAATACGTAGGTGA
The DNA here is from genome assembly GCA_026770705.1 of Isurus oxyrinchus. NCBI lineage: Eukaryota > Metazoa > Chordata > Chondrichthyes > Lamniformes > Lamnidae > Isurus > Isurus oxyrinchus. The sequence goes on along the minus strand of JANJGN010000139.1, from coordinate 1,161,712 downwards.
ACAGCCCTGTTCACTCTCCATTAGGTACGTGTACAGCCCTGTTTACTCTCCAGTAGGTAGGTGTACAGCCCTGTTCATTCTCCAAGAGGTAGATTTACAGCCCTGTTCACTCTCAATTACGTATGTCTACAGCCCTGTTCACTCTCCAGTAGTTAGGTGTACAGCCCAGTTCTCTTTACAGTAGGTAAGTGTACGGTCCTGTTTACTCTCCAGCAGGTAGGTGTATATCCCTGTTCATTCTCCAGTAGGTAGGTGTACAGCCCTGTTCACTCTCCAGTCGGTAGGTGTACACAAGTGTTCATTCTCCAGTAGTTCGGTGTACAGCCCTGTTCACTCTCCTTGAGGTAGGTGTACAGATCTGTTCACTCTCCAGTAGGTAGGTGTACAGGTGTAATACACCTTTAAGAGAATGTCAACAGATTGACCATGTGACTCTATTAGCCAATTGCTATGTAGCGTGGGTTACCATGTTAACCAGTAGTTTAGAAAAGGGTCTGGTGGGTGAAGCACATGTATTTGTGCTCTTTCAATTGTGTTAATAAACAGAATGTTCTTCATCATCCATTGATCTCTGAATCTGCAGTATACCCTTAATCAACTCACTCTCCAGTGGACAGGTGAACAACAGTGCTCACGGAATGAAATAACCAGAAAGAAGGAACATAACAACGTGATTTGAAACTCTCTCTCGTTTTGGTTAGTGTACTGGGTGTGACTGTCTCTCTGGTTAGTGTACTGGGTGTCACTCTGTCTCTCTGGTTAGTGTACTGGGTGTGACTCTGTCTCTCTGGTTAGTGTACTGGGTGTGACTCTGTCTCTCTGGTTAGTGTACTGGGTGTGACTCTGTCTCTCTGGTTAGTGTACTGGGTGTGACTCTGTCTCTCTGGTTAGTGTACTGGGTGTGACTCTGTCTCTCTGGTTCGTGTACTGGGTGTGACTCTTTCTCTCTGGTTAGTGTACTGGGTGTGACACTCGCTCTGGTTAGTGTATTGGGTGTGACTCTGTCTCTCTGGTTAGTGTACTGGGTGTGACTGTCTCTCTGGTTAGTGTACTGGGTGTGACTGTCTCTCTGGTTAGTGTACTGGGTGTGACTCTGTCTCTCTGGTTAGTGTACTGGGTGTGACTCTCTCTCTGGTTAGTGTACTGGGTGTGACTCTCTCTGGTTAGTGTACTGGGTGTGACTCTGTCTCTCTGGTTAGTGTACTGGGTGTGACTCTGTCTCTCTGGTTAGTGTACTGGGTGTGACTCTGTCTCTCTGGTTAGTGTACTGGGTGTGACTCTGTCTCTCTGGTTAGTGTACTGGGTGTGACTCTGTCTCTCTGGTTAGTGTACTGGGTGTGACTCTATCTCTCTGGTTAGTGTACTGGGTGTGACTCTGTCTCTCTGGTTAGTGTACTGGGTGTGATTCTGTCTCTCTGGTTAGTGTACTGGGTGTGACTCTGTCTCTCTGGTTAGTGTACTGGGTGTGACTCTGTCTCTCTGGTTAGTGTACTGGGTGTGACTCTATCTCTCTGGTTAGTGTACTGGGTGTGAGTCTGTCTCTCTGGTTAGTGTACTGGGAGTGATTCTCCCTCTGGTTAGTGTACTGGGTGTGACTCTGTCTCTCTGGTTAGTGTACTGGGTGTGACTCTGTCTCTCTGGTTAGTGTACTGGGTGTGACTCTATCTCTCTGGTTAGTGTACTGGGTGTGACTCTGTCTCTCTGGTTAGTGTACTGGGTGTGACTCTGTCTCTCTGGTTAGTGTACTGGGTGTGACTGTCTCTCTGGTTAGTGTACTGGGTGTGACTGTCTCTCTGGTTAGTGTACTTGGTGTGTCTCTGTCTCTCTGGTTAGTGACTGGGTGTGACTCTCTCTCTCTGGTGAGTGTACTGGGTGTGATTCTGTCTCTCTGGTTAGTGTAATGGGTGTGACTGTGTCTCTCTGGTTAGTGCACTGTGTGTGACTCTCACTCTCTGGTTAGTGTACTGGGTGTGACTCTGTCTCTCTGGTTAGTGTACTGGGTGTGACTCAGTCTCTCTGGTTAGTGCACTGGGTGTGACTCTGTCTCTCTGGTTCGTGTACTGTGTGACTCTGTCTCTCTGGTTAGTGTACTGGGTGTTACTCTCTCTCTCTGGTTAGTGTACTGGGTGTGACTCTGTCTCTCTGGTTAGTGTACTGGATGTTACTCTGTCTCTCTGGTTCGTGTACTGTGTGTGACTCTGACTCTCTGGTTCGTGTACTGGGTGTGACTCTGTCTCTCTGGTTCGTGTAATGGGTGAGACTGTGTCTCTCTGGTTAGTGTACTGGGTGTGACTGTGTCTCTCTGGTCAGTCTACTGGGTGTGACTGTCTCTCTCTGGTTAGTGTACTGGGTGTGACTCTGTCTCTCTGGTTAGTGTACTGTGTGTGACTCTGTCTCTCTGGTTAGTGTACTGGGTGTGACTCTGTCTCTCTGGTTAGTGTACTGGGTGTGACTCAGTCTCTCTGGTTAGTGTACTGGGTGTGACTCTGTTTTTCTGGTTAGTGTACTGGGTGTGACTCTGTCTCTCTGGTTAGTGTACTGGGTGTGACTCTGTTTCTCTGGTTAGTGTACTGGGTGTGACTCTGTCTCTCTGGTTAGTGTACTGGGTGTGTCTCTGTCTCTCTGGTTAGTGTACTGGGTGTGTCTCTGTCTCTCTGGTTAGTGTACTGGGTGTGATTCTGTCTCTCTGGTTAGTGTACTGGGTCTGACTTTGTCTGGTTAGTGTTCTGGGTGTGTCTCTCCCTCACTGGTTAGTGTACTGGGTGTGACTCTCCCTTTCTGGTTAGTGTACTGGGTGTGACTCTCTCTGGTTAGTGTACTGGGTGTGACTCTCTCTGGTTAGTGTACTGGTTGTGACTCTCTCTCTGGTTAGTGTACTGGGAGTGACTCTGTCTCTCTGGTTAGTGTACTGGGAGTGACTCTGTCTCTCTGGTCAGTGTACTGGGAGTGACTCTGTCTCTCTGGTCAGTGTACTGGGTGTGACTCTGTCTCTCTGGTTAGTGTACTGGGTGTGACTCTGTTTCTCTGGTTAGTGTACTGGGTGTGACTCTGTCTCTCTGGTTAGTGTACTGGGTGTGTCTCTGTCTCTCTGGTTAGTGTACTGGGTGTGTCTCTGTCTCTCTGGTTAGTGTACTGGGTGTGATTCTGTCTCTCTGGTTAGTGTACTGGGTCTGACTTTGTCTGGTTAGTGTTCTGGGTGTGTCTCTCCCTCACTGGTTAGTGTACTGGGTGTGACTCTCCCTTTCTGGTTAGTGTACTGGTTGTGACTCTGTCTCTCTGGTTAGTGTACTGGGTGTGACTCTCTCTGGTTAGTGTACTGGTTGTGACTCTCTCTCTGGTTAGTGTACTGGTTGTGACTCTCTCTCTGGTTAGTGTACTGGGAGTGACTCTGTCTCTCTGGTTAGTGTACTGGGAGTGACTTGGTCTCTCTGGTCAGTGTACTGGGAGTGACTCTGTCTCTCTGCTCAGTGTACTGGGAGTGACTCTGTCTCTCTGGTCAGTGTACTGGGTGTGACTCTGTCTCTCTGGTCAGTGTACTGGGTGTGACTCTGTCTCTCTGGTCAGTGTACTGGGTGTGACTCTGTCTCTCTGGTTAGTGTACTGGGTGTGACTCTCCCTCTCTGGTTAGTGTACTGTGTGTGACTCTGTCTCTCTGGTTCGTGTACTGGTTGTGACTCTGTCTTTCTGGTTCGTGCACTGCGTGTGACTATGTCTCTCTGGTTAGTGTACTGGGTGTGACTCTGTCTCTCTGGTTAGTGTACTGTGTGTTACTCTCCCTCTCTGGTTATTGTACTGGGTGTTACTCTCCCTCTCTGGTTAGTGTACAGGGTGTGACTCTCCCTCTCTGGTTAGTGTACTGGGTGTGACTCTCCCTCTCTGGTTAGTGTACTGGGTGTGACTCTATGTATCTGGTTAGTGTACTGGGTGTGACTCTCTCTCTCTGGTTAGTGTACTGGGTGTGACTCTCCCTCTCTGGTTAGTGTACTGGGTGTGACTGTGTCCCTCTGGTTAGTGTACTGGGTGTGACTGTGTCCCTCTGGTTAGTGTACTGGGTGTGACTGTGTCCCTCTGGTTAGTGTACTGGGTGTGACTGTGTCCCTCTGGTTAGTGTACTGGGTGTGACTGTGTCCCTCTGGTTAGTGTACTGGGTGTGACTCTGTCCCTCTGGTTAGTGTACTGGGTGTGACTCTGTCCCTCTGGTTAGTGTACTGGGTGTGACTCTGTCCCTCTGGTTAGTGTACTGGGTGTGATTCTGTCCCTCTGGTTAGTGTACTGGGTGTGACTCTGTCCCTCTGGTTAGTGTACTGGGTGTGACTCTGTCTCTCTGGTTAGTGTATTGGTGTGACTCTGTCTCTCTAGTTAGTGTACTGGGTGTGACTCTGTCTCTCTAGTTAGTGTACTGGGTGTGATACTTTCTCTCTGGTTAGTGTACTGGGTCTGACTCTGTCTGGTTAGTGTTCTGGTTGTGTCTCTCCCTCTCTGGTTAGTGTACTGGGTGTGACTCTCCCTCACTGGTTAGTGTACTGGGTGTGACTCTCTCTCTCTGGTTAGTGTACTGGGTGTGACTGTCTCTTTGGTTAGTGTACTGGGTGTGACTCTGTCTCTCTGGTTAGTGTACTGGGTGTGACTCTGTCTCTCTGGTTAGTGTACTGGGTGTGACTCTGTCTCTCTGGTTAGTGTACTGGGTGTGACTCTCCCTCTCTGGTTAGTGTACTGGGTGTGACTGTCTCTCTGGTTCGTGTACTGGGTGTGACGATGTATCTCTGGTTAGTGTACTGGGTGTGACTGTCTCTCTGGTTCGTGTACTGGGTGTGACGATGTATCTCTGGTTAGTGTACTGGGTGTGACCCTGTCCCTCTGGTTAATGTACTGGGTGTGACTCTATCTCTCTGGTTAATGTATTGGGTGTGACTGTGTCTCTCTGGTCAGTGTACTGGGTGTGACTCTGTCTCTCTGGTCAGTGTACTGGGTGTGACTCTGTCTCTCTGGTTAGTGTACTGGGTGTGACTCTGTCTCTCTGGTTAGTGTACTGGTTGTGACTCTCCCTCTCTGGTTAGTGTACTGGATGTGACTCTATCTCTCTGGTTAGTGTACTGGGTGTGACTCTCTCTCTCCGGTTAGTGCACTGGGTGTGACTCTCCCTCTCTGGTTAGTGTACTGTGTGTGACTATGTCTCTCTGGTTCAAGTACTGGTTGTGACTCTGTCTCTCTGGTTAGTGTAATGGGTGTGACTCTGTCTCTCTGGTTCCTGTACTGGGTGTGACTCTGTCTCTCTGGTTAGTGTACTGGGTGTGACTCTGTCTCTCTGGTTAGTGTACTGGTTGTGACTCTGTCTCTCTGGTTAGTGTAATGGGTGTGACTCTGTCTCTCTGGTTCGAGTACTGGTTGTGACTCTGTCTCTCTGGTTCGAGTACTGGTTGTGACTCTGTCTCTCTGGTTCCTGTACTGGGTGTGACTCTGTCTCTCTGGTTCGTTTACTGGGTGTGACTCTGTCTCTCTGGTTAGTGTACCGGGTGTGACTCTGTCTCTCTGGTTAGTGTACTGGGTGTGACTCTGTCTCTCTGGTTAGTGTACTGGGTGTGACTCTCTCTCTCTGGTTAGTGTACTGGGTGTGACTCTATCTCTCTGGTTAGTGTACTGGGTGTGACTCTGTCTCTTTGGTTAGTGTACTGGGTGTGACTCTGTCTCTCTGGTTCGTGTACTGGGTGTGTCTCTCCCTCTCTGGTTAGTGTACTGGGTGTGACTCTGTCTCTCTGTTTAGTGTACTGGGTGTGACTCTGTCTCTCTGTTTAGTGTACTGGTTGTGAGTCTGTCTCTCTGGTTAGTGTACTGGGTGTGACTGTCTCTCTGGTTAGTGTACTGGGTGTGACTCTCTCTCTGGTTAGTGTACTGGGTGTGACTGTCTCTCTGGTTAGTGTACTGGGTGTGAATGTCTCTCTGGTTAGTGTACCGGGTGTGACTCTGTCTCTCTGGTTAGTGTACTGGGTGTGACTCTGTCTCTCTGGTTAGTGTACTGGGTGTGACTCTGTCCCTCTGGTTAGTGTACTGGGTGTGACTCTGTCTCTCTGGTTAGTGTACTGGGTGTGACTCTATCTCTTTGGTTAGTGAACTGGGTGTGACTCTGTCTCTTTGGTTAGTGTACTGGGTGTGACTCTGTCTTTCTGGTTCGTGTACTGGGTGTGACGATGTCTCTCTGGTTAGTGTACTGGGTGTGACTCTGTCCCTCTGGTTAGTGTACTGGGTGTGACTCTGTCCCTCTGGTTAGTGTACTTGTTGGGACACTATCTGGTTAGTGTACTGGGTGTGACTCTGTCTCTCTGGTCAGTGTACTGGGTGTGACTGTGTCTCTCTGGTTAGTGTACTGGGTGTGACTCTGTCTCTCTGGTTAGTGTACTGGGTGTGACACTGTCTCTCTGGTTAGTGTACTGGGTGTGACTCCCTCTCTCTGGTTAGTGTACTGGTTGTGACTCTATCTCTCTGGTTAGTGTACTGGGTGTGACTCTATCTCTCTGGTTAGTGTACTGGGTGTGACTCTGTCTCTCTGGTTAGTGTACTGGGTGTGACTCTGTCTCTCTGGTTAGTGTACTGGGTGTGACTCTGTCTCTCTGGTTAGTGTACTGGGTGTGACTCTGTCTCTCTGGTTAGTGTACTGGGTGTGACTCTGTCTCTCTGGTTAGTGTACTGGTTGTGACTCTGTCTCTCTGGTTCGAGTACTGGTTGTGAGTCTGTCTCTCTGGTTCGTTTACCGGGTGTGACTCTGTCTCTCTGGTTAGTGTACTGGGTGTGACTCTGTCTCTCTGGTTAGTGTACTGGGTGTGACTCCCTCTCTCTGGTTAGTGTACTGGGTGTGACTCTATCTCTCTGGTTAGTGTACTGGGTGTGACTCTGTCTCTCTGGTTAGTGTACTGGGTGTGACTCTGTCTCTCTGGTTAGTGTACTGGGTGTAACTCTGTCTCTCTCGTTCGTGTACTTGGTGTGACTCTGTCTCTCTGGTTAGTGTACTGGTTGTGACTGTCTCTCTGGTTAGTGTACTGGTTGTGACTGTGTCTCTGGTTAGTGTACTGGGTGTGACTGTCTCTCTGGTTAGTGTACTGGGTGTGACTGTCTCTCTGGTTAGTGTACTGGGTGCGAATGTCTCTCTGGTTAGTGTACTGGGTGTGACTCTGTCCCTCTGGTTAGTGTACTGGGTGTGACTCTGTCCCTCTGGTTAGTGTACTTGTTGGGACACTATCTGGTTAGTGTACTGGGTGTGACTCTGTCTCTGGTTAGAGTACTGGGTGTGACTCTGTCTCTCTGGTTAGTGTACTGGGTGTGACTCTGTTTCTCTGGTTATTGTACTGGGTGTGACCTTGTCTCTCTGGTTAGTGGACTGGGTGTGACTCTGTCTGGTTAGTGTACTGGGTGTGACTCTGTCTCTCTGGTTAGTGTACTGGGTGTGACTCTGTCTCTCTGGTTAGTGTACTGGGAGTGACTTTGTCTCTCTGGTTAGTGTACTGGGTGTGACTTTGTCTCTCTGGTTAGTGTACTGGGTGTGACTGTCTCTCTGGTTAGTGTACTGGTTGTGACTCTGTCTCTCTGGTTAGTGTACTGGGTGTGACTCTGTCTCTCTGGTTAATGTACTGGGTCTGACTCTGTCTCTCTGGTAAGGTTACTGGGTGTGACTCTGTCTCTCTGGTTAGGTTACTGGGTGTGACTCTGTCTCTCTGGTTAGTGTACTGTGTGTGACTCTGTCTCTCTGGTTAGTGTACTGGGTGTGACTGTCTCTCTGGTTAGTGTACTGGGTGTGACTCTGTCCGTCTGGTTAGTGTACTGGGTGTGACTGTGTCCCTCAGGTTAGTGTACTGCGTGTGACTCTCCCTGTCTGGTTAGTGTACTGGGTGTGACTCTGTCTCTCTGGTTCGAGTACTGGTTGTGACTCTGTCTCTCTGGTTCGAGTACTGGTTGTGAGTCTGTCTCTCTGGTTCATTTACCGGGTGTGACTCTGTCTCTCTGGTTAGTGTACTGGGTGTGACTCTGTCTCTCTGGTTAGTGTACTGGGTATGACTCCCTCTCTCTGGTTAGTGTACTGGGTGTGACTCTATCTCTCTGGTTAGTGTACTGGGTGTGACTCTGTCTCTCTGGTTAGTGTACTGGGTGTGACTCTGTCTCTCTGGTTAGTGTACTGCGTGTAACTCTGTCTCTCTCGTTCGTGTACTTGGTGTGACTCTGTCTCTCTGGTTAGTGTACTGGTTGTGACTGTCTCTCTGGTTAGTGTACTGGTTGTGACTGTGTCTCTGGTTAGTGTACTGGGTGTGACTGTCTCTCTGGTTAGTGTACTGGGTGTGACTGTCTCTCTGGTTAGTGTACTGGGTGCGAATGTCTCTCTGGTTAGTGTACTGGGTGTGACTCTGTCCCTCTGGTTAGTGTACTGGGTGTGACTCTGTCCCTCTGGTTAGTGTACTTGTTGGGACACTATCTGGTTAGTGTACTGGGTGTGACTCTGTCTCTGGTTAGAGTACTGGGTGTGACTCTGTCTCTCTGGTTAGTGTACTGGGTGTGACTCTGTTTCTCTGGTTATTGTACTGGGTGTGACCTTGTCTCTCTGGTTAGTGGACTGGGTGTGACTCTGTCTGGTTAGTGTACTGGGTGTGACTCTGTCTCTCTGGTTAGTGTACTGGGTGTGACTCTGTCTCTCTGGTTAGTGTACTGGGAGTGACTTTGTCTCTCTGGTTAGTGTACTGGGTGTGACTTTGTCTCTCTGGTTAGTGTACTGGGTGTGACTGTCTCTCTGGTTAGTGTACTGGTTGTGACTCTGTCTCTCTGGTTAGTGTACTGGGTGTGACTCTGTCTCTCTGGTTAATGTACTGGGTCTGACTCTGTCTCTCTGGTAAGGTTACTGGGTGTGACTCTGTCTCTCTGGTTAGGTTACTGGGTGTGACTCTGTCTCTCTGGTTAGTGTACTGTGTGTGACTCTGTCTCTCTGGTTAGTGTACTGGGTGTGACTGTCTCTCTGGTTAGTGTACTGGGTGTGACTCTGTCCGTCTGGTTAGTGTACTGGGTGTGACTGTGTCCCTCAGGTTAGTGTACTGCGTGTGACTCTCCCTGTCTGGTTAGTGTACTGGATGTGACTCTATCTCTCTGGTTAGTGTACTGGGTGTGACTCTCTCTATCTGGTTAGTGTACTGGGTGTGACTCTCCCTCTCTGGTTAGTGTACTGGTTGTGACTCTGTCTCTCTGGTTCGTGTACTGGTTGTGACTATGTCTCTCTGGTTCGTGTACTGGGTGTGACTCTGTCTCTCTGGTTCGTGTACTGGTTGTGACCCTGTCTCTCTGGTTAGTGGACTGGGTGTGACTGTCTCTCTGGTTAGTGTACTGTGTGTGACGATGTCTCTCTGGTTAGTGTACTGGGTGTGACTCTGTCCCTCTGGTTAGTGTACTGGATGTGACTCTATCTCTCTGGTTAGTGTACTGGGTGTGACTCTGTCTCTCTGGTTAGTGTACTGGGTGTGACTCTGTCTCTCTGGTTAGTGTACTGGGTGTGACTCTGTCTCTCTGGTTAGTGTACTGGGTGTGACGATGTCTCTCTGGTTAGTGTACTGGGTGTGACTCTGTCCCTCTGGTTAGTGGACTGGGTGTGACTCTGTCCCTCTGGTTAGTGGACTGGGTGTGACTCTGTCCCTCTGGTTAGTGTGCTTGTTGGGACACTATCTGGTTAGTGTACTGTGTGTGATTCTGTCTCTGGTTAGAGTACTGGGTGTGACTGTCTCTCTGGTTAGTGTACTGAGTGTGACGATGTCTCTCTGGTTAGTGTACTGGGTGTGACTCTGTCCCTCTGGTTAGTGTACTGGGTGTGACTGTGTCCCTCTGGTTAGTGTACTGGGTGTGATTCTGTCTCTCTGGTTAGTGTACTGGGTGTGATTCTGTCTCTCTGGTTAGTGTACTGGGTGTGACTCTGTCTCTCTGGTTAGTGTACTGGGTGTGACGATGTCTCTCTGGTTAGTGTACTGGGTGTGACTCTGTCCCCCTGGTTAGTGTACTGGGTGTGACTCTGTCCCTCTGGTTAGTGGACTGGGTGTGTCTCTGTCCCTCTGGTTAGTGTACTTGTTGGGACACTATCTGGTTAGTGTACTGTGTGTGATTCTGTCTCTGGTTAGAGTACTGGGTGTGACTGTCTCTCTGGTTAGTGTACTGAGTGTGACGATGTCCCTCTGGTTAGTGTACTGGGTGTGACTCTGTCCCTCTGGTTAGTGTACTGGGTGTGACTCCCTCTCTCTGGTTAGTGTACTGGTTGTGACTCTATCTCTCTGGTTAGTGTACTGGGTGTGACTCTATCTCTCTGGTTAGTGTACTGGGTGTGACTCTGTCTCTCTGGTTAGTGTACTGGGTGTGACTCTGTCTCTCTGGTTAGTGTACTGGGTGTGACTCTGTCTCTCTGGTTAGTGTACTGGGTGTGACTCTGTCTCTCTGGTTAGTGTACTGGGTGTGACTCTGTCTCTCTGGTTAGTGTACTGGGTGTGACTCTGTCTCTCTGGTTAGTGTACTGGGTGTGACTCTGTCTCTCTGGTTAGTGTACTGGGTGTGACTCTGTCTCTCTGGTTAGTGTACTGGGTGTGACTCTGTCTCTCTGGTTAGTGTACTGGGTGTGACTCTGTCTCTCTGGTTCGAGTACTGGTTGTGACTCTGTCTCTCTGGTTCGAGTACTGGTTGTGACTCTGTCTCTCTGGTTCGTTTACCGGGTGTGACTCTGTCTCTCTGGTTAGTGTACTGGGTGTGACTCTGTCTCTCTGGTTAGTGTACTGGGTGTGACTCCCTCTCTCTGGTTAGTGTACTGGGTGTGACTCTATCTCTCTGGTTAGTGTACTGGGTGTGACTCTGTCTCTCTGGTTAGTGTACTGGGTGTGACTCTGTCTCTCTGGTTAGTGTACTGGGTGTAACTCTGTCTCTCTCGTTCGTGTACTTGGTGTGACTCTGTCTCTCTGGTTAGTGTACTGGTTGTGACTGTCTCTCTGGTTAGTGTACTGGGTGTGACTGTCTCTCTGGTTAGTGTACTGGGTGTGACTGTCTCTCTGGTTAGTGTACTGGGTGCGAATGTCTCTCTGGTTAGTGTACTGGGTGTGACTCTGTCCCTCTGGTTAGTGTACTGGGTGTGACTCTGTCCCTCTGGTTAGTGTACTTGTTGGGACACTATCTGGTTAGTGTACTGGGTGTGACTCTGTCTCTGGTTAGAGTACTGGGTGTGACTCTGTCTCTCTGGTTAGTGTACTGGGTGTGACTCTGTTTCTCTGGTTATTGTACTGGGTGTGACCTTGTCTCTCTGGTTAGTGGACTGGGTGTGACTCTGTCTGGTTAGTGTACTGGGTGTGACTCTGTCTCTCTGGTTAGTGTACTGGGTGTGACTCTGTCTCTCTGGTTAGTGTACTGGGAGTGACTTTGTCTCTCTGGTTAGTGTACTGGGTGTGACTTTGTCTCTCTGGTTAGTGTACTGGGTGTGACTGTCTCTCTGGTTAGTGTACTGGTTGTGACTCTGTCTCTCTGGTTAGTGTACTTGGTGTGACTCTGTCTCTCTGGTTAGTGTACTGGTTGTGAATCTGTCTCTCTGTTTAGTGTCCTGGTTGTGAGTCTGTATCTCTGGTTAGTGTACTGGGTGTGACTGTCTCTCTGGTTCGTGTACTGGGTGTGACTCTGTCTCTCTGGTTCGTGTACTTGGTGTGACTCTGTCTCTCTGTTTAGTGTACTGGGTGTGACTGTCTCTCTGGTTAGTGTACTTGGTGTGACTCTGTCTCTCTGTTTAGTGTACTTGGTGTGAGTCTGTCTCTCTGGTTAGTGTACTGGGTGTGACTGTCTCTCTGGTTAGTGTACTGGGTGTGACTGTCTCTCTGGTTAGTGTACTGGGTGCGAATGTCTCTCTGGTTAGTGTACTGGATGTGACTCTGTCCCTCTGGTTAGTGTACTGGGTGTGACTCTGTCCCTCTGGTTAGTGTACTTGTTGGGACACTATCTGGTTAGTGTACTGGGTGTGACTCTGTCTCTGGTTAGTGTACTGGGTGTGACTCTGTCTCTCTGGTTAGTGTACTGGGTGTGACTCTGTTTCTCTGGTTAGTGTACTGGGTGTGAATCTGTCTGGTTAGTGTACTGGGTGTGACTCTGTCTCTCTGGTTAGTGTACTGGGTGTGACTCTGTCTCTCTGGTTAGTGTACTGGGTGTGACTTTGTCTCTCTGGTTAGTGTACTGGGTGTGACTCTGTCTCTCTGGTTAGTGTACTGGGTGTGACTGTCTCTCTGGTTAGTGTACTGGGTGTGACTCTGTCTCTCTGGTTAGTGTACTGGGTGTGACTCTGTCTCTCTGGTTAGTGTACTGGGTGTGACTCTGTCTCTCTGGTTAGTGTACTGGGTGTGACTCTGTCTCTCTGGTTAGTGTACTGGGTGTGACTCTGTCTCTCTGGTTAGGTTACTGGGTGTGACTCTGTCTCTCTGGTTAGTGTACTGTGTGTGACTCTGTCTCTCTGGTTAGTGTACTGGGTGTGACTGTCTCTCTGGTTAGTGTACTGAGTGTGACGATGTCTCTCTGGTTCGTGTACTGGGTGTGACTCTGTCTCTCTGGTTCGTGTACTGGGTGTGACCCTGTCTCTCTGGTTAGTGGACTGGGTGTGACTGTCTCTCTGGTTACTGTACTGGGTGTGACTCTGTCCCTCTGGTTAGTGTACTGGATGTGACTCTATCTCTCTGGTTAGTGTACTGGGTGTGACTCTCTCTCTCTGGTTAGTGTACTGCGTGTGACTCTCCCTCTCTGGTTAGTGTACTGGTTGTGACTCTGTCTCTCTGGTTCGTGTACTGGGTGTGACTCTGTCTCTCTGGTTCGTGTACTGGGTGTGACTCTTTCTCTCTGGTTAGTGTACTGGTTGTGACTCTGTCTCTCTGGTTAGTGTACTGAGTGTGACTGTCTCTCTGGTTAGTGTACTGAGTGTGACGATGTCTCTCTGGTTAGTGTACTGGGTGTGACTCTGTCCCTCTGGTTAGTGTACTGGATGTGACTCTATCTCTCTGGTTAGTGTACTGGGTGTGACTCTGTCTCTCTGGTTAGTGTACTGGGTGTGACTCTGTCTCTCTGGTTAGTGTACTGGGTGTGACTCTGTCTCTCTGGTTAGTGTACTGGGTGTGACGATGTCTCTCTGGTTAGTGTACTGTGTGTGACTCTGTCCCTCTGGTTAGTGGACTGGGTGTGACTCTGTCCCTCTGGTTAGTGGACTGGGTGTGACTCTGTCCCTCTGGTTAGTGTGCTTGTTGGGACACTATCTGGTTAGTGTACTGTGTGTGATTCTGTCTCTGGTTAGAGTACTGGGTGTGACTGTCTCTCTGGTTAGTGTACTGGGTGTGACTCTGTCCCTCTGGTTAGTGTACTGGGTGTGACTGTGTCCCTCTGGTTAGTGTACTGGGTGTGATTCTGTCTCTCTGGTTAGTGTACTGGGTGTGACTCTGTCTCTCTGGTTAGTGTACTGGGTGTGACGATGTCTCTCTGGTTAGTGTACTGGGTGTGACTCTGTCCCCCTGGTTAGTGTACTGGGTGTGACTCTGTCCCTCTGGTTAGTGGACTGGGTGTGTCTCTGTCCCTCTGGTTAGTGTACTTGTTGGGACACTATCTGGTTAGTGTACTGTGTGTGATTCTGTCTCTGGTTAGAGTACTGGGTGTGACTGTCTCTCTGGTTAGTGTACTGAGTGTGACGATGTCCCTCTGGTTAGTGTACTGGGTGTGACTCTGTCCCTCTGGTTAGTGTACTGGGTGTGACTCCCTCTCTCTGGTTAGTGTACTGGTTGTGACTCTATCTCTCTGGTTAGTGTACTGGGTGTGACTCTATCTCTCTGGTTAGTGTACTGGGTGTGACTCTGTCTCTCTGGTTAGTGTACTGGGTGTGACTCTGTCTCTCTGGTTAGTGTACTGGGTGTGACTCTGTCTCTCTGGTTAGTGTACTGGGTGTGACTCTGTCTCTCTGGTTAGTGTACTGGGTGTGACTCTGTCTCTCTGGTTAGTGTACTGGGTGTGACTCTGTCTCTCTGGTTAGTGTACTGGGTGTGACTCTGTCTCTCTGGTTAGTGTACTGGGTGTGACTCTGTCTCTCTGGTTAGTGTACTGGGTGTGACTCTGTCTCTCTGGTTCGAGTACTGGTTGTGACTCTGTCTCTCTGGTTCGAGTACTGGTTGTGACTCTGTCTCTCTGGTTCGTTTACCGGGTGTGACTCTGTCTCTCTGGTTAGTGTACTGGGTGTGACTCTGTCTCTCTGGTTAGTGTACTGGGTGTGACTCCCTCTCTCTGGTTAGTGTACTGGGTGTGACTCTATCTCTCTGGTTAGTGTACTGGGTGTGACTCTGTCTCTCTGGTTAGTGTACTGGGTGTGACTCTGTCTCTCTGGTTAGTGTACTGGGTGTAACTCTGTCTCTCTCGTTCGTGTACTTGGTGTGACTCTGTCTCTCTGGTTAGTGTACTGGTTGTGACTGTCTCTCTGGTTAGTGTACTGGTTGTGACTGTCTCTCTGGTTAGTGTACTGGGTGTGACTGTCTCTCTGGTTAGTGTACTGGGTGTGACTGTCTCTCTGGTTAGTGTACTGGGTGCGAATGTCTCTCTGGTTAGTGTACTGGGTGTGACTCTGTCCCTCTGGTTAGTGTACTGGGTGTGACTCTGTCCCTCTGGTTAGTGTACTTGTTGGGACACTATCTGGTTAGTGTACTGGGTGTGACTCTGTCTCTGGTTAGAGTACTGGGTGTGACTCTGTCTCTCTGGTTAGTGTACTGGGTGTGACTCTGTTTCTCTGGTTATTGTACTGGGTGTGACCTTGTCTCTCTGGTTAGTGGACTGGGTGTGACTCTGTCTGGTTAGTGTACTGGGTGTGACTCTGTCTCTCTGGTTAGTGCACTGGGTGTGACTCTGTCTCTCTGGTTAGTGTACTGGGAGTGACTTTGTCTCTCTGGTTAGTGTACTGGGTGTGACTTTGTCTCTCTGGTTAGTGTACTGGGTGTGACTGTCTCTCTGGTTAGTGTACTTGGTGTGACTCTGTCTCTCTGGTTAGTGTACTGGTTGTGAATCTGTCTCTCTGTTTAGTGTCCTGGTTGTGAGTCTGTATCTCTGGTTAGTGTACTGGGTGTGACTGTCTCTCTGGTTCGTGTACTGGGTGTGACTCTGTCTCTCTGGTTCGTGTACTTGGTGTGACTCTGTCTCTCTGTTTAGTGTACTGGTTGTGAGTCTGTCTCTCTGGTTAGTGTACTGGGTGTGACTGTCTCTCTGGTTAGTGTACTGGGTGTGACTGTCTCTCTGGTTAGTGTACTGGGTGCGAATGTCTCTCTGGTTAGTGTACTGGATGTGACTCTGTCCCTCTGGTTAGTGTACTGGGTGTGACTCTGTCCCTCTGGTTAGTGTACTTGTTGGGACACTATCTGGTTAGTGTACTGGGTGTGACTCTGTCTCTGGTTAGTGTACTGGGTGTGACTCTGTCTCTCTGGTTAGTGTACTGGGTGTGACTCTGTTTCTCTGGTTAGTGTACTGGGTGTGAATCTGTCTGGTTAGTGTACTGGGTGTGACTCTGTCTCTCTGGTTAGTGTACTGGGTGTGACTCTGTCTCTCTGGTTAGTGTACTGGGTGTGACTTTGTCTCTCTGGTTAGTGTACTGGGTGTGACTCTGTCTCTCTGGTTAGTGTACTGGGTGTGACTGTCTCTCTGGTTAGTGTACTGGGTGTGACTCTGTCTCTCTGGTTAGTGTACTGGGTGTGACTCTGTCTCTCTGGTTAGTGTACTGGGTGTGACTCTGTCTCTCTGGTTAGTGTACTGGGTGTGACTCTGTCTCTCTGGTTAGGTTACTGGGTGTGACTCTGTCTCTCTGGTTAGTGTACTGTGTGTGACTCTGTCTCTCTGGTTAGTGTACTGGGTGTGACTGTCTCTCTGGTTAGTGTACTGAGTGTGACGATGTCTCTCTGGTTCGTGTACTGGGTGTGACTCTGTCTCTCTGGTTCGTGTACTGGGTGTGACCCTGTCTCTCTGGTTAGTGGACTGGGTGTGACTGTCTCTCTGGTTACTGTACTGGGTGTGACTCTGTCCCTCTGGTTAGTGTACTGGATGTGACTCTATCTCTCTGGTTAGTGTACTGGGTGTGACTCTCTCTCTCTGGTTAGTGTACTGCGTGTGACTCTCCCTCTCTGGTTAGTGTACTGGTTGTGACTCTGTCTCTCTGGTTCGTGTACTGGGTGTGACTCTGTCTCTCTGGTTCGTGTACTGGGTGTGACTCTTTCTCTCTGGTTAGTGTACTGGGTGTGACTCTGTCTCTCTGGTTCGTGTACTGGGTGTGACTCTGTCTCTCTGGTTCGTGTACTGGTTGTGACTCTGTCTCTCTGGTTAGTGTACTGAGTGTGACTGTCTCTCTGGTTAGTGTACTGAGTGTGACGATGTCTCTCTGGTTAGTGTACTGGGTGTGACTCTGTCTCTCTGGTTAGTGTACTGGGTGTGACTCTGTCTCTCTGGTTAGTGTACTGGGTGTGACGATGTCTCTCTGGTTAGTGTACTGGGTGTGACGATGTCTCTCTGGTTAGTGTACTGGGTGTGACTCTCCCTCTCTGGTTAGTGTACTGGGTGTGACTCTGTCTCTCTGGTTCGTGTACTGGGTGTGACTCTGTCTCTCTGGTTAGTGTACTGGGTGTGACTCTGTCTCTCTGGTTAGTGTACTGGGTGTGACTCTGTCTCTCTGGTTAGTGTACTGGGTGTGACGATGTCTCTCTGGTTAGTGTACTGGGTGTGACGATGTCTCTCTGGTTAGTGTACTGGGTGTGACTCTCCCTCTCTGGTTAGTGTACTGGGTGTGACTCTCCCCTTCTGGTTAGTGTTCTGTGTGTGACTCTCCCTCTCTGGTTAGTGTACTGGGTGTGACTCTCCCTCTCTGGTTAGTGTACTGGATGTGACTCTATCTATCTGGTTAGTGTACTGGGTGTGACTCTCTCTCTCTGGTTAGTGTACTGGGTGTGACTCTGTCTCTCTGGTTCGTGTACTTGGTGTGACTCTGTCTCTCTGGTTAGTGTACTGGTTGTGAATCTGTCTCTCTGTTTAGTGTCCTGGTTGTGAGTCTGTATCTCTGGTTAGTGTACTGGGTGTGACTGTCTCTCTGGTTCGTGTACTGGGTGTGACTCTGTCTCTCTGGTTCGTGTACTTGGTGTGACTCTGTCTCTCTGTTTAGTGTACTGGTTGTGAGTCTGTCTCTCTGGTTAGTGTACTGGGTGTGACTGTCTCTCTGGTTAGTGTACTGGGTGTGACTGTCTCTCTGGTTAGTGTACTGGGTGTGACTGTCTCTCTGGTTAGTGTACTGGGTGTGACTGTCTCTCTGGTTAGTGTACTGGGTGTGACTGTCTCTCTGGTTAGTGTACTGGGTGTGACTGTCTCTCTGGTTAGTGTACTGGGTGTGACTCTGTCTCTCTGGTTAGTGTACTGGATGTGACTCTGTCCCTCTGGTTAGTGTACTGGGTGTGACTCTGTCCCTCTGGTTAGTGTACTTGTTGGGACACTATCTGGTTAGTGTACTGGGTGTGACTCTGTCTCTGGTTAGTGTACTGGGTGTGACTCTGTCTCTCTGGTTAGTGTACTGGGTGTGACTCTGTTTCTCTGGTTAGTGTACTGGGTGTGAATCTGTCTGGTTAGTGTACTGGGTGTGACTCTGTCTCTCTGGTTAGTGTACTGGGTGTGACTCTGTCTCTCTGGTTAGTGTACTGGGTGTGACTCTGTCTCTCTGGTTAGGTTACTGGGTGTGACTCTGTCTCTCTGGTTAGTGTACTGTGTGTGACTCTGTCTCTCTGGTTAGTGTACTGGGTGTGACTGTCTCTCTGGTTAGTGTACTGAGTGTGACGATGTCTCTCTGGTTCGTGTACTGGGTGTGACTCTGTCTCTCTGGTTCGTGTACTGGGTGTGACCCTGTCTCTCTGGTTAGTGGACTGGGTGTGACTGTCTCTCTGGTTACTGTACTGGGTGTGACTCTGTCCCTCTGGTTAGTGTACTGGATGTGACTCTATCTCTCTGGTTAGTGTACTGGGTGTGACTCTCTCTCTCTGGTTAGTGTACTGCGTGTGACTCTCCCTCTCTGGTTAGTGTACTGGTTGTGACTCTGTCTCTCTGGTTCGTGTACTGGGTGTGACTCTGTCTCTCTGGTTAGTGTACTGGGTGTGACTCTTTCTCTCTGGTTAGTGTACTGGTTGTGACTCTGTCTCTCTGGTTAGTGTACTGAGTGTGACTGTCTCTCTGGTTAGTGTACTGGGTGTGACGATGTCTCTCTGGTTAGTGTACTGGGTGTGACTGTCTCTCTGGTTAGTGTACTGGGTGTGACTGTCTCTCTGGTTAGTGTACTGGGTGTGACTGTCTCTCTGGTTAGTGTACTGGGTGCGAATGTCTCTCTGGTTAGTGTACTGGATGTGACTCTGTCCCTCTGGTTAGTGTACTGGGTGTGACTCTGTCCCTCTGGTTAGTGTACTTGTTGGGACACTATCTGGTTAGTGTACTGGGTGTGACTCTGACTCTCTGGTTAGTGAACTGGGTGTGACTGTCTCTCTGGTTAGTGTACTGAGTGTGACGATGTCTCTCTGGTTCTTGTACTGGGTGTGACCCTGTCTCTCTGGTTAGTGGACTGGGTGTGACTGTCTCTCTGGTTACTGTACTGGGTGTGACTCTGTCCCTCTGGTTAGTGTACTGGATGTGACTCTATCTCTCTGGTTAGTGTACTGCGTGTGACTCTCCCTCTCTGGTTAGTGTACTGGTTGTGACTCTGTCTCTCTGGTTCGTGTACTGGGTGTGACTCTGTCTCTCTGGTTCGTGTAATGGGTGTGACTCTTTCTCTCTGGTTAGTGTACTGGGTGTGACGATGTCCCTCTGGTTAGTGTACTGGGTGTGACTCTGTCCCTCTGGTTAGTGTACTGGGTGTGACTCCCTCTCTCTGGTTAGTGTACTGGTTGTGACTCTATCTCTCTGGTTAGTGTACTGGGTGTGACTCTATCTCTCTGGTTAGTGTACTGGGTGTGACTCTGTCTCTCTGGTTAGTGTACTGGGTGTGACTCCCTCTCTCTGGTTAGTGTACTGGGTGTGACTGTCTCTCTGGTTACTGTACTGGGTGTGACTCTATCTCTCTGGTTAGTGTACTGGGTGTGACTCTTTCTCTCTGGTTAGTGTACTGGGTGTAACTCTGTCTCTCTCGTTCGTGTACTTGGTGTGACTCTGTCTCTCTGGTTAGTGTACTGGTTGTGACTGTCTCTCTGGTTAGTGTACTGGTTGTGACTGTCTCTCTGGTTAGTGTACTGGGTGTGACTGTCTCTCTGGTTAGTGTACTGGGTGTGACTGTCTCTCTGGTTAGTGTACTGGGTGCGAATGTCTCTCTGGTTAGTGTACTGGGTGTGACTGTCTCTCTGGTTAGTGTACTGGGTGCGAATGTCTCTCTGGTTAGTGTACTGGGTGTGACTCTGTCCCTCTGGTTAGTGTACTGGGTGTGACTCTGTCCCTCTGGTTAGTGTACTTGTTGGGACACTATCTGGTTAGTGTACTGGGTGTGACTCTGTCTCTGGTTAGAGTACTGGGTGTGACTCTGTCTCTCTGGTTAGTGTACTGGGTGTGACTCTGTTTCTCTGGTTATTGTACTGGGTGTGACCTTGTCTCTCTGGTTAGTGGACTGGGTGTGACTCTGTCTGGTTAGTGTACTGGGTGTGACTCTGTCTCTCTGGTTAGTGCACTGGGTGTGACTCTGTCTCTCTGGTTAGTGTACTGGGAGTGACTTTGTCTCTCTGGTTAGTGTACTGGGTGTGACTTTGTCTCTCTGGTTAGTGTACTGGGTGTGACTGTCTCTCTGGTTAGTGTACTGGTTGTGACTCTGTCTCTCTGGTTAGTGTACTTGGTGTGACTCTGTCTCTCTGGTTAGTGTACTGGTTGTGAATCTGTCTCTCTGTTTAGTGTCCTGGTTGTGAGTCTGTATCTCTGGTTAGTGTACTGGGTGTGACTGTATCTCTGGTTAGTGTACTGGGTGTGACTGTCTCTCTGGTTAGTGTACTGGGTGTGACTGTCTCTCTGGTTAGTGTACTGGGTGC
This sequence comes from Isurus oxyrinchus, assembly GCA_026770705.1. Lineage (NCBI taxonomy): Eukaryota > Metazoa > Chordata > Chondrichthyes > Lamniformes > Lamnidae > Isurus > Isurus oxyrinchus. Next base: position 1,141,649 of record JANJGN010000139.1, on the reverse strand, counting down.
GAATGTCTCTCTGGTTAGTGTACTGGATGTGACTCTGTCCCTCTGGTTAGTGTACTGGGTGTGACTCTGTCCCTCTGGTTAGTGTACTTGTTGGGACACTATCTGGTTAGTGTACTGGGTGTGACTCTGTCTCTGGTTAGTGTACTGGGTGTGACTCTGTCTCTCTGGTTAGTGTACTGGGTGTGACTCTGTTTCTCTGGTTAGTGTACTGGGTGTGAATCTGTCTGGTTAGTGTACTGGGTGTGACTCTGTCTCTCTGGTTAGTGTACTGGGTGTGACTCTGTCTCTCTGGTTAGGTTACTGGGTGTGACTCTGTCTCTCTGGTTAGTGTACTGTGTGTGACTCTGTCTCTCTGGTTAGTGTACTGGGTGTGACTGTCTCTCTGGTTAGTGTACTGAGTGTGACGATGTCTCTCTGGTTCGTGTACTGGGTGTGACTCTGTCTCTCTGGTTCGTGTACTGGGTGTGACCCTGTCTCTCTGGTTAGTGGACTGGGTGTGACTGTCTCTCTGGTTAGTGTACTGGGTGCGAATGTCTCTCTGGTTAGTGTACTGGATGTGACTCTGTCCCTCTGGTTAGTGTACTGGGTGTGACTCTGTCCCTCTGGTTAGTGTACTTGTTGGGACACTATCTGGTTAGTGTACTGGGTGTGACTCTGTCTCTGGTTAGTGTACTGGGTGTGACTCTGTCTCTCTGGTTAGTGTACTGGGTGTGACTCTGTTTCTCTGGTTAGTGTACTGGGTGTGAATCTGTCTGGTTAGTGTACTGGGTGTGACTCTGTCTCTCTGGTTAGTGTACTGGGTGTGACTCTGTCTCTCTGGTTAGGTTACTGGGTGTGACTCTGTCTCTCTGGTTAGTGTACTGTGTGTGACTCTGTCTCTCTGGTTAGTGTACTGGGTGTGACTGTCTCTCTGGTTAGTGTACTGAGTGTGACGATGTCTCTCTGGTTCGTGTACTGGGTGTGACTCTGTCTCTCTGGTTCGTGTACTGGGTGTGACCCTGTCTCTCTGGTTAGTGGACTGGGTGTGACTGTCTCTCTGGTTACTGTACTGGGTGTGACTCTGTCCCTCTGGTTAGTGTACTGGATGTGACTCTATCTCTCTGGTTAGTGTACTGGGTGTGACTCTCTCTCTCTGGTTAGTGTACTGCGTGTGACTCTCCCTCTCTGGTTAGTGTACTGGTTGTGACTCTGTCTCTCTGGTTCGTGTACTGGGTGTGACTCTTTCTCTCTGGTTAGTGTACTGGTTGTGACTCTGTCTCTCTGGTTAGTGTACTGAGTGTGACTGTCTCTCTGGTTAGTGTACTGAGTGTGACGATGTCTCTCTGGTTAGTGTACTGGGTGTGACTCTGTCTCTCTGGTTAGTGTACTGGGTGTGACTCTGTCTCTCTGGTTAGTGTACTGGGTGTGACTCTGTCTCTCTGGTTAGTGTACTGGGTGTGACTCTCCCTCTCTGGTTAGTGTACTGGGTGTGACTCTCCCTCTCTGGTTAGTGTACTGGGTGTGTCTCTGTCTCTCTGGTTAGTGTACTGGGTGTGACTCTGTCTCTCTGGTTAGTGTACTGGGTGTGACTCTCTCTCTCTGGTTAGTGTACTGGGTGTGACGATGTCTCTCTGGTTAGTGTACTGGGTGTGACGATGTCTCTCTGGTTAGTGTACTGGGTGTGACTCTCCCTCTCTGGTTAGTGTACTGGGTGTGACTCTCCCCTTCTGGTTAGTGTTCTGTGTGTGACTCTCCCTCTCTGGTTAGTGTACTGGGTGTGACTCTCCCTCTCTGGTTAGTGTACTGGATGTGACTCTATCTATCTGGTTAGTGTACTGGGTGTGACTCTCTCTCTCTGGTTAGTGTACTGGGTGTGACTCTGTCTCTCTGGTTCGTGTACTTGGTGTGACTCTGTCTCTCTGGTTAGTGTACTGGTTGTGAATCTGTCTCTCTGTTTAGTGTCCTGGTTGTGAGTCTGTATCTCTGGTTAGTGTACTGGGTGTGACTGTCTCTCTGGTTCGTGTACTGGGTGTGACTCTGTCTCTCTGGTTCGTGTACTTGGTGTGACTCTGTCTCTCTGTTTAGTGTACTGGTTGTGAGTCTGTCTCTCTGGTTAGTGTACTGGGTGTGACTGTCTCTCTGGTTAGTGTACTGGGTGTGACTGTCTCTCTGGTTAGTGTACTGGGTGTGACTGTCTCTCTGGTTAGTGTACTGGGTGTGACTGTCTCTCTGGTTAGTGTACTGGGTGTGACTGTCTCTCTGGTTAGTGTACTGGGTGTGACTCTGTCTCTCTGGTTAGTGTACTGGATGTGACTCTGTCCCTCTGGTTAGTGTACTGGGTGTGACTCTGTCCCTCTGGTTAGTGTACTTGTTGGGACACTATCTGGTTAGTGTACTGGGTGTGACTCTGTCTCTGGTTAGTGTACTGGGTGTGACTCTGTCTCTCTGGTTAGTGTACTGGGTGTGACTCTGTTTCTCTGGTTAGTGTACTGGGTGTGAATCTGTCTGGTTAGTGTACTGGGTGTGACTCTGTCTCTCTGGTTAGTGTACTGGGTGTGACTCTGTCTCTCTGGTTAGTGTACTGGGTGTGACTCTGTCTCTCTGGTTAGGTTACTGGGTGTGACTCTGTCTCTCTGGTTAGTGTACTGTGTGTGACTCTGTCTCTCTGGTTAGTGTACTGGGTGTGACTGTCTCTCTGGTTAGTGTACTGAGTGTGACGATGTCTCTCTGGTTAGTGTACTGGGTGTGACCCTGTCTCTCTGGTTAGTGGACTGGGTGTGACTGTCTCTCTGGTTACTGTACTGGGTGTGACTCTGTCCCTCTGGTTAGTGTACTGGATGTGACTCTATCTCTCTGGTTAGTGTACTGGGTGTGACTCTCTCTCTCTGGTTAGTGTACTGCGTGTGACTCTCCCTCTCTGGTTAGTGTACTGGTTGTGACTCTGTCTCTCTGGTTCGTGTACTGGGTGTGACTCTGTCTCTCTGGTTCGTGTACTGGGTGTGACTCTGTCTCTCTGGTTCGTGTAATGGGTGTGACTCTTTCTCTCTGGTTAGTGTACTGGTTGTGACTCTGTCTCTCTGGTTAGTGTACTGAGTGTGACTGTCTCTCTGGTTAGTGTACTGAGTGTGACGATGTCTCTCTGGTTAGTGTACTGGGTGTGACTGTCTCTCTGGTTAGTGTACTGGGTGTGACTGTCTCTCTGGTTAGTGTACTGGGTGTGACTGTCTCTCTGGTTAGTGTACTGGGTGCGAATGTCTCTCTGGTTAGTGTACTGGATGTGACTCTGTCCCTCTGGTTAGTGTACTGGGTGTGACTCTGTCCCTCTGGTTAGTGTACTTGTTGGGACACTATCTGGTTAGTGTACTGGGTGTGACTCTGACTCTCTGGTTAGTGAACTGGGTGTGACTGTCTCTCTGGTTAGTGTACTGAGTGTGACGATGTCTCTCTGGTTCTTGTACTGGGTGTGACTCTGTCTCTCTGGTTCGTGTACTGGGTGTGACCCTGTCTCTCTGGTTAGTGGACTGGGTGTGACTGTCTCTCTGGTTAGTGTACTGGGTGTGACTCTGTCCCTCTGGTTAGTGTACTGGGTGTGACTCTGTCTCTCTGGTTAGTGTACTGCGTGTGACTCTCCCTCTCTGGTTAGTGTACTGGTTGTGACTCTGTCTCTCTGGTTCGTGTACTGGGTGTGACTCTGTCTCTCTGGTTCGTGTAATGGGTGTGACTCTTTCTCTCTGGTTAGTGTACTGAGTGTGACTGTCTCTCTGGTTAGTGTACTGAGTGTGACGATGTCTCTCTGGTTAGTGTACTGGGTGTGACTCTGTCTTTCTGGTTCGTGTACTGGGTGTGACTCTGTCTCTCTGGTTCGTGTAATGGGTGTGACTCTGTCTCTCTGGTTAGTGTACTGAGTGTGACTGTCTCTCTGGTTAGTGTACTGAGTGTGACGATGTCTCTCTGGTTAGTGTACTGGGTGTGACTTTGTCTCTCTGGTTAGTGTACTGGGTGTGACTCTGTCTCTCTGGTTAGTGTACTGGGTGTGACTGTCTCTCTGGTTAGTGTACTGGGTGTGACTCTGTCTCTCTGGTTAGTGTACTGGGTGTGACTCTGTCTCTCTGGTTAGTGTACTGGGTGTGACTCTGTCTCTCTGGTTAGTGTACTGGGTGTGACTCTGTCTCTCTGGTTAGTGTACTGGGTGTGACTCTGTCTCTCTGGTTAGGTTACTGGGTGTGACTCTGTCTCTCTGGTTAGTGTACTGTGTGTGACTCTGTCTCTCTGGTTAGTGTACTGGGTGTGACTGTCTCTCTGGTTAGTGTACTGAGTGTGACGATGTCTCTCTGGTTCGTGTACTGGGTGTGACTCTGTCTCTCTGGTTCGTGTACTGGGTGTGACCCTGTCTCTCTGGTTAGTGGACTGGGTGTGACTGTCTCTCTGGTTACTGTACTGGGTGTGACTCTGTCCCTCTGGTTAGTGTACTGGATGTGACTCTATCTCTCTGGTTAGTGTACTGGGTGTGACTCTCTCTCTCTGGTTAGTGTACTGCGTGTGACTCTCCCTCTCTGGTTAGTGTACTGGTTGTGACTCTGTCTCTCTGGTTCGTGTACTGGGTGTGACTCTGTCTCTCTGGTTCGTGTACTGGTTGTGACTCTGTCTCTCTGGTTAGTGTACTGAGTGTGACTGTCTCTCTGGTTAGTGTACTGAGTGTGACGATGTCTCTCTGGTTAGTGTACTGGGTGTGACTCTGTCTCTCTGGTTAGTGTACTGGGTGTGACTCTCCCTCTCTGGTTAGTGTACTGGGTGTGACTCTCCCTCTCTGGTTAGTGTACTGGGTGTGACTCTGTCTCTCTGGTTAGTGTACTGGGTGTGACTCTGTCTCTCTGGTTAGTGTACTGGGTGTGACTCTGTCTCTCTGGTTAGTGTACTGGGTGTGACGATGTCTCTCTGGTTAGTGTACTGGGTGTGACGATGTCTCTCTGGTTAGTGTACTGGGTGTGACTCTCCCTCTCTGGTTAGTGTACTGTTTGTGACTCTCCCCTTCTGGTTAGTGTTCTGTGTGTGACTCTCCCTCTCTGGTTAGTGTACTGGGTGTGACTCTCCCTCTCTGGTTAGTGTACTGGATGTGACTCTATCTATCTGGTTAGTGTACTGGGTGTGACTCTCTCTCTCTGGTTAGTGTACTGGGTGTGACTCTGTCTCTCTGGTTCGTGTACTTGGTGTGACTCTGTCTCTCTGGTTAGTCTACTGGTTGTGAATCTGTCTCTCTGTTTAGTGTCCTGGTTGTGAGTCTGTATCTCTGGTTAGTGTACTGGGTGTGACTGTCTCTCTGGTTCGTGTACTGGGTGTGACTCTGTCTCTCTGGTTCGTGTACTTGGTGTGACTCTGTCTCTCTGTTTAGTGTACTGGTTGTGAGTCTGTCTCTCTGGTTAGTGTACTGGGTGTGACTGTCTCTCTGGTTAGTGTACTGGGTGTGACTGTCTCTCTGGTTAGTGTACTGGGTGTGACTGTCTCTCTGGTTAGTGTACTGGGTGTGACTGTCTCTCTGGTTAGTGTACTGGGTGTGACTGTCTCTCTGGTTAGTGTACTGGGTGTGACTGTCTCTCTGGTTAGTGTACTGGGTGTGACTCTGTCTCTCTGGTTAGTGTACTGGATGTGACTCTGTCCCTCTGGTTAGTGTACTGGGTGTGACTCTGTCCCTCTGGTTAGTGTACTTGTTGGGACACTATCTGGTTAGTGTACTGGGTGTGACTCTGTCTCTGGTTAGTGTACTGGGTGTGACTCTGTCTCTCTGGTTAGTGTACTGGGTGTGACTCTGTTTCTCTGGTTAGTGTACTGGGTGTGAATCTGTCTGGTTAGTGTACTGGGTGTGACTCTGTCTCTCTGGTTAGTGTACTGGGTGTGACTCTGTCTCTCTGGTTAGTGTACTGGGTGTGACTCTGTCTCTCTGGTTAGGTTACTGGGTGTGACTCTGTCTCTCTGGTTAGTGTACTGTGTGTGACTCTGTCTCTCTGGTTAGTGTACTGGGTGTGACTGTCTCTCTGGTTAGTGTACTGAGTGTGACGATGTCTCTCTGGTTCGTGTACTGGGTGTGACTCTGTCTCTCTGGTTCGTGTACTGGGTGTGACCCTGTCTCTCTGGTTAGTGGACTGGGTGTGACTGTCTCTCTGGTTACTGTACTGGGTGTGACTCTGTCCCTCTGGTTAGTGTACTGGATGTGACTCTATCTCTCTGGTTAGTGTACTGCGTGTGACTCTCCCTCTCTGGTTAGTGTACTGGTTGTGACTCTGTCTCTCTGGTTCGTGTACTGGGTGTGACTCTGTCTCTCTGGTTCGTGTAATGGGTGTGACTCTTTCTCTCTGGTTAGTGTACTGGTTGTGACTCTGTCTCTCTGGTTAGTGTACTGAGTGTGACTGTCTCTCTGGTTAGTGTACTGAGTGTGACGATGTCTCTCTGGTTAGTGTACTGGGTGTGACTGTCTCTCTGGTTAGTGTACTGGGTGTGACTGTCTCTCTGGTTAGTGTACTGGGTGTGACTGTCTCTCTGGTTAGTGTACTGGGTGTGACTGTCTCTCTGGTTAGTGTACTGGGTGTGACTCTGTCCCTCTGGTTAGTGTACTGGATGTGACTCTGTCCCTCTGGTTAGTGTACTGGGTGTGACTCTGTCCCTCTGGTTAGTGTACTTGTTGGGACACTATCTGGTTAGTGTACTGGGTGTGACTCTGACTCTCTGGTTAGTGAACTGGGTGTGACTGTCTCTCTGGTTAGTGTACTGAGTGTGACGATGTCTCTCTGGTTCTTGTACTGGGTGTGACTGTCTCTCTGGTTCCTGTAATGGGTGTGACTCTGTCTCTCTGGTTCGTGTACTGGGTGTGACCCTGTCTCTCTGGTTAGTGGACTGGGTGTGAATCTGTCTCTCTGGTTAGTGTACTGGGTGTGACTCCCTCTCTCTGGTTAGTGTACTGGGTGTGACTCCCTCTCTCTGGTTAGTGTACTGGGTGTGACTGTCTCTCTGGTTACTGTACTGGGTGTGACTCTGTCCCTCTGGTTAGTGTACTGGATGTGACTCCATCTCTCTGGTTAGTGTACTGCGTGTGACTCTCCCTCTCTGGTTAGTGTACTGGTTGTGACTCTGTCTCTCTGGTTCGTGTAATGGGTGTGACTCTGTCTCTCTGGTTAGTGTACTGGGTGTGACTCTTTCTCTCTGGTTAGTGTACTGGTTGTGACTCTGTCTCTCTGGTTAGTGTACTGAGTGTGACTGTCTCTCTGGTTAGTGTACTGAGTGTGACGATGTCTCTTTGGTTAGTGTACTGGGTGTGACTCTGTCTCTCTGGTTAGTGTACTGGGTGTGACTCTGTCTCTCTGGTTAGTGTACTGGGTGTGACTCTGTCTCTCTGGTTAGTGTACTGGGTGTGACTCTCCCTCTCTGGTTAGTGTACTGGGTGTGACTCTGTCTCTCTGGTTAGTGTACTGGGTGTGACTCTGTCTCTCTGGTTAGTGTACTGGGTGTGACGATGTCTCTCTGGTTAGTGTACTGGGTGTGACTCTGTCTCTCTGGTTAGTGTACTGGGTGTGACGATGTCTCTCTGGTTAGTGGACTGGGTGTGACTCTGTCCCTCTGGTTAGTGGACTGGGTGTGACTCTGTCCCTCTGGTTAGTGTACTGGGTGTGACTCTGTCCCTCTGGTTAGTGGACTGGGTGTGACTCTGTCCCTCTGGTTAGTGTGCTTGTTGGGACACTATCTGGTTAGTGTACTGTGTGTGATTCTGTCTCTGGTTAGAGTACTGGGTGTGACTGTCTCTCTGGTTAGTGTACTGAGTGTGACGATGTCTCTCTGGTTAGTGTACTGGGTGTGACTCTGTCCCTCTGGTTAGTGTACTGGGTGTGACTGTGTCCCTCTGGTTAGTGTACTGGGTGTGATTCTGTCTCTCTGGTTAGTGTACTGGGTGTGACTCTGTCTCTCTGGTTAGTGTACTGGGTGTGAGGATGTCCCCCTGGTTAGTGTACTGGGTGTGACTCTGTCCCCCTGGTTAGTGTACTGGGTGTGACTCTGTCCCTCTGGTTAGTGGACTGGGTGTGACTCTCCCTCTCTGGTTAGTGTACTGGATGTGACTCTATCTATCTGGTTAGTGTACTGGGTGTGACTCTCTCTCTCTGGTTAGTGTACTGGGTGTGACTCTGTCTCTCTGGTTCGTGTACTTGGTGTGACTCTGTCTCTCTGGTTAGTGTACTGGTTGTGAATCTGTCTCTCTGTTTAGTGTCCTGGTTGTGAGTCTGTATCTCTGGTTAGTGTACTGGGTGTGACTGTCTCTCTGGTTCGTGTACTGGGTGTGACTGTCTCTCTGGTTAGTGTACTGGGTGTGACTGTCTCTCTGGTTAGTGTACTGGGTGTGACTGTCTCTCTGGTTAGTGTACTGGGTGTGACTGTCTCTCTGGTTAGTGTAATGGGTGCGAATGTCTCTCTGGTTAGTGTACTGGATGTGACTCTGTCCCTCTGGTTAGTGTACTGGGTGTGACTCTGTCCCTCTGGTTAGTGTACTTGTTGGGACACTATCTGGTTAGTGTACTGGGTGTGACTCTGTCTCTGGTTAGTGTACTGGGTGTGACTCTGTCTCTCTGGTTAGTGTACTGGGTGTGACTCTGTTTCTCTGGTTAGTGTACTGGGTGTGAATCTGTCTGGTTAGTGTACTGGGTGTGACTCTGTCTCTCTGGTTAGTGTACTGGGTGTGACTCTGTCTCTCTGGTTAGTGTACTGGGTGTGACTCTGTCTCTCTGGTTAGTGTACTGGGTGTGACTTTGTCTCTCTGGTTAGTGTACTGGGTGTGACTCTGTCTCTCTGGTTAGTGTACTGGGTGTGACTGTCTCTCTGGTTAGTGTACTGGGTGTGACTCTGTCTCTCTGGTTAGTGTACTGGGTGTGACTCTGTCTCTCTGGTTAGTGTACTGGGTGTGACTCTGTCTCTCTGGTTAGTGTACTGGGTGTGACTCTGTCTCTCTGGTTAGTGTACTGGGTGTGACTCTGTCTCTCTGGTTAGGTTACTGGGTGTGACTCTGTCTCTCTGGTTAGTGTACTGTGTGAGCCTGTCTCTCTGGTTAGTGTACTGGGTGTGACTGTCTCTCTGGTTAGTGTACTGAGTGTGACGATGTCTCTCTGGTTCGTGTACTGGGTGTGACTCTGTCTCTCTGGTTCGTGTACTGGGTGTGACCCTGTCTCTCTGGTTAGTGGACTGGGTGTGACTGTCTCTCTGGTTACTGTACTGGGTGTGACTCTGTCCCTCTGGTTTGTGTACTGGATGTGACTCTATCTCTCTGGTTAGTGTACTGGGTGTGACTCTCTCTCTCTGGTTAGTGTACTGCGTGTGACTCTCCCTCTCTGGTTAGTGTACTGGTTGTGACTCTGTCTCTCTGGTTCGTGTACTGGGTGTGACTCTGTCTCTCTGGTTCGTGTACTGGGTGTGACTCTGTCTCTCTGGTTAGTGTACTGGTTGTGACTCTGTCTCTCTGGTTAGTGTACTGAGTGTGACTGTCTCTCTGGTTAGTGTACTGAGTGTGACGATGTCTCTCTGGTTAGTGTACTGGGTGTGACTCTGTCTCTCTGGTTAGTGTACTGGGTGTGACTCTGTCTCTCTGGTTAGTGTACTGGGTGTGACTTTGTCTCTCTGGTTAATGTACTGGGTGTGACTCTGTCTCTCTGGTTAGTGTACTGGGTGTGACTCTGTCTCTCTGGTTAGTGTACTGGGTGTGACTGTCTCTCTGGTTAGTGTACTGGGTGTGACTCTGTCTCTCTGGTTAGTGTACTGGGTGTGACTCTGTCTCTCTGGTTAGTGTACTGGGTGTGACTCTGTCTCTCTGGTTAATGTACTGTGTGTGACTCTGTCTCTCTGGTTAGTGTACTGGGTGTGACTCTGTCTCTCTGGTTAGTGTACTGTGTGTGACTCTGTCTCTCCGGTTAGTGTACTGGGTGTGACTGTCTCTCTGGTTAGTGTACTGGGTGTGACTGTCTCTCTGGATAGTGTACTGGGTGTGACTCTCTATCTGGTTAGTGTACTGGGTGTGACTCTCCCTCTCTGGTTAGTGTACTGGTTGTGACTCTGTCTCTCTGGTTCGTGTACTGGTTGTGACTATGTCTCTCTGGTTCGTGTACTGGGTGTGACTCTGTCTCTCTGGTTCGTTTACTGGTTGTGACTATGTCTCTCTGGTTAGTGTACTGGGTGTGACTCTCTCTCTGGTTAGTGTACTGGGTGTGACTCTGTCTCTCTGGTTAGTGTACTGGTTGTGACCCTGTCTCTCTGGTTAGTGGACTGGGTGTGACTGTCTCTCTGGTTACTGTACTGGGTGTGACTCTCTCTCTCTGGTTAGTGTACTGGGTGTGACTCTGTCTCTCTGGTTCGTGTACTGGGTGTGACTCTGTCTCTCTGGTTAGTGTACTGGATGTGACTCTCCCTCTCTGGTTAGTGTACTGGTTGTGACTCTGTCTCTCTGGTTAGTGTACTGGGTGTGACTCTGTCTCTCTGGTTAGTGTACTGGGTGTGACTCTGTCTCTCTGGTTAGTGTACTGGGTGTGACTCTGTCTCTCTGGTTAGTGGACTGGGTGTGACGATGTCTCTCTGGTTAGTGTACTGGGTGTGACTCTGTCTCTCTGGTTAGTGTACTGGGTGTGACGATGTCTCTCTGGTTTGTGTACTGGGTGTGACTCTGTCCCTCTGGTTAGTGGACTGGGTGTGACTCTGTCCCTCTGGTTAGTGGACTGGATGTGACTCTATCTCTCTGGTTAGTGTACTGGGTGTGACTCTCTCTCTGGTTAGTGTACTGCGTGTGACTCTCCCTCTCTGGTTAGTGTACTGGTTGTGACTCTGTCTCTCTGGTTCGTGTACTGGGTGTGACTCTGTCTCTCTGGTTCGTGTACTGGGTGTGACTCTTTCTCTCTGGTTAGTGTACTGGTTGTGACTCTGTCTCTCTGGTTAGTGTACTGAGTGTGACGATGTCTCTCTGGTTAGTGTACTGGGTGTGACTCTGTCTCTCTGGTTAGTGTACTGGGTGTGACTCTGTCTCTCTGGTTAGTGTACTGGGTGTGACTCTCCCTCTCTGGTTAGTGTACTGGGTGTGACTCTGTCTCTCTGGTTAGTGTACTGGGTGTGACTCTGTCTCTCTGGTTAGTGTACTGGGTGTGACTCTGTCTCTCTGGTTAGTGTACTGGGTGTGACGATGTCTCTCTGGTTAGTGTACTGGGTGTGACGATGTCTCTCTGGTTAGTGTACTGGGTGTGACTCTCCCCTTCTGGTTAGTGTTCTGTGTGTGACTCTCCCTCTCTGGTTAGTGTACTGGGTGTGACTCTCCCTCTCTGGTTAGTGTACTGGATGTGACTCTATCTATCTGGTTAGTGTACTGGGTGTGACTCTCTCTCTCTGGTTAGTGTACTGGGTGTGACTCTGTCTCTCTGGTTCGTGTACTTGGTGTGACTCTGTCTCTCTGGTTAGTGTACTGGTTGTGAATCTGTCTCTCTGTTTAGTGTCCTGGTTGTGAGTCTGTATCTCTGGTTAGTGTACTGGGTGTGACTGTCTCTCTGGTTCGTGTACTGGGTGTGACTCTGTCTCTCTGGTTCGTGTACTTGGTGTGACTCTGTCTCTCTGTTTAGTGTACTGGTTGTGAGTCTGTCTCTCTGGTTAGTGTACTGGGTGTGACTGTCTCTCTGGTTAGTGTACTGGGTGTGACTGTCTCTCTGGTTAGTGTTCTGGGTGTGACTGTCTCTCTGGTTAGTGTACTGGGTGCGAATGTCTCTCTGGTTAGTGTACTGGATGTGACTCTGTCCCTCTGGTTAGTGTACTGGGTGTGACTCTGTCCCTCTGGTTAGTGTACTTGTTGGGACACTATCTGGTTAGTGTACTGGGTGTGACTCTGTCTCTGGTTAGTGTACTGGGTGTGACTCTGTCTCTCTGGTTAGTGTACTGGGTGTGACTCTGTTTCTCTGGTTAGTGTACTGGGTGTGACTCTGTCTCTCTGGTTAGTGTACTGGGTGTGACTCTGTCTCTCTGGTTAGTGTACTGGGTGTGACTCTGTCTCTCTGGTTAGTGTACTGGGTGTGACTCTGTCTCTCTGGTTAGTGTACTGGGTGTGACTGTCTCTCTGGTTAGTGTACTGGGTGTGACTCTGTCTCTCTGGTTAGTGTACTGGGTGTGACTCTGTCTCTCTGGTTAGTGTACTGGGTGTGACTCTGTCTCTCTGGTTAGTGTACTGGGTGTGACTCTGTCTCTCTGGTTAGGTTACTGGGTGTGACTCTGTCTCTCTGGTTAGTGTACTGTGTGTGACTCTGTCTCTCTGGTTAGTGTACTGGGTGTGACTGTCTCTCTGGTTAGTGTACTGAGTGTGACGATGTCTCTCTGGTTCGTGTACTGGGTGTGACGATGTCTCTCTGGTTCGTGTACTGGGTGTGACTCTGTCTCTCTGGTTCGTGTACTGGGTGTGACCCTGTCTCTCTGGTTAGTGGACTGGGTGTGACTGTCTCTCTGGTTACTGTACTGGGTGTGACTCTGTCCCTCTGGTTAGTGTACTGGATGTGACTCTATCTCTCTGGTTAGTGTACTGGGTGTGACTCTCTCTCTCTGGTTAGTGTACTGCGTGTGACTCTCCCTCTCTGGTTAGTGTACTGGTTGTGACTCTGTCTCTCTGGTTCGTGTACTGGGTGTGACTCTGTCTCTCTGGTTCGTGTAATGGGTGTGACTCTTTCTCTCTGGTTAGTGTACTGGTTGTGACTCTGTCTCTCTGGTTAGTGTACTGAGTGTGACTGTCTCTCTGGTTAGTGTACTGAGTGTGACGATGTCTCTCTGGTTAGTGTACTGGGTGTGACTGTCTCTCTGGTTAGTGTACTGGGTGTGACTGTCTCTCTGGTTAGTGTACTGGGTGTGACTGTCTCTCTGGTTAGTGTACTGGGTGCGAATGTCTCTCTGGTTAGTGTACTGGATGTGACTCTGTCCCTCTGGTTAGTGTACTGGGTGTGACTCTGTCCCTCTGGTTAGTGTACTTGTTGGGACACTATCTGGTTAGTGTACTGGGTGTGACTCTGACTCTCTGGTTAGTGAACTGGGTGTGACTGTCTCTCTGGTTAGTGTACTGAGTGTGACGATGTCTCTCTGGTTCGTGTACTGGGTGTGACTCTGTCTCTCTGGTTCGTGTACTGGGTGTGACTGTCTCTCTGGTTACTGTACTGGGTGTGACTCTGTCTCTCTGGTTAGTGGACTGGGTGTGACTGTCTCTCTGGTTACTGTACTGGGTGTGACTCTGTCCCTCTGGTTAGTGTACTGGATGTGACTCTATCTCTCTGGTTAGTGTACTGCGTGTGACTCTCCCTCTCTGGTTAGTGTACTGGTTGTGACTCTGTCTCTCTAGTTCGTGTACTGGGTGTGACTCTGTCTCTCTGGTTCGTGTAATGGGTGTGACTCTTTCTCTCTGGTTAGTGTACTGGTTGTGACTCTGTCTCTCTGGTTATTGTACTGAGTGTGACGATGTCTCTCTGGTTAGTGTACTGGGTGTGACTCTCCCTCTCTGGTTAGTGTACTGGGTGTGACTCTGTCTCTCTGGTTAGTGTACTGGGTGTGACTCTGTCTCTCTGGTTAGTGTACTGGGTGTGACTCTGTCTCTCTGGTTAGTGTACTGGGTGTGACTCTCCCTCTCTGGTTAGTGTACTGGGTGTGACTCTGTCTCTCTGGTTAGTGTACTGGGTGTGACTCTGTCTCTCTGGTTAGTGTACTGGGTGTGACTCTGTCTCTCTGGTTAGTGTACTGGGTGTGACGATGTCTCTCTGGTTAGTGTACTGGGTGTGACTCTGTCCCTCTGGTTAGTGGACTGGGTGTGACTCTGTCCCTCTGGTTAGTGTGCTTGTTGGGACACTATCTGGTTAGTGTACTGTGTGTGATTCTGTCTCTGGTTAGAGTACTGGGTGTGACTGTCTCTCTGGTTAGTGTACTGAGTGTGACGATGTCTCTCTGGTTAGTGTACTGGGTGTGACTCTGTCCCTCTGGTTAGTGTACTGGGTGTGACTGTGTCCCTCTGGTTAGTGTACTGGGTGTGATTCTGTCTCTCTGGTTAGTGTACTGGGTGTGACTCTGTCTCTCTGGTTAGTGTACTGGGTGTGACGATGTCCCCCTGGTTAGTGTACTGGGTGTGACTCTGTCCCCCTGGTTAGTGTACTGGGTGTGACTCTGTCCCTCTGGTTAGTGGACTGGGTGTGACTCTGTCCCTCTGGTTAGTGTACTTGTTGGGACACTATCTGGTTAGTGTACTGTGTGTGATTCTGTCTCTGGTTAGAGTACTGGGTGTGACTGTCTCTCTGGTTAGTGTACTGAGTGTGACGATGTCCCTCTGGTTAGTGTACTGGGTGTGACTCTGTCCCTCTGGTTAGTGTACTGGGTGTGACTGTGTCCCTCTGGTTAGTGTACTGGGTGTGACTCTCCCTCTCTGGTTAGTGTACTGGGTGTGACTCTCCCTCTCTGGTTAGTGTTCTGTGTGTGACTCTCCCTCTCTGGTTAGTGTACTGGGTGTGACTCTCCCTCTCTGGTTAGTGTACTGGATGTGACTCTATCTATCTGGTTAGTGTAGTGGGTGTGACTCTCTCTCTCTGGTTAGTGTACTGGGTGTGACTCTGTCTCTCTGGTTCGTGTACTTGGTGTGACTCTGTCTCTCTGGTTAGTGTACTGGTTGTGAATCTGTCTCTCTGTTTAGTGTCCTGGTTGTGAGTCTGTATCTCTGGTTAGTGTACTGGGTGTGACTGTCTCTCTGGTTCGTGTACTGGGTGTGACTCTGTCTCTCTGGTTCGTGTACTTGGTGTGACTCTGTCTCTCTGTTTAGTGTACTGGTTGTGAGTCTGTCTCTCTGGTTAGTGTACTGGGTGTGACTGTCTCTCTGGTTAGTGTACTGGGTGTGACTGTCTCTCTGGTTAGTGTACTGGGTGTGACTGTCTCTCTGGTTAGTGTACTGGGTGCGAATGTCTCTCTGGTTAGTGTACTGGATGTGACTCTGTCCCTCTGGTTAGTGTACTGGGTGTGACTCTGTCTCTCT
The DNA here is from genome assembly GCA_026770705.1 of Isurus oxyrinchus. Classification (NCBI taxonomy): domain Eukaryota; kingdom Metazoa; phylum Chordata; class Chondrichthyes; order Lamniformes; family Lamnidae; genus Isurus; species Isurus oxyrinchus. The sequence continues at coordinate 1,126,633 of JANJGN010000139.1, read as the reverse complement.
GGTTAGTGTACTTGTTGGGACACTATCTGGTTAGTGTACTGGGTGTGACTCTGTCTCTGGTTAGTGTACTGGGTGTGACTCTGTCTCTCTGGTTAGTGTACTGGGTGTGACTCTGTTTCTCTGGTTAGTGTACTGGGTGTGAATCTGTCTGGTTAGTGTACTGGGTGTGACTCTGTCTGTCTGGTTAGTGTACTGGGTGTGACTCTGTCTCTCTGGTTAGTGTACTGGGTGTGACTCTGTCTCTCTGGTTAGTGTACTGGGTGTGACTTTGTCTCTCTGGTTAGTGTACTGGGTGTGACTCTGTCTCTCTGGTTAGTGTACTGGGTGTGACTGTCTCTCTGGTTAGTGTACTGGGTGTGACTCTGTCTCTCTGGTTAGTGTACTGGGTGTGACTCTGTCTCTCTGGTTAGTGTACTGGGTGTGACTCTGTCTCTCTGGTTAGTGTACTGGGTGTGACTCTGTCTCTCTGGTTAGTGTACTGGGTGTGACTCTGTCTCTCTGGTTAGTGTACTGGGTGTGACTCTGTCTCTCTGGTTAGTGTACTGGGTGTGACTCTGTCTCTCTGGTTAGTGTACTGGGTGTGACTCTGTCTCTCTGGTTAGGTTACTGGGTGTGACTCTGTCTCTCTGGTTAGTGTACTGTGTGAGCCTGTCTCTCTGGTTAGTGTACTGGGTGTGACTGTCTCTCTGGTTAGTGTACTGAGTGTGACGATGTCTCTCTGGTTCGTGTACTGGGTGTGACTCTGTCTCTCTGGTTCGTGTACTGGGTGTGACCCTGTCTCTCTGGTTAGTGGACTGGGTGTGACTGTCTCTCTGGTTACTGTACTGGGTGTGACTCTGTCCCTCTGGTTTGTGTACTGGATGTGACTCTATCTCTCTGGTTAGTGTACTGGGTGTGACTCTCTCTCTCTGGTTAGTGTACTGCGTGTGACTCTCCCTCTCTGGTTAGTGTACTGGTTGTGACTCTGTCTCTCAGGTTCGTGTACTGGGTGTGACTCTGTCTCTCTGGTTCGTGTACTGGGTGTGACTCTGTCTCTCTGGTTAGTGTACTGGTTGTGACTCTGTCTCTCTGGTTAGTGTACTGAGTGTGACTGTCTCTCTGGTTAGTGTACTGAGTGTGACGATGTCTCTCTGGTTAGTGTACTGGGTGTGACTCTGTCTCTCTGGTTAGTGTACTGGGTGTGACTCTGTCTCTCTGGTTAGTGTACTGGGTGTGACTGTCTCTCTGGTTAGTGTACTGGGTGTGACTGTCTCTCTGGTTAGTGTACTGGGTGTGACTCTGTCTCTCTGGTTAGTGTACTGGGTGTGACTCTGTCTCTCTGGTTAGTGTACTGGGTGTGACTCTGTCTCTCTGGTTAATGTACTGTGTGTGACTCTGTCTCTCTGGTTAGTGTACTGGGTGTGACTCTGTCTCTCTGGTTAGTGTACTGTGTGTGACTCTGTCTCTCCGGTTAGTGTACTGGGTGTGACTGTCTCTCTGGTTAGTGTACTGGGTGTGACTGTCTCTCTGGTTAGTGTACTGGGTGTGACTCTCTATCTGGTTAGTGTACTGGGTGTGACTCTCCCTCTCTGGTTAGTGTACTGGTTGTGACTCTGTCTCTCTGGTTCGTGTACTGGTTGTGACTATGTCTCTCTGGTTCGTGTACTGGGTGTGACTCTGTCTCTCTGGTTCGTTTACTGGTTGTGACTATGTCTCTCTGGTTAGTGTACTGGGTGTGACTCTCTCTCTGGTTAGTGTACTGGGTGTGACTCTGTCTCTCTGGTTAGTGTACTGGTTGTGACCCTGTCTCTCTGGTTAGTGGACTGGGTGTGACTGTCTCTCTGGTTACTGTACTGGGTGTGACTCTCTCTCTCTGGTTAGTGTACTGGGTGTGACTCTGTCTCTCTGGTTCGTGTACTGGGTGTGACTCTGTCTCTCTGGTTAGTGTACTGGATGTGACTCTCCCTCTCTGGTTAGTGTACTGGTTGTGACTCTGTCTCTCTGGTTAGTGTACTGGTTGTGACTCTGTCTCTCTGGTTAGTGTACTGGGTGTGACTCTGTCTCTCTGGTTAGTGTACTGGGTGTGACTCTGTCTCTCTGGTTAGTGTACTGGGTGTGACTCTGTCTCTCTGGTTAGTGGACTGGGTGTGACTCTGTCTCTCTGGTTAGTGTACTGGGTGTGACTCTGTCTCTCTGGTTAGTGTACTGGGTGTGACGATGTCTCTCTGGTTTGTGTACTGGGTGTGACTCTGTCCCTCTGGTTAGTGGACTGGGTGTGACTCTGTCCCTCTGGTTAGTGGACTGGGTGTGACTCTGTCCCTCTGGTTAGTGTACTGGTTGTGACTCTGTCTCTGGCTAGAGTACTGGGTGTGACTGTCTCTCTGTTTAGTGTACTGAGTGTGACGATGTCTCTCTGGTTAGTGTACTGGGTGTGACTCTGTCCCTCTGGTTAGTGTACTGGGTGTGACTGTGTCCCTCTGGTTAGTGTACTGGGTGTGACTCTCCCTCTCTGGTTAGTGTACTGGGTGTGACTCTCCCTCTCTGGTTAGTGTTCTGTGTGTGACTCTCCCTCTCTGGTTATTGTACTGGGTGTGACTCTCCCTCTCTGGTTAGTGTACTGGGTGTGACTCTCCCTCTCTGGTTAGTGTACTGGATGTGACTCTATCTATCTGGTTAGTGTACTGGGTGTGACTCTCTCTCTCTGGTTAGTGTACTGGGTGTGACTCTCTCTCTCTGGTTAGTGTACTGGGTGTGACTCTCCCTCTCTGGTTAGTGTACGGGGTGTGACTCTGTCTCTCTGGTTAGTGTACTGGGTGTGACTCTGTCTCTCTGGTTCGTGTACTGGGTGTGACTCTGTCTCTCTGGTTAGTGTACTGGGTGTGACTCTGTCTCTCTGGTTAGTGTAGTGGGTGTGACGATGTCTCTCTGGTTAGTGTAGTGGGTGTGACGATGTCTCTCTGGTTAGTGTACTGGGTGTGACTCTGTCCCTCTGGATAGTTTACTGGGTGTGACTGTGTCCCTCTGGTTAGTGTACTGGATGTGACTCTATCTCTCTGGTTAGTGCACTGGGTGTGACTATCCCTCTCTGGTTAGTGTACTGTGTGTGACTCTATCTCTTTGGTTAGTGTACTGGTTGTGACTCTGTCTCTCTGGTTAGTGTACTGGGTGTGACTCTGTCCCTCTGGTTAGTGTACTGGGTGTGACTCTGTCCCTCTGGTTAGTGTACTGGGTGTGACTCTGTCTCTCTGGTTAGTGTACTGTGTGTGACTCTGTCTCTCTGGTTAGTGTACTGGGTGTGACTCTGTCTCTCTGGTTAGTGTACTGGGTGTGACTCTGTATCTCTGGTTAGTGTACTGGGTGTGACTCTGTCTGGTTAGTGTACTGGGTGTGACTCTGTCTGGTTAGTGTACTGGGTGTGACTCTGTCTGGTTAGTGTACTGGGTGTGACTCTGTCCCTCTGGTTAGTGTACTTGTTGGGACACTATCTGGTTAGTGTACTGGGTGTGACTCTGTCTCTCTGGTTAGTGTACTGGGTGTGACTCTGTCTCTCTGGTTAGTGTAGTGGGTGTGACTTTGTCTCTCTGGTTAGTGGACTGGGTGTGACTCTGTCTCTCTGGTTTGTGTACTGGGTGTGACTCTGTCTCTCTGGTTTGTGTACTGGGTGTGACTCTGTCTCTCTGGTTAGTGTACAGGGTGTGACTCTGTCTCTCTGGTTAGTGTACTGGGTGTGACTCTATCTCTCTGGTTAGTGCACTGGGTGTGACTATCCCTCTCTGGTTAGTGTACTGTGTGTGACTCTATCTCTTTGGTTAGTGTACTGGTTGTGACTCTGTCTCTCTGGTTAGTGTACTGAGTGTGACTCTGTCTCTCTGGTTAGTGTACTGGGTGTGACTCTGTCCCTCTGGTTAGTGTACTGGGTGTGACTCTGTCTCTCTGGTTAGTGTACTGTGTGTGACTCTGTCTCTCTGGTTAGTGTACTGTGTGTGACTCTGTCTCTCTGGTTAGTGTACTGGGTGTGACTCTGTATCTCTGGTTAGTGTACTGGGTGTGACTCTGTCTGGTTAGTGTACTGGGTGTGACTCTGTCTGGTTAGTGTACTGGGTGTGACTCTGTCCCTCTGGTTAGTGTACTTGTTGGGACACTATCTGGTTAGTGTACTGGGTGTGACTCTGTCTCTCTGGTTAGTGTACTGGGTGTGACTTTGTCTCTCTGGTTAGTGTACTGGGTGTGACTCTGTCTCTCTGGTTAGTGGACTGGGTGTGACTCTGTCTCTCTGGTTTGTGTACTGGGTGTGACTCTGTCTCTCTGGTTTGTGTACTGGGTGTGACTCTGTCTCTCTGGTTAGTGTACAGGGTGTGACTCTGTCTCTCTGGTTAGTGTACTGGGTGTGACTCTGTCTTTCTGGTTAGTGTACTGGTTGTGACTCTCTCTTTCTGGTTAGTGTACTGGGTGTGACTCTCTCTCTGGTTAGTGTACTGGGTGTGACTCTGTCTCTCTGGTTAGTGTACTGGGTGTGACTCTCTGGTTAGTGTACTGGGATTGACTCTGTCTCTCTGGTTAGTGTACTGGGTGTGACTCTCCCTCTCTGTTTATTGTACTGGGTGTGACTCTGTCTCTCTGGTTAGTGTACTGGGTGTGACTCTGTCTCTCTGGTTAGTGTACTGGGTGTTAATCTGTCTCTCTGGTGAGTTTACTGGGTGTGACTCTCCCTCTGTGGTTAGTGTACTATGTGTGACTCTGTCTCTCTGGTTAGTGTACTGGGTGTGACTGTCTCTCTGGTTAGTGTACTGGGTGTGACTCTGTCTCTCTGGTTAGTATACTGGGTGTGACTCTCTCTCTCTGGTTAGTGTACTGGGTGCGACTCTGTCTCTTTGGATTGTGTACTGGGTGTGAGTCTGTCTCTGGTTAGTGTACTGGGTGTGACTCTGCCTCTCTGGTTAGTGTACTGGGTGTGACTCTGACTCTCTGGTTAGTGAACTGGGTGTGACTCTGCCTCTCTGGTTAGTGTACTGGGTGTGACTCTCTCTCTGGTTAATGTACTGGGTGTGACTCTGCCTTTGTGGTTAGTGTACTGCGTGTGACTCTGCCTCTCTGGTTAGTGCACTGGGTCTGACTCTGCCTCTCTGATTAGTGTACTGGGTGTGACTCTCTCTCTGGTTAGCGTACTGGGTCTGACTCTGTCTCTCTGGTTAGTGTACTGGGTGTGACTCTGTCTCTCTGGTTAGTGTACTGGGTGTGACTCTGTCTCTCTGGTTAGTGTACTGGCTGTGACTCAGCCTCTCTGGTTAGTGTACTGGGTGTGACTCTCCCTCTCTGGTTAGTGTACTGGGTGTGACTCTCCTCCGGTTAGTGTACTGTGTGTGACTCTCCGTCTCTAGTTATTGTACAGGGTGTGACTCTGTCTCTCTGGTGAGTGTACAGGGTGTGACTCTGTCTCTCTGGTGAGTGTACAGGGTGTGACTCTGTCTCTCAGGTTAGTGTGCTGGGTGTGACTCTGTCTCTCTGGTTAGTGTACTGTGTAGGACCCTCCCTCTCTGGTTAGTATACTGGGTGTGACTCTGTCTCTCTGGTTAGTGTACTAGGTGTGACTCTGTCTCTCTGGTTAGTGTACTGTGTAGGACCCTCCCTCTCTGGTTAGTGTACTGGGTGTGACTCTGTCTCTCTGGTTAGGGTACTGGGTGTGACTCTCCCTCTCTGGTTTGTGTACTGGTGTTACTCTCCCTCTCTGGTTAGTGTACTGTGTGTGATTCTCCCTCTCTGGTTAGTGTAAAGTGTGTGACTCTGTCTCTCTGGTTAGTGTACTGGATGTGACTCTGTCTCTCTGGTTAGTGTACTGGGTGTGACTCTGTCTCTCTGGTTAGTGTACTGGGTGTGACTGTTTCTCTGGTTAGTGTACTGTGTGTGACTATGTCCCTCTGGTTATTGTCCTGGGTGTGACTCTGTCTTTCTGGTTATTGTCCTGGGTGTGATTCTGTCTCTCTGGTTAGTGTACTGGGTGTGATTCTGTCTCTCTGGTTAGTGTACTGGGTGTGATTCTGTCTCTCTGGTCAGTGTACTGGGTGTGACTCTGTCTCTCTGGTTAGTGTACTGGGTGTGACTCTCCCTCTCTGGTTAGTGTACGGTGTGCGACTCTCTCTCTGGTTAGTGTTCTTGGTGTGAATCTCCCTCTCTGGTTAGTGTACTGGGTGTGACTCTCCCTCTCTGGTTAGTGTACTGGGTTTGACTCTGTCTCTCTGGGTGGTGTACTGGGTGTGTCTCTGTGTCTCTGGTTAGTGTACTGGGTGTGTCTCTGTGTCTCTGGTTAGTGTACTGGGTGTGACTCTGTCTCTCTGGTTAGTGTACTGTGTGTGACTCTCTCTCTGGTTAGTGTACTGGGTGTGACTCTGTCTCTCTGGTTAGTGTACTGTGTGTGACCCTCTCTCTGGTTAGTGTACTGGGTGTGACTCTGTCTCTCTGTTTGTTGTACTGGGTTTGACTCAATCTGTCTGGTTAGTGTACTGGTTGTTACTCCGTAACTGGTTAGTGTAATGGGTGTGACTCTCTCTTTCTGGTTAGTGTACTGGTTGTTACTCTCTCTCTGGTTAGTGTACTGGGTGTGACTCTCTCTGGTTCGTGTACTTGTTGTGACACTCTCTGGATAGTGTACTGGGTGTGGCTCTCCCTCTCTGATTAGTGTACTGGGTGTGTCTCTCTCTCTCGGGTTAGTGTACTGGGTGTGGCTCTCCCTCTCTGATTAGTGTACTGGGTGTGTCTCTCTGGTTAGTGTAGTGGGTGTGACTCTGTCTCTCTGGTTAGTGTACTGGTTGTGAATCTGTCTCTGGTTCGTGTACTGGGTATGACTCTCTGGTTAGTGTACTGGGTGTGACTCTCTGGTTAGTGTACTGGGTGTGACTCTGTCTCTCTGGTTAGTGTACTGGGTGTGACTCTCTGGTTAGTGTACTGGGATGGACTCTGTCTCTCTGGTTAGTGTACTGGGTGTGACTCTGTCCCTCTGGTTGGTGTACTGGGTGTGAAACTCCCTCTCTGGTTAGTGTACTGGGTGTGACTCTCCCTCTCTGGTTAGTGTACTGGGTGTGACTATGTCTCTCAGGTTAGTGTACTGGGTGTGACTGTGTCTCTCTGGTTCGTGTACTGGGTGTGAATCTGTCTCTGGTTCGTGTACTGGGTATGACTCTCTGGTTAGTGTAGTGGGTGTGACTCTGTCTCTCTGGTTAGTGTACTGGGTGTGACTCTGTCTCTCTGGTTAGTGTACTTGGTGTGAATCTGTCTCTGGTTCGTGTACTGGGTATGACTCTCTGGTTCGTGTACTGGGTATGACTCTCTGGTTAGTGTACTGGGTATGACTCTCTGGTTAGTGTACTGGGTGTGACTCTCCCTCTCTGGTTAGTGTACTGGGATTGACTCTGTCTCTCTGGTTAGTGTACTGGGTGTGACTCTGTCTCTCTGGTTAGTGTACTGGGTGTTAATCTGTCTCTCTGGTGAGTTTACTGGGTGTGACTCTCCCTCTGTGGTTAGTGTACTATGTGTGACTCTGTCTCTCTGGTTAGTGTACTGGGTGTGACTCTGACTCTCTGGTTAGTGTACTGGGTGTGACTCTCTCTCTCTGGTTAGTGAACTGGGTGTGACTCTGCCTCTCTGGTTAGTGTACTGGGTGTGACTCTCTCTCTGGTTAATGTACTGGGTGTGACTCTGCCTTTGTGGTTAGTGTACTGGGTCTGACTCTGCCTCTCTGATTAGTGTACTGGGTGTGACTCTCTCTCTGGTTCGTGTACTGGGTCTGACTCTGCCTCTCTGGTTCGTGTACTGGGTGTGACTCTGTCTCTCTGGTTAGTGTACTGGGTGTGACTCTGTCTCTCTGGTTAGTGTACTGGCTGTGACTCAGCCTCTCTGGTTAGTGTACTGGGTGTGACTCTCCCTCTCTGGTTAGTGTACTGGGTGTGACTCTGTCCCTCTCGTTGGTGTACTGGGTGTGACTCTGTCCCTCTGGTTGGTGTACTGGGTGTGAAACTCCCTCTCTGGTTAGTGTACTGGGTGTGACTCACCCTCTCTGTTTAGTGTACTGCTTCTGACTCTCCCTCTCTGTTTAATGTACTGGGCGTGACTCTGTCCCTCTGGTTAGTGTACCGGTGTGACTCTCTTGTTAGTGCACTGGGTGTGAATCTGTCTCTCTGGTTAGTGTACTGGGTTTGACTCTGTCTCTCTGATTCGTGTACTGGGTGTGACTCTGTCTCTCTGGCTAGTGTACTGGGTGTGACTCTCCCGCTCGGGTTAGTATACTGGGTGTGTCTCTGTCTCTCTGGTTAGTGTACTGGGTGTGTCTCTGTCTCTCTGGTTAGTGTGCTGGGTGTGACTCTACCTCTCTGGTTAGTGTACTGGGTGTGACTCTCCCTCTCTGGTTAGTGTACTGTGTGTGATTCTCCCTCTCTGGTTAGTGTACTGGGTGTGACTTTGTCTATCTGGTTAGTGTACTGGGTTTGACTCAATCTGTCTGGTTAGTGTACTGTGTGTGACTCTGTCTCTCTGGTTAGTGTACTGAGTGTGACTCTCTCTTTCTGGTTAGTGTACTGGTTGTGACTCTCTCTTTCTGGTTAGTGTACTGGGTGTGACTCTCTCTCTGGTTAGTGTACTGGGTGTGACTCTCTCTCTAGTTAGTGTACTGGGTGTGGCTCTCCCTCTCTGATTAGTGTACTGGGTGTGTCTCTCTCTCTCGGGTTAGTGTACTGGGTGTGACTCTGTCTCTCAGGTTAGTGTACTGGGTGTGACTGTGTCTCTCTGGTTCGTGTACTGGGTGTGAATCTGTCTCTGGTTCGTGTACTGGGTGTGACTCTGTCTCTGGTTCGTGTACTGGGTATGACTCTCTGGTTAGTGTACTGGGTATGACTCTCTGGTTAGTGTACTGGGTGTGACTCTCCCTCTCTGGTTAGTGTACTGGGAATGACTCTGTCTCTCTGGTTAGTGTACTGGGTGTGACTCTCCCTCTCTGTGTAGTGTCCTGCTTATGACTCTCCCTCTCTGTTTATTGTACTGGGTGTGACTCTGTCTCTCTGGTTAGTGTACTGGGTATGACTCTGTCTCTCTGGTTAGTGTACTGGGTGTTAATCTGTCTCTCTGGTGAGTTTACTGGGTGTGACTCTCCCTCTGTGGTTAGTGTACTATGTGTGACTCTGTCTCTCTGGTTAGTGTACTGGGTGTGACTCTGACTCTCTGGTTAGTGTACTGGGTGTGACTCTCTCTCTCTGGTTAGTGAACTGGGTGTGACTCTGCCTCTCTGGTTAGTGTACTGGGTGTGACTCTCTCTCTGGTTAATGTACTGGGTGTGACTCTGCCTTTGTGGTTAGTGTACTGCGTGTGACTCTGCCTCTCTGGTTAGTGCACTGGGTCTGACTCTGCCTCTCTGATTAGTGTACTGGGTGTGACTCTCTCTCTGGTTAGTGTACTGGGTCTGACTCTGCCTCTCTGGTTCGTGTACTGGGTGTGACTCTGTCTCTCTGGTTAGTGTACTGGGTGTGACTCTGTCTCTCTGGTTAGTGTACTGGCTGTGACTCAGCCTCTCTGGTTAGTGTACTGGGTGTGACTCTCCCTCTCTGGTTAGTGTACTGGGTGTGACTCTCCTCCGGTTAGTGTACTGTGTGTGACTCTCCGTCTCTAGTTATTGTACTGGGTGTGACTCTGTCTCTCTGGTGAGTGTACAGGGTGTGACTCTGTCTCTCTGGTGAGTGTACAGGGTGTGACTCTGTCTCTCTGGTTAGTGTGCTGGGTGTGACTCTGTCTCTCTGGTTAGTGTACTGTGTAGGACCCTCCCTCTCTGGTTAGTATACTGGGTGTGACTCTGTCTCTCTGGTTAGTGTACTAGGTGTGACTCTGTCTCTCTGGTTAGTGTACTGTGTAGGACCCTCCCTCTCTGGTTAGTGTACTGGGTGTGACTCTGTCTCTCTGGTTAGGGTACTGGGTGTGACTCTCCCTCTCTGGTTTGTGTACTGGTGTTACTCTCCCTCTCTGGTTAGTGTACTGTGTGTGATTCTCCCTCTCTGGTTAGTGTAAAGTGTGTGACTCTGTCTCTCTGGTTAGTGTAAAGTGTGTGACTCTGTCTCTCTGGTTAGTGTACTGGATGTGACTCTGTCTCTCTGGTTAGTGTACTGGGTGTGACTCTGTCTCTCTGGTTAGTGTACTGGGTGTGACTGTTTCTCTGGTTAGTGTACTGTGTGTGACTATGTCCCTCTGGTTATTGTCCTGGGTGTGACTCTGTCTTTCTGGTTATTGTCCTGGGTGTGATTCTGTCTCTCTGGTTAGTGTACTGGGTGTGATTCTGTCTCTCTGGTCAGTGTACTGGGTGTGACTCTGTCTCTCTGGTTAGTGTACTGGGTGTGACTCTCCCTCTCTGGTTAGTGTACGGTGTGCGACTCTCTCTCTGGTTAGTGTTCTTGGTGTGAATCTCCCTCTCTGGTTAGTGTACTGGGTGTGACTCTCTCTCTCTGTTTAGTGTACTGGGTGTGACTCTCCCTCTCTGGTTAGTGTACTGGGTGTGACTCTCTCTCTGGTTAGTGTACTGGGTGTGACTCTCTCTCTGGTTAGTGTACTGGGTGCGACTCTCTCTCTGGTTAGTGTACTGGGTGCGACTCTCTCTCAGGTCAGTGTACTGGGTGTGTCTCTGTCTGTCTGGTTAGTGTACTGGGTGTGTCTCTGTGTCTCTGGTTAGTGTACTGTGTGTGACTCTCTCTCTGGTTAGTGTACTGGGTGTGACTCTGTCTCTCTGGTTAGTGTACTGGGTGTGACTCTGTCTCTCTGTTTAGTGTACTGGGTTTGACTCAATCTGTCTGGTTAGTGTACTGGTTGTTACTCCGTAACTGGTTAGTGTAATGGGTGTGACTCTCTCTTTCTGGTTAGTGTACTGGTTGTTACTCTCTCTCTGGATAGTGTACTGGGTGTGGCTCTCCCTCTCTGATTAGTGTACTGGGTGTGTCTCTCTCTCTCGGGTTAGTGTACTGGGTGTGACTCTGTCTCTCTGGTTCGTGTACTGGATGTGACTCTCTGGTTAGTGTAGTGGGTGTGACTCTGTCTCTCTGGTTAGTGTACTGGTTGTGAATCTGTCTCTGGTTCGTGTACTGGGTATGACTCTCTGGTTAGTGTACTGGGTGTGACTCTCTGGTTAGTGTACTGGGTGTGAATCTGTCTCTCTGGTTAGTGTACTGGGTGTGACTCTCTGGTTAGTGTACTGGGATGGACTCTGTCTCTCTGGTTGGTGTACTGGGTGTGACTCTGTCCCTCTGGTTGGTGTACTGGGTGTGAAACTCCCTCTCTGGTTAGTGTACTGGGTGTGACTCTCCCTCTCTGTTTAGTGTACTGCTTCTGACTCTCCCTCTCTGTTTAATGTACTGGGCGTGACTCTGTCCCTCTGGTTAGTGTACTGGGTGTGACTCTCTTGTTAGTGCACTGGGTGTGAATCTGTCTCTCTGGTTAGTGTACTGGGTTTGACTCTGTCTCTCTGATTCGTGTACTGGGTGTGACTCTGTCTCTCTGGCTAGTGTACTGGGTGTGACTCTCCCGCTCGGGTTAGTATACTGGGTGTGTCTCTGTCTCTCTGGTTAGTGTACTGGGTGTGTCTCTGTCTCTCTGGTTAGTGTGCTGGGTGTGACTCTACCTCTCTGGTTAGTGTACTGGGTGTGACTCTCCCTCTCTGGTTAGTGTACTGTGTGTGATTCTCCCTCTCTGGTTAGTGTACTGGGTGTGACTTTGTCTATCTGGTTAGTGTACTGGGTTTGACTCAATCTGTCTGGTTAGTGTACTGTGTGTGACTCTGTCTCTCTGGTTAGTGTACCGGGTGTGACTCTCTCTCTGGTTAGTGTACTGGGTGTGACTCTCTCTCTGGTTAGTGTACTGGGTGTGACTCTCCCTCTCTGATTAGTGTACTGGGTGTGTCTCTCTCTCTCGGGTTAGTGTACTGGGTGTGACTCTGTCTCTCTGGTTCGTGTACTGGATGTGACTCTGGTTAGTGCAGTGGGTGTGACTCTGTCTCTGGTTAGAGTACTGGGTGTGAATCTGTCTCTGGTTCGTGTACTGGGTGTGACTCTGTCTCTCTGGTTAGTGTACTGGGTGTGACTCTCCCTCTCTGTTTAGTGTACTGGGTGTGACTCTCCCTCTCTCTTTATTGTACTGGGTGTGACTCTGTCTCTCTGGTTACTGTACTGGGTGTGACTCTCCCTCTCGGGTTAGTGTACTGGGTGTGTCTCTGTCTCTCTGGTTAGTGTGCTGGGTGTGGCTCTACCTCTCTGGTTAGTGTACTGGGTGTGACTCTCCCTCTCAGGTTAGTGTACTGTGTGTGATTCTCCCTCTCTGGTTAGTGTAAAGGGTGTGACTCTGTCTCTCTGGTTAGTGTACTGGGTGTGAATCTGTCTCTCTGGTTAGTGTACTGGGTGTGACTCTGTCTCTCTGGTTAGTGTACTGGGTGTGACTCTGTCTCTCTGGTTAGTGTACTGGGTGTGACTCTCCCTCTCTGGTTAGTGTACTGGGTGTTACTCTCCCTCTCTGGTTAGTGTACTGTGTGTGATTCTCCCTCTCTGGTTAGTGTACTGTGTGTGATTCTCCCTCTCTGGTTAGTGTACTGTGTGTGATTCTCCCTCTCTGGTTAGTGTAAAGGGTGTGACTCTGTCTCTCTGGTTAGTGTACTGGGTGTGACTCTGTCTCTCTGGTTAGTGTGCTGGGTGTGACTTTGTCTATCTGGTTAATGTACCGTGTGTGACTCTCTCTTTCTGGTTAGTGTACTGGTTGTGTCTCTCTCTCTCGGGTTAGTGTACTGGGTGTGACTCTGTCTCTCTGGTTCGTGTACTAGATGTGACTCTCTGGTTAGTGTAGTGGGTGTGACTCTGTCTCTCTGGTTAGTGTACTGGGTGTGAATCTGTCTCTCTGGCTAGTGTACTAGGTGTGTCTCTGTCTCTCTGGTTAGTGTGCTGGGTGTGACTCTACCTCTCTGGCTAGTGTACTGGGTGTGACTCTCCCTCTCTGGCTAGTGTACTGGGTGTGTCTCTCCCTCTCGGGTTAGTGTGCTGGGTGTGACTCTCCCTCTCTGGTTAGTGTACAGGGTGTGACTCTCCCTCTCTGGTTAGTGTACTGGGTGTGACTCTCCCTCTCTGGTTAGTGTACTGTGTGTGATTCTCCCTCTCTGGTTAATGTACTGTGTGTGATTCTCCCTCTCTGGTTAGTGTAAAGGGTGTGACTCTGTCTCTCTGGTTAGTGTACTGGGTGAGACTCTGTCTCTCTAGTTAGTGTACTGGGTGTGACTCTGTCTCTCTGGTTAGTGTCCTGGGTGTGACTCTGTCTCTCTGGTTAGTGTCCTGGGTGTGACTCTGTCTCTCTGGTTAGTGTCCTGGGTGTGACTCTGTCTCTCTGGTTAGTGTGCTGGGTGTGACTTTGTCTATCTGGTTAATGTACTGGGTTTGACTCAATCTGTCTGGTTAGTGTACTGTGTGTGACTCTGTCTCTCTGGTTAGTGTACCGGGTGTGACTCTCTCTTTCTGGTTAGTGTACTGGTTGTGACTCTCTCTCTGGTTAGTGTACTGGTTGTGACTCTCTCTGGTTAGTGTACTGGGTGTGACTCTCTCTCTGGTTAGTGTACTGGGTGTGGCTCTCCCTCTCTGATTAGTGTACTGGGTGTGTCTCTCTCTCTCGGGTTAGTGTACTGGGTGTGACTCTGTCTCTCTGGTTCGTGTACTAGATGTGACTCTCTGGTTAGTGTAGTGGGTGTGACTCTGTCTCTCTGGTTAGTGTACTGGGTGTGACTCTCTGGTTAGTGTACTGGGTGTGACTCTGTCTCTCTGGTTAGTGTACTGGGTGTGACTCTCTGGTTAGTGTACTGGGATGGACTCTGTCTCTCTGGTTGGTGTACTGGGTGTGACTCTGTCTCTCTGGTTGGTGTACTGGGTGTGACTCTGTCCCTCTCGTTGGTGTACTGGGTGTGACTCTGTCTCTCTGGTTGGTGTACTGGGTGTGAAACTCCCTCTCTGGTTAGTGTACTGGGTGTGACTCTCCCTCTCTGTTTAGTGGACTGCTTCTGACTCTCCCTCTCTGTTTAATGTACTGGGTGTGACTCTGTCTCTCTGGTTAGTGTACTGGGTGTGACGCTCCCTCTCTGGTTAGTGTACCGGTGTGACTCTCTTGTTAGTGTAGTGGGTGTGACTCTGTCTCTCTGGTTAGTGCACTGGGTGTGAATTTGTCTCTCTGGTTAGTGTACTGGGTGTGACTCTGTCTCTCTGGCTAGTGTACTAGGTGTGTCTCTGTCTCTCCGGTTAGTGTGCTGGGTGTGACTCTACCTCTCTGGCTAGTGTACTGGGTGTGACTCTCCCTCTCGGGTTAGTGTACTGGGTGTGTCTCTGTCTCTCTGGTTAGTGTGCTGGGTGTGACTTTGTCTCTCTGGTTAGTGTACTGGGTGTTACTCTCCCTCTCTGGTTAGTGTACTGTGTGTGATTCTCCCTCTCTGGTTAGTGTACTGTGTGTGATTCTCCCTCTCTGGTTAGTGTACTGTGTGTGATTCTCCCTCTCTGGTTAGTGTACTGTGTGTGATTCTCCCTCTCTGGTTAGTGTAAAGGGTGTGACTCTGTCTCTCTGGTTAGTGTACTGGGTGTGAATTTGTCTCTGGTTAGTGTACTGGGTGTGACTCTGTCTCTCTGGTTACTGTACTGGGTGTGACTGTCTCTCTGGTTAGTGTACTGGGTGTGACTCTGTCTCTCTGGCTAGTGTACTAGGTGTGTCTCTGACTCTCTGGTTAGTGTGCTGGGTGTGACTCTACCTCTGGCTAGTGTACTGGGTGTGACTCTCCCTCTCGGGTTAGTGTACTGGGTGTGTCTCTGTCTCTCTGGTTAGTGTACTGGGTGTGTCTCTGTCTCTCTGGTTAGTGTGCTGGCTGTGACTCTACCTCTCTGGTTAGTGTACTGGGTGTGACTGTGTCTCTCCTGTAGAGAGACAGAGACACACCCAGTACACTAACCCGAGAGACAGAGACACACCCAGTACACTAACCAGAGAGACAGAGACACACCCAGTACACTAACCTGGTTAGTGTACTGTGTGTGATTCTCCCTCTCTGGTTAGTGTAAAGGGTGTGACTCTGTCTCTCTGGTTAGTGTAAAGGGTGTGACTCTGTCTCTCTGGTTAGTGTACTGGGTGTGACTCTGTCTCTCTGGTTAGTTTACTGGGTGTGACTTTGTCTCTCTGGTTAGTGTGCTGGGTGTGACTTTGTCGCTCTGGTTAGTGTATTGGGTGTGACTCTGTCTCTCTGGTTAGTGTACTGGGTGTGACTTTGTCGCTCTGGTTAGTGTACTGGGTGTGACTCTCCCTCTCTGTTTAGTGTACTGGGTGTGACTCTGTCTCTCCGGTTAGTGTACTGGGTGTGACTCTCCCTCTCTGGTTAGTGTACTTGGTGTGACTCTGTCTCTCTGGTTAGTGTACTGGGTGTGACTCTGTCTCTCTGGTTATCCTACTGGGTGTGATTCTGTCTCTCTGGTTAGTGTACTGTGTGTGATTCTCCCTCTCTGGTTAGTGTAAAGGGTGTGACTCTGTCTCTCTGGTTAGTGTACTGGGTGTGACTCTGTCTCTCTGGTCAGTGTACTGGGTGTGACTGTCTCTCTGGTTAGTGTACTGGGTGTGATTCTGTCTCTCCGGTTAGTGTACTGGGTGTGACTATGTTTCTCCGGTTAGTGAGCTGGGTGTGACTCTCCCTCTCCGGTTAGTACACTGGTTGTGGCTCTGTCTCTCCGGTTAGTGTACTTGGTGTGACTCTGTCTCTCTGGTTGGTGTACTGGGTGCGACTCTCCCTCTCTGGTTAGTGTACTGGGTGTGACTCTGTCTCTCTGGTTAGTGTATTGGGTGTGACTCTGTCTCTCCGGTTAGTTTACTGGGTGTGACTCTGTCTCTCTGGTTAGTGTACTGGGTGTGACTCTGTCTCTCTGGTTAGTGTACTGGGTGTGACTCTGTCTCTCTGGTTAGTGTACAGGGTGTGACTCCCTCACTGGTTAGTGTACTAGGTATCACTCTGTTTCTCTGGTTAGTGTACTGGGTGTGAGTCTGTTTCTCTCGTTCGTGTACTGGGTGTGACTCCTCCTCTCGGTCGTGTACTGGGTGTGACTCCTCCTCTGGTTATTGTACTGGGTGTGACTCTCCTCTGGTTAGTGTACTGTGTGTGACTCTCCGTCTCTAGTTATTGTACTGGGTGTGACTCTGTCTCTCTGGTGAGTGTACAGGGTGTGACTCTGTCTCTCTGGTTAGTGTGCTGGGTGTGACTCTGTCTCTCTGGTTAGTGTACTAGGTGTGACTCTCCCTCTGGTTAGTGTACTGCGTGTGACTCTGTCCAACTGTTTAGTGCACAGGGTGTGACTCTGTCTCTCGGGTTATTGTACTGAGTGTGACTCTCCCTCTCTGCTTAGGGTACTGGGTGTGACTCTCCTCTGGTTAGTGTACTGGGTGTGACTCTGTCTCTCTGGTTAGTGTACAGGGTGTGACTCTCTCTCTGGTTCGTGTGCTGGGTGTGACTCGCTCTCTGGTTAGTGTACAGGGTGTGACTGTGTCTCTCTGGTTAGTTTACTGGGTGTGACTGTCCCTGTCTGGTTAGTGTACTGGATGTGACTCTGTCTCTCTGGTTCGTGTACTGGTTGTGACTCTGTCTCTCTGGTTATTGTACTTGGAGTGACTCTGTCTCTCTGGTCAGTGTACTGGGTGTGACTCTGTCTCTCTGGTTAGTGTCCTGGGTGTGACTCTCCCTCTCTGGTGAGTGTGCTGGGTGTGACTCTGTTTCTCTGGTTAGTGTACTCGGTGTGACACTCCCCCTCTGGTTAGTGTACTTGGTGTGAAACTGTTTCTCTGGTTAGTGTACTGGGTGCGACTCTCCCTCTCTGGTGAGTCTGCTGGGTGTGACTCTGTTTCTCTGGTTAGTGTACTCGGTGTGACACTCCCTCTCTGGTTAGTGTACTGGGTGTGAAACTGTCTCTCTGGTTAGTGTACTGGGTGCGACTCTCCCTCTCTGGTTAGTGTACTCGGTGTTAAACTGTCTCTCTGGTTAGTGTACTGGGTGTGACTCTGTCTCTCTGGTTAGTGTACTGGGTGTGTCTCTGTCTCTCCGGTTAGTGTACTGGGTGTGACTATGTTTCTCTGGTTAGTGTTCTGGGTGTGACTCTGTCTCTCTGGTTAGTGTACTGGGTGTGACTCAGTCTCTCTGGTTAGTGTACTGGGTGTGACTCCTCCTCTGGCTAGTGTACTGGGTGTGACTCTGTCTCTCTGGTTACTGTACTGGGTGTGACTCTGTCTTTCTGGTTAGTGTACTGGGTGTGACCTTCTCTCTGGTTAGTGTACTGGGTGTGACTCAGTCTCTCTGGTTAGTGTACTGGGTGTGACTCCTCCTCTGGCTAGTGTACTGGGTGTGACTCTGTCTCTCTGGTTACTGTACTGGGTGTGACTCTGTCTTTCTGGTTAGTGTACTGGGTGTGACCTTCTCTCTGGTTAGTGTACTGGGTGTGACTCTCCTTCTCTGGTTAGTGTACTGGGTGTGACTCTCCTCCTCTGGTTAGTGTACAGTGTGTGACTCTGTCTCTCTGGTTAGTGTACAGTGTGTGACTCTGTCTCTCTGGTTAGTGTACAGGGTGTGACTCTGTCTCTCTGGTTAGTGTACAGTGTGTGCCTCTGTCTCTCTGGTTAGTGTACTGGGTGTGACTCTGTCTCTCTGGTTAGTGTACTGGGTGTGACTCTGTCTCTCTGGTTAGTTTACTGGGTGTGACTGTGTCTCTCAGGTTAGTGTACAGTGTGTGACTCTGTCTCTCTGGTTAGTGTACTGGGTGTGACTCTGTCTCTCTGGTTAGTGTACTGGGTGTGACTCTGTCTCTCCGGTTAGTGGACTGGGTGTGACTCTGTCTCTCCGGTTAGTGTACTGGGTGTGACTCTGTCTCTCTGGTTAGTGCACTGGGTGTGACTCTGTCTCTCTGGTTAGTGTACTGGGTGTGACTCTCTCTCGCTGGTTAGTGTACTGGCTGTGACTCACCCTCTCTTGTTAGTGTACTGGGTGTGACTCTGTCTCTCTTGTTAGTGTACTGGGTGTGACTCTCCCTCTGGTTAGTGTTCTGTGTGTGACTCTCCCTCTCTGGTTAGGGTACTGGGTGTGACTCTCCTCTGGTTAGGGTACTGGGTGTGACTCTCCTCTGGTTAGTGTACTGGGTGTGACTCTGTCTCTCTGGTTAGTGTACAGGGTGTGACTCTCTCTCTGGTTCGTGTGCTGGGTGTGACTTGCTCTCTGGTTAGTGTACTGGGTGTTACTGTGTCTCTCTGGTTAGTGTAATGGGTGTGACTCTGTCTCTCTGGTTAGTGTACTGGGTGTGACTGTGTCTCTCTGGTTAGTGTACTGGGTGTGACTGTGTCTCTCTGGTTAGTTTACTGGGTGTGACTGTCCCTGTCTGGTTAGTGTACTGGATGTGACTCTGTCTCTCTGGTTCGTGTACTGGGTGTGACTCTGTCTCTCTGGTTATTGTACTGTGAGTGACTCTCCCTCTCCGGTTAGTGTGGTGGTTGTGACTCTGTCTCTCTGGTTAGTGTACTGGGTGTGACTCTCCTTCTCTGGTTAGTGTGCTGGCTGTGACTCTGTCTCTCTGGTTAGTGGACTGGGTGTGACTCTGTCTCTCTGGTTAGTGTACTGGGTGTGACTCTGTCTCTCTGGTTAGTGTACTGGGTGTGACTCTGTCTCTCTGGTTAGTGTACTGGGTGTGACTCTGTCTCGCTGGTTAGTGTACTCGGTGTTAAACTGTCTCTCCGGTTAGTGTACTGGGTGTGTCTCTGTCTCTCCGGTTAGTGTACTGGGTGTGAATATGTTTCTCCGGTTAGTGTGCTGGGTGTGACTCTCCCCCTCCGGTTAGTACACTGGTTGTGGCTCTGTCTCTCCAGTTAGTGTACTTGGTGTGACTCTGTCTCTCTGGTTGGTGTACCGGGTGCGACTCTGTCTCTCCGGTTAGTTTACTGGGTGTGACTCGGTCTCTCTGGTTAGTGTACTGGGTGTGACTCTGTCTCTCTGGTTAGTGTACAGGGTGTGACTCTATCTCTCTGGTTCGTGTACTGGGTGTTATTCTGTCTCTCTGGTTAGTGTACTGGGTGTGACTCTGTCCCCCTGGTTAGTGTTCAGGGTGTGACTCTGTCCCCCAGGTTATTGTTCAGGGTGAGACTCTGTCCCCCTTGTTAGTGTACAGCGTGTGACTCTGTCTCTCTGGTTAGTGTACTGGGTGTGACTCCGTGTCTCTGGTTAGTGTACTGTGTGTGACTTTGTCTGTCTGATTATTGTACTGGGTGTGACTCAGTCTCTCTGGCTAGTGTACTGGGTGTGACTCCTCCTCTGGCTAGTGTACTGGGTGTGACTCTGTCTCTCTGGTTAGTGTTCTGGGTGTGACTCTGTCTCTCTGGTTAGTGTACTGGGTGTGACTCTGTCTCTCTGGTTAGTGTACTGGGTGTGACTCCGTGTCTCTGGTTAGTGTACTGTGTGTGACTTTGTCTGTCTGATTATTGTACTGGGTGTGACTCAGTCTCTCTGGCTAGTGTACTGGGTGTGACTCCTCCTCTGGCTAGTGTACTGGGTGTGACTCTGTCTCTCTGGTTAGTGTACTGGGTGTGACTATGTCTCTCTGGTTAGTGTACTGGGTGTGACTCTGTCTCTCTGGTTAGTGTACTGGGTGTGACTCCTCCTCTGGCTAGTGTACTGGGTGTGACTCTGTCTCTCTGGTTAGTGTAATTGGTGTGACTCTGTCTCTCTGGTTAGTGTACTGGGTTTGACTCTTTCTCTCTGGTTAGTGTACTGGGTGTGACTCTGTCTCTCTGGTTAGTGTACTGGGTGTGACTGTCTCTCTGGTTAGTGTACTGGGTGTGACTCTCCCTTTCTGGTTAGTGTATTGGGTGTGACTCTGTCTCTCCGGTTAGTGTACTGGGTTTGACTCTGTCTCTCTGGTTAGTGTACTGGGTGTGACTCTGTCTCTCTGGTTAGTGTACTGGATGTGACTGTCTCTCTGGTTAGTGTACTGGGTGTGTCTGTGTCTCTCTGGTTCGTGTACTGGGTGTGACTCTCTCTCTGGTTAGTGTACTGTGTGTCACTCTGTCTCTCTGGTTAGTGTACTGGGTGTGACTCTGTCTCTCTGGTTAGTGTACTGGGTGTGACTCTGTCTCTCTGGTTAGTGTACTGGGTGTGACTCTGTCTCTCTGGTTAGTGTACTGGGTGTGACTCTGTCTCTCTGGTTAGTGTACTGGGTGTGACTCTGTCTCTCTGGTTAGTGTACTGGGTGTGACTCTCCCTCTCTGGTTAGTGTACTGGGTGTGACTCTCCCTCTCTGGTTAGTGTACTGGGTGTGACTCTCCCTCTCTGGTTAGTGTACTGGGTGTGACTCTGTCTCTCTGGTTAGTGTACTGGGTGTGACTCTGTCTCTCTGGTTAGTGTACTGGGTGTGACTCTGTCTCTCTGGTTAGTGTACTGGGTGTGACTCTGTCTCTCCGGTTAGTGTACTGGATGTGACTCTGTCTCTCTGGCTAGTGTACTGGGTGTGACTCTCTCTCTCTGGTTAGTGTCCTGGGTGTGACTCTGTATTTCTGGTTAGTGTCCTGGGTGTGACTCTGTCTCTCTGGTTAGTGTCCTGGGTGTGACTCTGTCTCTCTGGTTAGTGTGCTGGGTGTGACTTTGTCTATCTGGTTAATGTACTGGGTTTGACTCAATCTGTCTGGTTAGTGTACTGTGTGTGACTCTGTCTCTGTGGTTAGTGTACTGAGTGTGACTCTGCCTCTCTGGTTAGTGTACCGGGTGTGACTCTCTCTTTCTGGTTAGTGTACTGGTTGTGACTCTCTCTCTGGTTAGTGTACTGGTTGTGACTCTCTCTGGTTAGTGTACTGGGTGTGACTCTCTCTCTGGTTAGTGTACTGGGTGTGGCTCTCCCTCTCTGATTAGTGTACTGGGTGTGACTCTGTCTCTCTGGTTCGTGTACTAGATGTGACTCTCTGGTTAGTGTAGTGGGTGTGACTCTGTCTCTCTGGTTAGTGTACTGGGTGTGACTCTCTGGTTAGTGTACTGGGTGTGACTCTGTCTCTCTGGTTAGTGTACTGGGTGTGACTCTCTGGTTAGTGTACTGGGATGGACTCTGTCTCTCTGGTTGGTGTACTGGGTGTGACTCTGTCTCTCTGGTTGGTGTACTGGGTGTGACTCTGTCCCTCTCGTTGGTGTACTGGGTGTGACTCTGTCTCTCTGGTTGGTGTACTGGGTGTGAAACTCCCTCTCTGGTTAGTGTACTGGGTGTGACTCTCCCTCTCTGTTTAGTGGACTGCTTCTGACTCTCCCTCTCTGTTTAATGTACTGGGTGTGACTCTGTCTCTCTGGTTAGTGTACTGGGTGTGACGCTCCCTCTCTGGTTAGTGTACCGGTGTGACTCTCTTGTTAGTGTAGTGGGTGTGACTCTGTCTCTCTGGTTAGTGCACTGGGTGTGAATTTGTCTCTCTGGTTAGTGTACTGGGTGTGACTCTGTCTCTCTGGCTAGTGTACTAGGTGTGTCTCTGTCTCTCCGGTTAGTGTGCTGGGTGTGACTCTACCTCTCTGGCTAGTGTACTGGGTGTGACTCTCCCTCTCGGGTTAGTGTACTGGGTGTGTCTCTGTCTCTCTGGTTAGTGTGCTGGGTGTGACTTTGTCTCTCTGGTTAGTGTACTGGGTGTTACTCTCCCTCTCTGGTTAGTGTACTGTGTGTGATTCTCCCTCTCTGGTTAGTGTACTGTGTGTGATTCTCCCTCTCTGGTTAGTGTACTGTGTGTGATTCTCCCTCTCTGGTTAGTGTACTGTGTGTGATTCTCCCTCTCTGGTTAGTGTAAAGGGTGTGAATTTGTCTCTCTGGTTAGTGTACTGGGTGTGAATTTGTCTCTCTGGTTAGTGTACTGGGTGTGACTCTGTCTCTCTGGTTACTGTACTGGGTGTGACTGTCTCTCTGGTTAGTGTACTGGGTGTGACTCTGTCTCTCTGGCTAGTGTACTAGGTGTGTCTCTGACTCTCTGGTTAGTGTGCTGGGTGTGACTCTACCTCTCTGGCTAGTGTACTGGGTGTGACTCTACCTCTCTGGCTAGTGTACTGGGTGTGACTCTCCCTCTCGGGTTAGTGTACTGGGTGTGTCTCTGTCTCTCTGGTTAGTGTACTGGGTGTGTCTCTGTCTCTCTGGTTAGTGTACTGGGTGTGTCTCTGTCTCTCTGGTTAGTGTGCTGGCTGTGACTCTACCTCTCTGGTTAGTGTACTGGGTGTGACTGTGTCTCTCCTGTAGAGAGACAGAGACACACCCAGTACACTAACCCGAGAGACAGAGACACACCCAGTACACTAACCAGAGAGACAGAGACACACCCAGTACACTAACCTGGTTAGTGTACTGTGTGTGATTCTCCCTCTCTGGTTAGTGTAAAGGGTGTGACTCTGTCTCTCTGGTTAGTGTAAAGGGTGTGACTCTGTCTCTCTGGTTAGTGTACTGGGTGTGACTCTGTCTCTCTGGTTAGTTTACTGGGTGTGACTTTGTCTCTCTGGTTAGTGTACTGGGTGTGACTTTGTCGCTCTGGTTAGTGTACTGGGTGTGACTTTGTCGCTCTGGTTAGTGTACTGGGTGTGACTCTCCCTCTCTGTTTAGTGTACTGGGTGTGACTCTGTCTCTCCGGTTAGTGTACTGGGTGTGACTCTCCCTCTCTGGTTAGTGTACTTGGTGTGACTCTGTCTCTCTGGTTAGTGTACTGGGTGTGACTCTGTCTCTCTGGTTATCCTACTGGGTGTGATTCTGTCTCTCTGGTTAGTGTTCTGGGTGTGACTCTGTCTCTCTGGTTAGTGTAAAGGGTGTGACTCTGTCTCTCTGGTTAGTGTACTGGGTGTGACTCTGTCTCTCTGGTCAGTGTACTGGGTGTGACTGTCTCTCTGGTTAGTGTACTGGGTGTGATTCTGTCTCTCCGGTTAGTGTACTGGGTGTGACTATGTTTCTCCGGTTAGTGTGCTGGGTGTGACTCTCCCTCTCCGGTTAGTACACTGGTTGTGGCTCTGTCTCTCCGGTTAGTGTACTTGGTGTGACACTGTCTCTCTGGTTGGTGTACTGGGTGCGACTCTCCCTCTCTGGTTAGTGTACTGGGTGTGACTCTGTCTCTCCGGTTAGTTTACTGGGTGTGACTCTGTCTCTCCGGTTAGTTTACTGGGTGTGACTCTGTCTCTCTGGTTAGTGTACTGGGTGTGACTCTGTCTCTCTGGTTAGTGTACTGGGTGTGACTCTGTCTCTCTGGTTAGTGTACAGGGTGTGACTCCCTCACTGGTTAGTGTACTAGGTATCACTCTGTTTCTCTGGTTAGTGTACTGGGTGTGAGTCTGTTTCTCTCGTTCGTGTACTGGGTGTGACTCCTCCTCTCGGTCGTGTACTGGGTGTGACTCCTCCTCTGGTTATTGTACTGGGTGTGACTCTCCTCTGGTTAGTATACTGTGTGTGACTCTCCGTCTCTAGTTATTGTACTGGGTGTGACTCTGTCTCTCTGGTGAGTGTACAGGGTGTGACTCTGTCTCTCTGGTTAGTGTGCTGGGTGTGACTCTGTCTCTCTGGTTAGTGTACTAGGTGTGACTCTCCCTCTGGTTAGTGTACTGCGTGTGACTCTGTCCAACTGTTTAGTGCACAGGGTGTGACTCTGTCTCTCGGGTTATTGTACTGAGTGTGACTCTCCCTCTCTGCTTAGGGTACTGGGTGTGACTCTCCTCTGGTTAGTGTACTGGGTGTGACTCTGTCTCTCTGGTTAGTGTACTGGGTGTGACTCTCTGGTTCGTGTGCTGGGTGTGACTCGCTCTCTGGTTAGTGTACAGGGTGTGACTGTGTCTCTCTGGTTAGTTTACTGGGTGTGACTGTCCCTGTCTGGTTAGTGTACTGGATGTGACTCTGTCTCTCTGGTTCGTGTACTGGTTGTGACTCTGTCTCTCTGGTTATTGTACTTGGAGTGACTCTGTCTCTCTGGTCAGTGTACTGGGTGTGACTCTGTCTCTCTGGTTAGTGCACTGTGAGTGACTCTCCCTCTCCGGTTAGTGTGGTGGTTGTGACTCTGTCTCTCTGGTTAGTGTACTGGGTGTGACTCTCCTTCTCTGGTTAGTGTGCTGGCTGTGACTCTGTCTCTCTGGTTAGTGGACTGGGTGTGACTCTGTCTCTCTGGTTAGTGTACTGGGTGTGACTCTGTCTCTCTGGTTAGTGTACTGGGTGTGACTCCTCCTCTGGTTAGTGTCCTGGGTGTGACTCTCCCTCTCTGGTGAGTGTGCTGGGTGTGACTCTGTTTCTCTGGTTAGTGTACTCGGTGTGACACTCCCCCTCTGGTTAGTGTACTTGGTGTGAAACTGTTTCTCTGGTTAGTGTACTGGGTGCGACTCTCCCTCTCTGGTGAGTCTGCTGGGTGTGACTCTGTTTCTCTGGTTAGTGTACTCGGTGTGACACTCCCTCTCTGGTTAGTGTACTGGGTGTGAAACTGTCTCTCTGGTTAGTGTACTGGGTGCGACTCTCCCTCTCTGGTTAGTGTACTCGGTGTTAAACTGTCTCTCTGGTTAGTGTACTGGGTGTGACTCTGTCTCTCTGGTTAGTGTACTGGGTGTGTCTCTGTCTCTCCGGTTAGTGTACTGGGTGTGACTATGTTTCTCTGGTTAGTGTTCTGGGTGTGACTCTGTCTCTCTGGTTAGTGTACTGGGTGTGACTCAGTCTCTCTGGTTAGTGTACTGGGTGTGACTCCTCCTCTGGCTAGTGTACTGGGTGTGACTCTGTCTCTCTGGTTACTGTACTGGGTGTGACTCTGTCTTTCTGGTTAGTGTACTGGGTGTGACCTTCTCTCTGGTTAGTGTACTGGGTTTGACTCTGTCTCTGCTTAGTGTACTGGGTGTGACTCCTCCTCTGGTTAGTGTACTGGATGTGACTCTGTCTCTCTGGTTAGTGTACTGGGTGTGACTCTCCTTCTCTGGTTAGTGTACTGGGTGTGACTCTCCTCCTCTGGTTAGTGTACAGTGTGTGACTCTGTCTCTCTGGTTAGTGTACAGTGTGTGACTCTGTCTCTCTGGTTAGTGTACTGGGTGTGACTCTCCTCCTCTGGTTAGTGTACAGTGTGTGACTCTGTCTCTCTGGTTAGTGTACAGTGTGTGACTCTGTCTCTCTGGTTAGTGTACAGGGTGTGACTCTGTCTCTCTGGTTAGTGTACAGTGTGTGCCTCTGTCTCTCTGGTTAGTGTACTGGGTGTGACTCTGTCTCTCTGGTTAGTGTACTGGGTGTGACTCTGTCTCTCTGGTTAGTTTACTGGGTGTGACTGTGTCTCTCAGGTTAGTGTACAGTGTGTGACTCTGTCTCTCTGGTTAGTGTACTGGGTGTGACTCTGTCTCTCTGGTTAGTGTACTGGGTGTGACTCTGTCTCTCCGGTTAGTGGACTGGGTGTGACTCTGTCTCTCCGGTTAGTGTACTGGGTGTGACTCTGTCTCTCTGGTTAGTGCACTGGGTGTGACTCTGTCTCTCTGGTTAGTGTACTGGGTGTGACTCTCTCTCGCTGGTTAGTGTACTGGCTGTGACTCACCCTCTCTTGTTAGTGTACTGGGTGTGACTCTGTCTCTCTTGTTAGTGTACTGGGTGTGACTCTCCCTCTGGTTAGTGTTCTGTGTGTGACTCTCCCTCTCTGGTTAGGGTACTGGGTGTGACTCTCCTCTGGTTAGGGTACTGGGTGTGACTCTCCTCTGGTTAGTGTACTGGGTGTGACTCTGTCTCTCTGGTTAGTGTACAGGGTGTGACTCTCTCTCTGGTTCGTGTGCTGGGTGTGACTCGCTCTCTGGTTAGTGTACTGGGTGTTACTGTGTCTCTCTGGTTAGTGTAATGGGTGTGACTCTGTCTCTCTGGTTAGTGTACTGGGTGTGACTGTGTCTCTCTGGTTAGTTTACTGGGTGTGACTGTCCCTGTCTGGTTAGTGTACTGGATGTGACTCTGTCTTTCTGGTTCGTGTACTGGGTGTGACTCTGTCTCTCTGGTTATTGTACTGTGAGTGACTCTCCCTCTCCGGTTAGTGTGGTGGTTGTGACTCTGTCTCTCTGGTTAGTGTACTGGGTGTGACTCTCCTTCTCTGGTTAGTGTGCTGGCTGTGACTCTGTCTCTCTGGTTAGTGGACTGGGTGTGACTCTGTCTCTCTGGTTAGTGTACTGGGTGTGACTATGTCTCTCTGGTTAGTGTACTGGGTGTGACTCTGTCTCGCTGGTTAGTGTACTCGGTGTTAAACTGTCTCTCCGGTTAGTGTACTGGGTGTGTCTCTGTCTCTCCGGTTAGTGTACTGGGTGTGACTCTCCCCCTCCGGTTAGTACACTGGTTGTGGCTCTGTCTCTCCAGTTAGTGTACTTGGTGTGACTCTGTCTCTCTGGTTGGTGTACCGGGTGCGACTCTCCCTCTCTGGTTAGTGTACTGGGTGTGACTCTGTCTCTCTGGTTAGTGTATTGGGTGTGACTCTGTCTCTCCGGTTAGTTTACTGGGTGTGACTCAGTCTCTCTGGTTAGTGTACTGGGTGTGACTCTGTCTCTCTGGTTAGTGTACTGGGTGTGACTCTGTCTCTCTGGTTAGTGTACAGGGTGTGACTCTATCTCTCTGGTTCGTGTACTGGGTGTTATTCTGTCTCTCTGGTTAGTGTACTGGGTGTGACTCTGTCCCCCTGGTTAGTGTTCAGGGTGTGACTCTGTCCCCCAGGTTATTGTTCAGGGTGAGACTCTGTCCCCCTTGTTAGTGTACAGCGTGTGACTCTGTCTCTCTGGTTAGTGTACTGGGTGTGACTCCGTGTCTCTGGTTAGTGTACTGTGTGTGACTTTGTCTGATTATTGTACTGGGTGTGACTCAGTCTCTCTGGCTAGTGTACTGGGTGTGACTCCTCCTCTGGCTAGTGTACTGGGTGTGACTCTGTCTCTCTGGTTAGTGTTCTGGGTGTGACTCTGTCTCTCTGGTTAGTGTTCTGGGTGTGACTCTGTCTCTCTGGTTAGTGTACTGGGTGTGACTCTGTCTCTCTGGTTAGTGTACTGGGTGTGACTCCTCCTCTGGCTAGTGTACTTGGTGTGACTCTGTCTCTCTGGTTAGTGTACTGGGTTTGACTCTTTCTCTCTGGTTAGTGTACTGGGTGTGACTCTGTCTCTCTGGTTAGTGTACTGGGTGTGACTGTCTCTCTGGTTAGTGTACTGGGTGTGACTCTCCCTTTCTGGTTAGTGTATTGGGTGTGACTCTGTCTCTCCGGTTAGTGTACTGGGTTTGACTCTGTCTCTCTGGTTAGTGTACTGGGTGTGACTCTGTCTCTCTGGTTAGTGTACTGGATGTGACTGTCTCTCTGGTTAGTGTACTGGGTGTGTCTGTGTCTCTCTGGTTCGTGTACTGGGTGTGACTCTCTCTCTGGTTAGTGTACTGTGTGTCACTCTGTCTCTCTGGTTAGTGTACTGGGTGTGACTCTGTCTCTCTGGTTAGTGTACTGGGTGTGACTCTGTCTCTCTGGTTAGTGTACTGGGTGTGACTCTGTCTCTCTGGTTAGTGTACTGGGTGTGACTCTGTCTCTCTGGTTAGTGTACTGGGTGTGACTCTGTCTCTCTGGTTAGTGTACTGGGTGTGACTCTCCCTCTCTGGTTAGTGTACTGGGTGTGACTCTCCCTCTCCGGTTAGTGTACTGGGTGTGACTCTCCCTCTCTGGTTAGTGTACTGGGTGTGACTCTCCCTCTCTGGTTAGTGTACTGGGTGTGACTCTGTCTCTCTGGTTAGTGTACTGGGTGTGACTCTGTCTCTCTGGTTAGTGTACTGGGTGTGACTCTGTCTCTCTGGTTAGTGTACTGGGTGTGACTCTGTCTCTCTGGTTAGTGTACTGGGTGTGACTCTGTCTCTCTGGTTAGTGTACTGGGTGTGACTCTGTCTCTCTGGCTAGTGTACTGGGTGTGACTCTCTCTCTCTGGTTAGTGTACTGGCTGTGACTCTCCCCCTCTGGTTAGTGTACTGTCTGTGACTCTCCCTCTCTGGTTAGTGTACTGGCTGTGACTCTCCCCCTCTGGTTAGTGTACTGGCTGTGACTCTCCCTCTCTGGTTAGTGTACTGGCTGTGACTCTCCCTCTCTGGTTAGTGTACTGGCTGTGACTCTCCCCCTCTGGTTAGTGTACTGGCTGTGACTCTCCCTCTCTGGTTAGTGTACTGGGTGTGACTCTGTCTCTCTGGTTAGTGTACTGGGTGTGACTCTGTTTCTCTCGTTACTGTACTGGGTGTGACTCTGTCTCTCTGTTTAGTGTACTGGGTGTGACTCTGTCTCTGGTTAGTGTACTGGGTGTGACTCTGTCTCTGGTTAGTGTACTGGGTGTGATTCTGTCTCTGGTTAGTGTACTGAGTGTGACTCTCCCTCTCTGGTTAGTGTACTGGGTGTGACTCTGTCTCTCTGGTTAGTGTACTGGGTGTGACTCTGTCTCTCTGGTTAGTGTACTGGGTGTGAATCTGTCTCTCTGGTTAGTGTACTGGGTGTGACTCTGTCTCTCTGGTTAGTGTACTGGGTGTGACTCTGTCTCTCTGGTTAGTGTACTGGGTGTGACTCTCCCTCTCTGGTTAGTGTACTGGGTGTGACTCTCCCTCTCTGGTTAGTGTACTGGGTGTGTCTCTGTCTCTCTGGTTAGTGTACTGGGTGTGACTCTGTCTCTCTGGTTAGTGTACTGGGTGTGACTCTCTCTCTCTGGTTAGTGTACTGGGTGTCTCTCTGTCTCTCTGGTTAGTGTACAGTGTGTGAATCTCTCTCTCTGGTTAGTGTACTGGGTTTGACTCTTTCTCTCTGGTTAGTGTACTGGGTGTGACTCTGTCTCTCTGGTTAGTGTACTGGGTGTGACTGTCTCTCTGGTTAGTGTACTGGGTGTGACTCTCCCTTTCTGGTTAGTGTATTGGGTGTGACTCTGTCTCTCCGGTTAGTGTACTGGGTTTGACTCTGTCTCTCTGGTTAGTGTACTGGGTGTGACTCTGTCTCTCTGGTTAGTGTACTGGATGTGACTGTCTCTCTGGTTAGTGTACTGGGTGTGTCTGTGTCTCTCTGGTTCGTGTACTGGGTGTGACTCTCTCTCTGGTTAGTGTACTGTGTGTCACTCTGTCTCTCTGGTTAGTGTACTGGGTGTGACTCTGTCTCTCTGGTTAGTGTACTGGGTGTGACTCTGTCTCTCTGGTTAGTGTACTGGGTGTGACTCTGTCTCTCTGGTTAGTGTACTGGGTGTGACTCTGTCTCTCTGGTTAGTGTACTGGGTGTGACTCTGTCTCTCTGGTTAGTGTACTGGGTGTGACTCTCCCTCTCTGGTTAGTGTACTGGGTGTGACTCTCCCTCTCCGGTTAGTGTACTGGGTGTGACTCTCCCTCTCTGGTTAGTGTACTGGGTGTGACTCTCCCTCTCTGGTTAGTGTACTGGGTGTGACTCTGTCTCTCTGGTTAGTGTACTGGGTGTGACTCTGTCTCTCTGGTTAGTGTACTGGGTGTGACTCTGTCTCTCTGGTTAGTGTACTGGGTGTGACTCTCTCTGGTTAGTGTACTGGCTGTGACTCTCCCCCTCTGGTTAGTGTACTGGCTGTGACTCTCCCCCTCTGGTTAGTGTACTGGCTGTGACTCTCCCCCTCTGGTTAGTGTACTGGCTGTGACTCTCCCTCTCTGGTTAGTGTACTGGGTGTGACTCTGTCTCTGGTTAGTGTACTGGGTGTGACTCTGTCTCTCTGTTTAGTGTACTGGGTGTGACTCTCCCTCTCTGGTTAGGGTACTGGGTGTGACTCTCCTCTGGTTAGGGTACTGGGTGTGACTCTCCTCTGGTTAGTGTACTGGGTGTGACTCTGTCTCTCTGGTTAGTGTACAGGGTGTGACTCTCTCTCTGGTTCGTGTGCTGGGTGTGACTCGCTCTCTGGTTAGTGTACTGGGTGTTACTGTGTCTCTCTGGTTAGTGTAATGGGTGTGACTCTGTCTCTCTGGTTAGTGTACTGGGTGTGACTGTGTCTCTCTGGTTAGTTTACTGGGTGTGACTGTCCCTGTCTGGTTAGTGTACTGGATGTGACTCTGTCTTTCTGGTTCGTGTACTGGGTGTGACTCTGTCTCTCTGGTTATTGTACTGTGAGTGACTCTCCCTCTCCGGTTAGTGTGGTGGTTGTGACTCTGTCTCTCTGGTTATTGTACTGTGAGTGACTCTCCTTCTCTGGTTAGTGTGCTGGCTGTGACTCTGTCTCTCTGGTTAGTGGACTGGGTGTGACTCTGTCTCTCTGGTTAGTGTACTGGGTGTGACTATGTCTCTCTGGTTAGTGTACTGGGTGTGACTCTGTCTCGCTGGTTAGTGTACTCGGTGTTAAACTGTCTCTCCGGTTAGTGTACTGGGTGTGTCTCTGTCTCTCCGGTTAGTGTACTGGGTGTGACTCTGTCTCTCTGGTTAGTGTACTGGGTGTGAATATCTTTCTCCGGTTAGTGTACTTGGTGTGACTCTGTCTCTCTGGTTGGTGTACCGGGTGCGACTCTCCCTCTCTGGTTAGTGTACTGGGTGTGACTCTGTCTCTCTGGTTAGTGTATTGGGTGTGACTCTGTCTCTCCGGTTAGTTTACTGGGTGTGACTCTGTCTCTCTGGTTAGTGTACTGGGTGTGACTCTGTCTCTCTGGTTAGTGTACTGGGTGTGACTCTGTCTCTCTGGTTAGTGTACTGGGTGTGACTCTGTCTCTCTGGTTAGTGTACAGGGTGTGACTCTGTCCCCCAGGTTATTGTTCAGGGTGAGACTCTGTCCCCCTTGTTAGTGTACAGCGTGTGACTCTGTCTCTCTGGTTAGTGTACTGGGTGTGACTCCGTGTCTCTGGTTAGTGTACTGTGTGTGACTTTGTCTGATTATTGTACTGGGTGTGACTCAGTCTCTCTGGCTAGTGTACTGGGTGTGACTCCTCCTCTGGCTAGTGTACTGGGTGTGACTCTGTCTCTCTGGTTAGTGTTCTGGGTGTGACTCTGTCTCTCTGGTTAGTGTACTGGGTGTGACTCTGTCTCTCTGGTTAGTGTACTGGGTGTGACTCCTCCTCTGGCTAGTGTACTTGGTGTGACTCTGTCTCTCTGGTTAGTGTACTGGGTTTGACTCTTTCTCTCTGGTTAGTGTACTGGGTGTGACTCTGTCTCTCTGGTTAGTGTACTGGGTGTGACTGTCTCTCTGGTTAGTGTACTGGGTGTGACTCTCCCTTTCTGGTTAGTGTATTGGGTGTGACTCTGTCTCTCCGGTTAGTGTACTGGGTTTGACTCTGTCTCTCTGGTTAGTGTACTGGGTGTGACTCTGTCTCTCTGGTTAGTGTACTGGATGTGACTGTCTCTCTGGTTAGTGTACTGGGTGTGTCTGTGTCTCTCTGGTTCGTGTACTGGGTGTGACTCTCTCTCTGGTTAGTGTACTGTGTGTCACTCTGTCTCTCTGGTTAGTGTACTGGGTGTGACTCTGTCTCTCTGGTTAGTGTACTGGGTGTGACTCTGTCTCTCTGGTTAGTGTACTGGGTGTGACTCTGTCTCTCTGGTTAGTGTACTGGGTGTGACTCTGTCTCTCTGGTTAGTGTACTGGGTGTGACTCTGTCTCTCTGGTTAGTGTACTGGGTGTGACTCTCCCTCTCTGGTTAGTGTACTGGGTGTGACTCTCCCTCTCCGGTTAGTGTACTGGGTGTGACTCTCCCTCTCTGGTTAGTGTACTGGGTGTGACTCTCCCTCTCTGGTTAGTGTACTGGGTGTGACTCTGTCTCTCTGGTTAGTGTACTGGGTGTGACTCTGTCTCTCTGGTTAGTGTACTGGGTGTGACTCTGTCTCTCTGGTTAGTGTACTGGGTGTGACTCTGTCTCTCTGGTTAGTGTACTGGGTGTGACTCTGTCTCTCTGGCTAGTGTACTGGGTGTGACTCTCTCTCTCTGGTTAGTGTACTGGCTGTGACTCTCCCCCTCTGGTTAGTGTACTGTCTGTGACTCTCCCTCTCTGGTTAGTGTACTGGCTGTGACTCTCCCCCTCTGGTTAGTGTACTGGCTGTGACTCTCCCTCTCTGGTTAGTGTACTGGCTGTGACTCTCCCTCTCTGGTTAGTGTACTGGGTGTGACTCTCCCCCTCTGGTTAGTGTACTGGCTGTGACTCTGTCTCTCTGGTTAGTGTACTGGGTGTGACTCTGTCTCTCCGGTTAGTGTACTGGATGTGACTCTGTCTCTCTGGCTAGTGTACTGGGTGTGACTCTCTCTGGTTAGTGTACTGGCTGTGACTCTCCCCCTCTGGTTAGTGTACTGGCTGTGACTCTCCCCCTCTGGTTAGTGTACTGGCTGTGACTCTCCCTCTCTGGTTAGTGTACTGGGTGTGACTCTGTCTCTGTGGTTAGTGTACTGGGTGTGACTGTCTCTCTGGTTAGTGTACTGGCTGTGACTCTCCCCCTCTGGTTAGTGTACTGGCTGTGACTCTCCCTCTCTGGTTAGTGTACTGGGTGTGACTCTGTCTCTGTGGTTAGTGTACTGGGGGTGACTGTCTCTCTGGTTAGTGTACTGGGTGTGACTCTCCCTCTCTGGTTAGTGTACTGGGTGTGATTCTGTCTCTGGTTAGTGTACTGGGTGTGATTCTGTCTCTGGTTAGTGTACTGGGTGTGATTCTGTCTCTCTGGTTAGTGTACTGGGTGTGAATCTGTCTCTCTGGTTAGTGTACTGGGTGTGAATCTGTCTCTCTGTTTAGTGTACTGAGTGTGACTCTGTCTCTCTGGTTAGTGTACTGGGTGTGACTCTGTCTCTCTGGTTAGTGTACTGGGTGTGAATCTGTCTCTCTGGTTAGTGTACTGGGTGTGAATCTGTCTCTCTGGTTAGTGTACTGGGTGTGACTCTGTCTCTCTGGTTAGTGTACTGGGTGTGACTCTGTCTCTCTGGTTAGTGTACTGGGTGTGACTCTCCCTCTCTGGTTAGTGTACTGGGTGTGACTCTCCCTCTCTGGTTAGTGTACTGGGTGTGTCTCTGTCTCTCTGGTTAGTGTACTGGGTGTGACTCTGTCTCTCTGGTTAGTGTACTGGGTGTGACTCTCTCTCTCTGGTTAGTGTACTGGGTGTCTCTCTGTCTCTCTGGTTAGTGTACAGTGTGTGACTCTGTCTCTCTGGTTAGTGTACAGTGTGTGAATCTCTCTCTCTGGTTAGTGTACTTGGTTTGACTCTTTCTCTCTGGTTAGTGTACTGGGTGTGACTCTGTCTCTCTGGTTAGTGTACTGGGTGTGACTGTCTCTCTGGTTAGTGTACTGGGTGTGACTCTCCCTTTCTGGTTAGTGTATTGGGTGTGACTCTGTCTCTCCGGTTAGTGTACTGGGTTTGACTCTGTCTCTCTGGTTAGTGTACTGGGTGTGACTCTGTCTCTCTGGTTAGTGTACTGGGTGTGACTCTGTCTCTCTGGTTAGTGTACTGGGTGTGACTCTGTCTCTCTGGTTAGTGTACTGGGTGTGACTCTGTCTCTCTGGCTAGTGTACTGGGTGTGACTCTCTCTCTCTGGTTAGTGTACTGGCTGTGACTCTCCCCCTCTGGTTAGTGTACTGTCTGTGACTCTCCCTCTCTGGTTAGTGTACTGGCTGTGACTCTCCCCCTCTGGTTAGTGTACTGGCTGTGACTCTCCCTCTCTGGTTAGTGTACTGGCTGTGACTCTCCCTCTCTGGTTAGTGTACTGGGTGTGACTCTCCCCCTCTGGTTAGTGTACTGGCTGTGACTCTCCCCCTCTGGTTAGTGTACTGGCTGTGACTCTCCCTCTCTGGTTAGTGTACTGGGTGTGACTCTGTCTCTCTGGTTAGTGTACTGGGTGTGACTCTGTTTCTCTCGTTACTGTACTGGCTGTGACTCTGTCTCTCTGGTTAGTGTACTGGGTGTGACTCTGTCTCTCTGGTTAGTGTACTGGGTGTGACTCTCTCTGGTTAGTGTACTGGCTGTGACTCTCCCCCTCTGGTTAGTGTACTGGCTGTGACTCTCCCTCTCTGGTTAGTGTACTGGGTGTGACTCTGTCTCTGTGGTTAGTGTACTGGGTGTGACTCTCCCTCTCTGGTTAGTGTACTGGGTGTGACTCTGTCTCTGTGGTTAGTGTACTGGGTGTGACTATGTCTCTCTGGTTAGTGTACTGGGTGTGACTCTGTCTCTCTGTTTAGTGTACTGGGTGTGACTCTCCCTCTCTGGTTAGTGTACTGGGTGTGATTCTGTCTCTGGTTAGTGTACTGGGTGTGATTCTGTCTCTCTGGTTAGTGTACTGGGTGTGAATCTGTCTCTCTGGTTAGTGTACTGAGTGTGACTCTGTCTCTCTGGTTAGTGTACTGGGTGTGACTCTGTCTCTCTGGTTAGTGTACTGGGTGTGAATCTGTCTCTCTGGTTAGTGTACTGGGTGTGACTCTGTCTCTCTGGTTAGTGTACTGGGTGTGACTCTGTCTCTCTGGTTAGTGTACTGGGTGTGACTCTCCCTCTCTGGTTAGTGTACTGGGTGTGACTCTCCCTCTCTGGTTAGTGTACTGGGTGTGACTCTCCCTCTCTGGTTAGTGTACTGGGTGTGTCTCTGTCTCTCTGGTTAGTGTACTGGGTGTGACTCTGTCTCTCTGGTTAGTGTACAGGGTGTGACTCTCTCTCTCTGGTTAGTGTACTGGGTGTCTCTCTGTCTCTCTGGTTAGTGTACAGTGTGTGACTCTGTCTCTCTGGTTAGTGTACAGTGTGTGAATCTCTCTCTCTGGTTAGTGCACAGTGTGTGACTCTGTCTCTCTGGTTAGTGTACAGTGTGTGACTTTGTCTCTCTGGTTAGTCTAATGGGTGTGACTCTGTCTCTCTGGTTAGTGTACTGGGTGTGACTGTCTCTCTGGTTAGTGTGCTGGGTGTGACTCTGTCTCTCTGGTTAGTGTGCTGGGTGTGACTCTGTCTCTCCGGTTAGTGTACTGGGTGTGACTGTCTCTCCGGTTAGTGTACTGGGTGTGACTGTCTCTCTGGTTAGTGCACTGGGTGTGACTCTGTCTCTCTGGTTAGTGCACTGGGTGTGACTCTGTTTCTCTGGTTACTGTACTGGGTGTGACTCCTCCTCTGGCTAGTGTACTGGGTGTGACTCTGTCTCTCTGGTTAGTGTACTGGGTGTGACTCACCCTCTCTTGTTAGTGTACTGGGTGTGACTCTCCCTCTCTTGTTAGTGTACTGGGTGTGACTCTCCCTTTCTGGTTAGTATATTGGGTGTGACTCTGTCTCTCTGGTTAGTGTACTGGGTGTGACTCTGTCTCTCCGGTTAGTGTACTGGGTGTGACTCTGT
This sequence comes from Isurus oxyrinchus, assembly GCA_026770705.1. Taxonomy (NCBI): domain Eukaryota; kingdom Metazoa; phylum Chordata; class Chondrichthyes; order Lamniformes; family Lamnidae; genus Isurus; species Isurus oxyrinchus. The sequence continues at coordinate 1,091,382 of JANJGN010000139.1, read as the reverse complement.
CTCTCCGGTTAGTGTACTGGGTGTGACTCTGTCTCTCCGGTTAGTGTACTGGGTGTGACTCTGTCTCTCTGGTTACTGTACTGGGTGTGACTCCTCCTCTGGCTAGTGTACTGGGTGTGACTCTGTCTCTCTGGTTAGTGTACTGGGTGTGACTCTCTCTCTCGTTAGGGTACTGGCTGTGACTCACCCTCTCTTGTTAGTGTACTGGGTGTGACTCTCCCTCTCTTGTTAGTGTACTGGGTGTGACTCTCCCTTTCTGGTTAGTGTACTGGGTGTGACTCTGTCTCTCCGGTTAGTGTACTGGGTGTGACTCTCCCTCTCCGGTTAGTGTACTGGGTGTGACTCTGTCTCTCCGGTTAGTGTACTGGGTGTGACTCTGTCTCTCTGGTTAGTGTACTGGGTGTGACTCTGTCTCTCTGGTTAGTGTACTGGGTGTGACTCTGTCTCTCTGGTTAGTGTACTGGGTGTGACTCTGTCTCTCTGGTTAGTGTACTGGGTGTGACTCTGTCTCTCTGGTTAGTCTACTGGGTGTGACTCTGTCTCTCTGGTTAGTGTACTGGGTGTGACTCTGTCTTTCTGTTTAGTGTACTGGGTGTGACTCTGTTTCTCTGGTTACTGTACTGGGTGTGACTCTGTCTCTCTGGATCGTGCACCGGGTGTGACTCTGTCTCTCTGGTTAGTGTACCGGGTGTGACTCTGTCTCTCTGGTTAGTGTACTGGGTGTGACTCTGTCTCTCTGGTTAGTGCACTGGGTGTGACTCTGTCTTTCTGGTTAGTGTACTGGGTGTGACTCTGTCTTTCTGGTTAGTGTACTGGGTGTGACTCTGTCTCTCTGGTTAGTGTAATGGGTGTGACTCTGTCTCTCTGGTTAGTGTAATGGGTGTGACTCTGTCTCTCTGGTTAGTGTAATGGGTGTGACTCTGTCTCTCTGGTTAGTGTACTGGGTGTGACTGTCTCTCTGGTTAGTGTACTGGGTGTGGCTCTGTCTCTCTGGTTCATGTACTGGGTGTGACTCTGTCTCTGGTTAGTGTACTGGGTGTGACTCTGTCTCTGGTTAGTGTACTGGGTGTGACTCTGTCTCCGGTTAGTGTACTGGGTGTGACTCTGTCTCTGGTTAGTGTACTGGGTGTGATTCTGTCTCTGGTTAGTGTACTGGGTGTGATTCTGTCTCTGGTTAGTGTACTGGGTGTGATTCTGTCTCTGGTTAGTGTACTGGGTGTGACTCTGTCTCTGGTTAGTGTACTGGGTGTGACTCTGTCTCTCTGGTTAGTGTACTGGGTGTGCGTCTGTCTCTCTGGTTAGTGTGCTGGTTGTGACTCTGTCTCTCTGGTTAGTGTGCTGGGTGTGTCTCTGTCTCACTGGTTTGTAGACTGGGTGTGATTCTGTCTCTCTGGTTAGTGTACTGGGTGTGATTCTGTCTCACTGGTTAGTGTACTGGGTGTGACTCTGTCTCACTGGTTAGTGTACTGGGTGTGACTCTGTCTCCCTCGTCAGTGTACTGGCTTTGACACTCCCTGTCTCACTCTCTGGTTCTTGCACTGGCTTTGACTCTCTGGTTAGTGCACTGGCTTTGACTCTCTGGTTAGTGCATGGCTTTGACTCTCTGGTTAGTGCCCTGGATTTGACTCACTGGTTAGTGCCCTGGATTTGACTCTCTGGTTAGTGCCCTGGATTTGACTCTCTGGTTAGTGCCCTGGCTTTGACCCTCTGGTTAGTGCCCTGGCTTTGACCCTCTGGTTAGTGCCCTGGCTTTGACCCTCTGGTTAGTGCCCTGGCTTTGACCCTCTGGTTAGTGCCCTGGCTTTGACCCTCTGGTTAGTGCCCTGGCTTTGACCCTCTGGTTAGTGCCCTGGCTTTGACCCTCTGGTTAGTGCCCTGGCTTTGACCCTCTGGTTAGTGCCCTGGCTTTGACCCTCTGGTTAGTGCCCTGGCTTTGACCCTCTGGTTAGTGCCCTGGCTTTGACCCTCTGGTTAGTGCCCTGGCTTTGACCCTCTGGTTAGTGCCCTGGCTTTGACCCTCTGGTTAGTGCCCTGGCTTTGACCCTCTGGTTAGTGCCCTGGCTTTGACCCTCTGGTTAGTGCCCTGGCTTTGACCCTCTGGTTAGTGCCCTGGCTTTGACCCTCTGGTTAGTGCCCTGGCTTTGACCCTCTGGTTAGTGCCCTGGCTTTGACCCTCTGGTTAGTGCCCTGGCTTTGACCCTCTGGTTAGTGCCCTGGCTTTGACCCTCTGGTTAGTGCCCTGGCTTTGACCCTCTGGTTAGTGCCCTGGCTTTGACCCTCTGGTTAGTGCCCTGGCTTTGACCCTCTGGTTAGTGCCCTGGCTTTGACCCTCTGGTTAGTGCCCTGGCTTTGACCCTCTGGTTAGTGCCCTGGCTTTGACCCTCTGGTTAGTGCCCTGGCTTTGACCCTCTGGTTAGTGCCCTGGCTTTGACCCTCTGGTTAGTGCCCTGGCTTTGACCCTCTGGTTAGTGCCCTGGCTTTGACCCTCTGGTTAGTGCCCTGGCTTTGACCCTCTGGTTAGTGCCCTGGCTTTGACCCTCTGGTTAGTGCCCTGGCTTTGACCCTCTGGTTAGTGCCCTGGCTTTGACCCTCTGGTTAGTGCCCTGGCTTTGACCCTCTGGTTAGTGCCCTGGCTTTGACCCTCTGGTTAGTGCCCTGGCTTTGACCCTCTGGTTAGTGCCCTGGCTTTGACCCTCTGGTTAGTGCCCTGGCTTTGACCCTCTGGTTAGTGCCCTGGCTTTGACCCTCTGGTTAGTGCCCTGGCTTTGACCCTCTGGTTAGTGCCCTGGCTTTGACCCTCTGGTTAGTGCCCTGGCTTTGACCCTCTGGTTAGTGCCCTGGCTTTGACCCTCTGGTTAGTGCCCTGGCTTTGACCCTCTGGTTAGTGCCCTGGCTTTGACCCTCTGGTTAGTGCCCTGGCTTTGACCCTCTGGTTAGTGCCCTGGCTTTGACCCTCTGGTTAGTGCCCTGGCTTTGACCCTCTGGTTAGTGCCCTGGCTTTGACCCTCTGGTTAGTGCCCTGGCTTTGACCCTCTGGTTAGTGCCCTGGCTTTGACCCTCTGGTTAGTGCCCTGGCTTTGACCCTCTGGTTAGTGCCCTGGCTTTGACCCTCTGGTTAGTGCCCTGGCTTTGACCCTCTGGTTAGTGCCCTGGCTTTGACCCTCTGGTTAGTGCCCTGGCTTTGACCCTCTGGTTAGTGCCCTGGCTTTGACCCTCTGGTTAGTGCCCTGGCTTTGACCCTCTGGTTAGTGCCCTGGCTTTGACCCTCTGGTTAGTGCCCTGGCTTTGACCCTCTGGTTAGTGCCCTGGCTTTGACCCTCTGGTTAGTGCCCTGGCTTTGACCCTCTGGTTAGTGCCCTGGCTTTGACCCTCTGGTTAGTGCCCTGGCTTTGACCCTCTGGTTAGTGCCCTGGCTTTGACCCTCTGGTTAGTGCCCTGGCTTTGACCCTCTGGTTAGTGCCCTGGCTTTGACCCTCTGGTTAGTGCCCTGGCTTTGACCCTCTGGTTAGTGCCCTGGCTTTGACCCTCTGGTTAGTGCCCTGGCTTTGACCCTCTGGTTAGTGCCCTGGCTTTGACCCTCTGGTTAGTGCCCTGGCTTTGACCCTCTGGTTAGTGCCCTGGCTTTGACCCTCTGGTTAGTGCCCTGGCTTTGACCCTCTGGTTAGTGCCCTGGCTTTGACCCTCTGGTTAGTGCCCTGGCTTTGACCCTCTGGTTAGTGCCCTGGCTTTGACCCTCTGGTTAGTGCCCTGGCTTTGACCCTCTGGTTAGTGCCCTGGCTTTGACCCTCTGGTTAGTGCCCTGGCTTTGACCCTCTGGTTAGTGCCCTGGCTTTGACCCTCTGGTTAGTGCCCTGGCTTTGACCCTCTGGTTAGTGCCCTGGCTTTGACCCTCTGGTTAGTGCCCTGGCTTTGACCCTCTGGTTAGTGCCCTGGCTTTGACCCTCTGGTTAGTGCCCTGGCTTTGACCCTCTGGTTAGTGCCCTGGCTTTGACCCTCTGGTTAGTGCCCTGGCTTTGACCCTCTGGTTAGTGCCCTGGCTTTGACCCTCTGGTTAGTGCCCTGGCTTTGACCCTCTGGTTAGTGCCCTGGCTTTGACCCTCTGGTTAGTGCCCTGGCTTTGACCCTCTGGTTAGTGCCCTGGCTTTGACCCTCTGGTTAGTGCCCTGGCTTTGACCCTCTGGTTAGTGCCCTGGCTTTGACCCTCTGGTTAGTGCCCTGGCTTTGACCCTCTGGTTAGTGCCCTGGCTTTGACCCTCTGGTTAGTGCCCTGGCTTTGACCCTCTGGTTAGTGCCCTGGCTTTGACCCTCTGGTTAGTGCCCTGGCTTTGACCCTCTGGTTAGTGCCCTGGCTTTGACCCTCTGGTTAGTGCCCTGGCTTTGACCCTCTGGTTAGTGCCCTGGCTTTGACCCTCTGGTTAGTGCCCTGGCTTTGACCCTCTGGTTAGTGCCCTGGCTTTGACCCTCTGGTTAGTGCCCTGGCTTTGACCCTCTGGTTAGTGCCCTGGCTTTGACCCTCTGGTTAGTGCCCTGGCTTTGACCCTCTGGTTAGTGCCCTGGCTTTGACCCTCTGGTTAGTGCCCTGGCTTTGACCCTCTGGTTAGTGCCCTGGCTTTGACCCTCTGGTTAGTGCCCTGGCTTTGACCCTCTGGTTAGTGCCCTGGCTTTGACCCTCTGGTTAGTGCCCTGGCTTTGACCCTCTGGTTAGTGCCCTGGCTTTGACCCTCTGGTTAGTGCCCTGGCTTTGACCCTCTGGTTAGTGCCCTGGCTTTGACCCTCTGGTTAGTGCCCTGGCTTTGACCCTCTGGTTAGTGCCCTGGCTTTGACCCTCTGGTTAGTGCCCTGGCTTTGACCCTCTGGTTAGTGCCCTGGCTTTGACCCTCTGGTTAGTGCCCTGGCTTTGACCCTCTGGTTAGTGCCCTGGCTTTGACCCTCTGGTTAGTGCCCTGGCTTTGACCCTCTGGTTAGTGCCCTGGCTTTGACCCTCTGGTTAGTGCCCTGGCTTTGACCCTCTGGTTAGTGCCCTGGCTTTGACCCTCTGGTTAGTGCCCTGGCTTTGACCCTCTGGTTAGTGCCCTGGCTTTGACCCTCTGGTTAGTGCCCTGGCTTTGACCCTCTGGTTAGTGCCCTGGCTTTGACCCTCTGGTTAGTGCCCTGGCTTTGACCCTCTGGTTAGTGCCCTGGCTTTGACCCTCTGGTTAGTGCCCTGGCTTTGACCCTCTGGTTAGTGCCCTGGCTTTGACCCTCTGGTTAGTGCCCTGGCTTTGACCCTCTGGTTAGTGCCCTGGCTTTGACCCTCTGGTTAGTGCCCTGGCTTTGACCCTCTGGTTAGTGCCCTGGCTTTGACCCTCTGGTTAGTGCCCTGGCTTTGACCCTCTGGTTAGTGCCCTGGCTTTGACCCTCTGGTTAGTGCCCTGGCTTTGACCCTCTGGTTAGTGCCCTGGCTTTGACCCTCTGCTTAGTGCCCTGGCTTTGACCCTCTGCTTAGTGCCCTGGCTTTGACCCTCTGCTTAGTGCCCTGGCTTTGACCCTCTGCTTAGTGCCCTGGCTTTGACCCTCTGCTTAGTGCCCTGGCTTTGACCCTCTGCTTAGTGCCCTGGCTTTGACCCTCTGCTTAGTGCCCTGGCTTTGACCCTCTGCTTAGTGCCCTGGCTTTGACCCTCTGCTTAGTGCCCTGGCTTTGACCCTCTGCTTAGTGCCCTGGCTTTGACCCTCTGCTTAGTGCCCTGGCTTTGACCCTCTGCTTAGTGCCCTGGCTTTGACCCTCTGCTTAGTGCCCTGGCTTTGACCCTCTGCTTAGTGCCCTGGCTTTGACCCTCTGCTTAGTGCCCTGGCTTTGACCCTCTGCTTAGTGCCCTGGCTTTGACCCTCTGCTTAGTGCCCTGGCTTTGACCCTCTGCTTAGTGCCCTGGCTTTGACCCTCTGCTTAGTGCCCTGGCTTTGACCCTCTGCTTAGTGCCCTGGCTTTGACCCTCTGCTTAGTGCCCTGGCTTTGACCCTCTGCTTAGTGCCCTGGCTTTGACCCTCTGCTTAGTGCCCTGGCTTTGACCCTCTGCTTAGTGCCCTGGCTTTGACCCTCTGCTTAGTGCCCTGGCTTTGACCCTCTGCTTAGTGCCCTGGCTTTGACCCTCTGCTTAGTGCCCTGGCTTTGACCCTCTGCTTAGTGCCCTGGCTTTGACCCTCTGCTTAGTGCCCTGGCTTTGACCCTCTGCTTAGTGCCCTGGCTTTGACCCTCTGCTTAGTGCCCTGGCTTTGACCCTCTGCTTAGTGCCCTGGCTTTGACCCTCTGCTTAGTGCCCTGGCTTTGACCCTCTGCTTAGTGCCCTGGCTTTGACCCTCTGCTTAGTGCCCTGGCTTTGACCCTCTGCTTAGTGCCCTGGCTTTGACCCTCTGCTTAGTGCCCTGGCTTTGACCCTCTGCTTAGTGCCCTGGCTTTGACCCTCTGCTTAGTGCCCTGGCTTTGACCCTCTGCTTAGTGCCCTGGCTTTGACCCTCTGCTTAGTGCCCTGGCTTTGACCCTCTGCTTAGTGCCCTGGCTTTGACCCTCTGCTTAGTGCCCTGGCTTTGACCCTCTGCTTAGTGCCCTGGCTTTGACCCTCTGCTTAGTGCCCTGGCTTTGACCCTCTGCTTAGTGCCCTGGCTTTGACCCTCTGCTTAGTGCCCTGGCTTTGACCCTCTGCTTAGTGCCCTGGCTTTGACCCTCTGCTTAGTGCCCTGGCTTTGACCCTCTGCTTAGTGCCCTGGCTTTGACCCTCTGCTTAGTGCCCTGGCTTTGACCCTCTGCTTAGTGCCCTGGCTTTGACCCTCTGCTTAGTGCCCTGGCTTTGACCCTCTGCTTAGTGCCCTGGCTTTGACCCTCTGCTTAGTGCCCTGGCTTTGACCCTCTGCTTAGTGCCCTGGCTTTGACCCTCTGCTTAGTGCCCTGGCTTTGACCCTCTGCTTAGTGCCCTGGCTTTGACCCTCTGCTTAGTGCCCTGGCTTTGACCCTCTGCTTAGTGCCCTGGCTTTGACCCTCTGCTTAGTGCCCTGGCTTTGACCCTCTGCTTAGTGCCCTGGCTTTGACCCTCTGCTTAGTGCCCTGGCTTTGACCCTCTGCTTAGTGCCCTGGCTTTGACCCTCTGCTTAGTGCCCTGGCTTTGACCCTCTGCTTAGTGCCCTGGCTTTGACCCTCTGCTTAGTGCACTGGCTTTGACCCTCTGCTTAGTGCACTGGCTTTGACCCTCTGCTTAGTGCACTGGCTTTGACCCTCTGCTTAGTGCACTGGCTTTGACCCTCTGCTTAGTGCACTGGCTTTGACCCTCTGCTTAGTGCACTGGCTTTGACCCTCTGCTTAGTGCACTGGCTTTGACCCTCTGCTTAGTGCACTGGCTTTGACCCTCTGCTTAGTGCACTGGCTTTGACCCTCTGCTTAGTGCACTGGCTTTGACCCTCTGCTTAGTGCACTGGCTTTGACCCTCTGCTTAGTGCACTGGCTTTGACCCTCTGCTTAGTGCACTGGCTTTGACCCTCTGCTTAGTGCACTGGCTTTGACTCTCTGCTTAGTGCACTGGCTTTGACTCTCTGCTTAGTGCACTGGCTTTGACTCTCTGCTTAGTGCACTGGCTTTGACTCTCTGCTTAGTGCACTGGCTTTGACTCTCTGCTTAGTGCACTGGCTTTGACTCTCTGCTTAGTGCACTGGCTTTGACTCTCTGCTTAGTGCACTGGCTTTGACTCTCTGCTTAGTGCACTGGCTTTGACTCTCTGCTTAGTGCACTGGCTTTGACTCTCTGCTTAGTGCACTGGCTTTGACTCTCTGCTTAGTGCACTGGCTTTGACTCTCTGCTTAGTGCACTGGCTTTGACTCTCTGCTTAGTGCACTGGCTTTGACTCTCTGCTTAGTGCACTGGCTTTGACTCTCTGCTTAGTGCACTGGCTTTGACTCTCTGCTTAGTGCACTGGCTTTGACTCTCTGCTTAGTGCACTGGCTTTGACTCGCTGCTTAGTGCACTGGCTTTGACTCGCTGCTTAGTGCACTGGCTTTGACTCGCTGCTTCGTGCACTGGCTTTGACTCGCTGCTTCGTGCACTGGCTTTGACTCTCTGCTTCGTGCACTGGCTTTGACTCTCTGCTTCGTGCACTGGCTTTGACTCTCTGCTTCGTGCACTGGCTTTGACTCTCTGCTTCGTGCCCTGGCTTTGACTCTCTGCTTCGTGCCCTGGCTTTGAGGCGCTGGTTGGTGCCCTGGCTTTGAGGCGCTGGTTGGTGCCCTGGCTTTGAGGCGCTGGTTGGTGCCCTGGCTTTGAGGCGCTGGTTGGTGCCCTGGCTTTGAGGCGCTGGTTGGTGCCCTGGCTTTGAGGCGCTGGTTGGTGCCCTGGCTTTGAGGCGCTGGTTGGTGCCCTGGCTTTGAGGCGCTGGTTGGTGCCCTGGCTTTGAGGCGCTGGTTGGTGCCCTGGCTTTGAGGCGCTGGTTGGTGCCCTGGCTTTGAGGCGCTGGTTGGTGCCCTGGCTTTGAGGCGCTGGTTGGTGCCCTGGCTTTGAGGCGCTGGTTGGTGCCCTGGCTTTGAGGCGCTGGTTGGTGCCCTGGCTTTGAGGCGCTGGTTGGTGCCCTGGCTTTGAGGCGCTGGTTGGTGCCCTGGCTTTGAGGCGCTGGTTGGTGCCCTGGCTTTGAGGCGCTGGTTGGTGCCCTGGCTTTGAGGCGCTGGTTGGTGCCCTGGCTTTGAGGCGCTGGTTGGTGCCCTGGCTTTGAGGCGCTGGTTGGTGCCCTGGCTTTGAGGCGCTGGTTGGTGCCCTGGCTTTGAGGCGCTGGTTGGTGCCCTGGCTTTGAGGCGCTGGTTGGTGCCCTGGCTTTGAGGCGCTGGTTGGTGCCCTGGCTTTGAGGCGCTGGTTGGTGCCCTGGCTTTGAGGCGCTGGTTGGTGCCCTGGCTTTGAGGCGCTGGTTGGTGCCCTGGCTTTGAGGCGCTGGTTGGTGCCCTGGCTTTGAGGCGCTGGTTGGTGCCCTGGCTTTGAGGCGCTGGTTGGTGCCCTGGCTTTGAGGCGCTGGTTGGTGCCCTGGCTTTGAGGCGCTGGTTGGTGCCCTGGCTTTGAGGCGCTGGTTGGTGCCCTGGCTTTGAGGCGCTGGTTGGTGCCCTGGCTTTGAGGCGCTGGTTGGTGCCCTGGCTTTGAGGCGCTGGTTGGTGCCCTGGCTTTGAGGCGCTGGTTGGTGCCCTGGCTTTGAGGCGCTGGTTGGTGCCCTGGCTTTGAGGCGCTGGTTGGTGCCCTGGCTTTGAGGCGCTGGTTGGTGCCCTGGCTTTGAGGCGCTGGTTGGTGCCCTGGCTTTGAGGCGCTGGTTGGTGCCCTGGCTTTGAGGCGCTGGTTGGTGCCCTGGCTTTGAGGCGCTGGTTGGTGCCCTGGCTTTGAGGCGCTGGTTGGTGCCCTGGCTTTGAGGCGCTGGTTGGTGCCCTGGCTTTGAGGCGCTGGTTGGTGCCCTGGCTTTGAGGCGCTGGTTGGTGCCCTGGCTTTGAGGCGCTGGTTGGTGCCCTGGCTTTGAGGCGCTGGTTGGTGCCCTGGCTTTGAGGCGCTGGTTGGTGCCCTGGCTTTGAGGCGCTGGTTGGTGCCCTGGCTTTGAGGCGCTGGTTGGTGCCCTGGCTTTGAGGCGCTGGTTGGTGCCCTGGCTTTGAGGCGCTGGTTGGTGCCCTGGCTTTGAGGCGCTGGTTGGTGCCCTGGCTTTGAGGCGCTGGTTGGTGCCCTGGCTTTGAGGCGCTGGTTGGTGCCCTGGCTTTGAGGCGCTGGTTGGTGCCCTGGCTTTGAGGCGCTGGTTGGTGCCCTGGCTTTGAGGCGCTGGTTGGTGCCCTGGCTTTGAGGCGCTGGTTGGTGCCCTGGCTTTGAGGCGCTGGTTGGTGCCCTGGCTTTGAGGCGCTGGTTGGTGCCCTGGCTTTGAGGCGCTGGTTGGTGCCCTGGCTTTGAGGCGCTGGTTGGTGCCCTGGCTTTGAGGCGCTGGTTGGTGCCCTGGCTTTGAGGCGCTGGTTGGTGCCCTGGCTTTGAGGCGCTGGTTGGTGCCCTGGCTTTGAGGCGCTGGTTGGTGCCCTGGCTTTGAGGCGCTGGTTGGTGCCCTGGCTTTGAGGCGCTGGTTGGTGCCCTGGCTTTGAGGCGCTGGTTGGTGCCCTGGCTTTGAGGCGCTGGTTGGTGCCCTGGCTTTGAGGCGCTGGTTGGTGCCCTGGCTTTGAGGCGCTGGTTGGTGCCCTGGCTTTGAGGCGCTGGTTGGTGCCCTGGCTTTGAGGCGCTGGTTGGTGCCCTGGCTTTGAGGCGCTGGTTGGTGCCCTGGCTTTGAGGCGCTGGTTGGTGCCCTGGCTTTGAGGCGCTGGTTGGTGCCCTGGCTTTGAGGCGCTGGTTGGTGCCCTGGCTTTGAGGCGCTGGTTGGTGCCCTGGCTTTGAGGCGCTGGTTGGTGCCCTGGCTTTGAGGCGCTGGTTGGTGCCCTGGCTTTGAGGCGCTGGTTGGTGCCCTGGCTTTGAGGCGCTGGTTGGTGCCCTGGCTTTGAGGCGCTGGTTGGTGCCCTGGCTTTGAGGCGCTGGTTGGTGCCCTGGCTTTGAGGCGCTGGTTGGTGCCCTGGCTTTGAGGCGCTGGTTGGTGCCCTGGCTTTGAGGCGCTGGTTGGTGCCCTGGCTTTGAGGCGCTGGTTGGTGCCCTGGCTTTGAGGCGCTGGTTGGTGCCCTGGCTTTGAGGCGCTGGTTGGTGCCCTGGCTTTGAGGCGCTGGTTGGTGCCCTGGCTTTGAGGCGCTGGTTGGTGCCCTGGCTTTGAGGCGCTGGTTGGTGCCCTGGCTTTGAGGCGCTGGTTGGTGCCCTGGCTTTGAGGCGCTGGTTGGTGCCCTGGCTTTGAGGCGCTGGTTGGTGCCCTGGCTTTGAGGCGCTGGTTGGTGCCCTGGCTTTGAGGCGCTGGTTGGTGCCCTGGCTTTGAGGCGCTGGTTGGTGCCCTGGCTTTGAGGCGCTGGTTGGAGCCCTGGCTTTGAGGCGCTGGTTGGAGCCCTGGCTTTGAGGCGCTGGTTGGAGCCCTGGCTTTGAGGCGCTGGTTGGTGCCCTGGCTTTGAGGCGCTGGTTGGTGCCCTGGCTTTGAGGCGCTGGTTGGTGCCCTGGCTTTGAGGCGCTGGTTGGTGCCCTGGCTTTGAGGCGCTGGTTGGTGCCCTGGCTTTGAGGCGCTGGTTGGTGCCCTGGCTTTGAGGCGCTGGTTGGTGCCCTGGCTTTGAGGCGCTGGTTGGTGCCCTGGCTTTGAGGCGCTGGTTGGTGCCCTGGCTTTGAGGCGCTGGTTGGTGCCCTGGCTTTGAGGCGCTGGTTGGTGCCCTGGCTTTGAGGCGCTGGTTGGTGCCCTGGCTTTGAGGCGCTGGTTGGTGCCCTGGCTTTGAGGCGCTGGTTGGTGCCCTGGCTTTGAGGCGCTGGTTGGTGCCCTGGCTTTGAGGCGCTGGTTGGTGCCCTGGCTTTGAGGCGCTGGTTGGTGCCCTGGCTTTGAGGCGCTGGTTGGTGCCCTGGCTTTGAGGCGCTGGTTGGTGCCCTGGCTTTGAGGCGCTGGTTGGTGCCCTGGCTTTGAGGCGCTGGTTGGTGCCCTGGCTTTGAGGCGCTGGTTAGTGCACTGGCTTTGACTCTCTGGTTAGTGCACTGGCTTTGACTCTCTGGTTAGTGCACTGGCTTTGACTCTCTGGTTAGTGCACTGGCTTTGACTCTCTGGTTAGTGCACTGGCTTTGACTCTCTGGTTAGTGCACTGGCTTTGACTCTCTGGTTAGTGCACTGGCTTTGACTCTCTGGTTAGTGCACTGGCTTTGACTCTCTGGTTAGTGCACTGGCTTTGACTCTCTGGTTCGTGCACTGGCTTTGACTCTCTCTCTCCCTCTCTCCCTGGTTACTGCATTGTCTTTGACTCTCGCTGTCTCTCTGGTTAGTGCACTGTCTTTCACTCTCTCTGGATTGTGCATTGGTTTTGACTCTCTGGTTGGGGCACTGGCTTTGACTCTCTGGTTGGGGCACTGGCTTTGACTCTCTGGTTGGTGCACTGGCTTTGGCTCTCTGGTAAGTGCACTGGCTTTGACGATTTGGTTAGTTCACTGGCTTTTACTCTGGTTAGTGCACAGGCTTTGAAGCTCTGGTTAGTGCAATGGATTTGACTCACTGGTTAGTGCACTTCATTGACTCACCGGTTAGTGCACTGGCTATGACTCTCTGCTTTGTGCACTGGCTTTGACTCTCTGGTTAGTGAACTGGCTTGGACTCTCTGGTTAGTGCCCTGTTTTGGACTCTCTGGTTAGTGCTCTGGCTTTGACTCTCTGGTTAGTGCAATGGCTTTGACTCTCTGGTTAGTGCACTGGCTTTGACTCTCTGGTTAGTGCACTGGCTTTGACTCTCTGGTTAGTGCACTGGCTTTGACTCTCTGGTTAGTGCACTGGCTTGGACTCTCTGGTTAGTGCACTGGCTTGGACTCTCTGGTTAGTGCACTGGCTTGGACTCTCTGGTTAGTGCACTGGCTTGGACTCTCTGGTTAGTGCACTGGCTTGGACTCTCTGGTTAGTGCACTGGCTTGGACTCTCTGGTTAGTGCACTGGCTTGGACTCTCTGGTTAGTGCACTGGCTTGGACTCTCTGGTTAGTGCACTGGCTTGGACTCTCTGGTTAGTGCACTGGCTTGGACTCTCTGGTTAGTGCACTGGCTTGGACTCTCTGGTTAGTGCACTGGCTTGGACTCTCTGGTTAGTGCACTGGCTTGGACTCTCTGGTTAGTGCACTGGCTTGGACTCTCTGGTTAGTGCACTGGCTTGGACTCTCTGGTTAGTGCACTGGCTTGGACTCTCTGGTTAGTGCACTGGCTTGGACTCTCTGGTTAGTGCACTGGCTTGGACTCTCTGGTTAGTGCACTGGCTTGGACTCTCTGGTTAGTGCACTGGCTTGGACTCTCTGGTTAGTGCACTGGCTTGGACTCTCTGGTTAGTGCACTGGCTTGGACTCTCTGGTTAGTGCACTGGCTTGGACTCTCTGGTTAGTGCACTGGCTTGGACTCTCTGGTTAGTGCACTGGCTTGGACTCTCTGGTTAGTGCACTGGCTTGGACTCTCTGGTTAGTGCACTGGCTTGGACTCTCTGGTTAGTGCACTGGCTTGGACTCTCTGGTTAGTGCACTGGCTTGGACTCTCTGGTTAGTGCACTGGCTTGGACTCTCTGGTTAGTGCACTGGCTTGGACTCTCTGGTTAGTGCACTGGCTTGGACTCTCTGGTTAGTGCACTGGCTTGGACTCTCTGGTTAGTGCACTGGCTTGGACTCTCTGGTTAGTGCACTGGCTTGGACTCTCTGGTTAGTGCACTGGCTTGGACTCTCTGGTTAGTGCACTGGCTTGGACTCTCTGGTTAGTGCACTGGCTTGGACTCTCTGGTTAGTGCACTGGCTTGGACTCTCTGGTTAGTGCACTGGCTTGGACTCTCTGGTTAGTGCACTGGCTTGGACTCTCTGGTTAGTGCACTGGCTTGGACTCTCTGGTTAGTGCACTGGCTTGGACTCTCTGGTTAGTGCACTGGCTTGGACTCTCTGGTTAGTGCACTGGCTTGGACTCTCTGGTTAGTGCACTGGCTTGGACTCTCTGGTTAGTGCACTGGCTTGGACTCTCTGGTTAGTGCACTGGCTTGGACTCTCTGGTTAGTGCACTGGCTTGGACTCTCTGGTTAGTGCACTGGCTTGGACTCTCTGGTTAGTGCACTGGCTTGGACTCTCTGGTTAGTGCACTGGCTTGGACTCTCTGGTTAGTGCACTGGCTTGGACTCTCTGGTTAGTGCACTGGCTTGGACTCTCTGGTTAGTGCACTGGCTTGGACTCTCTGGTTAGTGCACTGGCTTGGGCTCTCTGGTTAGTGCACTGGCTTGGGCTCTCTGGTTAGTGCACTGGCTTGGACTCTCTGGTTAGTGCACTGGCTTTGACTCCCTGGTTAGTGCCGTGGCTTTGAGTTTCTAGTTAGTGCCGTGGCATTGACACTCTGTTTAGTGCCCTGGCTTTGACTCTCTGGTTAGTGCCCTGGCTTTGACTCTCTGGTTAGTGCCCTGGCTTTGATTCTCTGGTTAGTCCTCTGGCTTTGACTCTCTGCGTAGTGCTCTGACTTTGACTCTCTGGGTAGTGCACTGGCTTTGACTCTCTGGGTAGTGCACTGGCTTTGACTCTCTGGTTAGTGCACTGGCTTGGACTCTCTGGTTAGTGCACTGGCTTGGACTCTCTGGTTAGTGCACTGGCTTGGACTCTCTGGTTAGTGCACTGGCTTGGACTCTCTGGTTAGTGCACTGGCTTGGACTCTCTGGTTAGTGCACTGGCTTGGACTCTCTGGTTAGTGCACTGGCTTGGACTCTCTGGTTAGTGCAATGGTTTTGACTATCTGGTTAGTGCACTGGTTTTGACTCTCTGCTTAGTGCCCTGGCTTTGACACTCTGCTTAGTGCCCTGGCTTTGACTCTCTGGTTAGTGCCCAGGCTTTGACTCTCTGGTTAGTGCACTGGCTTTGACTCTCTGGTTAGTGCACTGGCTTTGACTCTCTGGTTAGTGCTCTGGCTTTGACTCTCTGGTTAGTGCACTGGCTTTGACTCTCTGGTTAGTGCACTGGCTTTGACTCTCTGGTTAGTGCACTGGCTTTGACTCTCTGGTTAGTGCACTGGCTTTGACTCTCTGGTTAGTGCACTGGCTTTGACTCCCTGGTTAGTGCACTGGCTTTGACTTTCTCTCACTTTCTCTGTCTCTCTGGTTAGTGCAATGGATTTGACTCTCTGCGTAGTGCATTGACTTTGACTCTCTGGTTCGTGCACTGGCTTTGACTCTCTGGTTAGTGCACTGGCTTGGACTCTCTGGTTAGTGCACTGGCTTTGATTACCTGGTTAGTGCAATGGTTTTGACTATCTGGTTAGTGCACTGGTTTTGACACTCTGCTTAGTGCCCTGGCTTTGACACTCTGCTTAGTGCCCTGGCTTTGACTCTCTGGTTAGTGCCCAGGCTTTGACTCTCTGGTTAGTGCACTGGCATTGACTCTCTGGTTAGTGCACTGGCTTTGACTCTCTGGTTAGTGCACTGGCTTTGACTCTCTGGTTAGTGCACTGGCTTTGACTCCCTGGTTAGTGCACTGGCTTTGACTTTCTCTCACTTTCTCTGTCTCTCTGGTTAGTGCAATGGATTTGACACTCTGGTTAGTGCACTGGCTTTCAATCTCTGGTTAGTGCACTGGCTTTGACTCTTTGGTCATTGCACTGGCTTTGACTCTTTGGTCATTGCACTGGCTTTGACTCTTTGGTCATTGCACTGGCTTTGACTCTTTGGTCATTGCACTGGCTTTGACTCTTTGGTCATTGCACTGGCTTTGACTCTTTGGTCATTGCACTGGCTTTGACTCTTTGGTCATTGCACTGGCTTTGACTCTTTGGTCATTGCACTGGCTTTGACTCTTTGGTCATTGCACTGGCTTTGACACTTTGGTCATTGCACTGGCTTTGACTCTCTGGTTAGTGCACTGGAATTGACACTCTGGTTACTGCCCTGGCGTTGAATCTCTGGTAGTGCCCTGGCTTTGACGCTCTGGTTAGTTGCCTGGCTATGACGCTCTGGTTAGTGCACTGGCTTTGACTCTCTGGGTAGTGCACTGGCTTTGACTTTCTGGTTAGTGCACTGGCTTTGACTCTCTGGTTAGTGCACTGGCTTTGACTCTCTGGTTAGTGCGCTGGCTTTGACTCTCTCTGGGTAGTGCATTGGCTTTGACTCTGTCTCTCCCTCTCTCCCTGGTTACTGCATTGTCTTTGACTCTCGCTGTCTCTCTGGTTAGTGCACTGACTTTGACTCTCTGGTTAGTGCACTGGCTTTGACTCTCTGGTTAGTGCACTGGCTTTGACTCTCTGGTTTGTGCACTGGCTTTGACTCTCTGGTTAGTGCACTGGCTTTGACTCTCTGGTTAGTGCACTGGCTTTGACTCTCTGGTTAGTGCACTGGCTTTGACTCTCTGGTTAGTGCACTGGCTTTGACTCTCTGGTTAGTGCACTGGCTTTGACTCTCTGGTTAGTGCACTGGCTTTGACTCTCTGGTTAGTGCACTGGCTTTGACTCTCTGGTTAGTGCACTGGCTTTGACTCTCTGGTTAGTGCACTGGCTTTGACTCTCTGGTTAGTGCACTGGCTTTGACTCTCTGGTTAGTGCACTGGCTTTGACTCTCTGGTTAGTGCACTGGCTTTGACTCTCTGGTTAGTGCACTGGCATTGACTCTGTCTGGGTAGTGCATTGGCTTTGACTCTGTCTCTCCCTCTCTCCCTGGTTACTGCATTGTCTTTGACTCTCGCTGTCTCTCTGGTTAGTGCACTGGCTTTGACTCTCTGGTTAGTGCACTGGCTTTGACTCAGTGGTTAGTGCAATGGCTTTGAATCTCTGGTTAGTTCACAGGCTTTTACTCTGGTTAGTGCGCAGGCTTTGACTCTCTGGTTAGTGCCCTTGCTTTGATTCTCTGGTTAGTGCCCGGGCTGTGACTCTCTGGTTTTTGCCCTGCCTTTGACTATCTGGTTTGCGCCCTCGCTTTGACTCTCTGGTTAGTGCACAGGCTTTGACTCTCTGGTTAGTGCCCAGGCTTTGACTCTCTGGTTAGTGCCCAGGCTTTGACTCTCTGGTTAGTGCCCTGGCTTTGACTCTCTGGTAAGTGCCCTGGCTTAGACTCTCTGGTTAGTGCGCTGGCTTTGACTTTCTCTCACTTTCTCTGTCTCTCTGGTTAGTGCAATGGATTTGACACTCTGGTTAGTGCACTGGCTTTCAATCTCTGGTTAGTGCACTGGCTTTGACTCTTTGGTCATTGCACTGCCTTTGACTCTTTGGTCATTGCACTGGCTTTGACTCTTTGGTCATTGCACTGGCTTTGACTCTCTGGTTAGTGCACTGGAATTGACACTCTGGTTACTGCCCTGGCGTTGAATCTCTGGTAGTGCCCTGGCTTTGACGCTCTGGTTAGTTGCCTGGCTATGACGCTCTGGTTAGTGCACTGGCTTTGACTCTCTGGTTAGTGCACTGGCTTTGACTCTCTGGTTAGTGCACTGGCTTGGACTCTCTGGTTAGTGCACTGGCTTGGACTCTCTGGTTAGTGCACTGGCTTGGACTCTCTGGTTAGTGCACTGGCTTGGACTCTCTGGTTAGTGCACTGGCTTGGACTCTCTGGTTAGTGCACTGGCTTGGACTCTCTGGTTAGTGCACTGGCTTGGACTCTCTGGTTAGTGCACTGGCTTGGACTCTCTGGTTAGTGCACTGGCTTGGACTCTCTGGTTAGTGCACTGGCTTGGACTCTCTGGTTAGTGCACTGGCTTGGACTCTCTGGTTAGTGCACTGGCTTGGACTCTCTGGTTAGTGCACTGGCTTGGACTCTCTGGTTAGTGCACTGGCTTGGACTCTCTGGTTAGTGCACTGGCTTGGACTCTCTGGTTAGTGCACTGGCTTGGACTCTCTGGTTAGTGCACTGGCTTGGACTCTCTGGTTAGTGCACTGGCTTGGACTCTCTGGTTAGTGCACTGGCTTGGACTCTCTGGTTAGTGCACTGGCTTGGACTCTCTGGTTAGTGCACTGGCTTGGACTCTCTGGTTAGTGCACTGGCTTGGACTCTCTGGTTAGTGCACTGGCTTGGACTCTCTGGTTAGTGCACTGGCTTGGACTCTCTGGTTAGTGCACTGGCTTGGACTCTCTGGTTAGTGCACTGGCTTGGACTCTCTGGTTAGTGCACTGGCTTGGACTCTCTGGTTAGTGCACTGGCTTGGACTCTCTGGTTAGTGCACTGGCTTGGACTCTCTGGTTAGTGCACTGGCTTGGACTCTCTGGTTAGTGCACTGGCTTGGACTCTCTGGTTAGTGCACTGGCTTGGACTCTCTGGTTAGTGCACTGGCTTGGACTCTCTGGTTAGTGCACTGGCTTGGACTCTCTGGTTAGTGCACTGGCTTGGACTCTCTGGTTAGTGCACTGGC
Source organism: Isurus oxyrinchus (assembly GCA_026770705.1). Lineage (NCBI taxonomy): Eukaryota > Metazoa > Chordata > Chondrichthyes > Lamniformes > Lamnidae > Isurus > Isurus oxyrinchus. The sequence goes on along the minus strand of JANJGN010000139.1, from coordinate 1,073,453 downwards.
TTGGACTCTCTGGTTAGTGCACTGGCTTGGACTCTCTGGTTAGTGCACTGGCTTGGACTCTCTGGTTAGTGCACTGGCTTGGACTCTCTGGTTAGTGCACTGGCTTGGACTCTCTGGTTAGTGCACTGGCTTGGACTCTCTGGTTAGTGCACTGGCTTGGACTCTCTGGTTAGTGCACTGGCTTGGACTCTCTGGTTAGTGCACTGGCTTGGACTCTCTGGTTAGTGCACTGGCTTGGACTCTCTGGTTAGTGCACTGGCTTGGACTCTCTGGTTAGTGCACTGGCTTGGACTCTCTGGTTAGTGCACTGGCTTGGACTCTCTGGTTAGTGCACTGGCTTGGACTCTCTGGTTAGTGCACTGGCTTGGACTCTCTGGTTAGTGCACTGGCTTGGACTCTCTGGTTAGTGCACTGGCTTGGACTCTCTGGTTAGTGCACTGGCTTGGACTCTCTGGTTAGTGCACTGGCTTGGACTCTCTGGTTAGTGCACTGGCTTGGACTACCTGGTTAGTGCAATGGTTTTGACTATCTGGTTAGTGCACTGGTTTTGACTCTCTGCTTAGTGCCCTGGCTTTGACACTCTGCTTAGTGCCCAGGCTTTGACTCTCTGGTTAGTGCCCAGGCTTTGACTCTCTGGTTAGTGCACTGGCTTTGACTCTCTGGTTAGTGCACTGGCTTTGACTCTCTGGTTAGTGCTCTGGCTTTGACTCTCTGGTTAGTGCACTGGCTTTGACTCTCTGGTTAGTACACTGGCTTTGACTCTCTGGTTAGTGCACTGGCTTTGACTCTCTGGTTAGTGCACTGGCTTTGACTCCCTGGTTAGTGCACTGGCTTTGACTTTCTCTCACTTTCTCTGTCTCTCTGGTTAGTGCAATGGATTTGACTCTCTGCGTAGTGCATTGACTTTGACTCTCTGGTTCGTGCACTGGCTTTGACTGTCTGGTTAGTGCACTGGCTTGGACTCTCTGGTTAGTGCACTGGCTTTGATTACCTGGTTAGTGCAATGGTTTTGACTATCTGGTTAGTGCACTGGTTTTGACACTCTGCTTAGTGCCCTGGCTTTGACACTCTGCTTAGTGCCCTGGCTTTGACTCTCTGGTTAGTGCCCAGGCTTTGACTCTCTGGTTAGTGCACTGGCTTTGACTCTCTGGTTAGTGCACTGGCTTTGACTCTCTGGTTAGTGCACTGGCTTTGACTCTCTGGTTAGTGCACTGGCTTTGACTCCCTGGTTAGTGCATTGGCTTTGACTTTCTCTCACTTTCTCTGTCTCTCTGGTTAGTGCAATGGATTTGACACTCTGGTTAGTGCACTGGCTTTCAATCTCTGGTTAGTGCACTGGCTTTGACTCTTTGGTCATTGCACTGGCTTTGACTCTTTGGTCATTGCACTGGCTTTGACTCTTTGGTCATTGCTCTGGCTTTGACTCTTTGGTCATTGCACTGGCTTTGACTCTTTGGTCATTGCACTGGCTTTGACTCTTTGGTCATTGCACTGGCTTTGACTCTTTGGTCATTGCACTGGCTTTGACTCTTTGGTCATTGCACTGGCTTTGACTCTTTGGTCATTGCACTGGCTTTGACTCTTTGGTCATTGCACTGGCTTTGACTCTCTGGTTAGTGCACTGGAATTGACACTCTGGTTACTGCCCTGGCGTTGAATCTCTGGTAGTGCCCTGGCTTTGACGCTCTGGTTAGTTGCCTGGCTATGACGCTCTGGTTAGTGCACTGGCTTTGACTCTCTGGTTAGTGCACTGGCTTTGACTCTCTGGTTAGTGCACTGGCTTTGACTCTCTGGTTAGTGCACTGGCTTTGACTCTCTGGTTAGTGCACTGGCTTTGACTCTCTGGTTAGTGCGCTGGCTTTGACTCTCTGGTTAGTGCACTGGCTTTGACTCTCTCTGGGTAGTGCATTGGCTTTGACTCTGTCTCTCCCTCTCTCCCTGGTTACTGCATTGTCTTTGACTCTCGCTGTCTCTCTGGTTAGTGCACTGGCTTTGACTCTCTGGTTAGTGCACTGGCTTTGACTCTCTGGTTTGTGCACTGGCTTTGACTCTCTGGTTTGTGCACTGGCTTTGACTCTCTGGTTAGTGCACTGGCTTTGACTCTCTGGTTAGTGCACTGGCTTTGACTCTCTGGTTAGTGCACTGGCTTTGACTCTCTGGTTAGTGCACTGGCTTTGACTCTCTGGTTAGTGCACTGGCTTTGACTCTCTGGTTAGTGCACTGGCTTTGACTCTCTGGTTAGTGCACTGGCTTTGACTCTCTGGTTAGTGCACTGGCTTTGACTCTCTGGTTAGTGCACTGGCTTTGACTCTCTGGTTAGTGCACTGGCTTTGACTCTCTGGTTAGTGCACTGGCTTTGACTCTCTGGTTAGTGCACTGGCTTTGACTCTCTGGTTAGTGCACTGGCTTTGACTCTCTGGTTAGTGCACTGGCATTGACTCTGTCTGGGTAGTGCATTGGCTTTGACTCTGTCTCTCCCTCTCTCCCTGGTTACTGCATTGTCTTTGACTCTCGCTGTCTCTCTGGTTAGTGCACTGGCTTTGACTCTCTGGTTAGTGCACTGGCTTTGACTCAGTGGTTAGTGCAATGGCTTTGAATCTCTGGTTAGTTCACAGGCTTTTACTCTGGTTAGTGCGCAGGCTTTGACTCTCTGGTTAGTGCCCTTGCTTTGATTCTCTGGTTAGTGCCCGGGCTGTGACTCTCTGGTTTTTGCCCTGCCTTTGACTATCTGGTTTGCGCCCTCGCTTTGACTCTCTGGTTAGTGCACAGGCTTTGACTCTCTGGTTAGTGCACTGGCTTTGACTCTCTGGTTAGTGCCCAGGCTTTGACTCTCTGGTTAGTGCCCTGGCTTTGACTCTCTGGTAAGTGCCCTGGCTTAGACTCTCTGGTTAGTGCGCTGGCTTTGACTTTCTCTCACTTTCTCTGTCTCTCTGGTTAGTGCAATGGATTTGACACTCTGGTTAGTGCACTGGCTTTCAATCTCTGGTTAGTGCACTGGCTTTGACTCTTTGGTCATTGCACTGCCTTTGACTCTTTGGTCATTGCACTGGCTTTGACTCTTTGGTCATTGCACTGGCTTTGACTCTCTGGTTAGTGCACTGGAATTGACACTCTGGTTACTGCCCTGGCGTTGAATCTCTGGTAGTGCCCTGGCTTTGACGCTCTGGTTAGTTGCCTGGCTATGACGCTCTGGTTAGTGCACTGGCTTTGACTCTCTGGTTAGTGCACTGGCTTTGACTCTCTGGTTAGTGCACTGGCTTTGACTCTCTGGTTAGTGCACTGGCTTTGACTCTCTGGTTAGTGCACTGGCTTTGACTCTCTGGTTAGTGCACTGGCTTTGACTCTCTGGTTAGTGCACTGGCTTTGACTCTCTGGTTAGTGCACTGGCTTTGACTTTTTCTCACTTTCTCTGTCTCTCTGGTTAGTGCAATGGATTTGACACTCTGGTTAGTTCACTGACTTTGACTCACTGCTTAGTGCATTGAATTTGACTCTCTGCTTAGTGCACAGGCTTTGAATCTCTGGTCAGTGCCATGGCTTTGACTCTCTGGTTAGTGCCGTGGCATTGACACTCTGTTTAGTGCCCTGGCTTTGACTCTCTGTTTAGTGCCCTGGCTTTGACTCTCTGGTTAGTGCACAGGCTTTGAATGTCTGGTTAGTTCACTGGCTTTTACTCTGGTTAGTGCACAGGCTTTGACTCTCTGGTTAGTGCCCTTGCTTTGACTCTTTGGTTCGTGCACTGGCTTTGACTCCCTGGTTAGTGCCATGGCTTTGAGTTTCTAGTTAGTGCCGTGGCATTCACACTCTGTTTAGTGCCCTGGCTCTGACTCTCTGGTTAGTGCCCTGGCTTTGACTCTCTGGTTAGTGCCCTGGCTTTGATTCTCTGGTTAGTCCTCTGGCTTTGACTCTCTGCGTAGTGCTCTGACTTTGACTCTCTGGGTAGTGCACTGGCTTTGACTCTCTGGTTAGTGCACTGGCTTTGACTCTCTGGTTAGTGCACTGGCTTTGACTCTCTGGTTAGTGCACTGGCTTTGACTCTGGTTAGTGCACTGGCTTTGACTCTGGTTAGTGCACTGGCTTTGACTCTGGTTAGTGCACTGGCTTTGACTCTGGTTAGTGCACTGGCTTTGACTCTCTGGTTAGTGCACTGGCTTTGACTCTCTGGTTAGTGCACTGGCTTTGACTCTCTGGTTAGTGCACTGGCTTTGACTCTCTGGTTAGTGCACTGGCTTTGACTCTCTGGTTAGTGCACTGGCTTTGACTCTCTGGTTAGTGCACTGGCTTTGACTCTCTGGTTAGTGCACTGGCTTTGACTCTCTGGTTAGTGCACTGGCTTTGACTCTCTGCTTAGTGCCCTGGCTTTGACACTCTTCTTAGTGCCCTGGCTTTGACACTCTGCTTAGTGCCCTGGCTTTGACTCTCTGGTTAGTGCCCAGGCTTTGACTCTCTGGTTAGTGCACTGGCTTTGACTCTCTGGTTGGTGCACTGGCTTTGACACTCTGGTTGGTGCACTGGCTTTGACTCCCTGGTTAGTGCACTGGCTTTGACTCTTTGGTTAAGGCACTGGAATTGACACTCTGGTTAGTGCACTGGCTTTGACACTCTGAATAGTACACTGGCTTTGACTTTCTCTCACTTTCTCTGTCTCTCTGGTTAGTGCAATGGATTTGACTCTCTGCGTAGTGCATTGACTTTGACTCTCTGGTTAGTGCACTGGCTTTGACTCTCTGGTTAGTGCACTGGCTTTGACTCTCTGGTTAGTGCCCAGGCTTTGACTCTCTGGTTAGTGCACTGGCTTTGACTCTCTGGTTAGTGCACTGGCTTTGACTCTCTGGTTAGTGCACTGGCTTTCAATCTCTGGGTAGTGCACTGGCTTTGACTCTCTGGTTAGTGCACTGGCTTTCAATCTCTGGGTAGTGCACTGGCTTTGACTCTCTGAGTAGTGCACTGGCTTTGACTCTCTGGTTAGTGCACTGGCTTTCAATCTCTGGTTAGTGCACTGGCTTTGACTCTTTGGTCATTGCACTGGCTTTGACTCTTTGGTCATTGCACTGGCTTTGACTCTTTGGTCATTGCACTGGCTTTGACTCTTTGGTCATTGCACTGGCTTTGACTCTTTGGTCATTGCACTGGCTTTGACTCTCTGGTTAGTGCACTGGAATTGACACTCTGGTTACTGCCCTGGCGTTGAATCTCTGGTAGTGCCCTGGCTTTGACGCTCTGGTTAGTTGCCTGGCTATGACGCTCAGGTTAGTGCACTGGCTTTGACTCTCTGGGTAGTGCACTGGCTTTGACTCTCTGGGTAGTGCACTGGCTTTGACTCTCTGGTTAGTGCACTGGCTTTGACTCTCTGGTTAGTGCACTGGCTTTGACTCTCTGGTTAGTGCACTGGCTTTGACTCTCTCTGGGTAGTACATTGGCTTTGACTCTGTCTCTCCCTCTCTCCCTGGTTACTGCATTGTCTTTGACTCTCGCTGTCTCTCTGGTTAGTGCACTGGCTTTGACTCTCTGGTTAGTGCACTGGCTTTGACTCTCTGGTTAGTGCACTGGCTTTGACTCTCTGGTTAGTGCACTGGCTTTGACTCTCTGGTTAGTGCACTGGCTTTGACTCTCTGGTTAGTGCACTGGCTTTGACTCTCTGGTTAGTGCACTGGCTTTGACTCTCTGGTTAGTGCACTGGCTTTGACTCTCTGGTTAGTGCACTGGCTTTGACTCTCTGGTTAGTGCACTGGCTTTGACTCTCTGGTTAGAGCACTGGCTTTGACTCTCTGGTTAGTGCACTGGCTTTGACTCTATGGTTAGTGCACTGGCTTTGACTCTCTGGTTAGTGCACTGGCATTGACTCTGTCTGGGTAGTGCATTGGCTTTGACTCTGTCTCTCCCTCTCTCCCTGGTTACTGCATTGTCTTTGACTCTCGCTGTCTCTCTGGTTAGTGCACTAGCTTTGACTCTCTGGTTAGTGCACTGGCTTTGACTCAGTGGTTAGTGCGATGGCTTTGAATCTCTGGTTAGTTCACAGGCTTTTACTCTGGTTAGTGCGCAGGCTTTGACTCTCTGGTTAGTGCCCTTGCTTTGATTCTCTGGTTAGTGCCCGGGCTGTGACTCTCTGGTTTTTGCCCTGCCTTTGACTATCTGGTTTGCGCACTCGCTTTGACTCCCTGGTTAGTGCACTGGCTTTGACTTTCTCTCACTTTCTCTGTCTCTCTGGTTAGTGCAATGGATTTGACACTCTGGTTACTGCACTGGCTTTCAATCTCTGGTTAGTGCACTGGCTTTCAATCTTTGGTCATTGCACTGGCTTTCAATCTTTGGTCATTGCACTGGCTTTGACTCTTTGGTCATTGCACTGGCTTTGACTCTTTGGTCATTGCACTGGCTTTGACTCTTTGGTCATTGCACTGGCTTTGACTCTTTGGTCATTGCACTGGCTTTGACTCTTTGGTCATTGCACTGGAATTGACACTCTGGTTACTGCCCTGGCGTTGAATCTCTGGTAGTGCCCTGGCTTTGACGCTCTGGTTAGTTGCCTGGCTATGACGCTCTGGTTAGTGCACTGGCTTTGACTCTCTGGTTAGTGCACTGGCTTTGACTCTCTGGTTAGTGCACTGGCTTTGACTCTCTGGTTAGTGCACTGGCTTTGACTCTCTGGTTAGTGCACTGGCTTTGACTTTTTCTCACTTTCTCTGTCTCTCTGGTTAGTGCAATGGATTTGACACTCTGGTTAGTTCACTGACTTTGACTCTCTGCTTAGTGCACAGGCTTTGAATCTCTGGTCAGTGCCATGGCTTTGATTCTCTGGTTAGTGCCGTGGCATTGACACTCTGTTTAGTGCCCTGGCTTTGACTCTCTGTTTAGTGCCCTGGCTTTGACTCTCTGGTTAGTGCACAGGCTTTGAATCTCTGGTTAGTTCACTGGCTTTTACTCTGGTTAGTGCACAGGCTTTGACTCTCTGGTTAGTGCCCTTGCTTTGACTCTTTGGTTCGTGCACTGGCTTTGACTCCCTGGTTAGTGCCATGGCTTTGAGTCTCTAGTTAGTGCCGTGGCATTGACACTCTGTTTAGTGCCCTGGCTTTGACTCTCTGGTTAGTGCCCTGGCTTTGACTCTCTGGTTAGTGCCCTGGCTTTGATTCTCTGGTTAGTGCTCTGGCTTTGACTCTCTGCGTAGTGCTCTGACTTTGACTCTCTGGGTAGTGCACTGGCTTTGACTCTCTGGTTAGTGCACTGGCTTTGACTCTCTGGTTAGTGCACTGGCTTTGACTCTCTGGTTAGTGCACTGGCTTTGACTCTCTGGTTAGTGCACTGGCTTTGACTCTCTGGTTAGTGCACTGGCTTTGACTCTCTGGTTAGTGCACTGGCTTTGACTCTCTGGTTAGTGCACTGGCTTTGACTCTCTGGTTAGTGCACTGGCTTTGACTCTCTGGTTAGTGCACTGGCTTTGACTCTCTGGTTAGTGCACTGGCTTTGACTCTCTGGTTAGTGCACTGGCTTTGACTCTCTGGTTAGTGCACTGGCTTTGACTCTCTGGTTAGTGCAATGGCTTTGACTCTGTCTGAGTAGTGCATTGGCTTTGACTCTGTCTCTCCCTCTCTCCCTGGTTACTGCATTGTCTTTGACTCTCGCTGTCTCTCTGGTTAGTGCACTGGCTTTGACTCTCTGGTTAGTGCACTGGCTTTGACTCAGTGGTTAGTGCAATGGCTTTGAATCTCTGGTTAGTTCACAGGCTTTTACTCTGGTTAGTGCGCAGGCTTTGACTCTCTGGTTAGTGCCCTTGCTTTGATTCTCTGGTTAGTGCCCGGGCTGTGACTCTCTGGTTTTTGCCCTGCGTTTGACTATCTGGTTTGCGCACTCGCTTTGACTCTCTGGTTAGTGCACTGGCTTTCAATCTCTGGTTAGTGCACTTGCTTTGACTCTTTGGTCATTGCACTGGCTTTGACTCTTTGGTCATTGCACTGGCTTTGACTCTTTGGTCATTGCACTGGCTTTGACTCTCTGGTTAGTGCACTGGAATTGACACTCTGGTTACTGCCCTGGCGTTGAATCTCTGGTAGTGCCCTGGCTTTGACGCTCTGGTTAGTGCACTGGCTTTGACTCTCTGGTTAGTGCACTGGCTTTGACTCTCTGGTTAGTGCACTGGCTTGGACTCTGGTTAGTGCGCTAGCTTTGACTATCTCTGGGTAGTGCATTGGCTTTGCCTCTCTCTCTCTCTCTCTCTCTCCCAGTTACTGCATTGTCTTTGACTCTCGCTGTCTCTCTGGTTAGTGCACTGGCTTTGACTCTCTGGTTAGTGCACTGGCTTTGACTCTCTGGTTAGTGCACTGGCTTTGACTCAGTGGTTAGTGCAATGGCTTTGAATCTCTGGTTAGTTCACAGGCTTTTACTCTGGTTAGTGCGCAGGCTTTGACTCTCTGGTTAGTGCCCTTGCTTTGATTCTCTGGTTAGTGCCCGGGCTGTGACTCTCTGGTTTTTGCCCTGCCTTTGACTATCTGGTTTGCGCACTCGCTTTGACTCTCTGGTTAGTGCACAGGCTTTGACTTTCTCTCACTTTCTCTGTCTCTCTGGTTAGTGCAATGGATTTGACACTCTGTTTAGTGCACTGGCTTTGACTCTCTGGTTAGTCCACTGGCTTTGACTCTCTGGTTAGTGCACTGGCTTTGACTCTCTGGTTCGTGCACTGGTTTTAACTCTCTGGTTCGTTCACTGGCTTTGACTCTCTGGTTAGTGCACTGGCTTTGACTCTCTGGTTAGTGCACTGGCTTCGACTCTCTGGTTAGTGCACTGGCTTCGACTCTCTGGTTAGTGCACTGGCTTCGACTCTCTGGTTAGTGCACTGGCTTCGACTCTCTGGTTAGTGCACTGGCTTTGACTCACTGGTTACTGCCCTGGCGTTGAATCTCTGGTAGTGCCCTGGCTTTGACGCTCTGGTTAGTGCACTGGCTATGACTCTCTGGTTAGTGCACTGGCTTGGACTCTCTGGTTAGTGCACTGGCTTGGACTCTCTGGTTATTCCCCTGCTTGGACTCTCTGGTTAGTGCCCTGTCTTGGACTCTCTGGTTAGTGCCCTGGCTTTGACCCTCTCGTTAGTGCACTGGCTTTGACTCTCTGCTTAGTGCCCTGGCTTTGACTCTCTGCTTAGTGCACTGGCTTTGACTCTCTGGTTAGTGCACTGGCTTTGACTCTCTGGTTAGTGCACTGGCTTTGGCTCTCTGGTTAGTGCACTGGCTTTGGCTCTCTGGTTAGTGCACTGGCTTTGACTCTCTGGTTAGTGCACTGGCTTGGACTCTCTGGTTAGTGCCCTGGCTTGGACTCTCTGGTTAGTGCCCTGGCTTGGACTCTCTGGTTAGTGCCCTGGCTTTGACTCTCTGGTTAGTGCACTGGCTTTGACTCTCTGGTTAGTGCACAGGCTTTGACTCTCTGGTTAGTGCACTGGCTTTGACTCTCTGGTTAGTGCACTGGAATTGACACTCTGCTTAGTGCACTGGCTTTGACTCTCTGGTTAGTGCACTGGCTTTGACTCTCTGGTTAGTGCACTGGCTTTGACTCTCTGGTTAGTGCACTGGCTTTGACTCTCTGGTCAGTGCACTGGCTTTGACTCTCTGGTTAGTGCACTGGCTTTGACTCTCTGGTTAGTGCACTGGCTTTGACTCTCTGGTTAGTGCACTGGCTTTGACTCTCTGGTTAGTGCACTGGCTTTGACTCTCTGGTTAGTGCACTGGCTTTGACTCTCTGGTTAGTGCACTGGCTTTGACTCTCTGGTTAGTGCACTGGCTTTGACTCTCTGGTTAGTGCACTGGCTTTGACTCTCTGGTTAGTGCACTGGCTTTGACTCTCTGGTTAGTGCACTGGCTTTGACTCTCTGGTTAGTGCACTGGCTTTGACTCTCTGGTTAGTGCACTGGCTTTGACTCTCTGGTTAGTGCACTGGCTTTGACTCTCTGGTTAGTGCACTGGCTTTGACTCTGTCTGAGTAGTGCATTGGCTTTGATTCTGTCTCTCCCTCTCTCCCTGGTTACTGCATTGTCTTTGACTCTCGCTGTCTCTCTGGTTAGTGCACTGGCTTTGACTCTCTGGTTAGTGCACTGGCTTTGACTCAGTGGTTAGTGCAATGGCTTTGAATCTCTGGTTAGTTCACAGGCTTTTACTCTGGTTAGTGCGCAGGCTTTGACTCTCTGGTTAGTGCCCTTGCTTTGATTCTCTGGTTAGTGCCCGGGCTGTGACTCTCTGGTTTTTGCCCTGCCTTTGACTATCTGGTTTGCGCACTCGCTTTGACTCTCTGGTTAGTGCACTGGCTTTCAATCTCTGGTTAGTGCACTTGCTTTGACTCTTTGGTCATTGCACTGGCTTTGACTCTTTGGTCATTGCACTGGCTTTGACTCTTTGGTCATTGCACTGGCTTTGACTCTTTGGTCATTGCACTGGCTTTGACTCTCTGGTTAGTGCACTGGAATTGACACTCTGGTTACTGCCCTGGCGTTGAATCTCTGGTAGTGCCCTGGCTTTGACGCTCTGGTTAGTGCCCTGGCTTTGACGCTCTGGTTAGTGCACTGGCTTTGACTCTCTGGTTAGTGCACTGGCTTTGACTCTCTGGTTAGTGCACTGGCTTGGACTCTGGTTAGTGCGCTAGCTTTGACTATCTCTGGGTAGTGCATTGGCTTTGCCTCTCTCTCTCTCTCTCTCTCCCTGGTTACTGCATTGTCTTTGACTCTCGCTGTCTCTCTGGTTAGTGCACTGGCTTTGACTCTCTGGTTAGTGCACTGGCTTTGACTCAGTGGTTAGTGCAATGGCTTTGAATCTCTGGTTAGTTCACAGGCTTTTACTCTGGTTAGTGCGCAGGCTTTGACTCTCTGGTTAGTGCCCTTGCTTTGATTCTCTGGTTAGTGCCCGGGCTGTGACTCTCTGGTTTTTGCCCTGCCTTTGACTATCTGGTTTGCGCACTCGCTTTGACTCTCTGGTTAGTGCACAGGCTTTGACTTTCTCTCACTTTCTCTGTCTCTCTGGTTAGTGCAATGGATTTGACACTCTGTTTAGTGCACTGGCTTTGACTCTCTGGTTAGTCCACTGGCTTTGACTCTCTGGTTAGTGCACTGGCTTTGACTCTCTGGTTCGTGCACTGGCTTTAACTCTCTGGTTATTCCCCTGCTTGGACTCTCTGGTTAGTGCCCTGGCTTGGACTCTCTGGTTAGTGCCCTGGCTTTGACTCTCTCGTTAGTGCACTGGCTTTGACTCTCTGCTTAGTGCACTGGCTTTGACTCTCTGCTTAGTGCACTGGCTTTGACTCTCTGGTTAGTGCACTGGCTTTGACTCTCTGGTTAGTGCACTGGCTTTGACTCTCTGGTTAGTGCACTGGCTTTGACTCTCTGGTTAGTGCACTGGCTTTGACTCTCTGGTTAGTGCACTGGCTTTGACTCTCTGGTTAGTTCACAGGCTTTGACTCTCTGGTTAGTGCACTGGCTTTGACTCTCTGGTTAGTGCACTGGCTTTGACTCTCTGGTTAGTGCACTGGCTTTGACTCTCTGGTTAGTGCACTGGCTTTGACTCTCTGGTTAGTGCACTGGCTTTGACTCTCTGGTTAGTGCACTGGCTTTGACTCTCTGGTTAGTGCACTGGCTTTGACTCTCTGGTTAGTGCACTGGCTTTGACTCTCTGGTTAGTGCACTGGCTTTGACTCTCTGGTTAGTGCACTGGCTTTGACTCTCTGGTTAGTGCACTGGCTTTGACTCTCTGGTTAGTGCACTGGCTTTGACTCTCTGGTTAGTGCACTGGCTTTGACTCTCTGGTTAGTGCACTGGCTTTGACTCTCTGGTTAGTGCACTGGCTTTGACTCTGGTTAGTGCAATAGCTTTCACTCTCTCTGGGTAGTGCATTGGCTTTGCCTCTCTGGATTGTGCACTGGCTTTGACTCTCTGGTTAGTTCACTGGCTTTGACTCTGGTTAGTGCACAGGCTTTGAATCTCTGGTCAGTGCCATGGATTTGACTCTCTGGTTAGTGCCGTGGCATGGACACTCTGTTTGTTTGGTGCCCTGGCTTTGACACTGTGGTTAGTGCCCTGGCTTTGATTACCTGGTTAGTGCAATGGTTTTGACAATCTGCTTAGTGCACTGGTTTTGACTCTTACTGCACTGGCTTTGACTCTCTGCTTAGTGCACTGACTTTGAGTCTCTGGTTAGTGCACAGACTTTGACTCTCTGCTTAGTGCACTGACATTGACTCTCTGGGTAGTGCACTGGCTTTGACTCTCTGGGTAGTGCACTGGCTTTGACTCTCTGGTTAGTGCACTGGCTTTGACTCTCTGGTTAGTGCACTGGATTTGACTCTCTGGTTAGTGCACTGGCTTCGACTCTCTGGTTAGTGCACTGGCTTCGGCTCTCTGGTTAGTGCACTGGCTTCGACTCTCTGGTTAGTGCACTGGCTTCGACTCTCTGGTTAGTGCATTGGCTTCGACTCTCTGGTTAGTGCACTGGCTTTGACTCTCTGGTTAGTGCACTGGCTTTGACTCTCTGGTTAGTGCACTGGCTTTGGCTCTCTGGTTAGTGCACTGGCTTTGACTCTCTGGTTAGTGCACTGGCTTGGACTCTGTGGTTAGTGCCCTGGCTTGGACTCTCTGGTTAGTGCCCTGGCTTTGACTCTATGGTTAGTGCACTGGCTTTGACTCTCTGGTTAGTGCACAGGCTTTGAATCTCTGGTTAGTGCACTGGCGTTGACACTTTGGTCATTGCACTGGCTTTGACTCTCTGGTTAGTGCACTGGAATTGACACTCTGCTTAGTGCACTGGCTTTGACTCACTGGTTACTGCCCTGGCGTTGAATCTCTGGTAGTGCCCTGGCTTTGACGCTCTGGTTAGTGCACTGGCTATGACTCTCTGGTTAGTGCACTGGCTTTGACTCTCTGGTTAGTGCACTGGCTTGGACTCTCTGGTTTTTCCACTGCTTGGACTCTCTGGTTAGTGCCCTGGCTTTGACTCTCTTGTTAGTGCACTGGCTTTGACTCTCTGCTTAGTGCACTGGCTTTGACTCTCTGCTTAGTGCACTGGCTTTGACTCTCTGGTTAGTGCACTGGCTTTGACTCTCTGGTTAGTGCACTGGCTTCGACTCTCTGGTTAGTGCACTGGCTTCGACTCTCTGGTTAGTGCACTGGCTTTGACTCTCTGGTTAGTGCACTGGCTTTGACACTCCGGTTAGTGCAGTGGCTTTGAGTCTCTGGTTAGTGCCCTGGCTTTGACTCTCTGGTTAGTGCACTGGCTTTGACTCTCTGGTTAGTGCACTGGCTTTGACTCTCTGGTTAGTGCACTGGCTTTGACTCTCTGGTTAGTGCACTGGCTTTGACTCTCTGGTTAGTGCACTGGCTTCGACTCTCTGGTTAGTGCACTGGCTTTGACTCTCTGGTTAGTGCACTGGCTTTGACACTCTGGTTAGTGCACTGGCTTTGAGTCTCTGGTTAGTGCACTGGCTTTGAGTCTCTGGTTAGTGCACTGGCTTTCACTCTCTGGTTAGTGCACTGGCTTTGACTCTCTGGTTAGTGCACTGGCTTTGACTCTCTGGTTAGTGCACTGGCTTTGACTCTCTGGTTAGTGCACTGGCTTTGACTCTCTGGTTAGTGCACTGGCTTTGACTCTCTGGTTAGTGCACTGGCTTTGACTCTCTGGTTAGTGCACTGGCTTTGACTCTCTGGTTAGTGCACTGGCTTTGACTCTCTGGTCAGTGCACTGGCTTTGACTCTCTGGTCAGTGCACTGGCTTTGACTCTCTGGTCAGTGCACTGGCTTTGACTCTCTGGTCAGTGCACTGGCTTTGACTCTCTGGTCAGTGCACTGGCTTTGACTCTCTGGTTAGTGCACTGGCTTTGACTCTCTGGTTAGTGCACTGGCTTTGACTGGTTAGTGCACTGGCTTTGACTCTATGGTTAGTGCACTGGCTTTGACTCTATGGTTAGTGCACTGGCTTTGACTCTATGGTTAGTGCCCTGGCATTGACTCTATGGTTAGTGCACTGCCTTTGACTCTATGGTTAGTGCACTGGCTTTGACTCTATGGTTAGTGCACTGGCTTTGACTCTGCTTAGTGCGCTAGCTTTGACTATCTCTGGGTAGTGCATTGGCTTTGCCTCTCTCTCTCTCTCTCTCTCTCCCTGGTTACTGCATTGTCTTTGACTCTCGCTGTCTCTCTGGTTAGTGCACTGGCTTTGACTCTCTGGTTAGTGCACTGGCTTTGACTCAGTGGTTAGTGCAATGGCTTTGAATCTCTGGTTAGTTCAAAGGCTTTTACTCTGGTTAGTGCGCAGGCTTTGACTCTCTGGTTAGTGCCCTTGCTTTGATTCTCTGGTTAGTGCCCGGGCTGTGACTCTCTGATTTTTGCCCTGCCTTTGACTATCTGGTTTGCGCACTCGCTTTGACTCTCTGGTTAGTGCACAGGCTTTGACTTTCTCTCACTTTCTCTGTCTCTCTGGTGAGTGCAATGGATTTGACACTCTGTTTAGTGCACTGGCTTTGACTCTCTGGTTAGTCCACTGGCTTTGACTCTCTGGTTAGTGCACTGGCTTTGACTCTCTGGTTAGTGCACTGGCTTTGACTCTCTGGTTAGTGCACTGGCTTTGACTCTCTGGTTAGTGCACTGGCTTTGACTCTCTGGTTAGTGCACTGGCTTTGACTCTCCGGTTCGTGCACTGGCTTTGACTCTCTGGTTCGTGCACTGGCTTTGACTCTCTGGTTAGAGCACTGGCTTTGACTCTCTGGTTAGTGCACTGGCTTTGACTCTCTGGTTAGTGCACTGGCTTTGACTCTCTGGTTAGTGCACTGGCTTCGACTCTCTGGTTAGTGCACTGGCTTCGACTCTCTGGTTAGTGCACTGGCTTCGACTCTCTGGTTAGTGCACTGGCTTCGACTCTCTGGATAGTGCACTGGCTTTGACTCACTGGTTACTGCCCTGGCGTTGAATCTCTGGTAGTGCCCTGGCTTTGACGCTCTGGTTAGTGCACTGGCTATGACTCTCTGGTTAGTGCACTGGCTTTGACTCTTTGGTTAGTGCACTGGCTTGGACTCTCTGGTTATTCCCCTGCTTGGACTCTCTGGTTAGTGCCCTGGCTTGGACTCTCTGGTTAGTGCCCTGGCTTGGACTCTCTGGTTAGTGCCCTGGCTTGGACTCTCTGGTTAGTGCCCTGGCTTGGACTCTCTGGTTAGTGCCCTGGCTTTGACTCTCTCGTTAGTGCACTGGCTTTGACTCTCTGGTTAGTGCACTGGCTTTGACTCTGGTTAGTGCAATAGCTTTCACTCTCTCTGGGTAGTGCATTGGCTTTGCCTCTCTGGATTGTGCACTGGCTTTGACTCTCTGGTTAGTTCACTGGCTTTGACTCTGGTTAGTGCACAGGCTTTGAATCTCTGGTCCGTGCCATGGCTTTGACTCTCTGGTTAGTGCCGTGGCATGGACACTCTGTTTGGTGCCCTGGCTTTGACACTGTGGATAGTGCCCTGGCTTTGATTACGTGGTTAGTGCAATGGTTTTGACTATCTGCTTAGTGCGCAGGTTTTGACTCTTACTGCACTGGCTTTGACTCTTTGCTTAGTGCACTGACTTTGACTCTCTGGTTAGTGCACAGACTTTGACTCTCTGCTTAGCGCACTGACTTTGACTCTCTGGGTAGTGCACTGGCTTTGACTCTCTGGGTAGTGCACTTGCTTTGACTCTCTGGTTAGTGCACTTGCTTTGACTCTCTGGTTAGTGCACTGGATTTGACTCTCTGGTTAGTGCACTGGATTTGACTCTCTGGTTAGTGCACTGGATTTGACTCTCTGGTTAGTGCACTGGCTTCGACTCTCTGGTTAGTGCACTGGCTTCGACACTCTGGTCAGTGCCATGGCTTTGACTCTCTGGTTAGTGCCGTGGCATGGACACTCTGTTTGGTGCCCTGGCTTTGACACTGTGGTTAGTGCCCTGGCTTTGATTACCTGGTTAGTGCAATGGTTTTGACTATCTGCTTAGTGCACTGGTTTTGACTCTTACTGCACTGGCTTTGACTCTCTGGTTCGTGCACTGGCTTTGACTCTCTGGTTAGTGCACTGGCTTTGACTCTCTGGTTAGTGCACTGGCTTTGACTCTCTGGTTAGTGCACTGGCTTTGACTCTCTGGTTAGTGCACTGGCTTTGACTCTCTGGTTAGTGCACTGGCTTTGACTCTGGTTAGTGCGCTAGCTTTGACTATCTCTGGGTAGTGCATTGGCTTTGCCTCTCTCTCTCTCTCTCTCTCTCTCTCTCTCCCTGGTTACTGCATTGTCTTTGACTCTCGCTGTCTCTCTGGTTAGTGCACTGGCTTTCACTCTCTGGTTAGTGCACTGGCTTTGACTCAGTGGTTAGTGCAATGGCTTTGAATCTCTGGTTAGTTCACAGGCTTTTACTCTGGTTAGTGCGCAGGCTTTGACTCTCTGGTTAGTGCCCTTGCTTTGATTCTCTGGTTAGTGCCCGGGCTGTGACTCTCTGGTTTTTGCCCTGCCTTTGACTATCTGGTTTGCGCACTCGCTTTGACTCTCTGGTTAGTGCACAGGCTTTGACTTTCTCTCACTTTCTCTGTCTCTCTGGTTAGTGCAATGGATTTGACACTCTGTTTAGTGCACTGGCTTTGACTCTCTGGTTAGTCCACTGGCTTTGACTCTCTGGTTAGTCCACTGGCTTTGACTCTCTGGTTAGAGCACTGGCTTTGACTCTCTGGTTCGTGCACAGGCTTTGACTCTCTGGTTCGTGCACTGGCTTTGACTCTCTGGTTCGTGCACTGGCTTTGACTCTCTGGTTAGTGCACTGGCTTCGACTCTCTGGTTAGTGCACTGGCTTCGACTCTCTGGTTAGTGCACTGGCTTTGACTCTCTGGTTAGTGCACTGGCTTTGACTCTCTGGTTAGTGCACTGGCTTTGACTCTCTGGTTAGTGCACTGGCTTTGACTCTCTGGTTAGTGCACTGGCTTTGACTCTCTGGTTAGTGCACTGGCTTTGACTCTGGTTAGTGCAATAGCTTTCACTCTCTCTGGGTAGTGCATTGGCTTTGCCTCTCTGGATTGTGCACTGGCTTTGACTCTCTGGTTAGTTCACTGGCTTTGACTCTGGTTAGTGCACAGGCTTTGAATCTCTGGTCAGTGCCATGGCTTTGACTCTCTGGTTAGTGCCGTGGCATGGACACTTTGTTTGGTGCCCTGGCTTTGACACTGTGGTTAGTGCCCTGGCTTTGATTACCTGGTTAGTGCAATGGTTTTGACTCTTACTGCACTGGCTTTGACTCTCTGCTTAGTGCACTGACTTTGAGTCTCTGGTTAGTGCACAGACTTCGACTCTCTGGTTAGTGCACTGGCTTCGACTCTCTGGTTAGTGCACTGGCTTTGACTCTCTGGTTAGTGCACTGGCTTTGGCTCTCTGGTTAGTGCACTGGCTTTGACTCTCTGGTTAGTGCCCTGGCTTGGACTCTCTGGTTAGTGCCCTGGCTTTGACTCTATGGTTAGTGCCCTGGCTTTGACTCTCTGGTTAGTGCACAGGCTTTGACTCTCTGGTTAGTGCACTGGCTTTGACTCTTTGGTCATTGCACTGGCTTTGACTCTCTGGTTAGTGCACTGGAATTGACACTCTGCTTAGTGCACTGGCTTTGACTCACTGGTTACTGCCCTGGCGTTGAATCTCTGGTAGTGCCCTGGCTTTGACGCTCTGGTTAGTGCACTGGCTATGACTCTCTGGTTAGTGCACTGGCTTTGACTCTCTGGTTAGTGCACTGGCTTGGACTCTCTGGTTATTCCCCTGCTTGGACACTCTGGTTAGTGCCCTGGCTTGGACTCTCTGGTTAGTGCCCTGGCTTTGACTCTCTCGTTAGTGCACTGGCTTTGACTCTCTGGTTAGTGCACTGGCTTTGACTCTCTGGTTCGTGCACTGGCTTTGACTCTCTGGTTAGTGCACTGGCTTTGACACTCTGGTTAGTGCACTGGCTTTGACACTCTGGTTAGTGCACTGGCTTTGACTCTCTGGTTAGTGCACTGGCTTTGACTCTCTGGTTAGTGCACTGGCTTTGACTCTCTGGTTAGTGCACTGGCTTTGACTCTCTGGTTAGTGCACTGGCTTTGACTCTCTGGTTAGTGCACTGGCTCTGACTCTCTGGTTAGTGCACTGGCTTTGACTCTCTGGTTAGTGCACTGGCTTTGACTCTCTGGTTAGTGCACTGGCTTTGACTCTCTGGTTAGTGCACTGGCTTTGACTCTCTGGTTAGTGCACTGGCTTTGACTCTCTGGTTAGTGCACTGGCTTTGACTCTCTGGTTAGTGCACTGGCTTTGACTCTCTGGTTAGTGCACTGGCTTTGACTCTCTGGTTAGTGCACTGGCTTTGACTCTCTGGTTAGTGCACTGGCTTTGACTCTCTGGTCAGTGCACTGGCTTTGACTCTCTGGTCAGTGCAATGGCTTTGAATCTCTGGTTAGTTCACAGGCTTTTACTCTGGTTAGTGCCCTTGCTTTGATTCTCTGGTTAGTGCCCGGGCTGTGACTCTCTGGTTTTTGCCCTGCCTTTGACTATCTGGTTTGCGCACTCGCTTTGACTCTCTGGTTAGTGCACAGGCTTTGACTTTCTCTCACTTTCTCTGTCTCTCTGGTTAGTGCAATGGATTTGACACTCTGTTTAGTGCACTGGCTTTGACTCACTGGTTAGTGCACTGGCTTTGACTCTCTGGTTAGTGCACTGGCTTTGACTCTCTGGTTAGTGCACGGGCTTTGACTCTCTGGTTCGTGCACTGGCTTTGACTCTCTGGTTCGTGCACTGGCTTTGACTCTCTGGTTCGTGCACTGGCTTTGACTCTCTGGTTAGTGCACTGGCTTCGACTCTCTGGTTAGTGCACTGGCTTCGACTCTCTGGTTAGTGCACTGGCTTCGACTCTCTGGTTAGTGCACTGGCTTCGACTCTCTGGTTAGTGCACTGGCTTCGACTCTCTGGTTAGTGCACTGCCTTCGACTCTCTGGTTAGTGCCCTGGCTTTGACGCTCTGGTTAGTGCACTGGCTATGACTCTCTGGTTAGTGCACTGGCTTTGACTCTCTGGTTAGTGCACTGGCTTGGACTCTCTGGTTATTCCCCTGCTTGGACTCTCTGGTTAGTGCCCTGGCTTGGACTCTCTGGTTAGTGCCCTGGCTTGGACTCTCTGGTTAGTGCCCTGGCTTTGACTCTCTCGTTAGTGCACTGGCTTTGACTCTCTGGTTAGTGCACTGGCTTTGACTCTGGTTAGTGCAATAGCTTTCACTCTCTCTGGGTAGTGCATTGGCTTTGACTCTCTGGTTAGTGCACTTGCTTTGACTCTCTGGTTAGTGCACTGGATTTGACTCTCTGGTTAGTGCACTGGCTTCGACTCTCTGGTTAGTGCACTGGATTTGACTCTCTGGTTAGTGCACTGGCTTCGACTCTCTGGTTAGTGCACTGGCTTCGACACTCTGGTTAGTGCACTGGCTTTGACTCTCTGGTTAGTGCACTGGCTTTGACTCTCTTGTCAGTGCCATGGCTTTGACTCTCTGGTTAGTGCCCTGGCTTTGACGCTCTGGTTAGTGCACTGGCTATGACTCTCTGGTTAGTGCACTGGCTTTGACTCTCTGGTTAGTGCACTGGCTTGGACTCTCTGGTTATTCCCCTGCTTGGACTCTCTGGTTAGTGCCCTGGCTTGGACTCTCTGGTTAGTGCCCTGGCTTGGACTCTCTGGTTAGTGCCCTGGCTTGGACTCTCTGGTTAGTGCCCTGGCTTTGACTCTCTCGTTAGTGCACTGGCTTTGACTCTCTGGTTAGTGCACTGGCTTTGACTCTGGTTAGTGCAGTAGCTTTCACTCTCTCTGGGTAGTGCATTGGCTTTGACTCTCTGGTTAGTGCACTTGCTTTGACTCTCTGGTTAGTGCACTGGATTTGACTCTCTGGTTAGTTCACTGGCTTTGACTCTGGTTAGTGCACAGGCTTTGAATCTCTGGTCAGTGCCATGGCTTTGACTCTCTGGTTAGTGCCGTGGCATGGACACTTTGTTTGGTGCCCTGGCTTTGACACTGTGGTTAGTGCCCTGGCTTTGATTACCTGGTTAGTGCAATGGTTTTGACTCTTACTGCACTGGCTTTGACTCTCTGCTTAGTGCACTGACTTTGAGTCTCTGGTTAGTGCACAGACTTCGACTCTCTGGTTAGTGCACTGGCTTCGACTCTCTGGTTAGTGCACTGGCTTTGACTCTCTGGTTAGTGCACTGGCTTTGGCTCTCTGGTTAGTGCACTGGCTTTGACTCTCTGGTTAGTGCCCTGGCTTGGACTCTCTGGTTAGTGCCCTGGCTTTGACTCTATGGTTAGTGCCCTGGCTTTGACTCTCTGGTTAGTGCACAGGCTTTGACTCTCTGGTTAGTGCACTGGCTTTGACTCTTTGGTCATTGCACTGGCTTTGACTCTCTGGTTAGTGCACTGGAATTGACACTCTGCTTAGTGCACTGGCTTTGACTCACTGGTTACTGCCCTGGCGTTGAATCTCTGGTAGTGCCCTGGCTTTGACGCTCTGGTTAGTGCACTGGCTATGACTCTCTGGTTAGTGCACTGGCTTTGACTCTCTGGTTAGTGCACTGGCTTGGACTCTCTGGTTATTCCCCTGCTTGGACTCTCTGGTTAGTGCCCTGGCTTGGACTCTCTGGTTAGTGCCCTGGCTTTGACTCTCTCGTTAGTGCACTGGCTTTGACTCTCTGGTTAGTGCACTGGCTTTGACTCTCTGGTTCGTGCACTGGCTTTGACTCTCTGGTTAGTGCACTGGCTTTGACACTCTGGTTAGTGCACTGGCTTTGACACTCTGGTTAGTGCACTGGCTTTGACTCTCTGGTTAGTGCACTGGCTTTGACTCTCTGGTTAGTGCACTGGCTTTGACTCTCTGGTTAGTGCACTGGCTTTGACTCTCTGGTTAGTGCACTGGCTTTGACTCTCTGGTTAGTGCACTGGCTTTGACTCTCTGGTTAGTGCACTGGCTTTGACTCTCTGGTTAGTGCACTGGCTTTGACTCTCTGGTTAGTGCACTGGCTTTGACTCTCTGGTTAGTGCACTGGCTTTGACTCTCTGGTTAGTGCACTGGCTTTGACTCTCTGGTTAGTGCACTGGCTTTGACTCTCTGGTTAGTGCACTGGCTTTGACTCTCTGGTTAGTGCACTGGCTTTGACTCTCTGGTTAGTGCACAGGCTTTGACTTTCTCTCACTTTCTCTGTCTCTCTGGTTAGTGCAATGGATTTGACACTCTGTTTAGTGCACTGGCTTTGACTCTCTGGTTAGTCCACTGGCTTTGACTCTCTGGTTAGTGCACTGGCTTTGACTCTCTGGTTAGTGCACTGGCTTTGACTCTCTGGTTCGTGCACTGGCTTTGACTCTCTGGTTCGTGCACTGGCTTTGACTCTCTGGTTCGTGCACTGGCTTTGACTCTCTGGTTCGTGCACTGGCTTTGACTCTCTGGTTCGTGCACTGGCTTTGACTCTCTGGTTAGTGCACTGGCTTCGACTCTCTGGTTAGTGCACTGGCTTCGACTCTCTGGTTAGTGCACTGGCTTCGACTCTCTGGTTAGTGCACTGGCTTCGACTCTCTGGTTAGTGCACTGCCTTCGACTCTCTGGTTAGTGCCCTGGCTTTGACGCTCTGGTTAGTGCACTGGCTATGACTCTCTGGTTAGTGCACTGGCTTTGACTCTCTGGTTAGTGCACTGGCTTGGACTCTCTGGTTATTCCCCTGCTTGGACTCTCTGGTTAGTGCCCTGGCTTGGACTCTCTGGTTAGTGCCCTGGCTTGGACTCTCTGGTTAGTGCCCTGGCTTTGACTCTCTCGTTAGTGCACTGGCTTTGACTCTCTGGTTAGTGCACTGGCTTTGACTCTGGTTAGTGCAATAGCTTTCACTCTCTCTGGGTAGTGCATTGGCTTTGACTCTCTGGTTAGTGCACTTGCTTTGACTCTCTGGTTAGTGCACTGGATTTGACTCTCTGGTTAGTGCACTGGCTTCGACTCTCTGGTTAGTGCACTGGATTTGACTCTCTGGTTAGTGCACTGGCTTCGACTCTCTGGTTAGTGCACTGGCTTCGACACTCTGGTTAGTGCACTGGCTTTGACTCTCTGGTTAGTGCACTGGCTTTGACTCTCTGGTCAGTGCCATGGCTTTGACTCTCTGGTTAGTGCCCTGGCTTTGACGCTCTGGTTAGTGCACTGGCTATGACTCTCTGGTTAGTGCACTGGCTTTGACTCTCTGGTTAGTGCACTGGCTTGGACTCTCTGGTTATTCCCCTGCTTGGACTCTCTGGTTAGTGCCCTGGCTTGGACTCTCTGGTTAGTGCCCTGGCTTGGACTCTCTGGTTAGTGCCCTGGCTTGGACTCTCTGGTTAGTGCCCTGGCTTTGACTCTCTCGTTAGTGCACTGGCTTTGACTCTCTGGTTAGTGCACTGGCTTTGACTCTGGTTAGTGCAGTAGCTTTCACTCTCTCTGGGTAGTGCATTGGCTTTGACTCTCTGGTTAGTGCACTTGCTTTGACTCTCTGGTTAGTGCACTGGATTTGACTCTCTGGTTAGTGCACTGGCTTCGACTCTATGGTTAGTGCACTGGATTTGACTCTCTGGTTAGTGCACTGGCTTCGACTCTCCGGTTAGTGCACTGGCTTTGACTCTCTGGTTAGTGCACTGGCTTTGACTCTCTGGTTAGTGCACTGGCTTTGACTCTCTGGTTAGTGCACTGGCTTTGACTCTCTGGTTAGTGCACTGGCTTTGACTGGTTAGTGCACTGGCTTTGACTCTATGGTTAGTGCACTGGCTTTGACTCTATGGTTAGTGCACTGGCTTTGACTCTATGGTTAGTGCACTGGCTTTGACTCTATGGTTAGTGCACTGGCTTTGACTCTATGGTTAGTGCACTGGCTTTGACTCTATGGTTAGTGCACTGGCATTGGCTCTATGGTTAGTGCACTGGCTTTGACTCTGGTTAGTGCGCTAGCTTTGACTATCTCTGGGTAGTGCATTGGCTTTGCCTCTCTCTCTCTCTCTCTCTCTCTCCCTGGTTACTGCATTGTCTTTGACTCTCGCTGTCTCTCTGGTTAGTGCACTGGCTTTGACTCTCTGGTTAGTGCACTGGCTTTGACTCAGTGGTTAGTGCAATGGCTTTGAATCTCTGGTTAGTTCACAGGCTTTTACTCTGGTTAGTGCGCAGGCTTTGACTCTCTGGTTAGTGCCCTTGCTTTGATTGTCTGGTTAGTGCCCGGGCTGTGACTCTCTGGTTTTTGCCCTGCCTTTGACTATCTGGTTTGCGCACTCGCTATGACTCTCTGGTTAGTGCACAGGCTTTGACTTTCTCTCACTTTCTCTGTCTCTCTGGTTAGTGCAATGGATTTGACACTCTGTTTAGTGCACTGGCTTTGACTCTCTGGTTAGTCCACTGGCTTTGACTCTCTGGTTAGTGCACTGGCGTTGACTCTCTGGTTCGTGCACTGGCTTTGACTCTCTGGTTCGTGCACTGGCTTTGACTCTCTGGTTAGTGCACTGGCTTTGACTCTCTGGTTCGTGCACTGGCTTTGACTCTCTGGTTCGTGCACTGGCTTTGACTCTCTGGTTAGTGCACTGGCTTTGACTCTCTGGTTAGTGCACTGGCATCGACTCTCTGGTTAGTGCCCTGGCTTTGACTCTATGGTTAGTGCACTGGCTTTGACTCTCTGGTTAGTGCACAGGCTTTGACTCTCTGGTTAGTGCACTGGAATTGACACTCTGCTTAGTGCACTGGCTTTGACTCACTGGTTACTGCCCTGGCGTTGAATCTCTGGTAGTGCCCTGGCTTTGACGCTCTGGTTAGTGCACTGGCTATGACTCTCTGGTTAGTGCACTGGCTTTGACTCTCTGGTTAGTGCACTGGCTTGGACTCTCTGGTTATTCCCCTGCTTGGACTCTCTGGTTAGTGCCCTGGCTTGGACTCTCTGGTTAGTGCCCTGGCTTTGACTCTCTCGTTAGTGCACTGGCTTTGACTCTCTGCTTAGTGCACTGGCTTTGACTCTCTGCTTAGTGCACTGGCTTTGACTCTCTGGTTAGTGCACTGGCTTTGACTCTCTGGTTAGTGCACTGGCTTTGACTCTCTGGTTAGTGCACTGGCTTTGACTCTGGTTAGTGCACTGGCTTTGACTCTCTGGTTAGTGCACTGGCTTTGACACTCTGGTTAGTGCACTGGCTTTGACTCTCTGGTTAGTGCACTGGCTTTGACTCTCTGGTTAGTGCACTGGCTTTGACTCTCTGGTTAGTGCCCTGGCTTTGACACTCTGCTTAGTGCACAGGCTTTGACTCTCTGGTTAGTGCACTGGCTTTGACTCTCTGGTTAGTGCACTGGCTTTGACTCTCTGGTTAGTGCACTGGCTTTGACTCTCTGGTTAGTGCACTGGCTTTGACTCTCTGGTTAGTGCACTGGCTTTGACTCTATGGTTAGTGCACTGGCTTTGACTCTATGGTTAGTGCACTGGCTTTGACTCTATGGTTAGTGCACTGGCTTTGACTCTATGGTTAGTGCACTGGCATTGACTCTATGGTTAGTGCACTGGCTTTGACTCTATGGTTAGTGCACTGGCTTTGACTCTATGGTTAGTGCACTGGCTTTGACTCTATGGTTAGTGCACTGGCTTTGACTCTGGTTAGTGCGCTAGTTTTGACTATCTCTGGGTAGTGCATTGGCTTTGCCTCTCTCTCTCTCTCTCTCTCTCTCTCTCTCTCCCTGGTTACTGCATTGTCTTTGACTCTCGCTGTCTCTCTGGTTAGTGCACTGGCTTTGACTCTCTGGTTAGTGCACTGGCTTTGACTCAGTGGTTAGTGCAATGGCTTTGAATCTCTGGTTAGTTCACAGGCTTTTACTCTGGTTAGTGCGCAGGCTTTGACTCTCTGGTTAGTGCCCTTGCTTTGATTCTCTGGTTAGTGCCCGGGCTGTGACTCTCTGGTTTTTGCCCTGCCTTTGACTATCTGGTTTGCGCACTCGCTTTGACTCTCTGGTTAGTGCACAGGCTTTGACTTTCTCTCACTTTCTCTGTCTCTCTGGTTAGTGCAATGGATTTGACATTCTGTTTAGTGCACTGGCTTTGACTCTCTGGTTAGTCCACTGGCTTTGACTCTCTGGTTAGTGCACTGGCTTTGACTCTCTGGTTCGTGCACTGGCTTTGACACTCTGGTTCGTGCACTGGCTTTGACTCTCTGGTTAGTGCACTGGCTTTGACTCTCTGGTTAGTGCACTGGCTTTGACTCTTTGGTCATTGCACTGGCTTTGACTCTCTGGTTCGTGCACTGGCTTTGACTCTCTGGTTAGTGCACTGGCTTCGACTCTCTGGTTAGTGCACTGGCTTCGACTCTCTGGTTAGTGCACTGGCTTCGACTCTCTGGTTAGTGCACTGGCTTCGACTCTCTGGTTAGTGCACTGGCTTCGACTCTCTGGTTAGTGCACTGGCTTTGACTCACTGGTTACTGCCCTGGCGTTGAATCTCTGGTAGTGCCCTGGCTTTGACGCTCTGGTTAGTGCACTGGCTATGACTCTCTGGTTAGTGCACTGGCTTGGACTCTTTGGTTAGTGCACTGGCTTGGACTCTCTGGTTATTCCCCTGCTTGGACTCTCTGGTTAGTGCCCTGGCTTGGACTCTCTGGTTAGTGCCCTGGCTTTGACTCTCTCGTTAGTGCACTGGCTTTGACTCTCTGGTTAGTGCACTGGCTTTGACTCTGGTTAGTGCAATAGCTTTCACTCTCTCTGGGTAGTGCATTGGCTTTGCCTCTCTGGATTGTGCACTGGCTTTGACTCTCTGGTTAGTTCACTGGCTTTGACTCTGGTTAGTGCACAGGCTTTGAATCTCTGGTCCGTGCCATGGCTTTGACTCTCTGGTTAGTGCCGTGGCATGGACACTCTGTTTGGTGCCCTGGCTTTGACACTGTGGTTAGTGCCCTGGCTTTGATTACCTGTTTAGTGCAATGGTTTTGACAATCTGCTTAGTGCGCAGGTTTTGACTCTTACTGCACTGGCTTTGACTCTTTGCTTAGTGCACTGACTTTGACTCTCTGGTTAGTGCACAGACTTTGACTCTCTGCTTAGCGCACTGACTTTGACTCTCTGGGTAGTGCACTGGCTTTGACTCTCTGGGTAGTGCACTGGCTTTGACTCTCTGGTTAGTGCACTTGCTTTGACTCTCTGGTTAGTGCACTGGATTTGACTCTCTGGTTAGTGCACTGGCTTTGACTCTCTGGTTAGTGCACTGGCTTTGACTCTGGTTAGTGCAGTAGCTTTCACTCTCTCTGGGTAGTGCATTGGCTTTGACTCTCTGGTTAGTGCACTTGCTTTGACTCTCTGGTTAGTGCACTGGATTTGACTCTCTGGTTAGTGCACTGGCTTCGAATCTCTGGTTAGTGCACTGGATTTGACTCTCTGGTTAGTGCACTGGCTTCGACTCTCTGGTTAGTGCACTGGCTTCGACTCTCTGGTTAGTGCACTGGCTTTGACTCTCTGGTTAGTGCACTGGCTTTGACTCTCTGGTTAGTGCACTGGCTTTGACTCTCTGGTTAGTGCACTGGCTTTGACTCTCTGGTTAGTGCACTTGCTTTGACTCTCTGGTTAGTGCACTGGCTTTGACTCTCTGGTTAGTGCACTGGCTTTGACTCTCTGGTTAGTGCACTGGCTTTGACTCTCTGGTTAGTGCACTGGCTTTGACTGGTTAGTGCACTGGCTTTGACTCTATGGTTAGTGCACTGGCTTTGACTCTATGGTTAGTGCACTGGCTTTGACTCTATGGTTAGTGCACTGGCTTTGACTCTATGGTTAGTGCACTGGCTTTGACTCTATGGTTAGTGCACTGGCTTTGACTCTATGGTTAGTGCACTGGCATTGGCTCTATGGTTAGTGCACTGGCTTTGACTCTGGTTAGTGCGCTAGCTTTGACTATCTCTGGGTAGTGCATTGGCTTTGCCTCTCTCTCTCTCTCTCTCTCTCTCCCTGGTTACTGCATTGTCTTTGACTCTCGCTGTCTCTCTGGTTAGTGCACTGGCTTTGACTCTCTGGTTAGTGCACTGGCTTTGACTCAGTGGTTAGTGCAATGGCTTTGAATCTCTGGTTAGTTCACAGGCTTTTACTCTGGTTAGTGCGCAGGCTTTGACTCTCTGGTTAGTGCCCTTGCTTTGATTGTCTGGTTAGTGCCCGGGCTGTGACTCTCTGGTTTTTGCCCTGCCTTTGACTATCTGGTTTGCGCACTCGCTTTGACTCTCTGGTTAGTGCACAGGCTTTGACTCTCTGGTTAGTCCACTGGCTTTGACTCTCTGGTTAGTGCACTGGCGTTGACTCTCTGGTTAGTGCACTGGCTTTGACTCTCTGGTTCGTGCACTGGCTTTGACTCTCTGGTTCGTGCACTGGCTTTGACTCTCTGGTTAGTGCACTGGCTTTGACTCTCTGGTTAGTGCACTGGCTTTGACTCTCTGGTTAGTGCACTGGCTTCGACTCTCTGGTTAGTGCACTGGCATCGACTCTCTGGTTAGTGCCCTGGCTTTGACTCTATGGTTAGTGCACTGACTTTGACTCTCTGGTTAGTGCACAGGCTTTGACTCTCTGGTTAGTGCACTGGAATTGACACTCTGCTTAGTGCACTGGCTTTGACTCACTGGTTACTGCCCTGGCGTTGAATCTCTGGTAGTGCCCTGGCTTTGACGCTCTGGTTAGTGCACTGGCTATGACTCTCTGGTTAGTGCACTGGCTTTGACTCTCTGGTTAGTGCACTGGCTTGGACTCTCTGGTTATTCCCCTGCTTGGACTCTCTGGTTAGTGCCCTGGCTTGGACTCTCTGGTTAGTGCCCTGGCTTTGACTCTCTCGTTAGTGCACTGGCTTTGACTCTCTGCTTAGTGCACTGGCTTTGACTCTCTGGTTAGTGCACTGGCTTTGACTCTCTGGTTAGTGCACTGGCTTTGACTCTCTGGTTAGTGCACTGGCTTTGACTCTCTGGTTAGTGCACTGGCTTTGACTCTGGTTAGTGCACTGGCTTTGACTCTCTGGTTAGTGCACTGGCTTTGACACTCTGGTTAGTGCACTGGCTTTGACTCTCTGGTTAGTGCACTGGCTTTGACTCTCTGGTTAGTGCACTGGCTTTGACTCTCTGGTTAGTGCCCTGGCTTTGACACTCTGCTTAGTGCACAGGCTTTGACTCTCTGGTTAGTGCACTGGCTTTGACTCTCTGGTTAGTGCACTGGCTTTGACTCTCTGGTTAGTGCACTGGCTTTGACTCTCTGGTTAGTGCACTGGCTTTGACTCTATGGTTAGTGCACTGGCTTTGACTCTATGGTTAGTGCACTGGCTTTGACTCTATGGTTAGTGCACTGGCTTTGACTCTATGGTTAGTGCACTGGCTTTGACTCTGGTTAGTGCGCTAGCTTTGACTATCTCTGGGTAGTGCATTGGCTTTGCCTCTCTCTCTCTCTCTCTCTCTCTCTCTCTCTCTCTCCCTGGTTACTGCATTGTCTTTGACTCTCGCTGTCTCTCTGGTTAGTGCACTGGCTTTGACTCTCTGGTTAGTGCACTGGCTTTGACTCAGTGGTTAGTGCAATGGCTTTGAATCTCTGGTTAGTTCACAGGCTTTTACTCTGGTTAGTGCGCAGGCTTTGACTCTCTGGTTAGTGCCCTTGCTTTGATTCTCTGGTTAGTGCCCGGGCTGTGACTCTCTGGTTTTTGCCCTGCCTTTGACTATCTGGTTTGCGCACTCGCTTTGACTCTCTGGTTAGTGCACAGGCTTTGACTTTCTCTCACTTTCTCTGTCTCTCTGGTTAGTGCAATGGATTTGACACTCTGTTTAGTGCACTGGCTTTGACTCTCTGGTTAGTCCACTGGCTTTGACTCTCTGGTTAGTGCACTGGCTTTGACTCTCTGGTTAGTGCACTGGCTTTGACACTCTGGTTCGTGCACTGGCTTTGACTCTCTGGTTAGTGCACTGGCTTTGACTCTTTGGTCATTGCACTGGCTTTGACTCTTTGGTCATTGCACTGGCTTTGACTCTCTGGTTCGTGCACTGGCTTTGACTCTCTGGTTCGTGCACTGGCTTTGACTCTCTGGTTAGTGCACTGGCTTCGACTCTCTGGTTAGTGCACTGGCTTCGACTCTCTGGTTAGTGCACTGGCTTCGACTCTCTGGTTAGTGCACTGGCTTCGACTCTCTGGTTAGTGCACTGGCTTCGACTCTCTGGTTAGTGCACTGGCTTCGACTCTCTGGTTAGTGCACTGGCTTCGACTCTCTGGTTAGTGCACTGGCTTTGACTCATTGGTTACTGCCCTGGCGTTGAATCTCTGGTAGTGCCCTGGCTTTGACGCTCTGGTTAGTGCCCTGGCTATGACTCTCTGGTTAGTGCACTGGCTTGGACTCTTTGGTTAGTGCACTGGCTTGGACTCTCTGGTTATTCCCCTGCTTGGACTCTCTGGTTAGTGCCCTGGCTTGGACTCTCTGGTTAGTGCCCTGGCTTTGACTCTCTCGTTAGTGCACTGGCTTTGACTCTCTGGTTAGTGCACTGGCTTTGACTCTGGTTAGTGCAATAGCTTTCACTCTCTCTGGGTAGTGCATTGGCTTTGCCTCTCTGGATTGTGCACTGGCTTTGACTCTCTGGTTAGTTCACTGGCTTTGACTCTGGTTAGTGCACAGGCTTTGAATCTCTGGTCCGTGCCATGGCTTTGACTCTCTGGTTAGTGCCGTGGCATGGACACTCTGTTTGGTGCCCTGGCTTTGACACTGTGGTTAGTGCCCTGGCTTTGATTACCTGGTTAGTGCAATGGTTTTGACAATCTGCTTAGTGTGCAGGTTTTGACTCTTACTGCACTGGCTTTGACTCTTTGCTTAGTGCACTGACTTTGACTCTCTGGTTAGTGCACAGACTTTGACTCTCTGCTTAGCGCACTGACTTTGACTCTCTGGGTAGTGCACTGGCTTTGACTCTCTGGGTAGTGCACTGGCTTTGACTCTCTGGTTAGTGCACTTGCTTTGACTCTCTGGTTAGTGCACTGGATTTGACTCTCTGGTTAGTGCACTGGATTTGACTCTCTGGTTAGTGCACTGGATTTGACTCTCTGGTTAGTGCACTGGATTTGACTCTCTGGTTAGTGCACTGGATTTGACTCTCTGGTTAGTGCACTGGCTTTGACTCTATGGTTAGTGCACTGGCTTTGACTCTGGTTAGTGCGCTAGCTTTGACTATCTCTGGGTAGTGCATTGGCTTTGCCTCTCTCTCTCTCTCTCTCTCTCTCTCTCTCTCTCTCTCTCTCCCTGGTTACTGCATTGTCTTTGACTCTCGCTGTCTCTCTGGTTAGTGCACTGGCTTTGACTCTCTGGTTAGTGCACTGGCTTTGACTCAGTGGTTAGTGCACTGGCTTTGACTCAGTGGTTAGTGCAATGGCTTTGAATCTCTGGTTAGTTCACAGGCTTTTACTCTGGTTAGTGCGCAGGCTTTGACTCTCTGGTTAGTGCCCTTGCTTTGATTCTCTGGTTAGTTCCCGGGCTGTGACTCTCTGGTTTTTGCCCTGCCTTTGACTATCTGGTTTGCGCACTCGCTTTGACTCTCTGGTTAGTGCACAGGCTTTGACTTTCTCTCACTTTCTCTGTCTCTCTGGTTAGTGCAATGGATTTGACACTCTGTTTAGTGCACTGGCTTTGACTCTCTGGTTAGTCCACTGGCTTTGACTCTCTGGTTAGTCCACTGGCTTTGACTCTCTGGTTAGTGCACTGGCTTTGACTCTCTGGTTAGTGCACTGGCTTTGACTCTCTGGTTAGTGCACTGGCTTTGACTCTCTGGTTCGTGCACTGGCTTTGACTCTCTGGTTCATGCACTGGCTTTGACTCTCTGGTTAGTGCACTGGCTTTGACTCTCTGGTTAGTGCACTGGCTTTGACTCTCTGGTTAGTGCACTGGCTTTGACTCTCTGGTTCGTGCACTGGCTTCGACTCTCTGGTTAGTGCACTGGCTTCGACTCTCTGGTTAGTGCACTGGCTTTGACTCTCTGGTTAGTGCACTGGCTTTGACTCACTGGTTACTGCCCTGGCGTTGAATCTCTGGTAGTGCCCTGGCTTTGACGCTCTGGTTAGTGCACTGGCTATGACTCTCTGGTTAGTGCACTGGCTTTGACTCTCTGGTTAGTGCACTGGCTTGGCCTCTCTGGTTATTCCCCTGCTTGGACTCTCTGGTTAGTGCCCTGGCTTGGACTCTCTGGTTAGTGCCCTGGCTTGGACTCTCTGGTTAGTGCACTGGCTTTGACTCTCTGGTTAGTGCACTGGCTTTGACTCTCTGGTTAGTGCACTGGCTTTGACTCTCTGGTTAGTGCACTGGCTTTGACTCTCTGGTCAGTGCCATGGCTTTGACTCTCTGGTTAGTGCCGTGGCATGGACACTCTGTTTGGTGCCCTGGCTTTGACACTGTGGTTAGTGCCCTGGCTTTGATTACCTGGTTAGTGCAATGGTTTTGACTATCTGCTTAGTGCACTGGTTTTGACTCTTACTGCACTGGCTTTGACTCTCTGGTTCGTGCACTGGCTTTGACTCTCTGGTTCGTGCACTGGCTTTGACTCTCTGGTTCGTGCACTGGCTTTGACTCTCTGGTTCGTGCACTGGCTATGACTCTCTGGTTAGTGCACTGGCTTCGACTCTCTGGTTAGTGCACTGGCTTCGACTCTCTGGTTAGTGCACTGGCTTTGACTCTCTGGTTAGTGCACTGGCTTTGACTCTCTGGTTAGTGCACTGGCTTTGACTCTCTGGTTAGTGCACTGGCTTTGACTCTGGTTAGTGCAATAGCTTTCACTCTCTCTGGGTAGTGCATTGGCTTTGCCTCTCTGGATTGTGCACTGGCTTTGACTCTCTGGTTAGTTCACTGGCTTTGACTCTGGTTAGTGCACAGGCTTTGAATCTCTGGTCAGTGCCATGGCTTTGACTCTCTGGTTAGTGCCGTGGCATGGACACTCTGTTTGGTGCCCTGGCTTTGACACTGTGGTTAGTGCCCTGGCTTTGATTACCTGGTTAGTGCAATGGTTTTGACAATCTGCTTAGTGCACTGGTTTTGACTCTTACTGCACTGGCTTTGACTCTCTGGTTAGTGCACTGGCTTCGACTCTCTGGTTAGTGCACTGGCTTTGACTCTCTGGTTAGTGCACTGGCTTTGACTCTCTGGTTAGTGCACTGGCTTTGGCTCTCTGGTTAGTGCACTGGCTTTGACTCTCTGGTTAGTGCACTGGCTTGGACTCTTTGGTTAGTGCCCTGGCTTGGACTCTCTGGTTAGTGCCCTGGCTTTGACTCTATGGTTAGTGCACTGGCTTTGACTCTCTGGTTAGTGCACAGGCTTTGACTCTCTGGTTAGTGCACTGGCTTTGACTCTTTGGTCATTGCACTGGCTTTGACTCTCTGGTTAGTGCACTGGAATTGACACTCTGCTTAGTGCACTGGCTTTGACTCACGGGTTACTGCCCTGGCGTTGAATCTCTGGTAGTGCCCTGGCTTTGACGCTCTGGTTAGTGCACTGGCTATGACTCTCTGGTTAGTGCACTGGCTTTGACTCTCTGGTTAGTGCACTGGCTTGGACTCTCAGGTTATTCCCCTGCTTGGACTCTCTGGTTAGTGCCCTGGCTTGGACTCTCTGGTTAGTGCCCTGGCTTTGACACTATCGTTAGTGCACTGGCTTTGACTCTCTGGTTAGTGCACTGGCTTCGACTCTCTGGTTCGTGCACTGGCGTTGACTCTCTGGTTAGTGCACTGGCTTTGACACTCTGGTTAGTGCACTGGCTTTGACTCTCTGGTTAGTGCACTGGCTTTGACTCTCTGGTTAGTGCACTGGCTTTGACTCTCTGGTTAGTGCACTGGCTTTGACTCTCTGGTTAGTGCACTGGCTTTGACTCTCTGGTTAGTGCACTGGCTTTGACTCTCTGGTTAGTGCACTGGCTTTGACTCTCTGGTTAGTGCACTGGCTTTGACTCTCTGGTTAGTGCACTGGCTTTGACTCTCTGGTTAGTGCACTGGCTTTGACTCTCTGGTTAGTGCACTGGCTTTGACTCTCTGGTTAGTGCACTGGCTTTGACTCTCTGGTTAGTGCACTGGCTTTGACTCTCTGGTTCGTGCACTGGCTTTGACTCTCTGGTTCGTGCACTGGCTTTGACTCTCTGGTTCGTGCACTGGCTTTGACTCTCTGGTTCATGCACTGGCTTTGACTCTCTGGTTAGTGCACTGGCTTTGACTCTCTGGTTAGTGCACTGGCTTTGACTCTCTGGTTAGTGCACTGGCTTTGACTCTCTGGTTCGTGCACTGGCTTTGACTCTCTGGTTCGTGCACTGGCTTCGACTCTCTGGTTAGTGCACTGGCTTCGACTCTCTGGTTAGTGCACTGGCTTTGACTCTCTGGTTAGTGCACTGGCTTTGACTCACTGGTTACTGCCCTGGCGTTGAATCTCTGGTAGTGCCCTGGCTTTGACGCTCTGGTTAGTGCACTGGCTATGACTCTCTGGTTAGTGCACTGGCTTTGACTCTCTGGTTAGTGCACTGGCTTGGACTCTCTGGTTATTCCCCTGCTTGGACTCTCTGGTTAGTGCCCTGGCTTGGACTCTCTGGTTAGTGCACTGGCTTTGACTCTCTGGTTAGTGCACTGGCTTTGACTCTCTGGTTAGTGCACTGGCTTTCACTCTCTCTGGGTAGTGCATTGGCTTTGCCTCTCTGGATTGTGCACTGGCTTTGACTCTCTGGTTAGTTCACTGGCTATGACTCTGGTTAGTGCACAGGCTTTGAATCTCTGGTCAGTGCCATGGCTTTGACTCTCTGGTTAGTGCCGTGGCATGGACACTCTGTTTGGTGCCCTGGCTTTGACACAGTGGTTAGTGCCCTGGCTTTGATTACCTGGTTAGTGCAATGGTTTTGACAATCTGCTTAGTGCACTGGTTTTGACTCTTACTGCACTGGCTTTGACTCTCTGGTTAGTGCACTGGCTTCGACTCTCTGGTTAGTGCACTGGCTTCGACTCTCTGGTTAGTGCACTGGCTTTGACTCTCTGGTTAGTGCACTGGCTTTGACTCTCTGGTTAGTGCACTGGCTTTGGCTCTCTGGTTAGTGCACTGGCTTTGACTCTCTGGTTAGTGCACTGGCTTGGACTCTTTGGTTAGTGCCCTGGCTTGGACTCTCTGGTTAGTGCCCTGGCTTTGACTCTATGGTTAGTGCACTGGCTTTGACTCTCTGGTTAGTGCACAGGCTTTGACTCTCTGGTTAGTGCACTGGCTTTGACTCTTTGGTCATTGCACTGGCTTTGACTCTCTGGTTAGTGCACTGGAATTGACACTCTGCTTAGTGCACTGGCTTTGACTCACGGGTTACTGCCCTGGCGTTGAATCTCTGGTAGTGCCCTGGCTTTGACGCTCTGGATAGTGCACTGGCTATGACTCTCTGGTTAGTGCACTGGCTTTGACTCTCTGGTTAGTGCACCTGCTTGGACTCTCAGGTTATTCCCCTGCTTGGACTCTCTGGTTAGTGCCCTGGCTTGGACTCTCTGGTTAGTGCCCTGGCTTTGACACTCTCGTTAGTGCACTGGCTTTGACTCTCTGGTTAGTGCACTGGCTTCGACTCTCTGGTTCGTGCACTGGCTTTGACTCTCTGGTTAGTGCACTGGCTTTGACACTCTGGTTAGTGCACTGGCTTTGACTCTCTGGTTAGTGCACTGGCTTTGACTCTCTGGTTAGTGCACTGGCTTTGACTCTCTGGTTAGTGCACTGGCTTTGACTCTCTGGTTAGTGCACTGGCTTTGACTCTCTGGTTAGTGCACTGGCTTTGACTCTCTGGTTAATGCACTGGCTTTGACTCTCTGGTTAGTGCACTGGCTTTGACTCTCTGGTTAGTGCACTGGCTTTGACTCTCTGGTTAGTGCACTGGCTTTGACTCTCTGGTTAGTGCACTGGCTTTGACTCTCTGGTTAGTGCACTGGCTTTGACTCTCTGGTTAGTGCACTGGCTTTGACTCTCTGGTTAGTGCACTGGCTTTGACTCTCTGGTTAGTGCACTGGCTTTGACTCTCTGGTTAGTGCACTGGCTTTGACTCTCTGGTTAGTGCACTGGCTTTGACTCTCTGGTTAGTGCACTGGCTTTGACTCTCTGGTTAGTGCACTGGCTTTGACTCTCTGGTTAGTGCACTGGCTTTGACTCTCTGGTTAGTGCACTGGCTTTGACTCTCTGGTTAGTGCACTGGCTTTGACTCTCTGGTCAGTGCAATGGCTTTGAATCTCTGGTTAGTTCACAGGCTTTTACTCTGGTTAGTGCGCAGGCTTTGACTCTCTGGTTAGTGCCCTTGCTTTGATTCTCTGGTTAGTGCCCGGGCTGTGACTCTCTGGTTTTTGCCCTGCCTTTGACTATCTGGTTTGCGCACTCGCTTTGACTCTCTGGTTAGTGCACAGGCTTTGACTTTCTCTCAATTTCTCTGTCTCTCTGGTTAGTGCAATGGATTTGACACTCTGTTTAGTGCACTGGCTTTGACTCTCTGGTTAGTCCACTGGCTTTGACTCTCTGGTTAGTGCACTGGCTTTGACTCTCTGGTTAGTGCACTGGCTTTGACTCTCTGGTTCGTGCACTGGCTTTGACTCTTTGGTTCGTGCACTGGCTTTGACTCTCTGGTTCGTGCACTGGCTTTGACTCTCTGGTTAGTGCACTGGCTTCGACTCTCTGGTTAGTGCACTGGCTTCGACTCTCTGGTTAGTGCACTGGCTTCGACTCTCTGGTTAGTGCACTGGCTTCGACTCTCTGGTTAGTGCACTGGCTTCGACTCTATGGTTAGTGCACTGGCTTCGACTCTATGGTTAGTGCACTGGCTTCGACTCTCTGGTTAGTGCCCTGGCTTTGACTCACTGGTTACTGCCCTGGCGTTGAATCTCTGGTAGTGCCCTGGCTTTGACGCTCTGGTTAGTGCACTGGCTATGACTCTCTGGTTAGTGCACTGGCTTTGACTCTCTGGTTAGTGCACTGGCTTGGACTCTCTGGTTATTCCCCTGCTTGGACTCTCTGGTTAGTGCCCTGGCTTGAACTCTCTGGTTAGTGCCCTGGCTTGGACTTTCTGGTTAGTGCCCTGGCTTGGACTCTCTGGTTAGTGCCCTGGCTTGGACTCTCTGGTTAGTGCCCTGGCTTGGACTCTCTGGTTAGTGCCCTGGCTTTGACTCTGGTTAGTGCAATAGCTTTCACTCTCTATGGGTAGTGCATTGGCTTTGAATCTCTGGTTAGTGCACTTGCTTTGACTCTCTGGTTAGTGCACTGGATTTGACTCTCTGGTTAGTGCACTGGATTCGACTCTCTGGTTAGTGCACTGGATTTGACTCTCTGGTTAGTGCACTGGCTTCGACTCTCTGGTTAGTGCACTGGCTTCGACACTCTGGTGAGTGCACTGGCTTTGACTCTCTGGTTAGTGCACTGGCTTTGACTCTCTGGTCAGTGCCATGGCTTTGACTCTCTGGTTAGTGCCCTGGCTTTGACGCTCTGGTTAGTGCACTGGCTATGACTCTCTGGTTAGTGCACTGGCTTTGACTCTCTGGTTAGTGCACTGGCTTGGCTCTCTGGTTATTCCCCTGCTTGGACTCTCTGGTTAGTGCCCTGGCTTGGACTCTCTGGTTAGTGCCCTGGCTTGGACTCTCTGGTTAGTGCCCTGGCTTTGACTCTCTGGTTAGTGCCCTGGCTTTGACTCTCTCGTTAGTGCACTGGCTTTGACTCTCTGGTTAGTGCACTGGCTTTGACTCTGGTTAGTGCAATAGCTTTCACTCTCTCTGGGTAGTGCATTGGCTTTGACTCTCTGGTTAGTGCACTTGCTTTGACTCTCCGGTTAGTGCACTGGATTTGACTCTCTGGTTAGTGCACTGGCTTCGACTCTCTGGTTAGTGCACTGGATTTGACTCTCTGGTTAGTGCACTGGCTTCGACTCTCTGGTTAGTGCACTGGCTTCGACTCTCTGGTTAGTGCACTGGCTTTGACTCTCTGGTTAGTGCACTGGCTTTGACTCTCTGGTTAGTGCACTGGCTTTGACTCTCTGGTTAGTGCACTGGCTTTGACTCTCTGGTTAGTGCACTGGCTTTGACTCTCTGGTTAGTGCACTTGCTTTGACTCTCTGGTTAGTGCACTGGCTTTGACTCTCTGGTTAGTGCACTGGCTTTGACTCTCTGGTTAGTGCACTGGCTTTGACTCTCTGGTTAGTGCACTGGCTTTGACTCTCTGGTTAGTGCACTGGCTTTGACTGGTTAGTGCACTGGCTTTGACTGGTTAGTGCACTGGCTTTGACTCTATGGTTAGTGCACTGGCTTTGACTCTATGGTTAGTGCACTGGCTTTGACTCTATGGTTAGTGCACTGGCTTTGACTCTATGGTTAGTGCACTGGCTTTGACTCTATGGTTAGTGCACTGGCATTGACTCTGGTTAGTGCGCTAGCTTTGACTATCTCTGGGTAGTGCATTGGCTTTGCCTCTCTCTCTCTCTCTCTCTCTCTCTCCCTGGTCACTGCATTGTCTTTGACTCTCGCTGTCTCTCTGGTTAGTGCACTGGCTTTGACTCTCTGGTTAGTGCACTGGCTTTGACTCAGTGGTTAGTGCAATGGCTTTGAATCTCTGGTTAGTTCACAGGCTTTTACTCTGGTTAGTGCGCAGGCTTTGACTCTCTGGTTAGTGCCCTTGCTTTGATTCTCTGGTTAGTGCCCGGGCTGTGACTCGCTGGTTTTTGCCCTGCCTTTGACTATCTGGTTTGCGCACTCGCTTTGACTCTCTGGTTAGTGCACAGGCTTTGACTTTCTCTCACTTTCTCTGTCTCTCTGGTTAGTGCAATGGATTTGACACTGTTTTTAGTGCACTGGCATTGACTCTCTGGTTAGTCCACTGGCTTTGACTCTCTGGTTAGTGCACTGGCTTTGACTCTCTGGTTCGTGCACTGGCTTTGACTCTCTGGTTCGTGCACTGGCTTTGACTCTCTGGTTAGTGCACAGACTTTGACTCTCTGCTTAGTGCACTGACATTGACTCTCTGGGTAGTGCACTGGCTTTGACTCTCTGGGTAGTGCACTGGCTTTGACTCTCTGGTTAGTGCACTGGCTTTGACGCTCTGGTTAGTGCACTGGCTTCGACTCTCTGGTTAGTGCACTGGCTTCGACTCTCTGGTTAGTGCACTGGCTTCGACTCTCTGGTTAGTGCGCAGGCTTTGACTCTCTGGTCAGTGCACTGGCTTTGGCTCTCTGGTTAGTGCACTGGCTTTGACTCTCTGGTTAGTGCCCTGGCTTGGACTCTTTGGTTAGTGCCCTGGCTTGGACTCTCTGGTTAGTGCCCTGGCTTTGACTCTATGGTTAGTGCACTGGCTTTGACTCTCTGGTTAGTGCACAGGCTTTGACTCTCTGGTTAGTGCACTGGCTTTGACTCTTTGGTCATTGCACCGGCTTTGACTCTCTGGTTAGTGCACTGGAATTGACACTCTGCTTAGTGCACTGGCTTTGACTCACTGGTTACTGCCCTGGCGTTGAATCTCTGGTAGTGCCCTGGCTTTGACGCTCTGGTTAGTGCACTGGCTATGACTCTCTGGTTAGTGCACTGGCTTTGACTCTCTGGTTAGTGCACTGGCTTGGACTCTCTGGTTATTCCCCTGCTTGGACTCTCTGGTTAGTGCACTGGCTTGGACTCTCTGGTTAGTGCCCTGGCTTTGACTCTCTGGTTAGTGCACTGGCTTTGACTCTCTGGTTAGTGCACTGGCTTTGACTCTCTGGTTAGTGCACTGGCTTTGACACTCTGGTTAGTGCACTGGCTTTGACTCTCTGGTTAGTGCACTGGCTTTGACTCTCTGGTTAGTGCACTGGCTTTGACTCTCTGGTTAGTGCACTGGCTTTGACTCTCTGGTTAGTGCACTGGCTTTGACTCTCTGGTTAGTGCACTGGCTTTGACTCTCTGGTTAGTGCACTGGCTTTGACTCTCTGGTTAGTGCACTGGCTTTGACTCTCTGGTTAGTGCACTGGCTTTGACTCTCTGGTTAGTGCACTGGCTTTGACTCTCTGGTTAGTGCACTGGCTTTGACTCTCTGGTTAGTGCACTGGCTTTGACTCTCTGGTTAGTGCACTGGCTTTGACTCTCTGGTTAGTGCACTGGCTTTGACTCTCTGGTTAGTGCACTGGCTTTGACTCTCTGGTTAGTGCACTGGCTTTGACTCTCTGGTTAGTGCACTGGCTTTGACTCTCTGGTTAGTGCACTGGCTTTGACTCTCTGGTTAGTGCACTGGCTTTGACTCTCTGGTTAGTGCACTGGCTTTGACTCTCTGGTTAGTGCACTGGCTTTGACTGGTTAGTGCACTGGCTTTGACTCTATGGTTAGTGCCCTGGCTTTGACTCTATGGTTAGTGCACTGGCTTTGACCCTATGGTTAGTGCACTGGCTTTGACTCTATGGTTAGTGCACTGGCTTTGACTCTATGGTTAGTGCACTGGCTTTGACTCTATGGTTAGTGCACTGGCTTTGACTCTATGGTTAGTGCACTGGCTTTGACTCTATGGTTAGTGCACTGGCATTGACTCTATGGTTAGTGCACTGGCATTGACTCTATGGTTAGTGCACTGGCATTGACTCTATGGTTAGTGCACTGGCTTTGACTCTATGGTTAGTGCACTGGCTTTGACTCTGGTTAGTGCGCTAGCTTTGACTATCTCTGGGTAGTGCATTGGCTTTCCCTCTCTCTCTCTCTCTCTCTCCCTGGTTACTGCATTGTCTTTGACTCTCGCTGTCTCTCTGGTTAGTGCACTGGCTTTGACTCTCTGGTTAGTGCACTGGCTTTGACTCAGTGGTTAGTGCAATGGCTTTGAATCTCTGGTTAGTTCACAGGCTTTTACTCTGGTTAGTGCGCAGGCTTTGACTCTCTGGTTAGTGCAATGGATTTGACACTCTGGTTAGTGCACTGGCTTTGACTCACTGCTTAGTGCATTGAATTTGACTCTCTGCTTAGTGCACAGGCTTTGAATCTCTTGGCAGTGCCGTGGCTTTGACTCTCTGTTTAGTGCCCTGGCTTTGACTCTCTGGTTAGTGCACAGGCTTTGAATCTCTGGTTAGTTCACTGGCTTTTACTCTGGTTAGTGCACAGGCTTTGACTCTCTGGTTAGTGCCATTGCTTTCACTCTTTGGTTCGTGCACTGGCTTTGACTCTCTAGTTAGTGCCGTGGCATTGACACTCTGTTTAGTCCCCTGGCTTTGATTCTCTGGTTAGTGCTCTGGCTTTGACTCTCTGCGTAGTGCACTGTTTTTGACTTTCTGGTTAGTGCCCAGGCTTTGACTCTCTGGCTAGTGCCCAGTCTTTGACACTCTGGTTAGTGCACTGGCTTTGACTCTCTGGTTAGTGCACTGGCTTTGACTCTCTGGTTAGTGCACTGGCTTTGACTCTCTGGTTAGTGCACTGGCTTTGACTCTCTGGTTAGTGCACTGGCTTTGACTCTCTGGTTAGTGCACTGGCTTTGACTCTCTGGTTAGTGCACTGGCTTTGACTCTCTGGTTAGTGCACTGGCTTTGACTCTCTGGTTAGTGCACTGGCTTTGACTCTCTGGTTAGTGCACTGGCTTTGACTCTCTGGTTAGTGCACTGGCTTTGACTCTCTCTGGGTAGTGCATTGGCTTTGACTCTGTCTCTCCCTCTCTCCCTGGTTACTGCATTGTCTTTCACTCTCGCTGTCTCTCTGGTTAGTGCACTGGCTTTGACTCTCTGGTTAGTGCACTGGCTTTGACTCAGTGGTTAGTGCAATGGCTTTGAATCTCTGTTTAGTTCACAGGCTTTTACTCTGGTTAGTGCGCAGGCTTTGACTCCCTGGTTAGTGCCCTTGCTTTGATTCTCTGGTTAGTGCCCGGGCTGTGACTCTCTGGTTTTTGCCCTGCCTTTGACTATCTGGTTTGCGCACTCGCTTTGACTCTCTGGTTAGTGCAATGGATTTGACACTCTTTTTAGTGCACTGGCTTTGACTCTCTGGTTAGTGCACTGGCTTTGACTCTCTGGTTCGTGCACTGGCTTTGACTCTCTGGTTAGTGCACAGACTTTGACTCTCTGCTTAGTGAACTTACATTGACTCTCTGGGTAGTGCACTGGCTTTGACTCTCTGGGTAGTGCACTGGCTTTGACTCTCTGGTTAGTGCACTGGCTTCGACTCTCTGGTTAGTGCACTGGCTTCGGCTCTCTGGTTAGTGCACTGGCTTCGACTCTCTGGTTAGTGCACTGGCTTCGACTCTCTGGTTAGTGCACTGGCTTCGACTCTCTGGTTAGTGCACTGGCTTTGACTCTCTGGTTAGTGCACTGGCTTTGACTCTCTGGTTAGTGCACTGGCTTTGGCTCTCTGGTTAGTGCACTGGCTTTGACTCTCTGGTTAGTGCACTGGCTTGGACTCTTTGGTTAGTGCCCTGGCTTGGACTCTCTGGTTAGTGCCCTGGCTTTGACTCTATGGTTAGTGCACTGGCTTTGACTCTCTGGTTAGTGCACAGGCTTTGACTCTCTGGTTAGTGCACTGGCTTTGACTCTTTGGTCATTGCACCGGCTTTGACTCTCTGGTTAGTGCACTGGAATTGACACTCTGCTTAGTGCACTGGCTTTGACTCACTGGTTACTGCCCTGGCGTTGAATCTCTGGTAGTGCCCTGGCTTTGACGCTCTGGTTAGTGCACTGGCTATGACTCTCTGGTTAGTGCACTGGCTTTGACTCTCTGGTTAGTGCACTGGCTTGGACTCTCTGGTTATTCCCCTGCTTGGACTCTCTGGTTAGTGCACTGGCTTGGACTCTCTGGTTAGTGCACTGGCTTGGACTCTCTGGTTAGTGCACTGGCTTTGACTCTCTGGTTAGTGCACTGGCTTTGACTCTCTGGTTAGTGCACTGGCTTTGACTGGTTAGTGCACTGGCTTTGACTCTATGGTTAGTGCACTGGCTTTGACCCTATGGTTAGTGCACTGGCTTTGACTCTATGGTTAGTGCACTGGCATTGACTCTATGGTTAGTGCACTGGCATTGACTCTATGGTTAGTGCACTGGCATTGACTCTATGGTTAGTGCACTGGCTTTGACTCTATGGTTAGTGCACTGGCTTTGACTCTATGGTTAGTGCACTGGCTTTGACTCTATGGTTAGTGCACTGGCTTTGACTCTGGTTAGTGCGCTAGCTTTGACTATCTCTGGGTAGTGCATTGGCTTTCCCTCTCTCTCTCTCTCTCTCTCCCTGGTTACTGCATTGTCTTTGACTCTCGCTGTCTCTCTGGTTAGTGCACTGGCTTTGACTCTCTGGTTAGTGCACTGGCTTTGACTCAGTGGTTAGTGCAATGGCTTTGAATCTCTGGTTAGTTCACAGGCTTTTACTCTGGTTAGTGCGCAGGCTTTGACTCTCTGGTTAGTGCCCTTGCTTTGATTCTCTGGTTAGTGCCCGGGCTGTGACTCTCTGGTTTTTGCCCTGCCTTTAACTATCTGGTTTGCGCACTTGCTTTGACTCTCTGGTTAGTGCACAGGCTTTGACTTTCTCTCACTTTCTCTGTCTCTCTGGTTAGTGCAATGGATTTGACACTCTGTTTAGTGCACTGGCTTTGACTCTCTGGTTAGTCCACTGGCTTTGACTCTCTGGTTAGTGCACTGGCTTTGACTCTCTGGTTAGTGCACTGGCTTTGACTCTCTGGTTAGTGCACTGGCTTTGACTCTCTTGTTAGTGCACTGGCTTTGACTCTCTGGTTAGTGCCCTGGCTTTGACTGGTTAGTGCCCTGGCTTTGACTGGTTAGTGCACTGGCTTTGACTGGTTAGTGCACTGTCTTTGACTCTATGGTTAGTGCACTGGCGTTGAATCTCTGGTAGTGCCCTGGCTTTGACGCTCTGGTTAGTGCACTGGCTATGACTCTCTGGTTAGTGCACTGGCATTGACTCTATGGTTAGTGCACTGGCTTTGACTCTATGGTTAGTGCACTGGCTTTGACTCTAGGGTTAGTGCACTGGCTTTGACTCTATGGTTAGTGCACTGGCTTTGACACTGGTTAGTGCGCTAGCTTTGACTATCTCTGGGTAGTGCATTGGCTTTGCCTCTCTCTCTCTCTCTCTCTCTCTCTCTCTCTCTCTCCCTGGTTACTGCATTGTCTTTGACTCTCGCTGTCTCTCTGGTTAGTGCACTGGCTTTGACTCTCTGGTTAGTGCACTGGCTTTGACTCTCTGGTTAGTGCACTGGCTTTGACTCTCTGGTTAGTGCACTGGCTTTGACTCAGTGGTTAGTGCAATGGCTTTGAATCTCTGGTTAGTTCACAGGCTTTTACTCTGGTTAGTGCGCAGGCTTTGACTCTCTGGTTAGTGCCCTTGCTTTGATTCTCTGGTTAGTGCCCGGGCTGTGACTCTCTGGTTTTTGACCTGCCTTTGACTATCTGGTTTGCGCACTCGCTTTGACTCTCTGGTTAGTGCACAGGCTTTGACTTTCTCTCACTTTCTCTGTCTCTCTGGTTAGTGCAATGGATTTGACACTCTGTTTAGTGCACTGGCTTTGACTCTCTGGTTAGTCCACTGGCTTTGACTCTCTGGTTAGTGCACTGGCTTTGACTCTCTGGTTAGTGCACTGGCTTTGACTCTCTGGTTAGTGCACTGGCTTTGACTCTCTGGTTCGTGCACTGGCTTTGACTCTCTGGTTCGTGCACTGGCTTTGACTCTCTGGTTCGTGCACTGGCTTTGACTCTCTGGTTCGTGCACTGGCTTTGACTCTCTGGTTCGTGCACTGGCTTTGACTCTCTGGTTAGTGCACTGGCTTTGACTCTCTGGTTAGTGCACTGGCTTTGACTCTCTGGTTAGTGCACTGGCTTCGACTCTCTGGTTAGTGCACTGGCTTCGACTCTCTGGTTAGTGCACTGGCTTTGACTCACTGGTTACTGCCCTGGCGTTGAATCTCTGGTAGTGCCCTGGCTTTGACGCTCTGGTTAGTGCACTGGCTATGACTCTCTGGTTAGTGCACTGGCTTTGACTCTCTGGTTAGTGCACTGGCTTGGACTCTCTGGTTATTCCCTTGCTTGGACTCTCTGGTTAGTGCCCTGGCTTGGACTCTCTGGTTAGTGCCCTGGCTTTGACTCTCTCGTTAGTGCACTGGCTTTGACTCTCTGCTTAGTGCACTGGATTTGACTCTCTGCTTAGTGCACTGGCTTTGACTCTCTGGTTAGTGCACTGGCTTTGACACTCTGGTTAGTGCACTGGCTTTGACTCTCTGGTTAGTGCACTGGCTTTGACTCTCTGGTTAGTGCACTGGCTTTGACTCTCTGGTTAGTGCACTGGCTTCGACTCTCTGGTTAGTGCACTGGCTTTGACTCTCTGGTTAGTGCACTGGCTTTGACTCTCTGGTTTGTGCACTGGCTTTGACTCTCTGGTTAGTGCACTGGCTTTGACTCTCTGGTTAGTGCACTGGCTTTGACTGGTTAGTGCACTGGCTTTGACTCTCTGGTTAGTGCACTGGCTTTGACTCTCTGGTTAGTGCACTGGCTTTGACTCTCTGGTTAGTGCACTGGCTTTGACTCTCTGATTAGTGCACTGGCTTTGACTCTCTGGTTAGTGCACTGGCTTTGACTCTCTGGTTAGTGCACTGGCTTTGACTCTCTGGTTAGTGCACTGGCTTTGAATCTGGTTAGTGCACTGGCTTTGACTCTCTGGTTAGTGCACTGGCTTTGACTCTCTGGTTAGTGCACTGGCTTTGACTCTACGGT
The DNA here is from genome assembly GCA_026770705.1 of Isurus oxyrinchus. Lineage (NCBI taxonomy): Eukaryota > Metazoa > Chordata > Chondrichthyes > Lamniformes > Lamnidae > Isurus > Isurus oxyrinchus. The sequence goes on along the minus strand of JANJGN010000139.1, from coordinate 1,028,794 downwards.
TAGTGCACTGGCTTTGACTCTATGGTTAGTGCACTGGCTTTGACTTTCTGGTTAGTGCACTGGCTTTGACTCTATGGTTAGTGCACTGGCATTGACTCTATGGTTAGTGCACTGGCTTTGACTCTATGGTTAGTGCACTGGCTTTGACTCTATGGTTCGTGCACTGGCTTTGACTCTGGTTAGTGCGCTAGCTTTGACTATCTCTGGGTAGTGCATTGGCTTTGCCTCTCTCTCTCTCTCTCTCTCTCTCTCCCCCCGTGTTACTGCATTGTCTTTGACTCTCGCTGTCACTCTGGTTTGTGCACTGTCTTTCACTCTCTCTGGTTAGTGCACTGGCTTTGACTCTCTGGTTAGTGCACTGGCTTTGACTCTCTGGTTAGTGCACTGGCTTTGACTCTCTGGTTAGTGCACTGGCTTTGACTCTCTGGTTAGTGCACTGGCTTTGACTCTGGTTAGTGCAATAGCTTTCACTCTCTCTGGGTAGTGCATTGGTTTTGCCTCTCTGGATTGTGCACTGGCTTTGACTCTCTGATTAGTGCCCTGGAATTGGCACTCTGGTTAGTGCACTGGCTTTGACTCTCTGGTTAGTGCACTGGCTTTGACTCTCTGGTTAGTGCACTGGCTTTGACTCTCTGGTTAGTGCACTGGCTTTGACTCTCTGGTTAGTGCACTGGCTTTGACTCTCTGGTCAGTGCACTGGCTTTGACTCTGGTTAGTGCAATAGCTTTCACTCTCTCTGGATAGTGCATTGGCTTTGCCTCTCTGGATTGTGCACTGGCTTTGACTCTCTGGTTAGTTCACTGGCTTTGACTCTCTGGTTAGTGCACTGGCTTTGACTCTCTGGTTAGTGCTCTGGCTTTGACTCTCTGGTTAGTGCACTGGCTTGGACTCTTTGGTTAGTGCCCTGGCTTGGACTCTTTGGTTAGTGCCCTGGCTTGGACTCTTTGGTTAGTGCCCTGGCTTGGACTCTTTGGTTAGTGCCCTGTCTTGGACTCTCTGGTTAGTGCCCTGGCTTGGACTCTCTGGTTAGTGCACTGGCTTTGACTCTGGTTAGTGCAATAGCTTTCACTCTCTATGGGTAGTGCATTGGCTTTGCCTCTCTGGATTGTGCACTGGCTTTGACTCTCTGGTTAGTTCACTGGCTTTGACTCTTTGGTTAGTGCCCTGGCTTGGACTCTCTGGTTAGTGCCCTGGCTTGGACTCTCTGGTTAGTGCACTGGCTTTGACTCTCTGGTTAGTGCACTGGCTTTGACTCTCTGGTTAGTGCACTGGCTTTGACTCTCTGGTTAGTGCACTGGCTTTGACTCTCTGGTTAGTGCACTGGCTTTGACTCTCTGGTTAGTGCACTGGCGTTGACTCTCTGGTTAGTGCACTGGCTTTGACTCTCTGGTTAGTGCACTGGCTTTGACTCTCTGGTTAGTGCACTGGCTTTGACTGGTTAGTGCACTGGCTTTGACTCTATGGTTAGTGCACTGGCTTTGACTCTATGGTTAGTGCACTGGCTTTGACTCTATGGTTAGTGCACTGGCTTTGACTCTCTGGTTAGTGCACTGGCTTTGACTCTCTGGTTAGTGCACAGGCTTTGACTCTCTGGTTAGTGCACTGGCTTTGACTCTTTGGTCATTGCACTGGCTTTGACTCTCTGGTTAGTGCACTGGAATTGACACTCTGCTTAGTGCACTGGCTTTGACTCACTGGTTACTGCCCTGGCGTTGAATCTCTGGTAGTGCCCTGGCTTTGACGCTCTGGTTAGTGCACTGGCTATGACTCTCTGGTTAGTGCACTGGCATTGACTCTATGTTTAGTGCACTGGCTTTGACTCTATGGTTAGTGCACTGGCTTTGACTCTATGGTTAGTGCACTGGCTTTGACTCTATGGTTAGTGCACTGGCTTTGACACTGGTTAGTGCGCTAGCTTTGACTATCTCTGGGTAGTGCATTGGCTTTGCCTCTCTCTCTCTCTCTCTCTCTCTCCCTGGTTACTGCATTGTCTTTGACTCTCGCTGTCTCTCTGGTTAGTGCACTGGCTTTGACTCTCTGGTTAGTGCACTGGCTTTGACTCTCTGGTTAGTGCAGTGGCTTTGACTCAGTGGTTAGTGCAATGGCTTTGAATCTCTGGTTAGTTCACAGGCTTTTACTCTGGTTAGTGCGCAGGCTTTGACTCTCTGGTTAGTGCCCTTGCTTTGATTCTCTGGTTAGTGCCCGGGCTGTGACTCTCTGGTTTTTGCCCTGCCTTTGACTATCTGGTTTGCGCACTCGCTTTGACTCTCTGGTTAGTGCACAGGCTTTGAATTTCTCTCACTTTCTCTGTCTCTCTGGTTAGTGCAATGGATTTGACACTCTGTTTAGTGCACTGGCTTTGACTCTCTGGTTAGTCCACTGGCTTTGACTCTCTGGTTAGTGCACTGGCTTTGACTCTCTGGTTAGTGCACTGGCTTTGACTCTCTGGTTCGTGCACTGGCTTTGACTCTCTGGTTCGTGCACTGGCTTTGACTCTCTGGTTCGTGCACTGGCTTTGACTCTCTGGTTCGTGCACTGGCTTCGACTCTCTGGTTAGTGCACTGGCTTTGACTCTCTGGTTAGTGCACTGGCTTCGACTCTCTGGTTAGTGCACTGGCTTCGACTCTCTGGTTAGTGCACTGGCTTCGACTCTCTGGTTAGTGCACTGGCTTCGACTCTCTGGTTAGTGCACTGGCTTCGACTCTCTGGTTAGTGCACTGGCTTCGACTCTCTGGTTAGTGCACTGGCTTCGACTCTCTGGTTAGTGCACTGGCTTTGACTCACTGGTTACTGCCCTGGCATTGAATCTCTGGTAGTGCCCTGGCTTGGACGCTCTGGTTAGTGCACTGGCTATGACTCTCTGGTTAGTGCACTGGCTTTGACTCTCTGGTAGTGCACTGGCTTGGACTCTCTGGTTATTCCCTTGCTTGGACTCTCTGGTTAGTGCCCTGGCTTGGACTCTCTGGTTAGTGCCCTGGCTTTGAGTCTCTCGTTAGTGCCCTGGCTTTGACTCTCTGCTTAGTGCACTGGCTTTGACTCTCTGGTTAGTGCACTGGCTTTGACTCTCTGGTTAGTGCACTGGCTTTGACTCTCTGGTTAGTGCACTGGCTTTGACTCTCTGGTTAGTGCACTGGCTTTGACTCTCTGGTTAGTGCACTGGCTTTGACTGGTTAGTGCACTGGCTTTGACTGGTTAGTGCACTGGCTTTGACTGGTTAGTGCACTGGCTTTGACTGGTTAGTGCACTGGCTTTGACTCTCTGGTTAGTGCACTGGCTTTGACTCTCTGGTTAGTGCACTGGCTTTGACTCTCTGGTTAGTGCACTGGCTTTGACTCTCTGGTTAGTGCACTGGCTTTGACTCTCTGGTTAGTGCACTGGCTTTGACTCTCTGGTTAGTGCACTGGCTTTGACTCTCTGGTTAGTGCACTGGCTTTGACTCTCTGGTTAGTGCACTGGCTTTTACTCTCTGGTTAGTGCACTGGCTTTGACTCTCTGGTTAGTGCACTGGCTTTGACTCTCTGGTTAGTGCACTGGCTTTGACTCTCTGGTTAGTGCACTGGCTTTGACTCTACGGTTAGTGCACTGGCTTTGACTCTATGGTTAGTGCACTGGCTTTGACTCTATGGTTAGTGCACTGGCTTTGACTCTATGGTTAGTGCACTGGCTTTGACTTTCTGGTTCGTGCACTGGCTTTGACTCTATGGTTAGTGCACTGGCATTGACTCTATGGTTAGTGCACTGGCTTTGACTCTATGGTCAGTGCACTGGCTTTGACTCTATGGTCAGTGCACTGGCTTTGACTCTATGGTTAGTGCACTGGCTTTGACTCTGGTTAGTGCGCTAGCTTTGACTATCTCTGGGTAGTGCATTGGCTTTTCCTCTCTCTCTCTCTCTCACTCCCCCCCCGTGTTACTGCATTGTCTTTGACTCTCGCTGTCACTCTGGTTTGTGCACTGTCTTTCACTCTCTCTGGATTGTGCACTGGTTTTGACTTTCTGGTTAGTGCACTGGTTTTGACTTTCTGGTTAGTGCACTGGCTTTGACTCTCTGGTTGGTGCACTGGCTTTGACTCTCTGGTTGGTGCACTGGCGTTGACTCTCTGGTTGGTGCACTGGCTTTGGCTCTCTGGTAAGTGCACTGGCTTTGACGATTTGGTTAGTGCACTGTCTTTCACTCTCTCTGGATTATGCATTGGCTTTGACTTTCTGGTTCGTGCACTGGCTTTGACTCTCTGGTTAGTGCCCAGGCTTTGACTCTCTGGTTAGTGCCCAGGCTTTGACTCTCTGGTTAGTGCCCAGGCTTTGACTCTCTGGTTAGTGCCCAGGCTTTGACTCTCTGGTTAGTGCCCAGGCTTTGACTCTCTGGTTAGTGCACTGGCTTTGACTCTCTGGTTAGTGCACTGGCTTTGACTCTCTGGTTAGTGCACTGGCTTTCACTCTCTGGTTAGTGCACTGGCTTTGACTGTCTGGTTAGTGCACTGGCTTTGACTCTGGTTAGTGCGCTAGCTTTGACTCTCTCTGGGTAGTGCATTGGCTTTGCCTCTCTCTCTCTCTCTCCCTGCCTGGTTACTGCATTGTCTTTGACTCTCGCTGTCACTCTGGTTTGTGCACTGTCTTTCACTCACTCTGGATTGTGCACTGGTTTTGACTTTCTGGTTAGTGCACTGGTTTTGACTTTCTGGTTAGTGCCCAGGCTTTGACTCTATGGTTAGTGCCCAGTCTTTGACTCTCTGGTTAGTGCACTTGCTTTGACTCTCTGGTTAGTGCACTGGCTTTGACTCTCTGGTTAGTGCACCGGCTTTGACTCTCTGGTTAGTGCACTGGCTTTGACTCTCTGATTAGTGCCCTGGAATTGACACTCTGGTTAGTGCACTGGCGTTGACACTCTGAATAGTACACTGGCTTTGACTTTTTCTCACTTTCTCTGTCTCTCTGGTTAGTGCAATGGATTTGACACTCTGGTTAGTGCACTGGCTTTGACTCACTGCTTAGTGCATTGAATTTGACTCTCTGCTTAGTGCACAGGCTTTGAATCTCTGGGCAGTGCCGTGGCTTTGACACTCTGTTTAGTGCCCTGGCTTTGACTCTCTGTTTAGTGCCCTGGCTTTGACTCTCTGGTTAGTGCACAGGCTTTGAATCTCTGGTTAGTTCACTGGCTTTTACTCTGGGTAGTGCACAGGCTTTGACTCTCTGGTTAGTGCCATTGCTTTCACTCTTTGGTTCGTGCACTGGCTTTGACTCTCTAGTTAGTGCCGTGGCATTGACACTCTGTTTAGTGCCCTGGCTTTGACTCTCTGGTTAGTCCCCTGGCTTTGATTCTCTGGTTAGTGCTCTGGCTTCGACTCTCTGCGTAGTGCACTGTTTTTGACTTTCTGGTTAGTGCCCAGGCTTTGACTCTCTGGTTAGTGCCCAGTCTTTGACACTCTGGTTAGTGCACTGGCTTTGACTCTCTGGTTCGTGCACTGGCTTTGACTCTCTGGTTAGTGCACTGGCTTTGACTCTCTGGTTAGTGCACTGGCTTTGACTCTCTGGTTAGTGCACTGGCTTTGACTCTCTGGTTAGTGCACTGGCTTTGACTCTCTGGTTAGTGCACTGGCTTTGACTCTCTGGTTAGTGCACTGGCTTTGACTCTCTGGTTAGTGCACTGGCTTTGACTCTCTGGTTAGTGCACTGGCTTTGACTCTCTCTGGGTAGTGCATTGGCTTTGACTCTGTCTCTCCCTCTCTCCCTGGTTACTGCATTGTCTTTGACTCTCGCTGTCTCTCTGGTTAGTGCACTGGCTTTGACTCTCTGGTTAGTGCACTGGCCTTGACTCTCTGGTTAGTGCACTGGCTTTGACTCTCTCTGGGTAGTGCATTGGCTTTGACTCTGTCTCTCCCTCTCTCCCTGGTTACTGCATTGTCTTTGACTCTCGCTGTCTCTCTGGTTAGTGCACTGGCTTTGACTCTCTGGTTAGTGCACTGGCTTTGACTCAGTGGTTAGTGCAATGGCTTTGAATCTCTGGTTAGTTCACAGGCTTTTACTCTGGTTACTGCGCAGGCTTTGACTCCCTGGTTAGTGCCCTTGCTTTGATTCTCTGGTTAGTGCCCGGGCTGTGACTCTCTGGTTTTTGCCCTGCCTTTGACTATCTGGTTTGCGCACTCGCTTTGACTCACTGGTTAGTGCACAGGCTTTGACTTTCTCTCACTTTCTCTGTCTCTCTGGTTAGTGCAATGGATTTGACACTCTGTTTAGTGCACTGGCTTTGACTCTCTGGTTAGTCCACTGGCTTTGACTCTCTGGTTAGTGCACTGGCTTTGACTCTCTGGTTCGTGCACTGGCTTTGAATCTCTGGTTCGTGCACTGGCTTTGACTCTCTGATTAGTGCCCTGGAATTGGCACTCTGGTTCGTGCACTGGCTTTGACTCTCTGGTTCGTGCACTGGCTTTGACTCTCTGGTTCGTGCACTGGCTTTGACTCTCTGGTTAGTGCACTGGCTTTGACTCTCTGGTTAGTGCACTGGCTTTGACTCTCTGGTTAGTGCACTGGCTTTGACTCTCTGGTTAGTGCACTGGCTTTGACTCTGGTTAGTGCAATGGCTTTGCCTCTCTGGATTGTGCACTGGCTTTGACTCTCTGGTTAGTTCACTGGCTTTGACTCTCTGGTTAGTGCACTGGCTTTGACTCTCTGGTTAGTGCTCTGGCTTTGACTCTCTGGTTAGTGCACTGGCTTGGACTCTTTGGTTAGTGCCCTGGCTTGGACTCTTTGGTTAGTGCCCTGGCTTGGACTCTTTGGTTAGTGCCCTGGCTTGGACTCTCTGGTTAGTGCCCTGGCTTTGACTCTCTGGTTAGTGCACTGGCTTTGACTGTCTGGTTAGTGCACAGGCTTTGACTCTCTGGTTAGTGCACTGGCTTTGACTCTGGTTAGTGCAATAGCTTTCACTCTCTCTGGGTAGTGCATTGGCTTTGCCTCTCTGGATTGTGCACTGGCTTTGACTCTCTGGTTAGTTCACTGGCTTTGACTCTTTGGTTAGTGCCCTGGCTTGGACTCTCTGGTTAGTGCCCTGGCTTGGACTCTCTGGTTAGTGCACTGGCTTTGACTCTCTGGTTAGTGCACTGGCTTTGACTCTCTGGTTAGTGCACTGGCTTTGACTCTCTGGTTAGTGCACAGGCTTTGACTCTCTGGTTAGTGCACTGGCTTTGACTCTCTGGTTAGTGCACTGGCTTTGACTCTCTGGTTAGTTCACAGGCTTTGACTCTGGTTAGTGCGCTAGCTTTGACTCTATCTGGGTAGTGCATTGGCTTTGCCTGTCTCTCTCTCTCTCCCTGGTTACTGCATTGTCTTTGACTCTCGCTGTCTCTCTGGTTAGTGCACTGTCTTTCACTCTCTCTGGATTGTGCACTGGTTTTGACTTTCTGGTTAGTGCACTGGTTTTGACTTTCTGGTTAGTGCACGGGTTTTGACTCTCTGGTTAGTGCACTGGATTTGAATCTCTGGTTAGTGCACTGGCTTTGACTCTCTGATTAGTGCCCTGGAATTGACACTCTGGTTAGTGCACTGGCTTTGACTCTCTGGTTAGTGCACTGGCTTTGACTCTCTGGTTAGTGCACTGGCTTTGACTCTCTCTGGGTAGTGCATTGGCTTTGACTCTGTCTCTCCCTCTCTCCCTGGTTACTGCATTGTCTTTGACTCTCGCTGTCTCTCTGGTTAGTGCACTGGCTTTGACTCTCTGGTTAGTGCACTGGCCTTGACTCTCTGGTTAGTGCACTGGCTTTGACTCTCTCTGGGTAGTGCATTGGCTTTGACTCTGTCTCTTCTTCTCTCCCTGGTTACTGCATTGTCTTTGACTCTCGCTGTCTCTCTGGTTAGTGCACTGGCTTTGACTCTCTGGTTAGTGCACTGGCTTTGACTCAGTGGTTAGTGCAATGGCTTTGAATCTCTGGTTAGTTCACAGGCTTTTACTCTGGTTAGTGCGCAGGCTTTGACTCCCTGGTTAGTGCCCTTGCTTTGATTCTCTGGTTAGTGCCCGGGCTGTGACTCTCTGGTTTTTGCCCTGCCTTTGACTATCTGGTTTGCGCACTCGCTTTGACTCTCTGGTTAGTGCACAGGCTTTGACTTTCTCTCACTTTCTCTGTCTCTCTGGTTAGTGCACTGGAATTGACTCTCTGGTTAGTGCACTGGCTTTGACTCTCTGGTTAGTGCACTGGCTTTGATTACCTGGTTAGTGCAATGGTTTTGACTATCTGGTTAGTGCACTGGTTTTGACTCTTACTGCACTGGCTTTGACTCTCTGCTTAGTGCACTGACTTTGTCTCTCTGGTTAGTGCACTGACTTTGTCTCTCTGGTTAGTGCACTGACTTTGTGTCTCTGGGCAGTGCACTGGCTTTGACTTTTTGGTCAGTGCACTGGCTTTGACTCTCTGGTTAGTGCATTGGAATTGACACTCTGGTTAGTGCACTGCGTTTGACACTCTGGTTAATGCACTGACTTTGACTCTCTGGTTACTGCCCTGGCGTTGAATCTCTGGTAGTGCCCTGGCTTTGACGCTCTGGTTAGTGCACAGGCTATGACTCTCTGGTTAGTGCACTGGCTTTGACTCTGGTTAGTGCAATAGCTTTCACTCTCTCTAGGTAGTGCATTGGCTTTGCCTCTCTGGATTGTGCACTGGCTTTGACTCTCTGATTAGTGCCCTGGAATTGGCACTCTGGTTAGTGCACTGGCTTTGACTCTCTGGTTAGTGCACTGGCTTTGACTCTCTGGTTAGTGCACTGGCTTTGACTCTCTGGTTAGTGCACTGGCTTTGACTCTCTGGTTAGTGCACTGGCTTTGACTCTCTGGTTAGTGCACTGGCTTTGACTCTCTGGTTAGTGCACTGGCTTTGACTCTCTGGTTAGTGCACTGGCTTTGACTCTCTGGTTAGTGCACTGGCTTTGACTCTCTGGTTAGTGCACTGGCTTTGACTCTGGTTAGTGCAATAGCTTTCACTCTCTCTGGATAGTGCATTGGCTTTGCCTCTCTGGATTGTGCACTGGCTTTGACTCTCTGGTTAGTTCACTGGCTTTGACTCTCTGGTTAGAGCACTGGCTTTGACTCTCTGGTTAGTGCTCTGGTTTTGACTCTCTGGTTAGTGCACTGGCTTGGACTCTTTGGTTAGTGCCCTGGCTTGGACTCTCTGGTTAGTGCCCTGGCTTTGACTCTCTGGTTAGTGCACTGGCTTTGACTGTCTGGTTAGTGCACAGGCTTTGACTCTCTGGTTAGTGCACTGGCTTTGACTCTGGTTAGTGCAATAGCTTTAACTCTCTCTGGGTAGTGCATTGGCTTTGACTCTCTGGTTAGTTCACTGGCTTTGACTCTCTGGTTAGTGCACTGGCTTTGACTCTGGTTAGTGCAATAGCTTTCACTCTCTCTGGGTAGTGCATTGGCTTTGACTCTCTGGTTAGTTCACTGGCTTTGACTCTCTGGTTAGTTCACTGGCTTTGACTCTTTGGTTAGTGCCCTGGCTTGGACTCTCTGGTTAGTGCCCTGGCTTGGACTCTCTGGTTAGTGCACTGGCTTTGACTCTCTGGTTAGTGCACTGGCTTTGACTCTCTGGTTAGTGCACTGGCTTTGACTATCTGGTTTGCGCACTCGCTTTGACTCTCTGGTTAGTGCACAGGCTTTGACTTTCACTCACTTTCTCTGTCTCTCTGGTTAGTGCAATGGATTTGACACTCTGTTTAGTGCACTGGCTTTGACTCTCTGGTTAGTCCACTGGCTTTGACTCTCTGGTTAGTGCACTGGCTTTGACTCTCTGGTTCGTGCACTGGCTTTGAATCTCTGGTTCGTGCACTGGCTTTGACTCTCTGGTTCGTGCACTGGCTTTGACTCTCTGGTTCGTGCACTGGCTTCGACTCTCTGGTTAGTGCACTGGCTTCGACTCTCTGGTTAGTGCACTGGCTTCGACTCTCTGGTTAGTGCACTGGCTTCGACTCTCTGGTTAGTGCACTGGCTTCGACTCTCTGGTTAGTGCACTGGCTTCGACTCTCTGGTTAGTGCACTGGCTTCGACTCTCTGGTTAGTGCACTGGCTTCGACTCTCTGGTTAGTGCACTGGCTTCGACTCTCTGGTTAGTGCCGTGGCATGGACACTCTGTTTGGTGCCCTGGCTTTGACACTGTGGTTAGTGCCCTGGCTTTGATTACCTGGTTAGTGCAATGGTTTTGACAATCTGCTTAGTGCGCAGGTTTTGACTCTTACTGCACTGGCTTTGACTCTCTGCTTAGTGCACTGACTTTGACTCTCTGGTTTGCGCACTCGCTTTGACTCTCTGGTTAGTGCACAGGCTTTGACTTTCACTCACTTTCTCTGTCTCTCTGGTTAGTGCAATGGATTTGACACTCTGTTTAGTGCACTGGCTTTGACTCTCTGGTTAGTCCACTGGCTTTGACTCTCTGGTTAGTGCACTGGCTTTGACTCTCTGGTTCGTGCACTGGCTTTGAATCTCTGGTTCGTGCACTGGCTTTGACTCTCTGGTTCGTGCACTGGCTTTGACTCTCTGGTTAGTGCACTGGCTTCGACTCTCTGGTTAGTGCACTGGCTTCGACTCTCTGGTTAGTGCACTGGCTTCGACTCTCTGGTTAGTGCACTGGCTTCGACTCTCTGGTTAGTGCACTGGCTTCGACTCTCTGGTTAGTGCACTGGCTTCGACTCTCTGGTTAGTGCACTGGCTTCGACTCTCTGGTTAGTGCACTGGCTTCGACTCTCTGGTTAGTGCACTGGCTTCGACTCTCTGGTTAGTGCCGTGGCATGGACACTCTGTTTGGTGCCCTGGCTTTGACACTGTGGTTAGTGCCCTGGCTTTAATTACCTGGTTAGTGCAATGGTTTTGACAATCTGCTTAGTGCGCAGGTTTTGACTCTTACTGCACTGGCTTTGACTCTCTGCTTAGTGCACTGACTTTGACTCTCTGGTTAGTGCACAGACTTTGACTCTCTGCTTAGCGCACTGACTTTGACTCTCTGGGTAGTGCACTGGCTTTGACTCTCTGTGTAGTGCACTGGCTTTGACTCTCTGGTTAGTGCACTTGCTTTGACTCTCTGGTTAGTGCACTGGATTTGACTCTCTGGTTAGTGCACTGGATTTGACTCTCTGGTTAGTGCACTGGCTTCGACTCTCGAGTGAGTGCACTGGCTTCGACACTCTGGTTAGTGCACTGGCTTTGACTCTCTGGTTAGTGCACTGGCTTCGACTCTCGAGTGAGTGCACTGGCTTCGACACTCTGGTTAGTGCACTGGCTTTGACTCTCTGGTTAGTGCACTGGCTTTGACTCTCTGGTCAGTGCCATGGCTTTGACTCTCTGGTTTGTGCCGTGGCATGGACACTCTGTTTGGTGCCCTGGCTTTGACACTGTGGTTAGTGCACTGGCTTTGACTCTCTGGTTCGTGCACTGGCTTTGACTCTCTGGTTAGTGCACTGGCTTTGACTCTCTGGTTAGTGCACTGGCTTTGACTCTCTGGTTAGTGCACTGGCTTTGACTCTGGTTAGTGCAATAGCTTTCACTCTCTCTGGATAGTGCATTGGCTTTGCCTCTCTGGATTGTGCACTGGCTTTGACTCTCTGGTTAGTTCACTGGCTTTGACTCTCTGGTTAGTGCACTGGCTTTGACTCTCTGGTTAGTGCTCTGGCTTTGACTCTCTGGTTAGTGCACTGGCTTGGACTCTTTGGTTAGTGCCCTGGCTTGGACTCTCTGGTTAGTGCCCTGGCTTGGACTCTCTGGTTAGTGCCCTGGCTTGGACTCTCTGGTTAGTGCACTGGCTTTGACTGTCTGGTTAGTGCACAGGCTTTGACTCTCTGGTTAGTGCACTGGCTTTGACTCTGGTTAGTGCAATAGCTTTCACTCTCTCTGGGTAGTGCATTGGCTTTGCCTCTCTGGATTGTGCACTGGCTTTGACTCTCTGGTTAGTTCACTGGCTTTGACTCTTTGGTTAGTGCCCTGGCTTGGACTCTCGGGTTAGTGCCCTGGCTTGGACTCTCTGGTTAGTGCACTGGCTTTGACTCTCTGGTTAGTGCACTGGCTTTGACTCTCTGGTTAGTGCACAGGCTTTGACTCTCTGGTTAGTGCACTGGCTTTGACTCTCTGGTTAGTGCACTGGCTTTGACTCTCTGGTTAGTGCACTGGCTTTGACTCTCTGGTTAGTGCACTGGCTTTGACTCTCTGGTTAGTTCACAGGCTTTGACTCTGGTTAGTGCGCTACCTTTGACTCTATCTGGGTAGTGCATTGGCTTTGCCTGTCTCTCTCTCTCTCTCTCTCTCCCTGTTAACTGCATTGTCTTTGACTCTCGCTGTCTCTCTGGTTAGTGCACTGTCTTTCACTCTCTCTGGATTGTGCACTGGTTTTGACTTTCTGGTTAGTGCACTGGCTTTGAATCTCTGGTTAGTGCACTGGCTTTGACTCTCTGATTAGTGCCCTGGAATTGACACTCTGGTTAGTGCACTGGCTTTGACTCTCTGGTTAGTGCACTGGAATTGACACTCTGGTTAGTGCACTGGCTTTGACTCTCTGGTTAGTGCACTGGCTTTGATTACCTGGTTAGTGCAATGGTTTTGACTATCTGGTTAGTGCACTGGTTTTGACTCTTACTGCACTGGCTTTGACTCTCTGCTTAGTGCACTGACTTTGTCTCTCTGGTTAGTGCACTGACTTTGTCTCTCTGGTTAGTGCACTGGCTTTGAGTCTCTGGGCAGTGCACTGGCTTTGACTCTCTGGTTAGTGCACTGGATTTGACTCTCTGGTTAGTGCACTGGCTTTGACTCTCTGGTTAGTGCACTGGCTTTGACTTTTTGGTCAGTGCACTGGCTTTGACTCTCTGGTTAGTGCATTGGGATTGACACTCTGGTTAGTGCACTGCGTTTGACACTCTGGTTAATGCACTGACTTTGACTCTCTGGTTACTGCCCTGGCGTTGAATCTCTGGTAGTGCCCTGGCTTTGACGCTCTGGTTAGTGCACAGGCTATGACCTTCTGGTTAGTGCACTGGCTTTGACTCTGGTTAGTGCAATAGCTTTCACTCTCTCTAGGTAGTGCATTGGCTTTGCCACTCTGGATTGTGCACTGGCTTTGACTCTCTGATTAGTGCCCTGGAATTGGCACTCTGGTTAGTGCACTGGCTTTGACTCTCTGGTTAGTGCACTGGCTTTGACTCTCTGGTTAGTGCACTGGCTTTGACTCTCTGGTTAGTGCACTGGCTTTGAGTCTCTGGTTAGTGCCCTGGCTTTGACTTTCTGGTTAGTGCACTGGCTTTGACTCTGGTTAGTGCAATAGCTTTCACTCTCTCTGGATAGTGCATTGGCTTTGCCTCTCTGGATTGTGCACTGGCTTTGACTCTCTGGTTAGTTCACTGGCTTTGACTCTCTGGTTAGTGCACTGGCTTTGACTCTCTGGTTAGTGCTCTGGCTTTGACTCTCTGGTTAGTGCACTGGCTTGGACTCTTTGGTTAGTGCCCTGGCTTGGACTCTCTGGTTAGTGCCCTGGCTTGGACTCTCTGGTTAGTGCCCTGGCTTTGACTCTCTGGTTAGTGCACTGGCTTTGACTGTCTGGTTAGTTCACAGGCTTTGACTCTCTGGTTAGTGCACTGGCTTTGACTCTGGTTAGTGCAATAGCTTTCACTCTCTCTGGGTAGTGCATTGGCTTTGCCTCTCTGGATTGTGCACTGGCTTTGGCTCTCTGGTTAGTTCACTGGCTTTGACTCTTTGGTTAGTGCCCTGGCTTGGACTCTCTGGTTAGTGCCCTGGCTTGGACTCTCTGGTTAGTGCACTGGCTTTGACTCTCTGGTTAGTGCACTGGCTTTGACTCTCTGGTTAGTGCCCAGTCTTTGACTCTCTGCTTAGTGCACTGGCTTTTACTCTCTGGTTAGTGCACTGGCTTCGACTCTCTGGTTAGTGCACTGGCTTCGACTCTCTGGTTAGTGCACTGGCTTTGACTCTCTGGTTAGTGTCCTGGCTTTGACTCTCTGGTTAGTGCACTGGCTTTGACTCTCTGGTTAGTGCACTGGCTTTGACTCTCTGGTTAGTGCACTGGCTTTCACTCTGGTTATTGCACTGGCTTTGACTCTCTGGTCAGTGCACTGGCTTTGACTCTCTGGTTAGTGCCCTGGCTTTGACACTCTGGTTAGTGCCCTGGCTTTGATTACCTGATTAGTGCAATGGTTTTGACTATCTGGTTAGTGCACTGGTTTTGACTCTCTGGTTAGTGCACAGACTTTGACTCTCTGCTTAGTGCACTGACTTTGACTCTCTGGGTAGTGCTCTGGCTTTGACTCTCTGGTTAGTGCTCTGGCTTTGACTCTCTGGTTAGTGCACTGGCTTTGACTCTTTGGTTAGTGCCCTGGCTTTGGTTACCTGGTTAGTGCCCTGGCTTTGACTCTCTGGTTAGTGCGCTTGCTTTGACACTCTGCTTAATGCAATGGTTTTGACTCTCTGCTTAGTGCACTGACTTTGTCTCTCTGGTTAGTGCACTGACTTTGACTCTCTGCTTAGTGCACTGGCTTTGACTCTCTGGTTAGTGCACTGGCTTTGACTCTCTTGTTAGTGCACTGGCTTTGACTCTCTGGTTAGTGCACTGGCTTTGACTCTCTTGTTAGTGCACTGGCTTTGACTCTCTGGTTAGTGCACTGGCTTTGACTCTCTGGTCAGTGCACTGGCTTTCACTCTGGTTAGTGCACTGGCTTTGTCTCTCTGGTTAGTGCACTGGCTTTGACTCTGGTTAGTGCGCTAGCTTTTACTCTCTCTGGGTAGTGCATTGGCTTTGCCTCTCTCTCTCTCTCTCTCTCTCCCTGGTTACTGCATTGTCTTTGACTCTCGCTGTCACTCTGGTTTGTGCACTGTCTTTCACTCTCTCTGGACTGTGCACTGGTTTTGACTTTCTGGTTAGTGCACTGGTTTTGACTTTCTGGTTAGTGCCCTGGCTTTGACTCTCTGGTTGGTGCACTGGCTTTGGCTCTCTGGTAAGTGCACTGGCTTTGACGATTTGGTTAGTGCACTGTCTTTCACTCTCTCTGGATTATGCATTGGCTTTGACTTTCTGGTTCGTGCACTGGCTTTGACTCTCTGGTTAGTGCCCAGGCTTTGACTATCTGGTTAGTGCCCAGGCTTTGACTCTCTGGTTAGTGCCCAGGCTTTGACTCTCTGGTTAGTGCCCTGGCTTTGACTCTCTGGTTAGTGCCCAGGCTTTGACTCTCTGGTTAGTGCCCAGGCTTTGACTCTCTGGTTAGTGCCCAGGCTTTGACTCTCTGGTTAGTGCCCTGGCTTTGACTCTCTGGTTAGTGCCCTGGCTTTGACTCTCTGGTTAGTGCCCTGGCTTTGACTCTCTGGTTAGTGCACTGGCTTCGACTCTCTGGTTAGTGCACTGGCTTCGACTCTCTGGTTAGTGAACTGGCTTTGACTCTCTTAGTGTACTGGCTTTCACTCTCTGGTTAGTGCACTGGCTTTGACTCTCTGGTCAGTGCACTGGCTTTCACTCTGGTTAGTGCACTGGCTTTGACTCTCTGGTTAGTGCACTGGCTTTGACTCTGGTTAGTGCGCTAGCTTTTACTCTCTCTGGGTAGTGCATTGGCTTTGCCTCTCTCTCTCTCTCTCTCTCTCCCTGGTTACTGCATTGTCTTTGACTCTCGCTGTCACTCTGGTTTGTGCACTGTCTTTCACTCTCTCTGGACTGTGCACTGGTTTTGACTTTCTGGTTAGTGCCCTGGCTTTGACTCTCTGGTTAGTGCCCAGTCTTTGACTCTCTGGTTAGTGCACTGGCTTTGACTTTTTCTCACTTTCTCTGTCTCTCTGGTTAGTGCAATGGATTTGACACTCGGGTTAGTGCACTGGCTTTGACTCACTGCTTAGTGCATTGAATTTGACTCTCTGCTTAGTGCACAGGCTTTGAATCTCTGGGCAGTGCCGTGGCTTTGTCTCTCTGGTTAGTGCCGTGGCATTGACACTCTGTTTAGTGCCCTGGCTTTGACTCTCTGTTTAGTGCCCTGGCTTTGACTCTCTGGTTAGTGCACAGGCTTTGAATCTCTGGTTGGTTCACTGGCTTTGACTCTGGTTAGTGCACAGGCTTTGACTCTCTGGTTAATGCCATTGCTTTCACTCTTTGGTTCGTGCCCTGGCTTTGACTCTCTAGTTAGTGCCGTGGCATTGACACTCTGTTTAGTGCCCTGGCTTTGACTCTCTGGTTAGTGCACAGGCTTTGACACTCTGCTTAGTGCACTGACTTTGACTCTCTGGGTAGTGCTCTGGCTTTGACTCTCTGGTTAGTGCTCTGGCTTTGACTCTCTGGTTAGTGCACTGGCTTTGACTCTTTGGTTAGTGCCCTGGCTTTGGTTACCTGGTTAGTGCCCTGGCTTTGACTCTCTGGTTAGTGCGCTTGCTTTGACACTCTGCTTAATGCAATGGTTTTGACTCTCTGCTTAGTGCACTGACTTTGTCTCTCTGGTTAGTGCACTGACTTTGTCTCTCTGGTTAGTGCACTGGCTTTGACTCTCTGGTTAGTGCACTGGATTTGACTCTCTGGTTAGTGCACTGGATTTGACTCTCTGGTTAGTGCACTGGCTTTGACTCTCTGGTTAGTGCACTGGCTTGGACTCTCTGGTTAGTGCACTGGCTTTGACTCTCTGGTTAGTGCACTGGAATTGACACTCTGGGTAGTGCACTGCGTTTGACACTCTGGTTAATGCACTGACTTTGACTCTCTGGTTACTGCCCTGGCGTTGACTCTCTGGTTAGTGCCGTGGCTTTGACTCTCTGGTTAGTGCCGTGGCATTGACTCTCTGTTTAGTGCCCTGGCTTTGACTCTCTGGTTAGTGCACAGGCTTTGAATCTCTGGTTAGTTCACTGGCTTTTACTCTGGTTAGTGCACAGGCTTTGACTCTCTGGTTAGTGCCATTGCTTTCACTCTTTGGTTCGTGCCCTGGCTTTGACGCTCTAGTTAGTGCCGTGGCATTGACACTCTGTTTAGTGCCCTGGCTTTGACTCTCTGGTTAGTGCCCTGGCTTTGATTCTCTGGTTAGTGCTCTGGCTTTGACTCTCTGCGCAGTGCTCTGACTTTGACTCTCTGGGTAGTGCACTGGCTTTCACTCTCTGGGTAGTGCACTGGCTTTGACTCTCTGGTTAGTGCACTGGCTTTGACTCTCTGGTTAGTGCACTGGCTTTGACTCTCTGGTTAGTGCACTGGCTTTGACTCTCTGGTTAGTGCACTGGCTTTGACTCTCTGGTTAGTGCACTGGCTTTGACTCTCTGGTTAGTGCACTGGCTTTGACTCTCTGGTTAGTGCACTGGCTTTGACTCTCTGGTTAGTGCACTGGCTTTGACTCTCTGGTTAGTGCACTGGCTTTGACTCTCTGGTTAGTGCACTGGCTTTGACTCTCTGGTTAGTGCACTGGCTTTGACTCTCTGGTTAGTGCACTGGCTTTGACTCTCTGGTTAGTGCACTGGCTTTGACTCTCTGGTTAGTGCACTGGCTTTGACTCTCTGGTTAGTGCACTGGCTTTGACTCTCTGGTTAGTGCACTGGCTTTGACTCTCTGGTTAGTGCACTGGCTTTGACTCTCTGGTTAGTGCACTGGCTTTGACACTCTTTCACTTTCTCTGTCTCTCTGGTTACTGCAATGGCTTTGACACTCTGGTTAGTGCACTGGCTTTGACTTTCTCTCACTTTCTCTGTCTCTCTGGTTAGTGCAATGGATTTGAAACGCTGGTTTGTGTACTGGCTTTGACTCTCTGGTTAGTCCACTGGCTTTGACTCTCTCGTTAGTGCACTGGCTTTGAATCTCTGGTCAGTGCCATGGCTTTGACTCTCTGGTTAGTCCCGTGGCATTGACACTCTGTTTAGTGCCCTGGCTTTGACACTCTGGTTAGTGCCCTGGCTTTGATTACCTGATTAGTGCCCTGGCTTTGATTACCTGATTAGTGCACTGGTTTTGACTCTCTGGTTAGTGCTCTGGCTTTGACTCTCTGGTTAGTGCTCTGGCTTTGACTCTCTGGTTAGTGCACTGGCTTTGACTCTTTGGTTAGTGCCCTGGCTTTGGTTACCTGGTTAGTGCCCTGGCTTTGACTCTCTGGTTAGTGCACTGGCTTTGACTCTCTGGTTAGTGCACTGGCTTTGACTCTCTGGTTAGTGCACTGGCTTTGACTCTCTGGTTAGTGCACTGGCTTTGACTCTCTGGTTAGTGCACTGGCTTTGACACTCTTTCACTTTCTCTGTCTCTCTGGTTACTGCAATGGCTTTGACACTCTGGTTAGTGCACTGGCTTTGACTTTCTCTCACTTTCTCTGTCTCTCTGGTTAGTGCAATGGATTTGAAACGCTGGTTTGTGTACTGGCTTTGACTCTCTGGTTAGTCCACTGGCTTTGACTCTCTGGTTAGTGCACTGGCTTTGAATCTCTGGTCAGTGCCATGGCTTTGACTCTCTGGTTAGTCCCGTGGCATTGACACTCTGTTTAGTGCCCTGGCTTTGACACTCTGGTTAGTGCCCTGGCTTTGATTCTCTGGTTAGTGCCCTGGCTTTGATTACCTGATTAGTGCAATGGTTTTGACTATCTGGTTAGTGCACTGACTTTGACTCTCTGGGTAGTGCTCTGGCTTTGACTCTCTGGTTAGTGCTCTGGCTTTGACTCTCTGGTTAGTGCACTGGCTTTGACTCTTTGGTTAGTGCCCTGGCTTTGGTTACCTGGTTAGTGCCCTGGCTTTGACTCTCTGGTTAGTGCGCTTGCTTTGACACTCTGCTTAATGCAATGGTTTTGACTCTCTGCTTAGTGCACTGACTTTGTCTCTCTGGTTAGTGCACTGACTTTGACTCTCTGGTTAGTGCACTGGCTTTGACTCTCTGGTTAGTGCACTGGCTTTGACTCTCTTGTTAGTGCACTGGCTTTGACTCTCTGGTTAGTGCACTGGCTTTGACTCTCTGGTTAGTGCACTGACTTTGACTCTCTGGTTACTGCCCTGGCGTTGAATCTCTGGTAGTGCCCTGGCTTTGACGCTCTGGTTAGTGCACAGGCTATGACTCTCTGGTTAGTGCACTGGCTTTGACTCTCTGGTTAGTGCACTGGCTTGGACTCTCTGGTTAGTGCCCTGGCTTGGACTCTCTGGTTAGTGCCCTGGCTTGGACTCTCTGGTTAGTGCCCTGGCTTGGACTCTCTGGTTAGTGCCCTGGCTTGGACTCTCTGGTTAGTTCCCTGGCTTTGACTCTCTGCTTAGTGCACTGGCTTTGACTCTCTGCTTAGTGCACTGGCTTTGACTCTCTGCTTAGTGCACTGTCTTTGACTCTCTGGTTAGTGCACTGGCTTTGACTCTCTGGTTAGTGCACTGGCTTTGACTCTCTGGTTAGTGCACTGGTTTTGACTCTCTGGTTAGTGCACTGGCTTTGACACTCTTTCACTTTCTCTGTCTCTCTGGTTACTGCAATGGCTTTGACACTCTGGTTAGTGCACTGGCTTTGACTTTCTCTCAATTTCTCTGTCTCTCTGGTTAGTGCAATGGATTTGACACTCTGGTTTGTGCACTGGCTTTGACTCTCTGGTTAGTCCACTGGCTTTGACTCTCTGGTTAGTGCACTGGCTTTGAATCTCTGGTCAGTGCCATGGCTTTGACTCTCTGGTTAGTCCCGTGGCATTGACACTCTGTTTAGTGCCCTGGCTTTGACACTCTGGTTAGTGCCCGGGCTTTGATTATCTGATTAGTGCAATGGTTTTGACTATCTGGTTAGTGCACAGGCTTTGACTCTCTGGTTAGTGCACTGGTTTTGACTCTCTGGTTAGTGCACTGGCTTTGACTCTCTGGTTAGTGCACTGGCTTTGACTCTCTGGTTAGTGCACTGGCTTTGACTCTCTGGTTAGTGCACTGGCTTTGACTCTCTGGTTAGTGCACTGGCTTTGACTCTCTGGTTAGTGCACTGGCTTTGACTCTCTGGTTAGTGCACTGGCTTTGACTCTCTGGTTAGTGCACTGGCTTTGACTCTCTGGTTAGTGCACTGGCTTTGACTCTCTGGTTAGTGCACTGGCTTTGACTCTCTGGTTAGTGCACTGGCTTTGACTCTCTGGTTAGTGCACTGGCTTTGACTCTCTGGTTAGTGCACTGGCTTTGACTCTCTGGTTAGTGCACTGGCTTTGACTCTCTGGTTAGTGCACTGGCTTTGACTCTCTGGTTAGTGCACTGGCTTTGACTCTCTGGTTAGTGCACTGGCTTTGACTCTCTGGTTAGTGCACTGGCTTTGACTCTCTGGTTAGTGCACTGGCTTTGACTCTCTGGTTAGTGCACAGGCTTTGTCTCTCTGGTTAGTGCACTGGCTTTGACTCTGGTTAGTGCAATAGCTTTCACTCTCTCTGGGTAGTGCATTGGCTTTGCCTCTCTGGATTGTGCACTGGCTTTGACTCTCTCGTTAGTTCACTGGCTTTGACTCTCTGTTTAGTGCACTGGCTTTGACTCTGGTTAGTGCACTGGCTTTCACTCTGGTTAGTGCACTGGCTTTGACTCTCTGGTTAGTGCACTGGCTTTGACTCTGGTTAGTGCGCTAGCTTTTACTCTCTCTGGGTAGTGCATTGGCTTTGCCTCTCTCTCTCTCTCTCTCTCTCTCCCTGTTTACTGCATTGTCTTTGACTCTCGCTGTCACTCTGGTTTGTGCACTGTCTTTCACTCTCTCTGGACTGTGCACTGGTTTTGACTTTCTGGTTAGTGCACTGGTTTTGACTTTCTGGTTAGTGCCCTGGCTTTGACTCTCTGGTTGGTGCACTGGCTTTGGCTCTCTGGTAAGTGCACTGGCTTTGACGATTTGGTTAGTGCACTGTCTTTCACTCTCTCTGGATTATGCATTGGCTTTGACTTTCTGGTTCGTGCACTGGCTTTGACTCTCTGGTTAGTGCCCAGGCTTTGACTCTCTGGTTAGTGCCCAGGCTTTGACTCTCTGGTTAGTGCCCAGGCTTTGACTCTCTGGTTAGTGCCCAGGCTTTGACTCTCTGGTTAGTGCCCAGGCTTTGACTCTCTGGTTAGTGCCCAGTCTTTGATTCTCTGGTTAGTGCACTGGCTTTGACTCTCTGGTTAGTGCACTGGCTTTGACTCTCTGGTTAGTGCACTGGCTTTGACTCTCTGGTTAGTGCACTGGCTTCGACTCTCTGGTTAGTGCACTGGCTTCGACTCTCTGGTTAGTGTACTGGCTTTGACTCTCTGGTTAGTGCACTGGCTTTGACTCTCTGGTTAGTGCACTGGCTTTGACTCTCTGGTCAGTGCACTGGCTTTCACTCTGGTTAGTGCACTGGCTTTGTCTCTCTGGTTAGTGCACTGGCTTTGACTCTGGTTAGTGCGCTAGCTTTTACTCTCTCTGGGTAGTGCATTGGCTTTGCCTCTCTCTCTCTCTCTCTCTCTCCCTGGTTACTGCATTGTCTTTGACTCTCGCTGTCACTCTGGTTTGTGCACTGTCTTTCACTCTCTCTGGACTGTGCACTGGTTTTGACTTTCTGGTTAGTGCCCTGGCTTTGACTCTCTGGTTAGTGCCCAGTCTTTGACTCTCTGGTTAGTGCACTGGCTTTGAATCTCTGGGCAGTGCCGTGGCTTTGACTCTCTGGTTAGTGCTCTGGCTTTGACTCTCTGGTTAGTGCACTGGCTTTGACTCTTTGGTTAGTGCCCAGTCTTTGACTCTCTGGTTAGTGTACTGGCTTTGACTCTCTGGTTAGTGCACTGGCTTTGACTCTCTGGGTAGTGCTCTGGCTTTGACTCTCTGGTTAGTGCACTGGCTTTGACACTTTGGTTAGTGCCCTGGCTTTGGTTACCTGGTTAGTGCCCTGGCTTTGACTCTCTGGTTAGTGCGCTTGCTTTGACACTCTGCTTAATGCAATGGTTTTGACTCTCTGCTTAGTGCACTGACTTTGTCTCTCTGGTTAGTGCACTGACTTTGTCTCTCTGGTTAGTGCACTGACTTTGACTCTCTGCTTAGTGCACTGGATTTGACTCTCTGGTTAGTGCACTGGATTTGACTCTCTGGTTAGTGCACTGGATTTGACTCTCTGGTTAGTGCACTGGCTTTGACTCTCTGGTTAGTGCACTGGCTTGGACTCTCTGGTTAGTGCACTGGCTTTGACTCTCTGGTTAGTGCAATGGAATTGACACTCTGGTTAATGCACTGACTTTGACTCTCTGGTTAATGCACTGACTTTGACTCTCTGGTTACTGTCCTGGCGTTGAATCTCTGGTAGTGCCGTGGCTTTGACTCTCTGGTTAGTGCCGTGGCATTGACTCTCTGGTTAGTGCACAGGCTTTGAATCTCTGGTTAGTTCACTGGCTTTTACTCTGGTTAGTGCACAGGCTTTGACTCTCTGGTTAGTGCCATTGCTTTCACTCTTTGGTTCGTGCCCTGGCTTTGACTCTCTAGTTAGTGCCGTGGCATTGACACTCTGTTTAGTGCCCTGGCTTTGACTCTCTGGTTAGTGCCCTGGCTTTGATTCTCTGGTTAGTGCTCTGGCTTTGACTCTCTGCGCAGTGCTCTGACTTTGACTCTCTGGGTAGTGCACTGGCTTTGACTCTCTGGGTAGTGCACTGGCTTTGACTCTCTGGTTAGTGCACTGGCTTTGACTCTCTGGTTAGAGCACTGGCTTTGACTCTCTGGTTAGTGCACTGGCTTTGACTCTCTGGTTAGTGCACTGGCTTTGACTCTCTGGTTAGTGCACTGGCTTTGACTCTCTGGTTAGTGCACTGGCTTTGACTCTCTGGTTAGTGCACTGGCTTTGACTCTCTGGTTAGTGCACTGGCTTTGACTCTCTGGTTAGTGCACTGGCTTTGACTCTCTGGTTAGTGCACTGGCTTTGACTCTCTGGTTAGTGCACTGGCTTTGACTCTCTGGTTAGTGCACTGGCTTTGACTCTCTGGTTAGTGCACTGGCTTTGACTCTCTGGTTAGTGCACTGGCTTTGACTCTCTGGTTAGTGCACTGGCTTTGACTCTCTGGTTAGTGCACTGGCTTTGACTCTCTGGTTAGTGCACTGGCTTTGACTCTCTGGTTAGTGCACTAGCTTTGACACTCTTTCACTTTCTCTGTCTCTCTGGTTAGTGCAATGGATTTGAAACGCTGGTTTGTGTACTGGCTTTGACTCTCTGGTTAGTCCACTGGCTTTGACTCTCTGGTTAGTGCACTGGCTTTGAATCTCTGGTCAGTGCCATGGCTTTGACTCTCTGGTTAGTCCCGTGGCATTGACACTCTGTTTAGTGCACTGGCGTTGACACTCTGGTTAGTGCCCTGGCTTTGATTACCTGATTAGTGCAATGGTTTTGACTATCTGGTTAGTGCACTGGTTTTGACTCTCTGGTTAGTGCACAGACTTTGACTCTCTGCTTAGTGCACTGACTTTGACTCTCTGGGTAGTGCTCTGGCTTTGACTCTCTGGTTAGTGCACTGGCTTTGACTCTCTGGTTAGTGCACTGGCTTTGACTCTCTGGTTAGTGCACTGGGTTTTACTCTCTGGTTAGTGCACTGGCTTTGACTCTCTGGTTAGTGCACTGGCTTTGACTCTCTGGTTAGTGCACTGGCTTTGACTCTCTGGTTAGTGCACAGGCTTTGTCTCTCTGGTTAGTGCGCTGGCTTTGACTCTGGTTAGTGCAATAGTTTTCACTCTCTCTGGGTAGTGCATTGGCTTTGCCTCTCTGGATTGTGCACTGGCTTTGAATCTCTCGTTAGTTCACTGGCTTTGACTCTCTGGTTAGTGCACTGGCTATGACTCTCTGGTTAGTGCTCTGGCTTTGACTCTCTGGTTAGTGCTCTGGCTTGGACTCTTTGGTTAGTGCCCTGGCTTGGACTCTCTGGTTAGTGCCCTGGCTTGGACCCTCTGGTTAGTGCACTGGCTTTGACTCTCTGGTTAGTGCACTGGCTTTGACTCTCTGGTTAGTGCACAGGCTTTGACTCTTACTGCACTGGCTTTGACTCTCTGCTTAGTGCACTGACTTTGACTCTCTGCTTAGTGCACTGGCTTTGACTCTCTGGTTAGTGCACTGGCTTTGACTCTCTGGTTAGTGCACTGGCTTTGACTCTCTGGTTAGTGCACTGGCTTTGA
This sequence comes from Isurus oxyrinchus, assembly GCA_026770705.1. Lineage (NCBI taxonomy): Eukaryota > Metazoa > Chordata > Chondrichthyes > Lamniformes > Lamnidae > Isurus > Isurus oxyrinchus. The sequence continues at coordinate 1,004,763 of JANJGN010000139.1, read as the reverse complement.
CTCTCTGGTTAGTGCACTGGTTTTGACTCTTTGGTCAGTGCACTGGCTTTGACTCCCTGGTTAGTGCACTGGAATTGACACTGTGGTTAGTGCACTGCGTTTGACACTCTGGTTAATGCACTGACTTTGACTCTCTGGTTACTGCCCTGGCGTTGAATCTCTGGTAGTGCCCTGGCTTTGACGCTCTGGTTAGTGCACAGGCTATGACTCTCTGGTTAGTGCACTGGCTTTGACTCTCTGGTTAGTGCACTGGCTTGGACTCTCTGGTTAGTGCCCTGGCTTGGACTCTCTGGTTAGTGCCCTGGCTTTGACTCTCTCGTTAGTGCACTGGCTTTGACTCTCTGGTTAGTGCACTGGCTTTGACTCTCTGGTTAGTGCACTGGCTTTGACTCTCTGGTTAGTGCACTGGCTTTGACTCTCTGGTTAGTGCACTGGCTTTGACTCTCTGGTTAGTGCACTGGCTTTGACTCCCTGGTTAGTGCACAGGCTTTGTCTCTCTGGTTAGTGCACTGGCTTTGACTCTGGTTAGTGCAATAGCTTTCACTCTCTCTGGGTAGTGCATTGGCTTTGCCTCTCTGGATTGTGCACTGGCTTTGACTCTCTCGTTAGTACACTGGCTTTGACTCTCTGGTTAGTGCACTGGCTATGACTCTCTGGTTAGTGCTCTGGCTTTGACTCTCTGGTTAGTGCCCTGGCTTGGACTCTCTGGTTAGTTCCCTGGCTTTGACTCTCTCGTTAGTCCACTGGCTTTGACTCTCTGCTTAGTGCACTGGCTTTGACTCTCTGCTTAGTGCACTGGCTTTGACTCTCTGGTTAGTGCACTGGCTTTGACTCTCTGGTTAGTGCACTGGCTTTGACTCTCTGGTTAGTTCACTGGCTTTGACTCTCTGGTTAGTGCACTGGCTTTGACTCTCTGGTTAGTGCACTGGCTTTGACTCTCTGGTTAGTGCACTGGCTTTGACTCTCTGGTTAGTGCACTGGCTTTGACTCTCTGGTTAGTGCACTGGCTTTGACTCTCTGGTTAGTGCACTGGCTTTGACTCTCTGGTTAGTGCACTGGCTTTGACTCTCTGGTTAGTGCACTGGCGTTGACTCTCTGGTTAGTGCACTGGCTTTGACTCTCTGGTTAGTGCACTGGCTTTGACTCTCTGGTTAGTGCGCTAGCTTTGACTCTCTCTGGGTAGTGCTTTTGCTTTGCCTCTCTCTCTCTCTCTCTCTCCCTGGTTACTGCATTGTCTTTGACTCTCGCTGTCACTCTGGTTTGTGCACTGTCTTTCACTCTCTCTGGATTGTGCACTGGTTTTGACTTTCTGGTTACTGCACTGGTTTTGACTTTCTGGTTAGTGCACAGGCTATGACTCTCTGGTTAGTGCACTGGCTTTGAGTCTCTGGTTAGTGCACTGGCTTGGACTCTCTGGTTAGTGCCCTGGCTTGGACTCTCTGGTTAGTGCCCTGGCTTGGACTCTCTGGTTAGTGCCCTGGCTTGGACTCTCTGGTTAGTGCCCTGGCTTGGACTCTCTGGTTAGTTCCCTGGCTTTGACTCTCTGCTTAGTGCACTGGCTTTGACTCTCTGCTTAGTGCACTGGCTTTGACTCTCTGCTTAGTGCACTGGCTTTGACTCTTTGGTCAGTGCACTGGCTTTGACTCTCTGGTTAGTGCACTGGAATTGACACTCTGGTTAGTGCACTGCGTTTGACACTCTGGTTAATGCACTGACTTTGACTCTCTGGTTACTGCCCTGGCGTTGAATCTCTGGTAGTGCCCTGGCTTTGACGCTCTGGTTAGTGCACAGGCTATGACTCTCTGGTTAGTGCACTGGCTTTGACTCTCTGGTTAGTGCACTGGCTTGGACTCTCTGGTTAGTGCACTGGCTTGGACTCTCTGGTTAGTGCCCTGGCTTGGACTCTCTGGTTAGTGCCCTGGCTTGGACTCTCTGGTTAGTGCCCTGGCTTGGACTCTCTGGTTAGTGCCCTGGCTTGGACTCTCTGGTTAGTGCCCTGGCTTGGACTCTCTGCTTAGTGCACTGGCTTTGACTCTCTGGTTAGTGCACTGGCTTTGACTCTCTGGTTAGTGCACTGGCTTTGACTCTCTGGTTAGTGCACTGGCATTGACTCTCTGGTTAGTGCACTGGCTTTGACACTCTTTCACTTTCTCTGTCTCTCTGGTTACTGCAATGGCTTTGACACTCTGGTTTGTGCACTGGCTTTGACTCTCTGGTTAGTCCACTGGCTTTGACTCTCTGGTTAGTGCACTGGCTTTGAATCTCTGGTCAGTGCCATGGCTTTGACTCTCTGGTTAGTCCCGTGGCATTGACACTCTGGTTAGTGCCCTGGCTTTGATTACCTGATTAGTGCAATGGTTTTGACTATCTGGTTAGTGCACTGGTTTTGACTCTCTGGTTAGTGCACTGGCTTTGACTCTCTGGTTAGTGCACTGGCTTTGACTCTCTGGTTAGTGCACTGGCTTTGACTCTCTGGTTAGTGCACTGGCTTTGACTCAGTGGTTAGTGCAATGGCTTTGAATCTCTGGTTAGTTCACAGGCTTTTACTCTGGTTAGTGCGCAGGCTTTGACTCCCTGGTTAGTGCCCTTGCTTTGATTCTCTGGTTAGTGCCCGGGCTGTGACTCTCTGGTTTTTGCCCTGCCTTTGACTATCTGGTTTGCGCACTCGCTTTGACTCTCTGGTTAGTGCACAGGCTTTGACTTTCTCTCACTTTCTCTGTCTCTCTGGTTAGTGCACTGGAATTGACTCTCTGGTTAGTGCACTGGCTTTGACTCTCTGGTTAGTGCACTGGCTTTGATTACCTGGTTAGTGCAATGGTTTTGACTATCTGGTTAGTGCACTGGTTTTGACTCTTACTGCACTGGCTTTGACTCTCTGCTTAGTGCACTGACTTTGTCTCTCTGGTTAGTGCACTGACTTTGTCTCTCTGGTTAGTGCACTGACTTTGTGTCTCTGGGCAGTGCACTGGCTTTGACTTTTTGGTCAGTGCACTGGCTTTGACTCTCTGGTTAGTGCATTGGAATTGACACTCTGGTTAGTGCACTGCGTTTGACACTCTGGTTAATGCACTGACTTTGACTCTCTGGTTACTGCCCTGGCGTTGAATCTCTGGTAGTGCCCTGGCTTTGACGCTCTGGTTAGTGCACAGGCTATGACTCTCTGGTTAGTGCACTGGCTTTGACTCTGGTTAGTGCAATAGCTTTCACTCTCTCTAGGTAGTGCATTGGCTTTGCCTCTCTGGATTGTGCACTGGCTTTGACTCTCTGATTAGTGCCCTGGAATTGGCACTCTGGTTAGTGCACTGGCTTTGACTCTCTGGTTAGTGCACTGGCTTTGACTCTCTGGTTAGTGCACTGGCTTTGACTCTCTGGTTAGTGCACTGGCTTTGACTCTCTGGTTAGTGCACTGGCTTTGACTCTCTGGTTAGTGCACTGGCTTTGACTCTCTGGTTAGTGCACTGGCTTTGACTCTCTGGTTAGTGCACTGGCTTTGACTCTCTGGTTAGTGCACTGGCTTTGACTCTGGTTAGTGCAATAGCTTTCACTCTCTCTGGATAGTGCATTGGCTTTGCCTCTCTGGATTGTGCACTGGCTTTGACTCTCTGGTTAGTTCACTGGCTTTGACTCTCTGGTTAGAGCACTGGCTTTGACTCTCTGGTTAGTGCTCTGGTTTTGACTCTCTGGTTAGTGCACTGGCTTGGACTCTTTGGTTAGTGCCCTGGCTTGGACTCTCTGGTTAGTGCCCTGGCTTTGACTCTCTGGTTAGTGCACTGGCTTTGACTGTCTGGTTAGTGCACAGGCTTTGACTCTCTGGTTAGTGCACTGGCTTTGACTCTGGTTAGTGCAATAGCTTTAACTCTCTCTGGGTAGTGCATTGGCTTTGACTCTCTGGTTAGTTCACTGGCTTTGACTCTCTGGTTAGTGCACTGGCTTTGACTCTGGTTAGTGCAATAGCTTTCACTCTCTCTGGGTAGTGCATTGGCTTTGACTCTCTGGTTAGTTCACTGGCTTTGACTCTCTGGTTAGTTCACTGGCTTTGACTCTTTGGTTAGTGCCCTGGCTTGGACTCTCTGGTTAGTGCCCTGGCTTGGACTCTCTGGTTAGTGCACTGGCTTTGACTCTCTGGTTAGTGCACTGGCTTTGACTCTCTGGTTAGTGCACTGGCTTTGACTATCTGGTTTGCGCACTCGCTTTGACTCTCTGGTTAGTGCACAGGCTTTGACTTTCACTCACTTTCTCTGTCTCTCTGGTTAGTGCAATGGATTTGACACTCTGTTTAGTGCACTGGCTTTGACTCTCTGGTTAGTCCACTGGCTTTGACTCTCTGGTTAGTGCACTGGCTTTGACTCTCTGGTTCGTGCACTGGCTTTGAATCTCTGGTTCGTGCACTGGCTTTGACTCTCTGGTTCGTGCACTGGCTTTGACTCTCTGGTTCGTGCACTGGCTTCGACTCTCTGGTTAGTGCACTGGCTTCGACTCTCTGGTTAGTGCACTGGCTTCGACTCTCTGGTTAGTGCACTGGCTTCGACTCTCTGGTTAGTGCACTGGCTTCGACTCTCTGGTTAGTGCACTGGCTTCGACTCTCTGGTTAGTGCACTGGCTTCGACTCTCTGGTTAGTGCACTGGCTTCGACTCTCTGGTTAGTGCACTGGCTTCGACTCTCTGGTTAGTGCCGTGGCATGGACACTCTGTTTGGTGCCCTGGCTTTGACACTGTGGTTAGTGCCCTGGCTTTGATTACCTGGTTAGTGCAATGGTTTTGACAATCTGCTTAGTGCGCAGGTTTTGACTCTTACTGCACTGGCTTTGACTCTCTGCTTAGTGCACTGACTTTGACTCTCTGGTTTGCGCACTCGCTTTGACTCTCTGGTTAGTGCACAGGCTTTGACTTTCACTCACTTTCTCTGTCTCTCTGGTTAGTGCAATGGATTTGACACTCTGTTTAGTGCACTGGCTTTGACTCTCTGGTTAGTCCACTGGCTTTGACTCTCTGGTTAGTGCACTGGCTTTGACTCTCTGGTTCGTGCACTGGCTTTGAATCTCTGGTTCGTGCACTGGCTTTGACTCTCTGGTTCGTGCACTGGCTTTGACTCTCTGGTTAGTGCACTGGCTTCGACTCTCTGGTTAGTGCACTGGCTTCGACTCTCTGGTTAGTGCACTGGCTTCGACTCTCTGGTTAGTGCACTGGCTTCGACTCTCTGGTTAGTGCACTGGCTTCGACTCTCTGGTTAGTGCACTGGCTTCGACTCTCTGGTTAGTGCACTGGCTTCGACTCTCTGGTTAGTGCACTGGCTTCGACTCTCTGGTTAGTGCACTGGCTTCGACTCTCTGGTTAGTGCCGTGGCATGGACACTCTGTTTGGTGCCCTGGCTTTGACACTGTGGTTAGTGCCCTGGCTTTAATTACCTGGTTAGTGCAATGGTTTTGACAATCTGCTTAGTGCGCAGGTTTTGACTCTTACTGCACTGGCTTTGACTCTCTGCTTAGTGCACTGACTTTGACTCTCTGGTTAGTGCACAGACTTTGACTCTCTGCTTAGCGCACTGACTTTGACTCTCTGGGTAGTGCACTGGCTTTGACTCTCTGTGTAGTGCACTGGCTTTGACTCTCTGGTTAGTGCACTTGCTTTGACTCTCTGGTTAGTGCACTGGATTTGACTCTCTGGTTAGTGCACTGGATTTGACTCTCTGGTTAGTGCACTGGCTTCGACTCTCGAGTGAGTGCACTGGCTTCGACACTCTGGTTAGTGCACTGGCTTTGACTCTCTGGTTAGTGCACTGGCTTTGACTCTCTGGTCAGTGCCATGGCTTTGACTCTCTGGTTTGTGCCGTGGCATGGACACTCTGTTTGGTGCCCTGGCTTTGACACTGTGGTTAGTGCACTGGCTTTGACTCTCTGGTTCGTGCACTGGCTTTGACTCTCTGGTTAGTGCACTGGCTTTGACTCTCTGGTTAGTGCACTGGCTTTGACTCTCTGGTTAGTGCACTGGCTTTGACTCTGGTTAGTGCAATAGCTTTCACTCTCTCTGGATAGTGCATTGGCTTTGCCTCTCTGGATTGTGCACTGGCTTTGACTCTCTGGTTAGTTCACTGGCTTTGACTCTCTGGTTAGTGCACTGGCTTTGACTCTCTGGTTAGTGCTCTGGCTTTGACTCTCTGGTTAGTGCACTGGCTTGGACTCTTTGGTTAGTGCCCTGGCTTGGACTCTCTGGTTAGTGCCCTGGCTTGGACTCTCTGGTTAGTGCCCTGGCTTGGACTCTCTGGTTAGTGCACTGGCTTTGACTGTCTGGTTAGTGCACAGGCTTTGACTCTCTGGTTAGTGCACTGGCTTTGACTCTGGTTAGTGCAATAGCTTTCACTCTCTCTGGGTAGTGCATTGGCTTTGCCTCTCTGGATTGTGCACTGGCTTTGACTCTCTGGTTAGTTCACTGGCTTTGACTCTTTGGTTAGTGCCCTGGCTTGGACTCTCGGGTTAGTGCCCTGGCTTGGACTCTCTGGTTAGTGCACTGGCTTTGACTCTCTGGTTAGTGCACTGGCTTTGACTCTCTGGTTAGTGCACAGGCTTTGACTCTCTGGTTAGTGCACTGGCTTTGACTCTCTGGTTAGTGCACTGGCTTTGACTCTCTGGTTAGTGCACTGGCTTTGACTCTCTGGTTAGTGCACTGGCTTTGACTCTCTGGTTAGTTCACAGGCTTTGACTCTGGTTAGTGCGCTACCTTTGACTCTATCTGGGTAGTGCATTGGCTTTGCCTGTCTCTCTCTCTCTCTCTCTCCCTGTTAACTGCATTGTCTTTGACTCTCGCTGTCTCTCTGGTTAGTGCACTGTCTTTCACTCTCTCTGGATTGTGCACTGGTTTTGACTTTCTGGTTAGTGCACTGGCTTTGAATCTCTGGTTAGTGCACTGGCTTTGACTCTCTGATTAGTGCCCTGGAATTGACACTCTGGTTAGTGCACTGGCTTTGACTCTCTGGTTAGTGCACTGGAATTGACACTCTGGTTAGTGCACTGGCTTTGACTCTCTGGTTAGTGCACTGGCTTTGATTACCTGGTTAGTGCAATGGTTTTGACTATCTGGTTAGTGCACTGGTTTTGACTCTTACTGCACTGGCTTTGACTCTCTGCTTAGTGCACTGACTTTGTCTCTCTGGTTAGTGCACTGACTTTGTCTCTCTGGTTAGTGCACTGGCTTTGAGTCTCTGGGCAGTGCACTGGCTTTGACTCTCTGGTTAGTGCACTGGATTTGACTCTCTGGTTAGTGCACTGGCTTTGACTCTCTGGTTAGTGCACTGGCTTTGACTTTTTGGTCAGTGCACTGGCTTTGACTCTCTGGTTAGTGCATTGGGATTGACACTCTGGTTAGTGCACTGCGTTTGACACTCTGGTTAATGCACTGACTTTGACTCTCTGGTTACTGCCCTGGCGTTGAATCTCTGGTAGTGCCCTGGCTTTGACGCTCTGGTTAGTGCACAGGCTATGACCTTCTGGTTAGTGCACTGGCTTTGACTCTGGTTAGTGCAATAGCTTTCACTCTCTCTAGGTAGTGCATTGGCTTTGCCACTCTGGATTGTGCACTGGCTTTGACTCTCTGATTAGTGCCCTGGAATTGGCACTCTGGTTAGTGCACTGGCTTTGACTCTCTGGTTAGTGCACTGGCTTTGACTCTCTGGTTAGTGCACTGGCTTTGACTCTCTGGTTAGTGCACTGGCTTTGAGTCTCTGGTTAGTGCCCTGGCTTTGACTTTCTGGTTAGTGCACTGGCTTTGACTCTGGTTAGTGCAATAGCTTTCACTCTCTCTGGATAGTGCATTGGCTTTGCCTCTCTGGATTGTGCACTGGCTTTGACTCTCTGGTTAGTTCACTGGCTTTGACTCTCTGGTTAGTGCACTGGCTTTGACTCTCTGGTTAGTGCTCTGGCTTTGACTCTCTGGTTAGTGCACTGGCTTGGACTCTTTGGTTAGTGCCCTGGCTTGGACTCTCTGGTTAGTGCCCTGGCTTGGACTCTCTGGTTAGTGCCCTGGCTTTGACTCTCTGGTTAGTGCACTGGCTTTGACTGTCTGGTTAGTTCACAGGCTTTGACTCTCTGGTTAGTGCACTGGCTTTGACTCTGGTTAGTGCAATAGCTTTCACTCTCTCTGGGTAGTGCATTGGCTTTGCCTCTCTGGATTGTGCACTGGCTTTGGCTCTCTGGTTAGTTCACTGGCTTTGACTCTTTGGTTAGTGCCCTGGCTTGGACTCTCTGGTTAGTGCCCTGGCTTGGACTCTCTGGTTAGTGCACTGGCTTTGACTCTCTGGTTAGTGCACTGGCTTTGACTCTCTGGTTAGTGCCCAGTCTTTGACTCTCTGCTTAGTGCACTGGCTTTTACTCTCTGGTTAGTGCACTGGCTTCGACTCTCTGGTTAGTGCACTGGCTTCGACTCTCTGGTTAGTGCACTGGCTTTGACTCTCTGGTTAGTGTCCTGGCTTTGACTCTCTGGTTAGTGCACTGGCTTTGACTCTCTGGTTAGTGCACTGGCTTTGACTCTCTGGTTAGTGCACTGGCTTTCACTCTGGTTATTGCACTGGCTTTGACTCTCTGGTCAGTGCACTGGCTTTGACTCTCTGGTTAGTGCCCTGGCTTTGACACTCTGGTTAGTGCCCTGGCTTTGATTACCTGATTAGTGCAATGGTTTTGACTATCTGGTTAGTGCACTGGTTTTGACTCTCTGGTTAGTGCACAGACTTTGACTCTCTGCTTAGTGCACTGACTTTGACTCTCTGGGTAGTGCTCTGGCTTTGACTCTCTGGTTAGTGCTCTGGCTTTGACTCTCTGGTTAGTGCACTGGCTTTGACTCTTTGGTTAGTGCCCTGGCTTTGGTTACCTGGTTAGTGCCCTGGCTTTGACTCTCTGGTTAGTGCGCTTGCTTTGACACTCTGCTTAATGCAATGGTTTTGACTCTCTGCTTAGTGCACTGACTTTGTCTCTCTGGTTAGTGCACTGGCTTTGACTCTCTGCTTAGTGCACTGGCTTTGACTCTCTGGTTAGTGCACTGGCTTTGACTCTCTTGTTAGTGCACTGGCTTTGACTCTCTGGTTAGTGCACTGGCTTTGACTCTCTGGTCAGTGCACTGGCTTTCACTCTGGTTAGTGCACTGGCTTTGTCTCTCTGGTTAGTGCACTGGCTTTGACTCTGGTTAGTGCGCTAGCTTTTACTCTCTCTGGGTAGTGCATTGGCTTTGCCTCTCTCTCTCTCTCTCTCTCTCCCTGGTTACTGCATTGTCTTTGACTCTCGCTGTCACTCTGGTTTGTGCACTGTCTTTCACTCTCTCTGGACTGTGCACTGGTTTTGACTTTCTGGTTAGTGCACTGGTTTTGACTTTCTGGTTAGTGCCCTGGCTTTGACTCTCTGGTTGGTGCACTGGCTTTGGCTCTCTGGTAAGTGCACTGGCTTTGACGATTTGGTTAGTGCACTGTCTTTCACTCTCTCTGGATTATGCATTGGCTTTGACTTTCTGGTTCGTGCACTGGCTTTGACTCTCTGGTTAGTGCCCAGGCTTTGACTATCTGGTTAGTGCCCAGGCTTTGACTCTCTGGTTAGTGCCCAGGCTTTGACTCTCTGGTTAGTGCCCTGGCTTTGACTCTCTGGTTAGTGCCCAGGCTTTGACTCTCTGGTTAGTGCCCAGGCTTTGACTCTCTGGTTAGTGCCCAGGCTTTGACTCTCTGGTTAGTGCCCTGGCTTTGACTCTCTGGTTAGTGCCCTGGCTTTGACTCTCTGGTTAGTGCCCTGGCTTTGACTCTCTGGTTAGTGCACTGGCTTCGACTCTCTGGTTAGTGCACTGGCTTCGACTCTCTGGTTAGTGCACTGGCTTTGACTCTCTTAGTGTACTGGCTTTCTCTCTCTGGTTAGTGCACTGGCTTTGACTCTCTGGTCAGTGCACTGGCTTTCACTCTGGTTAGTGCACTGGCTTTGACTCTCTGGTTAGTGCACTGGCTTTGACTCTGGTTAGTGCGCTAGCTTTTACTCTCTCTGGGTAGTGCATTGGCTTTGCCTCTCTCTCTCTCTCTCTCTCTCTCCCTGGTTACTGCATTGTCTTTGACTCTCGCTGTCACTCTGGTTTGTGCACTGTCTTTCACTCTCTCTGGACTGTGCACTGGTTTTGACTTTCTGGTTAGTGCCCTGGCTTTGACTCTCTGGTTAGTGCCCAGTCTTTGACTCTCTGGTTAGTGCACTGGCTTTGACTTTTTCTCACTTTCTCTGTCTCTCTGGTTAGTGCAATGGATTTGACACTCGGGTTAGTGCACTGGCTTTGACTCACTGCTTAGTGCATTGAATTTGACTCTCTGCTTAGTGCACAGGCTTTGAATCTCTGGGCAGTGCCGTGGCTTTGACTCTCTGGTTAGTGCCGTGGCATTGACACTCTGTTTAGTGCCCTGGCTTTGACTCTCTGTTTAGTGCCCTGGCTTTGACTCTCTGGTTAGTGCACAGGCTTTGAATCTCTGGTTGGTTCACTGGCTTTGACTCTGGTTAGTGCACAGGCTTTGACTCTCTGGTTAATGCCATTGCTTTCACTCTTTGGTTCGTGCCCTGGCTTTGACTCTCTAGTTAGTGCCGTGGCATTGACACTCTGTTTAGTGCCCTGGCTTTGACTCTCTGGTTAGTGCACAGGCTTTGACACTCTGCTTAGTGCACTGACTTTGACTCTCTGGGTAGTGCTCTGGCTTTGACTCTCTGGTTAGTGCTCTGGCTTTGACTCTCTGGTTAGTGCACTGGCTTTGACTCTTTGGTTAGTGCCCTGGCTTTGGTTACCTGGTTAGTGCCCTGGCTTTGACTCTCTGGTTAGTGCGCTTGCTTTGACACTCTGCTTAATGCAATGGTTTTGACTCTCTGCTTAGTGCACTGACTTTGTCTCTCTGGTTAGTGCACTGACTTTGTCTCTCTGGTTAGTGCACTGGCTTTGACTCTCTGGTTAGTGCACTGGATTTGACTCTCTGGTTAGTGCACTGGATTTGACTCTCTGGTTAGTGCACTGGCTTTGACTCTCTGGTTAGTGCACTGGCTTGGACTCTCTGGTTAGTGCACTGGCTTTGACTCTCTGGTTAGTGCACTGGAATTGACACTCTGGGTAGTGCACTGCGTTTGACACTCTGGTTAATGCACTGACTTTGACTCTCTGGTTACTGCCCTGGCGTTGACTCTCTGGTTAGTGCCGTGGCTTTGACTCTCTGGTTAGTGCCGTGGCATTGACTCTCTGTTTAGTGCCCTGGCTTTGACTCTCTGGTTAGTGCACAGGCTTTGAATCTCTGGTTAGTTCACTGGCTTTTACTCTGGTTAGTGCACAGGCTTTGACTCTCTGGTTAGTGCCATTGCTTTCACTCTTTGGTTCGTGCCCTGGCTTTGACGCTCTAGTTAGTGCCGTGGCATTGACACTCTGTTTAGTGCCCTGGCTTTGACTCTCTGGTTAGTGCCCTGGCTTTGATTCTCTGGTTAGTGCTCTGGCTTTGACTCTCTGCGCAGTGCTCTGACTTTGACTCTCTGGGTAGTGCACTGGCTTTCACTCTCTGGGTAGTGCACTGGCTTTGACTCTCTGGGTAGTGCACTGGCTTTGACTCTCTGGTTAGTGCACTGGCTTTGACTCTCTGGTTAGTGCACTGGCTTTGACTCTCTGGTTAGTGCACTGGCTTTGACTCTCTGGTTAGTGCACTGGCTTTGACTCTCTGGTTAGTGCACTGGCTTTGACTCTCTGGTTAGTGCACTGGCTTTGACTCTCTGGTTAGTGCACTGGCTTTGACTCTCTGGTTAGTGCACTGGCTTTGACTCTCTGGTTAGTGCACTGGCTTTGACTCTCTGGTTAGTGCACTGGCTTTGACTCTCTGGTTAGTGCACTGGCTTTGACTCTCTGGTTAGTGCACTGGCTTTGACTCTCTGGTTAGTGCACTGGCTTTGACTCTCTGGTTAGTGCACTGGATTTGACTCTCTGGTTAGTGCACTGGCTTTGACTCTCTGGTTAGTGCACTGGCTTTGACTCTCTGGTTAGTGCACTGGCTTTGACACTCTTTCACTTTCTCTGTCTCTCTGGTTACTGCAATGGCTTTGACACTCTGGTTAGTGCACTGGCTTTGACTTTCTCTCACTTTCTCTGTCTCTCTGGTTAGTGCAATGGATTTGAAACGCTGGTTTGTGTACTGGCTTTGACTCTCTGGTTAGTCCACTGGCTTTGACTCTCTCGTTAGTGCACTGGCTTTGAATCTCTGGTCAGTGCCATGGCTTTGACTCTCTGGTTAGTCCCGTGGCATTGACACTCTGTTTAGTGCCCTGGCTTTGACACTCTGGTTAGTGCCCTGGCTTTGATTACCTGATTAGTGCCCTGGCTTTGATTACCTGATTAGTGCACTGGTTTTGACTCTCTGGTTAGTGCTCTGGCTTTGACTCTCTGGTTAGTGCTCTGGCTTTGACTCTCTGGTTAGTGCACTGGCTTTGACTCTTTGGTTAGTGCCCTGGCTTTGGTTACCTGGTTAGTGCCCTGGCTTTGACTCTCTGGTTAGTGCACTGGCTTTGACTCTCTGGTTAGTGCACTGGCTTTGACTCTCTGGTTAGTGCACTGGCTTTGACTCTCTGGTTAGTGCACTGGCTTTGACTCTCTGGTTAGTGCACTGGCTTTGACACTCTTTCACTTTCTCTGTCTCTCTGGTTACTGCAATGGCTTTGACACTCTGGTTAGTGCACTGGCTTTGACTTTCTCTCACTTTCTCTGTCTCTCTGGTTAGTGCAATGGATTTGAAACGCTGGTTTGTGTACTGGCTTTGACTCTCTGGTTAGTCCACTGGCTTTGACTCTCTGGTTAGTGCACTGGCTTTGAATCTCTGGTCAGTGCCATGGCTTTGACTCTCTGGTTAGTCCCGTGGCATTGACACTCTGTTTAGTGCCCTGGCTTTGACACTCTGGTTAGTGCCCTGGCTTTGATTACCTGATTAGTGCAATGGTTTTGACTATCTGGTTAGTGCACTGACTTTGACTCTCTGGGTAGTGCTCTGGCTTTGACTCTCTGGTTAGTGCTCTGGCTTTGACTCTCTGGTTAGTGCACTGGCTTTGACTCTTTGGTTAGTGCCCTGGCTTTGGTTACCTGGTTAGTGCCCTGGCTTTGACTCTCTGGTTAGTGCGCTTGCTTTGACACTCTGCTTAATGCAATGGTTTTGACTCTCTGCTTAGTGCACTGACTTTGTCTCTCTGGTTAGTGCACTGACTTTGACTCTCTGGTTAGTGCACTGGCTTTGACTCTCTGGTTAGTGCACTGGCTTTGACTCTCTTGTTAGTGCACTGGCTTTGACTCTCTGGTTAGTGCACTGGCTTTGACTCTCTGGTTAGTGCACTGACTTTGACTCTCTGGTTACTGCCCTGGCGTTGAATCTCTGGTAGTGCCCTGGCTTTGACGCTCTGGTTAGTGCACAGGCTATGACTCTCTGGTTAGTGCACTGGCTTTGACTCTCTGGTTAGTGCACTGGCTTGGACTCTCTGGTTAGTGCCCTGGCTTGGACTCTCTGGTTAGTGCCCTGGCTTGGACTCTCTGGTTAGTGCCCTGGCTTGGACTCTCTGGTTAGTGCCCTGGCTTGGACTCTCTGGTTAGTTCCCTGGCTTTGACTCTCTGCTTAGTGCACTGGCTTTGACTCTCTGCTTAGTGCACTGGCTTTGACTCTCTGCTTAGTGCACTGTCTTTGACTCTCTGGTTAGTGCACTGGCTTTGACTCTCTGGTTAGTGCACTGGCTTTGACTCTCTGGTTAGTGCACTGGCTTTGACTCTCTGGTTAGTGCACTGGTTTTGACTCTCTGGTTAGTGCACTGGCTTTGACACTCTTTCACTTTCTCTGTCTCTCTGGTTACTGCAATGGCTTTGACACTCTGGTTAGTGCACTGGCTTTGACTTTCTCTCAATTTCTCTGTCTCTCTGGTTAGTGCAATGGATTTGACACTCTGGTTTGTGCACTGGCTTTGACTCTCTGGTTAGTCCACTGGCTTTGACTCTCTGGTTAGTGCACTGGCTTTGAATCTCTGGTCAGTGCCATGGCTTTGACTCTCTGGTTAGTCCCGTGGCATTGACACTCTGTTTAGTGCCCTGGCTTTGACACTCTGGTTAGTGCCCGGGCTTTGATTATCTGATTAGTGCAATGGTTTTGACTATCTGGTTAGTGCACTGGTTTTGACTCTCTGGTTAGTGCACTGGTTTTGACTCTCTGGTTAGTGCACTGGCTTTGACTCTCTGGTTAGTGCACTGGCTTTGACTCTCTGGTTAGTGCACTGGCTTTGACTCTCTGGTTAGTGCACTGGCTTTGACTCTCTGGTTAGTGCACTGGCTTTGACTCTCTGGTTAGTGCACTGGCTTTGACTCTCTGGTTAGTGCACTGGCTTTGACTCTCTGGTTAGTGCACTGGCTTTGACTCTCTGGTTAGTGCACTGGCTTTGACTCTCTGGTTAGTGCACTGGCTTTGACTCTCTGGTTAGTGCACTGGCTTTGACTCTCTGGTTAGTGCACTGGCTTTGACTCTCTGGTTAGTGCACTGGCTTTGACTCTCTGGTTAGTGCACTGGCTTTGACTCTCTGGTTAGTGCACTGGCTTTGACTCTCTGGTTAGTGCACTGGCTTTGACTCTCTGGTTAGTGCACTGGCTTTGACTCTCTGGTTAGTGCACTGGCTTTGACTCTCTGGTTAGTGCACTGGCTTTGACTCTCTGGTTAGTGCACTGGCTTTGACTCTCTGGTTAGTGCACAGGCTTTGTCTCTCTGGTTAGTGCACTGGCTTTGACTCTGGTTAGTGCAATAGCTTTCACTCTCTCTGGGTAGTGCATTGGCTTTGCCTCTCTGGATTGTGCACTGGCTTTGACTCTCTCGTTAGTTCACTGGCTTTGACTCTCTGTTTAGTGCACTGGCTTTGACTCTGGTTAGTGCACTGGCTTTCACTCTGGTTAGTGCACTGGCTTTGACTCTCTGGTTAGTGCACTGGCTTTGACTCTGGTTAGTGCGCTAGCTTTTACTCTCTCTGGGTAGTGCATTGGCTTTGCCTCTCTCTCTCTCTCTCTCTCTCTCCCTGTTTACTGCATTGTCTTTGACTCTCGCTGTCACTCTGGTTTGTGCACTGTCTTTCACTCTCTCTGGACTGTGCACTGGTTTTGACTTTCTGGTTAGTGCACTGGTTTTGACTTTCTGGTTAGTGCCCTGGCTTTGACTCTCTGGTTGGTGCACTGGCTTTGGCTCTCTGGTAAGTGCACTGGCTTTGACGATTTGGTTAGTGCACTGTCTTTCACTCTCTCTGGATTATGCATTGGCTTTGACTTTCTGGTTCGTGCACTGGCTTTGACTCTCTGGTTAGTGCCCAGGCTTTGACTCTCTGGTTAGTGCCCAGGCTTTGACTCTCTGGTTAGTGCCCAGGCTTTGACTCTCTGGTTAGTGCCCAGGCTTTGACTCTCTGGTTAGTGCCCAGGCTTTGACTCTCTGGTTAGTGCCCAGTCTTTGATTCTCTGGTTAGTGCACTGGCTTTGACTCTCTGGTTAGTGCACTGGCTTTGACTCTCTGGTTAGTGCACTGGCTTTGACTCTCTGGTTAGTGCACTGGCTTCGACTCTCTGGTTAGTGCACTGGCTTCGACTCTCTGGTTAGTGTACTGGCTTCGACTCTCTGGTTAGTGCACTGGCTTTGACTCTCTGGTTAGTGCACTGGCTTTGACTCTCTGGTCAGTGCACTGGCTTTCACTCTGGTTAGTGCACTGGCTTTGTCTCTCTGGTTAGTGCACTGGCTTTGACTCTGGTTAGTGCGCTAGCTTTTACTCTCTCTGGGTAGTGCATTGGCTTTGCCTCTCTCTCTCTCTCTCTCTCTCCCTGGTTACTGCATTGTCTTTGACTCTCGCTGTCACTCTGGTTTGTGCACTGTCTTTCACTCTCTCTGGACTGTGCACTGGTTTTGACTTTCTGGTTAGTGCCCTGGCTTTGACTCTCTGGTTAGTGCCCAGTCTTTGACTCTCTGGTTAGTGCACTGGCTTTGAATCTCTGGGCAGTGCCGTGGCTTTGACTCTCTGGTTAGTGCTCTGGCTTTGACTCTCTGGTTAGTGCACTGGCTTTGACTCTTTGGTTAGGGCCCAGTCTTTGACTCTCTGGTTAGTGTACTGGCTTTGACTCTCTGGTTAGTGCACTGGCTTTGACTCTCTGGGTAGTGCTCTGGCTTTGACTCTCTGGTTAGTGCACTGGCTTTGACACTTTGGTTAGTGCCCTGGCTTTGGTTACCTGGTTAGTGCCCTGGCTTTGACTCTCTGGTTAGTGCGCTTGCTTTGACACTCTGCTTAATGCAATGGTTTTGACTCTCTGCTTAGTGCACTGACTTTGTCTCTCTGGTTAGTGCACTGACTTTGTCTCTCTGGTTAGTGCACTGACTTTGACTCTCTGCTTAGTGCACTGGATTTGACTCTCTGGTTAGTGCACTGGTTTTGACTCTCTGGTTAGTGCACTGGATTTGACTCTCTGGTTAGTGCACTGGCTTTGACTCTCTGGTTAGTGCACTGGCTTGGACTCTCTGGTTAGTGCACTGGCTTTGACTCTCTGGTTAGTGCAATGGAATTGACACTCTGGTTAATGCACTGACTTTGACTCTCTGGTTAATGCACTGACTTTGACTCTCTGGTTACTGTCCTGGCGTTGAATCTCTGGTAGTGCCGTGGCTTTGACTCTCTGGTTAGTGCCGTGGCATTGACTCTCTGGTTAGTGCACAGGCTTTGAATCTCTGGTTAGTTCACTGGCTTTTACTCTGGTTAGTGCACAGGCTTTGACTCTCTGGTTAGTGCCATTGCTTTCACTCTTTGGTTCGTGCCCTGGCTTTGACTCTCTAGTTAGTGCCGTGGCATTGACACTCTGTTTAGTGCCCTGGCTTTGACTCTCTGGTTAGTGCCCTGGCTTTGATTCTCTGGTTAGTGCTCTGGCTTTGACTCTCTGCGCAGTGCTCTGACTTTGACTCTCTGGGTAGTGCACTGGCTTTGACTCTCTGGGTAGTGCACTGGCTTTGACTCTCTGGTTAGTGCACTGGCTTTGACTCTCTGGTTAGAGCACTGGCTTTGACTCTCTGGTTAGTGCACTGGCTTTGACTCTCTGGTTAGTGCACTGGCTTTGACTCTCTGGTTAGTGCACTGGCTTTGACTCTCTGGTTAGTGCACTGGCTTTGACTCTCTGGTTAGTGCACTGGCTTTGACTCTCTGGTTAGTGCACTGGCTTTGACTCTCTGGTTAGTGCACTGGCTTTGACTCTCTGGTTAGTGCACTGGCTTTGACTCTCTGGTTAGTGCACTGGCTTTGACTCTCTGGTTAGTGCACTGGCTTTGACTCTCTGGTTAGTGCACTGGCTTTGACTCTCTGGTTAGTGCACTGGCTTTGACTCTCTGGTTAGTGCACTGGCTTTGACTCTCTGGTTAGTGCACTGGCTTTGACTCTCTGGTTAGTGCACTGGCTTTGACTCTCTGGTTAGTGCACTAGCTTTGACACTCTTTCACTTTCTCTGTCTCTCTGGTTAGTGCAATGGATTTGAAACGCTGGTTTGTGTACTGGCTTTGACTCTCTGGTTAGTCCACTGGCTTTGACTCTCTGGTTAGTGCACTGGCTTTGAATCTCTGGTCAGTGCCATGGCTTTGACTCTCTGGTTAGTCCCGTGGCATTGACACTCTGTTTAGTGCACTGGCGTTGACACTCTGGTTAGTGCCCTGGCTTTGATTACCTGATTAGTGCAATGGTTTTGACTATCTGGTTAGTGCACTGGTTTTGACTCTCTGGTTAGTGCACAGACTTTGACTCTCTGCTTAGTGCACTGACTTTGACTCTCTGGGTAGTGCTCTGGCTTTGACTCTCTGGTTAGTGCACTGGCTTTGACTCTCTGGTTAGTGCACTGGCTTTGACTCTCTGGTTAGTGCACTGGGTTTTACTCTCTGGTTAGTGCACTGGCTTTGACTCTCTGGTTAGTGCACTGGCTTTGACTCTCTGGTTAGTGCACTGGCTTTGACTCTCTGGTTAGTGCACAGGCTTTGTCTCTCTGGTTAGTGCGCTGGCTTTGACTCTGGTTAGTGCAATAGTTTTCACTCTCTCTGGGTAGTGCATTGGCTTTGCCTCTCTGGATTGTGCACTGGCTTTGAATCTCTCGTTAGTTCACTGGCTTTGACTCTCTGGTTAGTGCACTGGCTATGACTCTCTGGTTAGTGCTCTGGCTTTGACTCTCTGGTTAGTGCTCTGGCTTGGACTCTTTGGTTAGTGCCCTGGCTTGGACTCTCTGGTTAGTGCCCTGGCTTGGACCCTCTGGTTAGTGCACTGGCTTTGACTCTCTGGTTAGTGCACTGGCTTTGACTCTCTGGTTAGTGCACAGGCTTTGACTCTTACTGCACTGGCTTTGACTCTCTGCTTAGTGCACTGACTTTGACTCTCTGCTTAGTGCACTGGCTTTGACTCTCTGGTTAGTGCACTGGCTTTGACTCTCTGGTTAGTGCACTGGCTTTGACTCTCTGGTTAGTGCACTGGCTTTGACTCTCTGGTTAGTGCACTGGTTTTGACTCTTTGGTCAGTGCACTGGCTTTGACTCCCTGGTTAGTGCACTGGAATTGACACTCTGGTTAGTGCACTGCGTTTGACACTCTGGTTAATGCACTGACTTTGACTCTCTGGTTACTGCCCTGGCGTTGAATCTCTGGTAGTGCCCTGGCTTTGACGCTCTGGTTAGTGCACAGGCTATGACTCTCTGGTTAGTGCACTGGCTTTGACTCTCTGGTTAGTGCACTGGCTTGGACTCTCTGGTTAGTGCCCTGGCTTGGACTCTCTGGTTAGTGCCCTGGCTTTGACTCTCTCGTTAGTGCACTGGCTTTGACTCTCTGGTTAGTGCACTGGCTTTGACTCTCTGGTTAGTGCACTGGCTTTGACTCTCTGGTTAGTGCACTGGCTTTGACTCTCTGGTTAGTGCACTGGCTTTGACTCTCTGGTTAGTGCACTGGCTTTGACTCCCTGGTTAGTGCACAGGCTTTGTCTCTCTGGTTAGTGCACTGGCTTTGACTCTGGTTAGTGCAATAGCTTTCACTCTCTCTGGGTAGTGCATTGGCTTTGCCTCTCTGGATTGTGCACTGGCTTTGACTCTCTCGTTAGTACACTGGCTTTGACTCTCTGGTTAGTGCACTGGCTATGACTCTCTGGTTAGTGCTCTGGCTTTGACTCTCTGGTTAGTGCCCTGGCTTGGACTCTCTGGTTAGTTCCCTGGCTTTGACTCTCTCGTTAGTGCACTGGCTTTGACTCTCTGCTTAGTGCACTGGCTTTGACTCTCTGCTTAGTGCACTGGCTTTGACTCTCTGGTTAGTGCACTGGCTTTGACTCTCTGGTTAGTGCACTGGCTTTGACTCTCTGGTTAGTTCACTGGCTTTGACTCTCTGGTTAGTGCACTGGCTTTGACTCTCTGGTTAGTGCACTGGCTTTGACTCTCTGGTTAGTGCACTGGCTTTGACTCTCTGGTTAGTGCACTGGCTTTGACTCTCTGGTTAGTGCACTGGCTTTGACTCTCTGGTTAGTGCACTGGCTTTGACTCTCTGGTTAGTGCACTGGCTTTGACTCTCTGGTTAGTGCACTGGCGTTGACTCTCTGGTTAGTGCACTGGCTTTGACTCTCTGGTTAGTGCACTGGCTTTGACTCTCTGGTTAGTGCGCTAGCTTTGACTCTCTCTGGGTAGTGCTTTTGCTTTGCCTCTCTCTCTCTCTCTCTCTCCCTGGTTACTGCATTGTCTTTGACTCTCGCTGTCACTCTGGTTTGTGCACTGTCTTTCACTCTCTCTGGATTGTGCACTGGTTTTGACTTTCTGGTTACTGCACTGGTTTTGACTTTCTGGTTAGTGCACAGGCTATGACTCTCTGGTTAGTGCACTGGCTTTGAGTCTCTGGTTAGTGCACTGGCTTGGACTCTCTGGTTAGTGCCCTGGCTTGGACTCTCTGGTTAGTGCCCTGGCTTGGACTCTCTGGTTAGTGCCCTGGCTTGGACTCTCTGGTTAGTGCCCTGGCTTGGACTCTCTGGTTAGTTCCCTGGCTTTGACTCTCTGCTTAGTGCACTGGCTTTGACTCTCTGCTTAGTGCACTGGCTTTGACTCTCTGCTTAGTGCACTGGCTTTGACTCTTTGGTCAGTGCACTGGCTTTGACTCTCTGGTTAGTGCACTGGAATTGACACTCTGGTTAGTGCACTGCGTTTGACACTCTGGTTAATGCACTGACTTTGACTCTCTGGTTACTGCCCTGGCGTTGAATCTCTGGTAGTGCCCTGGCTTTGACGCTCTGGTTAGTGCACAGGCTATGACTCTCTGGTTAGTGCACTGGCTTTGACTCTCTGGTTAGTGCACTGGCTTGGACTCTCTGGTTAGTGCACTGGCTTGGACTCTCTGGTTAGTGCCCTGGCTTGGACTCTCTGGTTAGTGCCCTGGCTTGGACTCTCTGGTTAGTGCCCTGGCTTGGACTCTCTGGTTAGTGCCCTGGCTTGGACTCTCTGGTTAGTGCCCTGGCTTGGACTCTCTGGTTAGTGCCCTGGCTTGGACTCTCTGGTTAGTGCACTGGCTTTGACTCTCTGGTTAGTGCACTGGCTTTGACTCTCTGGTTAGTGCACTGGCATTGACTCTCTGGTTAGTGCACTGGCTTTGACACTCTTTCACTTTCTCTGTCTCTCTGGTTACTGCAATGGCTTTGACACTCTGGTTTGTGCACTGGCTTTGACTCTCTGGTTAGTCCACTGGCTTTGACTCTCTGGTTAGTGCACTGGCTTTGAATCTCTGGTCAGTGCCATGGCTTTGACTCTCTGGTTAGTCCCGTGGCATTGACACTCTGGTTAGTGCCCTGGCTTTGATTACCTGATTAGTGCAATGGTTTTGACTATCTGGTTAGTGCACTGGTTTTGACTCTCTGGTTAGTGCACTGGCTTTGACTCTCTGGTTAGTGCACTGGCTTTGACTCTCTGGTTAGTGCACTGGCTTTGACTCTCTGGTTAGTGCACTGGCTTTGACTCTCTGGTTAGTGCACTGGTTTTGACTCTCTGGTTAGTGCACTGGCTTTGACTCTCTGGTTAGTGCACTGGCTTTGACTCTCTGGTTAGTGCACTGGCTTTGACTCTCTGGTTAGTGCACTGGCTTTGACTCTCTGGTTAGTGCACTGGCTTTGACTCTCTGGTTAGTGCACTGGCTTTGACTCTCTGGTTAGTGCACAGGCTTTGTCTCTCTGGTTAGTGCACTGGCTTTGACTCTGGTTAGTGCAATAGCTTTCACTCTCTCTGGGTAGTGCATTGGCTTTGCCTCTCTGGATTGTGCACTGGCTTCGACTCTCTCGTTAGTTCACTGGCTTTGACTCTCTGGTTAGTGCACTGGCTATGACTCTCTGGTTAGTGCTCTGGCTTTGACTCTCTGGTTAGTGCTCTGGCTTGGACTCTCTGGTTAGTGCCCTGGCTTGGACTCTCTGGTTAGTGCACTGGCTTTGACTCTCTGGTTAGTGCACTGGCTTTGACTCTCTGGTTAGTGCACAGGCTTTGACTCTTACTGCACTGGCTTTGACTCTCTGCTTAGTGCACTGACTTTGTCTCTCTGGTTAGTGCACTGACTTTGACTCCCTGCTTAGTGCACTGACTTTGAGTCTCTGGGCAGTGCACTGGCTTTGACTCTCCGGTTAGTGCACTGGATTTGACTCTCTGGTTAGTGCACTGCGTTTGACACTCTGGTTAATGCACTGACTTTGACTCTCTGGTTACTGCCCTGGCGTTGAATCTCTGGTAGTGCCCTGGCTTTGACGCTCTGGTTAGTGCACAGGCTATGACTCTCTGGTTAGTGCACTGGCTTTGACTCTCTGGTTAGTGCACTGGCTTGGACTCTCTGGTTAGTGCACTGGCTTGGACTCTCTGGTTAGTGCCCTGGCTTGGACTCTCTGGTTAGTGCCCTGGCTTGGACTCTCTGGTTAGTGCCCTGGCTTGGACTCTCTGGTTAGTGCCCTGGCTTGGACTCTCTGCTTAGTGCACTGGCTTGGACTCTCTGGTTAGTGCACTGGCTTTGACTCTCTGGTTAGTGCACTGGCTTTGACTCTCTGGTTAGTGCACTGGCATTGACTCTCTGGTTAGTGCACTGGCTTTGACACTCTTTCACTTTCTCTGTCTCTCTGGTTACTGCAATGGCTTTGACACTCTGGTTTGTGCACTGGCTTTGACTCTCTGGTTAGTCCACTGGCTATGACTCTCTGGTTAGTGCTCTGGCTTTGACTCTCTGGTTAGTGCTCTGGCTTGGACTCTTTGGTTAGTGCCCTGGCTTGGACTCTCTGGTTAGTGCCCTGGCTTGGACCCTCTGGTTAGTGCACTGGCTTTGACTCTCTGGTTAGTGCACTGGCTTTGACTCTCTGGTTAGTGCACAGGCTTTGACTCTTACTGCACTGGCTTTGACTCTCTGCTTAGTGCACTGACTTTGACTCTCTGCTTAGTGCACTGACTTTGAGTCTCTGGGCAGTGCACTGGCTTTGACTCTCCGGTTAGTGCACTGGATTTGACTCTCCGGTTAGTGCACTGGTTTTGACTCTTTGGTCAGTGCACTGGCTTTGACTCTCTGGTTAGTGCACTGGAATTGACACTCTGGTTAGTGCACTGCGTTTGACACTCTGGTTAATGCACTGACTTTGACTCTCTGGTTACTGCCCTGGCGTTGAATCTCTGGTAGTGCCCTGGCTTTGACGCTCTGGTTAGTGCACAGGCTATGACTCTCTGGTTAGTGCACTGGCTTTGACTCTCCGGTTAGTGCACTGGCTTGGACTCTCTGGTTAGTGCCCTGGCTTGGACTCTCTGGTTAGTGCCCTGGCTTTGACTCTCTCGTTAGTGCACTGGCTTTGACTCTCTGCTTAGTGCACTGGCTTTGACTCTCTGCTTAGTGCACTGGCTTTGACTCTCTGGTTAGTGCACTGGCTTTGACTCTCTGGTTAGTGCACTGGCTTTGACTCTCTGGTTAGTGCACTGGCTTTGACTCTCTGGTTAGTGCACTGGCTTTGACTCTCTGGCTAGTGCACTGGCTTTGACACTGTGGTTAGTGCACTGGCTTTGACTCTCTGGTTAGTGCACTGGCTTCGACTCTCTGGTTAGTGCACTGGCTTTGACTCTCTGGTTAGTGCACTGGCTTTGACTCTCTGGTTAGTGCACTGGCTTTGACTCTCTGGTTAGTGCACTGGCTTTGACTCTCTGGTTAGTGCACTTGCTTTGACTCTCTGGTTAGTGCACTGGCTTTGACTCTCTGGTTAGTGCACTGGCTTTGACTCTCTGGTTAGTGCACTGGCTTTGACTCTCTGGTTAGTGCACTGGCTTTGACTCTCTGGTTAGTGCACTGGCTTTGACTCTCTGGTTAGTGCACTGGCTTTGACTCTATGGTTAGTGCACTGGCTTTGACTCTCTGGTTAGTGCACTGGCTTTGACTCTCTGGTTACTGCATTGTCTTTGACTCTGGTTAGTGCGCTAGCTTTGACTCTCTCTGGGTAGTGCTTTGGCTTTGCCTCTCTCTCTCTCTCTCTCCCTGGTTACTGCATTGTCTTTGACTCTCGGTGTCACTCTGGTTTGTGCACTGTCTTTCACTCTCTCTGGATTGTGCACTGGTTTTGACTTTCTGGTTACTGCACTGGTTTTGACTTTCTGGTTAGTGCACAGGCTATGACTCTCTGGTTAGTGCACTGGCTTTGACTCTCTGGTTAGTGCACTGGCTTGGACTCTCTGGTTAGTGCCCTGGCTTGGACTCTCTGGTTAGTGCCCTGGCTTGGACTCTCTGGTTAGTGCCCTGGCTTGGACTCTCTGGTTAGTGCCCTGGCTTGGACTCTCTGGTTAGTTCCCTGGCTTTGACTCTCTGCTTAGTGCACTGGCTTTGACTCTCTGCTTAGTGCACTGGCTTTGACTCTCTGCTTAGTGCACTGGATTTGACTCTTTGGTCAGTGCACTGGCTTTGACTCTCTGGTTAGTGCACTGGAATTGACACTCTGGTTAGTGCACTGCGTTTGACACTCTGGTTAATGCACTGACTTTGACTCTCTGGTTACTGCCCTGGCGTTGAATCTCTGGTAGTGCCCTGGCTTTGACGCTCTGGTTAGTGCACAGGCTATGACTCTCTGGTTAGTGCACTGGCTTTGACTCTCTGGTTAGTGCACTGGCTTGGACTCTCTGGTTAGTGCACTGGCTTGGACTCTCTGGTTAGTGCCCTGGCTTGGACTCTCTGGTTAGTGCCCTGGCTTGGACTCTCTGGTTAGTGCCCTGGCTTGGACTCTCTGGTTAGTGCCCTGGCTTTGACTCTCTGCTTAGTGCACTGGCTTTGACTCTCTGGTTAGTGCACTGGCTTTGACTCTCTGGTTAGTGCACTGGCTTTGACTCTCTGGTTAGTGCACTGGCATTGACTCTCTGGTTAGTGCACTGGCTTTGACACTCTTTCACTTTCTCTGTCTCTCTGGTTACTGCAATGGCTTTGACACTCTGGTTAGTGCACTGGCTCTGACTTTCTCTCACTTTCTCTGTCTCTCTGGTTAGTGCACTGGCTTTGACACTCTGGTTTGTGCACTGGCTTTGACTCTCTGGTTAGTCCACAGGCTTTGACTCTCTGGTTAGTGCACTGGCTTTGAATCTCTGGTCAGTGCCATGGCTTTGACTCTCTGGTTAGTCCCGTGGCATTGACACTCTGGTTAGTGCCCTGGCTTTGATTACCTGATTAGTGCAATGGTTTTGACTATCTGGTTAGTGCACTGGTTTTGACTCTCTGGTTAGTGCACTGGCTTTGACTCTCTGGTTAGTGCACTGGCTTTGACTCTCTGGTTAGTGCACTGGCTTTGACTCTCTGGTTAGTGCACTGGCTTTGACTCTCTGGTTAGTGCACTGGTTTTGACTCTCTGGTTAGTGCACTGGCTTTGACTCTCTGGTTAGTGCACTGGCTTTGACTCTCTGGTTAGTGCACTGGCTTTGACTCTCTGGTTAGTGCACTGGCTTTGACTCTCTGGTTAGTGCACTGACTTTGACTCTCTGGTTAGTGCACTGGCTTTGACTCTCTGGTTAGTGCACAGGCTTTGTCTCTCTGGTTAGTGCACTGGCTTTGACTCTGGTTAGTGCAATAGCTTTCACTCTCTCTGGGTAGTGCATTGGCTTTGCCTCTCTGGATTGTGCACTGGCTTTGACTCTCTGGTTAGTGCACAGGCTTTGACTCTTACTGCACTGGCTTTGACTCTCTGCTTAGTGCACTGACTTTGTCTCTCTGGTTAGTGCACTGACTTTGACTCTCTGCTTAGTGCACTGACTTTGAGTCTCTGGGCAGTGCACTGGCTTTGACTCTCCGGTTAGTGCACTGGATTTGACTCTCTGGTTAGTGCACTGGCTTTGACTCTCTGGTTAGTGCACTGGTTTTGACTCTTTGGTCAGTGCACTGGCTTTGACTCTCTGGTTAGTGCACTGGAATTGACACTCTGGTTAGTGCACTGCGTTTGACACTCTGGTTAATGCACTGACTTTGACTCTCTCGTTAGTGCACTGGCTTTGACTCTCTGATTAGTGCACTGGCTTTGACTCTCTGGTTAGTGCACTGGCTTTGACACTGTGGTTAGTGCACTGGCTTTGACTCTCTGGTTAGTGCACTGGCTTCGACTCTCTGGTTAGTGCACTGGCTTCGACTCTCTGGTTAGTGCACTGGCTTTGACTCTCTGGTTAGTGCACTGGCTTTGACTCTCTGGTTAGTGCACTGGCTTTGACTCTCTGGTTAGTGCACTGGCTTTGACTCTCTGGTTAGTGCACTGGCTTTGACTCTCTGGTTAGTGCACTGGCTTTGACTCTCTGGTTAGTGCACTGGCTTTGACTCTCTGGTTAGTGCACTGGCTTTGACTCTCTGGTTAGTGCACTGGCTTTGACTCTCTGGTTAGTGCACTGGCTTTGACTCTATGGTTAGTGCACTGGCGTTGACTCTCTGGTTAGTGCACTGGCTTTGACTCTCTGGTTAGTGCACTGGCTTTGACTCTGGTTAGTGCGCTAGCTTTGACTCTCTCTGGGTAGTGCTTTGGCTTTGCCTCTCTCTCTCTCTCTCTCCCTGGTTTCTGCATTGTCTTTGACTCTCGCTGTCTCTCTGGTTAGTGCACTGTCTTTCACTCTCTCTGGATTGTGCACTGGTTTTGACTTTCTGGTTAGTGCACTGGTTTTGACTTTCTGGTTAGTGCACTGGCTTTGACTCTCTGGTTGGTGCACTGGCTTCGGCTCTCTGGTAAGTGCACTGGCTTTGACGATTTGGTTAGTGCACTGTCTTTCACTCTCTCTGGATTATGCATTGGCTTTGACTCTCTGGTTAGTGCCCAGGCTTTGACTATCTGGTTAGTGCCCAGGCTTTGACTCTCTGGTTAGTGCCCAGGCTTTGACTCTCTGGTTAGTGCCCAGGCTTTGACTCTCTGGTTAGTGCCCAGGCTTTGACTCTCTGGTTAGTGCCCAGGCTTTGACTCTCTGGTTAGTGCCCAGGCTTTGACTCTCTGGTTAGTGCCCAGGCTTTGACTCTCTGGTTAGTGCCCAGGCTTTGACTCTCTGGTTAGTGCACTGGCTTTGACTCTCTGGTTAGTGCACTGGCTTTGACTCTCTGGTTAGTGCACTGGCTTCGACTCTCTGGTTAGTGCACTGGCTTTGACTCTCTGGTTAGTGCACTGGCTTTGACTCTCTGGTTAGTGCACTGGCTTTGACTCTCTGGTTAGTGCACTGGCGTTGACTCTATGGTTAGTGCACTGGCTAAGACTCTCTGGTTAGTGCACTGGCTTTGACTCTCTGGTTAGTGCACTGGCTTTGACTCTCTGGTTAGTGCACTGGCTTTGACTCTCTGGTTAGTGCACTGGCTTTGACTCTCTGGTTAGTGCACTGGCGTTGACTCTCTGGTTAGTGCACTGGCGAAGACTCTCTGGTTAGTGCACTGGCTTTGACTCTCTGGTTAGTGCACTGGCTTTGACTCTGGTTAGTGCGCTAGCTTTGACTCTCTCTGGGTAGTGCTTTGGCTTTGCCTCTCTCTCTCTCTCTCTCCCTGGTTACTGCCTTGTCT
This sequence comes from Isurus oxyrinchus, assembly GCA_026770705.1. Classification (NCBI taxonomy): domain Eukaryota; kingdom Metazoa; phylum Chordata; class Chondrichthyes; order Lamniformes; family Lamnidae; genus Isurus; species Isurus oxyrinchus. The sequence continues at coordinate 977,721 of JANJGN010000139.1, read as the reverse complement.
TTGACTCTCGCTGTCACTCTGGTTAGTGCACTGGCTTTGACTCTGGTTAGTGCACTGGCTCTGACTCTCTGGTTAGTGCACTGGCTTTGACTCTCTGGTTAGTGCACTGGCTTTGACTCTGGTTAGTGCAATAGCTTTGACTCTCTCTGGGTAGTGCATTGGCTTTGACTCTCTCTCTCTCCCTGGTTACTGCATTGTCTTTGACTCTCGCTGTCTCTCTGGGTAGTGCACTGTCTTTCACTCTCTGATTAGTGCACCGGAATTGACACTCTGGTTAGAGCACTGTCTTTGACTCTCTGATTAGTGCACTGGAAATGACACTCTGGTTAGTGCACTGGCTTTGACACTCTGAATAGTGCACTGGCTTTGACTTTCTCTCACTTTCTCTGTCTCTCTGGTTAGTGCAATGGATTTGACACTCTGGTTAGTGCACTAGCTTTGACACTCTGAATAGTACACTGGCTTTGACTTTCTCTCACTTTCTCTGTCTCTCTGGTTAGTGCAATGGTTTTGACTCTCTGCGTAGTGCATTGACTTTGACTCTGGTTAGTGCACTGCCTTTGACTCTCTGGTTAGTGCACTGGATTTGACTCTCTGGTTAGTGCACTGGCTTTGACTCTCTGGTTAGTGCACTGGCCTTGACTCTCTAGTAAGCGCACTGGCTTTGACTCTCAGGTTAGTCCAATGGCTTTGACTCTCTGGTTAGTGCACTGGCTTTGACTCTGGTTAGTGCGCTAGCTTTGACTCTCCCTGGTTACTGCATTGGCTTTGCCTCTCGCTGTCTTTCTGGTTAGTGCACTGTCTTTCACTCTCTCTGGATTCTGCACTGGTTTTGACTTTCAGGTTAGTGCACTGGCTTTGACGCTCTGGTTGGTGCACTGGCTTTGGCTCTCTGGTAAGTGCACTGGCTTTGACGCTTTGGTTTGTGCACTGTCTTTCACTCTCTCTGGATTGTGCATTGGCTTTGACTTTCTGGTTCGTGCACAGGCTTTGACTCTCTGGTTGGTTCACTGGCTTTGACTCTCTGGTTAGTGCCCAGGCTTTGACGCTCTGGTTAGTGCACTGGCTTTGACTCTCTGGTTAGTGCAATGGTTTTGACTCTCTGGTTAGTGCACTGACTTTGACTCTCTGGTTAGTGCACTGGCTTTGACTCTGGTTAGTGCACTGGCTCTGACTCTCTGGTTAGTGCACTGGCTTTGACTCTCTGGTTAGTGTACTGGCTTTGACTCTGGTTAGTGCAATAGCTTTGACTCTCTCTGGGTAGTGCATTGGCTTTGACTCTCTCTCTCTCCCTGGTTACTGCATTGTCTTTGACTCTCGCTGTCTCTCTGGGTAGTGCACTGTCTTTCACTCTGATTAGTGCACTGGAATTGACACTCTGGTTAGAGCACTGTCTTTGACTCTCTGATTAGTGCACTGGAAATGACACTCTGGTTAGTGCACTGGCTTTGACACTCTGAATAGTACACTGGCTTTACTTTCTCTCACTTTCTCTGTCTCTCTGGTTAGTGCAATGGATTTGACACTCTGGTTAGTGCACTAGCTTTGACACTCTGAATAGTACACTGGCTTTGACTTTCTCTCACTTTCTCTGTCTCTCTGGTTAGTGCAATGGATTTGACTCTCTGCGTAGTGCATTGACTTTGACTCTCTGGTTAGTGAACTGGATTTGACTCTCTGGTTAGTGCACTGGAATTGACACTCTGGTTAGTGCACTGGCTTTGATTACCTGGTTAGTGCAATGGTTTTGACTACCTGGTTAGTGCACTGGTTTTGACTCTTACTGCACTGGCTTTGACTCTCTGCTTAGTGCACTGACTTTGTCTCTCTGGTTGGTGCACTGGCTTTGACTTTCTGGTTGGTGCACTGGATTTGACTCTCTGGTTAGTGCACTGGCTTTGACTCTCTGGTTACTGCCCTGGCGTTGGATCTCTGGTAGTGCCCTGGCTTTGACGCTCTGGTTAGTGCACAGGCTATGACTCTCTGGTTAGTGCACTGGCTTTGACTCTCTGGTTAGTGCACTGGCTTGGACTCTCTGGTTAGTGCCCTGGCTTGGACTGTCTGGTTAGTGCCCTGGCTTGGACTGTCTGGTTAGTGCCCTGGCTTGGACTCTCTGGTTAGTGCCCTGGCTTGGACTCTCTGGTTAGTGCCCTGGCTTGGACTCTCTCGTTAGTGCACTGGCTTTGACTCTCTGCTTAGTGCTCTGGCTTTGACTCTCTGCTTAGTGCACTGGCTTTGACTCTCTGGTTAGTGCACTGGCTTTGACTCTCTGGTTAGTGCACTGGCTTTGACTCTCTGGTTAGTGCACTGGCTTTGACACTCTTTCACTTTCTCTGTCTCTCTGGTTACTGCAATGGCTTTGACACTCTGGTTTGTGCACTGGCTTTGACTCTCTGGTTAGTCCACTGGCTTTGACTCTCTGGTTAGTGCACTGGCTTTGAATCTCTGGTCAGTGCCATGGCTTTGACTCTCTGGTTAGTCCCGTGGCATTGACACTCTGGTTAGTGCCCTGGCTTTGATTACCTGATTAGTGCAATGGTTTTGACTATCTGGTTAGTGCACTGGTTTTGACTCTCTGGTTAGTGCACTGGCTTTGACTCTCTGGTTAGTGCACTGGCTTTGACTCTCTGGTTAGTGCACTGGCTTTGACTCTCTGGTTAGTGCACTGGCTTTGATTACCTGGTTAGTGCACTGGTTTTGACTCTCTGGTTAGTGCACTGGCTTTGACTCTCTGGTTAGTGCACTGGCTTTGACTCTCTGGTTAGTGCACTGGCTTTGACTCTCTGGTTAGTGCACTGGCTTTGACTCTCTGGTTAGTGCACTGGCTTTGACTCTCTGGTTAGTGCACAGGCTTTGTCTCTCTGGTTAGTGCACTGGCTTTGACTCTGGTTAGTGCAATAGCTTTCACTCTCTCTGGGTAGTGCATTGGCTTTGCCTCTCTGGATTGTGCACTGGCTTCGACTCTCTCGTTAGTTCACTGGCTTTGACTCTCTGGTTAGTGCACTGGCTATGACTCTCTGGTTAGTGCTCTGGCTTTGACTCTCTGGTTAGTGCTCTGGCTTGGACTCTCTGGTTAGTGCCCTGGCTTGGACTCTCTGGTTAGTGCACTGGCTTTGACTCTCTGGTTAGTGCACTGGCTTTGACTCTCTGGTTAGTGCACAGGCTTTGACTCTTACTGCACTGGCTTTGACTCTCTGCTTAGTGCACTGACTTTGTCTCTCTGGTTAGTGCACTGACTTTGACTCCCTGCTTAGTGCACTGACTTTGAGTCTCTGGGCAGTGCACTGGCTTTGACTCTCCGGTTAGTGCACTGGATTTGACTCTCTGGTTAGTGCACTGCGTTTGACACTCTGGTTAATGCACTGACTTTGACTCTCTGGTTACTGCCCTGGCGTTGAATCTCTGGTAGTGCCCTGGCTTTGACGCTCTGGTTAGTGCACAGGCTATGACTCTCTGGTTAGTGCACTGGCTTTGACTCTCTGGTTAGTGCACTGGCTTGGACTCTCTGGTTAGTGCACTGGCTTGGACTCTCTGGTTAGTGCCCTGGCTTGGACTCTCTGGTTAGTGCCCTGGCTTGGACTCTCTGGTTAGTGCCCTGGCTTGGACCCTCTGGTTAGTGCACTGGCTTTGACTCTCTGGTTAGTGCACTGGCTTTGACTCTCTGCTTAGTGCACTGACTTTGAGTCTCTGGGCAGTGCACTGGCTTTGACTCTCTGGTTAGTGCTCTGGCTTGGACTCTTTGGTTAGTGCCCTGGCTTGGACTCTCTGGTTAGTGCCCTGGCTTGGACCCTCTGGTTAGTGCACTGGCTTTGACTCTCTGGTTAGTGCACTGGCTTTGACTCTCTGGTTAGTGCACAGGCTTTGACTCTTACTGCACTGGCTTTGACTCTCTGCTTAGTGCACTGACTTTGACTCTCTGCTTAGTGCACTGACTTTGAGTCTCTGGGCAGTGCACTGGCTTTGACTCTCCGGTTAGTGCACTGGATTTGACTCTCCGGTTAGTGCACTGGTTTTGACTCTTTGGTCAGTGCACTGGCTTTGACTCTCTGGTTAGTGCACTGGAATTGACACTCTGGTTAGTGCACTGCGTTTGACACTCTGGTTAATGCACTGACTTTGACTCTCTGGTTACTGCCCTGGCGTTGAATCTCTGGTAGTGCCCTGGCTTTGACGCTCTGGTTAGTGCACAGGCTATGACTCTCTGGTTAGTGCACTGGCTTTGACTCTCCGGTTAGTGCACTGGCTTGGACTCTCTGGTTAGTGCCCTGGCTTTGACTCTCTCGTTAGTGCACTGGCTTTGACTCTCTGCTTAGTGCACTGGCTTTGACTCTCTGCTTAGTGCACTGGCTTTGACTCTCTGGTTAGTGCACTGGCTTTGACTCTCTGGTTAGTGCACTGGCTTTGACTCTCTGGTTAGTGCACTGGCTTTGACTCTCTGGTTAGTGCACTGGCTTTGACTCTCTGGTTAGTGCACTGGCTTTGACTCTCTGGCTAGTGCACTGGCTTTGACACTGTGGTTAGTGCACTGGCTTTGACTCTCTGGTTAGTGCACTGGCTTCGACTCTCTGGTTAGTGCACTGGCTTTGACTCTCTGGTTAGTGCACTGGCTTTGACTCTCTGGTTAGTGCACTGGCTTTGACTCTCTGGTTAGTGCACTGGCTTTGACTCTCTGGTTAGTGCACTTGCTTTGACTCTCTGGTTAGTGCACTGGCTTTGACTCTCTGGTTAGTGCACTGGCTTTGACTCTCTGGTTAGTGCACTGGCTTTGACTCTCTGGTTAGTGCACTGGCTTTGACTCTCTGGTTAGTGCACTGGCTTTGACTCTCTGGTTAGTGCACTGGCTTTGACTCTCTGGTTAGTGCACTGGCGTTGACTCTATGGTTAGTGCACTGGCTTTGACTCTCTGGTTAGTGCACTGGCTTTGACTCTCTGGTTACTGCATTGTCTTTGACTCTGGTTAGTGCGCTAGCTTTGACTCTCTCTGGGTAGTGCTTTGGCTTTGCCTCTCTCTCTCTCTCTCTCCCTGGTTACTGCATTGTCTTTGACTCTCGGTGTCACTCTGGTTTGTGCACTGTCTTTCACTCTCTCTGGATTGTGCACTGGTTTTGACTTTCTGGTTACTGCACTGGTTTTGACTTTCTGGTTAGTGCACAGGCTATGACTCTCTGGTTAGTGCACTGGCTTTGACTCTCTGGTTAGTGCACTGGCTTGGACTCTCTGGTTAGTGCCCTGGCTTGGACTCTCTGGTTAGTGCCCTGGCTTGGACTCTCTGGTTAGTGCCCTGGCTTGGACTCTCTGGTTAGTGCCCTGGCTTGGACTCTCTGGTTAGTTCCCTGGCTTTGACTCTCTGCTTAGTGCACTGGCTTTGACTCTCTGCTTAGTGCACTGGCTTTGACTCTCTGCTTAGTGCACTGGATTTGACTCTTTGGTCAGTGCACTGGCTTTGACTCTCTGGTTAGTGCACTGGAATTGACACTCTGGTTAGTGCACTGCGTTTGACACTCTGGTTAATGCACTGACTTTGACTCTCTGGTTACTGCCCTGGCGTTGAATCTCTGGTAGTGCCCTGGCTTTGACGCTCTGGTTAGTGCACAGGCTATGACTCTCTGGTTAGTGCACTGGCTTTGACTCTCTGGTTAGTGCACTGGCTTGGACTCTCTGGTTAGTGCACTGGCTTGGACTCTCTGGTTAGTGCCCTGGCTTGGACTCTCTGGTTAGTGCCCTGGCTTGGACTCTCTGGTTAGTGCCCTGGCTTGGACTCTCTGGTTAGTGCCCTGGCTTTGACTCTCTGCTTAGTGCACTGGCTTTGACTCTCTGGTTAGTGCACTGGCTTTGACTCTCTGGTTAGTGCACTGGCTTTGACTCTCTGGTTAGTGCACTGGCATTGACTCTCTGGTTAGTGCACTGGCTTTGACACTCTTTCACTTTCTCTGTCTCTCTGGTTACTGCAATGGCTTTGACACTCTGGTTAGTGCACTGGCTCTGACTTTCTCTCACTTTCTCTGTCTCTCTGGTTAGTGCACTGGCTTTGACACTCTGGTTTGTGCACTGGCTTTGACTCTCTGGTTAGTCCACAGGCTTTGACTCTCTGCTTAGTGCACTGGCTTTGAATCTCTGGTCAGTGCCATGGCTTTGACTCTCTGGTTAGTCCCGTGGCATTGACACTCTGGTTAGTGCCCTGGCTTTGATTACCTGATTAGTGCAATGGTTTTGACTATCTGGTTAGTGCACTGGTTTTGACTCTCTGGTTAGTGCACTGGCTTTGACTCTCTGGTTAGTGCACTGGCTTTGACTCTCTGGTTAGTGCACTGGCTTTGACTCTCTGGTTAGTGCACTGGCTTTGACTCTCTGGTTAGTGCACTGGTTTTGACTCTCTGGTTAGTGCACTGGCTTTGACTCTCTGGTTAGTGCACTGGCTTTGACTCTCTGGTTAGTGCACTGGCTTTGACTCTCTGGTTAGTGCACTGGCTTTGACTCTCTGGTTAGTGCACTGACTTTGACTCTCTGGTTAGTGCACTGGCTTTGACTCTCTGGTTAGTGCACAGGCTTTGTCTCTCTGGTTAGTGCACTGGCTTTGACTCTGGTTAGTGCAATAGCTTTCACTCTCTCTGGGTAGTGCATTGGCTTTGCCTCTCTGGATTGTGCACTGGCTTTGACTCTCTGGTTAGTGCACAGGCTTTGACTCTTACTGCACTGGCTTTGACTCTCTGCTTAGTGCACTGACTTTGTCTCTCTGGTTAGTGCACTGACTTTGACTCTCTGCTTAGTGCACTGACTTTGAGTCTCTGGGCAGTGCACTGGCTTTGACTCTCCGGTTAGTGCACTGGATTTGACTCTCTGGTTAGTGCACTGGCTTTGACTCTCTGGTTAGTGCACTGGTTTTGACTCTTTGGTCAGTGCACTGGCTTTGACTCTCTGGTTAGTGCACTGGAATTGACACTCTGGTTAGTGCACTGCGTTTGACACTCTGGTTAATGCACTGACTTTGACTCTCTCGTTAGTGCACTGGCTTTGACTCTCTGATTAGTGCACTGGCTTTGACTCTCTGGTTAGTGCACTGGCTTTGACACTGTGGTTAGTGCACTGGCTTTGACTCTCTGGTTAGTGCACTGGCTTCGACTCTCTGGTTAGTGCACTGGCTTCGACTCTCTGGTTAGTGCACTGGCTTTGACTCTCTGGTTAGTGCACTGGCTTTGACTCTCTGGTTAGTGCACTGGCTTTGACTCTCTGGTTAGTGCACTGGCTTTGACTCTCTGGTTAGTGCACTGGCTTTGACTCTCTGGTTAGTGCACTGGCTTTGACTCTCTGGTTAGTGCACTGGCTTTGACTCTCTGGTTAGTGCACTGGCTTTGACTCTCTGGTTAGTGCACTGGCTTTGACTCTATGGTTAGTGCACTGGCGTTGACTCTCTGGTTAGTGCACTGGCTTTGACTCTCTGGTTAGTGCACTGGCTTTGACTCTGGTTAGTGCGCTAGCTTTGACTCTCTCTGGGTAGTGCTTTGGCTTTGCCTCTCTCTCTCTCTCTCTCCCTGGTTTCTGCATTGTCTTTGACTCTCGCTGTCTCTCTGGTTAGTGCACTGTCTTTCACTCTCTCTGGATTGTGCACTGGTTTTGACTTTCTGGTTAGTGCACTGGTTTTGACTTTCTGGTTAGTGCACTGGCTTTGACTCTCTGGTTGGTGCACTGGCTTCGGCTCTCTGGTAAGTGCACTGGCTTTGACGATTTGGTTAGTGCACTGTCTTTCACTCTCTCTGGATTATGCATTGGCTTTGACTCTCTGGTTAGTGCCCAGGCTTTGACTATCTGGTTAGTGCCCAGGCTTTGACTCTCTGGTTAGTGCCCAGGCTTTGACTCTCTGGTTAGTGCCCAGGCTTTGACTCTCTGGTTAGTGCCCAGGCTTTGACTCTCTGGTTAGTGCCCAGGCTTTGACTCTCTGGTTAGTGCCCAGGCTTTGACTCTCTGGTTAGTGCCCAGGCTTTGACTCTCTGGTTAGTGCACTGGCTTTGACTCTCTGGTTAGTGCACTGGCTTTGACTCTCTGGTTAGTGCACTGGCTTCGACTCTCTGGTTAGTGCACTGGCTTTGACTCTCTGGTTAGTGCACTGGCTTTGACTCTCTGGTTAGTGCACTGGCTTTGACTCTCTGGTTAGTGCACTGGCGTTGACTCTATGGTTAGTGCACTGGCTAAGACTCTCTGGTTAGTGCACTGGCTTTGACTCTCTGGTTAGTGCACTGGCTTTGACTCTCTGGTTAGTGCACTGGCTTTGACTCTCTGGTTAGTGCACTGGCTTTGACTCTCTGGTTAGTGCACTGGCGTTGACTCTCTGGTTAGTGCACTGGCGAAGACTCTCTGGTTAGTGCACTGGCTTTGACTCTCTGGTTAGTGCACTGGCTTTGACTCTGGTTAGTGCGCTAGCTTTGACTCTCTCTGGGTAGTGCTTTGGCTTTGCCTCTCTCTCTCTCTCTCCCTGGTTACTGCATTGTCTTTGACTCTCGCTGTCACTCTGGTTAGTGCACTGGCTTTGACTCTGGTTAGTGCACTGGCTCTGACTCTCTGGTTAGTGCACTGGCTTTGACTCTCTGGTTAGTGCACTGGCTTTGACTCTGGTTAGTGCAATAGCTTTGACTCTCTCTGGGTAGTGCATTGGCTTTGACTCTCTCTCTCTCCCTGGTTACTGCATTGTCTTTGACTCTCGCTGTCTCTCTGGGTAGTGCACTGTCTTTCACTCTCTGATTAGTGCACCGGAATTGACACTCTGGTTAGAGCACTGTCTTTGACTCTCTGATTAGTGCACTGGAAATGACACTCTGGTTAGTGCACTGGCTTTGACACTCTGAATAGTGCACTGGCTTTGACTTTCTCTCACTTTCTCTGTCTCTCTGGTTAGTGCAATGGATTTGACACTCTGGTTAGTGCACTAGCTTTGACACTCTGAATAGTACACTGGCTTTGACTTTCTCTCACTTTCTCTGTCTCTCTGGTTAGTGCAATGGTTTTGACTCTCTGCGTAGTGCATTGACTTTGACTCTGGTTAGTGCACTGCCTTTGACTCTCTGGTTAGTGCACTGGATTTGACTCTCTGGTTAGTGCACTGGCTTTGACTCTCTGGTTAGTGCACTGGCCTTGACTCTCTAGTAAGCGCACTGGCTTTGACTCTCAGGTTAGTCCAATGGCTTTGACTCTCTGGTTAGTGCACTGGCTTTGACTCTGGTTAGTGCGCTAGCTTTGACTCTCCCTGGTTACTGCATTGGCTTTGCCTCTCGCTGTCTTTCTGGTTAGTGCACTGTCTTTCACTCTCTCTGGATTCTGCACTGGTTTTGACTTTCAGGTTAGTGCACTGGCTTTGACGCTCTGGTTGGTGCACTGGCTTTGGCTCTCTGGTAAGTGCACTGGCTTTGACGCTTTGGTTTGTGCACTGTCTTTCACTCTCTCTGGATTGTGCATTGGCTTTGACTTTCTGGTTCGTGCACAGGCTTTGACTCTCTGGTTGGTTCACTGGCTTTGACTCTCTGGTTAGTGCCCAGGCTTTGACGCTCTGGTTAGTGCACTGGCTTTGACTCTCTGGTTAGTGCAATGGTTTTGACTCTCTGGTTAGTGCACTGACTTTGACTCTCTGGTTAGTGCACTGGCTTTGACTCTGGTTAGTGCACTGGCTCTGACTCTCTGGTTAGTGCACTGGCTTTGACTCTCTGGTTAGTGTACTGGCTTTGACTCTGGTTAGTGCAATAGCTTTGACTCTCTCTGGGTAGTGCATTGGCTTTGACTCTCTCTCTCTCCCTGGTTACTGCATTGTCTTTGACTCTCGCTGTCTCTCTGGGTAGTGCACTGTCTTTCACTCTGATTAGTGCACTGGAATTGACACTCTGGTTAGAGCACTGTCTTTGACTCTCTGATTAGTGCACTGGAAATGACACTCTGGTTAGTGCACTGGCTTTGACACTCTGAATAGTACACTGGCTTTACTTTCTCTCACTTTCTCTGTCTCTCTGGTTAGTGCAATGGATTTGACACTCTGGTTAGTGCACTAGCTTTGACACTCTGAATAGTACACTGGCTTTGACTTTCTCTCACTTTCTCTGTCTCTCTGGTTAGTGCAATGGATTTGACTCTCTGCGTAGTGCATTGACTTTGACTCTCTGGTTAGTGAACTGGATTTGACTCTCTGGTTAGTGCACTGGAATTGACACTCTGGTTAGTGCACTGGCTTTGATTACCTGGTTAGTGCAATGGTTTTGACTACCTGGTTAGTGCACTGGTTTTGACTCTTACTGCACTGGCTTTGACTCTCTGCTTAGTGCACTGACTTTGTCTCTCTGGTTGGTGCACTGGCTTTGACTTTCTGGTTGGTGCACTGGATTTGACTCTCTGGTTAGTGCACTGGCTTTGACTCTCTGGTTACTGCCCTGGCGTTGAATCTCTGGTAGTGCCCTGGCTTTGACGCTCTGGTTAGTGCACAGGCTATGACTCTCTGGTTAGTGCACTGGCTTTGACTCTCTGGTTAGTGCACTGGCTTGGACTCTCTGGTTAGTGCCCTGGCTTGGACTGTCTGGTTAGTGCCCTGGCTTGGACTGTCTGGTTAGTGCCCTGGCTTGGACTCTCTGGTTAGTGCCCTGGCTTGGACTCTCTGGTTAGTGCCCTGGCTTGGACTCTCTCGTTAGTGCACTGGCTTTGACTCTCTGCTTAGTGCTCTGGCTTTGACTCTCTGCTTAGTGCACTGGCTTTGACTCTCTGGTTAGTGCACTGGCTTTGACTCTCTGGTTAGTGCACTGGCTTTGACTCTCTGGTTAGTGCACTGGCTTTGACTCTCTCGTTAGTGCACTGGCTTTGACTCTCTGGTTAGTGCACTGGCTTTGACTCTCTGGTTAGTGCACTGGCTTTGACTCTCTGGTTAGTGCACTGGCTTTGACACGGTGGTTAGTGCACTGGCTTTGACTCTCTGGTTAGTGCACTGGCTTCGACTCTCTGGTTAGTGCAGTGGCTTTGACTCTCTGGTTAGTGCACTGGCTTTGACTCTCTGGTTAGTGCACTGGCTTTGACTCTCTGGTTAGAGCACTGGCTTTGACTCTCTGGTTAGTGCACTGGCTTTGACTCTCTGGTTAGTGCACTGGCTTTGACTCTCTGGTTAGTGCACTGGCTTTGACTTTCTGGTGAGTGCACTGGCTTTGACTCTCTGGTTAGTGCACTGGCTTTGTCTCTCTGGTTAGTGCACTGGCTTTGACTCTCTGGTTAGTGCACTGGCTTTGACTCTCTGGTTAGTGCACTGGCTTTGACTCTCTGGTTAGTGCACTGGCTTTGACTCTCTGGTTAGTGCACTGGCTTTGACTCTCTGGTTAGTGCACTGGCTTTGACTCTCTGGTTAGTGCACTGGCTTTGACTCTCTGGTTAGTGCACTGGCTTTGACTCTCTGGTTAGTGCATGGCGTTGACTCTCTGGTTAGTGCACTGGCGTTGACTCTCTGGTTAGTGCACTGGCGTTGACTCTCTGGTTAGTGCACTGGCGTTGACTCTCTGGTTAGTGCACTGGCTTTGACTCTCTGGTTAGTGCACTGGCTTTGACGCTCTGGTTAGTGCACTGGCTTTGACTCTCTGGTTAGTGCACTGGCTTTGACTCTGGTTAGTGCGCTAGCTTTGACTCTCTCTGGGTAGTGCTTTGGCTTTGCCTCTCTCTCTCTCTCTCTTCCTGGTTACAGCATTGTCTTTGACTCTCGCTGTCACTCTGGTTTGTGCACTGTCTTTCACTCTCTCTGGATTGTGCACTGGTTTTGACTTTCTGGTTAGTGCACTGGTTTTGACTTTCTGGTTAGTGCACTGGTTTTGACTTTCTGGTTAGTGCACTGGCTTTGACTCTCTGGTTGGTGCACTGGCTTTGGCTCTCTGATAAGTGCACTGGCTTTGACGATTTGGTTAGTGCACTGTCTTTCACTCTCTCTGGATTATGCATTGGCTTTGACTTTCTGGTTCGTGCACTGGCTTTGACTCTCTGGTTAGTGCCCAGGCTTTGACTCTCTGGTTAGTGCCCAGGCTTTGACTCTCTGGTTAGTGCCCAGGCTTTGACTCTCTGGTTAGTGCCCAGGCTTTGACTCTCTGGTTAGTGCCCAGGCTTTGACTCTCTGGTTAGTGCACTGGCTTTGACTCTCTGGTTAGTGCACTGGCTTTGACTCTCTGATTAGTGCCCTGGAATTGACACTCTGGTTAGTGCACTGGCGTTGACACTCTGAATAGTACACTGGCTTTGACTTTTTCTCACTTTCTCTGTCTCTCTGGTTAGTGCAATGGATTTGACACTCTGGTTAGTGCACTGGCTTTGACTCACTGCTTAGTGCATTGAATTTGACTCTCTGCTTAGTGCACAGGCTTTGACTCTCTGGTTAGTGCCGTGGCATTGACACTCTGTTTAGTGCCCTGGCTTTGACTCTCTATTTAGTGCCCTGGCTTTGACTCTCTGTTTAGTGCCCTGGCTTTGACTCTCTGGTTAGTGCACAGGCTTTGAATCTCTGGTTAGTTCACTGGCTTTTACTCTGGTTAGTGCACAGGCTTTGACTCTCTGGTTAGTGCCATTGCTTTCACTCTTTAGTTCGTGCACTGGCTTTGAATCTCTAGTTAGTGCTGTGGCATTGACACTCTGTTTAGTGCCCTGGCTTTGACTCTCTGGTTAGTGCCCTGGCTTTGAATCTCTGGTTCGTGCTCTGGCTTTGACTCTCTGCGTAGTGCTCTGACTTTGACTCTCTGGGTAGTGCACTGGCTTTGACTCTCTGGGTAGTGCACTGGCTTTGACTCTCTGGGTAGTGCACTGGCTTTGACTCTCTGGGTAGTGCACTGGCTTTGACTCTCTGGTTAGTGCACTGGGTTTGACTCTCTGGTTAGTGCACTGGTTTTGACTCTCTGGTTAGTGCACTGGCTTTGACACTCATTCACTTTCTCTGTCTCTCTGGTTACTGCAATGGCTTTGACACTCTGGTTAGTGCACTGGCTTTGACTTTCTCTCACTTTCTCTGTCTCTCTGGTTAGTGCAATGGATTTGACACTCTGGTTTGTGCACTGGCTTTGACTCTCTGGTTAGTCCACTGGCTTTGACTCTCTGGTTAGTCCACTGGCTTTGACTCTCTGGTTAGTGCCGTGGCTTTGACTCTCTGGTTAGTGCCGTGGCATTGACACTCTGTTTAGTGCCCTGGCTTTGACTCTCTATTTAGTGCCCTGGCTTTGACTCTCTGTTTAGTGCCCTGGCTTTGACTCTCTGTTTAGTGCCCTGGCTTTGACTCTCTGGTTAGTGCACAGGCTTTGAATCTCTGGTTAGATCACTGGCTTTTACTCTGGTTAGTGCACAGGCTTTGACTCTCTGGTTAGTGCCATTGCTTTCACTCTTTGGTTCGTGCACTGGATTTGAATCTCTAGTTAGTGCCGTGGCATTGACACTCTGTTTAGTGCCCTGGCTTTGACTCTCTGGTTAGTGCCCTGGCTTTGAATCTCTGGTTAGTGTTCTGGATTTGACTCTCTGCGTAGTGCTCTGAATTTGACTCTCTGGGTAGTGCACTGGCTTTGACTCTCTGGTTAGTGCACTGGCTTTGACTCTCTGGTTAGTGCACTGGGATGACTCTCTGGTTAGTGCACTGGTTTTGACTCTCTGGTTAGTGCACTGGTTTTGACTCTCTGGTTAGTGCACAGACTTTGACTCTCTGCTTAGTGCACTGAATTTGACTCTCTGGGTAGTGCTCTGGCTTTGACTCTCTGGTTAGTGCACTGGCTTTGACTCTTTGGTTCGTGCCCTGGCTTTGGTTACCTGGTTATTGCCCTGGATTTGACTCTCTGGTTAGTGCGCTTGCTTTGACACTCTGCTTAATGCAATGGTTTTGACTCTCTGCTTAGTGCACTGGTTTTGACTCTTAATGCACTGGCTTTGACTCTCTGGTTAGTGCACTGGCTTTGACTCTGGTTAGTGCACTGGCTTTGACTCTGGTTAGTGCACTGGCTCTGACTCTCTGGTTAGTGCACTGGCTTTGACTCTCTGGTTAGTGCACTGGCTTTGACTCTGGTTAGTGCAATAGCTTTGACTCTCTCTGGGTAGTGCATTGGCTTTGTCTCTCTCTCTCTTCCTGGTTACTGCATTGTCTTCGGCTCTCGCTGTCTCTCTAGGTAGTGCACTGTCTTTCACTCTCTGATTAGTGCACTGGAAATGACACTCTGGTTAGAGCACTGTCTTTGACACTCTGAATAGTACACTGGCTTTGACTTTCTCTCACTTTCTCTGTCTCTCTGGTTAGTGCAAAGGATTTGACTCTCTGCGTAGTGCATTGACTTTGACTCTCTGGTTAGTGCACTGCCTTTGACTCTCTGGTTAGTGCACTGCCTTTGACTCTCTGGTTAGTGCACTGCCTTTGACTCTCTGGTTAGTGCACTGGATTTGACTCTCTGGTTAGTGCACTGGCTTTGACTCTCTGGTTAGTTCGCTGGCTTTGACTCTCTGGTTAGTGCACTGGCTTTGACTCTCTGGTTAGTGCACTGGCTTTGACTCTCTAGTTAGCGCACTGGCTTTGACTCTCTGGTTAGTCCAATGGCTTTGACTCTCTGGTTAGTGCACAGGCTTTGACTCTCTGGTTAGTGCACTGGCTTTGACTCTGGTTCGTGCGCTAGCTTTGACTCTCTCTGGGTAGTGCATTGGCTTTGCCTCTCTCTCTCTCTCTCCCTGGTTACTGCATTGTCTTTGACTCTCGCTGTCTTTCTGGTTAGTGCACTGTCTTTCACTCTCTGGATTGTGCACTGGTTTTGACTTTCAGGTTAGTGCACTGGCTTTGACTCTCTGGTTGGTGCACTGGCTTAGGCTCTCTGGTAAGTGCACTGGCTTTGACGCTTTGGTTAGTGCACTGTCTTTCACTCTCTCTGGATTGTGCATTGGCTTTGACTTTCTGGTTGGTGCACTGGCTTTGACTCTCTGGTTAGTTCACTGGCTTTGACTCTCTGGTTAGTTCACTGGCTTTGACGCTCTGGTTAGTGCACTGGCTTTGACTCTCTCGTTAGTGCACTGGCTTTGACTCTCTGGTTAGTGCACTGGCTTTGACTCTCTGGTTAGTGCACTGGCTTTGACTCTCTGGTTAGTGCACTGGCTTTGACTCTCTGGTTAGTGCACTGGCTTTGACTCTGGTTAGTGCACTGGCTCTGACTCTCTGGTTAGTGCACTGGCTTTGACTCTCTGGTTAGTGCACTGGCTTTGACTCTGGTTAGTGCAATAGCTTTGACTCTCTCTGGGTAGTGCATTGGATTTGACTCTCTCTCTCTCCCTGGTTACTGCATTGTCTTTGACTCTCGCTGTCTCTCTGGGTAGTGCACTGTCTTTCACTCTGATTAGTGCACTGGAATTGACACTCTGGTTAGAGCACTGTCTTTGACTCTCTGATTAGTGCACTGGAAATGACACTCTGGTTAGTGCACTGGCTTTGACACTCTGAATAGTGCACTGGCTTTGACTTTCTCTCACTTTCTCTGTCTCTCTGGTTAGTGCAATGTTTTTGACTCTCTGCGTAGTGCATTGACTTTGACTCTGGTTAGTGCACTGCCTTTGACTCTCCGGTTAGTGCACTGGCTTTGGCTCTCTGGTTAGTTCGCTGGCTTTGACTCTTTGGTCAGTGCACTGGCTTTGACTCTCTGGTTAGTGCACTGGCTTTGACTCTCTGGTTAGTGCACTGGCATTGACTCTCTGGTTAGTGCACTGGCTTTGACTCTCTAGTTAGCGCACTGGCTTTGACTCTCTGGTTAGTGCCATGGCTTTGACTCTCTGGTTAGTGCACTGGCTTTGACTCTCTGGTTAGTGCACTGGCTTTGACTCTCTCTGGGTAGTGCATTGGCTTTGACTCTGTCTCTCCCTCTCTCCCTGGTTACTGCATTGTCTTTGACTCTCGCTGTCTCTCTGGTTAGTGCACTGGCTTTGACTCTCTGGTTAGTGCACTGGCTTTGACTCTCTGGTTAGTGCCCGCGCTTTGACTCTCTGGTTAGTGCTCTGGCTTTGACTCTCTGGTTAGTGCACTGGCTTTGACTCTCTCTGGGTAGTGCATTGGCTTTGACTCTGTCTCTCCCTCTCTCCCTGGTTACTGCATTGTCTTTGACTCTCGCTGTCTCTCTGGTTAGTGCACTGGCTTTGACTCTCTGGTTAGTGCACTGGCTTTGACTCAGTGGTTAGTGCAATGGCTTTGAATCTCTGGTTAGTTCACAGGCTTTTACTCTGGTTAGTGCGCAGGCTTTGACTCTCTGGTTAGTGCCCTTGCTTTGATTCTCTGGTTAGTGCCCGGGCTGTGACTCTCTGGTTTTTGCCCTGCCTTTGACTATCTGGTTTGCGCACTCGCTTTGACTCTCTGGTTAGTGCACAGGCTTTGACTTTCTCTCACTTTCTCTGTCTCTCTGGTTAGTGCAATGGATTTGACACTCTGTTTAGTGCACTGGCTTTGACTCTCTGGTTCGTGCACTGGCTTTGACTCTCTGGTTAGTGCACTGGATTTGACTCTCTAGTTAGTGCACTGGCTTTGACTCTCTGGTTAGTGCACTGGAATTGACACTCTGGTTAGTGCACTGGCTTTGACTCTCTGGTTAGTGCACTGGCTTTGATTACCTGGTTAGTGCAATGGTTTTGACTATCTGGTTAGTGCACTGGAATTGACACTCTGGTTAGTGCACTGCGTTTGACACTCTGGTTAATGCACTGACTTTGACTCTCTGGTTACTGCCCTGGCGTTGAATCTCTGGTAGTGCCCTGGCGTTGAATCTTTGGTAGTGCCCTGGCTTTGACGCTCTGGTTAGTGCACAGGCTATGACTCTCTGGTTAGTGCACTGGCTTTGACTCTCTGGTTAGTGCACTGGCTTGGACTTTCTGGTTAGTGCCCTGGCTTGGACTCTCTGGTTAGTGCCCTGGCTTGGACTCTCTGGTTAGTGCACTGGCTTGGACTCTCTGCTTAGTGCACTGGCTTGGACTCTCTGCTTAGTGCACTGGCTTTGACTCTCTGCTTAGTGCACTGGCTTTGACTCTCTGGTTAGTGCACTGGCTTCGACACTCTGATTAGTGCACTGGCTTTGACTCTCTGGTTAGTGCACTGGCTTTGACTCTCTGGTTAGTGCACTGGCTTTGACACTGTGGTTAGTGCACTGGCTTTGACTCTCTGGTTAGTGCACTGGCTTTGACTCTCTGGTTAGTGCACTGGCTTTGACTCTCTGGTTAGTGCACTGGCTTTGACTCTCTGGTTAGTGCACTGGCTTTGACTCTCTGGTTAGTGCACTGGCTTTGACTCTCTGGTTAGTGCACTGGCTTTGACACTGTGGTTAGTGCACTGGCTTTGACTCTCTGGTTAGTGCACTGGCTTTGACTCTCTGGTTAGTGCACTGGCTTTGACTCTCTGGTTAGTGCACTGGCTTTGACTCTCTGGTTAGTGCACTGGCTTTGACTCTCTGGTTAGTGCACTGGCTTTGACTCTCTGGTTAGTGCACTGGCTTTGACTCTCTGGTTAGTGCACTGGCTTTGACTCTCTGGTTAGTGCACTGGCTTTGACTCTCTGGTTAGTGCACTGGCTTTGACTCTCTGGTTAGTGCACTGGCTTTGACTCTCTGGTTAGTGCACTGGCTTTGACTCTGGTTAGTGCGCTAGCTTTGACTCTCTCTGGGTAGTGCATTGGCTTTGTCTCTCTCTCTCTCTCTCTCTCCCTGGTTACTGCATTGTCTTTGACTCTCGCTGTCACTCTGGTCTTTCACTCTCTCTGGATTGTGCACTGGTTTTGACTTTCTGGTCAGTGTACTGGTTTTGACTTTCTGGTTAGTGCACTGGCTTTGACTCTCTGGTTGGTGCACTGGCTTTGGCTCTCTGGTAAGTGCACTGGCTTTGACGATTTGGTTAGTGCACTGTCTTTCACTCTCTCTGGATTATGCATTGGCTTTGACTTTCTGGTTCGTGCACTCGCTTTGACTCTCTGGTTAGTGCCCAGGCTTTGACTCTCTGGTTAGTGCCCAGGCTTTGACTCTCTGGTTAGTGCCCAGGCTTTGACTCTCTGGTTAGTGCCCAGGCTTTGACTCTCTGGTTAGTGCACTGGCTTCGACTCTCTGGTTAGTGCACTGGCTTCGACTCTCTGGTTAGTGCACTGGCTTCGACTCTCTGGTTAGTGCACTGGCTTCGACTCTCTGGTTAGTGCACTGGCTTCGACTCTCTGGTTAGTGCACTGGCTTTGACTCTCTGGTTAGTGCACTGGCTTTGACTCTCTGGTTAGTGCACTGGCTTTGACTCTCTGGTTAGTGCACTGCCTTTGACTCTCTGGTTAGTGCACTGCCTTTGACTCTCTGGTTAGTGCACTGGCTTCGACTCTCTGGTTAGTGCACTGGCTTTGACTCTCTGGTTAGTGCACTGGCTTTGACTCTCTGGTTAGTGCACTGGCTTTGACTCTGGTTAGTGCGCTAGCCTTTACTCTCTCTGGGTAGTGCATTGGCTTTGACTCTTTCTCTCTCTCTCCCTGGTTACTGCATTGTCTTTGACTCTCGCTGTCACTCTGGTTTGTGCACTGTCTTTCATTCTCTCTGGACTGTGCACTGGTTTTGACTTTCTGGTTAGTGCACTGGTGTTGACTTTCTGGTTAGTGCCCAGGCTTTGACTCTCTGGTTAGTGCCCAGTCTTTGACTCTCTGGTTAGTGCACTGGCTTTGACTCTCTTGTTAGTGCACTGGCTTTGACTCTCTGGTTAGTGCACTGGCTTTGACTCTCTGATTAGTGCCCTGGAATTGACACTCTGGTTAGTGCACTGGCGTTGACACTCTGAATAGTACACTGGCTTTGACTTTTTCTCACTTTCGCTGTCTCTCTGGTTAGTGCAATGGATTTGACACTCTGGTTAGTGCACTGGCTTTGACTCACTGCTTAGTGCATTGAATTTGACTCTCTGCTTAGTGCACAGGCTTTGACTCTCTGGGCAGTGCCGTGGCTTTGACTCTCTGGTTAGTGCCGTGGCATTGACACTCTGATTAGTGCCCTGGCTTTGACTCTCTGTTTAGTGCCCTGGCTTTGACTCTCTGGTTAGTGCACAGGCTTTGAATCTCTGGTTAGTTCACTGGCTTTTACTCTGGTTAGTGCACAGGCTTTGACTCTCTGGTTAGTGCCATTGATTTCACTCTTTGGTTCGTGCACTGGCTTTGACTCTCTAGTTAGTGCCGTGGCATTGACAATCTGTTTAGTGCCCTGGCTTTGACTCTCTGGTTAGTGCCCTGGCTTTGAATCTTTGGTTAGTGCTCTGGCTTTGACTCTCTGCGTAGTGCTCTGACTTTGACTCTCTGGGTAGTGCACTGGCTTTGACTCTCTGGGTAGTGCACTGGCTTTGACTCTCTGGTTAGTACACTGGCTTTGACTCTCTGGTTAGTGCACTGGCTTTGACTCTCTGGTTAGTGCACTGGTTTTGACTCTCTGGTTAGTGCACTGGCTTTGACACTCTTTCACTTTCTCTGTCTCTCTGGTTACTGCAATGGCTTTGACACTCTGGTTAGTGCACTGGCTTTGATTTTCTGGTTAGTCCACTGGCTTTGACTCTCTGGTTAGTGCACTGGCTTTGAATCTCTGGTCAGTGCCATGGCTTTGACTCTCTGGTTAGTCCCGTGGCATTGACACTCTGTTTAGTGCCCTGGCTTTGACACTCTGGTTAGTGCCCTGGCTTTGATTACCTGGTTAGTGCAATGGTTTTGACTATCTGGTTAGTGCACTGGTTTTGACTCTCTGCTTAGTGCAATGGTTTTGACTCTTAATGCACTGGCTTTGACTCTCTGCTTAGTGCACTGACTTTGACTCTCTGGTTAGTGCACTGGCTTTGACTCTGGTTAGTGCACTGGCTCTGACTCTCTGGTTAGTGCACTGGCTTTGACTCTCTGGTTAGTGCACTGGCTTTGACTCTGGTAAGTGCAATAGCTTTGATTCTCTCTGGGTAGTGCATTGGCTTTGACTCTCTCTCTCTTCCTGGTTACTGCATTGTCTTTGACTCTCGCTGTCTCTCTGGGTAGTGCACTGTCTTTCACTCTCTGATTAGTGCACTGGAATTGACACTCTGGTTAGAGCACTGTCTTTGAATCTCTGATTAGTGCACTGGAAATGACACTCTGGTTAGTGCACTGCTTTGACACTCTGAATAGTACACTGGCTTTGACTTTCTCTCACTTTCTCTGTCTCTCTGGTTAGTGCAATGGATTTGACACTCTGGTTAGTGCACTAGCTTTGACACTCTGAATAGTACACTGGCTTTGACTTTCTCTCACTTTCTCTGTCTCTCTGGTTAGTGCAAAGGATTTGACTCTCTGCGTAGTGCATTGACTTTGACTCTCTGGTTAGTGCACTGCCTTTGACTCTCTGGTTAGTGCACTGGATTTGACTCTCTGGTTAGTGCACTGGCTTTGGCTCTCTGGTTAGTTCGCTGGCTTTGACTCTCTGGTTAGTGCACTGGCTTTGACTCTCTGGTTAGTGCACTGGCTTTGACTCTCTAGTTAGCGCACTGGCTTTGACTCTCTGGTTAGTCCAATGGCTTTGACTCTCTGGTTAGTGCACAGGCTTTGACTCTCTGGTTAGTGCACTGGCTTTGACTCTGGTTCGTGCGCTAGCTTTGACTCTCTCTGGGTAGTTCATTGGCTTTGCTTCTCTCTCTCTCTCTCCCTGGTTACTGCATTGTCTTGACTCTCGCTGTCTTTCTGGTTAGTGCACTGTCTTTCACTCTCTCTGGATTGTGCACTGGTTTTGACTTTCAGGTGAGTGCACTGGCTATGACTCTCTGGTTGGTGCAGTGGCTTAGGCTCTCTGGTAAGTGCACTGGCTTTGACGCTTTGGTTAGTGCACTGTCTTTCACTCTCTCTGGATTGTGCATTGGCTTTGACTTTCTGGTTGGTGCACTGGCTTTCACTCTCTGGTTAGTGCACTGGCTTTGACTCTCTGGTTAGTGCACTGGCTTTGACTCTGGTTAGTGCACTGGCTCTGACTCTCTGGTTAGTGCACTGGCTTTGACTCTCTGGTTAGTGCACTGGCTTTGACTCTGGTTAGTGCAATAGCTTTGACTCTCTCTGGGTAGTGCATTGGCTTTGACTCTCTCTCTCTCCCTGGTTACTGCATTGTCTTTGACTCTCGCTGTCTCTCTGGGTAGTGCACTGTCTTTCACTCTCTGATTAGTGCACTGGAAATGAAACTCTGGTTAGTGCACTGGCTTTGACACTCTGAATAGTGCACTGGCTTTGACTTTCTCTCACTTTCTCTGTCTCTCTGGTTAGTGCAATGGATTTGACACTCTGGTTAGTGCACTAGCTTTGACACTCTGAATAGTACACTGGCTTTGACTTTCTCTCACTTTCTCTGTCTC
This sequence comes from Isurus oxyrinchus, assembly GCA_026770705.1. Lineage (NCBI taxonomy): Eukaryota > Metazoa > Chordata > Chondrichthyes > Lamniformes > Lamnidae > Isurus > Isurus oxyrinchus. Next base: position 956,385 of record JANJGN010000139.1, on the reverse strand, counting down.
TCTGGTTAGTGCAATGGTTTTGACTCTCTGCGTAGTGCATTGACTTTGACTCTGGTTAGTGCACTGCCTTTGACTCTCTGGTTAGTGCACTGGATTTGACTCTCTGGTTAGTGCACTGGCTTTGACACTCTGGTTAGTGCACAGGCTTTGACTCTCTGGTTAGTGCACTGGTTTTGACTCTGGTTAGTGCACTGGCTTTGACTCTCTCTGGGTAGTGCATTGGCTTTGCCTCTCTCTCTCTCTCTCCCTGGTTACTGCATTGTCTTTGACTCTCGCAGTCTTTCTGGTTAGTGCACTGTCTTTCACTCTCTCTGGATTCTGCACTGGTTTTGACTTTCAGGTTAGTGCACTGGCTTTGATTCTCTGGTTGGTGCACTGGCTTTGGCTCTCTGGTAAGTGCACTGGCTTTGACGCTTTGGTTAGTGCACTGTCTTTCACTCTCTCTGGATTGTGCATTGGCTTTGACTTTCTGGTTCGTGCACTGGCTTTGACTCTCTGGTTGGTTCACTGGCTTTGACTCTCTGGTTAGTGCAATGGTTTTGACTCTCTGGTTAGTGCACTGACTTTGACTCTCTGGTTAGTGCACTGGCTTTGACTCTGGTTAGTGCACTGGCTCTGACTCTCTGGTTGGTGCACTGGCTTTTACTCTCTGGTTAGTGTACTGGCTTTGGCTCTGGTTAGTGCAATAGCTTTGACTCTCTCTGGGTAGTGCATTGGCTTTGACTCTCTCTCTCTCTCCCTGGTTACTGCATTGTCTTTGACTCTCGCTGTCTCTCTGGGTAGTGCACTGTCTTTCACTCTGATTAGTGCACTGGAATTGACACTCTGGTTAGAGCACTGTCTTTGACTCTCTGATTAGTGCACTGGAAATGACACTCTGGTTAGTGCACTGGCTTTGACACTCTGAATAGTACACTGGCTTTGACTTTCTCTCACTTTCTCTGTCTCTCTGGTTAGTGCAATGGATTTGACACTCTGGTTAGTGCACGAGCTTTGACACTCTGAATAGTACACTGGCTTTGACTTTCTCTCACTTTCTCTGTCTCTCTGGTTAGTGCAATGGATTTGACTCTCTGCGTAGTGCATTGACTTTGACTCTCTGGTTAGTGCACTGGATTTGACTCTCTGGTTAGTGCACTGGCTTTGGCTCTCTGGTTAGTTCGCTGGCTTTGACACTTTGGTCAGTGCACTGGCTTTGACTCTCTGGTTAGTGCACTGGCTTTGACTCTCTGGTTAGTGCACTGGCTTTGACTCTCTCTGGGTAGTGCATTGGCTTTGACTCAGTCTCTCCCTCTCTCCCTGTTTACTGCATTGTCTTTGACTCTCGCTGTCTCTCTGGTTAGTGCACTGGCTTTGACACTCTGGTTAGTGCACTGGCTTTGACTCAGTGGTTAGTGCAATGGCTTTGAATCTCTGGTTAGTTCACAGGCTTTTACTCTGGTTAGTGCGCAGGCTTTGACTCTCTGGTTAGTGCCCTTGCTTTGATTCTCTGGTTAGTGCCCGGGCTGTGACTCTCTGGATTTTGCCCTGCCTTTGACTATCTGGTTTGCGCACTCGCTTTGACTCTCTGGTTAGTGCACAGGCTTTGACTCTCTGGTTAGTCCACTGGCTTTGAATCTCTGGTTCGTGCACTGGCTTTGACTCTCTGGTTCGTGCACTGGATTTGACTCTCTGGTTAGTGCACTGGCTTCGACTCTCTGGTTAGTGCACTGGCTTCGACTCTCTGGTTAGTGCACTGGCTTCGACTCTCTGGTTAGTGCACTGGCTTCGACTCTCTGGTTAGTGCACTGGCTTCGACTTTCTGGTTAGTGCACTGGCTTCGACTCTCTGGTTAGTGCACTGGCTTCGACTCTCTGGTTAGTGCACTGGCTTCGACTCTCTGGTTAGTGCACTGGCTTTGACTCTCTGGTTAGTGCACTGGCTTTGACTCTCTGGTTAGTGCACTGGCTTTGACTCTCTGGTTAGTGCACTGGCTTTGACTCTCTGGTTAGTGCACTGGCTTTGACTCTCTGGTTAGTGCACTGGCTTTGACTCTCTGGTTAGTGCACTGGCTTTGACTCTGGTTAGTGCAATAGCTTTCACTCTCTCTGGGTAGTGCATTGGCTTTGACTCTCTGGTTAGTTCACTGGCTTTGACTCTGGTTAGTGCACAGGCTTTGAATCTCTGGTCAGTGCCATGGCTTTGACTCTCTGGTTAGTGCCGTGGCATGGACACTCTGTTTGGTGCCGTGGCTTTGACACTGTGGTTAGTTCCCTGGCTTTGATTACCTGGTTAGTGCAATGGTTTTGACAATCTGCTTAGTGCACAGGTTTTGACTCTTACTGCACTGGCTTTGACTCTCTGCTTAGTGCACTGACTTTGACTCTCTGGTTAGTGCACTGGCTTTGACTCTCTGGGTAGTGCACTGGCTTTGACTCTCTGGTTAGTGCACTGGCTTTGACTCTCTGGTTAGTGCACTGGCTTTGACTCTCTGGTTAGTGCACTGGCTTCGACTCTCTGGTTAGTGCACTGGATTTGACTCTCTGGTTAGTGCACTGGCTTCGACTCTCTGGTTAGTGCACTGGCTTCGACTCTCTGGTTAGTGCACTGGCTTCGACTCTCTGGTTAGTGCACTGGCTTCGACTCTCTGGTTAGTGCACTGGCTTCGACTCTCTGGTTAGTGCACTGGCTTTGACTCTCTGGTTAGTGCACTGGCTTTGACTCTATGGTTAGTGCAATAGCTTTCTCTCTCTCTGGGTAGTGCATTGGCTTTGCCTCTCTGGATTGTGCACTGGCTTTAACTCTCTGATTAGTGCCCTGGAATTGGCACACTGGTTAGTGCACTGGCTTTGACCCTCTGGTTAGTGCACTGGATTTGACTCTCTGGTTAGTGCACTGGCTTTGACTCTGGTTAGTGCAATAGCTTTCACTCTCTCTGGGTAGTGCATTGGCTTTGCCTCTCTGGATTGTGCACTGGCTTTGACTCTCTGGTTAGTTCACTGGCTTTGACTCTCTGGTTAGTGCACTGGCTTTGAAACTCTGGTTAGTGCTCTGGCTTTGACTCTCTGGTTAGTGCACTGGCTTGGACTCTTTGGTTAGTGCCCTGGCTTAGACTCTTTGGTTAGTGCCCTGGCTTGGACTCTCTGGTTAGTGCCCTGGCTTTGAGTCTCTGGTTAGTGCACTGGCTTTGACTGTCTGGTTAGTGCACAGGCTTTGACTCTCTGGTTAGTGCACTGGCTTTGACTCTGGTTAGTGCAATAGCTTTCACTCTCTCTGGGTAGTGCATTGGCTTTGCCTCTCTGGATTGTGCACTGGCTTTGACTCTCTGGTTAGTTCACTGGCTTTGAATCTCTGGTTAGTGCACTGGCTATGACTCTCTGGTTAGTGCTCTGGCTTTGACTCTCTGGTTAGTGCACTGGCTTGGACTCTTTGGCTAGTGCCCTGGCTTGGACTCTCTGGTTAGTGCCCTGGCTTGGACTCTCTTGTTAGTGCACTGGCTTTGACTCTCTGGTTAGTGCACTGGCTTTGACTCTCTGGTTAGTGCACAGGCTTTGACTCTCTGGTTAGTGCACTGGCTTTGACTCTCTGGTTAGTGCACTGGCTTTGACTCTCTGGTTAGTGCACTGGCTTTGACTCTCTGGTTAGTACACTGGCTTTGACTCTGGTTAGTGCGCTAGCTTTGACTCTCTCTGGGTAGTGCATTGGCTTTGCCTGTCTCTCTCTCTCTCTCTCTCTCTCTCTCTCTCCCTGGTTACTGCATTGTCTTTGACTATCGCTGTCTCTCTGGTTAGTGCACTGTCTTTCACTCTCTCTGGATTGTGCACTGGTTTTGACTTTCTGGTTAGTGCACTGGTTTTGACTTTCTGGTTAGTGCACTGGTTTTGACTCTCTGGTTGGTGCACTGGCTTTGGCTCTCTGGTAAGTGCACTGGCTTTGACGATTTGGTTAGTGCACTGTCTTTCACTCTCTCTGGATTATGCATTGGCTTTGAATTTCTGGTTCGTGCACTGGCTTTGACTCTCTGGTTAGTGCCCAGGCTTTGACTCTCTGATTAGTGCCCTGGAATTGACACTCTGGTTAGTGCACTGGCTTTGACTCTCTGGTTAGTGCACTGGAATTGACACTCTGGTTAGTGCACTGGCTTTGACTCTCTGGTTAGTGCACTGGCTTTGACGCTCTGGTAGTGCACTGGCTATGACTCTCTGGTTAGTGCACTGGCTTTGACTCTCTGGTTAGTGCACTGGCTTGGACTCTCTGGTTATTCCCCTGCTTGGACTCTCTGGTTAGTGCCCTGGCTTGGACTCTCTGGTTAGTGCCCTGGCTTTGACTCTCTGGTTAGTGCCCTGGCTTTGAGTCTCTGCTTAGTGCACTGGCTTTGAGTCTCTGCTTAGTGCACTGGCTTTGACTCTCTGGTTAGTGCACTGGCTTTGACTCTCTGGTTAGTGCACTGGCTTTGACTCTCTGGTTAGTGCACTGGCTTTGACTCTCTGGTTAGTGCACTGGCTTTGACTCTCTGGTTAGTGCACTGGCTTTGACTCTCTGGTTAGTGCACTGGCTTTGACTCTCTGGTTAGTGCACTGGCTTTGACTCTCTGGTTAGTGCACTGGCTTTGACTCTCTGGTTAGTGCACTGGCTTTGACTCTCTGGTTAGTGCACTGGCTTTGACTCTCTGGTTAGTGCACTGGCTTTGACTCTCTGGTTAGTGCACTGGCTTTGACTCTCTGGTTAGTGCACTGGCTTTGACTCTCTGGTTAGTGCACTGGCTTTGACTCTCTGGTTAGTGCACTGGCTTTGACTCTCTGGTTAGTGCACTGGCTTTGACTCTCTGGTTAGTGCACTGGCTTTGACTCTCTGGTTAGTGCACTGGCTTTGACTCTCTGGTTAGTGCACTGGCTTTGACTCTCTGGTTAGTGCACTGGCTTTGACTCTCTGGTTAGTGCACTGGCTTTGACTCTCTGGTTAGTGCACTGGCTTTGACTCTCTGGTTAGTGCACTGGCTTTGACTCTCTGGTTAGTGCACTGGCTTTGACTCTCTGGTTAGTGCACTGGCTTTGACTCTCTGGTTAGTGCACTGGCTTTGACTCTCTGGTTAGTGCACTGGCTTTGACTCTCTGGTTAGTGCACTGGCTTTGACTCTCTGGTTAGTGCACTGGCTTTGACTCTCTGGTTAGTGCACTGGCTTTGACTCTCTGGTTAGTGCACTGGCTTTGACTATCTCTGGGTAGTGCATTGGCTTTCCTCTCTCTCTCTCTCTCTCTCTCTCTCTCCCCCTGGTTACTGCATTGTCTTTGACTCTCGCTGTCACTCCGGTTTGTGCACTGTCTTTCACTCTCTCTGGATTGTGCACTGGTTTTGACTTTCTGGTTAGTGCACTGGTTTTGACTTTCTGGTTAGTGCACTGGCTTTGACTCTCTGGTTGGTGCACTGGCTTTGGCTCTCTGGTAAGTGCACTGGCTTTGACGATTTGGTTAGTGCACTGTCTTTCACTCTCTCTGGATTATGCATTGGCTTTGACTTTGTGGTTCGTATACTGGCTTTGACTCTCTGGTTAGTGCCCAGGCTTTGACTCTCTGGTTAGTACCCAGGCTTTGACTCTCTGGTTAGTGCCCAGGCTTTGACTCTCTGGTTAGTGCCCAGGCTTTGACTCTCTGGTTAGTGCCCAGGCTTTGACACTCTGGTTAGTGCACTGGCTTTGACTCTCTGGTTAGTGCCCAGTCTTTGACTCTCTGGTTAGTGCCCAGTCTTTGACTCTCTGGTTAGTGCACTGGCTTCGACTCTCTGGTTAGTGCACTGGCTTCGACTCTCTGGTTAGTGCACTGGCTTCGACTCTCTGGTTAGTGCACTGGCTTTGACTCTCTGGTTAGTGCACTGGCTTTGACTCTCTGGTTAGTGCGCTAGCTTTGACTATCTCTGGGTAGTGCATTGGCTTTCCTCTCTCTCTCTCTCTCTCTCTCTCTCTCTCCCCCTGGTTACTGCATTGTCTTTGACTCTCGCTGTCACTCCGGTTTGTGCACTGTCTTTCACTCTCTCTGGATTGTGCACTGGTTTTGACTTTCTGGTTAGTGCACTGGTTTTGACTTTCTGGTTAGTGCACTGGCTTTGACTCTCTGGTTGGTGCACTGGCTTTGGCTCTCTGGTAAGTGCACTGGCTTTGACGATTTGGTTAGTGCACTGTCTTTCACTCTCTCTGGATTATGCATTGGCTTTGACTTTGTGGTTCGTATACTGGCTTTGACTCTCTGGTTAGTGCCCAGGCTTTGACTCTCTGGTTAGTACCCAGGCTTTGACTCTCTGGTTAGTGCCCAGGCTTTGACTCTCTGGTTAGTGCCCAGGCTTTGACTCTCTGGTTAGTGCCCAGGCTTTGACTCTCTGGTTAGTGCCCAGGCTTTGACACTCTGGTTAGTGCACTGGCTTTGACTCTCTGGTTAGTGCCCAGTCTTTGACTCTCTGGTTAGTGCCCAGTCTTTGACTCTCTGGTTAGTGCACTGGCTTCGACTCTCTGGTTAGTGCACTGGCTTCGACTCTCTGGTTAGTGCACTGGCTTCGACTCTCTGGTTAGTGCACTGGCTTTGACTCTCTGGTTAGTGCACTGGCTTCGACTCTCTGGTTAGTGCACTGGCTTCGACTTTCTGGTTAGTGCACTGGCTTTGACTCTCTGGTTAGTGCACTGGCTTTGACTCTCTGGTTAGTGCACTGGCTTTGACTCTCTGGTTAGTGCACTGGCTTTGACTCTCTGGTTAGTGCACTGGCTTTGACTCTCTGGTTAGTGCACTGGCTTTGACTCTCTGGTTAGTGCACTGGCTTTGACTCTCTGGTTAGTGCACTGGCTTTGACTCTCTGGTTAGTGCACTGGCTTTGACTCTCTGGTTAGTGCACTGGCTTTGACTCTGGTTAGTGCGCTAGCTTTGACTCTCTCTGGGTAGTGCATTGGCTTTGCCTCTCTCTCTCTCTCTCTCCCTCCCTGGTTACTGCATTGTCTTTGACTCTCGCTGTCACTCTGGTTTGTGCACTGTCTTTCACTCTCTCTGGATTGTGCACTGGTTTTGACTTTCTGGTTAGTGCACTGGTTTTGACTTTCTGGTTAGTGCCCAGGCTTTGACTCTCTGGTTAGTGCCCAGTCTTTGACTCTCTGGTTAGTGCAGTGGCTTTGACTCTCTGGTTAGTGCACTGGCTTTGACTCTCTGGTTAGTGCACTGGCTTTGACTCTCTGGTTAGTGCACTGGCTTTGACTCTCTGGTTAGTGCACTGGCTTTGACTCTCTGGTTAGTGCACTGGCTTTGACTCTCTGGTTAGTGCACTGGCTTTGACTTTCTGGTTAGTGCACTGGTTTTGACTCTCTGGTTAGTGCACTGGCTTTGACTCTCTGATTAGTGCCCTGGAATTGACACTCTGGTTAGTGCACTGGCGTTGACACTCTGAATAGTACACTGGCTTTGACTCTCTGGTTAGTGCAATAGCTTTGACTCTCTCTGGGTAATGCATTGGCTTTGACTCTCTCTCTCTCCCTGGTTACTGCATTGTCTTTGACTCTCGCTGTCTCTCTGGGTAGTGCACTCTCTTTCACTCTCTGATTAGTGCACTGGAATTGACACTCTGGTTGGAGCACTGTCTTTGACTCTCTGATTAGTGCACTGGAAATGACACTCTGGTTAGTGCACTGGCTTTGACACTCTGAATAGTACACTGGCTTTGACTTTCTCTCACTTTCTCTGTCTCTCTGGTTAGTGCAATGGATTTGACACTCTGGTTAGTGCACTGGCTTTGACTCTCTGCTTAGTGCATTGACTTCGACTCTCTGGTTAGTGCCCAGGCTTTGACTCTCTGGTTAGTGCACTGGCTTTGACTCTCTGGTTAGTGCACTGGCTTTGACTCTCTGGTTAGTGCACTGGCTTTGACTATCTGGTTAGTGCACTGGCTTTGACTCTCTGGTTAGTGCACTGGCTTTGGTTCTCTGGTTAGTGCACTGGCTTTGACTCTCTGGTTAGTGCACTGGCTTTGACTCTCTGGTTAGTGCACTGGCTTTGACTCTCTGGTTAGTGCACTGGCTTTGAATCTCTGGTTAGTGCACTGGCTTTGACTCTGGTTAGTGCAATAGCTTTGACTCTCTCTGGGTAATGCATTGGCTTTGACTCTCTCTCTCTCCCTGGTTACTGCATTGTCTTTGACTCTCGCTGTCTCTCTGGGTAGTGCACTCTCTTTCACTCTCTGATTAGTGCACTGGAATTGACACTCTGGTTGGAGCACTGTCTTTGACTCTCTGATTAGTGCACTGGAAATGACACTCTGGTTAGTGCACTGGCTTTGACACTCTGAATAGTACACTGGCTTTGACTTTCTCTCACTTTCTCTGTCTCTCTGGTTAGTGCAATGGATTTGACACTCTGGTTAGTGCTCTGTCTTTGACTATCTGGTTCGTGCCCGGGATTTGACTCTCTGGTTTTTGCCTTCGCTTTGACTCTCTGGTTAGTGCACTGGCTTTGACTCTCTGGTTAGTGCACTGGAATTGACACTCTGGTTAGTGCACTGGCTTTGGCACTCTGAATAGTACACTGACTTTGACTTTCTCTCATTTGTCTCTCTGGTTAGTGCAATGGATTTGACACTCTCGTTAGTGCACTGGCTTTGACTCTCTGCTTAGTGCATTGACTTCGACTCTCTGGTTAGTGCACAGGCTTTGACTCTCTGGTTAGTGCACTGGCTTTGACTCTCTGGTTAGTGCACTGGCTTTGACTCTCTGGTTAGTGCACTGGCTTTGACTCTCTGGTGAGTGCACTGGCTTTGACTCTCTGGTGAGTGCACTGGCTTTGGTTCTCTGGTTAGTGCACTGGCTTTGGTTCTCTGGTTAGTGCACTGGCTTTGACTCTCTGGTTAGTGCACTGGCTTTGACTCTCTGGTTAGTGCACTGGCTTTGACTCTCTGGTTAGTGCACTGGCTTTGACTCTCTGGTTAGTGCACTGGCTTTGACTCTCTGGTTAGTGCACTGGCTTTGACTCTCTCTGGGTAGTGCATTGGCTTTGACTCTGTCTCTCCCTCTCTCCCTGGTTACTGCATTGTCTTTGACTCTCGCTGTCTCTCTGGTTAGTGCACTGGCTTTGACTCTCTGGTTAGTGCACTGGCTTTGACTCTCTGGTTAGTGCACTGGCTTTGACTCTGGGTATTGCATTGGCTTTGACTCTGTCTCTCCCTCTCTCCCTGGTTACTGCATTGTCTTTGACTCTCGCTGTCTCTCTGGTTAGTGCACTGGCTTTGACTCTCTGGTTAGTGCACTGGATTTGACTCTCTGGTTAGTGCACTGGCTTTGACTCACTCTGGGTAGTGCATTGGCTTTGACTCTGTCTCTCCCTCTCTCCCTGGTTACTGCATTGTCTTTGACTCTCGCTGTCTCTCTGGTTAGTGCACTGGCTTTGACTCTCTGGTTAGTGCACTGGCTTTGACTCAGTGGTTAGTGCAATGGCTTTGAATCTCTGGTTAGTTCACAGGCTTTTACTCTGGTTAGTGCGCAGGCTTTGACTCTCTGGTTAGTGCCCTTGCTTTGATTCTCTGGTTAGTGCCCGGGCTGTGACTCTCTGGTTTTTGCCCTGCCTTTGACTATCTGGTTTGCGCACTCGCTTTGACTCTCTGGTTAGTGCACAGGCTTTGACTTTCTCTCACTTTCTCTGACTCTCTGGTTAGTCCACTGGCTTTGACTCTCTGGTTCGTGCACTGGCTTTGACTCTCTGGTTAGTGCACTGGCTTTGACTCTCTGGTTAGTGCACTGGCTTTGACTCTCTGGTTAGTGCACTGGCTTTGACTCTCTGGTTAGTGCACTGGCCTCGACTCTCTGGTTAGTGCACTGGCTTTGACTCTCTGGTTAGTGCACTGGCTTTGACTCTCTGGTTAGTGCACTGGCTTTGACTCTCTGGTTAGTGCACTGGCTTTGACTCTCTGGTTAGTGCACTGGCTTTGACTCTCTGGTTAGTGCACTGGCTTTGACTCTCTGGTTAGTGCACTGGCTTTGACTCTCTGGTTAGTGCACTGGCTTTGACTCTCTGGTTAGTGCACTGGCTTTCACTCTCTCTGGGTAGTGCATTGGCTTTGCCTCTCTGGATTGTGCACTGGCTTTGACTCTCTGGTTAGTTCACTGGCTTTGACTCTGGTTAGTGCACAGGCTTTGAATCTCTGGTCAGTGCCATGGCTTTGACTCTCTGGTTAGTGCCGTGGCATGGACACTCTGTTTGGTGCCCTGGCTTTGACACTGTGGTTAGTGCCCTGGCTTTGATTACCTGGTTAGTGCAATGGTTTTGACAATCTGCTTAGTGCACAGGTTTTGACTGTTACTGCACTGGCTTTGACTCTCTGCTTAGTGCACTGACTTTGACTCTCTGGTTAGTGCACAGACTTTGACTCTCTGCTTAGCGCACTGACTTTGACTCTCTGGGTAGTGCACTGGCTTTGACTCTCTGGGTAGTGCACTGGCTTTGATTCTCTGGTTAGTGCACTTGCTTTGACTCTCTGGTTAGTGCACTGGATTTGACTCTCTGGTCAGTGCACTGGCTTCGACTCTCTGGTTAGTGCACTGGCTTTGACTCTCTGCTTAGTGCACTGACTTTGACTCTCTGGTTAGTTCACTGGCTTTGACTCTCTGGTTAGTGCTCTGGCTTTGACTCTCTGCTTAGCGCACTGACTTTGACTCTCTGGGTAGTGCACTGGCTTTGACTCTCTGGGTAGTGCACTGGCTTTGACTCTCTGGTTAGTGCACTGGCTTTGACTCTCTGGTTAGTGCACTGGCTTTGACTCTGGTTAGTGCAATAGCTTTCACTCTCTCTGGGTAGTGCATTGGCTTTGCCTCTCTGGATTGTGCACTGGCTTTGACTCTCTGGTTAGTGCACTGACTTTGACTCTCTGGTTAGTGCACAGACTTTGACTCTCTGCTTAGCGCACTGACTTTGACTCTCCGGGTAGTGCACTGGCTTTGACTCTCTGGGTAGTGCACTGGCTTTGACTCTCTGGTTAGTGCACTGGCTTTGACTCTGGGTATTGCATTGGCTTTGACTCTGTCTCTCCCTCTCTCCCTGGTTACTGCATTGTCTTTGACTCTCGCTGTCTCTCTGGTTAGTGCACTGGCTTTGACTCTCTGGTTAGTGCACTGGATTTGACTCTCTGGTTAGTGCACTGGCTTTGACTCACTCTGGGTAGTGCATTGGCTTTGACTCTGTCTCTCCCTCTCTCCCTGGTTACTGCATTGTCTTTGACTCTCGCTGTCTCTCTGGTTAGTGCACTGGCTTTGACTCTCTGGTTAGTGCACTGGCTTTGACTCAGTGGTTAGTGCAATGGCTTTGAATCTCTGGTTAGTTCACAGGCTTTTACTCTGGTTAGTGCGCAGGCTTTGACTCTCTGGTTAGTGCCCTTGCTTTGATTCTCTGGTTAGTGCCCGGGCTGTGACTCTCTGGTTTTTGCCCTGCCTTTGACTATCTGGTTTGCGCACTCGCTTTGACTCTCTGGTTAGTGCACAGGCTTTGACTTTCTCTCACTTTCTCTGACTCTCTGGTTAGTCCACTGGCTTTGACTCTCTGGTTCGTGCACTGGCTTTGACTCTCTGGTTAGTGCACTGGCTTTGACTCTCTGGTTAGTGCACTGGCTTTGACTCTCTGGTTAGTGCACTGGCTTTGACTCTCTGGTTAGTGCACTGGCCTCGACTCTCTGGTTAGTGCACTGGCTTTGACTCTCTGGTTAGTGCACTGGCTTTGACTCTCTGGTTAGTGCACTGGCTTTGACTCTCTGGTTAGTGCACTGGCTTTGACTCTCTGGTTAGTGCACTGGCTTTGACTCTCTGGTTAGTGCACTGGCTTTGACTCTCTGGTTAGTGCACTGGCTTTGACTCTCTGGTTAGTGCACTGGCTTTGACTCTCTGGTTAGTGCACTGGCTTTCACTCTCTCTGGGTAGTGCATTGGCTTTGCCTCTCTGGATTGTGCACTGGCTTTGACTCTCTGGTTAGTTCACTGGCTTTGACTCTGGTTAGTGCACAGGCTTTGAATCTCTGGTCAGTGCCATGGCTTTGACTCTCTGGTTAGTGCCGTGGCATGGACACTCTGTTTGGTGCCCTGGCTTTGACACTGTGGTTAGTGCCCTGGCTTTGATTACCTGGTTAGTGCAATGGTTTTGACAATCTGCTTAGTGCACAGGTTTTGACTGTTACTGCACTGGCTTTGACTCTCTGCTTAGTGCACTGACTTTGACTCTCTGGTTAGTGCACAGACTTTGACTCTCTGCTTAGCGCACTGACTTTGACTCTCTGGGTAGTGCACTGGCTTTGACTCTCTGGGTAGTGCACTGGCTTTGATTCTCTGGTTAGTGCACTTGCTTTGACTCTCTGGTTAGTGCACTGGATTTGACTCTCTGGTCAGTGCACTGGCTTCGACTCTCTGGTTAGTGCACTGGCTTTGACTCTCTGCTTAGTGCACTGACTTTGACTCTCTGGTTAGTTCACTGGCTTTGACTCTCTGGTTAGTGCTCTGGCTTTGACTCTCTGCTTAGCGCACTGACTTTGACTCTCTGGGTAGTGCACTGGCTTTGACTCTCTGGGTAGTGCACTGGCTTTGACTCTCTGGTTAGTGCACTGGCTTTGACTCTCTGGTTAGTGCACTGGCTTTGACTCTGGTTAGTGCAATAGCTTTCACTCTCTCTGGGTAGTGCATTGGCTTTGCCTCTCTGGATTGTGCACTGGCTTTGACTCTCTGGTTAGTGCACTGACTTTGACTCTCTGGTTAGTGCACAGACTTTGACTCTCTGCTTAGCGCACTGACTTTGACTCTCCGGGTAGTGCACTGGCTTTGACTCTCTGGGTAGTGCACTGGCTTTGACTCTCTGGTTAGTGCACTGGCTTTGACACTCTGGTTAGTGCACTGGCTTTGACTCTCTGGTTAGTGCACTGGCTTTGACTCTGGTTAGTGCAATAGCTTTCACTCTCTCTGGGTAGTGCATTGGCTTTGCCTCTCTGGATTGTGCACTGGCTTTGACTCTCTGGTTAGTTCACTGGCTTTGACTCTGGTTAGTGCACAGGCTTTGAATCTCTGGTCAGTGCCATGGCTTTGACTCTCTGGTTAGTGCCGTGGCATGGACACTCTGTTTGGTGCCCTGGCTTTGACACTGTGGTTAGTGCCCTGGCTTTGATTACCTGGTTAGTGCAATGGTTTTGACAATCTGCTTAGTGCACAGGTTTTGACTGTTACTGCACTGGCTTTGACTCTCTGGTTAGTGCACTGGCTTGGACTCTTTGGTTAGTGCCCTGGCTTGGACTCTTTGGTTAGTGCCCTGGCTTGGACTCTCTGGTTAGTGCACTGGCTTTGACTGTCTTTTTAGTGCACTGGCTTTGACTCTCTGGTTAGTGCACTGGCTTTGACGATTTGGTTAGTGCACTGTCTTTCACTCTCTCTGGATTATGCATTGGCTTTGACTTTCTGGTTCGTGCACTGGCTTTGACTCTCTGGTTAGTTCACTGGCTTTGACTCTCTGGTTAGTGCCCAGGCTTTGACTCTCTGGTTAGTGCACTGGCTTTAACTCTCTGGTTAGTGCACTGGCTTTGAATCTCTGGTTAGTGCACTGGCTTTGACTCTCTGTTTAGTGCCCTGGAATTGACACTCTGGTTAGTGCACCGGCTTTGACTCTCTGGTTAGTGCACTGGAATTGACACTCTGGTTAGTGCACTGGCTTTGACTCTCTGGTCAGTGCACTGGCTTTGATTACCTGGTTAGTGCAATGGTTTTGACTATCTGGTTAGTGCACTGGTTTTGACTCTTACTGCACTGGCTTTGACTCTCTGCTTAGTGCACTGACTTTGTCTCTCTGGTTAGTGCACTGACTTTGACTCTCTGCTTAGTGCACTGACGTTGAGTCTCTGGGCAGTGCACTGGCTTTGACTCTCTGGTTAGTGCACTGGTTTTGACTCTCTGGTTAGTGCACTGGCTTTGACTCTCTGATTAGTGCCCTGGAATTGACACTCTGGTTAGTGCACTGGCGTTGACACTCTGAATAGTACACTGGCTTTGACTTTTTCTCACTTTCTCTGTCTCTCTGGTTAGTGCAATGGATTTGACACTCTGGTTAGTGCACTGGCTTTGACTCACTGCTTAGTGCATTGAATTTGACTCTCTGCTTAGTGCACAGGCTTTGACTCTCTGGGCAGTGCCGTGGCTTTGACTCTCTGGTTAGTGCCGTGGCTTTGACTCTCTAGTTAGTGCCGTGGCATTGACTCTCTGGTTAGTGCCCTGGCTTTGATTCTCTGGTTAGTGCTCTGGCTTTGACACTCTGCGTAGTGCTCTGACTTTGACTCTCTGGGTAGTGCACTGGCTTTGACTCTCTGGGTTGTGCACTGGTTTTGACTTTCTGGTTAGTGCCCAGGCTTTGACTCTCTGGTTAGTGCCCAGTCTTTGACTCTCTGGTTAGTGCACTGGCTTTGACCCTCTGGTTAGTGCACTGGCTTCGACTCTCTGGTTAGTGCAATAGCTTTGACTCTCTCTGGGTAATGCATTGGCTTTGACTCTCTCTCTCTCCCTGGTTACTGCATTGTCTTTGACTCTCGCTGTCTCTCTGGGTAGTGCACTCTCTTTCACTCTCTGATTAGTGCACTGGAATTGACACTCTGGTTGGAGCACTGTCTTTGACTCTCTGATTAGTGCACTGGAAATGACACTCTGGTTAGTGCACTGGCTTTGACACTCTGAATAGTACACTGGCTTTGACTTTCTCTCACTTTCTCTGTCTCTCTGGTTAGTGCAATGGATTTGACACTCTGGTTAGTGCTCTGTCTTTGACTATCTGGTTCGTGCCCGGGATTTGACTCTCTGGTTTTACCCTTCGCTTTGACTCTCTGGTTAGCGCACTGGCTTTGACTCTCTGGTTAGTGCACTGGAATTGACACTCTGGTTAGTGCACTGGCTTTGGCACTCTGAATAGTACACTGACTTTGACTTTCTCTCATTTGTCTCTCTGGTTAGTGCAATGGATTTGACACTCTCGTTAGTGCACTGGCTTTGACTCTCTGCTTAGTGCATTGACTTCGACTCTCTGGTTAGTGCACAGGCTTTGACTCTCTGGTTAGTGCACTGGCTTTGACTCTCTGGTTAGTGCACTGGCTTTGACTCTCTGGTTAGTGCACTGGCTTTGACTCTCTGGTTAGTGCACTGGCTTTGGTTCTCTGGTTAGTGCACTGGCTTTGGTTCTCTGGTTAGTGCACTGGCTTTGACTCTCTGGTTAGTGCACTGGCTTTGACTCTCTGGTTAGTGCACTGGCTTTGACTCTCTGGTTAGTGCACTGGCTTTGACTCTCTGGTTAGTGCACTGGCTTTGACTCTCTGGTTAGTGCACTGGCTTTGACTCTGTTTAGTGCAATAGCTTTGACTCTCTCTGGGTAATGCATTGGCTTTGACTCTCTCTCTCTCCCTGGTTACTGCATTGTCTTTGACTCTCGCTGTCTCTCTGGGTAGTGCACTCTCTTTCACTCTCTGATTAGTGCACTGGAATTGACACTCTGGTTGGAGCACTGTCTTTGACTCTCTGATTAGTGCACTGGAAATGACACTCTGGTTAGTGCACTGGCTTTGACACTCTGAATAGTGCACTGGCTTTGACTTTCTCTCACTTTCTCTGTCTCTCGGGTTAGTGCAATGGATTTGACACTCTGGTTAGTGCACTACCTTTGACACTCTGAATAGTACACTGGCTTTGACTTTCTCTCACTTTCTCTGTCTCTCAGGTTAGTGCAATGGATTTGACACTCTGGTTAGTGCTCTGTCTTTGACTATCTGGTTCGTGCCCGGGATTTGACTCTCTGGTTTTTGCCTTCGCTTTGACTCTCTGGTTAGTGCACTGGCTTTGACTCTCTGGTTAGTGCACTGGAATTGACACTCTGGTTAGTGCACTGGCTTTGGCACTCTGAATAGTACACTGACTTTGACTTTCTCTCATTTGTCTCTCTGGTTAGTGCAATGGATTTGACTCTCTGGTCAGTGCACTGGCTTCGACTCTCTGGTTAGTGCACTGGCTTTGACTCTCTGCTTAGTGCACTGACTTTGACTCTCTGGTTAGTTCACTGGCTTTGACTCTCTGGTTAGTGCTCTGGCTTTGACTCTCTGCTTAGCGCACTGACTTTGACTCTCTGGGTAGTGCACTGGCTTTGACTCTCTGGGTAGTGCACTGGCTTTGACTCTCTGGTTAGTGCACTGGCTTTGACTCTCTGGTTAGTGCACTGGCTTTGACTCTGGTTAGTGCAATAGCTTTCACTCTCTCTGGGTAGTGCATTGGCTTTGCCTCTCTGGATTGTGCACTGGCTTTGACTCTCTGGTTAGTGCACTGACTTTGACTCTCTGGTTAGTGCACAGACTTTGACTCTCTGCTTAGCGCACTGACTTTGACTCTCCGGGTAGTGCACTGGCTTTGACTCTCTGGGTAGTGCACTGGCTTTGACTCTCTGGTTAGTGCACTGGCTTTGACTCTGAGTATTGCATTGGCTTTGACTCTGTCTCTCCCTCTCTCCCTGGTTACTGCATTGTCTTTGACTCTCGCTGTCTCTCTGGTTAGTGCACTGGCTTTGACTCTCTGGTTAGTGCACTGGATTTGACTCTCTGGTTAGTGCACTGGCTTTGACTCACTCTGGGTAGTGCATTGGCTTTGACTCTGTCTCTCCCTCTCTCCCTGGTTACTGCATTGTCTTTGACTCTCGCTGTCTCTCTGGTTAGTGCACTGGCTTTGACTCTCTGGTTAGTGCACTGGCTTTGACTCAGTGGTTAGTGCAATGGCTTTGAATCTCTGGTTAGTTCACAGGCTTTTACTCTGGTTAGTGCGCAGGCTTTGACTCTCTGGTTAGTGCCCTTGCTTTGATTCTCTGGTTAGTGCCCGGGCTGTGACTCTCTGGTTTTTGCCCTGCCTTTGACTATCTGGTTTGCGCACTCGCTTTGACTCTCTGGTTAGTGCACAGGCTTTGACATTCTCTCACTTTCTCTGACTCTCTGGTTAGTCCACTGGCTTTGACTCTCTGGTTCGTGCACTGGCTTTGACTCTCTGGTTAGTGCACTGGCTTTGACTCTCTGGTTAGTGCACTGGCTTTGACTCTCTGGTTAGTGCACTGGCTTTGACTCTCTGGTTAGTGCACTGGCCTCGACTCTCTGGTTAGTGCACTGGCTTTGACTCTCTGGTTAGTGCACTGGCTTTGACTCTCTGGTTAGTGCACTGGCTTTGACTCTCTGGTTAGTGCACTGGCTTTGACTCTCTGGTTAGTGCACTGGCTTTGACTCTCTGGTTAGTGCACTGGCTTTGACTCTCTGGTTAGTGCACTGGCTTTGACTCTCTGGTTAGTGCACTGGCTTTGACTCTCTGGTTAGTGCACTGGCTTTCACTCTCTCTGGGTAGTGCATTGGCTTTGCCTCTCTGGATTGTGCACTGGCTTTGACTCTCTGGTTAGTTCACTGGCTTTGACTCTGGTTAGTGCACAGGCTTTGAATCTCTGGTCAGTGCCATGGCTTTGACTCTCTGGTTAGTGCCGTGGCATGGACACTCTGTTTGGTGCCCTGGCTTTGACACTGTGGTTAGTGCCCTGGCTTTGATTACCTGGTTAGTGCAATGGTTTTGACAATCTGCTTAGTGCACAGGTTTTGACTGTTACTGCACTGGCTTTGACTCTCTGCTTAGTGCACTGACTTTGACTCTCTGGTTAGTGCACAGACTTTGACTCTCTGCTTAGCGCACTGACTTTGACTCTCTGGGTAGTGCACTGGCTTTGACTCTCTGGGTAGTGCACTGGCTTTGATTCTCTGGTTAGTGCACTTGCTTTGACTCTCTGGTTAGTGCACTGGATTTGACTCTCTGGTCAGTGCACTGGCTTCGACTCTCTGGTTAGTGCACTGGCTTTGACTCTCTGCTTAGTGCACTGACTTTGACTCTCTGGTTAGTTCACTGGCTTTGACTCTCTGGTTAGTGCTCTGGCTTTGACTCTCTGCTTAGCGCACTGACTTTGACTCTCTGGGTAGTGCACTGGCTTTGACTCTCTGGGTAGTGCACTGGCTTTGACTCTCTGGTTAGTGCACTGGCTTTGACTCTCTGGTTAGTGCACTGGCTTTGACTCTGGTTAGTGCAATAGCTTTCACTCTCTCTGGGTAGTGCATTGGCTTTGCCTCTCTGGATTGTGCACTGGCTTTGACTCTCTGGTTAGTGCACTGACTTTGACTCTCTGGTTAGTGCACAGACTTTGACTCTCTGCTTAGCGCACTGACTTTGACTCTCCGGGTAGTGCACTGGCTTTGACTCTCTGGGTAGTGCACTGGCTTTGACTCTCTGGTTAGTGCACTGGCTTTGACACTCTGGTTAGTGCACTGGCTTTGACTCTCTGGTTAGTGCACTGGCTTTGACTCTGGTTAGTGCAATAGCTTTCACTCTCTCTGGGTAGTGCATTGGCTTTGCCTCTCTGGATTGTGCACTGGCTTTGACTCTCTGGTTAGTTCACTGGCTTTGACTCTGGTTAGTGCACAGGCTTTGAATCTCTGGTCAGTGCCATGGCTTTGACTCTCTGGTTAGTGCCGTGGCATGGACACTCTGTTTGGTGCCCTGGCTTTGACACTGTGGTTAGTGCCCTGGCTTTGATTACCTGGTTAGTGCAATGGTTTTGACAATCTGCTTAGTGCACAGGTTTTGACTGTTACTGCACTGGCTTTGACTCTCTGGTTAGTGCACTGGCTTGGACTCTTTGGTTAGTGCCCTGGCTTGGACTCTTTGGTTAGTGCCCTGGCTTGGACTCTCTGGTTAGTGCACTGGCTTTGACTGTCTTTTTAGTGCACTGGCTTTGACTCTCTGGTTAGTGCACTGGCTTTGACGATTTGGTTAGTGCACTGTCTTTCACTCTCTCTGGATTATGCATTGGCTTTGACTTTCTGGTTCGTGCACTGGCTTTGACTCTCTGGTTAGTTCACTGGCTTTGACTCTCTGGTTAGTGCCCAGGCTTTGACTCTCTGGTTAGTGCACTGGCTTTAACTCTCTGGTTAGTGCACTGGCTTTGAATCTCTGGTTAGTGCACTGGCTTTGACTCTCTGTTTAGTGCCCTGGAATTGACACTCTGGTTAGTGCACCGGCTTTGACTCTCTGGTTAGTGCACTGGAATTGACACTCTGGTTAGTGCACTGGCTTTGACTCTCTGGTCAGTGCACTGGCTTTGATTACCTGGTTAGTGCAATGGTTTTGACTATCTGGTTAGTGCACTGGTTTTGACTCTTACTGCACTGGCTTTGTCTCTCTGCTTAGTGCACTGACTTTGTCTCTCTGGTTAGTGCACTGACTTTGACTCTCTGCTTAGTGCACTGACGTTGAGTCTCTGGGCAGTGCACTGGCTTTGACTCTCTGGTTAGTGCACTGGTTTTGACTCTCTGGTTAGTGCACTGGCTTTGACTCTCTGATTAGTGCCCTGGAATTGACACTCTGGTTAGTGCACTGGCGTTGACACTCTGAATAGTACACTGGCTTTGACTTTTTCTCACTTTCTCTGTCTCTCTGGTTAGTGCAATGGATTTGACACTCTGGTTAGTGCACTGGCTTTGACTCACTGCTTAGTGCATTGAATTTGACTCTCTGCTTAGTGCACAGGCTTTGACTCTCTGGGCAGTGCCGTGGCTTTGACTCTCTGGTTAGTGCCGTGGCTTTGACTCTCTAGTTAGTGCCGTGGCATTGACTCTCTGGTTAGTGCCCTGGCTTTGATTCTCTGGTTAGTGCTCTGGCTTTGACACTCTGCGTAGTGCTCTGACTTTGACTCTCTGGGTAGTGCACTGGCTTTGACTCTCTGGGTTGTGCACTGGTTTTGACTTTCTGGTTAGTGCCCAGGCTTTGACTCTCTGGTTAGTGCCCAGTCTTTGACTCTCTGGTTAGTGCACTGGCTTTGACCCTCTGGTTAGTGCACTGGCTTCGACTCTCTGGTTAGTGCAATAGCTTTGACTCTCTCTGGGTAATGCATTGGCTTTGACTCTCTCTCTCTCCCTGGTTACTGCATTGTCTTTGACTCTCGCTGTCTCTCTGGGTAGTGCACTCTCTTTCACTCTCTGATTAGTGCACTGGAATTGACACTCTGGTTGGAGCACTGTCTTTGACTCTCTGATTAGTGCACTGGAAATGACACTCTGGTTAGTGCACTGGCTTTGACACTCTGAATAGTACACTGGCTTTGACTTTCTCTCACTTTCTCTGTCTCTCTGGTTAGTGCAATGGATTTGACACTCTGGTTAGTGCACTACCTTTGACACTCTGAATAGTACACTGGCTTTGACTTTCTCTCACTTTCTCTGTCTCTCTGGTTAGTGCAATGGATTTGACACTCTGGTTAGTGCTCTGTCTTTGACTATCTGGTTCGTGCCCGGGATTTGACTCTCTGGTTTTACCCTTCGCTTTGACTCTCTGGTTAGCGCACTGGCTTTGACTCTCTGGTTAGTGCACTGGAATTGACACTCTGGTTAGTGCACTGGCTTTGGCACTCTGAATAGTACACTGACTTTGACTTTCTCTCATTTGTCTCTCTGGTTAGTGCAATGGATTTGACACTCTCGTTAGTGCACTGGCTTTGACTCTCTGCTTAGTGCATTGACTTCGACTCTCTGGTTAGTGCACAGGCTTTGACTCTCTGGTTAGTGCACTGGCTTTGACTCTCTGGTTAGTGCACTGGCTTTGACTCTCTGGTTAGTGCACTGGCTTTGACTCTCTGGTTAGTGCACTGGCTTTGGTTCTCTGGTTAGTGCACTGGCTTTGGTTCTCTGGTTAGTGCACTGGCTTTGACTCTCTGGTTAGTGCACTGGCTTTGACTCTCTGGTTAGTGCACTGGCTTTGACTCTCTGGTTAGTGCACTGGCTTTGACTCTCTGGTTAGTGCACTGGCTTTGACTCTCTGGTTAGTGCACTGGCTTTGACTCTGTTTAGTGCAATAGCTTTGACTCTCTCTGGGTAATGCATTGGCTTTGACTCTCTCTCTCTCCCTGGTTACTGCATTGTCTTTGACTCTCGCTGTCTCTCTGGGTAGTGCACTCTCTTTCACTCTCTGATTAGTGCACTGGAATTGACACTCTGGTTGGAGCACTGTCTTTGACTCTCTGATTAGTGCACTGGAAATGACACTCTGGTTAGTGCACTGGCTTTGACACTCTGAATAGTACACTGGCTTTGACTTTCTCTCACTTTCTCTGTCTCTCGGGTTAGTGCAATGGATTTGACACTCTGGTTAGTGCACTACCTTTGACACTCTGAATAGTACACTGGCTTTGACTTTCTCTCACTTTCTCTGTCTCTCAGGTTAGTGCAATGGATTTGACACTCTGGTTAGTGCTCTGTCTTTGACTATCTGGTTCGTGCCCGGGATTTGACTCTCTGGTTTTTGCCTTCGCTTTGACTCTCTGGTTAGTGCACTGGCTTTGACTCTCTGGTTAGTGCACTGGAATTGACACTCTGGTTAGTGCACTGGCTTTGGCACTCTGAATAGTACACTGACTTTGACTTTCTCTCATTTGTCTCTCTGGTTAGTGCAATGGATTTGACACTCTCGTTAGTGCACTGGCTTTGACTCTCTGCTTAGTGCATTGACTTCGACTCTCTGGTTAGTGCACAGGCTTTGACTCTCTGGTTAGTGCAATGGCTTTGACTCTCTGGTTAGTGCACTGGCTTCGACTCTCTGGTTAGTGCACTGGCTTTGACTATGTGGTTAGTGCACTGGCTTTGACTCTCTGGTGAGTGCACTGGCTTTGGTTCTCTGGTTAGTGCACTGGCTTTGGTTCTCTGGTTAGTGCACTGGCTTTGACTCTCTGGTTAGTGCACTGGATTTGACTCTCTGGTTAGTGCACTGGCTTTGACTCTCTCTGGGTAGTGCATTGGCTTTGACTCTGTCTCTCCCTCTCTCCCTGGTTACTGCATTGTCTTTGACTCTCGCTGTCTCTCTGGTTAGTGCACTGGCTTTGACTCTCTGGTTAGTGCACTGGCTTTGACTCAGTGGTTAGTGCAATGGCTTTGAATATCTGGTTAGTTCACAGGCTTTTACTCTGGTTAGTGCGCAGGCTTTGACTCTCTGGTTAGTGCCCTTGCTTTGATTCTCTGGTTAGTGCCCGGGCTGTGACTCTCTGGTTTGTGCCCTGCCTTTGACTATCTGGTTTGCGCACTCGCTTTGACTCTCTGGTTAGTGCACAGGCTTTGACTTTCTCTCACTTTCTCTGACTCTCTGGTTAGTCCACTGGCTTTGACTCTCTGGTTCGTGCACTGGCTTTGACTCTCTGGTTAGTGCACTGGCTTTGACTCTCTGGTTAGTGCACTGGCTTTGACTCTCTGGTTAGTGCACTGGCTTTGACTCTCTGGTTAGTGCACTGGCCTCGACTCTCTGGTTAGTGCACTGGCTTTGACTCTCTGGTTAGTGCACTGGCTTTGACTCTCTGGTTAGTGCACTGGCTTTGACTCTCTGGTTAGTGCACTGGCTTTGACTCTCTGGTTAGTGCACTGGCTTTGACTCTCTGGTTAGTGCACTGGCTTTGACTCTCTGGTTAGTGCACTGGCTTTGACTCTGGTTAGTGCAATAGCTTTCACTCTCTCTGGGTAGTGCATTGGCTTTGCCTCTCTGGATTGTGCACTGGCTTTGACTCTCTGGTTAGTTCACTGGCTTTGACTCTGGTTAGTGCACAGGCTTTGAATCTCTGGTCAGTGCCATGGCTTTGACTCTCTGGTTAGTGCCGTGGCATGGACACTCTGTTTGGTGCCCTGGCTTTGACACTGTGGTTAGTGCCCTGGCTTTGATTACCTGGTTAGTGCAATGGTTTTGACAATCTGCTTAGTGCACAGGTTTTGACTGTTACTGCACTGGCTTTGACTCTCTGATTAGTGCACTGACTTTGACTCTCTGGTTAGTGCACAGACTTTGACTCTCTGCTTAGCGCACTGACTTTGACTCTCTGGGTAGTGCACTGGCTTTGACTCTCTGGGTAGTGCACTGGCTTTGATTCTCTGGTTAGTGCACTTGCTTTGACTCTCTGGTTAGTGCACTGGATTTGACTCTCTGGTTAGTGCACTGGCTTCGACTCTCTGGTTAGTGCACTGGCTTTGACTCTCTGCTTAGTGCACTGACTTTGACTCTCTGGTTAGTTCACTGGCTTTGACTCTCTGCTTAGCGCACTGACTTTGACTCTCTGGGTAGTGCACTGGCTTTGACTCTCTGGGTAGTGCACTGGCTTTGACTCTCTGGTTAGTGCACTGGCTTTGACTCTCTGGTTAGTGCACTGGCTTTGACTCTCTGGTTAGTGCACTGGCTTTGACTCTCTGGTTAGTGCACTGGCTTTGACTCTCTGGTTAGTGCACTGGCTTTGACTCTGGTTAGTGCAATAGCTTTCACTCTCTCTGGGTAGTGCATTGGCTTTGCCTCTCTGGATTGTGCACTGGCTTTGACTCTCTGGTTAGTTCACTGGCTTTGACTCTGGTTAGTGCACAGGCTTTGAATCTCTGGTCAGTGCCATGGCTTTGACTCTCTGGTTAGTGCCGTGGCATGGACACTCTGTTTGGTGCCCTGGCTTTGACACTGTGGTTAGTGCCCTGGCTTTGATTACCTGGTTAGTGCAATGGTTTTGACAATCTGCTTAGTGCACAGGTTTTGACTGTTACTGCACTGGCTTTGACTCTCTGGTTAGTGCACTGGCTTGGACTCTTTGGTTAGTGCCCTGGCTTGGACTCTTTGGTTAGTGCCCTGGCTTGGACTCTCTGGTTAGTGCACTGGCTTTGACTGTCTTTTTAGTGCACTGGCTTTGACTCTCTGGTTAGTGCACTGGCTTTGACGATTTGGTTAGTGCACTGTCTTTCACTCTCTCTGGATTATGCATTGGCTTTGACTTTCTGGTTCGTGCACTGGCTTTGACTCTCTGGTTAGTTCACTGGCTTTGACTCTCTGGTTAGTGCCCAGGCTTTGACTCTCTGGTTAGTGCACTGGCTTTAACTCTCTGGTTAGTGCACTGGCTTTGAATCTCTGGTTAGTGCACTGGCTTTGACTCTCTGTTTAGTGCCCTGGAATTGACACTCTGGTTAGTGCACCGGCTTTGACTCTCTGGTTAGTGCACTGGAATTGACACTCTGGTTAGTGCACTGGCTTTGACTCTCTGGTCAGTGCACTGGCTTTGATTACCTGGTTAGTGCAATGGTTTTGACTATCTGGTTAGTGCACTGGTTTTGACTCTTACTGCACTGGCTTTGACTCTCTGCTTAGCGCACTGACTTTGTCTCTCTGGTTAGTGCACTGACTTTGACTCTCTGCTTAGTGCACTGACGTTGAGTCTCTGGGCAGTGCACTGGCTTTGACTCTCTGGTTAGTGCACTGGATTTGACTCTCTGGTTAGTGCACTGGCTTTGACTCTCTGGTTAGTGCACTGGCTTTGATTCTTTGGTTAGTGCACTGGCTTTGATTCTTTGGTCAGTGCACTGGCTTTGACTCTCTGGTTAGTGCACTGGAATTGACACTCTGGTTAGTGCACTGCGTTTGACACTCTGGTTAATGCACTGACTTTGACTCTCTGGTTACTGCCCTGGCGTTGAATCTCTGGTAGTGCCCTGGCTTTGACGCTCTGGTTAGTGCACAGGCTTGGACTCTCTGGTTAGTGCCCTGGCTTGGACTCTCTGGTTAGTGCCCTGGCTTGGACTCTCTGGTTAGTGCCCTGGCTTTGACTCTCTCGTTAATGCACTGGCTTTGACTCTCTGCTTAGTGCACTGGCTTTGACTCTCTGCTTAGTGCACTGGCTTTGACTCTCTGCTTAGTGCACTGGCTTTGACTCTCTGCTTAGTGCACTGGCTTTGACTCTCTGCTTAGTGCACTGGCTTCGACTCTCTGGTTAGTGCACTGGCTTTGACTCTCTGGTTAGTGCACTGGCTTTGACTCTCCGGTTAGTGCACTGGCTTTGACTCTCTGGTTAGTGCACTGGCTTCGACTCTCTGGTTAGTGCACTGGCTTCGACTCTCTGGTTAGTGCACTGGCTTTGACTCTCTGGTTAGTGCACTGGCTTTGACTCTCTGGTTAGTGCACTGGCTTTGACTCTCTGGTTAGTGCACTGGCTTTGACTCTCTGTTTAGTGCACTGGCTTTGACTCTCTGGTTAGTGCACTGGCTTTGACTCTCTGGTTAGTGCACTGGCTTTGACTCGCTGGTTAGAGCACTGGCTTTGACTCTCTGGTTAGTGCGCTGGCTTTGACTCTCTGGTTAGTGCGCTGGCTTTGACTCTCTGGTTAGTGCGCTGGCTTTGACTCTCTGGTTAGTGCGCTGGCTTTGACTCTCTGGTTAGTGCGCTGACTTTGACTCTCTGGTTAGTGCGCTGACTTTGACTCTCTGGTTAGTGCACTGGCTTTGACTCTCTGGTTAGTGCACTGGCTTTGACTCTGGTTAGTGCGCTGGCTTTGACTCTCTCTGGGTAGTGCATTGGCTTTGCCTCTCTCTCTCTCTCTCTCTCTCTCTCTCCCTGGTTACTGCATTGTCTTTGACTCTCGCTGTCACTCTGGTTTGTGCACTGTCTTTCACTCTCTCTGGACTGTGCACTGGTTTTGACTTTCTGGTTAGTGAACTGGTTTTGACTTTCTGGTTAGTGCCCAGGCTTTGACTCTCTGGTTAGTGCCCAGTCTTTGACTCTCTGGTTAGTGCACTGGCTTTGACTCTCTGGTTAGTGCACTGGCTTCGACTCTCTGGTTAGTGCACTGGCTTTGACTCTCTGGTTAGTGCACTGGCTTTGACTCTCTGATTAGTGCCCTGGAATTGACACTCTGGTTAGTGCACTGGCGTTGACACTCTGAATAGTACACTGGCTTTGACTTTTTCTCACTTTCTCTGTCTCTCTGGTTAGTGCAATGGATTTGACACTCTGGTTAGTGCACTGGCTTTGACTCACTGCTTAGTGCATTGAATTTGACTCTCTGCTTAGTGCACAGGCTTTGACTCTCTGGGCAGTGCCGTGGCTTTGACTCTCTGGTTAGTGCCCTGGCTTTGACACTCTGTTTAGTGCCCTGGCTTTGACTCTCTGTTTAGTGCCCTGGCTTTGACTCTCTGTTTAGTGCCCTGGCTTTGACTCTCTGGTTAGTGCACAGGCTTTGAATCTCTGGTTAGTTCACTGGCTTTTACTCTGGTTAGTGCACAGGCTTTGACTCTCTGGTTAGTGCCATTGCTTTCACTCTTTGGTTCGTGCACTGGCTTTGAATCTCTAGTTAGTGCCGTGGCTTTGAATCTCTGGTTAGTGCTAATCTCTGCGTAGTGCTCTGACTTTGACTCTCTGGGTAGTGCACTGGCTTTGACTCTCTGGGTAGTGCACTGGCTTTGACTCTCTGGTTAGTGCACTGGCTTTGACTCTCTGGTTAGTGCACTGGCTTTGACTCTCTGGTTAGTGCACTGGTTTTGACTCTCTGGTTAGTGCACTGGCTTTGACACTCTTTCACTTTCTCTGTCTCTCTGGTTACTGCAATGGCTTTGACACTCTGGTTAGTGCACTGGCTTTGACTTTCTCTCACTTGCTCTGTCTCTCTGGTTAGTGCAATGGATTTGACACTCTGGTTTGTGCACTGGCTTTGACTCTCTGGTTAGTCCACTGGCTTTGACTCTCTGCTTAGTGCACTGGCTTTGAATCTCTGGTCAGTGCCATGGCTTTGACTCTCTGGTTCGTCCCGTGGCATTGACACTCTGTTTAGTGCCCTGGCTTTGACACTCTGGTTAGTGCCCTTGCTTTGATTACCTGGTTAGTGCAATGGTTTTGACTATCTGGTTAGTGCACTGGTTTTGACTCTCTGGTTAGTGCACAGACTTTGACTCTCTGCTTAGTGCACTGACTTTGACTCTCTGGGTAGTGCTCTGGCTTTGACTCTTTGGTTAGTGCCCTGGCTTTGGTTACCTGGTTGGTGCCCTGGCTTTGACTCTCTGGTTAGTGCGCTTGCTTTGACACTCTGCTTAATGCAATGGTTTTGACTCTCTGCTTAGTGCACTGGTTTTGACTCTTAATGCACTGGCTTTGACTCTCTGCTTAGTGCACTGACTTTGACTCTCTGGTTAGTGCACTGGCTTTGACTCTGGTTAGTGCACTGGCTTTGACTCTGGTTAGTGCACTGGCTCTGACTCTCTGGTTAGTGCACTGGCTTTGACTCTCTGGTTAGTGCACTGGCTTTGACTCTCTGGTTAGTGCACTGGCTTTGACTCTGGTTAGTGCAATAGCTTTGACTCTCTCTGGGTAGTGCATTGGCTTTGACTCTCTCTCTCTTCCTGGTTACTGCATTGTCTTTGACTCTCGCTGTCTCTCTGGGTAGTGCACTGTCTTTCACTCTCGGATTAGTGCACTGGAATTGACACGCTGGTTAGAGCACTGTCTTTGACTCTCTGATTAGTGCACTGGAAATGACACTCTGGTTAGTGCACTGGCTTTGACACTCTGAATAGTACACTGGCTTTGACTTTCTCTCACTTTCTCTGTCTCTCTGGTTAGTGCAAAGGATTTGACTCTCTGCGTAGTGCATTGACTTTGACTCTCTGGTTAGTGCACTGCCTTTGACTCTCTGGTTAGTGCACTGGATTTGACTCTCTGGTTAGTGTACTGGCTTTGGCTCTCTGGTTAGTTCGCTGGCTTTGACTCTCTGGTTAGTGCACTGGCTTTGACTCTCTAGTTAGCGCACTGGCTTTGACTCTCTGGTTAGTCCAATGGCTTTGACTCTCTGGTTAGTGCACAGGCTTTGACTCTCTGGTTAGTGCACTGGCTTTGACTCTGGTTCGTGCGCTAGCTTTGACTCTCTCTGGGTAGTGCATTGGCTTTGCCTCTCTCTCTCTCTCTCTCCCTGGTTACTGCATTGTCTTTGACTCTCGCTGTCTTTCTGGTTAGTGCACTGTCTTTCACGCTCTCTGGATTGTGCACTGGTTTTGACTTTCAGGTTAGTGCACTGGCTTTGACTCTCTGGTTGGTGCACTGGCTTAGGCTCTCTGGTAAGTGCACTGGCTTTGACGCTTTGGTTAGTGCACTGTCTTTCACTCTCTCTGGATTGTGCATTGGCTTTGACTTTCTGGTTGGTGCACTGGCTTTGACTCTCTGGTTAGTTCACTGGCTTTGACTCTCTGGTTAGTTCACTGGCTTTGACGCTTTGGTTAGTGCACTGGCTTTGACTCTCTGGTTAGTGCACTGGATTTGACTCTCTGGTTAGTGCACTGGCTTTGGCTCTCTGGTTAGTTCGCTGGCTTTGACTCTTTGGTCAGTGCATTGGCTTTGACTCTCTGGTTAGTGCACTGACTTTGACTCTCTGGTTAGTGCACTGACTTTGACTCTCTGGTTAGTGCACTGGCATTGACTCTGGTTAGTGCACTGGCTCTGACTCTCTGGTTAGTGCACTGGCTTTGACTCTCTGGTTAGTGCACTGGCTTTGACTCTGGTTAGTGCAATAGCTTTGACTCTCTCTGGGTAGTGCATTGGCTTTGACTCTCTCTCTCTTCCTGGTTACTGCATTGTCTTTGACTCTCGCTGTCTCTCTGGGTAGTGCACTGTCTTTCACTCTCGGATTAGTGCACTGGAATTGACACGCTGGTTAGATCACTGTCTTTGACTCTCTGATTAGTGCACTGGAAATGACACTCTGGTTAGTGCACTGGCTTTGACACTCTGAATAGTACACTGGCTTTGACTTTCTCTCACTTTCTCTGTCTCTCTGGTTAGTGCAAAGGATTTGACTCTCTGCATAGTGCATTGACTTTGACTCTCTGGTTAGTGCACTGCCTTTGACTCTCTGGTTAGTGCACTGGATTTGACTCTCTGGTTAGTGCACTGGCTCTGACTCTCTGGTTAGTGCACTGGCTTTGACTCTCTGGTTAGTGCACTGGCTTTGACTCTGGTTAGTGCAATAGCTTTGACTCTCTCTGGGTAGTGCATTGGCTTTGACTCTCTCTCTCTTCCTGGTTACTGCATTGTCTTTGACTCTCGCTGTCTCTCTGGGTAGTGCACTGTCTTTCACTGTCGGATTAGTGCACTGGAATTGACACGCTGGTTAGTGCACTGTCTTTGACTCTCTGATTAGTGCACTGGAAATGACACTCTGGTTAGTGCACTGGCTTTGACACTCTGAATAGTACACTGGCTTTGACTTTCTCTCACTTTCTCTGTCTCTCTGGTTAGTGCAAAGGATTTGACTCTCTGCGTAGTGCATTGACTTTGACTCTCTGGTTAGTGCACTGCCTTTGACTCTCTGGTTAGTGCACTGGATTTGACTCTCTGGTTAGTGCACTGGCTTTGGCTCTCTGGTTAGTTCGATGGCTTTGACTCTCTGGTTAGTTCGATGGCTTTGACTCTCTGGTTAGTGCACTGGCTTTGACTCTCTAGTTAGCGCACTGGCTTTGACTCTCTGGTTAGTCCAATGGCTTTGACTCTCTGGTTAGTGCACAGGCTTTGACTCTCTGGTTAGTGCACTGGCTTTGACTCTGGTTCGTGCGCTAGCTTTGACTCTCTCTGGGTAGTGCATTGGCTTTGCCTCTCTCTCTCTCTCTCTCCCTGGTTACTGCATTGTCTTTGACTCTCGCTGTCTTTCTGGTTAGTGCACTGTCTTTCACTCTCTCTGGATTGTGCACTGGTTTTGACTTTCAGTTTAGTGCACTGGCTTTGACTCTCTGGTTGGTGCACTGGCTTAGGCTCTCTGGTAAGTGCACTGGCTTTGACGCTTTGGTTAGTGCACTGTCTTTCACTCTCTCTGGATTGTGCATTGGCTTTGACTTTCTGGTTGGTGCACTGGCTTTGACTCTCTGGTTAGTTCACTGGCTTTGACTCTCTGGTTAGTTCACTGGCTTTGACGCTCTGGTTAGTGCACTGGCTTTGACTCTCTGGTTAGTGCACTGGCTTTGACTCTCTGGTTAGTGCACTGGCTTTGACTCTCTGGTTAGTGCACTGGCTTTGACTCTGGTTAGTGCACTGGCTCTGACTCTCTGGTTAGTGCACTGGCTTTGACTCTCTGGTTAGTGCACTGGCTTTGACTCTGGTTAGTGCAATAGCTTTGACTTTCTCTGGGTAGTGCATTGGCTTTGACTCTCTCTCTCTCCCTGGTTACTGCATTGTCTTTGACTCTCGCTGTCTCTCTGGGTAGTGCACTGTCTTTCACTCTCTGATTAGTTCACTGGAATTGACACTCTGGTTAGTGCACTGGCTTTGACACTCTGAATAGTACACTGGCTTTGACTTTCTCTCACTTTCTCTGTCTCTCTGGTTAGTGCAATGGATTTGACTCTCTGCGTAGTGCATTGACTTTGACTCTGGTTAGTGCACTGCCTTTGACTCTCTGGTTAGTGCACTGGATTTGACTCTCTGGTTAGTGCACTGGATTTGACTCTCTGGTTAGTGCACTGGCTTTGACTCTCTGGTTAGTGCACTGGCTTTGACTCTCTGGTTAGTGCACTGGCCTTGACTCTCTAGTTAGCGCACTGGCTTTGACTCTGGTAAGTGCACTGGCTCTGACTCTCTGGTTAGTGCACTGGCTCTGACTCTCTGGTTAGTGCACTGGCTTTGACTCTCTGGTTAGTGTACTGGCTTTGACT
Source organism: Isurus oxyrinchus (assembly GCA_026770705.1). Taxonomy (NCBI): domain Eukaryota; kingdom Metazoa; phylum Chordata; class Chondrichthyes; order Lamniformes; family Lamnidae; genus Isurus; species Isurus oxyrinchus. The sequence goes on along the minus strand of JANJGN010000139.1, from coordinate 925,873 downwards.
CTGGTTAGTGCAATAGCTTTGACTCTCTCTGGGTAGTGCATTGGCTTTGACTCTCTCTCTCTCTCTCCCTGGTTACTGCATTGTCTTTGACTCTCGCTGTCTCTCTGGGTAGTGCACTGTCTTTCACTCTGATTAGTGCACTGGAATTGACACTCTGGTTAGAGCACTGTCTTTGACTCTCTGATTAGTGCACTGGAAATGACACTCTGGTTAGTGCACTGGCTTTGACACTCTGAATAGTGCACTGGCTTTGACTTTCTCTCACTTTCTCTGTCTCTCTGGTTAGTGCAATGGATTTGACTCTCTGCGTAGTGCATTGACTTTGACTCTCTGGTTAGTGCACTGGATTTGACTCTCTGGTTAGTGCACTGGCTTTGCTCTCTGGTTAGTTCACTGGCTTTGACTCTCTGGTTAGTGCCCTGGCTTTGACTCTCTAGTTAGCGCACTGGCTTTGACTCTCTGGTTAGTGCCATGGCTTTGACTCTCTGGTCGGTGCCCTTGCTTTGACTCTCTGGTTAGTGCCCGGGCTTTGACTCTCTGGTTAGTGCACTGGCTTTGACTCTCTGGTTAGTGCACTGGCTTTGACTCTCTCTGGGTAGTTCATTGGCTTTGACTCTGTCTCTCCCTCTCTCCCTGGTTACTGCATTGTCTATGACTCTCGCTGTCTCTCTGGTTAGTGCACTGGCTTTGACTCTCTGGTTAGTGCACTGGCTTTGACTCAGTGGTTAGTGCAATGGCTTTGAATCTCTGGTTAGTTCACAGGCTTTTACTCTGGTTAGTGCGCAGGCTTTGACTCTCTGGTTAGTGCCCTTGCTTTGATTCTCTGGTTAGTGCCCGGGCTGTGACTCTCTGGTTTTTGCCCTGCCTTTGACTATCTGGTTTGCGCACTCGCTTTGACTCTCTGGTTAGTGCACAGGCTTCGACTTTCTCTCACTTTCTCTGTCTCTCTGGTTAGTGCAATGGATTTGACACTCTGTTTAGTGCACTGGCTTTGACTCTCTGGTTCGTGCACTGGCTTTGACTCTCTGGTTAGTGCACTGGATTTGAATCTCTGGTTAGTGCACTGGCTTCGACTCTCTGGTTAGTGCACTGGCTTCGACTCTCTGGTTAGTGCACTGGCTTCGACTCTCTGGTTAGTGCACTGGCTTCGACTCTCTGGTTAGTGCACTGGCTTCGACTCTCTGGTTAGTGCACTGGCTTTGACTCTCTGGTTAGTGCCCAGACTTTGACTCTCTGGTTAGTGCACTGGCTTTAACTCTCTGGTTAGTGCACTGGCTTTGAATCTCTGGTTAGTGCACTGGCTTTGACTCTCTGATTAGTGCCCTGGAATTGACACTCTGGTTAGTGCACTGGATTTGACTCTCTGGTTAGTGCACTGGAATTGACACTCTGGTTAGTGCACTGGCTTTGACTCTCTGGTTAGTGCACTGGCTTTGATTACCTGGTTAGTGCAATGGTTTTGACTATCTGGTTAGTGCACTGGTTTTGACTCTTACTGCACTGGCTTTGACTCTCTGCTTAGTGCACTGACTTTGTCTCTCTGGTTAGTGCACTGACTTTGACTCTCTGCATAGTGCACTGACTTTGACTCTCTGCATAGTGCACTGACTTTGAGTCTCTGGGCAGTGCACTGGCTTTGACTCTCTGGTTAGTGCACTGCGTTTGACACTCTGGTTAATGCACTGAATTTGACTCTCTGTTTACTGCCCTGGCGTTGAATCTCTGGTAGTGCCCTGGCTTTGACGCTCTGGTTAGTGCACAGGCTATGACTTTCTGGTTAGTGCACTGGCTTTGACTCTCTGGTTAGTGCACTGGCTTGGACTCTCTGGTTAGTGCCCTGGCTTGGACTCTCTGGTTAGTGCCCTGGCTTGGACTCTCTGGTTAGTGCCCTGGCTTGGACTCTCTGGTTAGTGCCCTGGCTTGGACTCTCTGGTTAGTGCCCTGGCTTGGACTCTCTGGTTAGTGCCCTGGCTTTGACTCTCTCGTTAGTGCACTGGCTTTGACTCTCTGCTTAGTGCACTGGCTTTGACTCTCTGCTTAGTGCACTGGCTTTGACTCTCTGGTTAGTGCACTGGCTTTGACTCTCTGGTTAGTGCACTGGCTTTGACACTCTGATTAGTGCACTGGCTTTGACTCTCTGGTTAGTGCACTGGCTTTGACTCTCTGGTTAGTGCACTGGCTTTGACTCTCTGGTTAGTGCACTGGCTTTGACTCTCCGGTTAGTGCACTGGCTTTGACTCTCTGGTTAGTGCACTGGCTTTGACTCTCTCTGGGTAGTTCATTGGCTTTGACTCTGTCTCTCCCTCTCTCCCTGGTTACTGCATTGTCTATGACTCTCGCTGTCTCTCTGGTTAGTGCACTGGCTTTGACTCTCTGGTTAGTGCACTGGCTTTGACTCAGTGGTTGGTGCAATGGCTTTGAATCTCTGGTTAGTTCACAGGCTTTTACTCTGGTTAGTGCGCAGGCTTTGACTCTCTGGTTAGTGCCCTTGCTTTGATTCTCTGGTTAGTGCCCGGGCTGTGACTCTCTGGTTTTTGCCCTGCCTTTGACTATCTGGTTTGCGCACTCGCTTTGACTCTCTGGTTAGTGCACAGGCTTCGACTTTCTCTCACTTTCTCTGTCTCTCTGGTTAGTGCAATGGATTTGACACTCTGTTTAGTGCACTGGCTTTGACTCTCTGGTTCGTGCACTGGCTTTGACTCTCTGGTTAGTGCACTGGCTTCGACTCTCTGGTTAGTGCACTGGCTTCGACTCTCTGGTTAGTGCACTGGCTTCGACTCTCTGGTTAGTGCACTGGCTTCGACTCTCTGGTTAGTGCACTGGCTTCGACTCTCTGGTTAGTGCACTGGCTTCGACTCTCTGGTTAGTGCACTGGCTTTGACTCTCTGGTTAGTGCCCAGACTTTGACTCTCTGGTTAGTGCACTGGCTTTAACTCTCTGGTTAGTGCACTGGCTTTGAATCTCTGGTTAGTGCACTGGCTTTGACTCTCTGATTAGTGCCCTGGAATTGACACTCTGGTTAGTGCACTGGATTTGACTCTCTGGTTAGTGCACTGGAATTGACACTCTGGTTAGTGCACTGGCTTTGACTCTCTGGTTAGTGCACTGGCTTTGATTACCTGGTTAGTGCAATGGTTTTGACTATCTGGTTAGTGCACTGGTTTTGACTCTTACTGCACTGGCTTTGACTCTCTGCTTAGTGCACTGACTTTGTCTCTCTGGTTAGTGCACTGACTTTGAATCTCTGCATAGTGCACTGACTTTGACTCTCTGCATAGTGCACTGACTTTGAGTCTCTGGGCAGTGCACTGGCTTTGACTCTCTGGTTAGTGCACTGCGTTTGACACTCTGGTTAATGCACTGACTTTGACTCTCTGTTTACTGCCCTGGCGTTGAATCTCTGGTAGTGCCCTGGCTTTGACGCTCTGGTTAGTGCACAGGCTATGACTTTCTGGTTAGTGCACTGGCTTTGACTCTCTGGTTAGTGCACTGGCTTGGACTCTCTGGTTAGTGCCCTGGCTTGGACTCTCTGGTTAGTGCCCTGGCTTGGACTCTCTGGTTAGTGCCCTGGCTTGGACTCTCTGGTTAGTGCCCTGGCTTTGACTCTCTCGTTAGTGCACTGGCTTTGACTCTCTGCTTAGTGCACTGGCTTTGACTCTCTGGTTAGTGCACTGGCTTTGACACTCTGATTAGTGCACTGGCTTTGACTCTCTGGTTAGTGCACTGGCTTTGACTCTCTGGTTAGTGCACTGGCTTTGACTCTCCGGTTAGTGCACTGGCTTTGACTCTCCGGTTAGTGCACTGGCTTTGACTCTCCGGTTAGTGCACTGGCTTTGACTCTCCGGTTAGTGCACTGGCTTTGACTCTCCGGTTAGTGCACTGGCTTTGACTCTCTGGTTAGTGCACTGGCTTTGACTCTCTGGTTAGTGCGCTAGCTTTGACTCTGGTTAGTGCGCTAGCTTTGACTCTCTCTGGGTAGTGCATTGGCTTTGCCTCTCTCTCTCTCTCTCTCTCCCTGGTTACTGCATTGTCTTTGACTCTCGCTGTCACTCTGGTCTTTCACTCTCTCTGGATTGTGCACTGGTTTTGACTTTCTGGTTAGTGTACTCGTTTTGACTTTCTGGTTAGTGCACTGGCTTTGACTCTCTGGTTGGTGCACTGGCTTTGGCTCTCTGGTAAGTGCACTGGCTTTGACGATTTGGTTAGTGCACTGTCTTTCACTCTCTCTGGATTATGCATTGGCTTTGACTTTCTGGTTCGTGCACTGGCTTTGACTCTCTGGTTAGTGCCCAGGCTTTGACTCTCTGGTTAGTGCCCAGGCTTTGACTCTCTGGTTAGTGCCCAGGCTTTGACTCTCTGGTTAGTGCCCAGGCTTTGACTCTCTGGTTAGTGCACTGGCTTCGACTCTCTGGTTAGTGCACTGGCTTCGACTCTCTGGTTAGTGCACTGGCTTTGACTCTCTGGTTAGTGCACTGGCTTTGACTCTCTGCTTAGTGCACTGGCTTTGACTCTCTGGTTAGTGCACTGGCTTTCACTCTGGTTAGTGCACTGGCTTTGACTCTGGTTAGTGCGCTAGCTTTTACTCTCTCTGGGTAGTGCATTGGCTTTGCCTCTCTGATTAGTGCCCTGGAATTGACACTCTGGTTAGTGCACTGGCGTTGACACTCTGAACAGTACACTGGCTTTGACTTTTTCTCACTTTCTCTGTCTCTCTGGTTAGTGCAATGGATTTGACACTCTGGTTAGTGCACTGGTTTGACTCACTGCTTAGTGCATTGAATTTGACTCTCTGCTTAGTGCACAGGCTTTGACTCTCTGGGCAGTGCCGTGGCTTTGACTCTCTGGTTAGTGCCGTCGCATTGACACTCTGTTTAGTGCCCTGGCTTTGACTCTCTGTTTAGTGCCCTGGCTTTGACTCTCTGGTTAGTGCACAGGCTTTGAATCTCTGGTTAGTTCACTGGCTTTGACTCTCTGCGTAGTGCTCTGACTTTGACTCTCTGGGTAGTGCACTGGCTTTGATTCTCTGGGTAGTGCACTGGCTTTGACTCTCTGGGTAGTGCACTGGCTTTGACTCTCTGGTTCGTGCACTGGCTTTGACTCTCTAGTTAGTGCCGTGGCGTTGACACTCTGTTTAGTGCCCTGGCTTTGACTCTCTGGTTAGTGCCCTGGCTTTGAATCTTTGGTTAGTGCTCTGGCTTTGACTCTCTGCGTAGTGCTCTGACTTTGACTCTCTGGGTAGTGCACTGGCTTTGACTCTCTGGGTAGTGCACTGGCTTTGACTTTCTCTCACTTTCTCTGTCTCTCTGGTTAGTGCAATGGATTTGACACTCTGGTTTGTGCACTGGCTTTGACTCTCTGGTTAGTCCACTGGCTTTGACTCTCTGGTTAGTCCACTGGCTTTGACTCTCTGGTTAGTGCACTGGCTTTGAATCTCTGGTCAGTGCCATGGCTTTGACTCTCTGGTTAGTGCCCTGGCTTTGATTACCTGGTTAGTGCAATGGTTTTGACTATCTGGTTAGTGCACTGGTTTTGACTCTCTGCTTAGTGCACAGACTTTGACTCTCTGCTTAGTGCACTGACTTTGACTCTCTGGGTAGTGCTCTGGCTTTGACTCTCTGGTTAGTGCACTGGCTTTGACTCTTTGGTTAGTGCCCTGGCTTTGGTTACCTGGTTAGTGCCCTGGCTTTGACTCTCTGGTTAGTGCGCTTGCTTTGACACTCTGCTTAATGCAATGGTTTTGACTCTCTGCTTAGTGCACTGGTTTTGACTCTTAATGCACTGGCTTTGACTCTCTGCTTAGTGCACTGGTTTTGACTCTTAATGCACTGGCTTTGACTCTCTGCTTAGTGCACTGACTTTGACTCTCTGGTTAGTGCACTGGCTTTGACTCTGGATAGTGCACTGGCTCTGACTCTCTGGTTAGTGCACTGGCTTTGACTCTCTGGTTAGTGCACTGGCTTTGACTCTGGTTAGTGCAATAGCTTTGACTCTCTCTGGGTAGTGCATTGGCTTTGACTCTCTCTCTCTTCCTGGTTACTGCATTGTCTTTGACTCTCGCTGTCTCTCTGGGTAGTGTACTGTCTTTCACTCTCTGGTTAGTGCACTGGCTTTGACTCTCCTGTTAGTGCACTGGCTTTGACTCTCCTGTTAGTGCACTGGCTTTGACTCTCCTGTTAGTGCACTGGCTTTGACTCTCTAGTTAGTCCAATGGCTTTGACTCTCTGGTTAGTCCAATGGCTTTGACTCTCTGGTTAGTGCACAGGCTTTGACTCTCTGGTTAGTGCACTGGCTTTGACTCTGGTTCGTGCGCTAGCTTTGACTCTCTCTGGGTAGTGCATTGGCTTTGCCTCTCTCTCTCTCTCCCCCTGGTTACTGCATTGTCTTGACTCTCGCTGTCTTTCTGGTTAGTGCACTGTCTTTCACTCTCTCTGGATTGTGCACTGGTTTTGACTTTCAGGTTAGTGCACTGGCTTTGACTCTCTGGTTGGTGCACTGACTTAGGCTCTCTGGTAAGTGCACTGGCTTTGACGCTTTGGTTAGTGCACTGTCTTTCACTCTCTCTGGATTGTGCATTGGCTTTGACTTTCTGGTTGGTGCACTGCCTTTGACTCTCTGGTTAGTGCACTGGCTTTGACTCTCTGGTTAGTGCACTGGCTTTGACTCTCTGGTTAGTGCACTGGCTTTGACTCTGGTTAGTGCACTGGCTCTGACTCTCTGGTTAGTGCACTGGCTTTGACTCTCTGGTTAGTGCACTGGCTTTGACTCTGGTTAGTGCAATAGCTTTGACTCTCTCTGGGTAGTGCATTGGCTTTGACTCTCTCTCTCTCCCTGGTTACTGCATTGTCTTTGACTCTCGCTGTCTCTCTGGGTAGTGCACTGTCTTTCACTCTCTGATTAGTGCACTGGAATTGACACTCTGGTTAGTGCACTGGCTTTGACTTTCTCTCACTTTCTCTGTCTCTCTGGTTAGTGCAATGGTTTTGACTCTCTGCGTAGTGCATTGACTTTGACTCTGGTTAGTGCACAGGCTTTGACTCTCTGGTTAGTGCACTGGATTTGACTCTCTGGTTAGTGCACTGGCTTTGACTCTCTGGTTAGTGCGCTGTCCTTGACTCTCTAGTTAGCGCACTGGCTTTGACTCTCTGGTTAGTCCAATGGCTTTGACTCTCTGGTTAGTGCACAGGCTTTGACTCTCTGGTTAGTGCACTGGCTTTGACTCTGGTTAGTGCGCTAGCTTTGACTCTCTCTGGGTAGTGCATTGGCTTTGCCTCTCTCTCTCTCTCCCTGGTTACTGCATTGTCTTTGACTCTCGCTGTCTTTCTGGTTAGTGCACTGTCTTTCACTCTCTCTGGATTCTGCACTGGTTTTGACTTTCAGGTTAGTGCACTGGCTTTGATTCTCTGGTTGGTGCACTGGCTTTGGCTCTCTGGTAAGTGCACTGGCTTTGACGCTTTGGTTAGTGCACTGTCTTTCACTCTCTCTGGATTGTGCATTGGCTTTGACTTTCTGGTTCGTGCACAGGCTTTGACTCTGGTTAGTGCACTGGCTCTGACTCTCTGGTTAGTGCACTGGCTTTGACTCTCTGGTTTGTGTACTGGCTTTGACTCTGGTTAGTGCAATAGCTTTGAATCTCTCTGGGTAGTGCATTGGCTTTGACTCTCTCTCTCTCTCCCTGGTTACTGCATTGTCTTTGACTCTCGCTGTCTCTCTGGGTAGTGCACTGTCTTTCACTCTGATTAGTGCACTGGAATTGACACTCTGGTTAGAGCACTGTCTTTGACTCTCTGATTAGTGCACTGGAAATGACACTCTGGTTAGTGCACTGGCTTTGACACTCTGAATAGTACACTGGCTTTGACTTTCTCTCACTTTCTCTGTCTCTCTGGTTAGTGCAATGGATTTGACTCTCTGGTTAGTGCACTGGCTTTGACTCTCTGGTTAGTGCACTGGCTTTGACTCTCTCTGGGTAGTGCATTGGCTTTGACTCTGTCTCTCCCTCTCTCCCTGGTTACTGCATTGTCTTTGACTCTCGCTGTCTCTCTGGTTAGTGCACTGGCTTTGACTCTCTGGTTAGTGCACTGGCTTTGACTCAGTGGTTATTGCAATGGCTTTGAATCTCTGGTTAGTTCACAGGCTTTTACTCTGGTTAGTGCGCAGGCTTTGACTCTCTGGTTAGTGCCCTTGCTTTGAATCTCTGGTTAGTGCCCGGGCTGTGACTCTCTGGATTTTGCCCTGCCTTTGACTATCTGGTTTGCGCACTCGCTTTGACTCTCTGGTTAGTGCACAGGCTTTGACTTTCTCTCACTTTCTCTGTCTCTCTGGTTAGTGCAATGGATTTGAGACTCTGTTTAGTGCACTGGCTTTGACTCTCTGGTTAGTGCACTGGCTTCGACTCTCTGGTTAGTGCACTGGCTTCGACTCTCTGGTTAGTGCACTGGCTTCGACTCTCTGGTTAGTGCACTGGCTTCGATTCTCTGGTTAGTGCACTGGCTTCGATTCTCTGGTTAGTGCACTGGCTTTGACTCTCTGGTTAGTGCACTGGCTTTGACTCTCTGGTTAGTGCACTGGCTTTGACTCTCTGGTTAGTGCACTGGCTTTGACTCTCTGGTTAGTGCACTGGCTTTGACTCTGGTTAGTGCAATAGCTTTCACTCTCTCTGGGTAGTGCATTGGCTTTGCCTCTCTGGATTGTGCACTGGCTTTGACTCTCTGGTTAGTTCACTGGCTTTGACTCTGGTTAGTGCACAGGCTTTGAATCTCTGGTCAGTGCCATGGTTTTGACTCTCTGGTTAGTGCCGTGGCATGGACACTCTGTTTGGTGCCCTGGCTTTGACACTGTGGTTAGTGCCCTGGCTTTGATTACCTGGTTAGTGCAATGGTTTTGACAATCTGCTTAGTGCACAGGTTTTGACTGTTACTGCACTGGCTTTGACTGTCTGCTTAGTGCACTGACTTTGACTCTCTGGTTAGTGCACAGACTTTGACTCTCTGCTTAGTGCACTGACTTTGACTCTCTGGTTAGTGCCATTGATTTCACTCTTTGGTTCGTGCACTGGCTTTGACTCTCTAGTTAGTGCCGTGGCATTGACACTCTGTTTAGTGCCCTGGCTTTGACTCTCTGGTTAGTGCCCTGGCTTTGAATCTTTGGTTAGTGCTCTGGCTTTGACTCTCTGCGTAGTGCTCTGACTTTGACTCTCTGGGTAGTGCACTGGCTTTGACTCTCTGGGTAGTGCACTGGCTTTGACTCTCTGGTTAGTGCACTGGCTTTGACTCTCTGGTTAGTGCACTGGCTTTGACTCTCTAGTTAGTGCACTGGTTTTGACTCTCTGGTTAGTGCACTGGCTTTGACACTCGTTCACTTTCTCTGTCTCTCTGGTTACTGCAATGGCTTTGACACTCTGGTTAGTGCACTGGCTTTGACTTTCTCTCACTTTCTCTGTCTCTCTGGTTAGTGCACTGGCTTTGACTCTCTGGTTAGTGCACTGGCTTTGACTCAGTGGTTATTGCAATGGCTTTGACTCTGGTTAGTGCACTGGCTCTGACTCTCTGGTTAGTGCACTGGCTTTGACTCACTGGTTAGTGCACTGGCTTTGACTCTGGTTAGTGCAATAGCTTTGACTCTCTCTGGGTAGTGCATTGGCTTTGACTCTCTCTCTCTTCCTGGTTACTGCATTGTCTTTGACTCTCGCTGTCTCTCTGGGTAGTGCACTGTCTTTCACTCTCTGATTAGTGCACTGGAATTGACACTCTGGTTAGAGCACTGTCTTTGAATCTCTGATTAGTGCACTGGAAATGACACTCTGGTTAGTGCACTGGCTTTGACACTCTGAATAGTACACTGGCTTTGACTTTCTCTCACTTTCTCTGTCTCTCTGGTTAGTGCAATGGATTTGACACTCTGGTTAGTGCACTAGCTTTGACACTCTGAATAGTACACTGGCTTTGACTTTCTCTCACTTTCTCTGTCTCTCTGGTTAGTGCAAAGGATTTGACTCTCTGCGTAGTGCATTGACTTTGACTCTCTGGTTAGTGCACTGCCTTTGACTCTCTGGTTAGTGCACTGGATTTGACTCTCTGGTTAGTGCACTGGCTTTGTCTCTCTGGTTAGTTCGCTGGCTTTGACTCTCTAGTTAGCGCACTGGCTTTGACTCTCTGGTTAGTCCAATGGCTTTGACTCTCTGGTTAGTGCACAGGCTTTGACTCTCTGGTTAGTGCACTGGCTTTGACTCTGGTTCGTGCGCTAGCTTTGACTCTCTCTGGGTAGTGCATTGGCTTTGCCTCTCTCTCTCTCTCTCCCGGGTTACTGCATTGTCTTGACTCTCGCTGTCTTTCTGGTTAGTGCACTGTCTTTCACTCTCTCTGGATTGTGCACTGGTTTTGACTTTCAGGTTAGTGCACTGGCTTTGACTCTCTGGTTGGTGCACTGCCTTAGGCTCTCTGGTAAGTGCACTGGCTTTGACGCTTTGGTTAGTGCACTGTCTTTCACTCTCTCTGGATTGTGCATTGGCTTTGACTTTCTGGTTGGTGCACTGGCTTTGACTCTCTGGTTAGTGCACTGGCTTTGACTCTCTGGTTAGTGCACTGGCTTTGACTCTCCGGTTAGTGCACTGGCTTTGACTCTGGTTAGTGCACTGGCTCTGACTCTCTGGTTAGTGCACTGGCTCTGACTCTCTGGTTAGTTCACTGGCTTTGACTCTCTGGTTAGTGCACTGGCTTTGACTCTGGTTAGTGCAATAGCTTTGACTCTCTCTGGGTAGTGCATTGGCTTTGACTCTCTCTCTCTCCCTGGTTACTGCATTGTCTTTGACTCTCGCTGTCTCTCTGGGTAGTGCACTGTCTTTCACTCTCTGATTAGTGCACTGGAATTGACACTCTGGTTAGAGCACTGTCTTTGACTCTCTGATTAGTGCACTGGAAATGACACTCTGGTTAGTGCACTGGCTTTGACACTCTGAATAGTGCACTGGCTTTGACTTTCTCTCACTTTCTGTGTCTCTCTGGTTAGTGCAATGGATTTGACACTCTGGTTAGTGCACTAGCTTTGACACTCTGAATAGTACACTGGCTTTGACTCTGGTTAGTGCGCTAGCTTTGACTCTCTCTGGGTAGTGCATTGGCTTTGCCTCTCTCTCTCTCTCTCTCCCTGGTTACTGCATTGTCTTTGACTCTCGCTGTCTTTCTGGTTAGTGCACTGTCTTTCACTCTCTCTGGATTCTGCACTGGTTTTGACTTTCAGGTTAGTGCACTGGCTTTGATTCTCTGGTTGGTGCACTGGCTTTGGCTCTCTGGTAAGTGCACTGGCTTTGACGCTTTGGTTAGTGCACTGTCTTTCACTCTCTCTGGATTGTGCATTGGCTTTGACTTTCTGGTTCGTGCACAGGCTTTGACTCTCTGGTTGGTTCACTGGCTTTGACTCTCTGGTTAGTGCAATGGTTTTGACTCTCTGGTTAGTGCACTGACTTTGACTCTCTGGTTAGTGCACTGGCTTTGACTCTGGTTAGTGAACTGGCTCTGACTCTCTGGTTAGTGCACTGGCTTTGACTCTCTGGTTAGTGCACTAGCTTTGACACTCTGAATAGTACACTGGCTTTGACTTTCTCTCACTTTCTCTGTCTCTCTGGTTAGTGCAATGGATTTGACTCTCTGCGTAGTGCATTGACTTTGACTCTCTGGTTAGTGCACTGGATTTGACTCTCTGGTTAGTGCACTGGCTTTGGCTCTCTGTTTAGTTCGCTGGCTTTGACTCTTTGGTCAGTGCACTGGCTTTGACTCTCTGGTTAGTGCACTGGCTTTGACTCTCTAGTTAGCGCACTGGCTTTGACTCTCTGGTTAGTGCCATGGCTTTGACTCTCTGGTCAGTGCCCTTTCTTTGACTCTCTGGTTAGTGCCCGGGCTTTGACTCTCTGGTTAGTGCACTGGCTTTGACTCTCTGGTTAGTGCACTGGCTTTGACTCTCTCTGGGTAGTGCATTGGCTTTGACTCTGTCTCTCCCTCTCTCCCTGTTTACTGCATTGTCTTTGACTCTCGCTGTCTCTATGGTTAGTGCACTGGCTTTGACACTCTGGTTAGTGCACTGGCTTTGACTCAGTGGTAAGTGCAATGGCTTTGAATCTCTGGTTAGTTCACAGGCTTTTACTCTGGTTAGTGCGCAGGTTTTGACTCTCTGGTTAGTGCCCTTGCTTTGATTCTCTGGTTAGTGCCCGGGCTGTGACTCTCTGGATTTTGCCCTGCCTTTGACTATCTGGTTTGCGCACTCGCTTTGACTCTCTGGTTAGTGCACAGGCTTTGACTTTCTCTCACTTTCTCTGTCTCTCTGGTTAGTGCAATGGATTTGACACTCTGTTTAGTGCACTGGCTTTGACTCTCTGGTTAGTCCACTGGCTTTGATGCTCTGGTTCGTGCACTGGCTTTGACTCTCTGGTTCGTGCAATGGCTTTGACTCTCTGGTTAGTGCACTGGCTTCGACTCTCTGGTTAGTGCACTGGCTTCGACTCTCTGGTTAGTGCACTGGCTTCGACTCTCTGGTTAGTGCACTGGCTTCGACTCTCTGGTTAGTGCACTGGCTTCGACTTTCTGGTTAGTGCACTGGCTTTGACTCTCTGGTTAGTGCACTGGCTTCGACTCTCTGGTTAGTGCACTGGCTTTGACTCTCTGGTTAGTGCACTGGCTTTGACTCTCTGGTTAGTGCACTGGCTTTGACTCTCTGGTTAGTGCACTGGCTTTGACTCTCTGGTTAGTGCACTGGCTTTGACTCTCTGGTTAGTGCACTGGCTTTGACTCTCTGGTTAGTGCACTGGCTTTGACTCTCTGGTTAGTGCACTGGCTTTGACTCTCTGGTTAGTGCACTGGCTTTGACTCTGGTTAGTGCAATAGCTTTCACTCTCTCTGGGTAGTACATTGGCTTTGCCTCTCTGGATTGTGCACTGGCTTTGACTCTCTGGTTAGTTCACTGGCTTTGACTCTGGTTAGTGCACAGGCTTTGAATCTCTGGTCAGTGCCATGGCTTTGACTCTCTGGTTAGTGCCGTGGCATGGACACTCTGTTTGGTGCCCTGGCTTTGACACTGTGGTTAGTGCCCTGGCTTTGATTACCTGGTTAGTGCAATGGTTTTGACAATCTGCTTAGTGCACAGGTTTTGACTGTTACTGCACTGGCTTTGACTCTCTGCTTAGTGCACTGACTTTGACTCTCTGGTTAGTGCACAGACTTTGACTCTCTGCTTAGTGCACTGAGTTTGACTCTCTGGGTAGTGCACTGGCTTTGACTCTCTGGGTAGTGCACTGGCTTTGACTCTCTGGTTAGTGCACTGGCTTTGACTCTCTGGTTAGTGCACTGGATTTGACTCTCTGGTTAGTGCACTGGCTTCGACTCTCTGGTTAGTGCACTGGATTTGACTCTCTGGTTAGTGCAGGCTTCGACTCTCTGGTTAGTGCACTGGCTTCGACTCTCTGGTTAGTGCACTGGCTTCGACTCTCTGGTTAGTGCACTGGCTTCGACTCTCTGGTTAGTGCACTGGCTTCGACTCTCTGGTTAGTGCACTGGCTTCGACTCTCTGGTTAGTACACTGGCTTCGACTCTCTGGTTAGTGCACTGGCTTCGACTCTCTGGTTAGTGCACGGGCTTCGACTCTCTGGTTAGTGCACTGGCTTTGACTCTCTGGTTAGTGCACTGGCTTTGACTCTCTGGTTAGTGCACTGGCTTCGACTCTCTGGTTAGTGCACTGGCTTTGACTCTCTGGTTAGTGCACTGGCTTTGACTCTCTGGTTAGTGCACTGGCTTTGACTCTCTGGTTAGTGCACTGGCTTTGACTCTCTCTGGGTAGTGCATTGGCTTTGACTCTGTCTCTCCCTCTCTCCCTGGTTACTGCATTGTCTTTGACTCTCGCTGTCTCTCTGGTTAGTGCACTGGCTTTGACTCTCTGGTTAGTGCACTGGATTTGACTCTCTGGTTAGTGCACTGGCTTTGACTCTCTGGTTAGTGCACTGGCTTTGACTCTCTCTGGGTAGTGCATTGGCTTTGACTCTGTCTCTCCCTCTCTCCCTGGTTACTGCATTGTCTTTGACTCTCACTGTCTCTCTGGTTAGTGCACTGGCTTTGACTCTCTGGTTAGTGCACTGGCTTTGACTCTCTGGTTAGTGCACTGGATTTGACTCTCTGGTTAGTGCACTGGCTTTGACTCACTCTGGGTAGTGCATTGGCGTTGACTCTGTCTCCCCCTCTCTCCCTGATTACTGCATTGTCTTTGACTCTCGCTGTCTCTCTGGTTAGTGCACTGGCTTTGACTCTCTGGTTAGTGCACTGGCTTTGACTCATTGGTTAGTGCAATGGCTTTGAATCTCTGGTTAGTTCACAGGCTTTTACTCTGGTTAGTGCGCAGTCTTTGACTCTCTGGTTAGTGCCCTTGCTTTGATTCTCTGGTTAGTGCCCGGGCTGTGACTCTCTGGTTTTTGCACTGCCTTTGACTATCTGGTTTGCGCACTCGCTTTGACTCTCTGGTTAGTGCACAGGCTTTGACTTTCTCTCACTTTCTCTGTCTCTCTGGTTAGTGCAATGGATTTGACACTCTGTTTAGTGCACTGGCTTTGACTCTCTGGTTAGTCCACTGGCTTTGACTCTCTGGTTAGTGCACTGGCTTTGACTCTCTGGTTAGTGCACTGGCTTTGACTCTCTGGTTCGTGCACTGGCTTTGACTCTCTGGTTCGTGCACTGGCTTTGACTCTCTGGTTCGTGCACTGGCTTTGACTCTCTGGTTAGTGCACTGGCTTTGACTCTCTGGTTAGTGCACTGGCTTTGACTCTCTGGTTAGTGCACTGGCTTCGACTCTCTGGTTAGTGCACTGGCCTCGACTCTCTGGTTAGTGCACTGGCCTCGACTCTCTGGTTAGTGCACTGGCCTCGACTCTCTGGTTAGTGCACTGGCTTTGACTCTCTGGTTAGTGCACTGGCTTTGACTCTCTGGTTAGTGCACTGGCTTTGACTCTCTGGTTAGTGCACTGGCTTTGACTCTGGTTAGTGCAATAGCTTTCACTCTCTCTGGGTAGTGCATTGGCTTTGCCTCTCTGGATTGTGCACTGGCTTTGACTCTCTGGTTAGTTCACTGGCTTTGACTCTGGTTAGTGCACAGGCTTTGAATCTCTGGTCAGTGCCATGGCTTTGACTCTCTGGTTAGTGCCGTGGCATGGACACTCTGTTTGGTGCCCTGGCTTTGACACTGTGGTTAGTGCCCTGGCTTTGATTACCTGGTTAGTGCAATGGTTTTGACAATCTGCTTAGTGCACAGGTTTTGACTGTTACTGCACTGGCTTTGACTCTCTGCTTAGTGCACTGACTTTGACTCTCTGGATAGTGCACAGACTTTGACTCTCTGCTTAGCGCACTGACTTTGACT
Organism: Isurus oxyrinchus; assembly: GCA_026770705.1. NCBI lineage: Eukaryota > Metazoa > Chordata > Chondrichthyes > Lamniformes > Lamnidae > Isurus > Isurus oxyrinchus. The sequence goes on along the minus strand of JANJGN010000139.1, from coordinate 910,487 downwards.
CTCTGCTTAGCGCACTGACTTTGACTCTCTGGGTAGTGCACTGGCTTTGACTCTCTGGGTAGTGCACTGGCTTTGACTCTCTGGTTAGTGCACTTGCTTTGACTCTCTGGTTAGTGCACTGGATTTGACTCTCTGGTTAGTGCACTGGCTTCGACTCTCTGGTTAGTGCACTGGCTTCGACTCTCTGGTTAGTGCACTGGCTTCGACTCTCTGGTTAGTGCACTGGCTTCGACTCTCTGGTTAGTGCACTGGCTTCGACTCTCTTGTTAGTGCACTGGCTTCGACTCTCTTGTTAGTGCACTGGCTTCGACTCTCTTGTTAGTGCACTGGCTTCGACTCTCTGGTTAGTGCACTGGCTTTGACTCTGGTTAGTGCAATAGCTTTCACTCTCTCTGGGTAGTGCATTGGCTTTGCCTCTCTGGATTGTGCACTGGCTTTGACTCTCTGATTAGTGCCCTGGAATTGGCACTCTGGTTAGTGCACTGGCTTTGACTCTCTGGTTAGTGCACTGGCTTTGACTCTCTGGTTAGTGCACTGGCTTTGACTCTCTGGTTAGTGCACTGGCTTTGACTCTGGTTAGTGAAATAGCTTTCACTCTCTCTGGGTAGTGCATTGGCTTTGCCTCTCTGGATTGTGCACTGGTTTTGACTCTCTGCTTAGTTCACTGGCTTTGACTCTCTGGTTAGTGCTCTGGCTTTGACTCTCTGGTTAGTGCACTGGCTTTGACTCTCTGGTTAGTGCACTGGCTTGGACTCTTTGGTTAGTGCCCTGGCTTGGACTCTCTGGTTAGTGCCCTGGCTTGGACTCTCTGGTTAGTGCCATGGCTTTGACTCTCTGGTTAGTGCACTGGCTTTGACTGTCTGGTTAGTGCACAGGCTTTGACTCTCTGGTTAGTGCACTGGCTTTGACTCTCTGGTTAGTGCCCTGGCATTGACACTCTGGTTAGTGCACCGGCTTTGACTCTCTGGTTAGTGCACTGGAATTGACACTCTGGTTAGTGCACTGGCTTTGACTCTCTGGTTAGTGCACTGGCTTTGATTACCTGGTTAGTGCAATGGTTTTGACTCTCTGGTCAGTGCCCTTTCTTTGACTCTCTGGTTAGTGCCCGGGCTTTGACTCTCTGGTTAGTGCACTGGCTTTGACTCTCTGGTTAGTGCACTGGCTTTGACTCTCTCTGGGTAGTGCATTGGCTTTGACTCTGTCTCTCCCTCTCTCCCTGTTTACTGCATTGTCTTTGACTCTCGCTGTCTCTATGGTTAGTGCACTGGCTTTGACACTCTGGTTAGTGCACTGGCTTTGACTCAGTGGTAAGTGCAATGGCTTTGAATCTCTGGTTAGTTCACAGGCTTTTACTCTGGTTAGTGCGCAGGCTTTGACTCTCTGGTTAGTGCCCTTGCTTTGATTCTCTGGTTAGTGCCCGGGCTGTGACTCTCTGGATTTTGCCCTGCCTTTGACTATCTGGTTTGCGCACTCGCTTTGACTCTCTGGTTAGTGCACAGGCTTTGACTTTCTCTCACTTTCTCTGTCTCTCTGGTTAGTGCAATGGATTTGACACTCTGTTTAGTGCACTGGCTTTGACTCTCTGGTTAGTCCACTGGCTTTGATGCTCTGGTTCGTGCACTGGCTTTGACTCTCTGGTTCGTGCAATGGCTTTGACTCTCTGGTTAGTGCACTGGCTTCGACTCTCTGGTTAGTGCACTGGCTTCGACTCTCTGGTTAGTGCACTGGCTTCGACTCTCTGGTTAGTGCACTGGCTTCGACTTTCTGGTTAGTGCACTGGCTTTGACTCTCTGGTTAGTGCACTGGCTTCGACTCTCTGGTTAGTGCACTGGCTTCGACTCTCTGGTTAGTGCACTGGCTTTGACTCTCTGGTTAGTGCACTGGCTTTGACTCTCTGGTTAGTGCACTGGCTTTGACTCTCTGGTTAGTGCACTGGCTTTGACTCTCTGGTTAGTGCACTGGCTTTGACTCTCTGGTTAGTGCACTGGCTTTGACTCTCTGGTTAGTGCACTGGCTTTGACTCTCTGGTTAGTGCACTGGCTTTGACTCTCTGGTTAGTGCACTGGCTTTGACTCTCTGGTTAGTGCACTGGCTTTGACTCTCTGGTTAGTGCACTGGCTTTGACTCTGGTTAGTGCAATAGCTTTCACTCTCTCTGGGTAGTACATTGGCTTTGCCTCTCTGGATTGTGCACTGGCTTTGACTCTCTGGTTAGTTCACTGGCTTTGACTCTGGTTAGTGCACAGGCTTTGAATCTCTGGTCAGTGCCATGGCTTTGACTCTCTGGTTAGTGCCGTGGCATGGACACTCTGTTTGGTGCCCTGGCTTTGACACTGTGGTTAGTGCCCTGGCTTTGATTACCTGGTTAGTGCAATGGTTTTGACAATCTGCTTAGTGCACAGGTTTTGACTGTTACTGCACTGGCTTTGACTCTCTGCTTAGTGCACTGACTTTGACTCTCTGGTTAGTGCACAGACTTTGACTCTCTGCTTAGTGCACTGAGTTTGACTCTCTGGGTAGTGCACTGGCTTTGACTCTCTGGGTAGTGCACTGGCTTTGACTCTCTGGTTAGTGCACTGGCTTTGACTCTCTGGTTAGTGCACTGGATTTGACTCTCTGGTTAGTGCACTGGCTTCGACTCTCTGGTTAGTGCACTGGATTTGACTCTCTGGTTAGTGCAGGCTTCGACTCTCTGGTTAGTGCACTGGCTTCGACTCTCTGGTTAGTGCACTGGCTTCGACTCTCTGGTTAGTGCACTGGCTTCGACTCTCTGGTTAGTGCACTGGCTTCGACTCTCTGGTTAGTGCACTGGCTTCGACTCTCTGGTTAGTACACTGGCTTCGACTCTCTGGTTAGTGCACTGGCTTCGACTCTCTGGTTAGTGCACGGGCTTCGACTCTCTGGATAGTGCACTGGCTTCGACTCTCTGGTTAGTGCACTGGCTTTGACTCTCTGGTTAGTGCACTGGCTTCGACTCTCTGGTTAGTGCACTGGCTTTGACTCTCTGGTTAGTGCACTGGCTTTGACTCTCTGGTTAGTGCACTGGCTTTGACTCTCTGGTTAGTGCACTGGCTTTGACTCTGGTTAGTGCAATAGCTTTCACTCTCTCTGGGTAGTGCATTGGCTTTGCCTCTCTGGATTGTGCACTGGCTTTGACTCTCTGATTAGTGCCCTGGAATTGGCACTCTGGTTAGTGCACTGGTTTTGACTCTCTGGTTAGTACACTGGCTTTGACTCTGGTTAGTGCGCTAGCTTTGACTCTCTCTGGGTAGTGCATTGGCTTTGCCTGTCTCTCTCTCTCTCTCTCTCTCCCTGGTTACTGCATTGTCTTTGACTCTCGCTGTCTCTCTGGTTAGTGCACTGTCTTTCACTCTCTCTGGATTGTGCACTGGTTTTGACTTTCTGGTTAGTGCACTGGTTTTGACTTTCTGGTTAGTGCACTGGTTTTGACTCTCTGGTTAGTGCCCAGGCTTTGACTCTCTGGTTAGTGCACTGGCTTTAACTCTCTGGTTAGTGCACTGGCTTTGAATCTCTGGTTAGTGCACTAGCTTTGACTCTCTGATTAGTGCCCTGGAATTGACACTCTGGTTAGTGCACTGGCTTTGACTCTCTGGTTAGTGCACTGGAATTGACACTCTGGTTAGTGCACTAGCTTTGACTCTCTGGTTAGTGCACTGGCTTTGATTACCTGGTTAGTGCAATGGTTTTGACTATCTGGTTAGTGCACTGGTTTTGACTCTTACTGCACTGGCTTTGACTCTCTGCTTAGTGCACTGACTTTGTCTCTCTGGTTAGTGCACTGACTTTGACTCTCTGCTTAGTGCACTGACTTTGAGTCTCTGGGTAGTGCACTGGCTTTGACTCTCTGGGTAGTGCACTGGCTTTGACTCACTGGTTAGTGCACTGGCTTTGACTCTCTGGTTAGTGCACTGGCTTTGACTCTTTGGTCAGTGCACTGGCTTTGACTCTCTGGTTAGTGCACTGGAATTGACACTCTGGTTAGTGCACTGCGTTTGACACTCTGGTTAATGCACTGACTTTGACTCTCTGGTTACTGCCCTGGCGTTGAATCTCTGGTAGTGCCCTGGCTTTGACGCTCTGGTTAGTGCACTGGCTATGACTCTCTGGTTAGTGCACTGGCTTTGACTCTCTGGTTAGTGCACTGGCTTGGACTCTCTGGTTATTCCCCTGCTTGGACTCTCTGGTTAGTGCCCTGGCTTGGACTCTCTGGTTAGTGCCCTGGCTTTGACTCTCTCGTTAGTGCACTGGCTTTGAGTCTCTGCTTAGTGCACTGGCTTTGAGTCTCTGCTTAGTGCACTGGCTTTGAGTCTCTGGTTAGTGCACTGGCTTTGAGTCTCTGGTTAGTGCACTGGCTTTGAGTCTCTGGTTAGTGCACTGGCTTTGACTCTCTGGTTAGTGCACTGGCTTTGACTCTCTGGTTAGTGCACTGGCTTTGACACTCTGGTTAGTGCACTGGCTTTGACTCTCTGGTTAGTGCACTGGCTTTGACTCTCTGGTTAGTGCACTGGCTTTGACTCTCTGGTTAGTGCACTGGCTTTGACTCTCTGGTTAGTGCACTGGCTTCGACTCTCTGGTTAGTGCACTGGCTTCGACTCTCTGGTTAGTGCCCTGGCTTTGACTCTCTGGTTAGTGCACTGGCTTTGACTCTCTGGTTAGTGCACTGGCTTTGACTCTCTGGTTAGTGCACTGGCTTTGACTCTCTGGTTAGTGCAATGGCTTTGACTCTCTGGTTAGTGCACTGGCTTTAACTCTCTGGTTAGTGCACTGGCTTTGACTCTCTGGTTAGTGCACTGGCTTTGACTCTCTGGTTAGTGCACTGGCTTTGACTCTCTGGTTAGTGCACTGGCTTTGACTCTCTGGTTAGTGCACTGGCTTTGACTCTCTGGTTAGTGCACTGGCTTTGACTCTCTGGTTAGTGCACTGGCTTTGACTCTCTGGTTAGTGCACTGGCTTTGACTCTCTGGTTAGTGCACTGGCTTTGACTCTCTGGTTAGTGCACTGGCTTTGACTCTCTGGTTAGTGCACCTGCTTTGACTCTGGTTAGTGCGCTAGCTTTGACTCTCTCTGGGTAGTGCATTGGCTCTGCCTCTCTTTCTCTCTCTCCCTGGTTACTGCATTGTCTTTGACTCTCGCTGTCTTTCTGGTTAGTGCACTGTCTTTCACTCTCTCTGGATTGTGCACTGGTTTTGACTTTCTGCTTAGTGCACTGGTTTTGACTTTCTGGTTAGTGCACTGGCTTTGACTCTCTGGTTGGTGCACTGGCTTTGACTCTCTGGTTGGTGCACTGGCTTTGGCTCTCTGGTAAGTGCACTGGCTTTGACGATTTGGTTAGTGCACTGTCTTTCACTCTCTCTGGATTATGCATTGGCTTTGACTTTCTGGTTCGTACACTGGCTTTGACTCTCTGGTTAGTGCACTGGCTTTGACTCTCTGGTTAGTACCCAGGCTTTGACTCTCTGGTTAGTGCCCAGGCTTTGACTCTCTGGTTAGTGCCCAGGCTTTGACTCTCTGGTTAGTGCCCAGTCTTTGACTCTCTGGTTAGTGCCCTGGCTTTGACTCTCTGGTTAGTGCACTGGCTTTGACTCTCTGGTTAGTGCACTGGCTTCTACTCTCTGGTTAGTGCACTGGCTTCTACTCTCTGGTTAGTGCACTGGCTTCGACTCTCTGGTTAGTGCACTGGCTTTGACTCTCTGGTTAGTGCACTGGCTTTGACTCTCTGGTTAGTGCACTGGCTTTGACTCTCTGGTTAGTGCACTGGCTTTGACTCTCTGGTTAGTGCACTGGCTTTGACTCTCTGGTTAGTGCACTGGCTTTGACTCTCTGGTTAGTGCACTGGCTTTGACTCTCTGGTTAGTGCACTGGCTTTGACTCTGGTTAGTGCGCTAGCTTTGACTCTCTCTGGGTAGTGCATTGGCTTTGCCTCTCTCTCTCTCTCTCTCTCCCTCCCTGTTTACTGCATTGTCTTTGACTCTCGCTGTCACTCTGGTTTGTGCACTGTCTTTCACTCTCTCTGGATTGTGCACTGGTTTTGACTTTCTGGTTAGTGCACTGGTTTTGACTTTCTGGTTAGTGCCCAGGCTTTGACTCTCTGGTTAGTGCCCAGTCTTTGACTCTCTGGTTAGTGCAGTGGCTTTGACTCTCTGGTTAGTGCACTGGCTTTGACTCCCTGGTTAGTGCACTGGCTTTGACTCCCTGGTTAGTGCACTGGCTTTGACTCTCTGGTTAGTGCACTGGCTTTGACTCTCTGATTAGTGCCCTGGAATTGACACTCTGGTTAGTGCACTGGCGTTGACACTCTGAATAGTACACTGGCTTTGACTTTTTCTCACTTTCTCTGTCTCTCTGGTTAATGCAATGGATTTGACACTCTGGTTAGTGCACTGGCTTTGACTCACTGCTTAGTGCATTGAATTTGACTCTCTGCTTAGTGCACAGGCTTTGAATCTCTGGGCAGTGCCGTGGCTTTGACTCTCTGGTTAGTGCCGTGGCATTGACACTCTGTTTAGTGCCCTGGCTTTGACTCTCTGTTTAGTGCCCTGGCTTTGACTCTCTGGTTAGTGCTCAGGCTTTGAATCTCTGGTTAGTTCACTGGCTTTTACTCTGGTTCGTGCACTGGCTTTGACTCTCTAGTTAGTGCCGTGGCATTGACACTCTGTTTAGTGCCCTGGCTTTGACTCTCTGGTTAGTGCCCTGGCTTTGATTCTCTGGTTAGTGCTCTGGCTTTGACTCTCTGCGTAGTGCTCTGACTTTGACTCTCTGGGTAGTGCACTGGTTTTGACTTTCTGGTTAGTGCCCAGGCTTTGACTCTCTGGTTAGTGCCCTGGCTTTGACTCTCTGGTTAGTGCCCAGGCTTTGACTCTCTGGTTAGTGCACTGGCTTTGACTCTCTGGTTAGTGCACTGGCTTTGACTCTCTGGTTAGTGCACTGGCTTCGACTCTCTGGTTAGTGCACTGGCTTTGACTCTCTGGTTAGTGCACTGGCTTTGACTCTCTGGTTAGTGCCCTGGCTTTGACTCTCTGGTTAGTGCACTGGCTTTGACTCTCTGGTTAGTGCACTGGCTTCTACTCTCTGGTTAGTGCACTGGCTTCGACTCTCTGGTTAGTGCACTGGCTTTGACTCTCTGGTTAGTGCACTGGCTTTGACTCTCTGGTTAGTGCACTGGCTTTGACTCTCTGGTTAGTGCACTGGCTTTGACTCTCTGGTTAGTGCACTGGCTTTGACTCTCTGGTTAGTGCACTGGCTTTGACTCTCTGGTTAGTGCACTGGCTTTGACTCTCTGGTTAGTGCACTGGCTTTGACTCTGGTTAGTGCGCTAGCTTTGACTCTCTCTGGGTAGTGCATTGGCTTTGCCTCTCTCTCTCTCTCTCTCTCCCTCCCTGTTTACTGCATTGTCTTTGACTCTCGCTGTCACTCTGGTTTGTGCACTGTCTTTCACTCTCTCTGGATTGTGCACTGGTTTTGACTTTCTGGTTAGTGCACTGGTTTTGACTTTCTGGTTAGTGCCCAGGCTTTGACTCTCTGGTTAGTGCCCAGTCTTTGACTCTCTGGTTAGTGCAGTGGCTTTGACTCTCTGGTTAGTGCACTGGCTTTGACTCCCTGGTTAGTGCACTGGCTTTGACTCCCTGGTTAGTGCACTGGCTTTGACTCTCTGGTTAGTGCACTGGCTTTGACTCTCTGATTAGTGCCCTGGAATTGACACTCTGGTTAGTGCACTGGCGTTGACACTCTGAATAGTACACTGGCTTTGACTTTTTCTCACTTTCTCTGTCTCTCTGGTTAATGCAATGGATTTGACACTCTGGTTAGTGCACTGGCTTTGACTCACTGCTTAGTGCATTGAATTTGACTCTCTGCTTAGTGCACAGGCTTTGAATCTCTGGGCAGTGCACTGGCTTTGACTCTCTCTGGGTAGTGCATTGGCTTTGACTCTGTCTCTCCCTCTCTCCCTGGTTACTGCATTGTCTTTGACTCTCGCTGTCTCTCTGGTTAGTGCACTGGCTTTGACTCTCTGGTTAGTGCACTGGCTTTGACTCTCTGGTTAGTGCACTGGATTTGACTCTCTGGTTAGTGCACTGGCTTTGACTCTCTGGTTAGTGCACTGGCTTTGACTCTCTCTGGGTAGTGCATTGGCTTTGACTCTGTCTCTCCCTCTCTCCCTGGTTACTGCATTGTCTTTGACTCTCACTGTCTCTCTGGTTAGTGCACTGGCTTTGACTCTCTGGTTAGTGCACTGGCTTTGACTCTCTGGTTAGTGCACTGGATTTGACTCTCTGGTTAGTGCACTGGCTTTGACTCACTCTGGGTAGTGCATTGGCGTTGACTCTGTCTCCCCCTCTCTCCCTGATTACTGCATTGTCTTTGACTCTCGCTGTCTCTCTGGTTAGTGCACTGGCTTTGACTCTCTGGTTAGTGCACTGGCTTTGACTCATTGGTTAGTGCAATGGCTTTGAATCTCTGGTTAGTTCACAGGCTTTTACTCTGGTTAGTGCGCAGTCTTTGACTCTCTGGTTAGTGCCCTTGCTTTGATTCTCTGGTTAGTGCCCGGGCTGTGACTCTCTGGTTTTTGCACTGCCTTTGACTATCTGGTTTGCGCACTCGCTTTGACTCTCTGGTTAGTGCACAGGCTTTGACTTTCTCTCACTTTCTCTGTCTCTCTGGTTAGTGCAATGGATTTGACACTCTGTTTAGTGCACTGGCTTTGACTCTCTGGTTAGTCCACTGGCTTTGACTCTCTGGTTAGTGCACTGGCTTTGACTCTCTGGTTAGTGCACTGGCTTTGACTCTCTGGTTCGTGCACTGGCTTTGACTCTCTGGTTCGTGCACTGGCTTTGACTCTCTGGTTCGTGCACTGGCTTTGACTCTCTGGTTAGTGCACTGGCTTTGACTCTCTGGTTAGTGCACTGGCTTTGACTCTCTGGTTAGTGCACTGGCTTCGACTCTCTGGTTAGTGCACTGGCCTCGACTCTCTGGTTAGTGCACTGGCCTCGACTCTCTGGTTAGTGCACTGGCCTCGACTCTCTGGTTAGTGCACTGGCTTTGACTCTCTGGTTAGTGCACTGGCTTTGACTCTCTGGTTAGTGCACTGGCTTTGACTCTCTGGTTAGTGCACTGGCTTTGACTCTGGTTAGTGCAATAGCTTTCACTCTCTCTGGGTAGTGCATTGGCTTTGCCTCTCTGGATTGTGCACTGGCTTTGACTCTCTGGTTAGTTCACTGGCTTTGACTCTGGTTAGTGCACAGGCTTTGAATCTCTGGTCAGTGCCATGGCTTTGACTCTCTGGTTAGTGCCGTGGCATGGACACTCTGTTTGGTGCCCTGGCTTTGACACTGTGGTTAGTGCCCTGGCTTTGATTACCTGGTTAGTGCAATGGTTTTGACAATCTGCTTAGTGCACAGGTTTTGACTGTTACTGCACTGGCTTTGACTCTCTGCTTAGTGCACTGACTTTGACTCTCTGGATAGTGCACAGACTTTGACTCTCTGCTTAGCGCACTGACTTTGACTCTCTGCTTAGCGCACTGACTTTGACTCTCTGGGTAGTGCACTGGCTTTGACTCTCTGGGTAGTGCACTGGCTTTGACTCTCTGGTTAGTGCACTTGCTTTGACTCTCTGGTTAGTGCACTGGATTTGACTCTCTGGTTAGTGCACTGGCTTCGACTCTCTGGTTAGTGCACTGGCTTCGACTCTCTGGTTAGTGCACTGGCTTCGACTCTCTGGTTAGTGCACTGGCTTCGACTCTCTGGTTAGTGCACTGGCTTCGACTCTCTTGTTAGTGCACTGGCTTCGACTCTCTTGTTAGTGCACTGGCTTCGACTCTCTTGTTAGTGCACTGGCTTCGACTCTCTGGTTAGTGCACTGGCTTTGACTCTGGTTAGTGCAATAGCTTTCACTCTCTCTGGGTAGTGCATTGGCTTTGCCTCTCTGGATTGTGCACTGGCTTTGACTCTCTGATTAGTGCCCTGGAATTGGCACTCTGGTTAGTGCACTGGCTTTGACTCTCTGGTTAGTGCACTGGCTTTGACTCTCTGGTTAGTGCACTGGCTTTGACTCTCTGGTTAGTGCACTGGCTTTGACTCTGGTTAGTGAAATAGCTTTCACTCTCTCTGGGTAGTGCATTGGCTTTGCCTCTCTGGATTGTGCACTGGCTTTGACTCTCTGCTTAGTTCACTGGCTTTGACTCTCTGGTTAGTGCTCTGGCTTTGACTCTCTGGTTAGTGCACTGGCTTTGACTCTCTGGTTAGTGCACTGGCTTGGACTCTTTGGTTAGTGCCCTGGCTTGGACTCTCTGGTTAGTGCCCTGGCTTGGACTCTCTGGTTAGTGCCCTGGCTTTGACTCTCTGGTTAGTGCACTGGCTTTGACTGTCTGGTTAGTGCACAGGCTTTGACTCTCTGGTTAGTGCACTGGCTTTGACTCTCTGGTTAGTGCCCTGGCATTGACACTCTGGTTAGTGCACCGGCTTTGACTCTCTGGTTAGTGCACTGGAATTGACACTCTGGTTAGTGCACTGGCTTTGACTCTCTGGTTAGTGCACTGGCTTTGATTACCTGGTTAGTGCAATGGTTTTGACTATCTGGTTAGTGCACTGGTTTTGACTCTTACTGCACTGGCTTTGACTCTCTGCTTAGTGCACTGACTTTGACTCTCTGCTTAGTGCACTGACTTTGAGTCTCTGGGCAGTGCACTGGCTTTGACTCTCTGGTTAGTGCACTGGATTTGACTCTCTGGTTAGTGCACTGGCTTTGACTCTCTGGTTAGTGCACTGCGTTTGACACTCTGGTTAATGCACTGACTTTGACTCTCTGGTTACTGCCCTGGCGTTGAATCTCTGGTAGTGCCCTGGCTTTGACTCTCTGGTTAGTGCACTGGCTTTGACTCTCTGGTTAGTGCACTGGCTTTGACTCTTTGGTCAGTGCACTGGCTTTGACGATTTGGTTAGTGCACTGTCTTTCACTCTCTCTGGATTATGCATTGGCTTTGACTTTCTGGTTCGTGCACTGGCTTTGACTCTCTGGTTAGTTCACTGGCTTTGACTCTCTGGTTAGTGCCCAGGCTTTGACTCTCTGGTTAGTGCACTGGCTTTAACTCTCTGGTTAGTGCACTGGCTTTGAATCTCTGGTTAGTGCACTGGCTTTGACTCTCTGTTTAGTGCCCTGGAATTGACACTCTGGTTAGTGCACCGGCTTTGACTCTCTGGTTAGTGCACTGGAATTGACACTCTGGTTAGTGCACTGGCTTTGACTCTCTGGTTAGTGCACTGGCTTTGATTACCTGGTTAGTGCAATGGTTTTGACTATCTGGTTAGTGCACTGGTTTTGACTCTCTGCTTAGTGCACTGACTTTGACTCTCTGCTTAGTGCACTGACTTTGAGTCTCTGGGCAGTGCACTGGCTTTGACTCTCTGGTTAGTGCACTGGCTTTGACTCTTTGGTCAGTGCACTGGCTTTGACTCTCTGGTTAGTGCACTGGAATTGACACTCTGGTTAGTGCACTGCGTTTGACACTCTGGTTAAGCGCTGCGTTTGACTCTCTGGTTAATGCACTGACTTTGACTCTCTGGTTACTGCCCTGGCGTTGACGCTCTGGTTAGTGCACAGGCTATGACTCTCTGGTTAGTGCACTGGCTTTGACTCTCTGGTTAGTGCACTGGCATTGACTCTCTGGTTAGTGCACTGGCTTTGACTCTCTGGTTAGTGCACTGGCTTTGCCTCTCTGGTTAGTGCACTGGCTTTGACACTCTGGTTAGTGCACTGGCTTTGACACTCTGGTTAGTGCACTGGCTTTGACTCTCTGGTTAGTGCACTGGCTTTGACTCTCTGGTTAGTGCACTGGCTTTGACTCTCTGGTTAGTGCACTGGCTTTGACTCTCTGGTTAGTGCACTGGCTTTGGCTCTCTGGTTAGTGCACTGGCTTTGACTCTCTGGTTAGTGCACTGGCTTTGACTCTCTGGTTAGTGCACTGGCTTTGACACTCTGGTTAGTGCACTGGCTTTGACTCTCTGGTTAGTGCACTGGCTTTGACTCTCTGGTTAGTGCACTGGCTTTGACTCTCTGGTTAGTGCACTGGCTTTGACTCTCTGGTTAGTGCACTGGCTTTGACTCTCTGGTTAGTGCGCTGGCTTTGACTCTCTGGTTAGTGCGCTGGCTTTGACTCTCTGGTTAGTGCGCTGGCTTTGACTCTCTGGTTAGTGCGCTGGCTTTGACTCTCTGGTTAGTGCGCTGGCTTTGACTCTCTGGTTAGTGCGCTGGCTTTGACTCTCTGGTTAGTGCGCTGGCTTTGTCTCTCTGGTTAGTGCGCTGGCTTTGACTCTCTGGTTAGTGCGCTGGCTTTGACTCTCTGGTTAGTGCGCTGGCTTTGACTCTCTGGTTAGTGCGCTGGGTTTGACTCTCTGGTTAGTGCGCTGGCTTTGACTCTCTGGTTAGTGCGCTGGCTTTGACTCTCTGGTTAGTGCGCTGGCTTTGACTCTGGTTAGTGCGCTGGCTTTGCCTCTCTCTCTCTCTCTCTCTCTCTCCCTGGTTACTGCATTGTCTTTGACTCTCGCTGTCACTCTGGTTTGTGCACTGTCTTTCACTCTCTCTGGATTGTGCACTGGCTTTGACTTTCTGGATAGTGCACTGGTTTTGACTTTCTGGTTAGTGCACTGGCTTTGACTCCCTGGTTGGTGCTCTGGCTTTGGCTCTCTGGTAAGTGCACTGGCTTTGACGATTTGGTTAGTGCACTGTCTTTCACTCTCTCTGGATTATGCATTGGCTTTGACTTTCTGGTTCGTGCACTGGCTTTGACTCTCTGGTTAGTGCCCAGGCTTTGACTCTCTGGTTAGTGCCCAGGCTTTGACTCTCTGGTTAGTGCCCAGGCTTTGACTCTCTGGTTAGTGCCCAGGCTTTGACTCTCTGGTTAGTGCACTGTCTTTGACTCTCTGGTTAGTGCACTGGCTTCGACTCTCTGGTTAGTGCGCTGGCTTTGACTCTCTGGTTAGTGCGCTGGCTTTGACTCTCTGGTTAGTGCGCTGGCTTTGACTCTCTGGTTAGTGCGCTGGCTTTGACTCTCTGGTTAGTGCGCTGGCTTTGACTCTCTGGTTAGTGCGCTGGCTTTGACTCTCTGGTTAGTGCGCTGGCTTTGACTCTCTGGTTAGTGCGCTGGCTTTGACTCTCTGGTTAGTGCGCTGGCTTTGACTCTCTGGTTGGTGCACTGGCTTTGGCTCTCTGGTAAGTGCACTGGCTTTGACGATTTGGTTAGTGCACTGTCTTTCACTCCCTCTGGATTATGCATTGGCTTTGACTTTCTGGTTCGTGCACTGGTTTTGACTCTCTGGTTAGTGCCCAGGCTTTGACTCTCTGGTTAGTGCCCAGGCTTTGACTCTCTGGTTAGTGCCCAGGCTTTGACTCTCTGGTTAGTGCCCAGGCTTTGACTCTCTGGTTAGTGCCCAGGCTTTGACTCTCTGGTTAGTGCCCAGGCTTTGACTCTCTGGTTAGTGCACTGTCTTTGACTCTCTGGTTAGTGCACTGGCTTCGACTCTCTGGTTAGTGCACTGGCTTCGACTCTCTGGTTAGTGCACTGGCTTTGACTCTTTGGTTAGTGCACTGGCTTTGACTCTCTGATTAGTGCCCTGGAATTGACACTCTGGTTAGTGCACTGGCGTTGACACTCTGAATAGTACACTGGCTTTGACTTTTTCTCACTTTCTCTGTCTCTCTGGTTAGTGCAATGGATTTGACACTCTGGTTAGTGCACTGGCTTTGACTCACTGCTTAGTGCATTGAATTTGACTCTCTGCTTAGTGCACAGGCTTTGAATCTCTGGGCAGTGCCGTGGCTTTGACTCTCTGGTTAGTGCCCTGGCTTTGACTCTCTGTTTAGTGCCCTGGCTTTGACTCTCTGGTTAGTGCACAGGCTTTGAATCTCTGGTCAGTTCACTGTCTTTTACTCTGGTTAGTGCACAGGCTTTGACTCTCTGGTTAGTGCCATTGCTTTCACTCTTTGGTTCGTGCACTGGCTTTGACTCTCTAGTTAGTGCCGTGGCATTGACACTCTGTTTAGTGCCCTGGCTTTGACTCTCTGGTTAGTGCCCTGGCTTTGATTCTCTGGTTAGTGCTCTGGCTTTGACTCTCTGCGTAGTGCTCTGACTTTGACTCTCTGGGTAGTGCACTGGCTTTGACTCTCTGGTTAGTGCACTGGCTTTGACTCTCTGGTTAGTGCACTGGCTTTGACTCTCTGGTTAGTGCACTGGCTTGGACTCTCTGGTTAGTGCACTGGCTTTGACTCTCTGGTTAGTGCACTGGCTTTGACACTCTTTCACTTTCTTTGTCTGTCTGGTTACTGCAATGGCTTTGACTCTCTGGTTAGTGCACTGGCTTGGACTCTTTGGTCAGTGCACTGGCTTTGACTCTCTGGTTAGTGCACTGGAATTGACACTCTGGTTAGTGCACTGCGTTTGACACTCTGGTTAATGCACTAACTTTGACTCTCTGGTTACTGCCCTGGCGTTGAATCTCTGGTAGCGCCCTGGCTTTGACGCTCTGGTTAGTGCACAGGCTATGACTCTCTGGTTAGTGCACTGGCTTTGACTCTCTGGTTAGTGCACTGGCTTGGACTCTCTGGTTAGTGCCTTGGCTTGGACTCTCTGGTTCGTGCCCTGGCTTTGACTCTCTCGTTAGTGCACTGGCGTTGACTCTCTGCTTAGTGCACTGGCTTTGACTCTCTGCTTAGTGCACTGGCTTTGACTCTCTGCTTAGTGCACTGGCTTTGACTCTCTGCTTAGTGCACTGGCTTTGACTCTCTGGTTAGTGCACTGGCTTTGACTCTCTGGTTAGTGCACTGGCTTTGACTCTCTGGTTAGTGCCCAGGCTTTGACTCTCTGGTTAGTGCACTGGCTTCGACTCTCTGGTTAGTGCACTGGCTTCGACTCTCTGGTTAGTGCTCTGGCTTCGACTCTCTGGTTAGTGCACTGGCTTTGACTCTCTGGTTAGTGCACTGGCTTTGACTCTCTGATTAGTGCCCTGGAATTGACACTCTGGTTAGTGCACTGGCGTTGACACTCTGAATAGTACACTGGCTTTGACTTTTTCTCACTTTCTCTGTCTCTCTGGTTAGTGCAATGGATTTGACACTCTGGTTAGTGCACTGGCTTTGACTCACTGCTTAGTGCATTGAATTTGACTCTCTGCTTAGTGCACAGGCTTTGAATCTCTGGGCAGTGCCGTGGCTTTGACTCTCTGGTTAGTGCCGTGGCATTGACACTCTGTTTAGTGCCCTGGCTTTGACTCTCTGTTTAGTGCCCTGGCTTTGATTCTCTGGTTAGTGCTCTGGCTTTGACTCTCTGTGTAGTGCTCTGACTTTGACTCTCTGGGTAGTGCACTGGCTTTGACTCTCTGGTTAGTGCACTGGGTTTGACTCTCTGGTTAGTGCACTGGCTTTGACTCTCTGGTTAGTGCACTGGCTTTGACTCTCTGGTTAGTGCACTGGTTTTGACTCTCTGGTTAGTGCACTGGCTTTGACTCTCTGGTTAGTGCACTGGCTTTGACTCTCTGGTTAGTGCACTGGCTTTGACTCTCTGGTTAGTGCACTGGCTTTGACACTCTGGTTAGTGCACTGGCTTTGACACTCTGGTTAGTGCACTGGCTTTGACTCTCTGGTTAGTGCGCTGGCTTTGACTCTCTGGTTAGTGCGCTGGCTTTGACTCTCTGGTTAGTGCGCTGGCTTTGACTCTCTGGTTAGTGCGCTGGCTTTGACTCTCTGGTTAGTGCGCTGGCTTTGACTCTCTGGTTAGTGCGCTGGCTTTGACTCTCTGGTTAGTGCGCTGGCTTTGACTCTCTGGTTAGTGCGCTGGCTTTGACTCTCTGGTTAGTGCGCTGGCTTTGACTCTCTGGTTAGTGCGCTGGCTTTGACTCTCTGGTTAGTGCGCTGGCTTTGACTCTCTGGTTAGTGCGCTGGCTTTGACTCTCTGGTTAGTGCGCTGGCTTTGACTCTCTGGTTAGTGCGCTGGCTTTGACTCTCTGGTTAGTGCGCTGGCTTTGACTCTCTGGTTAGTGCGCTGGCTTTGACTCTCTGGTTAGTGCGCTGGCTTTGACTCTCTGGTTAGTGCGCTGGCTTTGACTCTCTGGTTAGTGCGCTGGCTTTGACTCTCTGGTTGGTGCACTGGCTTTGGCTCTCTGGTAAGTGCACTGGCTTTGACGATTTGGTTAGTGCACTGTCTTTCACTCCCTCTGGATTATGCATTGGCTTTGACTTTCTGGTTCGTGCACTGGTTTTGACTCTCTGGTTAGTGCCCAGGCTTTGACTCTCTGGTTAGTGCCCAGGCTTTGACTCTCTGGTTAGTGCCCAGGCTTTGACTCTCTGGTTAGTGCCCAGGCTTTGACTCTCTGGTTAGTGCCCAGGCTTTGACTCTCTGGTTAGTGCCCAGGCTTTGACTCTCTGGTTAGTGCCCAGGCTTTGACTCTCTGGTTAGTGCCCAGGCTTTGACTCTCTGGTTAGTGCACTGTCTTTGACTCTCTGGTTAGTGCACTGGCTTCGACTCTCTGGTTAGTGCACTGGCTTCGACTCTCTGGTTAGTGCACTGGCTTTGACTCTTTGGTTAGTGCACTGGCTTTGACTCTCTGATTAGTGCCCTGGAATTGACACTCTGGTTAGTGCACTGGCGTTGACACTCTGAATAGTACACTGGCTTTGACTTTTTCTCACTTTCTCTGTCTCTCTGGTTAGTGCAATGGATTTGACACTCTGGTTAGTGCACTGGCTTTGACTCACTGCTTAGTGCATTGAATTTGACTCTCTGCTTAGTGCACAGGCTTTGAATCTCTGGGCAGTGCCGTGGCTTTGACTCTCTGGTTAGTGCCCTGGCTTTGACTCTCTGTTTAGTGCCCTGGCTTTGACTCTCTGGTTAGTGCACAGGCTTTGAATCTCTGGTCAGTTCACTGGCTTTTACTCTGGTTAGTGCACAGGCTTTGACTCTCTGGTTAGTGCCATTGCTTTCACTCTTTGGTTCGTGCACTGGCTTTGACTCGCTAGTTAGTGCCGTGGCATTGACACTCTGTTTAGTGCCCTGGCTTTGACTCTCTGGTTAGTGCCCTGGCTTTGATTCTCTGGTTAGTGCTCTGGCTTTGACTCTCTGCGTAGTGCTCTGACTTTGACTCTCTGGGTAGTGCACTGGCTTTGACTCTCTGGTTAGTGCACTGGCTTTGACTCTCTGGTTAGTGCACTGGCTTTGACTCTCTGGTTAGTGCACTGGCTTTGACTCTCTGGTTAGTGCACTGGCTTTGACTCTCTGGTTAGTGCACTGGCTTTGACTCTCTGGTTAGTGCACTGGCTTTGACACTCTTTCACTTTCTTTGTCTGTCTGGTTACTGCAATGGCTTTGACTCTCTGGTTAGTGCACTGGCTTGGACTCTTTGGTCAGTGCACTGGCTTTGACTCTCTGGTTAGTGCACTGGAATTGACACTCTGGTTAGTGCGCTGGCTTTGACACTCTGGTTAATGCACTAACTTTGACTCTCTGGTTACTGCCCTGGCGTTGAATCTCTGGTAGCGCCCTGGCTTTGACGCTCTGGTTAGTGCACAGGCTATGACTCTCTGGTTAGTGCACTGGCTTTGACTCTCTGGTTAGTGCACTGGCTTGGACTCTCTGGTTAGTGCCTTGGCTTGGACTCTCTGGTTCGTGCCCTGGCTTTGACTCTCTCGTTAGTGCACTGGCTTTGACTCTCTGCTTAGTGCACTGGCTTTGACTCTCTGCTTAGTGCACTGGCTTTGACTCTCTGCTTAGTGCACTGGCTTTGACTCTCTGCTTAGTGCACTGGCTTTGACTCTCTGGTTAGTGCACTGGCTTTGACTCTCTGGTTAGTGCACTGGCTTTGACTCTCTGGTTAGTGCACTGGCTTTGACTCTGGTTAGTGCACTGGCTTTGACACTCTGGTTAGTGCACTGGCTTTGACTCTCTGGTTAGTGCACTGGCTTTGATTACCTGGTTAGTGCAATGGTTTTGACTATCTGGTTAGTGCACTGGTTTTGACTCTTACTGCACTGGCTTTGACTCTCTGCTTCGTGCACTGACTTTGTCTCTCTGGTTAGTGCACTGACTTTGACTCTCTGCTTAGTGCACTGACTTTGAGTCTCTGGGCAGTGCACTGGCTTTGACTCTCTGGGTAGTGCACTGGCTTTGACTCTCTGGTTAGTGCACTGGCTTTGACTCTCTGGTTAGTGCACTGGCTTTGACTCTCTGGTCAGTGCACTGGCTTTGACTCTTTGGTCAGTGCACTGGCTTTGACTCTCTGGTTAGTGCACTGGAATTGACACTCTGGTTAGTGCACTGCGTTTGACACTCTGGTTAATGCACTGACTTTGACTCTCTGGTTACTGCCCTGGCGTTGAATCTCTGGTAGTGCCCTGGCTTTGACGCTCTGGTTAGTGCACAGGCTATGACTCTCTGGTTAGTGCACTGGCTTTGACTCTCTGGTTAGTGCACTGGCTTGGACTCTCTGGTTAGTGCCCTGGCTTGGACTCTCTCGTTAGTGCACTGGCTTTGACTCTCTGCTTAGTGCACTGGCTTTGACTCTCTGCTTAGTGCACTGGCGTTGACTCTCTGCTTAGTGCACTGGCTTTGACTCTCTGGTTAGTTCACTGGCATTGACTCTCTGGTTAGTGCACTGGCTTTGACTCTCTGGTTAGTGCACTGGCTTTGCCTCTCTGGTTAGTGCACTGGCTTTGACACTCTGGTTAGTGCACTGGCTTTGACACTCTGGTTAGTGCACTGGCTTTGACTCTCTGGTTAGTGCACTGGCTTTGACTCTCTGGTTAGTGCACTGGCTTTGACTCTCTGGTTAGTGCACTGGCTTTGACTCTCTGGTTAGTGCACTGGCTTTGGCTCTCTGGTTAGTGCACTGGCTTTGGCTCTCTGGTTAGTGCACTGGCTTTGACTCTCTGGTTAGTGCACTGGCTTTGACTCTCTGGTTAGTGCACTGGTTTTGACTCTCTGGTTAGTGCACTGGCTTTGACTCTCTGGTTAGTGCACTGGCTTTGACTCTCTGGTTAGTGCACTGGCTTTGACTCTCTGGTTAGTGCACTGGCTTTGACACTCTGGTTAGTGCACTGGCTTTGACTCTCTGGTTAGTGCACTGGCTTTGACTCTCTGGTTAGTGCGCTGGCTTTGACTCTCTGGTTAGTGCGCTGGCTTTGACTCTCTGGTTAGTGCGCTGGCTTTGACTCTCTGGTTAGTGCGCTGGCTTTGACTCTCTGGTTAGTGCGCTGGCTTTGACTCTCTGGTTAGTGCGCTGGCTTTGACTCTCTGGTTAGTGCGCTGGCTTTGACTCTCTGGTTAGTGCGCTGGCTTTGACTCTCTGGTTAGTGCGCTGGCTTTGACTCTCTGGTTAGTGCGCTGGCTTTGACTCTCTGGTTAGTGCGCTGGCTTTGACTCTCTGGTTAGTGCGCTGGCTTTGACTCTCTGGTTAGTGCGCTGGCTTTGACTCTCTGGTTAGTGCGCTGGCTTTGACTCTCTGGTTAGTGCGCTGGCTTTGACTCTCTGGTTAGTGCGCTGGCTTTGACTCTCTGGTTAGTGCGCTGGCTTTGACTCTCTGGTTGGTGCACTGGCTTTGGCTCTCTGGTAAGTGCACTGGCTTTGACGATTTGGTTAGTGCACTGTCTTTCACTCCCTCTGGATTATGCATTGGCTTTGACTTTCTGGTTCGTGCACTGGTTTTGACTCTCTGGTTAGTGCCCAGGCTTTGACTCTCTGGTTAGTGCCCAGGCTTTGACTCTCTGGTTAGTGCCCAGGCTTTGACTCTCTGGTTAGTGCCCAGGCTTTGACTCTCTGGTTAGTGCCCAGGCTTTGACTCTCTGGTTAGTGCCCAGGCTTTGACTCTCTGGTTAGTGCCCAGGCTTTGACTCTCTGGTTAGTGCCCAGGCTTTGACTCTCTGGTTAGTGCACTGTCTTTGACTCTCTGGTTAGTGCACTGGCTTCGACTCTCTGGTTAGTGCACTGGCTTCGACTCTCTGGTTAGTGCACTGGCTTTGACTCTTTGGTTAGTGCACTGGCTTTGACTCTCTGATTAGTGCCCTGGAATTGACACTCTGGTTAGTGCACTGGCGTTGACACTCTGAATAGTACACTGGCTTTGACTTTTTCTCACTTTCTCTGTCTCTCTGGTTAGTGCAATGGATTTGACACTCTGGTTAGTGCACTGGCTTTGACTCACTGCTTAGTGCATTGAATTTGACTCTCTGCTTAGTGCACAGGCTTTGAATCTCTGGGCAGTGCCGTGGCTTTGACTCTCTGGTTAGTGCCCTGGCTTTGACTCTCTGTTTAGTGCCCTGGCTTTGACTCTCTGGTTAGTGCACAGGCTTTGAATCTCTGGTCAGTTCACTGGCTTTTACTCTGGTTAGTGCACAGGCTTTGACTCTCTGGTTAGTGCCATTGCTTTCACTCTTTGGTTCGTGCACTGGCTTTGACTCGCTAGTTAGTGCCGTGGCATTGACACTCTGTTTAGTGCCCTGGCTTTGACTCTCTGGTTAGTGCCCTGGCTTTGATTCTCTGGTTAGTGCTCTGGCTTTGACTCTCTGCGTAGTGCTCTGACTTTGACTCTCTGGGTAGTGCACTGGCTTTGACTCTCTGGTTAGTGCACTGGCTTTGACTCTCTGGTTAGTGCACTGGCTTTGACTCTCTGGTTAGTGCACTGGCTTTGACTCTCTGGTTAGTGCACTGGCTTTGACTCTCTGGTTAGTGCACTGGCTTTGACACTCTTTCACTTTCTTTGTCTGTCTGGTTACTGCAATGGCTTTGACTCTCTGGTTAGTGCACTGGCTTGGACTCTTTGGTCAGTGCACTGGCTTTGACTCTCTGGTTAGTGCACTGGAATTGACACTCTGGTTAGTGCGCTGGCTTTGACACTCTGGTTAATGCACTAACTTTGACTCTCTGGTTACTGCCCTGGCGTTGAATCTCTGGTAGCGCCCTGGCTTTGACGCTCTGGTTAGTGCACAGGCTATGACTCTCTGGTTAGTGCACTGGCTTTGACTCTCTGGTTAGTGCACTGGCTTGGACTCTCTGGTTAGTGCCTTGGCTTGGACTCTCTGGTTCGTGCCCTGGCTTTGACTCTCTCGTTAGTGCACTGGCTTTGACTCTCTGCTTAGTGCACTGGCTTTGACTCTCTGCTTAGTGCACTGGCTTTGACTCTCTGCTTAGTGCACTGGCTTTGACTCTCTGCTTAGTGCACTGGCTTTGACTCTCTGGTTAGTGCACTGGCTTTGACTCTCTGGTTAGTGCACTGGCTTTGACTCTCTGGTTAGTGCACTGGCTTTGACTCTGGTTAGTGCACTGGCTTTGACACTCTGGTTAGTGCACTGGCTTTGACTCTCTGGTTAGTGCACTGGCTTTGATTACCTGGTTAGTGCAATGGTTTTGACTATCTGGTTAGTGCACTGGTTTTGACTCTTACTGCACTGGCTTTGACTCTCTGCTTCGTGCACTGACTTTGTCTCTCTGGTTAGTGCACTGACTTTGACTCTCTGCTTAGTGCACTGACTTTGAGTCTCTGGGCAGTGCACTGGCTTTGACTCTCTGGGTAGTGCACTGGCTTTGACTCTCTGGTTAGTGCACTGGCTTTGACTCTCTGGTTAGTGCACTGGCTTTGACTCTCTGGTCAGTGCACTGGCTTTGACTCTTTGGTCAGTGCACTGGCTTTGACTCTCTGGTTAGTGCACTGGAATTGACACTCTGGTTAGTGCACTGCGTTTGACACTCTGGTTAATGCACTGACTTTGACTCTCTGGTTACTGCCCTGGCGTTGAATCTCTGGTAGTGCCCTGGCTTTGACGCTCTGGTTAGTGCACAGGCTATGACTCTCTGGTTAGTGCACTGGCTTTGACTCTCTGGTTAGTGCACTGGCTTGGACTCTCTGGTTAGTTCCCTGGCTTGGACTCTCTGGTTAGTGCCCTGGCTTTGACTCTCTCGTTAGTGCACTGGCTTTGACTCTCTGCTTAGTGCACTGGCTTTGACTCTCTGCTTAGTGCACTGGCGTTGACTCTCTGCTTAGTGCACTGGCTTTGACTCTCTGGTTAGTTCACTGGCATTGACTCTCTGGTTAGTGCACTGGCTTTGACTCTCTGGTTAGTGCACTGGCTTTGCCTCTCTGGTTAGTGCACTGGCTTTGACACTCTGGTTAGTGCACTGGCTTTGACACTCTGGTTAGTGCACTGGCTTTGACTCTCTGGTTAGTGCACTGGCTTTGACTCTCTGGTTAGTGCACTGGCTTTGACTCTCTGGTTAGTGCACTGGCTTTGACTCTCTGGTTAGTGCACTGGCTTTGGCTCTCTGGTTAGTGCACTGGCTTTGGCTCTCTGGTTAGTGCACTGGATTTGACTCTCTGGTTAGTGCACTGGCTTTGACTCTCTGGTTAGTGCACTGGCTTTGACTCTCTGGTTAGTGCACTGGCTTTGACTCTCTGGTTAGTGCACTGGCTTTGACTCTCTGGTTAGTGCACTGGCTTTGACTCTCTGGTTAGTGCACTGGCTTTGACACTCTGGTTAGTGCACTGGCTTTGACTCTCTGGTTAGTGCACTGGCTTTGACTCTCTGGTTAGTGCACTGGCTTTGACTCTCTGGTTAGTGCACTGGCTTTGACTCTCTGGTTAGTGCACTGGCTTTGACTCTCTGGTTAGTGCACTGGCTTTGACTCTCTGGTTAGTGCGCTGGCTTTGACTCTCTGGTTAGTGCGCTGGCTTTGACTCTCTGGTTAGTGCGCTGGCTTTGACTCTCTGGTTAGTGCGCTGGCTTTGACTCTCTGGTTAGTGCGCTGGCTTTGACTCTCTGGTTAGTGCGCTGGCTTTGTCTCTCTGGTTAGTGCGCTGGCTTTGACTCTCTGGTTAGTGCGCTGGCTTTGACTCTCTGGTTAGTGCGCTGGCTTTGACTCTCTGGTTAGTGCGCTGGCTTTGACTCTCTGGTTAGTGCGCTGGCTTTGACTCTGGTTAGTGCGCTGGCTTTGCCTCTCTCTCTCTCTCTCTCTCTCTCCCTGGTTACTGCATTGTCTTTGACTCTCGCTGTCACTCTGGTTTGTGCACTGTCTTTCACTCTCTCTGGATTGTGCACTGGCTTTGACTTTCTGGATAGTGCACTGGTTTTGACTTTCTGGTTAGTGCACTGGCTTTGACTCCCTGGTTGGTGCACTGGCTTTGGCTCTCTGGTAAGTGCACTGGCTTTGACGATTTGGTTAGTGCACTGTCTTTCACTCTCTCTGGATTATGCATTGGCTTTGACTTTCTGGTTCGTGCACTGGCTTTGACTCTCTGGTTAGTGCCCTGGCTTTGACTCTCTGGTTAGTGCCCAGGCTTTGACTCTCTGGTTAGTGCCCAGGCTTTGACTCTCTGGTTAGTGCCCAGGCTTTGACTCTCTGGTTAGTGCACTGTCTTTGACTCTCTGGTTAGTGCACTGGCTTCGACTCTCTGGTTAGTGCACTGGCTTCGACTCTCTGGTTAGTGCACTGGCTTTGACTCTCTGGTTAGTGCACTGGCTTTGACTCTCTGATTAGTGCCCTGGAATTGACACTCTGGTTAGTGCACTGGCGTTGACACTCTGAATAATACACTGGCTTTGACTTTTTCTCACTTTCTCTGTCTCTCTGGTTAGTGCAATGGATTTGACACTCTGGTTAGTGCACTGGCTTTGACTCACTGCTTAGTGCATTGAATTTGACTCTCTGCTTAGTGCACAGGCTTTGAATCTCTGGGCAGTGCCGTGGCTTTGACTCTCTGGTTAGTGCCGTGGCATTGACACTCTGTTTAGTGCCCTGGCTTTGACTCTCTGTTTAGTGCCCTGGCTTTGACTCTCTGTTTAGTGCCCTGGCTTTGACTCTCTGGTTAGTGCCCTTGCTTTGACTCTCTGGTTAGTTCACTGGCTTTTACTCTGGTTAGTGCACATTCTTTGACACTCTGGTTAGAGCCATTGCTTTCACTCTTTGGTTCGTGCACTGGCTTTGACTCTCTAGTTAGTGCCGTGGCATTGACACTCTGTTTAGTGCCCTGGCTTTGACTCTCTGGTTAGTGCCCTGGCTTTGATTCTCTGGTTAGTGCTCTGGCTTTGACTCTCTGTGTAGTGCTCTGACTTTGACTCTCTGGGTAGTGCACTGGCTTTGACTCTCTGGTTAGTGCACTGGGTTTGACTCTCTGGTTAGTGCACTGGCTTTGACTCTCTGGTTAGTGCACTGGCTTTGACTCTCTGGTTAGTGCACTGGTTTTGACTCTCTGGTTAGTGCACTGGCTTTGACTCTCTGGTTAGTGCACTGGCTTTGACTCTCTGGTTAGTGCACTGGCTTTGACTCTCTGGTTAGTGCACTGGCTTTGACACTCTGGTTAGTGCACTGGCTTTGACTCTCTGGTTAGTGCACTGGCTTTGACTCTCTGGTTAGTGCACTGGCTTTGACTCTCTGGTTAGTGCACTGGCTTTGACTCTCTGGTTAGTGCACTGGCTTTGACTCTCTGGTTAGTGCACTGGCTTTGACTCTCTGGTTAGTGCACTGGCTTTGACTCTCTGGTTAGTGCGCTGGCTTTGACTCTCTGGTTAGTGCGCTGGCTTTGACTCTCTGGTTAGTGCGCTGGCTTTGACTCTCTGGTTAGTGCGCTGGCTTTGACTCTCTGGTTATTGCGCTGGCTTTGACTCTCTGGTTAGTGCGCTGGCTTTGACTCTCTGGTTAGTGCGCTGGCTTTGACTCTCTGGTTAGTGCGCTGGCTTTGACTCTCTGGTTAGTGCGCTGGCTTTGACTCTCTGGTTAGTGCGCTGGCTTTGACTCTCTGGTTAGTGCGCTGGCTTTGACTCTCTGGTTAGTGCGCTGGCTTTGACTCTCTGGTTAGTGCGCTGGCTTTGACTCTCTGGTTAGTGCGCTGGCTTTGACTCTCTGGTTAGTGCGCTGGCTTTGACTCTCTGGTTAGTGCGCTGGCTTTGACTCTCTGGTTAGTGCGCTGGCTTTGACTCTCTGGTTGGTGCACTGGCTTTGGCTCTCTGGTAAGTGCACTGGCTTTGACGATTTGGTTAGTGCACTGTCTTTCACTCCCTCTGGATTATGCATTGGCTTTGACTTTCTGGTTCGTGCACTGGTTTTGACTCTCTGGTTAGTGCCCAGGCTTTGACTCTCTGGTTAGTGCCCAGGCTTTGACTCTCTGGTTAGTGCCCAGGCTTTGACTCTCTGGTTAGTGCCCAGGCTTTGACTCTCTGGTTAGTGCCCAGGCTTTGACTCTCTGGTTAGTGCACTGTCTTTGACTCTCTGTTTAGTGCACAGGCTTTGAATCTCTGGTTAGTTCACTGGCTTTTACTCTGGTTAGTGCACAGGCTTTGACTCTCTGGTTAGTGCCATTGCTTTCACTCTTTGGTTCGTGCACTGGCTTTGACTCTCTAGTTAGTGCCGTGGCATTGACACTCTGTTTAGTGCCCTGGCTTTGACTCTCTGGTTAGTGCCCTGGCTTTGATTCTCTGGTTAGTGCTCTGGCTTTGACTCTCTGGGTAGTGCACTGGCTTTGACTCTCTGGTTAGTGCACTGGGTTTGACTCTCTGGTTAGTGCACTGGCTTTGACTCTCTGTTTAGTGCCCTGGCTTTGACTCTCTGGTTAGTGCCCTGGCTTTGATTCTCTGGTTAGTGCTCTGACTTTGACTCTCTGGGTAGTGCACTGGCTTTGACTCTCTGGTTAGTGCACTGGGTTTGACTCTCTGGTTAGTGCACTGGCTTTGACTCTCTGGTTAGTGCACTGGCTTTGACTCTCTGGTTAGTGCACTGGCTTTGACTCTCTGGTTAGTGCACTGGCTTTGACTCTCTGGTTAGTGCACTGGTTTTGACTCTCTGGTTAGTGCACTGGCTATGACACTCTTTCACTTTCTCTGTCTCTCTGGTTACTGCAATGGCTTTGACACTCTGGTTAGTGCACTGGCTTTGACTTTCTCTCACTTTCTCTGTCTCTCTGGTTAGTGCAATGGATTTGACACTCTGGTTTGTGCACTGGTTTTGACTCTCTGGTTAGTCCACTGGCTTTGACTCTCTGGTTAGTGCACTGGCTTTGAATCTCTGGTCAGTGCCATGGCTTTGACTCTCTGGTTAGTCCCGTGGCATTGACACTCTGGTTAGTGCCCTGGCTTTGACACTCTGGTTAGTGCCCTGGCTTTGACACTCTGGTTAGTGCCCTGGCTTTGATTACCTGGTTAGTGCAATCGTTTTGACTCTCTGGTTAGTGCACAGACTTTGACTCTCTGCTTAGTGCACTGACTTTGACTCTCTGGGTAGTGCTTTGGCTTTGACTCTCTGGTTAGTGCACTGGCTTTGACTCTTTGGTTAGTGCCCTGGCTTTGGTTAGCTGGTTAGTGCCCTGGCTTTGACTCTCTGGTTAGTGCGCTTGCTTTGACACTCTGCTTAATGCAATGGTTTTGACTCTCTGCTTAGTGCACTGGTTTTGACTCTTAATGCACTGGCTTTGACTCTCTGCTTAGTGCACTGACTTTGACTCTCTGGTTAGTGCACTGGCTTTGACTCTGGTTAGTGCACTGGCTCTGACTCTCTGGTTAGTGCACTGGCTCTGACTCTCTGGTTAGTGCACTGGCTTTGACTCTCTGGTTAGTGCACTGGCTTTGACTCTCTGGTTAGTGCACTGGCTTTGACTCTCTGGTTAGTGCACTGGCTTTGACTCTCTGGTTAGTGCACTGGCTTTGACTCTCTGGTTAGTGCACTGGCTTTGACTCTCTGGTTAGTGCACTGGCTTTGACTCTCTGGTTAGTGCACTGGCTTTGACTCTCTGGTTAGTGCACTGGCTTTGACACTCTGGTTAGTGCCCTGGCTTTGACTCTCTGGTTAGTGCCCTGGCT
This sequence comes from Isurus oxyrinchus, assembly GCA_026770705.1. NCBI lineage: Eukaryota > Metazoa > Chordata > Chondrichthyes > Lamniformes > Lamnidae > Isurus > Isurus oxyrinchus. Next base: position 883,653 of record JANJGN010000139.1, on the reverse strand, counting down.
TTGACTCTCTGGTTAGTGCACTGGCTTTGACTCTCTGGTTAGTGCACTGGCTTTGACTCTCTGGTTAGTGCACTGGCTTTGACTCTCTGGTTAGTGCACTGGCTTTGACTCTCTGGTTAGTGCACTGGCTTTGACTCTCTGGTTAGTGCACTGGCTTTGACTCTCTGGTTAGTGCACTGGCTTTGACACTCTGGTTAGTGCACTGGCTTTGACTCTCTGGTTAGTGCACTGGAATTGACACTCTGGTTAGTGCACTGCGTTTGACACTCTGGTTAATGCACTGACTTTGACTCTCTGGTTACTGCCCTGGCGTTGAATCTCTGGTAGTGCCCTGGCTTTGACGCTCTGGTTAGTGCACAGGCTATGACTCTCTGGTTAGTGCACTGGCTTTGACTCTCTGGTTAGTGCACTGGCTTGGACTCTCTGGTTAGTTCCCTGGCTTGGACTCTCTGGTTAGTGCCCTGGCTTTGACTCTCTCGTTAGTGCACTGGCTTTGACTCTCTGCTTAGTGCACTGGCTTTGACTCTCTGCTTAGTGCACTGGCGTTGACTCTCTGCTTAGTGCACTGGCTTTGACTCTCTGGTTAGTTCACTGGCATTGACTCTCTGGTTAGTGCACTGGCTTTGACTCTCTGGTTAGTGCACTGGCTTTGCCTCTCTGGTTAGTGCACTGGCTTTGACACTCTGGTTAGTGCACTGGCTTTGACACTCTGGTTAGTGCACTGGCTTTGACTCTCTGGTTAGTGCACTGGCTTTGACTCTCTGGTTAGTGCACTGGCTTTGACTCTCTGGTTAGTGCACTGGCTTTGACTCTCTGGTTAGTGCACTGGCTTTGACTCTCTGGTTAGTGCACTGGCTTTGGCTCTCTGGTTAGTGCACTGGCTTTGACTCTCTGGTTAGTGCACTGGCTTTGACTCTCTGGTTAGTGCACTGGCTTTGACTCTCTGGTTAGTGCACTGGCTTTGACTCTCTGGTTAGTGCACTGGCTTTGACTCTTTGGTTCGTGCACTGGCTTTGACTCTCTAGTTAGTGCCGTGGCATTGACACTCTGTTTAGTGCCCTGGCTTTGACTCTCTGGTTAGTGCCCTGGCTTTGATTCTCTGGTTAGTGCTCTGGCTTTGACTCTCTGGGTAGTGCACTGGCTTTGACTCTCTGGTTAGTGCACTGGGTTTGACTCTCTGGTTAGTGCACTGGCTTTGACTCTCTGTTTAGTGCCCTGGCTTTGACTCTCTGGTTAGTGCCCTGGCTTTGATTCTCTGGTTAGTGCTCTGACTTTGACTCTCTGGGTAGTGCACTGGCTTTGACTCTCTGGTTAGTGCACTGGGTTTGACTCTCTGGTTAGTGCACTGGCTTTGACTCTCTGGTTAGTGCACTGGCTTTGACTCTCTGGTTAGTGCACTGGCTTTGACTCTCTGGTTAGTGCACTGGCTTTGACTCTCTGGTTAGTGCACTGGCTTTGACTCTCTGGTTAGTGCACTGGTTTTGACTCTCTGGTTAGTGCACTGGCTATGACACTCTTTCACTTTCTCTGTCTCTCTGGTTACTGCAATGGCTTTGACACTCTGGTTAGTGCACTGGCTTTGACTTTCTCTCACTTTCTCTGTCTCTCTGGTTAGTGCAATGGATTTGACACTCTGGTTTGTGCACTGGTTTTGACTCTCTGGTTAGTCCACTGGCTTTGACTCTCTGGTTAGTGCACTGGCTTTGAATCTCTGGTCAGTGCCATGGCTTTGACTCTCTGGTTAGTCCCGTGGCATTGACAATCTGGTTAGTGCCCTGGCTTTGACACTCTGGTTAGTGCCCTGGCTTTGACACTCTGGTTAGTGCCCTGGCTTTGATTACCTGGTTAGTGCAATCGTTTTGACTCTCTGGTTAGTGCACAGACTTTGACTCTCTGGGTAGTGCTTTGGCTTTGACTCTCTGGTTAGTGCACTGGCTTTGACTCTTTGGTTAGTGCCCTGGCTTTGGTTAGCTGGTTAGTGCCCTGGCTTTGACTCTCTGGTTAGTGCGCTTGCTTTGACACTCTGCTTAATGCAATGGTTTTGACTCTCTGCTTAGTGCACTGGTTTTGACTCTTAATGCACTGGCTTTGACTCTCTGCTTAGTGCACTGACTTTGACTCTCTGGTTAGTGCACTGGCTTTGACTCTGGTTAGTGCACTGGCTCTGACTCTCTGGTTAGTGCACTGGCTCTGACTCTCTGGTTAGTGCACTGGCTTTGACTCTCTGGTTAGTGCACTGGCTTTGACTCTCTGGTTAGTGCACTGGCTTTGACTCTCTGGTTAGTGCACTGGCTTTGACTCTCTGGTTAGTGCACTGGCTTTGACTCTCTGGTTAGTGCACTGGCTTTGACTCTCTGGTTAGTGCACTGGCTTTGACTCTCTGGTTAGTGCACTGGCTTTGACTCTCTGGTTAGTGCACTGGCTTTGACACTCTGGTTAGTGCCCTGGCTTTGACTCTCTGGTTAGTGCCCTGGCTTTGACTCTCTGGTTAGTGCCCTGGCTTTGACTCTCTGGTTAGTGCACTGGCTTTGACTCTCTGGTTAGTGCACTGGCTTTGACTCTCTGGTTAGTGCACTGGCTTTGACTCTCTGGTTAGTGCACTGGCTTTGACTCTCTGGTTAGTGCACTGGCTTTGACTCTCTGGTTAGTGCACTGGCTTTGACACTCTGGTTAGTGCACTGGCTTTGACTCTCTGGTTAGTGCACTGGAATTGACACTCTGGTTAGTGCACTGCGTTTGACACTCTGGTTAATGCACTGACTTTGACTCTCTGGTTACTGCCCTGGCGTTGAATCTCTGGTAGTGCCCTGGCTTTGACGCTCTGGTTAGTGCACAGGCTATGACTCTCTGGTTAGTGCACTGGCTTTGACTCTCTGGTTAGTGCACTGGCTTGGACTCTCTGGTTAGTTCCCTGGCTTGGACTCTCTGGTTAGTGCCCTGGCTTTGACTCTCTCGTTAGTGCACTGGCTTTGACTCTCTGCTTAGTGCACTGGCTTTGACTCTCTGCTTAGTGCACTGGCGTTGACTCTCTGCTTAGTGCACTGGCTTTGACTCTCTGGTTAGTTCACTGGCATTGACTCTCTGGTTAGTGCACTGGCTTTGACTCTCTGGTTAGTGCACTGGCTTTGCCTCTCTGGTTAGTGCACTGGCTTTGACACTCTGGTTAGTGCACTGGCTTTGACACTCTGGTTAGTGCACTGGCTTTGACTCTCTGGTTAGTGCACTGGCTTTGACTCTCTGGTTAGTGCACTGGCTTTGACTCTCTGGTTAGTGCACTGGCTTTGACTCTCTGGTTAGTGCACTGGCTTTGGCTCTCTGGTTAGTGCACTGGCTTTGACTCTCTGGTTAGTGCACTGGCTTTGACTCTCTGGTTAGTGCACTGGCTTTGACTCTCTGGTTAGTGCACTGGCTTTGACTCTCTGGTTAGTGCACTGGCTTTGACTCTCTGGTTAGTGCACTGGCTTTGACTCTCTGGTTAGTGCACTGGCTTTGACTCTCTGGTTAGTGCACTGGCTTTGACTCTCTGGTTAGTGCGCTGGCTTTGACTCTCTGGTTAGTGCGCTGGCTTTGACTCTCTGGTTAGTGCGCTGGCTTTGACTCTCTGGTTAGTGCGCTGGCTTTGACTCTCTGGTTAGTGCGCTGGCTTTGACTCTCTGGTTAGTGCGCTGGCTTTGACTCTCTGGTTAGTGCGCTGGCTTTGTCTCTCTGGTTAGTGCGCTGGCTTTGACTCTCTGGTTAGTGCGCTGGCTTTGACTCTCTGGTTAGTGCGCTGGCTTTGACTCTCTGGTTAGTGCGCTGGCTTTGACTCTCTGGTTAGTGCGCTGGCTTTGACTCTCTGGTTAGTGCGCTGGCTTTGACTCTCTGGTTAGTGCGCTGGCTTTGACTCTGGTTAGTGCGCTGGCTTTGCCTCTCTCTCTCTCTCTCTCTCTCTCCCTGGTTACTGCATTGTCTTTGACTCTCGCTGTCACTCTGGTTTGTGCACTGTCTTTCACTCTCTCTGGATTGTGCACTGGCTTTGACTTTCTGGATAGTGCACTGGTTTTGACTTTCTGTTTAGTGCACTGGCTTTGACTCCCTGGTTGGTGCACTGGCTTTGGCTCTCTGGTAAGTGCACTGGCTTTGACGATTTGGTTAGTGCACTGTCTTTCACTCTCTCTGGATTATGCATTGGCTTTGACTTTCTGGTTCGTGCACTGGCTTTGACTCTCTGGTTAGTGCCCTGGCTTTGACTCTCTGGTTAGTGCCCAGGCTTTGACTCTCTGGTTAGTGCCCAGGCTTTGACTCTCTGGTTAGTGCCCAGGCTTTGACTCTCTGGTTAGTGCACTGTCTTTGACTCTCTGGTTAGTGCACTGGCTTCGACTCTCTGGTTAGTGCACTGGCTTCGACTCTCTGGTTAGTGCACTGGCTTTGACTCTCTGGTTAGTGCACTGGCTTTGACTCTCTGATTAGTGCCCTGGAATTGACACTCTGGTTAGTGCACTGGCGTTGACACTCTGAATAGTACACTGGCTTTGACTTTTTCTCACTTTCTCTGTCTCTCTGGTTAGTGCAATGGATTTGACACTCTGGTTAGTGCACTGGCTTTGACTCACTGCTTAGTGCATTGAATTTGACTCTCTGCTTAGTGCACAGGCTTTGAATCTCTGGGCAGTGCCGTGGCTTTGACTCTCTGGTTAGTGCCGTGGCATTGACACTCTGTTTAGTGCCCTGGCTTTGACTCTCTGTTTAGTGCCCTGGCTTTGACTCTCTGTTTAGTGCCCTGGCTTTGACTCTCTGGTTAGTGCCCTTGCTTTGACTCTCTGGTTAGTTCACTGGCTTTTACTCTGGTTAGTGCACATTCTTTGACACTCTGGTTAGAGCCATTGCTTTCACTCTTTGGTTCGTGCACTGGCTTTGACTCTCTAGTTAGTGCCGTGGCATTGACACTCTGTTTAGTGCCCTGGCTTTGACTCTCTGGTTAGTGCCCTGGCTTTGATTCTCTGGTTAGTGCTCTGGCTTTGACTCTCTGTGTAGTGCTCTGACTTTGACTCTCTGGGTAGTGCACTGGCTTTGACTCTCTGGTTAGTGCACTGGGTTTGACTCTCTGGTTAGTGCACTGGCTTTGACTCTCTGGTTAGTGCACTGGCTTTGACTCTCTGGTTAGTGCACTGGTTTTGACTCTCTGGTTAGTGCACTGGCTTTGACTCTCTGGTTAGTGCACTGGCTTTGACTCTCTGGTTAGTGCACTGGCTTTGACTCTCTGGTTAGTGCTCTGGCTTTGACTCTCTGTGTAGTGCTCTGACTTTGACTCTCTGGGTAGTGCACTGGCTTTGACTCTCTGGTTAGTGCACTGGGTTTGACTCTCTGGTTAGTGCACTGGCTTTGACTCTCTGGTTAGTGCACTGGCTTTGACTCTCTGGTTAGTGCACTGGTTTTGACTCTCTGGTTAGTGCACTGGTTTTGACTCTCTGGTTAGTGCACTGGCTTTGACTCTCTGGTTAGTGCACTGGCTTTGACTCTCTGGTTAGTGCACTGGCTTTGACACTCTGGTTAGTGCACTGGCTTTGACTCTCTGGTTAGTGCACTGGCTTTGACTCTCTGGTTAGTGCACTGGCTTTGACTCTCTGGTTAGTGCACTGGCTTTGACTCTCTGGTTAGTGCACTGGCTTTGACTCTCTGGTTAGTGCACTGGCTTTGACTCTCTGGTTAGTGCACTGGCTTTGACTCTCTGGTTAGTGCGCTGGCTTTGACTCTCTGGTTAGTGCGCTGGCTTTGACTCTCTGGTTAGTGCGCTGGCTTTGACTCTCTGGTTAGTGCGCTGGCTTTGACTCTCTGGTTAGTGCGCTGGCTTTGACTCTCTGGTTAGTGCGCTGGCTTTGACTCTCTGGTTAGTGCGCTGGCTTTGACTCTCTGGTTAGTGCGCTGGCTTTGACTCTCTGGTTAGTGCGCTGGCTTTGACTCTCTGGTTAGTGCGCTGGCTTTGACTCTCTGGTTAGTGCGCTGGCTTTGACTCTCTGGTTAGTGCGCTGGCTTTGACTCTCTGGTTAGTGCGCTGGCTTTGACTCTCTGGTTAGTGCGCTGGCTTTGACTCTCTGGTTAGTGCGCTGGCTTTGACTCTCTGGTTAGTGCGCTGGCTTTGACTCTCTGGTTAGTGCGCTGGCTTTGACTCTCTGGTTAGTGCGCTGGCTTTGACTCTCTGGTTGGTGCACTGGCTTTGGCTCTCTGGTAAGTGCACTGGCTTTGACGATTTGGTTAGTGCACTGTCTTTCACTCCCTCTGGATTATGCATTGGCTTTGACTTTCTGGTTCGTGCACTGGTTTTGACTCTCTGGTTAGTGCCCAGGCTTTGACTCTCTGGTTAGTGCCCAGGCTTTGACTCTCTGGTTAGTGCCCAGGCTTTGACTCTCTGGTTAGTGCCCAGGCTTTGACTCTCTGGTTAGTGCCCAGGCTTTGACTCTCTGGTTAGTGCACTGTCTTTGACTCTCTGGTTAGTGCACTGGCTTCGACTCTCTGGTTAGTGCACTGGCTTCGACTCTCTGCTTAGTGCACTGGCTTTGACTCTTTGGTTAGTGCACTGGCTTTGACTCTCTGATTAGTGCCCTGGAATTGACACTCTGGTTAGTGCACTGGCGTTGACACTCTGAATAGTACACTGGCTTTGACTTTTTCTCACTTTCTCTGTCTCTCTGGTTAGTGCAATGGATTTGACACTCTGGTTAGTGCACTGGCTTTAACTCACTGCTTAGTGCATTGAATTTGACTCTCTGCTTAGTGCACAGGCTTTGAATCTCTGGGCAGTGCCGTGGCTTTGACTCTCTGGTTAGTGCCCTGGCTTTGACTCTCTGTTTAGTGCCCTGGCTTTGACTCTCTGGTTAGTGCACAGGCTTTGAATCTCTGGTCAGTTCACTGGCTTTTACTCTGGTTAGTGCACAGGCTTTGACTCTCTGGTTAGTGCCATTGCTTTCACTCTTTGGTTCGTGCACTGGCTTTGACTCTCTAGTTAGTGCCGTGGCATTGACACTCTGTTTAGTGCCCTGGCTTTGACTCTCTGGTTAGTGCCCTGGCTTTGATTCTCTGGTTAGTGCTCTGGCTTTGACTCTCTGGGTAGTGCACTGGCTTTGACTCTCTGGTTAGTGCACTGGGTTTGACTCTCTGGTTAGTGCCCTGGCTTTGACTCTCTGGTTAGTGCCCTGGCTTTGACTCTCTGGTTAGTGCCCTGGCTTTGATTCTCTGGTTAGTGCTCTGACTTTGACTCTCTGGGTAGTGCACTGGCTTTGACTCTCTGGTTAGTGCACTGGGTTTGACTCTCTGGTTAGTGCACTGGCTTTGACTCTCTGGTTAGTGCACTGGCTTTGACTCTCTGGTTAGTGCACTGGCTTTGACTCTCTGGTTAGTGCACTGGTTTTGACTCTCTGGTTAGTGCACTGGCTTTGACACTCTTTCACTTTCTCTGTCTCTCTGGTTACTGCAATGGCTTTGACACTCTGGTTAGTGCACTGGCTTTGACTTTCTCTCACTTTCTCTGTCTCTCTGGTTAGTGCAATGGATTTGACACTCTGGTTTGTGCACTGGTTTTGACTCTCTGGTTAGTCCACTGGCTTTGACTCTCTGGTTAGTGCACTGGCTTTGAATCTCTGGTCAGTGCCATGGCTTTGACTCTCTGGTTAGTCCCGTGGCATTGACACTCTGGTTAGTGCCCTGGCTTTGACACTCTGGTTAGTGCCCTGGCTTTGACACTCTGGTTAGTGCCCTGGCTTTGATTACCTGGTTAGTGCAATCGTTTTGACTCTCTGGTTAGTGCACAGACTTTGACTCTCTGCTTAGTGCACTGACTTTGACTCTCTGGGTAGTGCTTTGGCTTTGACTCTCTGGTTAGTGCACTGGCTTTGACTCTTTGGTTAGTGCCCTGGCTTTGGTTAGCTGGTTAGTGCCCTGGCTTTGACTCTCTGGTTAGTGCGCTTGCTTTGACACTCTGCTTAATGCAATGGTTTTGACTCTCTGCTTAGTGCACTGGTTTTGACTCTTAATGCACTGGCTTTGACTCTCTGCTTAGTGCACTGACTTTGACTCTCTGGTTAGTGCACTGGCTTTGACTCTGGTTAGTGCACTGGCTCTGACTCTCTGGTTAGTGCACTGGCTCTGACTCTCTGGTTAGTGCACTGGCTTTGACTCTCTGGTTAGTGCACTGGCTTTGACTCTCTGGTTAGTGCACTGGCTTTGACTCTCTGGTTAGTGCACTGGCTTTGACTCTCTGGTTAGTGCACTGGCTTTGACTCTCTGGTTAGTGCACTGGCTTTGACTCTCTGGTTAGTGCACTGGCTTTGACTCTCTGGTTAGTGCACTGGCTTTGACTCTCTGGTTAGTGCCCTGGCTTTGACTCTCTGGTTAGTGCCCTGGCTTTGACTCTCTGGTTAGTGCACTGGCTTTGACTCTCTGGTTAGTGCACTGGCTTTGACTCTCTGGTTAGTGCACTGGCTTTGACTCTCTGGTTAGTGCACTGGCTTTGACTCTCTGGTTAGTGCACTGGCTTTGACTCTCTGGTTAGTGCACTGGCTTTGACACTCTGGTTAGTGCACTGGCTTTGACTCTCTGGTTAGTGCACTGGCTTTGACTCTCTGGTTAGTGCACTGGCTTTGACTCTCTGGTTAGTGCACTGGCTTTGACTCTGGTTAGTGCGCTAGCTTTGACTCTCTCTGGGTAGTGCATTGGCTTTGCCTCTCTCTCTCTCTCTCTCCCTGGTTACTGCATTGTCTTTGACTCTCGCTGTCTTTCTGGTTAGTGCACTGTCTTTCACTCTCTCTGGATTGTGCACTGGTTTTGACTTTCTGGTTAGTGCACTGGTTTTGACTTTCTGGTTAGTGCACTGGCTTTGACTCTCTGGTTGGTGCACTGGCTTTGACTCTCTGGTTGGTGCACTGGCTTTGACTCTCTGGTTGGTGCACTGGCTTTGGCTCTCTGGTAAGTGCACTGGCTTTGACTCTCTGGTTAGTGCCCAGGCTTTGACTCTCTGGTTAGTGCCCAGGCTTTGACTCTCTGGTTAGTGCCCAGGCTTTGACTCTCTGGTTAGTGCCCAGTCTTTGACTCTCTGGTTAGTGCCCAGTCTTTGACTCTCTGGTTAGTGCACTGGCTTTGACTCTCTGGTTAGTGCACTGGCTTTGACTCTCTGGTTAGTGCACTGGCTTCGACTCTCTGGTTAGTGCACTGGCTTCGACTCTCTGGTTAGTGCACTGGCTTTGACTCTCTGGTTAGTACCCAGGCTTTGACTCTCTGGTTAGTGCCCAGGCTTTGACTCTCTGGTTAGTGCCCAGGCTTTGACTCTCTGGTTAGTGCACTGGCTTTGACTCTCTGGTTAGTGCACTGGCTTCGACTCTCTGGTTAGTGCACTGGCCTCGACTCTCTGGTTAGTGCACTGGCCTCGACTCTCTGGTTAGTGCACTGGCTTTGACTCTCTGGTTAGTGCACTGGCTTTGACTCTCTGGTTAGTGCACTGGCTTTGACTCTCTGGTTAGTGCACTGGCTTTGACTGTCTGGTTAGTGCACTGGCTTTGACTCTCTGGTTAGTGCACTGGCTTTGACTCTCTGGTTAGTGCACTGGCTTTGACTCTGGTTAGTGCAATAGCTTTCACTCTCTCTGGGTAGTGCATTGGCTTTGCCTCTCTGGATTGTGCACTGGCTTTGACTCTCTGGTTAGTTCACTGGCTTTGACTCTGGTTAGTGCACAGGCTTTGACTCTCTGGTTAGTGCCCAGGCTTTGACTCTCTGGTTAGTGCCCAGGCTTTGACTCTCTGGTTAGTGCCCAGGCTTTGACTCTCTGGTTAGTGCCCAGTCTTTGACTCTCTGGTTAGTGCACTGGCTTTGACTCTCTGGTTAGTGCACTGGCTTCGACTCTCTGGTTAGTGCACTGGCTTCGACTCTCTGGTTAGTGCACTGGCTTCGACTCTCTGGTTAGTGCACTGGCTTCGACTCTCTGGTTAGTGCACTGGCTTCGACTCTCTGGTTAGTGCACTGGCTTCGACTCTCTGGTTAGTGCACTGGCTTCCACTCTCTGGTTAGTGCACTGGCTTTGACTCTCTGGTTAGTGCACTGGCTTTGACTCTCTGGTTAGTGCACTGGCTTTGACTCTCTGGTTAGTGCCCTGGCTTTGACTCTCTGGTTAGTGCCCTGGCTTTGACTCTCTGGTTAGTGCCCTGGCTTTGACTCTCTGGTTAGTGCACTGGCTTTGACTCTCTGGTTAGTGCACTGGCTTTGACTCTCTGGTTAGTGCACTGGCTTTGACTCTGGTTAGTGCGCTAGCTTTGACTCTCTCTGGGTAGTGCATTGGCTTTGCCTCTCTCTCTCTCTCTCTCCCTCCCTGTTTACTGCATTGTCTTTGACTCTCGCTGTCACTCTGGTTTGTGCACTGTCTTTCACTCTCTCTGGATTGTGCACTGGTTTTGACTTTCTGGTTAGTGCACTGGTTTTGACTTTCTGGTTAGTGCCCAGGCTTTGACTCTCTGGTTAGTGCCCAGTCTTTGACTCTCTGGTTAGTGCAGTGGCTTTGACTCTCTGGTTAGTGCACTGGCTTTGACTCCCTGGTTAGTGCACTGGCTTTGACTCTCTGGTTAGTGCACTGGCTTTGACTCTCTGATTAGTGCCCTGGAATTGACACTCTGGTTAGTGCACTGGAGTTGACACTCTGAATAGTACACTGGCTTTGACTTTTTCTCACTTTCTCTGTCTCTCTGGTTAGTGCAATGGATTTGACACTCTGGTTAGTGCACTGGCTTTGACTCACTGCTTAGTGCATTGAATTTGACTCTCTGCTTAGTGCACAGGCTTTGAATCTCTGGGCAGTGCCGTGGCTTTGACTCTCTGGTTAGTGCCGTGGCATTGACACTCTGTTTAGTGCCCTGGCTTTGACTCTCTGTTTAGTGCCCTGGCTTTGACTCTCTGGTTAGTGCTCAGGCTTTGAATCTCTGGTTAGTTCACTGGCTTTTACTCTGGTTCGTGCACTGGCTTTGACTCTCTAGTTAGTGCCGTGGCATTGACACTCTGTTTAGTGCCCTGGCTTTGACTCTCTGGTTAGTGCCCTGGCTTTGATTCTCTGGTTAGCGCTCTGGCTTTGACTCTCTGCGTAGTGCTCTGACTTTGACTCTCTGGGTAGTGCACTGGTTTTGACTTTCTGGTTAGTGCCCAGGCTTTGACTCTCTGGTTAGTGCCCAGGCTTTGACTCTCTGGTTAGTGCCCAGGCTTTGACTCTCTGGTTAGTGCCCAGGCTTTGACTCTCTGGTTAGTGCCCAGGCTTTGACTCTCTGGTTAGTGCCCAGGCTTTGACTCTCTGGTTAGTGCACTGGCTTTGACTCTCTGGTTAGTGCACTGGCTTTGACTCTCTGGTTAGTGCACTGGCTTTGACTCTCTGGTTAGTGCACTGGCTTTGACTCTCTGGTTAGTGCACTGGCTTTGACTCTCTGGTTAGTGCACTGGCTTTGACTCTCTGGTTAGTGCACTGGCTTTGACTCTCTGGTTAGTGCACTGGCTTTGACTCTCTGGTTAGTGCACTGGCTTTGACTCTCTGGTTAGTGCACTGGCTTTGACTCTGGTTAGTGCACAGGCTTTGACTCTCTGGTTAGTGCCCAGGCTTTGACTCTCTGGTTAGTGCCCAGGCTTTGACTCTCTGGTTAGTGCCCAGGCTTTGACTCTCTGGTTAGTGCCCAGTCTTTGACTCTCTGGTTAGTGCACTGGCTTTGACTCTCTGGTTAGTGCACTGGCTTCGACTCTCTGGTTAGTGCACTGGCTTCGACTCTCTGGTTAGTGCACTGGCTTCGACTCTCTGGTTAGTGCACTGGCTTCGACTCTCTGGTTAGTGCACTGGCTTCGACTCTCTGGTTAGTGCACTGGCTTCGACTCTCTGGTTAGTGCACTGGCTTCGACTCTCTGGTTAGTGCACTGGCTTTGACTCTCTGGTTAGTGCACTGGCTTTGACTCTCTGGTTAGTGCACTGGCTTTGACTCTCTGGTTAGTGCCCTGGCTTTGACTCTCTGGTTAGTGCACTGGCTTTGACTCTCTGGTTAGTGCACTGGCTTTGACTCTCTGGTTAGTGCACTGGCTTTGACTCTCTGGTTAGTGCACTGGCTTTGACTCTGGTTAGTGCGCTAGCTTTGACTCTCTCTGGGTAGTGCATTGGCTTTGCCTCTCTCTCTCTCTCTCTCCCTCCCTGTTTACTGCATTGTCTTTGACTCTCGCTGTCACTCTGGTTTGTGCACTGTCTTTCACTCTCTCTGGATTGTGCACTGGTTTTGACTTTCTGGTTAGTGCACTGGTTTTGACTTTCTGGTTAGTGCCCAGGCTTTGACTCTCTGGTTAGTGCCCAGTCTTTGACTCTCTGGTTAGTGCAGTGGCTTTGACTCTCTGGTTAGTGCACTGGCTTTGACTCCCTGGTTAGTGCACTGGCTTTGACTCTCTGGTTAGTGCACTGGCTTTGACTCTCTGATTAGTGCCCTGGAATTGACACTCTGGTTAGTGCACTGGAGTTGACACTCTGAATAGTACACTGGCTTTGACTTTTTCTCACTTTCTCTGTCTCTCTGGTTAGTGCAATGGATTTGACACTCTGGTTAGTGCACTGGCTTTGACTCACTGCTTAGTGCATTGAATTTGACTCTCTGCTTAGTGCACAGGCTTTGAATCTCTGGGCAGTGCCGTGGCTTTGACTCTCTGGTTAGTGCCGTGGCATTGACACTCTGTTTAGTGCCCTGGCTTTGACTCTCTGTTTAGTGCCCTGGCTTTGACTCTCTGGTTAGTGCTCAGGCTTTGAATCTCTGGTTAGTTCACTGGCTTTTACTCTGGTTCGTGCACTGGCTTTGACTCTCTAGTTAGTGCCGTGGCATTGACACTCTGTTTAGTGCCCTGGCTTTGACTCTCTGGTTAGTGCCCTGGCTTTGATTCTCTGGTTAGCGCTCTGGCTTTGACTCTCTGCGTAGTGCTCTGACTTTGACTCTCTGGGTAGTGCACTGGTTTTGACTTTCTGGTTAGTGCCCAGGCTTTGACTCTCTGGTTAGTGCCCAGGCTTTGACTCTCTGGTTAGTGCCCAGGCTTTGACTCTCTGGTTAGTGCAATGGCTTTGACTCTCTGGTTAGTGCCCAGGCTTTGACTCTCTGGTTAGTGCCCAGGCTTTGACTCTCTGGTTAGTGCCCAGGCTTTGACTCTCTGGTTAGTGCACTGGCTTTGACTCTCTGGTTAGTGCACTGGCTTTGACTCTCTGGTTAGTGCACTGGCTTTGACTCTCTGGTTAGTGCACTGGCTTTGACTCTCTGGTTAGTGCACTGGCTTTGACTCTCTGGTTAGTGCACTGGCTTTGACTCTCTGGTTAGTGCACTGGCTTTGACTCTCTGGTTAGTGCACTGGCTTTGACTCTCTGGTTAGTGCACTGGCTTTGACTCTCTGGTTAGTGCACTGGCTTTGACTCTCTGGTTAGTGCACTGGCTTTGACTCTCTCTGGGTAGTGCATTGGCTTTGACTCTGTCTCTCCCTCTCTCCCTGGTTACTGCATTGTCTTTGACTCTCGCTGTCTCTCTGGTTAGTGCACTGGCTTTGACTCTCTGGTTAGTGCACTGGCTTTGACTCTCTGGTTAGTGCACTGGCTCTGACTCTCTGGTTAGTGCACTGGCTTTGACTCTCTGGTTAGTGCACTGGCTTTGACTCTCTCTGGGTAGTGCATTGGCTTTGACTCTGTCTCTCCCTCTCTCCCTGGTTACTGCATTGTCTTTGACTCTCACTGTCTCTCTGGTTAGTGCACTGGCTTTGACTCTCTGGTTAGTGCACTGGATTTGACACTCTGGTTAGTGCAATGGCTTTGAATCTCTGGTTAGTTCACAGGCTTTTACTCTGGTTAGTGCGCAGGCTTTGACTCTCTGGTTAGTGCCCTTGCTTTGATTCTCTGGTTAGTGCCCGGGCTGTGACTCTCTGGTTTTTGCCCTGCCTTTGACTATCTGGTTTGCGCACTCGCTTTGACTCTCTGGTTAGTGCACAGGCTTTGACTTTCTCTCACTTTCTCTGTCTCTCTGGTTAGTGCAATGGATTTGACACTCTGTTTAGTGCACTGGCTTTGACTCTCTGGTTAGTCCACTGGCTTTGACTCTCTGGTTAGTGCACTGGCTTTGACTCTCTGGTTAGTGCACTGGCTTTGACTCTCTGGTTAGTGCACTGGCTTTGACTCTCTGGTTCGTGCACTGGCTTTGACTCTCTGGTTCGTGCACTGGCTTTGACTCTCTGGTTCGTGCACTGGCTTTGACTCTCTGGTTAGTGCACTGGCTTTGACTCTCTGGTTAGTGCACTGGCTTTGACTCTCTGGTTAGTGCACTGGCTTCGACTCTCTGGTTAGTGCACTGGCCTCGACTCTCTGGTTAGTGCACTGGCCTCGACTCTCTGGTTAGTGCACTGGCTTTGACTCTCTGGTTAGTGCACTGGCTTTGACTCTCTGGTTAGTGCACTGGCTTTGACTCTCTGGTTAGTGCACTGGCTTTGACTCTCTGGTTAGTGCACTGGCTTTGACTCTGGTTAGTGCAATAGCTTTCACTCTCTCTGGGTAGTGCATTGGCTTTGCCTCTCTGGATTGTGCACTGGCTTTGACTCTCTGGTTAGTTCACTGGCTTTGACTCTGGTTAGTGCACAGGCTTTGAATCTCTGGTCAGTGCCATGGCTTTGACTCTCTGGTTAGTGCAGTGGCATGGACACTCTGTTTGGTGCCCTGGCTTTGACACTGTGGTTAGTGCCCTGGCTTTGATTACCTGGTTAGTGCAATGGTTTTGACAATCTGCTTAGTGCACAGGTTTTGACTGTTACTGCACTGGCTTTGACTCTCTGGTTAGTGCACAGACTTTGACTCTCTGCTTAGCGCACTGACTTTGACTCTCTGCTTAGCGCACTGACTTTGACTCTCTGGGTAGTGCACTGGCTTTGACTCTCTGGGTAGTGCACTGGCTTTGACTCTCTGGTTAGTGCACTTGCTTTGACTCTCTGGTTAGTGCACTGGATTTGACTCTCTGGTTAGTGCCCAGGCTTTGACTCTCTGGTTAGTGCACTGGCTTTAACTCTCTGGTTAGTGCCCTGGAATTGACACTCTGGTTAGTGCACCGGCTTTGACTCTCTGGTTAGTGCACTGGAATTGACACTCTGGTTAGTGCACTGGCTTTGACTCTCTGGTTAGTGCACTGGCTTTGATTACCTGGTTAGTGCAATGGTTTTGACTATCTGGTTAGTGCACTGGTTTTGACTCTTACTGCACTGGCTTTGACTCTCTGCTTAGTGCACTGACTTTGACTCTCTGCTTAGTGCACTGACTTTGACTCTCTGCTTAGTGCACTGACTTTGACTCTCTGCTTAGTGCACTGACTTTGACTCTCTGCTTAGTGCACTGACTTTGAGTCTCTGGGCAGTGCACTGGCTTTGACTCTCTGGTTAGTGCACTGGCTTTGACTCTTTGGTCAGTGCACTGGCTTTGACTCTCTGGTTAGTGCACTGGAATTGACACTCTGGTTAAGCACTGCGTTTGACACTCTGGTTAAGCACTGCGTTTGACTCTCTGGTTAATGCACTGACTTTGACTCTCTGGTTACTGCCCTGGCGTTGACGCTCTGGTTAGTGCACAGGCTATGACTCTCTGGTTAGTGCACTGGCTTTGACTCTCTGGTTAGTGCACTGGCTTGGACTCTTTGGTTAGTGCACTGGCTTTGACTCTCTGCTTAGTGCACTGGCTTTGACTCTCTGCTTAGTGCACTGGCTTTGACTCTCTGCTTAGTGCACTGGCTTTGACTCTCTGGTTAGTGCACTGGCTTTGACTCTCTGGTTAGTGCACTGGCTTTGACACTCTGGTTAGTGCACTGGCTTTGACTCTCTGGTTAGTGCACTGGCTTTGATTACCTGGTTAGTGCAATGGTCTTGACTATCTGGTTAGTGCACTGGTTTTGACTCTTACTGCACTGGCTTTGACTCTCTGCTTAGTGCACTGACTTTGTCTCTCTGGTTAGTGCACTGACTTTGACTCTCTGCTTAGTGCACTGCGTTTGACACTCTGGTTAATGCACTGACTTTGACTCTCTGGTTAGTGCACTGGCTTTGACTCTCTGGTTAGTGCACTGGCTTTGACTCTCTGGTTAGTGCACTGGCTTTGACTCTTTGGTCAGTGCACTGGCTTTGACTCTCTGGTTAGTGCACTGGAATTGACACTCTGGTTAGTGCACTGCGTTTGACACTCTGGTTAGTGCAGTGGCTTTGACTCACTGCTTAGTGCATTGAATTTGACTCTCTGCTTAGTGCACAGGCTTTGAATCTCTGGGCAGTGCCGTGGCTTTGACTCTCTGGTTAGTGCCGTGGCATTGACACTCTGTTTAGTGCCATGGCTTTGACTCTCTGTTTAGTGCCCTGGCTTTGACTCTCTGTTTAGTGCCCTGGCTTTGACTCTCTGGTTAGTGCACAGGCTTTGAATCTCTGGTTAGTTCACTGGCTTTTACTCTGGTTAGTGCACAGGCTTTGACTCTCTGGTTAGTGCCATTGCTTTCACTCTTTGGTTCGTGCAATGGCTTTGACTCTCTAGTTAGTGCCGTGGCATTGACACTCTGTTTAGTGCCCTGGCTTTGACTCTCTGGTTAGTGCCCTGGCTTTGATTCTCTGGTTAGTGCTCTGGCTTTGACTCTCTGCGTAGTGCTCTGACTTTGACTCTCTGGGTAGTGCACTGGCTTTGACTCTCTGGTTAGTGCACTGGCTTTGATTACCTGGTTAGTGCAATGGTTTTGACTATCTGGTTAGTGCACTGGTTTTGACTCTTACTGCACTGGCTTTGACTCTCTGCTTCGTGCACTGACTTTGTCTCTCTGGTTAGTGCACTGACTTTGACTCTCTGCTTAGTGCACTGACTTTGAGTCTCTGGGCAGTGCACTGGCTTTGACTCTCTGGGTAGTGCACTGGCTTTGACTCTCTGGTTAGTGCACTGGCTTTGACTCTCTGGTTAGTGCACTGGCTTTGACTCTCTGGTTAGTGCACTGGCTTTGACTCTTTGGTCAGTGCACTGGCTTTGACTCTCTGGTTAGTGCACTGGAATTGACACTCTGGTGAGTGCACTGCGTTTGACACTCTGGTTAATGCACTGACTTTGACTCTCTGGTTACTGCCCTGGCGTTGAATCTCTGGTTAGTGCACTGGCTTTGACTCTCTGGTTAGTGCACTGGCTTTGACTCTCTCTGGGTAGTGCATTGGCTTTGACTCTGTCTCTCCCTCTCTCCCTGGTTACTGCATTGTCTTTGACTCTCGCTGTCTCTCTGGTTAGTGCACTGGCTTTGACTCTCTGGTTAGTGCACTGGCTTTGACTCTCTGGTTAGTGCACTGGCTTCGACTCTCTGGTTAGTGCACTGGCTTTGACTCTCTCTGGGTAGTGCATTGGCTTTGACTCTGTCTCTCCCTCTCTCCCTGGTTACTGCATTGTCTTAGACTCTCACTGTCTCTCTGGTTAGTGCACTGGCTTTGACTCTCTGGTTAGTGCACTGGATTTGACACTCTGGTTAGTGCACTGGCTTTGACTCACTCTGGGTAGTGCATTGGCTTTGACTCTGTCTCTCCCTCTCTCCCTGATTACTGCATTGTCTATGACTCTCGCTGTCTCTCTGGTTAGTGCACTGGCTTTGACTCTCTGGTTAGTGCACTGGCTTTGACTCATTGGTTAGTGCAATGGCTTTGAATCTCTGGTTAGTTCACAGGCTTTTACTCTGGTTAGTGCGCAGGCTTTGACTCTCTGGTTAGTGCCCTTGCTTTGATTCTCTGGTTAGTGCCCGGGCTGTGACTCTCTGGTTTTTGCCCTGCCTTTGACTATCTGGTTTGCGCACTCGCTTTGACTCTCTGGTTAGTGCACAGGCTTTGACTTTCTCTCACTTTCTCTGTCTCTCTGGTTAGTGCAATGGATTTGACACTCTGTTTAGTGCACTGGCTTTGACTCTCTGGTTAGTCCACTGGCTTTGACTCTCTGGTTAGTGCACTGGCTTTGACTCTCTGGTTAGTGCACTGGCTTTGACTCTCTGGTTAGTGCACTGGCTTTGACTCTCTGGTTCGTGCACTGGCTTTGACTCTCTGGTTCGTGCACTGGCTTTGACTCTCTGGTTCGTGCACTGGCTTTGACTCTCTGGTTAGTGCACTGGCTTTGACTCTCTGGTTAGTGCACTGGCTTCGACTCTCTGGTTAGTGCACTGGCCTCGACTCTCTGGTTAGTGCACTGGCCTCGACTCTCTGGTTAGTGCACTGGCTTTGACTCTCTGGTTAGTGCACTGGCTTCGACTCTCTGGTTAGTGCACTGGCTTTGACTCTCTGGTTAGTGCACTGGCTTTGACTCTCTGGTTAGTGCACTGGCTTTGACTCTGGTTAGTGCAATAGCTTTCACTCTCTCTGGGTAGTGCATTGGCTTTGCCTCTCTGGATTGTGCACTGGCTTTGACTCTCTGGTTAGTTCACTGGCTTTGACTCTGGTTAGTGCACAGGCTTTGAATCTCTGGTCAGTGCCATGGCTTTGACTCTCTGGTTAGTGCAGTGGCATGGACACTCTGTTTGGTGCCCTGGCTTTGACACTGTGGTTAGTGCCCTGGCTTTGATTACCTGGTTAGTGCAATGGTTTTGACAATCTGCTTAGTGCACAGGTTTTGACTGTTACTGCACTGGCTTTGACTCTCTGGTTAGTGCACAGACTTTGACTCTCTGCTTAGCGCACTGACTTTGACTCTCTGCTTAGCGCACTGACTTTGACTCTCTGGGTAGTGCACTGGCTTTGACTCTCTGGGTAGTGCACTGGCTTTGACTCTCTGGTTAGTGCACTTGCTTTGACTCTCTGGTTAGTGCACTGGATTTGACTCTCTGGTTAGTGCCCAGGCTTTGACTCTCTGGTTAGTGCACTGGCTTTAACTCTCTGGTTAGTGCCCTGGAATTGACACTCTGGTTAGTGCACCGGCTTTGACTCTCTGGTTAGTGCACTGGAATTGACACTCTGTTTAGTGCACTGGCTTTGACTCTCTGGTTAGTGCACTGGCTTTGATTACCTGGTTAGTGCAATGGTTTTGACTATCTGGTTAGTGCACTGGTTTTGACTCTTACTGCACTGGCTTTGACTCTCTGCTTAGTGCACTGACTTTGACTCTCTGCTTAGTGCACTGACTTTGACTCTCTGCTTAGTGCACTGACTTTGACTCTCTGCTTAGTGCACTGACTTTGACTCTCTGCTTAGTGCACTGACTTTGACTCTCTGCTTAGTGCACTGACTTTGAGTCTCTGGGCAGTGCACTGGCTTTGACTCTCTGGTTAGTGCACTGGCTTTGACTCTCTGGTTAGTGCACTGGAATTGACACTCTGGTTAGTGCACTGCGTTTGACACTCTGGTTAAGCACTGCGTTTGACTCTCTGGTTAATGCACTGACTTTGACTCTCTGGTTACTGCCCTGGCGTTGACGCTCTGGTTAGTGCACAGGCTATGACTCTCTGGTTAGTGCACTGGCTTTGACTCTCTGGTTAGTGCACTGGCTTGGACTCTTTGGTTAGTGCACTGGCTTTGACTCTCTGCTTAGTGCACTGGCTTTGACTCTCTGCTTAGTGCACTGGCTTTGACTCTCTGGTTAGTGCACTGGCTTTGACTCTCTGGTTAGTGCACTGGCTTTGACTCTCTGGTTAGTGCACTGGCTTTGACACTCTGGTTAGTGCACTGGCTTTGACTCTCTGGTTAGTGCACTGGCTTTGTTTACCTGGTTAGTGCAATGGTCTTGACTATCTGGTTAGTGCACTGGTTTTGACTCTTACTGCACTGGCTTTGACTCTCTGCTTAGTGCACTGACTTTGTCTCTCTGGTTAGTGCACTGACTTTGACTCTCTGCTTAGTGCACTGCGTTTGACACTCTGGTTAATGCACTGACTTTGACTCTCTGGTTAGTGCACTGGCTTTGACTCTCTGGTTAGTGCACTGGCTTTGACTCTCTGGTTAGTGCACTGGCTTTGACTCTTTGGTCAGTGCACTGGCTTTGACTCTCTGGTTAGTGCACTGGAATTGACACTCTGGTTAGTGCACTGCGTTTGACACTCTGGTTAGTGCAGTGGCTTTGACTCACTGCTTAGTGCATTGAATTTGACTCTCTGCTTAGTGCACAGGCTTTGAATCTCTGGGCAGTGCCGTGGCTTTGACTCTCTGGTTAGTGCCGTGGCATTGACACTCTGTTTAGTGCCCTGGCTTTGACTCTCTGTTTAGTGCCCTGGCTTTGACTCTCTGTTTAGTGCCCTGGCTTTGACTCTCTGTTTAGTGCCCTGGCTTTGACTCTCTGGTTAGTGCACAGGCTTTGAATCTCTGGTTAGTTCACTGGCTTTTACTCTGGTTAGTGCACAGGCTTTGACTCTCTGGTTAGTGCCATTGCTTTCACTCTTTGGTTCGTGCACTGGCTTTGACTCTCTAGTTAGTGCCGTGGCATTGACACTCTGTTTAGTGCCCTGGCTTTGACTCTCTGGTTAGTGCCCTGGCTTTGATTCTCTGGTTAGTGCTCTGGCTTTGACTCTCTGCGTAGTGCTCTGACTTTGACTCTCTGGGTAGTGCACTGGCTTTGACTCTCTGGTTAGTGCACTGGCTTTGATTACCTGGTTAGTGCAATGGTTTTGACTATCTGGTTAGTGCACTGGTTTTGACTCTTACTGCACTGGCTTTGACTCTCTGCTTCGTGCACTGACTTTGTCTCTCTGGTTAGTGCACTGACTTTGACTCTCTGCTTAGTGCACTGACTTTGAGTCTCTGGGCAGTGCACTGGCTTTGACTCTCTGGGTAGTGCACTGGCTTTGACTCTCTGGTTAGTGCACTGGCTTTGACTCTCTGGTTAGTGCACTGGCTTTGACTCTCTGGTTAGTGCACTGGCTTTGACTCTTTGGTCAGTGCACTGGCTTTGACTCTCTGGTTAGTGCACTGGAATTGACACTCTGGTTAGTGCACTGCGTTTGACACTCTGGTTAATGCACTGACTTTGACTCTCTGGTTACTGCCCTGGCGTTGAATCTCTGGTAGTGCCCTGGCTTTGACGCTCTGGTTAGTGCACAGGCTATGACTCTCTGGTTAGTGCACTGGCTTTGACTCTCTGGTTAGTGCACTGGCTTGGACTCTCTGGTTAGTGCCCTGGCTTGGACTCTCTGGTTAGTGCCCTGGCTTGGACTCTCTGGTTAGTGCCCTGGCTTTGACTCTCTGCTTAGTGCACTGGCGTTGACTCTCTGCTTAGTGCACTGGCGTTGACTCTCTGGTTAGTTCACTGGCATTGACTCTCTGGTTAGTGCACTGGCTTTGACTCTCTGGTTAGTGCACTGGCTTTGCCTCTCTGGTTAGTGCACTGGCTTTGACACTCTGGTTAGTGCACTGGCTTTGACTCTCTGGTTAGTGCACTGGCTTTGACTCTCTGGTTAGTGCACTGGCTTTGACTCTCTGGTTAGTGCACTGGCTTTGACTCTCTGGTTAGTGCTCTGGCTTTGACTCTCTGGTTAGTGCACTGGCTTTGACTCTCTGCTTAGTGCACTGGCTTTGACTCTCTGGTTAGTGCACTGGCTTTGACTCTCTGGTTAGTGCACTGGCTTTGACTCTCTGGTTAGTGCACTGGCTTTGACTCTCTGGTTAGTGCACTGGCTTTGACTCTCTGGTTAGTGCACTGGCTTTGACACTCTGGTTAGTGCACTGGCTTTGACTCTCTGGTTAGTGCACTGGCTTTGACTCTCTGGTTAGTGCACTGGCTTTGACTCTCTGGTTAGTGCACTGGCTTTGACTCTCTGGTTAGTGCACTGGCTTTGACTCTCTGGTTAGTGCACTGGCTTTGACTCTCTGGTTAGTGCGCTGGCTTTGACTCTCTGGTTAGTGCGCAGGCTTTGACTCTCTGGTTAGTGCGCTGGCTTTGACTCTCTGGTTAGTGCGCTGGCTTTGACTCTCTGGTTAGTGCGCTGGCTTTGACTCTCTGGTTAGTGCGCTGGCTTTGACTCTCTGGTTAGTGCGCTGGCTTTGACTCTCTGGTTAGTGCGCTGGGTTTGACTCTCTGGTTAGTGCGCTGGCTTTGACTCTCTGGTTAGTGCGCTGGCTTTGACTCTCTGGTTAGTGCGCTGGCTTTGACTCTCTGGTTAGTGCGCTGGCTTTGACTCTCTGGTTAGTGTGCTGGCTTTGACTCTGGTTAGTGCGCTGGCTTTGACTCTCTCTGGGTAGTGCATTGGCTTTGCCTCTCTCTCTCTCTCTCTCTCCCTGGTTACTGCATTGTCTTTGACTCTCGCTGTCACTCTGGTTTGTGCACTGTCTTTCACTCTCTCTGGATTGTGCACTGGCTTTGACTTTCTGGATAGTGCACTGGTTTTGACTTTCTGGTTAGTGCACTGGCTTTGACTCTCTGGTTGGTGCACTGGCTTTGGCTCTCTGGTAAGTGCACTGGCTTTGACGATTTGGTTAGTGCACTGTCTTTCACTCTCTCTGGATTATGCATTGGCTTTGACTTTCTGGTTCGTGCACTGGCTTTGACTCTCTGGTTAGTGCCCAGGCTTTGACTCTCTGGTTAGTGCCCAGGCTTTGACTCTCTGGTTAGTGCCCAGGCTTTGACTCTCTGGTTAGTGCCCAGGCTTTGACTCTCTGGTTAGTGCACTGTCTTTGACTCTCTGGTTAGTGCACTGGCTTCGACTCTCTGGTTAGTGCACTGGCTTCGACTCTCTGGTTAGTGCACTGGCTTTGACTCTTTGGTTAGTGCACTGGCTTTGACTCTCTGATTAGTGCCCTGGAATTGACACTCTGGTTAGTGCACTGCGTTTGACACTCTGGTTAATGCACTGACTTTGACTCTCTGGTTACTGCCCTGGCGTTGAATCTCTGGTAGTGCCCTGGCTTTGACGCTCTGGTTAGTGCACTGGCTTTGACTGTCTGGTTAGTGCACAGGCTTTGACTCTCTGGTTAGTGCACTGGCTTTGACGATTTGGTTAGTGCACTGTCTTTCACTCTCTCTGGATTATGCATTGGCTTTGACTTTCTGGTTCGTGCACTGGCTTTGACTCTCTGGTTAGTTCACTGGCTTTGACTCTCTGGTTAGTGCACTGGCTTTGACTCTGTGGTTAGTGCACTGGCTTTGACTCTTTGGCCAGTGCACTGGCTTTGACTCTCTGGTTTGTGCACTGGAATTGACACTCTGGTTAGTGCACTGCGTTTGACACTCTGGTTAATGCACTGACTTTGACTCTCTGGTTACTGCCCTGGCGTTGAATCTCTGGTAGTGCCCTGGCTTTGACGCTCTGGTTAGTGCACAGGCTATGACTCTCTGGTTAGTGCACTGGCTTTGACTCTCTGGTTAGTGCACTGGCTTTGACTGTCTGGTTAGTGCACAGGCTTTGACTCTCTGGTTAGTGCACTGGCTTTGACGATTTGGTTAGTGCACTGTCTTTCACTCTCTCTGGATTATGCATTGGCTTTGACTTTCTGGTTCGTGCACTGGCTTTGACTCTCTGGTTAGTTCACTGGCTTTGACTCTCTGGTTAGTGCCCAGGCTTTGACTCTCTGGTTAGTGCACTGGCTTTAACTCTCTGGT
This sequence comes from Isurus oxyrinchus, assembly GCA_026770705.1. Taxonomy (NCBI): domain Eukaryota; kingdom Metazoa; phylum Chordata; class Chondrichthyes; order Lamniformes; family Lamnidae; genus Isurus; species Isurus oxyrinchus. Next base: position 860,108 of record JANJGN010000139.1, on the reverse strand, counting down.
TAGTGCACTGGCTTTGAATCTCTGGTTAGTGCACTGGCTTTGACTCTCTGTTTAGTGCCCTGGAATTGACACTCTGGTTAGTGCACCGGCTTTGACTCTCTGGTTAGTGCACCGGAATTGACACTCTGGTTAGTGCACTGGCTTTGACTCTCTGGTTAGTGCACTGGCTTTGATTACCTGGTTAGTGCAATGGTTTTGACTATCTGGTTAGTGCACTGGTTTTGACTCTTACTGCACTGGCTTTGACTCTCTGCTTAGAGCACTGACTTTGACTCTCTGCTTAGTGCACTGACTTTGACTCTCTGCTTAGTGCACTGACTTTGAGTCTCTGGGCAGTGCACTGGCTTTGACTCTCTGGTTAGTGCACTGGCTTTGACTCTTTGGTCAGTGCACTGGCTTTGACTCTCTGGTTAGTGCACTGGAATTGACACTCTGGTTAGTGCACTGCGTTTGACACTCTGGTTAAGCACTGCGTTTGACTCTCTGGTTAATGCACTGACTTTGACTCTCTGGTTACTGCCCTGGCGTTGACGCTCTGGTTAGTGCACAGGCTATGACTCTCTGGTTAGTGCACTGGCTTTGACTCTCTGGTTAGTGCACTGGCTTGGACTCTCTGGTTAGTGCACTGGCTTTGACTCTCTGCTTAGTGCACTGGCTTTGACTCTCTGCTTAGTGCACTGGCTTTGACTCTCTGGTTAGTGCACTGGCTTTGACTCTCTGGTTAGTGCACTGGCTTTGACTCTCTGGTTAGTGCACTGGCTTTGACTCTCTGGTTAGTGCACTGGCTTTGACTCTCTGGTTAGTGCACTGGCTTTGATTACCTGGTTAGGGCAATGGTCTTGACTATCTGGTTAGTGCACTGGTTTTGACTCTTACTGCACTGGCTTTGACTCTCTGCTTAGTGCACTGACTTTGTCTCTCTGGTTAGTGCACTGACTTTGACTCTCTGCTTAGTGCACTGACTTTGAGTCTCTGGGCAGTGCACTGGCTTTGACTCTCTGGTTAGTGCACTGGATTTGACTCTCTGGTTAGTGCACTGGCTTTGACTCTCTGGTTAGTGCACTGGCTTTGACTCTCTGGTTAGTGCACTGGCTTTGACTCTCTGGTTAGTGCACTGGCTTTGACTCTCTGGTTAGTGCACTGGCTTTGACTCTCTGGTTAGTGCACTGGAATTGACACTCTGGTTAGTGCACTGCGTTTGATACTCTGGTTAGTGCAGTGGCTTTGACTCACTGCTTAGTGCATTGAATTTGACTCTCTGCTTAGTGCACAGGCTTTGAATCTCTGGGCAGTGCCGTGGCTTTGACTCTCTGGTTAGTGCCGTGGCATTGACACTCTGTTTAGTGCCCTGGCTTTGACTCTCTGTTTAGTGCCCTGGCTTTGACTCTCTGTTTAGTGCACAGGCTTTGAATCTCTGGTTAGTTCACTGGCTTTTACTCTGGTTAGTGCACAGGCTTTGACTCTCTGGTTAGTGCCATTGCTTTCACTCTTTGGTTCGTGCACTGGCTTTGACTCTCTAGTTAGTGCCGTGGCATTGACACTCTGTTTAGTGCCCTGGCTTTGACTCTCTGGTTAGTGCTCTGGCTTTGACTCTCTGCGTAGTGCTCTGACTTTGACTCTCTGGGTAGTGCACTGGCTTTGACTCTCTGGTTAGTGCACTGGCTTTGATTACCTGGTTAGTGCAATGGTTTTGACTATCTGGTTAGTGCGCTGGTTTTGACTCTTACTGCACTGGCTTTGACTCTCTGGTTCGTGCACTGACTTTGTCTCTCTGGTTAGTGCACTGACTTTGACTCTCTGCTTAGTGCACTGACTTTGAGTCTCTGGGCAGTGCACTGGCTTTGACTCTCTGGGTAGTGCACTGGCTTTGACTCTCTGGTTAGTGCACTGGCTTTGACTCTCTGCTTAGTGCACTGGCGTTGACTCTCTGCTTAGTGCACTGGCTTTGACTCTCTGGTTAGTTCACAGGCATTGACTCTCTGGTTAGTGCACTGGCTTCGACTCTCTGGTTAGTGCACTGGCTTTGCCTCTCTGGTTAGTGCACTGGCTTTGACACTCTGGTTAGTGCACTGGCTTTGACTCTCTGGTTAGTGCACTGGCTTTGACTCTCTGGTTAGTGCACTGGCTTTGACTCTCTGGTTAGTGCACTGGCTTTGACTCTCTGGTTAGTGCACTGGCTTTGACACTCTGGTTAGTGCACTGGCTTTGACTCTCTGGTTAGTGCACTGGCTTTGACTCTCTGGTTAGTGCACTGGCTTTGACTCTCTGGTTAGTGCACTGGCTTTGACTCTCTGGTTAGTGCACTGGCTTTGACTCTCTGGTTAGTGCACTGGCTTTGACTCTCTGGTTAGTGCACTGGCTTTGACTCTCTGGTTAGTGCACTGGCTTTGACTCTCTGGTTAGTGCACTGGCTTTGACTCTCTGGTTAGTGCGCTGGCTTTGACTCTCTGGTTAGTGCGCTGGCTTTGACTCTCTGGTTAGTGCGCTGGCTTTGACTCTCTGGTTAGTGCGCTGGCTTTGACTCTCTGGTTAGTGCGCTGGCTTTGACTCTCTGGTTAGTGCGCTGGCTTTGACTCTCTGGTTAGTGCGCTGGCTTTGACTCTCTGGTTAGTGCGCTGGCTTTGACTCTCTGGTTAGTGCGCTGGCTTTGACTCTCTGGTTAGTGCGCTGGCTTTGACTCTCTGGTTAGTGCGCTGGCTTTGACTCTCTGGTTAGTGCGCTGGCTTTGACTCTCTGGTTAGTGCGCTGGCTTTGACTCTCTGGTTAGTGCGCTGGCTTTGACTCTCTGGTTAGTGCGCTGGCTTTGACTCTCTGGTTAGTGCGCTGGCTTTGACTCTCTGGTTAGTGCACTGGCTTTGATTACCTGGTTAGTGCAATGGTCTTGACTATCTGGTTAGTGCACTGGTTTTGACTCTTACTGCACTGGCATTGACTCTCTGCTTAGTGCACTGACTTTGTCTCTCTGGTTAGTGCACTGACTTTGACTCTCTGCTTAGTGCACTGACTTTGAGTCTCTGGGCAGTGCACTGGCTTTGACTCTCTGGTTAGTGCACTGGATTTGACTCTCTGGTTAGTGCACTGGCTTTGACTCTCTGGTTAGTGCACTGGCTTTGACTCTCTGGTTAGTGCACTGGCTTTGACTCTCTGGTTAGTGCACTGGAATTGACACTCTGGTTAGTGCACTGCGTTTGACACTCTGGTTAATGCACTGACTTTGACTCTCTGGTTAGTGCACTGGCTTTGACTCTCTGGTTAGTGCACTGGCTTTGACTCTCTGGTTAGTGCACTGGCTTTGACTCTTTGGTCAGTGCACTGGCTTTGACTCTCTGCTTAGTGCAATGGAATTGACACTCTGGTTAGTGCACTGCGTTTGACACTCTGGTTAGTGCAGTGGCTTTGACTCACTGCTTAGTGCATTGAATTTGACTCTCTGCTTAGTGCACAGGCTTTGAATCTCTGGGCAGTGCCGTGGCTTTGACTCTCTGGTTAGTGCCGTGGCATTGACACTCTGTTTAGTGCCCTGGCTTTGACTCTCTGTTTAGTGCCCTGGCTTTGACTCTCTTTTTAGTGCCCTGGCTTTGACTCTCTGGTTAGTGCACAGGCTTTGAATCTCTGGTTAGTTCACTGGCTTTTACTCTGGTTAGTGCACAGGCTTTGACTCTCTGGTTATTGCCATTGCTTTCACTATTTTGGTTCGTGCACTGGCTTTGACTCTCTAGTTAGTGCCGTGGCATTGACACTCTGTTTAGTGCCCTGGCTTTGACTCTCTGGTTAGTGCCCTGGCTTTGATTCTCTGGTTAGTGCTCTGGCTTTGACTCTCTGCGTAGTGCTCTGACTTTGACTCTCTGGGTAGTGCACTGGCTTTGACTCTCTGGTTAGTGCACTGGCTTTGATTACCTGGTTAGTGCAATGGTTTTGACTATCTGGTTAGTGCACTGGTTTTGACTCTTACTGCACTGGCTTTGACTCTCTGCTTCGTGCACTGACTTTGTCTCTCTGGTTAGTGCACTGACTTTGACTCTCTGCTTAGTGCACTGACTTTGAGTCTCTGGGCAGTGCACTGGCTTTGACTCTCTGGTTACTGCCCTGGCGTTGAATCTCTGGTAGTGCCCTGGCTTTGACGCTCTGGTTAGTGCACAGGCTATGACTCTCTGGTTAGTGCACTGGCTTTGACACTCTGGTTAGTGCACTGGCTTTGACTCTCTGGTTAGTGCACTGGCTTTGACTCTCTGGTTAGTGCACTGGCTTTGACTCTCTGGTTAGTGCACTGGCTTTGACTCTCTGGTTAGTGCACTGGCTTTGACTCTCTGGTTAGTGCGCTGGCTTTGACTCTCTGGTTAGTGCGCTGGCTTTGACTCTCTGGTTAGTGCGCTGGCTTTGACTCTCTGGTTAGTGCGCTGGCTTTGACTCTCTGGTTAGTGCGCTGGCTTTGACTCTCTGGTTAGTGCGCTGGCTTTGACTCTCTCGTTAGTGCGCTGGGTTTGACTCTCTGGTTAGTGCGCTGGCTTTGACTCTCTGGTTAGTGCGCTGGCTTTGACTCTCTGGTTAGTGCGCTGGCTTTGACTCTCTGGTTAGTGCGCTGGCTTTGACTCTCTGGTTAGTGCGCTGGCTTTGACTCTCTGGTTAGTGCGCTGGCTTTGACTCTGGTTAGTGCGCTGGCTTTGACTCTCTCTGGGTAGTGCATTGGCTTTGCCTCTCTCTCTCTCTCTCTCCCTGGTTACTGCATTGTCTTTGACTCTCGCTGTCACTCTGGTTTGTGCACTGTCTTTCACCCTCTCTGGATTGTGCACTGGTTTTGACTTTCTGGTTAGTGCACTGGCTTTGACTCTCTGGTTGGTGCACTGGCTTTGGCTCTCTGGTAAGTGCACTGGCTTTGACGATTTGGTTAGTGCACTGTCTTTCACTCTCTCTGGATTATGCATTGGCTTTGACTTTCTGGTTCGTGCACTGGCTTTGACTCTCTGGTTCGTGCACTGGCTTTGACTCTCTGGTTAGTGCCCAGGCTTTGACTCTCTGGTTAGTGCCCAGGCTTTGACTCTCTGGTTAGTGCCCAGGCTTTGACTCTCTGGTTAGTGCCCAGGCTTTGACTCTCTGGTTAGTGCACTGTCTTTGACTCTCTGGTTAGTGCACTGGCTTCGACTCTCTGGTTAGTGCACTGGCTTCGACTCTCTGGTTAGTGCACTGGCTTTGACTCTTTGGTTAGTGCACTGGCTTTGACTCTCTGATTAGTGCCCTGGAATTGACACTCTGGTTAGTGCACTGGCGTTGACACTCTGAATAGTACACTGGCTTTGACTTTTTCTCACTTTCTCTGTCTCTCTGGTTAGTGCAATGGATTTGACACTCTGGTTAGTGCACTGGCTTTGACTCACTGCTTAGTGCATTGAATTTGACTCTCTGCTTAGTGCACAGGCTTTGAATCTCTGGGCAGTGCCGTGGCTTTGACTCTCTGGTTAGTGCCGTGGCATTGACACTCTGTTTAGTGCCCTGGCTTTGACTCTCTGTTTAGTGCCCTGGCTTTGACTCTCTGTTTAGTGCCCTGGCTTTGACTCTCTGTTTAGTGCCCTGGCTTTGACTCTCTGTTTAGTGCCCTGGCTTTGACTCTCTGGTTAGTGCACAGGCTTTGAATCTCTGGTTAGTTCACTGGCTTTTACTCTGGTTAGTGCACAGGCTTTGACACTCTGGTTAGTGCCATTGCTTTCACTCTTTGGTTCGTGCACTGGCTTTGACTCTCTAGTTAGTGCCGTGGCATTGACACTCTGTTTAGTGCCCTGGCTTTGACTCTCTGGTTAGTGCCCTGGCTTTGATTCTCTGGTTAGTGCTCTGGCTTTGACTCTCTGTGTAGTGCTCTGACTTTGACTCTCTGGGTAGTGCACTGGCTTTGACTCTCTGGTTAGTGCACTGGGTTTGACTCTCTGGTTAGTGCACTGGCTTTGACTCTCTGGTTAGTGCACTGGCTTTGACTCTCTGGTTAGTGCACTGGTTTTGACTCTCTGGTTAGTGCACTGGCTTTGACTCTCTGGTTAGTGCACTGGCTTTGACTCTCTGGTTAGTGCACTGGCTTTGACTCTCTGGTTAGTGCACTGGCTTTGACTCTCTGGTTAGTGCACTGGCTTTGACTCTCTGGTTAGTGCACTGGCTTTGACTCTCTGGTTAGTGCACTGGCTTTGACTCTCTGGTTAGTGCACTGGCTTTGACTCTCTGGTTAGTGCACTGGCTTTGACTCTCTGGTTAGTGCACTGGCTTTGACTCTCTGGTTAGTGCACTGGCTTTGACTCTCTGGTTAGTGCGCTGGCTTTGACTCTCTGGTTAGTGCGCTGGGTTTGACTCTCTGGTTAGTGCGCTGGCTTTGACTCTCTGGTTAGTGCGCTGGCTTTGACTCTCTGGTTAGTGCGCTGGCTTTGACTCTCTGGTTAGTGCGCTGGCTTTGACTCTCTGGTTAGTGCGCTGGCTTTGACTCTCTGGTTAGTGCGCTGGCTTTGACTCTCTGGTTAGTGCGCTGGCTTTGACTCTCTGGTTAGTGCGCTGGCTTTGACTCTCTGGTTAGTGCGCTGGCTTTGACTCTCTGGTTAGTGCGCTGGCTTTGACTCTCTGGTTAGTGCGCTGGCTTTGAGTCTTGTTAGTGCGCTGGCTTTGACTCTCTCTGGGTAGTGCATTGGCTTTGCCTCTCTCTCTCTCTCTCTCTCCCTGGTTACTGCTTTGTCTTTGACTCTCGCTGTCACTCTGGTTTGTGCACTGTCTTTCACTCTCTCTGGATTGTGCACTGGCTTTGACTTTCTGGTTAGTGCACTGGCTTTGACTCTCTGGTTGGTGCACTGGCTTTGGCTCTCTGGTAAGTGCACTGGCTTTGACGATTTGGTTAGTGCACTGTCTTTCACTCTCTCTGGATTATGCATTGGCTTTGACTTTCTGGTTCGTGCACTGGCTTTGACTCTCTGGTTAGTGTCCAGGCTTTGACTCTCTGGTTAGTGCCCAGGCTTTGACTCTCTGGTTAGTGCCCAGGCTTTGACTCTCTGGTTAGTGCCCAGGCTTTGACTCTCTGGTTAGTGCCCAGGCTTTGACTCTCTGGTTAGTGCACTGGCTTCGACTCTCTGGTTAGTGCACTGGCTTCGACTCTCTGGTTAGTGCACTGGCTTTGACTCTTTGGTTAGTGCACTGGCTTTGACTCTCTGATTAGTGCCCTGGAATTGACACTCTGGTTAGTGCACTGGCGTTGACACTCTGAATAGTACACTGGCTTTGACTTTTTCTCACTTTCTCTGTCTCTCTGGTTAGTGCAATGGATTTGACACTCTGGTTAGTGCACTGGCTTTGACTCACTGCTTAGTGCATTGAATTTGACTCTCTGCTTAGTGCACAGGCTTTGAATCTCTGGGCAGTGCCGTGGCTTTGACTCTCTGGTTAGTGCCGTGGCATTGACACTCTGTTTAGTGCCCTGGCTTTGACTCTCTGTTTAGTGCCCTGGCTTTGACTCTCTGTTTAGTGCCCTGGCTTTGACTCTCTGGTTAGTGCACAGGCTTTGAATCTCTGGTCAGTTCACTGGCTTTTACTCTGGTTAGTGCACAGGCTTTGACTCTCTGGTTAGTGCCATTGCTTTCACTCTTTGGTTCGTGCACTGGCTTTGACTCTCTAGTTAGTGCCCTGGCTTTGACTCTCTGGTTAGTGCCCTGGCTTTGATTCTCTGGTTAGTGCTCTGGCTTTGACTCTCTGTGTAGTGCTCTGACTTTGACTCTCTGGGTAGTGCACTGGCTTTGACTCTCTGGTTAGTGCACTGGGTTTGAATCTCTGGTTAGTGCACTGGCTTTGACTCTCTGGTTAGTGCACTGGCTTTGACTCTCTGGTTAGTGCACTGGCTTTGACTCTCTGGTTAGTGCACTGGCTTTGACTCTCTGGTTACTGCAATGGCTTTGACACTCTGCTTAGTGCACTGACTTTGACTTTCTCTCACTTTCTCTGTCTCTCTGGTTAGTGCAATGGATTTGACACTCTGGTTTGTGCACTGGCTATGACTCTCTGGTTAGTCCACTGGCTTTGACTCTCTGGTTAGTGCACTGGCTTTGAATCTCTGGTCAGTGCCATGGCTTTGACTCTCTGGTTAGTCCCGTGGCATTGACACTCTGGTTAGTGCCCTGGCTTTGACACTCTGGTTAGTGCCCTGGCTTTGACACTCTGGTTAGTGCCCTGGCTTTGACACTCTGGTTAGTGCCGTGGCTTTGATTACCTGGTTAGTGCAATGGTTTTGACTCTCTGGTTAGTGCACAGACTTTGACTCTCTGCTTAGTGCACTGACTTTGACTCTCTGGGTAGTGCTTTGGCTTTGACTCTCTCTCTCTCTCTCTCTCTCTCTCTCTCTCCTTGGTTACTGCATTGTCTTTTGAATCTTGCTGTCTCTCTGGTTAGTGCACTGTCTTTCACTCTCCCTGGATTGTGCACTGGCTTTGACTTTCTGGTTAGTGCCGTGGCATTGACACTCTGTTTAGTGCTCTGGCTTTGACTCTCTGGTTAGTGCCCTGGCTTTGATTACGTGGTTAGTGCCATGGCTTTGACTCTCTGGTTAGTGCACTTGCTTTGACTCTCTGCTTAGTGCAATGGTTTTGACTCTCTGCTTAGTGCACTGGTTTGACTCTCTGCTTAGTGCACTGACTTTGACTCTCTGGGTAGTGCACTGGCTTTGACTCTCTGCTTAGTGCACTGGCTTTCAATCTCTGGTTAGTGCACTGGCTTTCAATCTCTGGTTAGTGCACTGGCTTCGACTCTCTGGTTAGTGCACTGGCTTCGACTATCTGGTTAGTGCACTGGCTTCGACTCTCTGGTTAGTGCACTGGCTTTGACTCTCTGGTTAGTGCGCTGGCTTTGACTCTCTGGTTAGTGCGCTGGCTTTGACTCTCTGGTTAGTGCGCTGGCTTTGACTCTCTGGTTAGTGCGCTGGCTTTGACTCTCTGGTTAGTGCGCTGGCTTTGACTCTCTGGTTAGTGCGCTGGCTTTGGCTCTCTGGTTAGTGCGCTGGCTTTGACTCTCTGGTTAGTGCGCTGGCTTTGACTCTCTGGTTAGTGCGCTGGCTTTGACTCTCTGGTTAGTGCGCTGGCTTTGACTCTCTGGTTAGTGCGCTGGCTTTGACTCTCTGGTTAGTGCGCTGGCTTTGACTCTCTGGTTAGTGCGCTGGCTTTGACTCTCTGGTTAGTGCGCTGGCTTTGACTCTCTGGTTAGTGCGCTGGCTTTGACTCTCTGGTTGGTGCACTGGCTTTGGCTCTCTGGTAAGTGCACTGGCTTTGACGATTTGGTTAGTGCACTGTCTTTCACTCCCTCTGGATTATGCATTGGCTTTGACTTTCTGGTTCGTGCACTGGTTTTGACTCTCTGGTTAGTGCCCAGGCTTTGACTCTCTGGTTAGTGCCCAGGCTTTGACTCTCTGGTTAGTGCCCAGGCTTTGACTCTCTGGTTAGTGCCCAGGCTTTGACTCTCTGGTTAGTGCCCAGGCTTTGACTCTCTGGTTAGTGCCCAGGCTTTGACTCTCTGGTTAGTGCCCAGGCTTTGACTCTCTGGTTAGTGCCCAGGCTTTGACTCTCTGGTTAGTGCACTGTCTTTGACTCTCTGGTTAGTGCACTGGCTTCGACTCTCTGGTTAGTGCACTGGCTTCGACTCTCTGGTTAGTGCACTGGCTTTGACTCTTTGGTTAGTGCACTGGCTTTGACTCTCTGATTAGTGCCCTGGAATTGACACTCTGGTTAGTGCACTGGCGTTGACACTCTGAATAGTACACTGGCTTTGACTTTTTCTCACTTTCTCTGTCTCTCTGGTTAGTGCAATGGATTTGACACTCTGGTTAGTGCACTGGCTTTGACTCACTGCTTAGTGCATTGAATTTGACTCTCTGCTTAGTGCACAGGCTTTGAATCTCTGGGCAGTGCCGTGGCTTTGACTCTCTGGTTAGTGCCCTGGCTTTGACTCTCTGTTTAGTGCCCTGGCTTTGACTCTCTGGTTAGTGCACAGGCTTTGAATCTCTGGTCAGTTCACTGGCTTTTACTCTGGTTAGTGCACAGGCTTTGACTCTCTGGTTAGTGCCATTGCTTTCACTCTTTGGTTCGTGCACTGGCTTTGACTCGCTAGTTAGTGCCGTGGCATTGACACTCTGTTTAGTGCCCTGGCTTTGACTCTCTGGTTAGTGCCCTGGCTTTGATTCTCTGGTTAGTGCTCTGGCTTTGACTCTCTGCGTAGTGCTCTGACTTTGACTCTCTGGGTAGTGCACTGGCTTTGACTCTCTGGTTAGTGCACTGGCTTTGACTCTCTGGTTAGTGCACTGGCTTTGACTCTCTGGTTAGTGCACTGGCTTTGACTCTCTGGTTAGTGCACTGGCTTTGACTCTCTGGTTAGTGCACTGGCTTTGACACTCTTTCACTTTCTTTGTCTGTCTGGTTACTGCAATGGCTTTGACTCTCTGGTTAGTGCACTGGCTTGGACTCTTTGGTCAGTGCACTGGCTTTGACTCTCTGGTTAGTGCACTGGAATTGACACTCTGGTTAGTGCGCTGGCTTTGACACTCTGGTTAATGCACTAACTTTGACTCTCTGGTTACTGCCCTGGCGTTGAATCTCTGGTAGCGCCCTGGCTTTGACGCTCTGGTTAGTGCACAGGCTATGACTCTCTGGTTAGTGCACTGGCTTTGACTCTCTGGTTAGTGCACTGGCTTGGACTCTCTGGTTAGTGCCTTGGCTTGGACTCTCTGGTTCGTGCCCTGGCTTTGACTCTCTCGTTAGTGCACTGGCTTTGACTCTCTGCTTAGTGCACTGGCTTTGACTCTCTGCTTAGTGCACTGGCTTTGACTCTCTGCTTAGTGCACTGGCTTTGACTCTCTGCTTAGTGCACTGGCTTTGACTCTCTGGTTAGTGCACTGGCTTTGACTCTCTGGTTAGTGCACTGGCTTTGACTCTCTGGTTAGTGCACTGGCTTTGACTCTGGTTAGTGCACTGGCTTTGACACTCTGGTTAGTGCACTGGCTTTGACTCTCTGGTTAGTGCACTGGCTTTGATTACCTGGTTAGTGCAATGGTTTTGACTATCTGGTTAGTGCACTGGTTTTGACTCTTACTGCACTGGCTTTGACTCTCTGCTTCGTGCACTGACTTTGTCTCTCTGGTTAGTGCACTGACTTTGACTCTCTGCTTAGTGCACTGACTTTGAGTCTCTGGGCAGTGCACTGGCTTTGACTCTCTGGGTAGTGCACTGGCTTTGACTCTCTGGTTAGTGCACTGGCTTTGACTCTCTGGTTAGTGCACTGGCTTTGACTCTCTGGTCAGTGCACTGGCTTTGACTCTTTGGTCAGTGCACTGGCTTTGACTCTTTGGTCAGTGCACTGGCTTTGACTCTCTGGTTAGTGCACTGGAATTGACACTCTGGTTAGTGCACTGCGTTTGACACTCTGGTTAATGCACTGACTTTGACTCTCTGGTTACTGCCCTGGCGTTGAATCTCTGGTAGTGCCCTGGCTTTGACGCTCTGGTTAGTGCACAGGCTATGACTCTCTGGTTAGTGCACTGGCTTTGACTCTCTGGTTAGTGCACTGGCTTGGACTCTCTGGTTAGTTCCCTGGCTTGGACTCTCTGGTTAGTGCCCTGGCTTTGACTCTCTCGTTAGTGCACTGGCTTTGACTCTCTGCTTAGTGCACTGGCTTTGACTCTCTGCTTAGTGCACTGGCGTTGACTCTCTGCTTAGTGCACTGGCTTTGACTCTCTGGTTAGTTCACTGGCATTGACTCTCTGGTTAGTGCACTGGCTTTGACTCTCTGGTTAGTGCACTGGCTTTGCCTCTCTGGTTAGTGCACTGGCTTTGACACTCTGGTTAGTGCACTGGCTTTGACACTCTGGTTAGTGCACTGGCTTTGACTCTCTGGTTAGTGCACTGGCTTTGACTCTCTGGTTAGTGCACTGGCTTTGACTCTCTGGTTAGTGCACTGGCTTTGACTCTCTGGTTAGTGCACTGGCTTTGGCTCTCTGGTTAGTGCACTGGCTTTGACTCTCTGGTTAGTGCACTGGCTTTGACTCTCTGGTTAGTGCACTGGCTTTGACTCTCTGGTTAGTGCACTGGTTTTGACTCTCTGGTTAGTGCACTGGCTTTGACTCTCTGGTTAGTGCACTGGCTTTGACTCTCTGGTTAGTGCGCTGGCTTTGACTCTCTGGTTAGTGCGCTGGCTTTGACTCTCTGGTTAGTGCGCTGGCTTTGACTCTCTGGTTAGTGCGCTGGCTTTGACTCTCTGGTTAGTGCGCTGGCTTTGACTCTCTGGTTAGTGCGCTGGCTTTGACTCTCTGGTTAGTGCGCTGGCTTTGACTCTCTGGTTAGTGCGCTGGCTTTGACTCTCTGGTTAGTGCGCTGGCTTTGACTCTCTGGTTAGTGCGCTGGCTTTGACTCTCTGGTTAGTGCGCTGGCTTTGACTCTCTGGTTAGTGCGCTGGCTTTGACTCTCTGGTTAGTGCGCTGGCTTTGACTCTCTGGTTAGTGCGCTGGCTTTGACTCTCTGGTTAGTGCGCTGGCTTTGACTCTCTGGTTAGTGCGCTGGCTTTGACTCTCTGGTTAGTGCGCTGGCTTTGACTCTCTGGTTAGTGCGCTGGCTTTGACTCTCTGGTTGGTGCACTGGCTTTGGCTCTCTGGTAAGTGCACTGGCTTTGACGATTTGGTTAGTGCACTGTCTTTCACTCCCTCTGGATTATGCATTGGCTTTGACTTTCTGGTTCGTGCACTGGTTTTGACTCTCTGGTTAGTGCCCAGGCTTTGACTCTCTGGTTAGTGCCCAGGCTTTGACTCTCTGGTTAGTGCCCAGGCTTTGACTCTCTGGTTAGTGCCCAGGCTTTGACTCTCTGGTTAGTGCCCAGGCTTTGACTCTCTGGTTAGTGCCCAGGCTTTGACTCTCTGGTTAGTGCCCAGGCTTTGACTCTCTGGTTAGTGCCCAGGCTTTGACTCTCTGGTTAGTGCACTGTCTTTGACTCTCTGGTTAGTGCACTGGCTTCGACTCTCTGGTTAGTGCACTGGCTTCGACTCTCTGGTTAGTGCACTGGCTTTGACTCTTTGGTTAGTGCACTGGCTTTGACTCTCTGATTAGTGCCCTGGAATTGACACTCTGGTTAGTGCACTGGCGTTGACACTCTGAATAGTACACTGGCTTTGACTTTTTCTCACTTTCTCTGTCTCTCTGGTTAGTGCAATGGATTTGACACTCTGGTTAGTGCACTGGCTTTGACTCACTGCTTAGTGCATTGAATTTGACTCTCTGCTTAGTGCACAGGCTTTGAATCTCTGGGCAGTGCCGTGGCTTTGACTCTCTGGTTAGTGCCCTGGCTTTGACTCTCTGTTTAGTGCCCTGGCTTTGACTCTCTGGTTAGTGCACAGGCTTTGAATCTCTGGTCAGTTCACTGGCTTTTACTCTGGTTAGTGCACAGGCTTTGACTCTCTGGTTAGTGCCATTGCTTTCACTCTTTGGTTCGTGCACTGGCTTTGACTCGCTAGTTAGTGCCGTGGCATTGACACTCTGTTTAGTGCCCTGGCTTTGACTCTCTGGTTAGTGCCCTGGCTTTGATTCTCTGGTTAGTGCTCTGGCTTTGACTCTCTGCGTAGTGCTCTGACTTTGACTCTCTGGGTAGTGCACTGGCTTTGACTCTCTGGTTAGTGCACTGGCTTTGACTCTCTGGTTAGTGCACTGGCTTTGACTCTCTGGTTAGTGCACTGGCTTTGACTCTCTGGTTAGTGCACTGGCTTTGACTCTCTGGTTAGTGCACTGGCTTTGACACTCTTTCACTTTCTTTGTCTGTCTGGTTACTGCAATGGCTTTGACTCTCTGGTTAGTGCACTGGCTTGGACTCTTTGGTCAGTGCACTGGCTTTGACTCTCTGGTTAGTGCACTGGAATTGACACTCTGGTTAGTGCGCTGGCTTTGACACTCTGGTTAATGCACTAACTTTGACTCTCTGGTTACTGCCCTGGCGTTGAATCTCTGGTAGCGCCCTGGCTTTGACGCTCTGGTTAGTGCACAGGCTATGACTCTCTGGTTAGTGCACTGGCTTTGACTCTCTGGTTAGTGCACTGGCTTGGACTCTCTGGTTAGTGCCTTGGCTTGGACTCTCTGGTTCGTGCCCTGGCTTTGACTCTCTCGTTAGTGCACTGGCTTTGACTCTCTGCTTAGTGCACTGGCTTTGACTCTCTGCTTAGTGCACTGGCTTTGACTCTCTGCTTAGTGCACTGGCTTTGACTCTCTGCTTAGTGCACTGGCTTTGACTCTCTGGTTAGTGCACTGGCTTTGACTCTCTGGTTAGTGCACTGGCTTTGACTCTCTGGTTAGTGCACTGGCTTTGACTCTGGTTAGTGCACTGGCTTTGACACTCTGGTTAGTGCACTGGCTTTGACTCTCTGGTTAGTGCACTGGCTTTGATTACCTGGTTAGTGCAATGGTTTTGACTATCTGGTTAGTGCACTGGTTTTGACTCTTACTGCACTGGCTTTGACTCTCTGCTTCGTGCACTGACTTTGTCTCTCTGGTTAGTGCACTGACTTTGACTCTCTGCTTAGTGCACTGACTTTGAGTCTCTGGGCAGTGCACTGGCTTTGACTCTCTGGGTAGTGCACTGGCTTTGACTCTCTGGGTAGTGCACTGGCTTTGACTCTCTGGTTAGTGCACTGGCTTTGACTCTCTGGTTAGTGCACTGGCTTTGACTCTCTGGTCAGTGCACTGGCTTTGACTCTTTGGTCAGTGCACTGGCTTTGACTCTCTGGTTAGTGCACTGGAATTGACACTCTGGTTAGTGCACTGCGTTTGACACTCTGGTTAATGCACTGACTTTGACTCTCTGGTTACTGCCCTGGCGTTGAATCTCTGGTAGTGCCCTGGCTTTGACGCTCTGGTTAGTGCACAGGCTATGACTCTCTGGTTAGTGCACTGGCTTTGACTCTCTGGTTAGTGCACTGGCTTGGACTCTCTGGTTAGTTCCCTGGCTTTGACTCTCTCGTTAGTGCACTGGCTTTGACTCTCTGCTTAGTGCACTGGCTTTGACTCTCTGCTTAGTGCACTGGCGTTGACTCTCTGCTTAGTGCACTGGCTTTGACTCTCTGGTTAGTTCACTGGCATTGACTCTCTGGTTAGTGCACTGGCTTTGACTCTCTGGTTAGTGCACTGGCTTTGCCTCTCTGGTTAGTGCACTGGCTTTGACACTCTGGTTAGTGCACTGGCTTTGACACTCTGGTTAGTGCACTGGCTTTGACTCTCTGGTTAGTGCACTGGCTTTGACTCTCTGGTTAGTGCACTGGCTTTGACTCTCTGGTTAGTGCACTGGCTTTGACTCTCTGGTTAGTGCACTGGCTTTGGCTCTCTGGTTAGTGCACTGGCTTTGGCTCTCTGGTTAGTGCACTGGCTTTGACTCTCTGGTTAGTGCACTGGCTTTGACTCTCTGGTTAGTGCACTGGCTTTGACTCTCTGGTTAGTGCACTGGCTTTGACTCTCTGGTTAGTGCACTGGCTTTGACTCTCTGGTTAGTGCACTGGCTTTGACACTCTGGTTAGTGCACTGGCTTTGACTCTCTGGTTAGTGCACTGGCTTTGACTCTCTGGTTAGTGCACTGGCTTTGACTCTCTGGTTAGTGCACTGGCTTTGACTCTCTGGTTAGTGCACTGGCTTTGACTCTCTGGTTAGTGCACTGGCTTTGACTCTCTGGTTAGTGCGCTGGCTTTGACTCTCTGGTTAGTGCGCTGGCTTTGACTCTCTGGTTAGTGCGCTGGCTTTGACTCTCTGGTTAGTGCGCTGGCTTTGACTCTCTGGTTAGTGCGCTGGCTTTGACTCTCTGGTTAGTGCGCTGGCTTTGTCTCTCTGGTTAGTGCGCTGGCTTTGACTCTCTGGTTAGTGCGCTGGCTTTGACTCTCTGGTTAGTGCGCTGGCTTTGACTCTCTGGTTAGTGCGCTGGCTTTGACTCTCTGGTTAGTGCGCTGGCTTTGACTCTGGTTAGTGCGCTGGCTTTGCCTCTCTCTCTCTCTCTCTCTCTCTCCCTGGTTACTGCATTGTCTTTGACTCTCGCTGTCACTCTGGTTTGTGCACTGTCTTTCACTCTCTCTGGATTGTGCACTGGCTTTGACTTTCTGGATAGTGCACTGGTTTTGACTTTCTGGTTAGTGCACTGGCTTTGACTCCCTGGTTGGTGCACTGGCTTTGGCTCTCTGGTAAGTGCACTGGCTTTGACGATTTGGTTAGTGCACTGTCTTTCACTCTCTCTGGATTATGCATTGGCTTTGACTTTCTGGTTCGTGCACTGGCTTTGACTCTCTGGTTAGTGCCCTGGCTTTGACTCTCTGGTTAGTGCCCAGGCTTTGACTCTCTGGTTAGTGCCCAGGCTTTGACTCTCTGGTTAGTGCCCAGGCTTTGACTCTCTGGTTAGTGCACTGTCTTTGACTCTCTGGTTAGTGCACTGGCTTCGACTCTCTGGTTAGTGCACTGGCTTCGACTCTCTGGTTAGTGCACTGGCTTTGACTCTCTGGTTAGTGCACTGGCTTTGACTCTCTGATTAGTGCCCTGGAATTGACACTCTGGTTAGTGCACTGGCGTTGACACTCTGAATAATACACTGGCTTTGACTTTTTCTCACTTTCTCTGTCTCTCTGGTTAGTGCAATGGATTTGACACTCTGGTTAGTGCACTGGCTTTGACTCACTGCTTAGTGCATTGAATTTGACTCTCTGCTTAGTGCACAGGCTTTGAATCTCTGGGCAGTGCCGTGGCTTTGACTCTCTGGTTAGTGCCGTGGCATTGACACTCTGTTTAGTGCCCTGGCTTTGACTCTCTGTTTAGTGCCCTGGCTTTGACTCTCTGTTTAGTGCCCTGGCTTTGACTCTCTGGTTAGTGCCCTTGCTTTGACTCTCTGGTTAGTTCACTGGCTTTTACTCTGGTTAGTGCACATTCTTTGACACTCTGGTTAGAGCCATTGCTTTCACTCTTTGGTTCGTGCACTGGCTTTGACTCTCTAGTTAGTGCCGTGGCATTGACACTCTGTTTAGTGCCCTGGCTTTGACTCTCTGGTTAGTGCCCTGGCTTTGATTCTCTGGTTAGTGCTCTGGCTTTGACTCTCTGTGTAGTGCTCTGACTTTGACTCTCTGGGTAGTGCACTGGCTTTGACTCTCTGGTTAGTGCACTGGGTTTGACTCTCTGGTTAGTGCACTGGCTTTGACTCTCTGGTTAGTGCACTGGCTTTGACTCTCTGGTTAGTGCACTGGTTTTGACTCTCTGGTTAGTGCACTGGCTTTGACTCTCTGGTTAGTGCACTGGCTTTGACTCTCTGGTTAGTGCACTGGCTTTGACTCTCTGGTTAGTGCACTGGCTTTGACACTCTGGTTAGTGCACTGGCTTTGACTCTCTGGTTAGTGCACTGGCTTTGACTCTCTGGTTAGTGCACTGGCTTTGACTCTCTGGTTAGTGCACTGGCTTTGACTCTCTGGTTAGTGCACTGGCTTTGACTCTCTGGTTAGTGCACTGGCTTTGACTCTCTGGTTAGTGCGCTGGCTTTGACTCTCTGGTTAGTGCGCTGGCTTTGACTCTCTGGTTATTGCGCTGGCTTTGACTCTCTGGTTAGTGCGCTGGCTTTGACTCTCTGGTTAGTGCGCTGGCTTTGACTCTCTGGTTAGTGCGCTGGCTTTGACTCTCTGGTTAGTGCGCTGGCTTTGACTCTCTGGTTAGTGCGCTGGCTTTGACTCTCTGGTTAGTGCGCTGGCTTTGACTCTCTGGTTAGTGCGCTGGCTTTGACTCTCTGGTTAGTGCGCTGGCTTTGACTCTCTGGTTAGTGCGCTGGCTTTGACTCTCTGGTTAGTGCGCTGGCTTTGACTCTCTGGTTAGTGCGCTGGCTTTGACTCTCTGGTTAGTGCGCTGGCTTTGACTCTCTGGTTGGTGCACTGGCTTTGGCTCTCTGGTAAGTGCACTGGCTTTGACGATTTGGTTAGTGCACTGTCTTTCACTCCCTCTGGATTATGCATTGGCTTTGACTTTCTGGTTCGTGCACTGGTTTTGACTCTCTGGTTAGTGCCCAGGCTTTGACTCTCTGGTTAGTGCCCAGGCTTTGACTCTCTGGTTAGTGCCCAGGCTTTGACTCTCTGGTTAGTGCCCAGGCTTTGACTCTCTGGTTAGTGCCCAGGCTTTGACTCTCTGGTTAGTGCACTGTCTTTGACTCTCTGTTTAGTGCACAGGCTTTGAATCTCTGGTTAGTTCACTGGCTTTTACTCTGGTTAGTGCACAGGCTTTGACTCTCTGGTTAGTGCCATTGCTTTCACTCTTTGGTTCGTGCACTGGCTTTGACTCTCTAGTTAGTGCCGTGGCATTGACACTCTGTTTAGTGCCCTGGCTTTGACTCTCTGGTTAGTGCCCTGGCTTTGATTCTCTGGTTAGTGCTCTGGCTTTGACTCTCTGGGTAGTGCACTGGCTTTGACTCTCTGGTTAGTGCACTGGGTTTGACTCTCTGGTTAGTGCACTGGCTTTGACTCTCTGTTTAGTGCCCTGGCTTTGACTCTCTGGTTAGTGCCCTGGCTTTGATTCTCTGGTTAGTGCTCTGACTTTGACTCTCTGGGTAGTGCACTGGCTTTGACTCTCTGGTTAGTGCACTGGGTTTGACTCTCTGGTTAGTGCACTGGCTTTGACTCTCTGGTTAGTGCACTGGCTTTGACTCTCTGGTTAGTGCACTGGCTTTGACTCTCTGGTTAGTGCACTGGCTTTGACTCTCTGGTTAGTGCACTGGTTTTGACTCTCTGGTTAGTGCACTGGCTATGACACTCTTTCACTTTCTCTGTCTCTCTGGTTACTGCAATGGCTTTGACACTCTGGTTAGTGCACTGGCTTTGACTTTCTCTCACTTTCTCTGTCTCTCTGGTTAGTGCAATGGATTTGACACTCTGGTTTGTGCACTGGTTTTGACTCTCTGGTTAGTCCACTGGCTTTGACTCTCTGGTTAGTGCACTGGCTTTGAATCTCTGGTCAGTGCCATGGCTTTGACTCTCTGGTTAGTCCCGTGGCATTGACACTCTGGTTAGTGCCCTGGCTTTGACACTCTGGTTAGTGCCCTGGCTTTGACACTCTGGTTAGTGCCCTGGCTTTGATTACCTGGTTAGTGCAATCGTTTTGACTCTCTGGTTAGTGCACAGACTTTGACTCTCTGCTTAGTGCACTGACTTTGACTCTCTGGTTAGTGCACTGGCTTTGACTCTCTGGTTAGTGCACTGGCTTTGACTCTCTGGTTAGTGCACTGGCTTTGACTCTCTGGTTAGTGCACTGGCTTTGACTCTCTGGTTAGTGCACTGGCTTTGACTCTCTGGTTAGTGCACTGGCTTTGACTCTCTGGTTAGTGCACTGGCTTTGACACTCTGGTTAGTGCACTGGCTTTGACTCTCTGGTTAGTGCACTGGAATTGACACTCTGGTTAGTGCACTGCGTTTGACACTCTGGTTAATGCACTGACTTTGACTCTCTGGTTACTGCCCTGGCGTTGAATCTCTGGTAGTGCCCTGGCTTTGACGCTCTGGTTAGTGCACAGGCTATGACTCTCTGGTTAGTGCACTGGCTTTGACTCTCTGGTTAGTGCACTGGCTTGGACTCTCTGGTTAGTTCCCTGGCTTGGACTCTCTGGTTAGTGCCCTGGCTTTGACTCTCTCGTTAGTGCACTGGCTTTGACTCTCTGCTTAGTGCACTGGCTTTGACTCTCTGCTTAGTGCACTGGCGTTGACTCTCTGCTTAGTGCACTGGCTTTGACTCTCTGGTTAGTTCACTGGCATTGACTCTCTGGTTAGTGCACTGGCTTTGACTCTCTGGTTAGTGCACTGGCTTTGCCTCTCTGGTTAGTGCACTGGCTTTGACACTCTGGTTAGTGCACTGGCTTTGACACTCTGGTTAGTGCACTGGCTTTGACTCTCTGGTTAGTGCACTGGCTTTGACTCTCTGGTTAGTGCACTGGCTTTGACTCTCTGGTTAGTGCACTGGCTTTGACTCTCTGGTTAGTGCACTGGCTTTGGCTCTCTGGTTAGTGCACTGGCTTTGACTCTCTGGTTAGTGCACTGGCTTTGACTCTCTGGTTAGTGCACTGGCTTTGACTCTCTGGTTAGTGCACTGGCTTTGACTCTTTGGTTCGTGCACTGGCTTTGACTCTCTAGTTAGTGCCGTGGCATTGACACTCTGTTTAGTGCCCTGGCTTTGACTCTCTGGTTAGTGCCCTGGCTTTGATTCTCTGGTTAGTGCTCTGGCTTTGACTCTCTGGGTAGTGCACTGGCTTTGACTCTCTGGTTAGTGCACTGGGTTTGACTCTCTGGTTAGTGCACTGGCTTTGACTCTCTGTTTAGTGCCCTGGCTTTGACTCGCTGGTTAGTGCCCTGGCTTTGATTCTCTGGTTAGTGCTCTGACTTTGACTCTCTGGGTAGTGCACTGGCTTTGACTCTCTGGTTAGTGCACTGGGTTTGACTCTCTGGTTAGTGCACTGGCTTTGACTCTCTGGTTAGTGCACTGGCTTTGACTCTCTGGTTAGTGCACTGGCTTTGACTCTCTGGTTAGTGCACTGGCTTTGACTCTCTGGTTAGTGCACTGGCTTTGACTCTCTGGTTAGTGCACTGGCTTTGACTCTCTGGTTAGTGCACTGGTTTTGACTCTCTGGTTAGTGCACTGGCTATGACACTCTTTCACTTTCTCTGTCTCTCTGGTTACTGCAATGGCTTTGACACTCTGGTTAGTGCACTGGCTTTGACTTTCTCTCACTTTCTCTGTCTCTCTGGTTAGTGCAATGGATTTGACACTCTGGTTTGTGCACTGGTTTTGACTCTCTGGTTAGTCCACTGGCTTTGACTCTCTGGTTAGTGCACTGGCTTTGAATCTCTGGTCAGTGCCATGGCTTTGACTCTCTGGTTAGTCCCGTGGCATTGACACTCTGGTTAGTGCCCTGGCTTTGACACTCTGGTTAGTGCCCTGGCTTTGACACTCTGGTTAGTGCCCTGGCTTTGATTACCTGGTTAGTGCAATCGTTTTGACTCTCTGGTTAGTGCACAGACTTTGACTCTCTGCTTAGTGCACTGACTTTGACTCTCTGGGTAGTGCTTTGGCTTTGACTCTCTGGTTAGTGCACTGGCTTTGACTCTTTGGTTAGTGCCCTGGCTTTGGTTAGCTGGTTAATGCCCTGGCTTTGACTCTCTGGTTAGTGCGCTTGCTTTGACACTCTGCTTAATGCAATGGTTTTGACTCTCTGCTTAGTGCACTGGTTTTGACTCTTAATGCACTGGCTTTGACTCTCTGCTTAGTGCACTGACTTTGACTCTCTGGTTAGTGCACTGGCTTTGACTCTGGTTAGTGCACTGGCTCTGACTCTCTGGTTAGTGCACTGGCTCTGACTCTCTGGTTAGTGCACTGGCTTTGACTCTCTGGTTAGTGCACTGGCTTTGACTCTCTGGTTAGTGCACTGGCTTTGACTCTCTGGTTAGTGCACTGGCTTTGACTCTCTGGTTAGTGCACTGGCTTTGACTCTCTGGTTAGTGCACTGGCTTTGACTCTCTGGTTAGTGCACTGGCTTTGACTCTCTGGTTAGTGCACTGGCTTTGACTCTCTGGTTAGTGCACTGGCTTTGACACTCTGGTTAGTGCCCTGGCTTTGACTCTCTGGTTAGTGCCCTGGCTTTGACTCTCTGGTTAGTGCACTGGCTTTGACTCTCTGGTTAGTGCACTGGCTTTGACTCTCTGGTTAGTGCACTGGCTTTGACTCTCTGGTTAGTGCACTGGCTTTGACTCTCTGGTTAGTGCACTGGCTTTGACTCTCTGGTTAGTGCACTGGCTTTGACTCTCTGGTTAGTGCACTGGCTTTGACACTCTGGTTAGTGCACTGGCTTTGACTCTCTGGTTAGTGCACTGGAATTGACACTCTGGTTAGTGCACTGCGTTTGACACTCTGGTTAATGCACTGACTTTGACTCTCTGGTTACTGCCCTGGCGTTGAATCTCTGGTAGTGCCCTGGCTTTGACGCTCTGGTTAGTGCACAGGCTATGACTCTCTGGTTAGTGCACTGGCTTTGACTCTCTGGTTAGTGCACTGGCTTGGACTCTCTGGTTAGTTCCCTGGCTTGGACTCTCTGGTTAGTGCCCTGGCTTTGACTCTCTCGTTAGTGCACTGGCTTTGACTCTCTGCTTAGTGCACTGGCTTTGACTCTCTGCTTAGTGCACTGGCGTTGACTCTCTGCTTAGTGCACTGGCTTTGACTCTCTGGTTAGTTCACTGGCATTGACTCTCTGGTTAGTGCACTGGCTTTGACTCTCTGGTTAGTGCACTGGCTTTGCCTCTCTGGTTAGTGCACTGGCTTTGACACTCTGGTTAGTGCACTGGCTTTGACACTCTGGTTAGTGCACTGGCTTTGACTCTCTGGTTAGTGCACTGGCTTTGACTCTCTGGTTAGTGCACTGGCTTTGACTCTCTGGTTAGTGCACTGGCTTTGACTCTCTGGTTAGTGCACTGGCTTTGGCTCTCTGGTTAGTGCACTGGCTTTGACTCTCTGGTTAGTGCACTGGCTTTGACTCTCTGGTTAGTGCACTGGCTTTGACTCTCTGGTTAGTGCACTGGCTTTGACTCTCTGGTTAGTGCACTGGCTTTGACTCTCTGGTTAGTGCACTGGCTTTGACTCTCTGGTTAGTGCACTGGCTTTGACTCTCTGGTTAGTGCACTGGCTTTGACTCTCTGGTTAGTGCGCTGGCTTTGACTCTCTGGTTAGTGCGCTGGCTTTGACTCTCTGGTTAGTGCGCTGGCTTTGACTCTCTGGTTAGTGCGCTGGCTTTGACTCTCTGGTTAGTGCGCTGGCTTTGACTCTCTGGTTAGTGCGCTGGCTTTGACTCTCTGGTTAGTGCGCTGGCTTTGTCTCTCTGGTTAGTGCGCTGGCTTTGACTCTCTGGTTAGTGCGCTGGCTTTGACTCTCTGGTTAGTGCGCTGGCTTTGACTCTCTGGTTAGTGCGCTGGCTTTGACTCTCTGGTTAGTGCGCTGGCTTTGACTCTCTGGTTAGTGCGCTGGCTTTGACTCTGGTTAGTGCGCTGGCTTTGCCTCTCTCTCTCTCTCTCTCTCTCTCCCTGGTTACTGCATTGTCTTTGACTCTCGCTGTCACTCTGGTTTGTGCACTGTCTTTCACTCTCTCTGGATTGTGCACTGGCTTTGACTTTCTGGATAGTGCACTGGTTTTGACTTTCTGTTTAGTGCACTGGCTTTGACTCCCTGGTTGGTGCACTGGCTTTGGCTCTCTGGTAAGTGCACTGGCTTTGACGATTTGGTTAGTGCACTGTCTTTCACTCTCTCTGGATTATGCATTGGCTTTGACTTTCTGGTTCGTGCACTGGCTTTGACTCTCTGGTTAGTGCCCTGGCTTTGACTCTCTGGTTAGTGCCCAGGCTTTGACTCTCTGGTTAGTGCCCAGGCTTTGACTCTCTGGTTAGTGCCCAGGCTTTGACTCTCTGGTTAGTGCACTGTCTTTGACTCTCTGGTTAGTGCACTGGCTTCGACTCTCTGGTTAGTGCACTGGCTTCGACTCTCTGGTTAGTGCACTGGCTTTGACTCTCTGGTTAGTGCACTGGCTTTGACTCTCTGATTAGTGCCCTGGAATTGACACTCTGGTTAGTGCACTGGCGTTGACACTCTGAATAGTACACTGGCTTTGACTTTTTCTCACTTTCTCTGTCTCTCTGGTTAGTGCAATGGATTTGACACTCTGGTTAGTGCACTGGCTTTGACTCACTGCTTAGTGCATTGAATTTGACTCTCTGCTTAGTGCACAGGCTTTGAATCTCTGGGCAGTGCCGTGGCTTTGACTCTCTGGTTAGTGCCGTGGCATTGACACTCTGTTTAGTGCCCTGGCTTTGACTCTCTGTTTAGTGCCCTGGCTTTGACTCTCTGTTTAGTGCCCTGGCTTTGACTCTCTGGTTAGTGCCCTTGCTTTGACTCTCTGGTTAGTTCACTGGCTTTTACTCTGGTTAGTGCACATTCTTTGACACTCTGGTTAGAGCCATTGCTTTCACTCTTTGGTTCGTGCACTGGCTTTGACTCTCTAGTTAGTGCCGTGGCATTGACACTCTGTTTAGTGCCCTGGCTTTGACTCTCTGGTTAGTGCCCTGGCTTTGATTCTCTGGTTAGTGCTCTGGCTTTGACTCTCTGTGTAGTGCTCTGACTTTGACTCTCTGGGTAGTGCACTGGCTTTGACTCTCTGGTTAGTGCACTGGGTTTGACTCTCTGGTTAGTGCACTGGCTTTGACTCTCTGGTTAGTGCACTGGCTTTGACTCTCTGGTTAGTGCACTGGTTTTGACTCTCTGGTTAGTGCACTGGCTTTGACTCTCTGGTTAGTGCACTGGCTTTGACTCTCTGGTTAGTGCACTGGCTTTGACTCTCTGGTTAGTGCTCTGGCTTTGACTCTCTGTGTAGTGCTCTGACTTTGACTCTCTGGGTAGTGCACTGGCTTTGACTCTCTGGTTAGTGCACTGGGTTTGACTCTCTGGTTAGTGCACTGGCTTTGACTCTCTGGTTAGTGCACTGGCTTTGACTCTCTGGTTAGTGCACTGGTTTTGACTCTCTGGTTAGTGCACTGGCTTTGACTCTCTGGTTAGTGCACTGGCTTTGACTCTCTGGTTAGTGCACTGGCTTTGACTCTCTGGTTAGTGCACTGGCTTTGACACTCTGGTTAGTGCACTGGCTTTGACTCTCTGGTTAGTGCACTGGCTTTGACTCTCTGGTTAGTGCACTGGCTTTGACTCTCTGGTTAGTGCACTGGCTTTGACTCTCTGGTTAGTGCACTGGCTTTGACTCTCTGGTTAGTGCACTGGCTTTGACTCTCTGGTTAGTGCACTGGCTTTGACTCTCTGGTTAGTGCGCTGGCTTTGACTCTCTGGTTAGTGCGCTGGCTTTGACTCTCTGGTTAGTGCGCTGGCTTTGACTCTCTGGTTAGTGCGCTGGCTTTGACTCTCTGGTTAGTGCGCTGGCTTTGACTCTCTGGTTAGTGCGCTGGCTTTGACTCTCTGGTTAGTGCGCTGGCTTTGACTCTCTGGTTAGTGCGCTGGCTTTGACTCTCTGGTTAGTGCGCTGGCTTTGACTCTGGTTAGTGCGCTGGCTTTGACTCTCTGGTTAGTGCGCTGGCTTTGACTCTCTGGTTAGTGCGCTGGCTTTGACTCTCTGGTTAGTGCGCTGGCTTTGACTCTCTGGTTAGTGCGCTGGCTTTGACTCTCTGGTTAGTGCGCTGGCTTTGACTCTCTGGTTAGTGCGCTGGCTTTGACTCTCTGGTTAGTGCGCTGGCTTTGACTCTCTGGTTAGTGCGCTGGCTTTGACTCTCTGGTTAGTGCGCTGGCTTTGACTCTCTGGTTGGTGCACTGGCTTTGGCTCTCTGGTAAGTGCACTGGCTTTGACGATTTGGTTAGTGCACTGTCTTTCACTCCCTCTGGATTATGCATTGGCTTTGACTTTCTGGTTCGTGCACTGGTTTTGACTCTCTGGTTAGTGCCCAGGCTTTGACTCTCTGGTTAGTGCCCAGGCTTTGACTCTCTGGTTAGTGCCCAGGCTTTGACTCTCTGGTTAGTGCCCAGGCTTTGACTCTCTGGTTAGTGCCCAGGCTTTGACTCTCTGGTTAGTGCACTGTCTTTGACTCTCTGGTTAGTGCACTGGCTTCGACTCTCTGGTTAGTGCACTGGCTTCGACTCTCTGCTTAGTGCACTGGCTTTGACTCTTTGGTTAGTGCACTGGCTTTGACTCTCTGATTAGTGCCCTGGAATTGACACTCTGGTTAGTGCACTGGCGTTGACACTCTGAATAGTACACTCGCTTAGACTTTTTCTCACTTTCTCTGTCTCTCTGGTTAGTGCAATGGATTTGACACTCTGGTTAGTGCACTGGCTTTGACTCACTGCTTAGTGCATTGAATTTGACTCTCTGCTTAGTGCACAGGCTTTGAATCTCTGGGCAGTGCCGTGGCTTTGACTCTCTGGTTAGTGCCCTGGCTTTGACTCTCTGTTTAGTGCCCTGGCTTTGACTCTCTGGTTAGTGCACAGGCTTTGAATCTCTGGTCAGTTCACTGGCTTTTACTCTGGTTAGTGCACAGGCTTTGACTCTCTGGTTAGTGCCATTGCTTTCACTCTTTGGTTCGTGCACTGGCTTTGACTCTCTAGTTAGTGCCGTGGCATTGACACTCTGTTTAGTGCCCTGGCTTTGACTCTCTGGTTAGTGCCCTGGCTTTGATTCTCTGGTTAGTGCTCTGGCTTTGACTCTCTGGGTAGTGCACTGGCTTTGACTCTCTGGTTAGTGCACTGGGTTTGACTCTCTGGTTAGTGCCCTGGCTTTGACTCTCTGGTTAGTGCCCTGGCTTTGACTCTCTGGTTAGTGCCCTGGCTTTGATTCTCTGGTTAGTGCTCTGACTTTGACTCTCTGGGTAGTGCACTGGCTTTGACTCTCTGGTTAGTGCACTGGGTTTGACTCTCTGGTTAGTGCACTGGCTTTGACTCTCTGGTTAGTGCACTGGCTTTGACTCTCTGGTTAGTGCACTGGCTTTGACTCTCTGGTTAGTGCACTGGTTTTGACTCTCTGGTTAGTGCACTGGCTTTGACACTCTTTCACTTTCTCTGTCTCTCTGGTTACTGCAATGGCTTTGACACTCTGGTTAGTGCACTGGCTTTGACTTTCTCTCACTTTCTCTGTCTCTCTGGTTAGTGCAATGGATTTGACACTCTGGTTTGTGCACTGGTTTTGACTCTCTGGTTAGTCCACTGGCTTTGACTCTCTGGTTAGTGCACTGGCTTTGAATCTCTGGTCAGTGCCATGGCTTTGACTCTCTGGTTAGTCCCGTGGCATTGACACTCTGGTTAGTGCCCTGGCTTTGACACTCTGGTTAGTGCCCTGGCTTTGACACTCTGGTTAGTGCCCTGGCTTTGATTACCTGGTTAGTGCAATCGTTTTGACTCTCTGGTTAGTGCACAGACTTTGACTCTCTGCTTAGTGCACTGACTTTGACTCTCTGGGTAGTGCTTTGGCTTTGACTCTCTGGTTAGTGCACTGGCTTTGACTCTTTGGTTAGTGCCCTGGCTTTGGTTAGCTGGTTAGTGCCCTGGCTTTGACTCTCTGGTTAGTGCGCTTGCTTTGACACTCTGCTTAATGCAATGGTTTTGACTCTCTGCTTAGTGCACTGGTTTTGACTCTTAATGCACTGGCTTTGACTCTCTGCTTAGTGCACTGACTTTGACTCTCTGGTTAGTGCACTGGCTTTGACTCTGGTTAGTGCACTGGCTCTGACTCTCTGGTTAGTGCACTGGCTCTGACTCTCTGGTTAGTGCACTGGCTTTGACTCTCTGGTTAGTGCACTGGCTTTGACTCTCTGGTTAGTGCACTGGCTTTGACTCTCTGGTTAGTGCACTGGCTTTGACTCTCTGGTTAGTGCACTGGCTTTGACTCTCTGGTTAGTGCACTGGCTTTGACTCTCTGGTTAGTGCACTGGCTTTGACTCTCTGGTTAGTGCACTGGCTTTGACTCTCTGGTTAGTGCACTGGCTTTGACACTCTGGTTAGTGCCCTGGCTTTGACTCTCTGGTTAGTGCCCTGGCTTTGACTCTCTGGTTAGTGCACTGGCTTTGACTCTCTGGTTAGTGCACTGGCTTTGACTCTCTGGTTAGTGCACTGGCTTTGACTCTCTGGTTAGTGCACTGGCTTTGACTCTCTGGTTAGTGCACTGGCTTTGACTCTCTGGTTAGTGCACTGGCTTTGACTCTCTGGTTAGTGCACTGGCTTTGACACTCTGGTTAGTGCACTGGCTTTGACTCTCTGGTTAGTGCACTGGAATTGACACTCTGGTTAGTGCACTGCGTTTGACACTCTGGTTAATGCACTGACTTTGACTCTCTGGTTACTGCCCTGGCGTTGAATCTCTGGTAGTGCCCTGGCTTTGACGCTCTGGTTAGTGCACAGGCTATGACTCTCTGGTTAGTGCACTGGCTTTGACTCTCTGGTTAGTGCACTGGCTTGGACTCTCTGGTTAGTTCCCTGGCTTGGACTCTCTGGTTAGTGCCCTGGCTTTGACTCTCTCGTTAGTGCACTGGCTTTGACTCTCTGCTTAGTGCACTGGCTTTGACTCTCTGCTTAGTGCACTGGCGTTGACTCTCTGCTTAGTGCACTGGCTTTGACTCTCTGGTTAGTTCACTGGCATTGACTCTCTGGTTAGTGCACTGGCTTTGACTCTCTGGTTAGTGCACTGGCTTTGCCTCTCTGGTTAGTGCACTGGCTTTGACACTCTGGTTAGTGCACTGGCTTTGACACTCTGGTTAGTGCACTGGCTTTGACTCTCTGGTTAGTGCACTGGCTTTGACTCTCTGGTTAGTGCACTGGCTTTGACTCTCTGGTTAGTGCACTGGCTTTGACTCTCTGGTTAGTGCACTGGCTTTGGCTCTCTGGTTAGTGCACTGGCTTTGACTCTCTGGTTAGTGCACTGGCTTTGACTCTCTGGTTAGTGCACTGGCTTTGACTCTCTGGTTAGTGCACTGGCTTTGACTCTCTGGTTAGTGCACTGGCTTTGACTCTCTGGTTAGTGCACTGGCTTTGACTCTCTGGTTAGTGCACTGGCTTTGACTCTCTGGTTAGTGCACTGGCTTTGACTCTCTGGTTAGTGCGCTGGCTTTGACTCTCTGGTTAGTGCGCTGGCTTTGACTCTCTGGTTAGTGCGCTGGCTTTGACTCTCTGGTTAGTGCGCTGGCTTTGACTCTCTGGTTAGTGCGCTGGCTTTGACTCTCTGGTTAGTGCGCTGGCTTTGACTCTCTGGTTAGTGCGCTGGCTTTGTCTCTCTGGTTAGTGCGCTGGCTTTGACTCTCTGGTTAGTGCGCTGGCTTTGACTCTCTGGTTAGTGCGCTGGCTTTGACTCTCTGGTTAGTGCGCTGGCTTTGACTCTCTGGTTAGTGCGCTGGCTTTGACTCTCTGGTTAGTGCGCTGGCTTTGACTCTGGTTAGTGCGCTGGCTTTGCCTCTCTCTCTCTCTCTCTCTCTCTCCCTGGTTACTGCATTGTCTTTGACTCTCGCTGTCACTCTGGTTTGTGCACTGTCTTTCACTCTCTCTGGATTGTGCACTGGCTTTGACTTTCTGGATAGTGCACTGGTTTTGACTTTCTGTTTAGTGCACTGGCTTTGACTCCCTGGTTGGTGCACTGGCTTTGGCTCTCTGGTAAGTGCACTGGCTTTGACGATTTGGTTAGTGCACTGTCTTTCACTCTCTCTGGATTATGCATTGGCTTTGACTTTCTGGTTCGTGCACTGGCTTTGACTCTCTGGTTAGTGCCCTGGCTTTGACTCTCTGGTTAGTGCCCAGGCTTTGACTCTCTGGTTAGTGCCCAGGCTTTGACTCTCTGGTTAGTGCCCAGGCTTTGACTCTCTGGTTAGTGCACTGTCTTTGACTCTCTGGTTAGTGCACTGGCTTCGACTCTCTGGTTAGTGCACTGGCTTCGACTCTCTGGTTAGTGCACTGGCTTTGACTCTCTGGTTAGTGCACTGGCTTTGACTCTCTGATTAGTGCCCTGGAATTGACACTCTGGTTAGTGCACTGGCGTTGACACTCTGAATAGTACACTGGCTTTGACTTTTTCTCACTTTCTCTGTCTCTCTGGTTAGTGCAATGGATTTGACACTCTGGTTAGTGCACTGGCTTTGACTCACTGCTTAGTGCATTGAATTTGACTCTCTGCTTAGTGCACAGGCTTTGAATCTCTGGGCAGTGCCGTGGCTTTGACTCTCTGGTTAGTGCCGTGGCATTGACACTCTGTTTAGTGCCCTGGCTTTGACTCTCTGTTTAGTGCCCTGGCTTTGACTCTCTGTTTAGTGCCCTGGCTTTGACTCTCTGGTTAGTGCCCTTGCTTTGACTCTCTGGTTAGTTCACTGGCTTTTACTCTGGTTAGTGCACATTCTTTGACACTCTGGTTAGAGCCATTGCTTTCACTCTTTGGTTCGTGCACTGGCTTTGACTCTCTAGTTAGTGCCGTGGCATTGACACTCTGTTTAGTGCCCTGGCTTTGACTCTCTGGTTAGTGCCCTGGCTTTGATTCTCTGGTTAGTGCTCTGGCTTTGACTCTCTGTGTAGTGCTCTGACTTTGACTCTCTGGGTAGTGCACTGGCTTTGACTCTCTGGTTAGTGCACTGGGTTTGACTCTCTGGTTAGTGCACTGGCTTTGACTCTCTGGTTAGTGCACTGGCTTTGACTCTCTGGTTAGTGCACTGGTTTTGACTCTCTGGTTAGTGCACTGGCTTTGACTCTCTGGTTAGTGCACTGGCTTTGACTCTCTGGTTAGTGCACTGGCTTTGACTCTCTGGTTAGTGCTCTGGCTTTGACTCTCTGTGTAGTGCTCTGACTTTGACTCTCTGGGTAGTGCACTGGCTTTGACTCTCTGGTTAGTGCACTGGGTTTGACTCTCTGGTTAGTGCACTGGCTTTGACTCTCTGGTTAGTGCACTGGCTTTGACTCTCTGGTTAGTGCACTGGTTTTGACTCTCTGGTTAGTGCACTGGCTTTGACTCTCTGGTTAGTGCACTGGCTTTGACTCTCTGGTTAGTGCACTGGCTTTGACTCTCTGGTTAGTGCACTGGCTTTGACACTCTGGTTAGTGCACTGGCTTTGACTCTCTGGTTAGTGCACTGGCTTTGACTCTCTGGTTAGTGCACTGGCTTTGACTCTCTGGTTAGTGCACTGGCTTTGACTCTCTGGTTAGTGCACTGGCTTTGACTCTCTGGTTAGTGCACTGGCTTTGACTCTCTGGTTAGTGCACTGGCTTTGACTCTCTGGTTAGTGCGCTGGCTTTGACTCTCTGGTTAGTGCGCTGGCTTTGACTCTCTGGTTAGTGCGCTGGCTTTGACTCTCTGGTTAGTGCGCTGGCTTTGACTCTCTGGTTAGTGCGCTGGCTTTGACTCTCTGGTTAGTGCGCTGGCTTTGACTCTCTGGTTAGTGCGCTGGCTTTGACTCTCTGGTTAGTGCGCTGGCTTTGACTCTCTGGTTAGTGCGCTGGCTTTGACTCTGGTTAGTGCGCTGGCTTTGACTCTCTGGTTAGTGCGCTGGCTTTGACTCTCTGGTTAGTGCGCTGGCTTTGACTCTCTGGTTAGTGCGCTGGCTTTGACTCTCTGGTTAGTGCGCTGGCTTTGACTCTCTGGTTAGTGCGCTGGCTTTGACTCTCTGGTTAGTGCGCTGGCTTTGACTCTCTGGTTAGTGCGCTGGCTTTGACTCTCTGGTTAGTGCGCTGGCTTTGACTCTCTGGTTAGTGCGCTGGCTTTGACTCTCTGGTTGGTGCACTGGCTTTGGCTCTCTGGTAAGTGCACTGGCTTTGACGATTTGGTTAGTGCACTGTCTTTCACTCCCTCTGGATTATGCATTGGCTTTGACTTTCTGGTTCGTGCACTGGTTTTGACTCTCTGGTTAGTGCCCAGGCTTTGACTCTCTGGTTAGTGCCCAGGCTTTGACTCTCTGGTTAGTGCCCAGGCTTTGACTCTCTGGTTAGTGCCCAGGCTTTGACTCTCTGGTTAGTGCCCAGGCTTTGACTCTCTGGTTAGTGCACTGTCTTTGACTCTCTGGTTAGTGCACTGGCTTCGACTCTCTGGTTAGTGCACTGGCTTCGACTCTCTGCTTAGTGCACTGGCTTTGACTCTTTGGTTAGTGCACTGGCTTTGACTCTCTGATTAGTGCCCTGGAATTGACACTCTGGTTAGTGCACTGGCGTTGACACTCTGAATAGTACACTGGCTTTGACTTTTTCTCACTTTCTCTGTCTCTCTGGTTAGTGCAATGGATTTGACACTCTGGTTAGTGCACTGGCTTTGACTCACTGCTTAGTGCATTGAATTTGACTCTCTGCTTAGTGCACAGGCTTTGAATCTCTGGGCAGTGCCGTGGCTTTGACTCTCTGGTTAGTGCCCTGGCTTTGACTCTCTGTTTAGTGCCCTGGCTTTGACTCTCTGGTTAGTGCACAGGCTTTGAATCTCTGGTCAGTTCACTGGCTTTTACTCTGGTTAGTGCACAGGCTTTGACTCTCTGGTTAGTGCCATTGCTTTCACTCTTTGGTTCGTGCACTGGCTTTGACTCTCTAGTTAGTGCCGTGGCATTGACACTCTGTTTAGTGCCCTGGCTTTGACTCTCTGGTTAGTGCCCTGGCTTTGATTCTCTGGTTAGTGCTCTGGCTTTGACTCTCTGGGTAGTGCACTGGCTTTGACTCTCTGGTTAGTGCACTGGGTTTGACTCTCTGGTTAGTGCCCTGGCTTTGACTCTCTGGTTAGTGCCCTGGCTTTGACTCTCTGGTTAGTGCCCTGGCTTTGATTCTCTGGTTAGTGCTCTGACTTTGACTCTCTGGGTAGTGCACTGGCTTTGACTCTCTGGTTAGTGCACTGGGTTTGACTCTCTGGTTAGTGCACTGGCTTTGACTCTCTGGTTAGTGCACTGGCTTTGACTCTCTGGTTAGTGCACTGGCTTTGACTCTCTGGTTAGTGCACTGGTTTTGACTCTCTGGTTAGTGCACTGGCTTTGACACTCTTTCACTTTCTCTGTCTCTCTGGTTACTGCAATGGCTTTGACACTCTGGTTAGTGCACTGGCTTTGACTTTCTCTCACTTTCTCTGTCTCTCTGGTTAGTGCAATGGATTTGACACTCTGGTTTGTGCACTGGTTTTGACTCTCTGGTTAGTCCACTGGCTTTGACTCTCTGGTTAGTGCACTGGCTTTGAATCTCTGGTCAGTGCCATGGCTTTGACTCTCTGGTTAGTCCCGTGGCATTGACACTCTGGTTAGTGCCCTGGCTTTGACACTCTGGTTAGTGCCCTGGCTTTGACACTCTGGTTAGTGCCCTGGCTTTGATTACCTGGTTAGTGCAATCGTTTTGACTCTCTGGTTAGTGCACAGACTTTGACTCTCTGCTTAGTGCACTGACTTTGACTCTCTGGGTAGTGCTTTGGCTTTGACTCTCTGGTTAGTGCACTGGCTTTGACTCTTTGGTTAGTGCCCTGGCTTTGGTTAGCTGGTTAGTGCCCTGGCTTTGACTCTCTGGTTAGTGCGCTTGCTTTGACACTCTGCTTAATGCAATGGTTTTGACTCTCTGCTTAGTGCACTGGTTTTGACTCTTAATGCACTGGCTTTGACTCTCTGCTTAGTGCACTGACTTTGACTCTCTGGTTAGTGCACTGGCTTTGACTCTGGTTAGTGCACTGGCTCTGACTCTCTGGTTAGTGCACTGGCTCTGACTCTCTGGTTAGTGCACTGGCTTTGACTCTCTGGTTAGTGCACTGGCTTTGACTCTCTGGTTAGTGCACTGGCTTTGACTCTCTGGTTAGTGCACTGGCTTTGACTCTCTGGTTAGTGCACTGGCTTTGACTCTCTGGTTAGTGCACTGGCTTTGACTCTCTGGTTAGTGCACTGGCTTTGACTCTCTGGTTAGTGCACTGGCTTTGACTCTCTGGTTAGTGCCCTGGCTTTGACTCTCTGGTTAGTGCCCTGGCTTTGACTCTCTGGTTAGTGCACTGGCTTTGACTCTCTGGTTAGTGCACTGGCTTTGACTCTCTGGTTAGTGCACTGGCTTTGACTCTCTGGTTAGTGCACTGGCTTTGACTCTCTGGTTAGTGCACTGGCTTTGACTCTCTGGTTAGTGCACTGGCTTTGACACTCTGGTTAGTGCACTGGCTTTGACTCTCTGGTTAGTGCACTGGCTTTGACTCTCTGGTTAGTGCACTGGCTTTGACTCTCTGGTTAGTGCACTGGCTTTGACTCTGGTTAGTGCGCTAGCTTTGACTCTCTCTGGGTAGTGCATTGGCTTTGCCTCTCTCTCTCTCTCTCTCCCTGGTTACTGCATTGTCTTTGACTCTCGCTGTCTTTCTGGTTAGTGCACTGTCTTTCACTCTCTCTGGATTGTGCACTGGTTTTGACTTTCTGGTTAGTGCACTGGTTTTGACTTTCTGGTTAGTGCACTGGCTTTGACTCTCTGGTTGGTGCACTGGCTTTGACTCTCTGGTTGGTGCACTGGCTTTGACTCTCTGGTTGGTGCACTGGCTTTGGCTCTCTGGTAAGTGCACTGGCTTTGACTCTCTGGTTAGTGCCCAGGCTTTGACTCTCTGGTTAGTGCCCAGGCTTTGACTCTCTGGTTAGTGCCCAGGCTTTGACTCTCTGGTTAGTGCCCAGTCTTTGACTCTCTGGTTAGTGCCCAGTCTTTGACTCTCTGGTTAGTGCACTGGCTTTGACTCTCTGGTTAGTGCACTGGCTTTGACTCTCTGGTTAGTGCACTGGCTTCGACTCTCTGGTTAGTGCACTGGCTTCGACTCTCTGGTTAGTGCACTGGCTTTGACTCTCTGGTTAGTACCCAGGCTTTGACTCTCTGGTTAGTGCCCAGGCTTTGACTCTCTGGTTAGTGCCCAGGCTTTGACTCTCTGGTTAGTGCACTGGCTTTGACTCTCTGGTTAGTGCACTGGCTTCGACTCTCTGGTTAGTGCACTGGCCTCGACTCTCTGGTTAGTGCACTGGCCTCGACTCTCTGGTTAGTGCACTGGCTTTGACTCTCTGGTTAGTGCACTGGCTTTGACTCTCTGGTTAGTGCACTGGCTTTGACTCTCTGGTTAGTGCACTGGCTTTGACTCTCTGGTTAGTGCACTGGCTTTGACTCTCTGGTTAGTGCACTGGCTTTGACTCTCTGGTTAGTGCACTGGCTTTGACTCTGGTTAGTGCAATAGCTTTCACTCTCTCTGGGTAGTGCATTGGCTTTGCCTCTCTGGATTGTGCACTGGCTTTGACTCTCTGGTTAGTTCACTGGCTTTGACTCTGGTTAGTGCACAGGCTTTGACTCTCTGGTTAGTGCCCAGGCTTTGACTCTCTGGTTAGTGCCCAGGCTTTGACTCTCTGGTTAGTGCCCAGGCTTTGACTCTCTGGTTAGTGCCCAGTCTTTGACTCTCTGGTTAGTGCACTGGCTTTGACTCTCTGGTTAGTGCACTGGCTTCGACTCTCTGGTTAGTGCACTGGCTTCGACTCTCTGGTTAGTGCACTGGCTTCGACTCTCTGGTTAGTGCACTGGCTTCGACTCTCTGGTTAGTGCACTGGCTTCGACTCTCTGGTTAGTGCACTGGCTTCGACTCTCTGGTTAGTGCACTGGCTTCGACTCTCTGGTTAGTGCACTGGCTTTGACTCTCTGGTTAGTGCACTGGCTTTGACTCTCTAGTTAGTGCACTGGCTTTGACTCTCTGGTTAGTGCCCTGGCTTTGACTCTCTGGTTAGTGCCCTGGCTTTGACTCTCTGGTTAGTGCACTGGCTTTGACTCTCTGGTTAGTGCACTGGCTTTGACTCTCTGGTTAGTGCACTGGCTTTGACTCTGGTTAGTGCGCTAGCTTTGACTCTCTCTGGGTAGTGCATTGGCTTTGCCTCTCTCTCTCTCTCTCTCCCTCCCTGTTTACTGCATTGTCTTTGACTCTCGCTGTCACTCTGGTTTGTGCACTGTCTTTCACTCTCTCTGGATTGTGCACTGGTTTTGACTTTCTGGTTAGTGCACTGGTTTTGACTTTCTGGTTAGTGCCCAGGCTTTGACTCTCTGGTTAGTGCCCAGTCTTTGACTCTCTGGTTAGTGCAGTGGCTTTGACTCTCTGGTTAGTGCACTGGCTTTGACTCCCTGGTTAGTGCACTGGCTTTGACTCTCTGGTTAGTGCACTGGCTTTGACTCTCTGATTAGTGCCCTGGAATTGACACTCTGGTTAGTGCACTGGAGTTGACACTCTGAATAGTACACTGGCTTTGACTTTTTCTCACTTTCTCTGTCTCTCTGGTTAGTGCAATGGATTTGACACTCTGGTTAGTGCACTGGCTTTGACTCACTGCTTAGTGCATTGAATTTGACTCTCTGCTTAGTGCACAGGCTTTGAATCTCTGGGCAGTGCCGTGGCTTTGACTCTCTGGTTAGTGCCGTGGCATTGACACTCTGTTTAGTGCCCTGGCTTTGACTCTCTGTTTAGTGCCCTGGCTTTGACTCTCTGGTTAGTGCTCAGGCTTTGAATCTCTGGTTAGTTCACTGGCTTTTACTCTGGTTCGTGCACTGGCTTTGACTCTCTAGTTAGTGCCGTGGCATTGACACTCTGTTTAGTGCCCTGGCTTTGACTCTCTGGTTAGTGCCCTGGCTTTGATTCTCTGGTTAGCGCTCTGGCTTTGACTCTCTGCGTAGTGCTCTGACTTTGACTCTCTGGGTAGTGCACTGGTTTTGACTTTCTGGTTAGTGCCCAGGCTTTGACTCTCTGGTTAGTGCCCAGGCTTTGACTCTCTGGTTAGTGCCCAGGCTTTGACTCTCTGGTTAGTGCCCAGGCTTTGACTCTCTGGTTAGTGCCCAGGCTTTGACTCTCTGGTTAGTGCCCAGGCTTTGACTCTCTGGTTAGTGCACTGGCTTTGACTCTCTGGTTAGTGCACTGGCTTTGACTCTCTGGTTAGTGCACTGGCTTTGACTCTCTGGTTAGTGCACTGGCTTTGACTCTCTGGTTAGTGCACTGGCTTTGACTCTCTGGTTAGTGCACTGGCTTTGACTCTCTGGTTAGTGCACTGGCTTTGACTCTCTGGTTAGTGCACTGGCTTTGACTCTCTGGTTAGTGCACTGGCTTTGACTCTGGTTAGTGCACAGGCTTTGACTCTCTGGTTAGTGCCCAGGCTTTGACTCTCTGGTTAGTGCCCAGGCTTTGACTCTCTGGTTAGTGCCCAGGCTTTGACTCTCTGGTTAGTGCCCAGTCTTTGACTCTCTGGTTAGTGCACTGGCTTTGACTCTCTGGTTAGTGCACTGGCTTCGACTCTCTGGTTAGTGCACTGGCTTCGACTCTCTGGTTAGTGCACTGGCTTCGACTCTCTGGTTAGTGCACTGGCTTCGACTCTCTGGTTAGTGCACTGGCTTCGACTCTCTGGTTAGTGCACTGGCTTCGACTCTCTGGTTAGTGCACTGGCTTCGACTCTCTGGTTAGTGCACTGGCTTTGACTCTCTGGTTAGTGCACTGGCTTTGACTCTCTGGTTAGTGCACTGGCTTTGACTCTCTGGTTAGTGCCCTGGCTTTGACTCTCTGGTTAGTGCACTGGCTTTGACTCTCTGGTTAGTGCACTGGCTTTGACTCTCTGGTTAGTGCACTGGCTTTGACTCTCTGGTTAGTGCACTGGCTTTGACTCTGGTTAGTGCGCTAGCTTTGACTCTCTCTGGGTAGTGCATTGGCTTTGCCTCTCTCTCTCTCTCTCTCCCTCCCTGTTTACTGCATTGTCTTTGACTCTCGCTGTCACTCTGGTTTGTGCACTGTCTTTCACTCTCTCTGGATTGTGCACTGGTTTTGACTTTCTGGTTAGTGCACTGGTTTTGACTTTCTGGTTAGTGCCCAGGCTTTGACTCTCTGGTTAGTGCCCAGTCTTTGACTCTCTGGTTAGTGCAGTGGCTTTGACTCTCTGGTTAGTGCACTGGCTTTGACTCCCTGGTTAGTGCACTGGCTTTGACTCTCTGGTTAGTGCACTGGCTTTGACTCTCTGATTAGTGCCCTGGAATTGACACTCTGGTTAGTGCACTGGAGTTGACACTCTGAATAGTACACTGGCTTTGACTTTTTCTCACTTTCTCTGTCTCTCTGGTTAGTGCAATGGATTTGACACTCTGGTTAGTGCACTGGCTTTGACTCACTGCTTAGTGCATTGAATTTGACTCTCTGCTTAGTGCACAGGCTTTGAATCTCTGGGCAGTGCCGTGGCTTTGACTCTCTGGTTAGTGCCGTGGCATTGACACTCTGTTTAGTGCCCTGGCTTTGACTCTCTGTTTAGTGCCCTGGCTTTGACTCTCTGGTTAGTGCTCAGGCTTTGAATCTCTGGTTAGTTCACTGGCTTTTACTCTGGTTCGTGCACTGGCTTTGACTCTCTAGTTAGTGCCGTGGCATTGACACTCTGTTTAGTGCCCTGGCTTTGACTCTCTGGTTAGTGCCCTGGCTTTGATTCTCTGGTTAGCGCTCTGGCTTTGACTCTCTGCGTAGTGCTCTGACTTTGACTCTCTGGGTAGTGCACTGGTTTTGACTTTCTGGTTAGTGCCCAGGCTTTGACTCTCTGGTTAGTGCCCAGGCTTTGACTCTCTGGTTAGTGCCCAGGCTTTGACTCTCTGGTTAGTGCCCAGGCTTTGACTCTCTGGTTAGTGCCCAGGCTTTGACTCTCTGGTTAGTGCCCAGGCTTTGACTCTCTGGTTAGTGCACTGGCTTTGACTCTCTGGTTAGTGCACTGGCTTTGACTCTCTGGTTAGTGCACTGGCTTTGACTCTCTGGTTAGTGCACTGGCTTTGACTCTCTGGTTAGTGCACTGGCTTTGACTCTCTGGTTAGTGCACTGGCTTTGACTCTCTGGTTAGTGCACTGGCTTTGACTCTCTGGTTAGTGCACTGGCTTTGACTCTCTGGTTAGTGCACTGGCTTTGACTCTCTGGTTAGTGCACTGGCTTTGACTCTGGTTAGTGCACAGGCTTTGACTCTCTGGTTAGTGCCCAGGCTTTGACTCTCTGGTTAGTGCCCAGGCTTTGACTCTCTGGTTAGTGCCCAGGCTTTGACTCTCTGGTTAGTGCCCAGTCTTTGACTCTCTGGTTAGTGCCCAGTCTTTGACTCTCTGGTTAGTGCACTGGCTTCGACTCTCTGGTTAGTGCACTGGCTTCGACTCTCTGGTTAGTGCACTGGCTTCGACTCTCTGGTTAGTGCACTGGCTTCGACTCTCTGGTTAGTGCACTGGCTTCGACTCTCTGGTTAGTGCACTGGCTTCGACTCTCTGGTTAGTGCACTGGCTTCGACTCTCTGGTTAGTGCACTGGCTTTGACTCTCTGGTTAGTGCACTGGCTTTGACTCTCTGGTTAGTGCACTGGCTTTGACTCTCTGGTTAGTGCCCTGGCTTTGACTCTCTGGTTAGTGCACTGGCTTTGACTCTCTGGTTAGTGCACTGGCTTTGACTCTCTGGTTAGTGCACTGGCTTTGACTCTCTGGTTAGTGCACTGGCTTTGACTCTGGTTAGTGCGCTAGCTTTGACTCTCTCTGGGTAGTGCATTGGCTTTGCCTCTCTCTCTCTCTCTCTCCCTCCCTGTTTACTGCATTGTCTTTGACTCTCGCTGTCACTCTGGTTTGTGCACTGTCTTTCACTCTCTCTGGATTGTGCACTGGTTTTGACTTTCTGGTTAGTGCACTGGTTTTGACTTTCTGGTTAGTGCCCAGGCTTTGACTCTCTGGTTAGTGCCCAGTCTTTGACTCTCTGGTTAGTGCAGTGGCTTTGACTCTCTGGTTAGTGCACTGGCTTTGACTCCCTGGTTAGTGCACTGGCTTTGACTCTCTGGTTAGTGCACTGGCTTTGACTCTCTGATTAGTGCCCTGGAATTGACACTCTGGTTAGTGCACTGGAGTTGACACTCTGAATAGTACACTGGCTTTGACTTTTTCTCACTTTCTCTGTCTCTCTGGTTAGTGCAATGGATTTGACACTCTGGTTAGTGCACTGGCTTTGACTCACTGCTTAGTGCATTGAATTTGACTCTCTGCTTAGTGCACAGGCTTTGAATCTCTGGGCAGTGCCGTGGCTTTGACTCTCTGGTTAGTGCCGTGGCATTGACACTCTGTTTAGTGCCCTGGCTTTGACTCTCTGTTTAGTGCCCTGGCTTTGACTCTCTGGTTAGTGCTCAGGCTTTGAATCTCTGGTTAGTTCACTGGCTTTTACTCTGGTTCGTGCACTGGCTTTGACTCTCTAGTTAGTGCCGTGGCATTGACACTCTGTTTAGTGCCCTGGCTTTGACTCTCTGGTTAGTGCCCTGGCTTTGATTCTCTGGTTAGCGCTCTGGCTTTGACTCTCTGCGTAGTGCTCTGACTTTGACTCTCTGGGTAGTGCACTGGTTTTGACTTTCTGGTTAGTGCCCAGGCTTTGACTCTCTGGTTAGTGCCCAGGCTTTGACTCTCTGGTTAGTGCCCAGGCTTTGACTCTCTGGTTAGTGCCCAGGCTTTGACTCTCTGGTTAGTGCCCAGGCTTTGACTCTCTGGTTAGTGCCCAGGCTTTGACTCTCTGGTTAGTGCCCAGGCTTTGACTCTCTGGTTAGTGCACTGGCTTTGACTCTCTGGTTAGTGCACTGGCTTTGACTCTCTGGTTAGTGCACTGGCTTTGACTCTCTGGTTAGTGCACTGGCTTTGACTCTCTGGTTAGTGCACTGGCTTTGACTCTCTGGTTAGTGCACTGGCTTTGACTCTCTGGTTAGTGCACTGGCTTTGACTCTCTGGTTAGTGCACTGGCTTTGACTCTCTGGTTAGTGCACTGGCTTTGACTCTCTGGTTAGTGCACTGGCTTTGACTCTCTGGTTAGTGCACTGGCTTTGACTCTCTCTGGGTAGTGCATTGGCTTTGACTCTGTCTCTCCCTCTCTCCCTGGTTACTGCATTGTCTTTGACTCTCGCTGTCTCTCTGGTTAGTGCACTGGCTTTGACTCTCTGGTTAGTGCACTGGCTTTGACTCTCTGGTTAGTGCACTGGCTCTGACTCTCTGGTTAGTGCACTGGCTTTGACTCTCTGGTTAGTGCACTGGCTTTGACTCTCTCTGGGTAGTGCATTGGCTTTGACTCTGTCTCTCCCTCTCTCCCTGGTTACTGCATTGTCTTTGACTCTCACTGTCTCTCTGGTTAGTGCACTGGCTTTGACTCTCTGGTTAGTGCACTGGATTTGACACTCTGGTTAGTGCAATGGCTTTGAATCTCTGGTTAGTTCACAGGCTTTTACTCTGGTTAGTGCGCAGGCTTTGACTCTCTGGTTAGTGCCCTTGCTTTGATTCTCTGGTTAGTGCCCGGGCTGTGACTCTCTGGTTTTTGCCCTGCCTTTGACTATCTGGTTTGCGCACTCGCTTTGACTCTCTGGTTAGTGCACAGGCTTTGACTTTCTCTCACTTTCTCTGTCTCTCTGGTTAGTGCAATGGATTTGACACTCTGTTTAGTGCACTGGCTTTGACTCTCTGGTTAGTCCACTGGCTTTGACTCTCTGGTTAGTGCACTGGCTTTGACTCTCTGGTTAGTGCACTGGCTTTGACTCTCTGGTTAGTGCACTGGCTTTGACTCTCTGGTTCGTGCACTGGCTTTGACTCTCTGGTTCGTGCACTGGCTTTGACTCTCTGGTTCGTGCACTGGCTTTGACTCTCTGGTTAGTGCACTGGCTTTGACTCTCTGGTTAGTGCACTGGCTTTGACTCTCTGGTTAGTGCACTGGCTTCGACTCTCTGGTTAGTGCACTGGCCTCGACTCTCTGGTTAGTGCACTGGCCTCGACTCTCTGGTTAGTGCACTGGCTTTGACTCTCTGGTTAGTGCACTGGCTTTGACTCTCTGGTTAGTGCACTGGCTTTGACTCTCTGGTTAGTGCACTGGCTTTGACTCTCTGGTTAGTGCACTGGCTTTGACTCTGGTTAGTGCAATAGCTTTCACTCTCTCTGGGTAGTGCATTGGCTTTGCCTCTCTGGATTGTGCACTGGCTTTGACTCTCTGGTTAGTTCACTGGCTTTGACTCTGGTTAGTGCACAGGCTTTGAATCTCTGGTCAGTGCCATGGCTTTGACTCTCTGGTTAGTGCAGTGGCATGGACACTCTGTTTGGTGCCCTGGCTTTGACACTGTGGTTAGTGCCCTGGCTTTGATTACCTGGTTAGTGCAATGGTTTTGACAATCTGCTTAGT
Source organism: Isurus oxyrinchus (assembly GCA_026770705.1). NCBI lineage: Eukaryota > Metazoa > Chordata > Chondrichthyes > Lamniformes > Lamnidae > Isurus > Isurus oxyrinchus. The sequence continues at coordinate 818,442 of JANJGN010000139.1, read as the reverse complement.
GCACAGGTTTTGACTGTTACTGCACTGGCTTTGACTCTCTGGTTAGTGCACAGACTTTGACTCTCTGCTTAGCGCACTGACTTTGACTCTCTGCTTAGCGCACTGACTTTGACTCTCTGGGTAGTGCACTGGCTTTGACTCTCTGGGTAGTGCACTGGCTTTGACTCTCTGGTTAGTGCACTTGCTTTGACTCTCTGGTTAGTGCACTGGATTTGACTCTCTGGTTAGTGCCCAGGCTTTGACTCTCTGGTTAGTGCACTGGCTTTAACTCTCTGGTTAGTGCCCTGGAATTGACACTCTGGTTAGTGCACCGGCTTTGACTCTCTGGTTAGTGCACTGGAATTGACACTCTGGTTAGTGCACTGGCTTTGACTCTCTGGTTAGTGCACTGGCTTTGATTACCTGGTTAGTGCAATGGTTTTGACTATCTGGTTAGTGCACTGGTTTTGACTCTTACTGCACTGGCTTTGACTCTCTGCTTAGTGCACTGACTTTGACTCTCTGCTTAGTGCACTGACTTTGACTCTCTGCTTAGTGCACTGACTTTGACTCTCTGCTTAGTGCACTGACTTTGACTCTCTGCTTAGTGCACTGACTTTGAGTCTCTGGGCAGTGCACTGGCTTTGACTCTCTGGTTAGTGCACTGGCTTTGACTCTTTGGTCAGTGCACTGGCTTTGACTCTCTGGTTAGTGCACTGGAATTGACACTCTGGTTAGTGCACTGCGTTTGACACTCTGGTTAAGCACTGCGTTTGACTCTCTGGTTAATGCACTGACTTTGACTCTCTGGTTACTGCCCTGGCGTTGACGCTCTGGTTAGTGCACAGGCTATGACTCTCTGGTTAGTGCACTGGCTTTGACTCTCTGGTTAGTGCACTGGCTTGGACTCTTTGGTTAGTGCACTGGCTTTGACTCTCTGCTTAGTGCACTGGCTTTGACTCTCTGCTTAGTGCACTGGCTTTGACTCTCTGCTTAGTGCACTGGCTTTGACTCTCTGGTTAGTGCACTGGCTTTGACTCTCTGGTTAGTGCACTGGCTTTGACACTCTGGTTAGTGCACTGGCTTTGACTCTCTGGTTAGTGCACTGGCTTTGATTACCTGGTTAGTGCAATGGTCTTGACTATCTGGTTAGTGCACTGGTTTTGACTCTTACTGCACTGGCTTTGACTCTCTGCTTAGTGCACTGACTTTGTCTCTCTGGTTAGTGCACTGACTTTGACTCTCTGCTTAGTGCACTGCGTTTGACACTCTGGTTAATGCACTGACTTTGACTCTCTGGTTAGTGCACTGGCTTTGACTCTCTGGTTAGTGCACTGGCTTTGACTCTCTGGTTAGTGCACTGGCTTTGACTCTTTGGTCAGTGCACTGGCTTTGACTCTCTGGTTAGTGCACTGGAATTGACACTCTGGTTAGTGCACTGCGTTTGACACTCTGGTTAGTGCAGTGGCTTTGACTCACTGCTTAGTGCATTGAATTTGACTCTCTGCTTAGTGCACAGGCTTTGAATCTCTGGGCAGTGCCGTGGCTTTGACTCTCTGGTTAGTGCCGTGGCATTGACACTCTGTTTAGTGCCCTGGCTTTGACTCTCTGTTTAGTGCCCTGGCTTTGACTCTCTGTTTAGTGCCCTGGCTTTGACTCTCTGGTTAGTGCACAGGCTTTGAATCTCTGGTTAGTTCACTGGCTTTTACTCTGGTTAGTGCACAGGCTTTGACTCTCTGGTTAGTGCCATTGCTTTCACTCTTTGGTTCGTGCAATGGCTTTGACTCTCTAGTTAGTGCCGTGGCATTGACACTCTGTTTAGTGCCCTGGCTTTGACTCTCTGGTTAGTGCCCTGGCTTTGATTCTCTGGTTAGTGCTCTGGCTTTGACTCTCTGCGTAGTGCTCTGACTTTGACTCTCTGGGTAGTGCACTGGCTTTGACTCTCTGGTTAGTGCACTGGCTTTGATTACCTGGTTAGTGCAATGGTTTTGACTATCTGGTTAGTGCACTGGTTTTGACTCTTACTGCACTGGCTTTGACTCTCTGCTTCGTGCACTGACTTTGTCTCTCTGGTTAGTGCACTGACTTTGACTCTCTGCTTAGTGCACTGACTTTGAGTCTCTGGGCAGTGCACTGGCTTTGACTCTCTGGGTAGTGCACTGGCTTTGACTCTCTGGTTAGTGCACTGGCTTTGACTCTCTGGTTAGTGCACTGGCTTTGACTCTCTGGTTAGTGCACTGGCTTTGACTCTTTGGTCAGTGCACTGGCTTTGACTCTCTGGTTAGTGCACTGGAATTGACACTCTGGTGAGTGCACTGCGTTTGACACTCTGGTTAATGCACTGACTTTGACTCTCTGGTTACTGCCCTGGCGTTGAATCTCTGGTTAGTGCACTGGCTTTGACTCTCTGGTTAGTGCACTGGCTTTGACTCTCTCTGGGTAGTGCATTGGCTTTGACTCTGTCTCTCCCTCTCTCCCTGGTTACTGCATTGTCTTTGACTCTCGCTGTCTCTCTGGTTAGTGCACTGGCTTTGACTCTCTGGTTAGTGCACTGGCTTTGACTCTCTGGTTAGTGCACTGGCTTCGACTCTCTGGTTAGTGCACTGGCTTTGACTCTCTCTGGGTAGTGCATTGGCTTTGACTCTGTCTCTCCCTCTCTCCCTGGTTACTGCATTGTCTTAGACTCTCACTGTCTCTCTGGTTAGTGCACTGGCTTTGACTCTCTGGTTAGTGCACTGGATTTGACACTCTGGTTAGTGCACTGGCTTTGACTCACTCTGGGTAGTGCATTGGCTTTGACTCTGTCTCTCCCTCTCTCCCTGATTACTGCATTGTCTATGACTCTCGCTGTCTCTCTGGTTAGTGCACTGGCTTTGACTCTCTGGTTAGTGCACTGGCTTTGACTCATTGGTTAGTGCAATGGCTTTGAATCTCTGGTTAGTTCACAGGCTTTTACTCTGGTTAGTGCGCAGGCTTTGACTCTCTGGTTAGTGCCCTTGCTTTGATTCTCTGGTTAGTGCCCGGGCTGTGACTCTCTGGTTTTTGCCCTGCCTTTGACTATCTGGTTTGCGCACTCGCTTTGACTCTCTGGTTAGTGCACAGGCTTTGACTTTCTCTCACTTTCTCTGTCTCTCTGGTTAGTGCAATGGATTTGACACTCTGTTTAGTGCACTGGCTTTGACTCTCTGGTTAGTCCACTGGCTTTGACTCTCTGGTTAGTGCACTGGCTTTGACTCTCTGGTTAGTGCACTGGCTTTGACTCTCTGGTTAGTGCACTGGCTTTGACTCTCTGGTTCGTGCACTGGCTTTGACTCTCTGGTTCGTGCACTGGCTTTGACTCTCTGGTTCGTGCACTGGCTTTGACTCTCTGGTTAGTGCACTGGCTTTGACTCTCTGGTTAGTGCACTGGCTTCGACTCTCTGGTTAGTGCACTGGCCTCGACTCTCTGGTTAGTGCACTGGCCTCGACTCTCTGGTTAGTGCACTGGCTTTGACTCTCTGGTTAGTGCACTGGCTTCGACTCTCTGGTTAGTGCACTGGCTTTGACTCTCTGGTTAGTGCACTGGCTTTGACTCTCTGGTTAGTGCACTGGCTTTGACTCTGGTTAGTGCAATAGCTTTCACTCTCTCTGGGTAGTGCATTGGCTTTGCCTCTCTGGATTGTGCACTGGCTTTGACTCTCTGGTTAGTTCACTGGCTTTGACTCTGGTTAGTGCACAGGCTTTGAATCTCTGGTCAGTGCCATGGCTTTGACTCTCTGGTTAGTGCAGTGGCATGGACACTCTGTTTGGTGCCCTGGCTTTGACACTGTGGTTAGTGCCCTGGCTTTGATTACCTGGTTAGTGCAATGGTTTTGACAATCTGCTTAGTGCACAGGTTTTGACTGTTACTGCACTGGCTTTGACTCTCTGGTTAGTGCACAGACTTTGACTCTCTGCTTAGCGCACTGACTTTGACTCTCTGCTTAGCGCACTGACTTTGACTCTCTGGGTAGTGCACTGGCTTTGACTCTCTGGGTAGTGCACTGGCTTTGACTCTCTGGTTAGTGCACTTGCTTTGACTCTCTGGTTAGTGCACTGGATTTGACTCTCTGGTTAGTGCCCAGGCTTTGACTCTCTGGTTAGTGCACTGGCTTTAACTCTCTGGTTAGTGCCCTGGAATTGACACTCTGGTTAGTGCACCGGCTTTGACTCTCTGGTTAGTGCACTGGAATTGACACTCTGTTTAGTGCACTGGCTTTGACTCTCTGGTTAGTGCACTGGCTTTGATTACCTGGTTAGTGCAATGGTTTTGACTATCTGGTTAGTGCACTGGTTTTGACTCTTACTGCACTGGCTTTGACTCTCTGCTTAGTGCACTGACTTTGACTCTCTGCTTAGTGCACTGACTTTGACTCTCTGCTTAGTGCACTGACTTTGACTCTCTGCTTAGTGCACTGACTTTGACTCTCTGCTTAGTGCACTGACTTTGAGTCTCTGGGCAGTGCACTGGCTTTGACTCTCTGGTTAGTGCACTGGCTTTGACTCTTTGGTCAGTGCACTGGCTTTGACTCTCTGGTTAGTGCACTGGAATTGACACTCTGGTTAGTGCACTGCGTTTGACACTCTGGTTAAGCACTGCGTTTGACTCTCTGGTTAATGCACTGACTTTGACTCTCTGGTTACTGCCCTGGCGTTGACGCTCTGGTTAGTGCACAGGCTATGACTCTCTGGTTAGTGCACTGGCTTTGACTCTCTGGTTAGTGCACTGGCTTGGACTCTTTGGTTAGTGCACTGGCTTTGACTCTCTGCTTAGTGCACTGGCTTTGACTCTCTGCTTAGTGCACTGGCTTTGACTCTCTGGTTAGTGCACTGGCTTTGACTCTCTGGTTAGTGCACTGGCTTTGACTCTCTGGTTAGTGCACTGGCTTTGACACTCTGGTTAGTGCACTGGCTTTGACTCTCTGGTTAGTGCACTGGCTTTGTTTACCTGGTTAGTGCAATGGTCTTGACTATCTGGTTAGTGCACTGGTTTTGACTCTTACTGCACTGGCTTTGACTCTCTGCTTAGTGCACTGACTTTGTCTCTCTGGTTAGTGCACTGACTTTGACTCTCTGCTTAGTGCACTGCGTTTGACACTCTGGTTAATGCACTGATTTTGACTCTCTGGTTAGTGCACTGGCTTTGACTCTCTGGTTAGTGCACTGGCTTTGACTCTCTGGTTAGTGCACTGGCTTTGACTCTTTGGTCAGTGCACTGGCTTTGACTCTCTGGTTAGTGCACTGGAATTGACACTCTGGTTAGTGCACTGCGTTTGACACTCTGGTTAGTGCAGTGGCTTTGACTCACTGCTTAGTGCATTGAATTTGACTCTCTGCTTAGTGCACAGGCTTTGAATCTCTGGGCAGTGCCGTGGCTTTGACTCTCTGGTTAGTGCCGTGGCATTGACACTCTGTTTAGTGCCCTGGCTTTGACTCTCTGTTTAGTGCCCTGGCTTTGACTCTCTGTTTAGTGCCCTGGCTTTGAGTCTCTGGGCAGTGCACTGGCTTTGACTCTCTGGGTAGTGCACTGGCTTTGACTCTCTGGTTAGTGCACTGGCTTTGACTCTCTGGTTAGTGCACTGGCTTTGACTCTCTGGTTAGTGCACTGGCTTTGACTCTTTGGTCAGTGCACTGGCTTTGACTCTCTGGTTAGTGCACTGGAATTGACACTCTGGTTAGTGCACTGCGTTTGACACTCTGGTTAATGCACTGACTTTGACTCTCTGGTTACTGCCCTGGCGTTGAATCTCTGGTAGTGCCCTGGCTTTGACGCTCTGGTTAGTGCACAGGCTATGACTCTCTGGTTAGTGCACTGGCTTTGACTCTCTGGTTAGTGCACTGGCTTGGACTCTCTGGTTAGTGCCCTGGCTTGGACTCTCTGGTTAGTGCCCTGGCTTGGACTCTCTGGTTAGTGCCCTGGCTTTGACTCTCTGCTTAGTGCACTGGCGTTGACTCTCTGCTTAGTGCACTGGCGTTGACTCTCTGGTTAGTTCACTGGCATTGACTCTCTGGTTAGTGCACTGGCTTTGACTCTCTGGTTAGTGCACTGGCTTTGCCTCTCTGGTTAGTGCACTGGCTTTGACACTCTGGTTAGTGCACTGGCTTTGACTCTCTGGTTAGTGCACTGGCTTTGACTCTCTGGTTAGTGCACTGGCTTTGACTCTCTGGTTAGTGCACTGGCTTTGACTCTCTGGTTAGTGCTCTGGCTTTGACTCTCTGGTTAGTGCACTGGCTTTGACTCTCTGCTTAGTGCACTGGCTTTGACTCTCTGGTTAGTGCACTGGCTTTGACTCTCTGGTTAGTGCACTGGCTTTGACTCTCTGGTTAGTGCACTGGCTTTGACTCTCTGGTTAGTGCACTGGCTTTGACTCTCTGGTTAGTGCACTGGCTTTGACACTCTGGTTAGTGCACTGGCTTTGACTCTCTGGTTAGTGCACTGGCTTTGACTCTCTGGTTAGTGCACTGGCTTTGACTCTCTGGTTAGTGCACTGGCTTTGACTCTCTGGTTAGTGCACTGGCTTTGACTCTCTGGTTAGTGCACTGGCTTTGACTCTCTGGTTAGTGCACTGGCTTTGACTCTCTGGTTAGTGCGCTGGCTTTGACTCTCTGGTTAGTGCGCAGGCTTTGACTCTCTGGTTAGTGCGCTGGCTTTGACTCTCTGGTTAGTGCGCTGGCTTTGACTCTCTGGTTAGTGCGCTGGCTTTGACTCTCTGGTTAGTGCGCTGGCTTTGACTCTCTGGTTAGTGCGCTGGGTTTGACTCTCTGGTTAGTGCGCTGGCTTTGACTCTCTGGTTAGTGCGCTGGCTTTGACTCTCTGGTTAGTGCGCTGGCTTTGACTCTCTGGTTAGTGCGCTGGCTTTGACTCTCTGGTTAGTGCGCTGGCTTTGACTCTGGTTAGTGCGCTGGCTTTGACTCTCTCTGGGTAGTGCATTGGCTTTGCCTCTCTCTCTCTCTCTCTCTCCCTGGTTACTGCATTGTCTTTGACTCTCGCTGTCACTCTGGTTTGTGCACTGTCTTTCACTCTCTCTGGATTGTGCACTGGCTTTGACTTTCTGGATAGTGCACTGGTTTTGACTTTCTGGTTAGTGCACTGGCTTTGACTCTCTGGTTGGTGCACTGGCTTTGGCTCTCTGGTAAGTGCACTGGCTTTGACGATTTGGTTAGTGCACTGTCTTTCACTCTCTCTGGATTATGCATTGGCTTTGACTTTCTGGTTCGTGCACTGGCTTTGACTCTCTGGTTAGTGCCCAGGCTTTGACTCTCTGGTTAGTGCCCAGGCTTTGACTCTCTGGTTAGTGCCCAGGCTTTGACTCTCTGGTTAGTGCCCAGGCTTTGACTCTCTGGTTAGTGCACTGTCTTTGACTCTCTGGTTAGTGCACTGGCTTCGACTCTCTGGTTAGTGCACTGGCTTCGACTCTCTGGTTAGTGCACTGGCTTTGACTCTTTGGTTAGTGCACTGGCTTTGACTCTCTGATTAGTGCCCTGGAATTGACACTCTGGTTAGTGCACTGCGTTTGACACTCTGGTTAATGCACTGACTTTGACTCTCTGGTTACTGCCCTGGCGTTGAATCTCTGGTAGTGCCCTGGCTTTGACGCTCTGGTTAGTGCACTGGCTTTGACTGTCTGGTTAGTGCACAGGCTTTGACTCTCTGGTTAGTGCACTGGCTTTGACGATTTGGTTAGTGCACTGTCTTTCACTCTCTCTGGATTATGCATTGGCTTTGACTTTCTGGTTCGTGCACTGGCTTTGACTCTCTGGTTAGTTCACTGGCTTTGACTCTCTGGTTAGTGCACTGGCTTTGACTCTGTGGTTAGTGCACTGGCTTTGACTCTTTGGCCAGTGCACTGGCTTTGACTCTCTGGTTTGTGCACTGGAATTGACACTCTGGTTAGTGCACTGCGTTTGACACTCTGGTTAATGCACTGACTTTGACTCTCTGGTTACTGCCCTGGCGTTGAATCTCTGGTAGTGCCCTGGCTTTGACGCTCTGGTTAGTGCACAGGCTATGACTCTCTGGTTAGTGCACTGGCTTTGACTCTCTGGTTAGTGCACTGGCTTTGACTGTCTGGTTAGTGCACAGGCTTTGACTCTCTGGTTAGTGCACTGGCTTTGACGATTTGGTTAGTGCACTGTCTTTCACTCTCTCTGGATTATGCATTGGCTTTGACTTTCTGGTTCGTGCACTGGCTTTGACTCTCTGGTTAGTTCACTGGCTTTGACTCTCTGGTTAGTGCCCAGGCTTTGACTCTCTGGTTAGTGCACTGGCTTTAACTCTCTGGTTAGTGCACTGGCTTTGAATCTCTGGTTAGTGCACTGGCTTTGACTCTCTGTTTAGTGCCCTGGAATTGACACTCTGGTTAGTGCACCGGCTTTGACTCTCTGGTTAGTGCACCGGAATTGACACTCTGGTTAGTGCACTGGCTTTGACTCTCTGGTTAGTGCACTGGCTTTGATTACCTGGTTAGTGCAATGGTTTTGACTATCTGGTTAGTGCACTGGTTTTGACTCTTACTGCACTGGCTTTGACTCTCTGCTTAGAGCACTGACTTTGACTCTCTGCTTAGTGCACTGACTTTGACTCTCTGCTTAGTGCACTGACTTTGAGTCTCTGGGCAGTGCACTGGCTTTGACTCTCTGGTTAGTGCACTGGCTTTGACTCTTTGGTCAGTGCACTGGCTTTGACTCTCTGGTTAGTGCACTGGAATTGACACTCTGGTTAGTGCACTGCGTTTGACACTCTGGTTAAGCACTGCGTTTGACTCTCTGGTTAATGCACTGACTTTGACTCTCTGGTTACTGCCCTGGCGTTGACGCTCTGGTTAGTGCACAGGCTATGACTCTCTGGTTAGTGCACTGGCTTTGACTCTCTGGTTAGTGCACTGGCTTGGACTCTCTGGTTAGTGCACTGGCTTTGACTCTCTGCTTAGTGCACTGGCTTTGACTCTCTGCTTAGTGCACTGGCTTTGACTCTCTGGTTAGTGCACTGGCTTTGACTCTCTGGTTAGTGCACTGGCTTTGACTCTCTGGTTAGTGCACTGGCTTTGACTCTCTGGTTAGTGCACTGGCTTTGACTCTCTGGTTAGTGCACTGGCTTTGATTACCTGGTTAGGGCAATGGTCTTGACTATCTGGTTAGTGCACTGGTTTTGACTCTTACTGCACTGGCTTTGACTCTCTGCTTAGTGCACTGACTTTGTCTCTCTGGTTAGTGCACTGACTTTGACTCTCTGCTTAGTGCACTGACTTTGAGTCTCTGGGCAGTGCACTGGCTTTGACTCTCTGGTTAGTGCACTGGATTTGACTCTCTGGTTAGTGCACTGGCTTTGACTCTCTGGTTAGTGCACTGGCTTTGACTCTCTGGTTAGTGCACTGGCTTTGACTCTCTGGTTAGTGCACTGGCTTTGACTCTCTGGTTAGTGCACTGGAATTGACACTCTGGTTAGTGCACTGCGTTTGACACTCTGGTTAATGCACTGACTTTGACTCTCTGGTTACTGCACTGGCTTTGACTCTCTGGTTAGTGCACTGGCTTTGACTCTTTGGTCAGTGCACTGGCTTTGACTCTCTGGTTAGTGCACTGGAATTGACACTCTGGTTAGTGCACTGCGTTTGATACTCTGGTTAGTGCAGTGGCTTTGACTCACTGCTTAGTGCATTGAATTTGACTCTCTGCTTAGTGCACAGGCTTTGAATCTCTGGGCAGTGCCGTGGCTTTGACTCTCTGGTTAGTGCCGTGGCATTGACACTCTGTTTAGTGCCCTGGCTTTGACTCTCTGTTTAGTGCCCTGGCTTTGACTCTCTGTTTAGTGCACAGGCTTTGAATCTCTGGTTAGTTCACTGGCTTTTACTCTGGTTAGTGCACAGGCTTTGACTCTCTGGTTAGTGCCATTGCTTTCACTCTTTGGTTCGTGCACTGGCTTTGACTCTCTAGTTAGTGCCGTGGCATTGACACTCTGTTTAGTGCCCTGGCTTTGACTCTCTGGTTAGTGCTCTGGCTTTGACTCTCTGCGTAGTGCTCTGACTTTGACTCTCTGGGTAGTGCACTGGCTTTGACTCTCTGGTTAGTGCACTGGCTTTGATTACCTGGTTAGTGCAATGGTTTTGACTATCTGGTTAGTGCGCTGGTTTTGACTCTTACTGCACTGGCTTTGACTCTCTGGTTCGTGCACTGACTTTGTCTCTCTGGTTAGTGCACTGACTTTGACTCTCTGCTTAGTGCACTGACTTTGAGTCTCTGGGCAGTGCACTGGCTTTGACTCTCTGGGTAGTGCACTGGCTTTGACTCTCTGGTTAGTGCACTGGCTTTGACTCTCTGCTTAGTGCACTGGCGTTGACTCTCTGCTTAGTGCACTGGCTTTGACTCTCTGGTTAGTTCACAGGCATTGACTCTCTGGTTAGTGCACTGGCTTCGACTCTCTGGTTAGTGCACTGGCTTTGCCTCTCTGGTTAGTGCACTGGCTTTGACACTCTGGTTAGTGCACTGGCTTTGACTCTCTGGTTAGTGCACTGGCTTTGACTCTCTGGTTAGTGCACTGGCTTTGACTCTCTGGTTAGTGCACTGGCTTTGACTCTCTGGTTAGTGCACTGGCTTTGACACTCTGGTTAGTGCACTGGCTTTGACTCTCTGGTTAGTGCACTGGCTTTGACTCTCTGGTTAGTGCACTGGCTTTGACTCTCTGGTTAGTGCACTGGCTTTGACTCTCTGGTTAGTGCACTGGCTTTGACTCTCTGGTTAGTGCACTGGCTTTGACTCTCTGGTTAGTGCACTGGCTTTGACTCTCTGGTTAGTGCACTGGCTTTGACTCTCTGGTTAGTGCACTGGCTTTGACTCTCTGGTTAGTGCGCTGGCTTTGACTCTCTGGTTAGTGCGCTGGCTTTGACTCTCTGGTTAGTGCGCTGGCTTTGACTCTCTGGTTAGTGCGCTGGCTTTGACTCTCTGGTTAGTGCGCTGGCTTTGACTCTCTGGTTAGTGCGCTGGCTTTGACTCTCTGGTTAGTGCGCTGGCTTTGACTCTCTGGTTAGTGCGCTGGCTTTGACTCTCTGGTTAGTGCGCTGGCTTTGACTCTCTGGTTAGTGCGCTGGCTTTGACTCTCTGGTTAGTGCGCTGGCTTTGACTCTCTGGTTAGTGCGCTGGCTTTGACTCTCTGGTTAGTGCGCTGGCTTTGACTCTCTGGTTAGTGCGCTGGCTTTGACTCTCTGGTTAGTGCGCTGGCTTTGACTCTCTGGTTAGTGCGCTGGCTTTGACTCTCTGGTTAGTGCGCTGGCTTTGACTCTCTGGTTAGTGCACTGGCTTTGATTACCTGGTTAGTGCAATGGTCTTGACTATCTGGTTAGTGCACTGGTTTTGACTCTTACTGCACTGGCATTGACTCTCTGCTTAGTGCACTGACTTTGTCTCTCTGGTTAGTGCACTGACTTTGACTCTCTGCTTAGTGCACTGACTTTGAGTCTCTGGGCAGTGCACTGGCTTTGACTCTCTGGTTAGTGCACTGGATTTGACTCTCTGGTTAGTGCACTGGCTTTGACTCTCTGGTTAGTGCACTGGCTTTGACTCTCTGGTTAGTGCACTGGCTTTGACTCTCTGGTTAGTGCACTGGAATTGACACTCTGGTTAGTGCACTGCGTTTGACACTCTGGTTAATGCACTGACTTTGACTCTCTGGTTAGTGCACTGGCTTTGACTCTCTGGTTAGTGCACTGGCTTTGACTCTCTGGTTAGTGCACTGGCTTTGACTCTTTGGTCAGTGCACTGGCTTTGACTCTCTGCTTAGTGCAATGGAATTGACACTCTGGTTAGTGCACTGCGTTTGACACTCTGGTTAGTGCAGTGGCTTTGACTCACTGCTTAGTGCATTGAATTTGACTCTCTGCTTAGTGCACAGGCTTTGAATCTCTGGGCAGTGCCGTGGCTTTGACTCTCTGGTTAGTGCCGTGGCATTGACACTCTGTTTAGTGCCCTGGCTTTGACTCTCTGTTTAGTGCCCTGGCTTTGACTCTCTTTTTAGTGCCCTGGCTTTGACTCTCTGGTTAGTGCACAGGCTTTGAATCTCTGGTTAGTTCACTGGCTTTTACTCTGGTTAGTGCACAGGCTTTGACTCTCTGGTTATTGCCATTGCTTTCACTATTTTGGTTCGTGCACTGGCTTTGACTCTCTAGTTAGTGCCGTGGCATTGACACTCTGTTTAGTGCCCTGGCTTTGACTCTCTGGTTAGTGCCCTGGCTTTGATTCTCTGGTTAGTGCTCTGGCTTTGACTCTCTGCGTAGTGCTCTGACTTTGACTCTCTGGGTAGTGCACTGGCTTTGACTCTCTGGTTAGTGCACTGGCTTTGATTACCTGGTTAGTGCAATGGTTTTGACTATCTGGTTAGTGCACTGGTTTTGACTCTTACTGCACTGGCTTTGACTCTCTGCTTCGTGCACTGACTTTGTCTCTCTGGTTAGTGCACTGACTTTGACTCTCTGCTTAGTGCACTGACTTTGAGTCTCTGGGCAGTGCACTGGCTTTGACTCTCTGGTTACTGCCCTGGCGTTGAATCTCTGGTAGTGCCCTGGCTTTGACGCTCTGGTTAGTGCACAGGCTATGACTCTCTGGTTAGTGCACTGGCTTTGACACTCTGGTTAGTGCACTGGCTTTGACTCTCTGGTTAGTGCACTGGCTTTGACTCTCTGGTTAGTGCACTGGCTTTGACTCTCTGGTTAGTGCACTGGCTTTGACTCTCTGGTTAGTGCACTGGCTTTGACTCTCTGGTTAGTGCGCTGGCTTTGACTCTCTGGTTAGTGCGCTGGCTTTGACTCTCTGGTTAGTGCGCTGGCTTTGACTCTCTGGTTAGTGCGCTGGCTTTGACTCTCTGGTTAGTGCGCTGGCTTTGACTCTCTGGTTAGTGCGCTGGCTTTGACTCTCTCGTTAGTGCGCTGGGTTTGACTCTCTGGTTAGTGCGCTGGCTTTGACTCTCTGGTTAGTGCGCTGGCTTTGACTCTCTGGTTAGTGCGCTGGCTTTGACTCTCTGGTTAGTGCGCTGGCTTTGACTCTCTGGTTAGTGCGCTGGCTTTGACTCTCTGGTTAGTGCGCTGGCTTTGACTCTCTGGTTAGTGCGCTGGCTTTGACTCTGGTTAGTGCGCTGGCTTTGACTCTCTCTGGGTAGTGCATTGGCTTTGCCTCTCTCTCTCTCTCTCTCCCTGGTTACTGCATTGTCTTTGACTCTCGCTGTCACTCTGGTTTGTGCACTGTCTTTCACCCTCTCTGGATTGTGCACTGGCTTTGACTTTCTGGATAGTGCACTGGTTTTGACTTTCTGGTTAGTGCACTGGCTTTGACTCTCTGGTTGGTGCACTGGCTTTGGCTCTCTGGTAAGTGCACTGGCTTTGACGATTTGGTTAGTGCACTGTCTTTCACTCTCTCTGGATTATGCATTGGCTTTGACTTTCTGGTTCGTGCACTGGCTTTGACTCTCTGGTTAGTGCCCAGGCTTTGACTCTCTGGTTAGTGCCCAGGCTTTGACTCTCTGGTTAGTGCCCAGGCTTTGACTCTCTGGTTAGTGCCCAGGCTTTGACTCTCTGGTTAGTGCACTGTCTTTGACTCTCTGGTTAGTGCACTGGCTTCGACTCTCTGGTTAGTGCACTGGCTTCGACTCTCTGGTTAGTGCACTGGCTTTGACTCTTTGGTTAGTGCACTGGCTTTGACTCTCTGATTAGTGCCCTGGAATTGACACTCTGGTTAGTGCACTGGCGTTGACACTCTGAATAGTACACTGGCTTTGACTTTTTCTCACTTTCTCTGTCTCTCTGGTTAGTGCAATGGATTTGACACTCTGGTTAGTGCACTGGCTTTGACTCACTGCTTAGTGCATTGAATTTGACTCTCTGCTTAGTGCACAGGCTTTGAATCTCTGGGCAGTGCCGTGGCTTTGACTCTCTGGTTAGTGCCGTGGCATTGACACTCTGTTTAGTGCCCTGGCTTTGACTCTCTGTTTAGTGCCCTGGCTTTGACTCTCTGTTTAGTGCCCTGGCTTTGACTCTCTGTTTAGTGCCCTGGCTTTGACTCTCTGGTTAGTGCACAGGCTTTGAATCTCTGGTTAGTTCACTGGCTTTTACTCTGGTTAGTGCACAGGCTTTGACACTCTGGTTAGTGCCATTGCTTTCACTCTTTGGTTCGTGCACTGGCTTTGACTCTCTAGTTAGTGCCGTGGCATTGACACTCTGTTTAGTGCCCTGGCTTTGACTCTCTGGTTAGTGCCCTGGCTTTGATTCTCTGGTTAGTGCTCTGGCTTTGACTCTCTGTGTAGTGCTCTGACTTTGACTCTCTGGGTAGTGCACTGGCTTTGACTCTCTGGTTAGTGCACTGGGTTTGACTCTCTGGTTAGTGCACTGGCTTTGACTCTCTGGTTAGTGCACTGGCTTTGACTCTCTGGTTAGTGCACTGGTTTTGACTCTCTGGTTAGTGCACTGGCTTTGACTCTCTGGTTAGTGCACTGGCTTTGACTCTCTGGTTAGTGCACTGGCTTTGACTCTCTGGTTAGTGCACTGGCTTTGACTCTCTGGTTAGTGCACTGGCTTTGACTCTCTGGTTAGTGCACTGGCTTTGACTCTCTGGTTAGTGCACTGGCTTTGACTCTCTGGTTAGTGCACTGGCTTTGACTCTCTGGTTAGTGCACTGGCTTTGACTCTCTGGTTAGTGCACTGGCTTTGACTCTCTGGTTAGTGCACTGGCTTTGACTCTCTGGTTAGTGCGCTGGCTTTGACTCTCTGGTTAGTGCGCTGGGTTTGACTCTCTGGTTAGTGCGCTGGCTTTGACTCTCTGGTTAGTGCGCTGGCTTTGACTCTCTGGTTAGTGCGCTGGCTTTGACTCTCTGGTTAGTGCGCTGGCTTTGACTCTCTGGTTAGTGCGCTGGCTTTGACTCTCTGGTTAGTGCGCTGGCTTTGACTCTCTGGTTAGTGCGCTGGCTTTGACTCTCTGGTTAGTGCGCTGGCTTTGACTCTCTGGTTAGTGCGCTGGCTTTGACTCTCTGGTTAGTGCGCTGGCTTTGAGTCTTGTTAGTGCGCTGGCTTTGACTCTCTCTGGGTAGTGCATTGGCTTTGCCTCTCTCTCTCTCTCTCTCTCCCTGGTTACTGCTTTGTCTTTGACTCTCGCTGTCACTCTGGTTTGTGCACTGTCTTTCACTCTCTCTGGATTGTGCACTGGCTTTGACTTTCTGGTTAGTGCACTGGCTTTGACTCTCTGGTTGGTGCACTGGCTTTGGCTCTCTGGTAAGTGCACTGGCTTTGACGATTTGGTTAGTGCACTGTCTTTCACTCTCTCTGGATTATGCATTGGCTTTGACTTTCTGGTTCGTGCACTGGCTTTGACTCTCTGGTTAGTGCCCAGGCTTTGACTCTCTGGTTAGTGCCCAGGCTTTGACTCTCTGGTTAGTGCCCAGGCTTTGACTCTCTGGTTAGTGCCCAGGCTTTGACTCTCTGGTTAGTGCCCAGGCTTTGACTCTCTGGTTAGTGCACTGGCTTCGACTCTCTGGTTAGTGCACTGGCTTCGACTCTCTGGTTAGTGCACTGGCTTTGACTCTTTGGTTAGTGCACTGGCTTTGACTCTCTGATTAGTGCCCTGGAATTGACACTCTGGTTAGTGCACTGGCGTTGACACTCTGAATAGTACACTGGCTTTGACTTTTTCTCACTTTCTCTGTCTCTCTGGTTAGTGCAATGGATTTGACACTCTGGTTAGTGCACTGGCTTTGACTCACTGCTTAGTGCATTGAATTTGACTCTCTGCTTAGTGCACAGGCTTTGAATCTCTGGGCAGTGCCGTGGCTTTGACTCTCTGGTTAGTGCCGTGGCATTGACACTCTGTTTAGTGCCCTGGCTTTGACTCTCTGTTTAGTGCCCTGGCTTTGACTCTCTGTTTAGTGCCCTGGCTTTGACTCTCTGGTTAGTGCACAGGCTTTGAATCTCTGGTCAGTTCACTGGCTTTTACTCTGGTTAGTGCACAGGCTTTGACTCTCTGGTTAGTGCCATTGCTTTCACTCTTTGGTTCGTGCACTGGCTTTGACTCTCTAGTTAGTGCCGTGGCATTGACACTCTGTTTAGTGCCCTGGCTTTGACTCTCTGGTTAGTGCCCTGGCTTTGATTCTCTGGTTAGTGCTCTGGCTTTGACTCTCTGTGTAGTGCTCTGACTTTGACTCTCTGGGTAGTGCACTGGCTTTGACTCTCTGGTTAGTGCACTGGGTTTGAATCTCTGGTTAGTGCACTGGCTTTGACTCTCTGGTTAGTGCACTGGCTTTGACTCTCTGGTTAGTGCACTGGCTTTGACTCTCTGGTTAGTGCACTGGCTTTGACTCTCTGGTTACTGCAATGGCTTTGACACTCTGCTAAGTGCACTGACTTTGACTTTCTCTCACTTTCTCTGTCTCTCTGGTTAGTGCAATGGATTCGACACTCTGGTTTGTGCACTGGCTTTGACTCTCTGGTTAGTCCACTGGCTTTGACTCTCTGGTTAGTGCACTGGCTTTGAATCTCTGGTCAGTGCCATGGCTTTGACTCTCTGGTTAGTCCCGTGGCATTGACACTCTGGTTAGTGCCCTGGCTTTGACACTCTGGTTAGTGCCCTGGCTTTGACACTCTGGTTAGTGCCCTGGCTTTGACACTCTGGTTAGTGCCGTGGCTTTGATTACCTGGTTAGTGCAATGGTTTTGACTCTCTGGTTAGTGCACAGACTTTGACTCTCTGCTTAGTGCACTGACTTTGACTCTCTGGGTAGTGCTTTGGCTTTGACTCTCTCTCTCTCTCTCTCTCTCTCTCTCTCTCCTTGGTTACTGCATTGTCTTTTGAATCTTGCTGTCTCTCTGGTTAGTGCACTGTCTTTCACTCTCCCTGGATTGTGCACTGGCTTTGACTTTCTGGTTAGTGCCGTGGCATTGACACTCTGTTTAGTGCTCTGGCTTTGACTCTCTGGTTAGTGCCCTGGCTTTGATTACGTGGTTAGTGCCATGGCTTTGACTCTCTGGTTAGTGCACTTGCTTTGACTCTCTGCTTAGTGCAATGGTTTTGACTCTCTGCTTAGTGCACTGGTTTGACTCTCTGCTTAGTGCACTGACTTTGACTCTCTGGGTAGTGCACTGGCTTTGACTCTCTGCTTAGTGCACTGGCTTTCAATCTCTGGTTAGTGCACTGGCTTTCAATCTCTGGTTAGTGCACTGGCTTCGACTCTCTGGTTAGTGCACTGGCTTCGACTATCTGGTTAGTGCACTGGCTTCGACTCTCTGGTTAGTGCACTGGCTTTGACTCTCTGGTTAGTGCACTGGCTTTGACTCTCTGGTTAGTGCACTGGCTTTGACTCTCTGGTTATTGCACTGGCTTTGACTCTGGTTAGTGCAATAGCTTTCACTCTCTCTGGGTAGTGCATTGGCTTTGCCTCTCTCTCTCTCTCTCTCTCTCTCTCTCTCTCTCTCTCTCTCTTTCCCTGGTTACTGCATTGTCTTTGACTCTCGCTGTCTCTCTGGTTAGTGCACTGGCTGTGACTCTCTGGTTAGTGCCCTGGCTTTGATTACCTGGTTAGTGCCATGGCTTTGACTCTCTGCTTAGTGCACTTGCTTTGACTCTCTGCTTAGTGCAATGGTTTTGACTCTCTGCTTAGTGCACTGGTTTGACTCTCTGGTTAGTGCACACTTTGACTCTCTTCTTAGTGCACTGACTTTGACTCTCTGGTAGTGCACTGGCTTTGACTCTTTGCTTAGTGCACTGGCTTTCAGTCTCTGGTTAGTGCTCTGGCTTTGACACTCTGAATAGTACACTGGCTTCGGCTTTCTCTCACTTTCTCTGTCTCTCTGGTTAGTGCAATGGATTTGACACTCTGGTTAGTGCTCTGTCTTTGAGTATCTGGTTCGTGCCCGGGCTTTGAAACTCTGGTTTTTGCCCTCGCTTTGACTCTCTGGTTAGTGCACTGGCTTTGACTCTCTGGTTAGTGCACTGGAATTGACACTCTGGTTAGTGCACTGGCTTTAACTCTCTGCTTAGTGCACTGGCTTTGACTCTCTGGTTAGTGCACTGGCTTTGACTCTCTGGTTAGTGCACTGGCTTTGACTGGTTAGTGCACTGGCTTTGACTCTATGGTTAGTGCCCTGGCTTTGACTCTATGGTTAGTGCACTGGCTTTGACCCTATGGTTAGTGCACTGGCTTTGACTCTATGGTTAGTGCACTGGCTTTGACTCTCTGGTTAGTGCACTGGCTTTGACTCTCTGGTTAGTGCACTGGCTGTGACTCTCTGGTTAGTGCACTGGCTGTGACTCTCTGGTTAGTGCACTGGCTGTGACTCTCTGGTTAGTGCACTGGCTGTGACTCTCTGGTTAGTGCACTGGCTTTGACTCTTTGGTCAGTGCCCTGGCTTTGACTCTCTGGTGAGTGCACTGGCTTTGACTCTCTGGTTAGTGCACTGGCTTTGACTCTCTGGTTAGTGCACTGGCTTTGACTCTCTGGTTAGTGCACTGGCTTTGACTCTCTGGTTAGTGCACTGGCTTTGACTCTCTGGTTAGTGCACTGGCTTTGACTCTCTGGTTAGTGCACTGGCTTTGACTCTCTGGTTAGTGCACTGGCTTTGACTCTCTGGTTAGTGCACTGGCTTTGACTCTCTGGTTAGTGCACTGGCTTTGACTCTCTGGTTAGTGCACTGGCTTTGACTCTCTGGTTAGTGCACTGGCTTTGACTCTCTGGTTAGTGCACTGGCTTTGACTCTCTGGTTAGTGCACTGGCTTTGACTCTCTGGTTAGTGCACTGGATTTGACTCTCTGGTTAGTGCACTGGCTTTGACCCTGGTTAGTGCGCTAGCTTTGACTATCTCTGGGTAGTGCATTGGCTTTCCTCTCTCTCTCTCTCTCTCTCTCCCCCTGGTTACTGCATTGTCTTTGACTCTCGCTGTCACTCCGGTTTGTGCACTGTCTTTCACTCTCTCTGGATTGTGCACTGGGTTTGACTTTCTGGTTAGTGCACTAGCTTTGACACTCTGAATAGTACACTGGCTTTGACTCTCTGGTTAGTGCACTGGCTTTGACTCTCTGGTTAGTGCCCAGGCTTTGACTCTCTGGTTTGTGCACTGGCTTTGACTCTCTGGTTAGTGCACTGGCGTTGACTCTCTGGTTAGTGCACTGGCTTTGACTCTCTGGTTAGTGCACTGGCTTTGACTCTCTGGTTAGTGCACTGGCTTTGATTACCTGGTTAGTGCAATGGTTTTGACTATCTGGTTAGTGCACTGGTTTTGACTCTTACTGCACTGGCTTTGACTCTCTGCTTCGTGCACTGACTTTGTCTCTCTGGTTAGTGCACTGACTTTGACTCTCTGCTTAGTGCACTGACTTTGACTCTCTGGTTAGTGCACTGGCTTTGACTCTCCGGTTAGTGCCGTGGCATTGACACTCTGTTTAGTGCCCTGGCTTTGACTCTTTGGTTAGTGCCCTGGCTTTGGTTACCTGGTTAGTGAACTGGCTTTGACTCTCTGGATAGTGCGCTTGCTTTGACACTCTGCTTAGTGCAATGGTTTTGACTCTCTGCTTAGTGCACTGGTTTTGACTCTTACTGCACTGGCTTTGACTCTCTGCTTAGCGCACTGACTTTGACTCTCTGGTTAGTGCACTGGCTTTGACTCTGGTTAGTGCACTGGCTTTGACTCTGGTTAGTGCACTGGCTTTGACTCTGGTTAGTGCACTGGCTTTGACTCTCTGGTTAGTGCACTGGCTTTGACTCTCTGGTTAGTGCACTGGCTTTGACTCTCTGGTTAGTGCACTGGCTTTGACTCTCTGGTTAGTGCACTGGCTTTGACTCTCTGGTTAGTGCACTGGCTTTGACTCTCTGGTTAGTGCACTGGCTTTGACTCTCTGGTTAGTGCACTGGCTTTGACTCTCTGGTTAGTGCACTGGCTTTGACTCTGGTTAGTGCAATAGCTTTGACTCTCTCTGGGTAGTGCATTGGCTTTGACTCTCTCTCTCTCCCTGGTTACTGCATTGTCTTTGACTCTCGCTGTCTCTCTGGGTAGTGCACTGTCTTTCACTCTCTGATTTGTGCACTGGAATTGACACTCTGGTTAGAGCACTGTCTTTGACTCTCTGATTAGTGCACTGGAAATGACACTCTGGTTAGTGCACTAGCTTTGACACTCTGAATAGTACACTGGCTATGACTTTCTCTCACTTTCTCTGTCTCTCTGGGTAGTGCAATGGATTTGACACTCTGGTTAGTGCACTAGCTTTGACACTCTGAATAGTACACTGGCTTTGACTTTCTCTCACTTTCTCTGTCTCTCTGGTTAGTGCAATGGCTTTGACTCTCTGGTTAGTGCACTGGCTTTGACTCTGGTTAGTGCGCTAGCTTTGACTCTCTCTGGGTAGTGCATTGGCTTTGCCTCTCTCTCTCTCTCTCCCTGGTTACTGCATTGTCTTTGACTCTCGCTGTCTTTCTGGTTAGTGCACTGTCTTTCACTCTCTCTGGATTGTGCACTGGTTTTGACTTTCAGGTTAGTGCACTGGCTTTGTCTCTCTTGTTGGTGCACTGGCTTTGGTTCTCTGGTAAGTGCACTGACGCTTTGTTAGTGCACTGTCTTTCACTCTCTCTGGATTGTGCATTGGCTTTGACTTTCTGGTTCGTGCACTGGCTTTGACTCTCTGGTTGGTTCACTGGCTTTGACTCTCTGGTTAGTGCCCAGGCTTTGACGCTCTGGTTAGTGCACTGGCTTTGACTCTCTGGTTAGTGCAATGGTTTTGACTCTCTGGTTAGTGCGCTGGCTTTGATTCTCTGGTTAGTGCACTGGCTTTGACTATCTGGTTAGTGCTCTGGCTTTGACTATCTGGTTAGTGCCCTGGCTTTGACTCTCTGGTTAGTGCCCTGGCTTTGACTCTCTGGTTAGTGCCCTGGCTTTGACTCTCTGGTTAGTGCCCTGGCTTTGACTCTCTGGTAAGTGCTCTGGCTTTGACTCTCTGGTTAGTGCACTGGCTTTGACTCTCTGGTTAGTGCACTGGCTTTGACACTCTGGTTAGTGCACTGGCTTTGACTCTCTGGTTAGTGCACTGGCTTTGACTCTCTGGTTAATGCACTGGCTTTGACTCTCTGGTTAGTGCACTGGCTTTGACACTCTGGTTAGTGCACTGGCTTTGACTCTCTCTCTCTCTCTCTCTCTCTCTCTCTCTCTCTCTCTCTCTCTCTCTCTCTCTCTCTCTCTCCCTGGTTACTGCATTGTCTTTGAATGTTGCTGTCTCTCTGGTTAGTGCACTGTCTTTCACTCTCCCTGGATTGTGCACTGGCTTTGACTTTCTGGTTAGTGCCGTGGCATTGACACTCTGTTTAGTGCTCTGGCTTTGATTACCTGGTTAGTGCCATGGCTTTGAATCTCTGGTTAGTGCACTTGCTTTAACTCTCTGCTTAGTGCAGTGGTTTTGACTCTCTGGGTAGTGCACTGGCTTTGACTCTCTGGGTAGTGCACTGGCTTTCAATCTCTGGATAGTGCACTGGCTTTGATGCTCTGGTTAGTGCACTGGCTTTGACTCTCTGATTAGTGCACTGGCTTTGTTTCTCTGGTTAGTGCACTGGCTTTGACTCTCTGGTTAGTGCACTGGCTTTGACTCTCTGGTTAGTGCACTGGCTTTGACTCTTTGGTTAGTGCACAAGCTTTGACTCTCTGGTTAGTGCGCTGGCTTTGACTCTCTGGTTAGTGCACTGGAATTGACACCCTGGTTAGTGCTCTGGCTTTGGCACTCTGAATAGTACACTGGCTTTGACTTTCCCTCACTTTCTCTGTCTCTCTGGTTAGTGCAATGGATTTGACACTCTGGTTAGTGCACTGGCTTTGACTCTCTGGTTTTTGCCCTCGCTTTGACTGTCTGGTTAGTGGAATGGCTTTGACTCTCTGGTTAGTGCACTGGAATTGACACTCTGGTTAGTGCACTGGCTTTAACTCTCTGCTTAGTGCATTGACTTCGACTCTCTGGTTAGTGCACAGGCTTTGACTCTCTGGTTAGTCCACTGGCTTTGACTCTCCGGTTAGTGCACTGGCTTTGACTCTCTGGTTAGTGCACTGGCTTTGACTCTCTGGTTAGTGCACTGGCTTTGACTCTCTGGTTAGTGCACTGGCTTTGACTCTTTGGTCAGTGCACTGGCTTTGACTCTCTGGTTAGGGCACTGGCTTTGACTCTCTGGTTAGGGCACTGGCTTTGACTCTCTGGTTAGTGCACTGGCTTTGATTCCCTGGTTAGTGCACTGGCTTTGACTCTCTGGTTAGTGCACTGGTTTTGACTCTCTGGTTAGTGCACTGGCTTTGACTCTCTGGTTAGTGCACTGGCTGTGACTCTCTGGTTAGTGCACTGGCTGTGAATCTCTGGTTAGGGCACTGGCTTTGACTCTCTGGTTGGGGCACTGGCTTTGACTCTCTGGTTAGGGCACTGGCTTTGACTCTCTGGTTAGTGCACTGGCTGTGACTCTCTGGTTAGTGCACTGGCTGTGACTCTCTGGTTAGTGCACTGGCTGTGACTCTCTGGTTAGTGTACTGGCTTTGACTCTTTGGTCATTGCACTGGCTTTGACTCTCTGGTCAGTGCACTGGCTTTGACTCTCTGGTCAGTGCACTGGCTTTGACTCTCTGGTTAGTGCACTGGCTTTGACTCTCTGGTTAGTGCATTGGCTTTGACTCTCTGGTTAGTGCACTGGCTTTGACTCTCTTGTTAGTGCACTGGCTTTGACTCTCTGGTTAGTGCACTGGCTTTGACTCTCTGGTTAGTGCACTGGCTTTGACTCTCTGGTTAGTGCACTGGCTTTGACTCTCTGGTTAGTGCACTGGCTTTGACTCTCTGGTTAGTGCACTGGCTTTGACTCTCTGGTTAGTGCACTGGCTTTGACTCTCTGGTTAGTGCACTGGCTTTGACTCTCTGGTTAGTGCACTGGCTTTGACTCTCTGGTTAGTGCATTGGCTTTGACTCTCTGGTTAGTGCATTGGCTTTGACTCTCTGGTTAGTGCATTGGCTTTGACTCTCTGGTTAGTGCACTGGCTTTGACTCTCTGGTTAGTGCACTGGCTTTGACTCTCTGGTTAGTGCCGTGGCATTGATACTCTGTTTAGTGCCCTGGCTTTGACTCTTTGGTTAGTGCCCTGGCTTTGGTTACCTGGTTATTGCCCTGGCTTTGACTCTCTGGTTAGTGCGCTTGCTTTGACACTCTGCTTAATGCACTGGTTTTGACTCTTAATGCACTGGCTTTGACTCTCTGCTTAGTGCACTGACTTTGACTCTCTGCTTAGTGCACTGGCTCTGACTCTCTGGTTAGTGCACTGGATTTGACTCTCTGGTTAGTGCACTGGCTTTGACTCTGGTTAGTGCAATAGCTTTGACTCTCTCTGGGTAGTGCATTGGCTTTGACTCTCTGGTTAGTGCACTGGCTTTGATTCTGGTTAGTGCACTGGCTCTGACTCTCTGGTTAGTGCACTGGCTCTGACTCTCTGGTTAGTGCACTGGCTCTGACTCTCTGGTTAGTGCACAGGCTTTGACTCTTTGGTTAGTGCACTGGCTTTGACTCTCTGGTTATTGCACTGGCTTTGACTCTCTGGTTAGTGCACTGGCTTTGACTCTCTGGTTAGTGCACTGGCTTTGACTCTCTGGTCAGTGCACTGGCTTTGACTCTCTGGTCAGTGCACTGGCTTTGACACTCTTTCACTTTCTCTGTCTCTCTGGTTAGTGCACTGGCTTTGACTATCTGGTTAGTGCTCTGGCTTTTACACTCTGCTTAGTGCCCTGACTTTGACACTCTGCTTAGTGCCCTGACTTTGACACTCTGCTTTGTGCCCTGGCTTTGACACTCTGCTTAGTGCCCTGCCTTTGACTCTCTGGTTAGTGCACTGGCTTTGACTCTCTGGTTAGTGCACTGGCTTTGACTCTCTGGTTAGTGCACTGGCTTTGACTCTGATTAGTGCGCTAGCTTTGACTCTCTCTAGGTAGTGCATTGGCTTTGCCTCTCTCTCTCTCTCTCTCTCTCTCTCTCTCTCTCTCTCTCTCTCTCTCTCTCTCACCCTCGTTACTGCATTGTCTTTGACTCTCGCTGTCTCTCTGGTTAGTGCACTGTCTTTCACTCTCTCTGGATTGTGCACTGGCTTTGACTTTCTGGTTAGTGCACTGGCTTCGACTCTCTGGTTAGTGCACTGGCTTTGGCTCTCTGGATAGTGCCCTGGCTTTTACTCTCTGGTTAGTGCACTGGCTGTGACTCTCTGGTTAGTGCACTGGCTGTAACTCTATGGTTAGTGCACTGGTTTTGACTCTCTGGTTAGTGCACTGGCTTTGACTCTCTGGTTAGTGCACTGGCTTTGACTCTCTGGTTAGTGTACTGGCTTTGCCTCTCTGGTTAGTGCACTGGCTTTGACTCTCTGGTTAGTGCACTGGCTTTGACTCTCTGGTTAGTGCCGTGGCATTGACACTCTGTTTAGTGCCCTGGCTTTGACTCTTTGGTTAGTGCCCTGGCTTTGACTCTCTGGTTAGTGCACTGGCTGTGACTCTCTGGTTAGTGCACTGGCTGTGACTCTCTGGTTGGTGCACTGGCTGTGACTCTCTGGTTAGTGCACTGGTTTTGACTCTCTGGTTAGTGCACTGGCTTTGACTCACTGGTTAGTGCACTGGCTTTGACTCTTTGGTCAGTGCACTGGCTTTGACTCTCTGGTTAGTGCCCTGGCTTTGACTATCTGGTTTGTGCACTGGCTTCGATTCTCTGGTTAGTGCACTGGCTTCGACTCTCAGGTTGGTGCACTGGCTTTGACTCTCTGGTTAGTGCCCTGGCTTTGGTTACCTGGTTAGTGCCCTGGCTTTGACTCTCTGGTTAGTGCGCTTGCTTTGACACTCTGCTTAGTGCAATGGTTTTGACTCTCAGCTTAGTGCACTGGTTTTGACTCTCTGGTTGGGGCACTGGCTTTGACTCTCTGGTTAGGGCACTGGCTTTGACTCTCTGGTTAGTGCACTGGCTGTGACTCTCTGGTTAGTGCACTGGCTGTGACTCTCTGGTTAGTGTACTGGCTTTGACTCTTTGGTCATTGCACTGGCTTTGACTCTCTTTTCAGTGCACTGGCTTTGACTCTCTGGTCAGTGCACTGGCTTTGACTCTCTGGTTAGTGCACTGGCTTTGACTCTCTGGTTAGTGCACTGGCTTTGACTCTCTGGTTAGTGCACTGGCTTTGACTCTCTTGTTAGTGCACTGGCTTTGACTCTCTGGTTAGTGCACTGGCTTTGACTCTCTGGTTAGTGCACTGGCTTTGACTCTCTGGTTAGTGCACTGGCTTTGACTCTCTGGTTAGTGCACTGGCTTTGACTCTCTGGTTAGTGCACTGGCTTTGACTCTCTGGTTAGTGCACTGGCTTTGACTCTCTGGTTAGTGCACTGGCTTTGACTCTCTGGTTAGTGCATTGGCTTTGACTCTCTGGTTAGTGCATTGGCTTTGACTCTCTGGTTAGTGCTTTGGCTTTGACTCTCTGGTTAGTGCACTGGCTTTGACTCTCTGGTTAGTGCACTGGCTTTGACTCTCTGGTTAGTGCCGTGGCATTGATACTCTGTTTAGTGCCCTGGCTTTGACTCTTTGGTTAGTGCCCTGGCTTTGGTTACCTGGTTATTGCCCTGGCTTTGACTCTCTGGTTAGTGCGCTTGCTTTGACACTCTGCTTAATGCAATGGTTTTGACTCTCTGCTTAGTGCACTGGTTTTGACTCTTAATGCACTGGCTTTGACTCTCTGCTTAGTGCACTGACTTTGACTCTCTGCTTAGTGCACTGGCTCTGACTCTCTGGTTAGTGCACTGGATTTGACTCTCTGGTTAGTGCACTGGCTTTGACTCTGGTTAGTGCAATAGCTTTGACTCTCTCTGGGTAGTGCATTGGCTTTGACTCTCTGGTTAGTGCACTGGCTTTGATTCTGGTTAGTGCACTGGCTCTGACTCTCTGGTTAGTGCACTGGCTCTGACTCTCTGGTTAGTGCACTGGCTCTGACTCTCTGGTTAGTGCACTGGCTTTGACTCTTTGGTTAGTGCACTGGCTTTGACTCTCTGGTTATTGCACTGGCTTTGACTCTCTGGTTAGTGCACTGGCTTTGACTCTCTGGTTAGTGCACTGGCTTTGACTCTCTGGTTAGTGCACTGGCTTTGACTCTCTGGTCAGTGCACTGGCTTTGACACTCTTTCACTTTCTCTGTCTCTCTGGTTAGTGCACTGGCTTTGACTATCTGGTTAGTGCTCTGGCTTTTACACTCTGCTTAGTGCCCTGACTTTGACACTCTGCTTAGTGCCCTGACTTTGACACTCTGCTTAGTGCCCTGGCTTTGACACTCTGCTTAGTGCCCTGCCTTTGACTCTCTGGTTAGTGCACTGGCTTTGACTCTCTGGTTAGTGCACTGGCTTTGACTCTCTGGTTAGTGCACTGGCTTTGACTCTCTGGTTAGTGCACTGGCTTTGACTCTGATTAGTGCGCTAGCTTTGACTCTCTCTAGGTAGTGCATTGGCTTTGCCTCTCTCTCTCTCTCTCTCTCTCTCTCTCTCTCTCACCCTCGTTACTGCATTGTCTTTGACGCTCGCTGTCTCTCTGGTTAGTGCACTGTCTTTCACTCTCTCTGGATTGTGCACTGGCTTTGACTTTCTGGTTAGTGCACTGGCTTCGACTCTCTGGTTAGTGCACTGGCTTTGGCTCTCTGGATAGTGCCCTGGCTTTTACTCTCTGGTTAGTGCACTGGCTGTGACTCTCTGTTTAATGCACTGGCTGTAACTCTATGGTTAGTGCACTGGTTTTGACTCTCTGGTTAGTGCACTGGCTTTGACTCTCTGGTCAGTGCACTGGCTTTGACTCTCCGGTTAGTGCACTGGCTTTGACTCTCTGGTTAGTGCACTGCCTTTGACTCTCTGGTTAGTGTACTGGCTTTGACTCTCTGGTTAGTGCACTGGCTTTGACTCTCTGGTTAGTGCACTGGCTTTGACTCTCTGGTTAGTGCCGTGGCATTGACACTCTGTTTAGTGCCCTGGCTTTGACTCTTTGGTTAGTGCCCTGGCTTTGACTCTCTGGTTAGTGCACTGGCTGTGACTCTCTGGTTAGTGCACTGGCTGTGACTCTCTGGTTGGTGCACTGGCTGTGACTCTCTGGTTAGTGCACTGGTTTTGACTCTCTGGTTAGTGCACTGGCTTTGACTCACTGGTTAGTGCACTGGCTTTGACTCTTTGGTCAGTGCACTGGCTTTGACTCTTTGGTTAGTGCCCTGGCTTTGACTATCTGGTTTGTGCACTGGCTTCGATTCTCTGGTTAGTGCACTGGCTTCGACTCTCAGGTTGGTGCACTGGCTTTGACTCTCTGGTTAGTGCCCTGGCTTTGGTTACCTGGTTAGTGCCCTGGCTTTGACTCTCTGGTTAGTGCGCTTGCTTTGACACTCTGCTTAGTGCAATGGTTTTGACTCTCAGCTTAGTGCACTGGTTTTGACTCTTACTGCACTGGCTTTGACTCTCTGCTTAGTGCACTGACTTTGACTCTCTGGTTAGTGCACTGGCTTTGTCTCTCTGGTTAGTGCACTGGCTTTGACTCTGGTTAGTGCAATAGCTTTGACTCTCTCTGGGTAGTGCATTGGCTTTGACTCTCTCTCTCTCCCTGGTTACTGCATTGTCTTTGACTCTCGCTGTCTCTCTGGGTAGTGCACTGTCTTTCACTCTCTGATTAGTGCACTGGAATTGACACTCTGGTTAGAGCACTGTCTTTGACTCTCTGATTAGTGCACTGGAAATGACACTCTGGTTAGTGCACTAGCTTTGACACTCTGAATAGTACACTGGCTTTGACTTTCTCTCACTTTCTCTGTCTCTCTCGTTAGTGGAATGGATTTGACTCTCTGGTTAGTGCACTGCCTTTGACTCTCTGGTTAGTGCACTGGCTTTGACACTCTGTTTAGTGCCCTGGCTTTGACTCTCGGGTTAGTGCACAGGCTTTGAATCTCTGGTTAGTTCACTGGCTTTTGCTCTGGTTAGTGCACAGGCTTTGACTCTCTGGTTAGTGCCTTTGCTTTGACTCTTTTGTTAGTGCCTTTGCTTTGACTCTCTGGTTAGTGCCCGCACTTTGACTCTCTGGTTAGTGCACTGGCTTTGACTCTCTGGTTAGTGCACTGGCTTTGACTCTCTGGTTAGTGCACTGGCTTTGACTCTCTGGTTAGTGCACTGGCTTTGACTCTCTGGTTAGTGCACTGGCTTTGACTCTCTGGTTAGTGCACTGGCTTTGACTCTCTGGTTAGTGCACTGGCTTTGACACTCTTTCACTTTCTCTGTCTCTCTGGTTAGTGCACTGGCTTTGACTATCTGGTTAGTGCTCTGGCTATGACACTCTGCTTAGTGCCCTGGCTTTGACACTCTGCTTAGTGCCCTGGCTTTGACTCTCTGGTTAGTGCACTGGCTTTGACTCTCTGGTTAGTGCACTGGCTTTGACTCTCTGGTTAGTGCCCTGGCTTTGACTCTCTGGTTAGTGCACTGGCTTTGACTCTCTGGTTAGTGCACTGGCTTTGACTCTCTGGTTAGTGCACTGGTTTTGACTCTCTGGTTAGTGCACTTGGCTTTGACACTCTGAATAGTACAGTGGCTTTGACTTTCTGTCACTTTCTCTGTCTCTCTGGTTAGTGCAATGGATTTGACACTCTGGTTAGTGCTCTGTCTTTGACTATCTGGTTCGTGCCCGGGATTTGACTCTCTGGTTTTTGCCCTCGCTTTGACTCTCTGGTTAGTGCACTGGCTTTTACTCTCTGGTTAGTGCACTGGAATTGACACTCTGGTTAGTGCACTGGCTTTGGCACTCTGAATAGTACACTGGCTTTGACTTTCTCTCAATTTGTCTCTGGTTAGTGCAATGGATTTGACACTCTCGTTAGTGCACTGGCTTTGACTCTCTGCTTCGTGCATTGACTTCGATTCTCTGGTTAGTGCACAGGCTTTGACTCTCTGGTTAGTCCACTGGCTTTGACTCTCTGGTTAGTGCACTGGCTTTGACTCTCTGGTTAGTGCACTGGCTTTGACTCTCTGGTTAGTGCACTGGCTTTGACTCTCTGGTCAGTGCACTGGCTTTGACACTCTTTCACTTTCTCTGTCTCTCTGGTTAGTGCACTGGCTTTGACTATCTGGTTAGTGCTCTGGCTTTGACACTCTGCTTAGTGCCCTGGCTTTGACACTCTGCTTAGTGCCCTGGATTTGACACTCTGCTTAGTGCCCTGGCTTTGACTCTCTGGTTAGTGCACTGGCTTTGACTCTCTGGTTAGTGCACTGGCTTTGACTCTCTGGTTAGTGCACTGGCTTTGACTCTCTGGTTAGTGCACTGGCTTTGACTCTCTGGTTAGTGCACTGGCTTTGACTCTCTGGTCAGTGCACTGGCTTTGACTCTCTGGTCAGTGCACTGGCTTTGACACTCTTTCACTTTCTCTGTCTCTCTGGTTAGTGCACTGGCTTTGACTATCTGGTTAGTGCTCTGGCTTTGACACTCTGCTTAGTGCCCTGGCTTTGACACTCTGCTTAGTGCCCTGGATTTGACACTCTGCTTAGTGCCCTGGCTTTGACTCTCTGGTTAGTGCGCTGGCTTTGACTCTCTGGTTAGTGCAGTGGCTTTGACTCTCTGGTTAGTGCACTGGCTTTGACTCTCTGGTTAGTGCACTGGCTTTGACTCTCTGGATAGTGCACTGGCTTTGACTCTCTGGTTAGTGCACTGGCTTTGACTCTCTGGTTAGTGCACTGGCTTTGACTCTCTGGTTAGTGCCGTGGCATTGACACTCTGTTTAGTGCCCTGGCTTTGACTCTTTGGTTAGTGCCCTGGCTTTGGTTACCTGGTTAGTGAACTGGCGTTGACTCTCTGGTTAGTGCGCTTGCTTTGACACTCTGCTTAGTGCAATGGTTTTGACTCTCTGCTTAGTGCACTGGTTTTGACTCTTACTGCACTGGCTTTGACTCTCTGCTTAGTGCACTGACTTTGACTCTCTGGTTAGTGCACTGGCTTTGACTCTGGTTAGTGCACTGGCTTTGACTCTGGTTAGTGCACTGGCTCTGACTCTCTGGTTAGTGCACTGGCTTTGACTCTCTGGTTAGTGCACTGGCTTTGACTCTCTGGTTAGTGCACTGGCTTTGACTCTCTGGTTAGTGCACTGGCTTTGACTCTGGTTAGTGCAATAGCTTTGACTCTCTCTGGGTAGTGCATTGGCTTTGACTCTCTCTCTCTCCCTGGTTACTGCATTGTCTTTGACTCTCGCTGTCTCTCTGGGTAGTGCACTGTCTTTCACTCTCTGATTTGTGCACTGGAATTGACACTCTGGTTAGAGCACTGTCTTTGACTGTCTGATTAGTGCACTGGAAATGACACTCTGGTTAGTGCACTAGCTTTGACACTCTGCTTAGTGCCCTGGCTTTGACTCTCTGGTTAGTGCACTGGCTTTGACTCTCTGGTTAGTGCACTGGCTTTGACTCTCTGGTTAGTGCACTGGCTTTGACTCTCTGGTTAGTGCACTGGCTTTGACTCTCTGGTTAGTGCACTGGCTTTGACTCTCTGGTTAGTGCACTGGTTTTGACTCTCTGGTTAGTGCACTTGGCTTTGACACTCTGAATAGTACAGTGGCTTTGACTTTCTGTCACTTTCTCTGTCTCTCTGGTTAGTGCAATGGATTTGACACTCTGGTTAGTGCTCTGTCTTTGACTATCTGGTTCGTGCCCGGGATTTGACTCTCTGGTTTTTGCCCTCGCTTTGACTCTCTGGTTAGTGCACTGGCTTTTACTCTCTGGTTAGTGCACTGGAATTGACACTCTGGTTAGTGCACTGGCTTTGGCACTCTGAATAGTACACTGGCTTTGACTTTCTCTCAATTTGTCTCTGGTTAGTGCAATGGATTTGACACTCTCGTTAGTGCACTGGCTTTGACTCTCTGCTTCGTGCATTGACTTCGATTCTCTGGTTAGTGCACAGGCTTTGACTCTCTGGTTAGTCCACTGGCTTTGACTCTCTGGTTAGTGCACTGGCTTTGACTCTCTGGTTAGTGCACTGGCTTTGACTCTCTGGTTAGTGCACTGGCTTTGACTCTCTGGTCAGTGCACTGGCTTTGACACTCTTTCACTTTCTCTGTCTCTCTGGTTAGTGCACTGGCTTTGACTATCTGGTTAGTGCTCTGGCTTTGACACTCTGCTTAGTGCCCTGGCTTTGACACTCTGCTTAGTGCCCTGGATTTGACACTCTGCTTAGTGCCCTGGCTTTGACTCTCTGGTTAGTGCACTGGCTTTGACTCTCTGGTTAGTGCACTGGCTTTGACTCTCTGGTTAGTGCACTGGCTTTGACTCTCTGGTTAGTGCACTGGCTTTGACTCTCTGGTTAGTGCACTGGCTTTGACTCTCTGGTCAGTGCACTGGCTTTGACTCTCTGGTCAGTGCACTGGCTTTGACACTCTTTCACTTTCTCTGTCTCTCTGGTTAGTGCACTGGCTTTGACTATCTGGTTAGTGCTCTGGCTTTGACACTCTGCTTAGTGCCCTGGCTTTGACACTCTGCTTAGTGCCCTGGATTTGACACTCTGCTTAGTGCCCTGGCTTTGACTCTCTGGTTAGTGCGCTGGCTTTGACTCTCTGGTTAGTGCACTGGCTTTGACTCTCTGGTTAGTGCACTGGCTTTGACTCTCTGGTTAGTGCACTGGCTTTGACTCTCTGGATAGTGCACTGGCTTTGACTCTCTGGTTAGTGCACTGGCTTTGACTCTCTGGTTAGTGCACTGGCTTTGACTCTCTGGTTAGTGCCGTGGCATTGACACTCTGTTTAGTGCCCTGGCTTTGACTCTTTGGTTAGTGCCCTGGCTTTGGTTACCTGGTTAGTGAACTGGCGTTGACTCTCTGGTTAGTGCGCTTACTTTGACACTCTGCTTAGTGCAATGGTTTTGACTCTCTGCTTAGTGCACTGGTTTTGACTCTTACTGCACTGGCTTTGACTCTCTGCTTAGTGCACTGACTTTGACTCTCTGGTTAGTGCACTGGCTTTGACTCTGGTTAGTGCACTGGCTCTGACTCTCTGGTTAGTGCACTGGCTTTGACTCTCTGGTTAGTGCACTGGCTTTGACTCTCTGGTTAGTGCACTGGCTTTGACTCTCTGGTTAGTGCACTGGCTTTGA
Organism: Isurus oxyrinchus; assembly: GCA_026770705.1. NCBI lineage: Eukaryota > Metazoa > Chordata > Chondrichthyes > Lamniformes > Lamnidae > Isurus > Isurus oxyrinchus. The sequence continues at coordinate 786,324 of JANJGN010000139.1, read as the reverse complement.
CTCTGGTTAGTGCAATAGCTTTGACTCTCTCTGGGTAGTGCATTGGCTTTGACTCTCTCTCTCTCCCTGGTTACTGCATTGTCTTTGACTCTCGCTGTCTCTCTGGGTAGTGCACTGTCTTTCACTCTCTGATTTGTGCACTGGAATTGACACTCTGGTTAGAGCACTGTCTTTGACTCTCTGATTAGTGCACTGGAAATGACACTCTGGTTAGTGCACTAGCTTTGACACTCTGAATAGTACACTGGCTTTGACTTTCTCTCACTTGCTCTGTCTCTCTGGTTAGTGCAATGGATTTGACTCTCTGGTTAGTGCACTGGCTTTGACTCTCTGGTTAGTGCACTGGCTTTGACTCTCTGGTTAGTGCACTGGCTTTGACACTCTTTCACTTTCTCTGTCTCTCTGGTTAGTGCACTGGCTTTGACTATCTGGTTAGTGCTCTGGCTTTGACACTCTGCTTAGTGCCCTGGCTTTGACACTCTGCTTAGTGCCCTGGCTTTGACACTCTGCTTAGTGCCCTGGCTTTGACTCTCTGGTTAGTGCACTGGCTTTGACTCTCTGGTTAGTGCACTGGCTTTGACTCTCTGGTTAGTGCACTGGCTTTGACTCTCTGGTTAGTGCACTGGCTTTGACTCTCTGGTTAGTGCACTGGCTTTGACTCTCTGGTTAGTGCACTGGCTTTGACTCTCTGGTTAGTGCACTGGCTTTGACACTCTGAATAGTACAGTGGCTTTGACTTTCTCTCACTTTCTCTGTCTCTCTGGTTAGTGCAATGGATTTGACACTCTGGTTAGTGCTCTGTCTTTGACTATCTGGTTCGTGCCCGGGATTTGACTCTCTGGTTTTTCCCCTCGCTGTGACTCTCTGGTTAGTGCACTGGCTTTGACTCTCTGGTTAGTGCACTGGAATTGACACTCTGGTTAGTGCACTGGCTTTGGCACTCTGAATAGTACACTGGCTTTGACTTTCTCTCAATTTGTCTCTCTGGTTAGTGCAATGGATTTGACACTCTCGTCAGTGCACTGGCTTTGACTCTCTGCTTAGTGCATTGACTTCGATTCTCTGGTTAGTGCACAGGCTTTGACACTCTGGTTAGTCCACTGGCTTTGACTCTCTGGTTAGTGCACTGGCTTTGACTCTCTGGTTATTGCACTGGCTTTAACTCTCTGGTTAGTGCACTGGCTTTGACTCTCTGGTTAGTGCACTGGCTTTGACTCTCTGGTCAGTGCACTGGCTTTGACACTCTTTCACTTTCTCTGTCTCTCTGGTTAGTGCACTGGCTTTGACTATCTGGTTAGTGCTCTGGCTTTGACACTCTGCTTAGTGCCCTGGCTTTGACACTCTGCTTAATGCCCTGGATTTGGCACTCTGCTTAGTGCCCTGGCTTTGACTCTCTGGTTAGTGCGCTTGCTTTGACACTCTGCTTAATGCAATGGTTTTGACTCTCTGCTTAGTGCACTGGTTTTGACTCTTAATGCACTGGCTTTGACTCTCTGCTTAGTGCACTGACTTTGACTCTCTGCTTAGTGCACTGGCTTTGACTCTCTGGTTAGTGCACTGGCTTTGACTCTGGTTAGTGCACTGGCTCTGACTCTCTGGTTAGTGCACTGGATTTGACTCTCTGGTTAGTGCACTGGCTTTGACTCTGGTTAGTGCAATAGCTTTGACTCTCTCTGGGTAGTGCATTGGCTTTGACTCTCTGGTTAGTGCACTGGCTTTGATTCTGGTTAGTGCACTGGCTCTGACTCTCTGGTTAGTGCACTGGCTTTGACTCTCTGGTTAGTGCACTGGCTTTGACTCTCTGGTTAGTGCACTGGCTTTGACTCTCTGGTTAGTGCACTGGCTTTGACTCTCTGGTTAGTGCACTGGCTTTGACTCTCTGGTTAGTGCACTGGCTTTGACTCTCTGGTCAGTGCACTGGCTTTGACACTCTTTCACTTTCTCTGTCTCTCTGGTTAGTGCACTGGCTTTGACTATCTGGTTAGTGCTCTGGCTTTTACACTCTGCTTAGTGCCCTGACTTTGACACTCTGCTTCGTGCCCTGGCTTTGACACTCTGCTTAGTGCCCTGGCTTTGACTCTCTGGTTAGTGCACTGGCTTTGACTCTGTGGTTAGTGCACTGGCTTTGACTCTCTGGTTAGTGCACTGGCTTTGACTCTCTGGTTAGTGCACTGGCTTTGACTCTCTGGTTAGTGCACTGGCTTTGACTCTGATTAGTGCGCTAGCTTTGACTCTCTCTAGGTAGTGCATTGGCTTTGCCTCTCTCTCTCTCTCTCTCTCTCTCACCCTCGGTACTGCATTGTCTTTGACGCTCGCTGTCTCTCTGGTTAGTGAACTGTCTTTCACTCTCTCTGGATTGTGCACTGGCTTTGACTTTCTGGTTAGTGCACTGGCTTTGACTCTCTGGTTAGTGCACTAGCTTTGGCTCTCTGGATTGTGCCCTGGCTTTTACTCTCTGGTTAGTGCACTGGCTGTGACTCTCTGGTTAGTGCACTGGCTGTGACTCTCTGGTTAGTGCACTGGCTGTGACTCTCTGGTTAGTGCACTGGCTGTAACTCTATGGTTAGTGCACTGGCTTTGACTCTCTGGTTAGTGCACTGGCTTTGACTCTCTGGTCAGTGCACTGGCTTTGACTCTCCGGTTAGTGCACTGGCTTTGACTCTCTGGTTAGTGCACTGGCTTTGACTCTCTGGTTAGTGTACTGGCTTTGACTCTCTGGTTAGTGCACTGGCTTTGACTCTCTGGTTAGTGCACTGGCTTTGACTCTCTGGTTAGTGCCGTGGCATTGACACTCTGTTTAGTGCCCTGGCTTTGACTCTTTGGTTAGTGCCCTGGCTTTGACTATCTGGTTCGTGCCCGGGATTTGACTCTCTGGTTTTTGCCCTCGCTTTGACTCTCTGGTTAGTGCACTGGCTTTTACTCTCTGGTTAGTGCACTGGAATTGACACTCTGGTTTGTGCACTGGCTTTGGCACTCTGAATAGTACACTGGCTTTGACTTTCTCTCAATTTGTCTCTCTGGTTAGTGCAATGGATTTGACACTCTCGTTAGTGCACTGGCTTTGACTCTCTGCTTAGTGCATTGACTTCGATTCTCTGGTTAGTGCACAGGCTTTGACTCTCTGGTTAGTCCACTGGCTTTGACACTCTGGTTAGTGCACTGGCTTTGACTCTCTGGTTATTGCACTGGGTTTGACTCTCTGGTTAGTGCACTGGCTTTGACTCTCTGGTTAGTGCATTGGCTTTGACTCTCTGGTCAGTGCACTGGCTTTGACACTCTTTCACTTTCTCTGTCTCTCTGGTTAGTGCACTGGCTTTGACTATCCGGTTAGTGCTCTGGCTTTGACACTCTGCTTAGTGCCCTGGCTTTGACACTCTGCATAGTGCCCTGGATTTGACACTCTGCTTAGTGCCCTGGCTTTGACTCTCTGGTTAGTGCACTGGCTTTGACTCTCTGGTTAGTGCACTGGCTTTGACTCTCTGGTTAGTGCACTGGCTTTGACTCTCTGGTTAGTGCACTGGCTTTGACTCTCTGGTTAGTGCACTGGATTTGACTCTCTGGTTAGTGCACTGGCTTTGACTCTCTGGTTAGTGCACTGGCTTTGACACTCTTTCACTTTCTCTGTCTCTCTGGTTAGTGCAATGGCTTTGACACTCTTTCACTTTCTCTGTCTCTCTGGTTAGTGCAATGGCTTTGACACTCTGGTTAGTGCACTGGCTTTGACACTCTGCTTAGTGCCCAGGCTTTGACACTCTGCTTAGTGCCCTGGCTTTGACTCTCCGATTAGTGCGCTGGAATTGACACTCTGGTTAGAGCACTGTCTTTGACTCTTTGATTAGTGCACTGGAAATGACACTCTGGTTAGTGCACTAGCTTTGACACTCTGAATAGTACACTGGCTTTGACTTTCTCTCACTTTCTCTGTCTCTCTGGTTAGTGCAATGGATTTGACTCTCTGCGTAGTGCTTTGACTTTGACTCTCTGGTTAGTGCACTGCCTTTGACTCTCTGGTTAGTGCACTGGCTTTGACTCTCTGGTTAGTGCACTGGCTTTGACACTCTTTCACTTTCTCTGTCTCTCTGGTTAGTGCACTGGCTTTGACTATCTGGTTAGTGCTCTGGCTTTGACACTCTGCTTAGTGCCCTGGCTTTGACACTCTGCTTAGTGCCCTGGCTTTGACACTCTGCTTAGTGCCCTGGCTTTGACTCTCTGGTTAGTGCACTGGCTTTGACTCTCTGGTTAGTGCACTGGCTTTGATTCTCTGGTTAGTGCACTGGCTTTGACTCTCTGGTTAGTGCACTGGTTTTGACTCTCTGGTTAGTGCACTGGCTTTGACTCTCTGGTTAGTGCACTGGCTTTGACACTCTGGTTAGTGCACTGGCTTTGACACTCTGAATAGTACAGTGGCTTTGACTTTCTCTCACTTTCTCTGTCTCTCTGGTTAGTGCAATGGATTTGACACTCTGGTTAGTGCTCTGTCTTTGACTATCTGGTTCGTGCCCGGGATTTGACTCTCTGGTTTTTGCCCTCGCTTTGACTCTCTGGTTAGTGCACTGGCTTTGACTCTCTGGTTAGTGCACTGGAATTGACACTCTGGTTAGTGCACTGGCTTTGGCACTCTGAATAGTACACTAGCTTTGACTTTCTCTCAATTTGTCTCTCTGGTTAGTGCAATGGATTTGACACTCTCGTTAGTGCACTGGCTTTGACTCTCTGCTTAGTGCATTGACTTCGATTCTCTGGTTAGTGCACAGGCTTTGACTCTCTGGTTAGTCCACTGGCTTTGACTCTCTGGTTAGTGCACTGGCTTTGACTCTCTGGTTATTGCACTGGCTTTGACTCTCTGGTTAGTGCACTGGCTTTGACTCTCTGGTTAGTGCATTGGCTTTGACTCTCTGGTCAGTGCACTGGCTTTGACACTCTTTCACTTTCTCTGTCTCTCTGGTTAGTGCACTGGCTTTGACTATCCGGTTAGTGCTCTGGCTTTGACACTCTGCTTAGTGCCCTGGCTTTGACACTCTGCATAGTGCCCTGGATTTGACACTCTGCTTAGTGCCCTGGCTTTGACTCTCTGGTTAGTGCACTGGCTTTGACTCTCTGGTTAGTGCACTGGCTTTGACTCTCTGGTTAGTGCACTGGCTTTGACTCTCTGGTTAGTGCACTGGCTTTGACTCTCTGGTTAGTGCACTGGATTTGACTCTCTGGTTAGTGCACTGGCTTTGACTCTCTGGTTAGTGCACTGGCTTTGACTCTCTGGTTAGTGCACTGGCTTTGACTCTCTGGTTAGTGCACTGGCTTTGACTCTCTGGTTAGTGCACTGGCTTTGACTCTCTGGTTAGTGCCGTGGCATTGACACTCTGTTTAGTGCCCTGGCTTTGACTCTTTGGTTAGTGCCCTGGCTTTGGTTACCTGGTTAGTGAACTGGCTTTGACTCTCTGGTTAGTGCGCTTGCTTTGACACTCTGCTTAGTGCACTGGTTTTGACTCTTACTGCACTGGCTTTGACTCTCTGCTTAGTGCACTGACTTTGACTCTCTGGTTAGTGCTCTGGCTTTGACTCTGGTTAGTGCACTGGCTCTGACTCTCTGGTTAGTGCACTGGCTTTGAGTCTCTGGTTAGTGCACTGGCTTTGACTCTCTGGTTAGTGCACTGGCTTTGACTCTCTGGTTAGTGCACTGGCTTTGACTCTGGTTAGTGCAATAGCTTTGACTCTCTCTGGGTAGTGCATTGGCTTTGACTCTCTCTCTCTCTCTCCCTGGTTACTGCATTGTCTTTGACTCTCGCTGTCTCTCTGGGTAGTGCACTGTCTTTCACTCTCTGATTAGTGCACTGGAATTGACACTCTGGTTAGAGCACTGTCTTTGACTCTCTGATTAGTGCACTGGAAATGACACTCTGGTTAGTGCACTAGCTTTGACACTCTGAATAGTACACTGGCTTTGACGTTCTCTCACTTTCTCTGTCTCTCTGGGTAGTGCAATGGATTTGACACTCTGGTTAGTGCACTAGCTTTGACACTCTGAATAGTACACTGGCTTTGACTTTCTCTCACTTTCTCTGTCTCTCTGGTTAGTGCAATGGATTTGACTCTCTGCGTAGTGCATTGTCTTTGACTCTCTGGTTAGTGCACTGCCTTTGACTCTCTGGTTAGTGCACTGGCTTTGACTCTCTGGTTAGTGCACTGGCTTTGACACTCTTTCACTTTCTCTGTCTCTCTGGTTAGTGCACTGGCTTTGACTCTCTGGTTAGTGCACTGGCTTTGACACTCTGGTTAGTGCACTGGCTTTGACACTCTGAATAGTACACTGGCTTTGACTTTCTCTCACTTTCTCTGTCTCTCTGGTTAGTGCAATGGATTTGACACTCTGGTTAGTGCTCTGTCTTTGACTATCTGGTTCGTGCCCGGGATTTGACTCTCTGGTTTTTGCCCTCGCTTTGACTCTCTGGTTAGTGCACTGGCTTTGACTCTCTGGTTAGTGCACTGGAATTGACACTCTGGTTAGTGCACTGGCTTTGGCACTCTGAATAGTACACTAGCTTTGACTTTCTCTCAATTTGTCTCTCTGGTTAGTGCAATGGATTTGACACTCTCGTTAGTGCACTGGCTTTGACTCTCTGCTTAGTGCATTGACTTCGATTCTCTGGTTAGTGCACAGGCTTTGACTCTCTGGTTAGTCCACTGGCTTTGACTCTCTGGTTAGTGCACTGGCTTTGACTCTCTGGTTAGTGCACTGGCTTTGACTCTCTGGTTATTGCACTGGCTTTGACTCTCTGGTTAGTGCACTGGCTTTGACTCTCTGGTTAGTGCATTGGCTTTGACTCTCTGGTCAGTGCACTGGCTTTGACACTCTTTCACTTTCTCTGTCTCTCTGGTTAGTGCACTGGCTTTGACTATCCGGTTAGTGCTCTGGCTTTGACACTCTGCTTAGTGCCCTGGCTTTGACACTCTGCATAGTGCCCTGGATTTGACACTCTGCTTAGTGCCCTGGCTTTGACTCTCTGGTTAGTGCACTGGCTTTGACTCTCTGGTTAGTGCACTGGCTTTGACTCTCTGGTTAGTGCACTGGCTTTGACTCTCTGGTTAGTGCACTGGATTTGACTCTCTGGTTAGTGCACTGGCTTTGACTCTCTGGTTAGTGCACTGGCTTTGACTCTCTGGTTAGTGCACTGGCTTTGACTCTCTGGTTAGTGCACTGGCTTTGACTCTCTGGTTAGTGCACTGGCTTTGACTCTCTGGTTAGTGCACTGGCTTTGACTCTCTGGTTAGTGCCGTGGCATTGACACTCTGTTTAGTGCCCTGGCTTTGACTCTTTGGTTAGTGCCCTGGCTTTGGTTACCTGGTTAGTGAACTGGCTTTGACTCTCTGGTTAGTGCGCTTGCTTTGACACTCTGCTTAGTGCACTGGTTTTGACTCTTACTGCACTGGCTTTGACTCTCTGCTTAGTGCACTGACTTTGACTCTCTGGTTAGTGCTCTGGCTTTGACTCTGGTTAGTGCACTGGCTCTGACTCTCTGGTTAGTGCACTGGCTTTGAGTCTCTGGTTAGTGCACTGGCTTTGAGTCTCTGGTTAGTGCACTGGCTTTGACTCTCTGGTTAGTGCACTGGCTTTGACTCTCTGGTTAGTGCACTGGCTTTGACTCTGGTTAGTGCAATAGCTTTGACTCTCTCTGGGTAGTGCATTGGCTTTGACTCTCTCTCTCTCTCTCCCTGGTTACTGCATTGTCTTTGACTCTCGCTGTCTCTCTGGGTAGTGCACTGTCTTTCACTCTCTGATTAGTGCACTGGAATTGACACTCTGGTTAGAGCACTGTCTTTGACTCTCTGATTAGTGCACTGGAAATGACACTCTGGTTAGTGCACTAGCTTTGACACTCTGAATAGTACACTGGCTTTGACGTTCTCTCACTTTCTCTGTCTCTCTGGGTAGTGCAATGGATTTGACACTCTGGTTAGTGCACTAGCTTTGACACTCTGAATAGTACACTGGCTTTGACTTTCTCTCACTTTCTCTGTCTCTCTGGTTAGTGCAATGGATTTGACTCTCTGCGTAGTGCATTGTCTTTGACTCTCTGGTTAGTGCACTGCCTTTGACTCTCTGGTTAGTGCACTGGCTTTGACTCTCTGGTTAGTGCACTGGCTTTGACACTCTTTCACTTTCTCTGTCTCTCTGGTTAGTGCACTGGCTTTGACTCTCTGGTTAGTGCCGTGGCATTGACACTCTGTTTAGTGCCCTGGCTTTGACTCTTTGGTTAGTGCCCTGGCTTTGACTCGCTGGTTAGTGCACTGGCTGTGACTCTCTGGTTAGTGCACTGGCTGTGACTCTCTGTTTGGTGCACTGGCTGTGAATCTCTGGTTAATGCACTGGTTTTGACTCTCTGGTTAGTGCACTGGCTTTGACTCACTGGTTAGTGCACTGGCTTTGACTCTTTGGTCAGTGCACTGGCTTTGACTCTCTGGTTAGTGCCCTGGCTTTGACTATCTGGTTTGTGCACTGGCTTCGACTCTCTGGTTAGTGCACTGTCTTCGACTCTCAGGTTAGTGCACTGGCTTTGACACTCTGGTTAGTGCCCTGGCTTTGGTTACCTGGTTAGTGCCCTGGCTTTGACTCTCTGGTTAGTGCGCTTGCTTTGACACTCTGCTTAGTGCAATGGTTTTGACTCTCTGCTTAGTGCACTGGTTTTGACTCTTACTGCACTGGCTTTGACTCTCTGCTTAGTGCACTGACTTTGACTCTCTGGTTAGTGCACTGGCTTTGACTCTCTGGTTAGTGCACTGGCTTTGACTCTGGTTAGTGCAATAGCTTTGACTCTCTCTGGGTAGTGCATTGGCTTTGACTCTCTCTCTCTCCCTGGTTACTGCATTGTCTTTGACTCTCGCTGTCTCTCTGAGTAGTGCACTGTCTTTCACTCTCTGATTAGTGCACTGGAATTGACACTCTGGTTAGAGCACTGTCTTTGACTCTCTGATTAGTGCACTGGAAATGACACTCTGGTTAGTGCACTAGCTTTGACACTCTGAATAGTACACTGGCTTTGACTTTCTCTCACTTTCTCTGTCTCTCTGGTTAGTGCAATGGATTTGACTCTCTGCATAGTGCATTGACTTTGACTCTCTGGTTAGTGCACTGCCTTTGACTCTCTGGTTAGTGCACTGGCTTTGACACTCTGTTTAGTGCCCGGGCTTTGAATCTCTGGTTAGTTCACTGGCTTTTTCTCTGGTTAGTGCACAGGCTTTGACTCTCTGGTTAGTGCCTTTGCTTTGACTCTTTTGTTAATGCCTTTGCTTTGACTCTCTGGTTAGTGCCCGCGCTTTGACTCTCTGGTTAGTGCACTGGCTTTGACTCTCTGGTTAGTGCACTGGCTTTGACTCTCTGGTTAGTGCACTGGCTTTGACTCTCTGGTTAGTGCACTGGCTTTGACTCTCTGGTGAGTGCACTGGCTTTGACTCTCTGGTTAGTGCACTGGCTTTGACTCTCTGGTTAGTGCACTGGCTTTGACTCTCTGGTTAGTGCACTGGCTTTGACTCTCTGGTTAGTGCACTGGCTTTGACTCTCTGGTTAGTGCACTGGCTTTGACTCTCTGGTTAGTGCACTGGCTTTGACTCTCTGGTTAGTGCACTGGCTTTGACTCTCTGGTTAGTGCACTGGTTTTGACTCTCTGGTTAGTGCACTTGGCTTTGACACTCTGAATAGTACAGTGGCTTTGACTTTCTCTCACTTTCTCTGTCTCTCTGGTTAGTGCAATGTATTTGACACTCTGGTTAGTGCTCTGTCTTTGACTATCTGGTTCGTGCCCGGGATTTGACTCTCTGGTTTTTGCCCTCGCTTTGACTCTCTGGTTAGTGCACTGGCTTTTACTCTCTGGTTAGTGCACTGGAATTGACACTCTGGTTAGTGCACTGGCTTTGGCACTCTGAATAGTACACTGGCTTTGACTTTCTCTCAATTTGTCTCTCTGGTTAGTGCAATGGATTTGACACTCTCGTTAGTGCACTGGCTTTGACTCTCTGCTTCGTGCATTGACTTCGATTCTCTGGTTAGTGCACAGGCTTTGACTCTCTTGTTAGTCCACTGGCTTTGACTCTCTGGTTAGTGCACTGGCTTTGACTCTCTGGTTATTGCACTGGCTTCGACTCTCTGGTTATTGCACTGGCTTTGACTCTCTGGTTAGTGCACTGGCTTTGACTCTCTGGTTAGTGCACTGGCTTTGACTCTCTGGTCAGTGCACTGGCTTTGACACTCTTCCACTTTCTCTGTCTCTCTGGTTAGTGCACTGGCTTTGACTATCTGGTTAGTGCTCTGGCTTTGACACTCTGCTTAGGGCCCTGGCTTTGACACTCTGCTTAGTGCCCTGGCTTTGACACTCTGCTTAGTGCCCTGGCTTTGACACTCTGCTTAGTGCCCTGGCTTTGACTCTGTGGTTAGTGCACTGGCTTTGACTCTCTGGTTAGTGCACTGGCTTTGACTCTCTGGTTAGTGCACTGGCTTTGACTCTCTGGTTAGTGCACTGGCTTTGACTCTCTGGTTAGTGCACTGGCTTTGACTCTCTGGTTAGTGCACTGGCTTTGACTCTCTGGTTAGTGCACTGGCTTTGACTCTCTGGTCAGTGCACTGGCTTTGACACTCTTTCACTTTCTCTGTCTCTCTGGTTAGTGCACTGGCTTTGACTATCTGGTTAGTGCTCAGGCTTTGACACTCTGCTTAGTGCCCTGGCTTTGACACTCTGCTTAGTGCCCTGGATTTGACACTCTGCTTAGTGCCCTGGCTTTGACTCTCTGGTTAGTGCGCTGGCTTTGACTCTCTGGTTAGTGCACTGGCTTTGACTCTCTGGTTAGTGCACTGGCTTTGACTCTCTGGTTAGTGCACTGGCTTTGACTCTCTGGTTAGTGCACTGGCTTTGACTCTCTGGTTAGTGCACTGGCTTTGACTCTCTGGTTAGTGCACTGGCTTTGACTCTCTGGTTAGTGCCGTGGCATTGACACTCTGTTTAGTGCCCTGTCTTTGACTCTTTGGTTAGTGCCCTGGCTTTGGTTACCTGGTTAGTGAACTGGCTTTGACTCTCTGGTTAGTGCGCTTGCTTTGACACTCTGCTTAGTGCAATGGTTTTGACTCTCTGCTTAGTGCACTGGTTTTGACTCTTACTGCACTGGCTTTGACTCTCTGGTTAGTGCACTGACTTTGACTCTCTGGTTAGTGCACTGGCTTTGACTCTGGTTAGTGCACTGGCTCTGACTCTGGTTAGTGCACTGGCTTTGACTCTCTGGTTAGTGCACTGGCTTTGACTCTCTGGTTAGTGCACTGGCTTTGACTCTCTGGTTAGTGCACTGGATTTGACTCTGGTTAGTGCAATAGCTTTGACTCTCTCTGGGTAGTGCATTGGCTTTGACTCTCTCTCTCTCCCTGGTTACTGCATTGTCTTTGACTCTCGCTGTCTCTCTGTGTAGTGCACTGTCTTTCACTCTCTGATTTGTGCACTGGAATTGACACTCTGGTTAGTGCACTAGCTTTGACACTCTGAATAGTACACTGGCTTTGACTTTCTCTCACTTTCTCTGTCTCTCTGGTTAGTGCAATGTATTTGACACTCTGGTTAGTGCTCTGTCTTTGACTATCTGGTTCGTGCCCGGGATTTGACTCTCTGGTTTTTGCCCTCGCTTTGACTCTCTGGTTAGTGCACTGGCTTTTACTCTCTGGTTAGTGCACTGGAATTGACACTCTGGTTAGTGCACTGGCTTTGGCACTCTGAATAGTACACTGGCTTTGACTTTCTCTCAATTTGTCTCTCTGGTTAGTGCAATGGATTTGACACTCTCGTTAGTGCACTGGCTTTGACTCTCTGCTTCGTGCATTGACTTCGATTCTCTGGTTAGTGCACAGGCTTTGACTCTCTGGTTAGTCCACTGGCTTTGACTCTCTGGTTAGTGCACTGGCTTTGACTCTCTGGTTATTGCACTGGCTTTGACTCTCTGGTTAGTGCACTGGCTTTGACTCTCTGGTTAGTGCACTGGCTTTGACTCTCTGGTCAGTGCACTGGCTTTGACACTCTTTCACTTTCTCTGTCTCTCTGGTTAGTGCACTGGCTTTGACTATCTGGTTAGTGCTCTGGCTTTGACACTCTGCTTAGTGCCCTGGCTTTGACACTCTGCTTAGTGCCCTGGATTTGACACTCTGCTTAGTGCCCTGGCTTTGACTCTCTGGTTAGTGCACTGGCTTTGACTCTCTGGTTAGTGCACTGGCTTTGACTCTCTGGTTAGTGCACTGGCTTTGACTCTCTGGTTAGTGCACTGGCTTTGACTCTCTGGTTAGTGCACTGGCTTTGACTCTCTGGTTAGTGCACTGGCTTTGACTCTCTGGTTAGTGCACTGGCTTTGACTCTCTGGTCAGTGCACTGGCTTTGACACTCTTTCACTTTCTCTGTCTCTCTGGTTAGTGCACTGGCTTTGACTATCTGGTTAGTGCTCTGGCTTTGACACTCTGCTTAGTGCCCTGGCTTTGACACTCTGCTTAGTGCCCTGGATTTGACACGCTGCTTAGTGCCCTGGCTTTGACTCTCTGGTTAGTGCGCTGGCTTTGACTCTCTGGTTAGTGCACTGGCTTTGACTCTCTGGTTAGTGCACTGGCTTTGACTCTCTGGTTAGTGCACTGTCTTTGACTCTCTGGTTAGTGCACTGGCTTTGACTCTCTGGTTAGTGCACTGGCTTTGACTCTCTGGTTAGTGCACTGGCTTTGACTCTCTGGTTAGTGCACTGGCTTTGACTCTCTGGTTAGTGCCGTGGCATTGACACTCTGTTTAGTGCCCTGGCTTTGACTCTTTGGTTAGTGCCCTGGCTTTGGTTACCTGGTTAGTGAACTGGCTTTGACTCTCTGGTTAGTGCGCTTGCTTTGACACTCTGCTTAGTGCAATGGTTTTGACTCTCTGCTTAGTGCACTGGTTTTGACTCTTACTGCACTGGCTTTGACTCTCTGGTTAGTGCACTGACTTTGACTCTCTGGTTAGTGCACTGGCTTTGACTCTGGTTAGTGCACTGGCTCTGACTCTCTGGTTAGTGCACTGGCTTTGACTCTCTGGTTAGTGCACTGGCTTTGACTCTCTGGTTAGTGCACTGGCTTTGACTCTCTGGTTAGTGCACTGGCTTTGACTCTGGTTAGTGCAATAGCTTTGACTCTCTCTGGGTAGTGCATTGGCTTTGACTCTCTCTCTCTCTCCCTGGTTACTGCATTGTCTTTGACTCTCGCTGTCTCTCTGGGTAGTGCACTGTCTTTCACTCTCTGATTTGTGCACTGGAATTGACACTCTGGTTAGTGCACTAGCTTTGACACTCTGAATAGTACACTGGCTTTGACTTTCTCTCACTTTGTCTCTCTGGGTAGTGCAATGGATTTGACACTCTGGTTAGTGCACTAGCTTTGACACTGAATAGTACACTGGCTTTGACTTTCTCTCACTTTCTCTGTCTCTCTGGTTAGTGCAATGGATTTGACTCTCTGCGTAGTGCATTGACTTTGACTCTCTGGTTAGTGCACTGCCTTTGACTCTCTGGTTAGTGCACTGGCTTTGACTCTCTGGTTAGTGCACTGGCTTTGACACTCTTTCACTTTCTCTGTCTCTCTGGTTAGTGCACTGGCTTTGACTATCTGGTTAGTGCTCTGGCTTTGACACTCTGCTTAGTGCCCCGGCTTTGACACTCTGCTTAGTGCCCTGGCTTTGACTCTCTGGTTAGTGCACTGGCTTTGACTCTCTGGTTAGTGCACTGGCTTTGACTCTCTGGTTAGTGCACTGGCTTTGACTCTCTGGTTAGTGCACTGGTTTTGACTCTCTGGTTAGTGCACTGGCTTTGACTCTCTGGTTAGTGCACTGGCTTTGACACTCTGGTTAGTGCACTGGCTTTGACACTCTGAATAGTACAGTGGCTTTGACTTTCTCTCACTTTCTCTGTCTCTCTGGTTAGTGCAATGGATTTGACACTCTGGTTAGTGCTCTGTCTTTGACTCTCTGGTTTTTGCCCTCGCTTTGACTCTCTGGTTTTTGCCCTCGCTTTGACTCTCTGGTTAGTGCACTGGCTTTGACTCTCTGGTTAGTGCACTGGAATTGACACTCTGGTTAGTGCACTGGCTTTGGCACTCTGAATTGTACACTGGCTTTGACTTTCTCTCAATTTGTCTCTCTGGTTAGTGCAATGGATTTGACACTCTCCTTAGTGCCCTGGCTTTGACTCTCTGGTTAGTGCCCTGGCTTTGACTCTCTGGTTAGTGCACTGGCTTTGACTCTCTGGTTAGTGCACTGGCTTTGACTCTCTGGTTAGTGCACTGGCTTTGACTCTCTGGTTAGTGCACTGGCTTTGACTCTGGTTAGTGCAATAGCTTTGACTCTCTCTGGGTAGTGCATTGGCTTTGCCTCTCTCTCTCTCTCCCCCTGGTTACTGCATTGTCTTTGACTCTCGCTGTCTTTCTGGTTAGTGCACTGTCTTTCACTCTTTCTGGATAGTGCCCTTGCTTTGACTCTCTGGTTAGTGCCCTTGCTTTGACTCTCTGGTTAGTGCCCTTGCTTGGACTCTCTGGTTAGTGCCCTTGCTTTGACTCTCTGGTTAGTGCCCTTGCTTTGACTCTCTGGTTTTTGCCCGGGCTTTGACTCTCTGGTTTTTGCCCGGGCTTTGACTCTCTGGTTTTTGCCCTGGCTTTGACTATCTGGTTTGCGCACTCGCTTTGACTCTCTGGTTAGTGCACAGGCTTTGACTCTCTGGTTAGTGCACTGGCTTTGACTCTCTGGTTAGTGCCCGGGCTTTGACTCTCTGGTTAGTGCACTGGCTTTGACTCTCTGGTTAGTGCACTGGCTTTGACTCTCTGGTTAGTGCACTGGCTTTGACTCTCTGGTTAGTGCACTGGCTTTGACTCTCTGGTTAGTGCACTGGCTTTGTCACTCTTTCACTTTCTCTGTCTCTCTGGTTAGTGCACTGGCTTTGAATCTCTGGTTAGTGCACTGGCTTTGACTCTGGTTAGTGCAACAGCTTTGACTCTCTCTGGGTAGTGCATTGGCTTTGACTCTCTCTCTCTCTCCCCCTGGTTACTGCATTGTCTTTGACTCTCGCTGTCTTTCTGGTTAGTGCACTGTCTTTCACTCTTTCTGGATAGTGCCCTTGCTTTGACTCCCTGGTTAGTGCCCTTGCTTTGACTCTCTGGTTAGTGCCCTTGCTTTGACTCTCTGGTTAGTGCCCTTGCTTTGACTCTCTGGTTAGTTCCCGGGCTTTGACTCTCTGGTTTTTGCCCTGGCTTTGACTATCTGGTTTGCGCACTCGCTTTGACTCTCTGGTTAGTGCACAGGCTTTGACTCTCTGGTTAGTGCACTGGCTTTGACTCTCTGGTTAGTGCCCGGGCTTTGACTCTCTGGTTAGTGCACTGGCTTTGACTCTCTGGTTAGTGCACTGGCTTTGACTCTCTGGTTAGTGCACTGGCTTTGACACTCTTTCACTTTCTCTGTCTCTCTGGTTAGTGCAATGGCTTTGACACTCTGGTTATTGCCCTGGCTTTGACACTCTGCTTAGTGCCCTGGCTTTGACACTCTGCTTAGTGCCCTGGCTTTGACTCTCTGGTTAGTGCCCTGGCTTTGAATCTCTGGTTAGTGCACTGGCTTTGAATCTCTGGTTAGTGCACTGGCTTTGACTATCTGGTTAGTGAACTGGCTTTGACTCTCTGGTTAGTGCACTGGCTTTGACTCTCTGGTTAGTGCACTGGCTTTGACTATCTGGTTAGTGCACTGGCTTTGACTCTCTGGTTAGTGCACTGGCTTTGGTTCTCTGGTTAGTGCACTGGCTTTGACTCTCTGGTTAGTGCACTGGCTTTGACTCTCTGGTTAGTGCACTGGCTTTGACTCTCTGGTTAGTGCACTGGCTTTGACTCTCTGGTTAGTGCAGTGGCTGTGACTCTCTGGTTAGTGCACTGGCTGTGACTCTCTGGTTAGTGCACTGGCTGTGACTCTCTGGTTAGTGCACTGATTTTGACTCTCTGGTTAGTGCACTGGCTTTGACTCACTGGTTAGTGCACTGGCTTTGACTCTTTGGTCAGTGCACTGGCTTTGACTCTCTGGTTAGTGCCCTGGCTTTGACTCTCTGGTTAGTGCACTGGCTTCGACTCTCTGGTTAGTGCACTGGCTTTGACTCTCTGGTTAGTGCCCTGGCTTTGGTTACCTGGTTAGTGCCCTGGCTTTGACTTTCTGGTTAGTGTGCTTGCTTTGACACTCTGCTTAGTGCAATGGTTTTGACTCTCTGCTTTGTGCACTGGTTTTGACTCTGACTGCACTGGCTTTGACTCTCTGGTTAGTGCACTAACTTTGACACTCTGGTTAGTGCACTGGCTTTGACTATGCTTAGTGCACAGGCTTTGACTCTCTGGTTAGTGCCCTTGCTTTGACTCTGGTTAGTGCACTAGATTTGACTCTCTCTGGGTAGTGCATTGGCTTTGCCTCTCTCTCTCTCTCTCTCCCTGGTTACTGCATTGTCTTTGACTCTCGCTGTCTCTCTGGTTAGCGCACTGCCTTTCACTCTTTCTGTATAGTGCCCTTGCTTTGACTCACTGGTTAGTGCCCTTGCTTTGAATCTCTGGTTAGTGCCCTTGCTTTGACTCTCTGGTTAGTGCCCGGGCTTTGACTCTCTGGTTTTTGTCCTGGCTTTGACTATCTGGTTTGCGCACTCGCTTTGACTCTCTGGTTAGTGCAGAGGCTTTGACTCTGGTTAGTGCACAGGCTTTGACTCTCTGGTTAGTGCACAGGCTTTGACTCTCTGGTTAGTGCACTGGCTTTGACTCTCTGGTTAGTGCACTGGCATTGACTCTCTGGTTAGTGCCCTTGCTTTGACTCTCTGGTTAGTGCCCGGGCTTTGACTCTCTGGTTAGTGCACTGGCCTTGACTCTCTGGTTAGTGCACTGGCTTTGACACTCTGGTTAGTGCACTGGCTTTGACCTTCTGGTTAGTGCACTGGCTTTGACACTCTTTCACTTTCATTGTCTTTCTGGTTAGTGCAATGGCTTTGACACTCTGGTTAGTGCACTGGCTTTGACACTCTGCTTAGTGCCCTGGCTTTGATTACCTGGTTAGTGCAATGGTTTTGACTATCTGGTTAGTGCACTGGTTTTGACTCTCTGGTTAGTGCACAGACTTTGACTCTCTGCTTAGTGCACTGACTTTGACTCTCTGGGTAGTGCTCTGGCTTTGACTCTCTGGTTAGTGCACTGGCTTTGACTCTTTGGTTAGTGCCCTGGCTTTGGTTACCTGGTTAGTGCCCTGGCTTTGACTCTCTGGTTAGTGCGCTTGCTTTGACACTCTGCTTAATGCAATGGTTTTGACTCTCTGCTTTTTGCACTGGTTTTGACTCTTAATGCACTGGCTTTGTCTCTCTGCTTAGTGCACTGACTTTGACTCTCTGGTTAGTGCACTGGCTTTGACTCTGGTTAGTGCACTGGCTTTGACTCTGGTTAGTGCACTGGCTCTGACTCTCTGGTTAGTGCACTGGCTTTGGCTCTCTGGTTAGTGCACTGGCTTTGACACTCTGAATAGTACACTGGCTTTGACTTTCTCTCACTTTCTCTGTCTCTCTGGTTAGTGCAAAGGATTTGACTCTCTGCGTAGTGCATTGACTTTGACTCTCTGGTTAGTGCACTGCCTTTGACTCTCTGTTTAGTGCACTGGATTTGACTCTCTGGTTAGTGCACTGGCTTTGGCTCTCTGGTTAGTTCGCTGGCTTTGACTCTCTGGTTAGTGCACTGGCTTTGACTCTCTGGTTAGTGCACTGGCTTTGACTCTCTGGTTAGTGCACTGGCTTTGACTCTCTAGTTAGCGCACTGGCTTTGACTCTCTGGTTAGTCCAATGGCTTTGACTCTCTGGTTAGTGCACAGGCTTTGACTCTCTGGTTAGTGCACTGGCTTTGACTCTGGTTCGTGCGCTAGCTTTGACTCTCTCTGGGTAGTGCATTGATTTTGCCTCTCTCTCTCTCTCTCCCTGGTTACTGCATTGTGTTTGACTCTCGCTGTCTTTCTGGTTAGTGCACTGTCTTTCACTCTCTCTGGATTGTGCACTGGTTTTGACTTTCAGGTTAGTGCAATGGCTTTGACTCTCTGGTTGGTGCACTGGCTTAGGCTCTCTGGTAAGTGCACTGGCTTTGACGCTTTGGTTAGTGCACTGTCTTTCACTCTCTCTGGATTGTGCATTGGCTTTGACTTTCTGGTTGGTGCACTGGCTTTGACTCTCTGGTTAGTTCACTGGCTTTGACTTTCTGGTTAGTTCACTGGCTTTGACGCTCTGGTTAGTGCACTGGCTTTGACTCTCTGGTTAGTGCACTGGCTTTGACTCTCTGGTTAGTGCACTGGCTTTGACTCTCTGGTTAGTGCACTGGCTTTGACTCTGGTTAGTGCACTGGCTCTGACTCTCTGGTTAGTGCACTGGCTTTGACTCTCTGGTTAGTGCACTGGCTTTGACTCTGGTTAGTGCAATAGCTTTGACTCTCTCTGGGTAGTGCATTGGCTTTGACTCTCTCTCTCTCCCTGGTTACTGCATTGTCTTTGACTCTCGCTGTCTCTCTGGGTAGTGCACTGTCTTTCACTCTCTGATCAGTGCACTGGAATTGACACTCTGGTTAGAGCACTGTCTTTGACTCTCTGATTAGTGCTCTGGAAATGACACTCTGGTTAGTGCACTGGCTTTGACACTCTGAATAGTGCACTGGCTTTGACTTTCTCTCACTTTCTCTGTCTCTCTGGTTAGTGCAATGGATTTGACACTCTGGTTAGTGCACTAGCTTTGACACTCTGAATAGTACACTGGCTTTGACTTTCTCTCACTTTCTCTGTCTCTCTGGTTAGTGCAATGGTTTTGACTCTCTGCGTAGTGCATTGACTTTGACTCTGGTTAGTGCACTGCCTTTGACTCTCTGGTTAGTGCACTGGATTTGACTCTCTGGTTATTGCACTGGCTTTGACTCTCTGGTTAGTGCACTGGCCTTGACTCAATAGTTAGCGCACTGGCTTTGACTCTCTGGTTAGTCCAATGGCTTTGACTCTCTGGTTAGTGCACAGGCTTTGACTCTCTGGTTAGTGCACTGGCTTTGACTCTGGTTAGTGCGCTAGCTTTGACTCTATCTGGGTAGTGCATTGGCTTTGCCTCTCGCTGTCTTTCTGGTTAGTGCACTGTCTTTCACTCTCTCTGGATTCTGCACTGGTTTTGACTTTCAGGTTAGTGCACTGGCTTTGACTCTCTGGTTGGTGCACTGGCTTTGGCTCTCTGGTAAGTGCACTGGCTTTGACGCTTTGGTTTGTGCACTGTCTTTCACTCTCTCTGGATTGTGCATTGGCTTTGACTTTCTGGTTCGTGCACAGGCTTTGACTCTCTGGTTGGTTCACTGGCTTTGACTCTCTGGTTAGTGCCCAGGCTTTGACGCTCCGGTTAGTGCACTGGCTTTGACTCTCTGGTTAGTGCAATGGTTTTGACTCTCTGGTTAGTGCACTGACTTTGACACTCTGGTTAGTGCACTGGCTTTGACTCTGGTTAGTGCACTGGCTCTGACTCTCTGGTTAGTGCACTGGCTTTGACTCTCTGGTCAGTGCCCTTGCTTTGACTCTCTGGTTAGTGCCCGGGCTTTGACTCTCTGGTTAGTGCACTGGCTTTGACTCTCTGGTTAGTGCACTGGCTTTGACTCTCTCTGGGTAGTGCATCGGCTTTGACTCTGTCTCTCCCTCTCTCCCTGGTTACTGCATTGTCTTTGACTCTCGCTGTCTCTCTGGTTAGTGCACTGGCTTTGACTCTCTGGTTAGTGCACTGGCTTTGACTCAGTGGTTAGTGCAATGGCTTTGAATCTCTGGTTAGTTCACAGGCTTTTACTCTGGTTAGTGCGCAGGCTTTGACTCTCTGGTTAGTGCCCTTGCTTTGATTCTCTGGTTAGTGCCCGGGCTGTGACTCTCTGGTTTTTGCCCTGCCTTTGACTATCTGGTTTGCGCACTCGCTTTGACTCTCTGGTTAGTGCACAGGCTTTGACTTTCTCTCACTTTCTCTGTCTCTCTGGTTAGTGCAATGGATTTGACACTCTGTTTAGTGCACTGGCTTTGACTCTCTGGTTCGTGCACTGGCTTTGACTCTCTGGTTAGTGCACTGGATTTGACTCTCTGGTTAGTGCACTGGCTTCGACTCTCTGGTTAGTGCACTGGCTTCGACTCTCTGGTTAGTGCACTGGCTTCGACTCTCTGGTTAGTGCACTGGCTTCGACTCTCTGGTTAGTGCACTGGCTTTGACTCTCTGGTTAGTGCCCAGGCTTTGACTCTCTGGTTAGTGCACTGGCTTTGACTCTCTGGTTAGTGCACTGGCTTGGATTACCTGGTTAGTGCAATGGTTTTGACTATCTGGTTAGTGCACTGGTTTTGACTCTTACTGCACTGGCTTTGACTCTCTGCTTAGTGCACTGACTTTGTATATCTGGTTAGTGCACTGACTTTGACTCTCTGCATAGTGCACTGACTTTGAGTCTCTGGGCAGTGCACTGGCTTTGACTCTCTGGTTAGTGCACTGGATTTGACTCTCTGGTTAGTGCACTGGCTTTGACTCTCTGGTCAGTGCACTGGCTTTGACTCTTTGGTCAGTGCACTGGCTTTGACTCTCTGGTTAGTGCACTGGAATTGACACTCTGGTTAGTGCACTGCGTTTGACACTCTGGTTAGTGCCCTGGCTTTGACTCTCTCGTTAGTGCACTGGCTTTGACTCTCTGCTTAGTGCACTGGCTTTGACTCTCTGGTTAGTGCACTGGCTTTGACTCTCTGGTTAGTGCACTGGCTTTGACTCTCTGATTAGTGCACTGGCTTTGACTCTCTGATTAGTGCACTGGCTTTGACTCTCTGGTTAGTGCACTGGCTTTGACTCTCTGGTTAGTGCCCTGGCTTTGACTCTGGTTAGTGCCCTGGCTTTGACTCTCTGGTTAGTGCACAGGCTTTGACTCTCTGGTTAGTGCACTGGCTTTGACTCTCTGGTTAGTGCACTGGCATTGACTCTCTGGTTAGTGCCCTTGCTTTGACTCTCTGGTTAGTGCCCGGGCTTTGACTCTCTGGTTAGTGCACTGGCCTTGACTCTCTGGTTAGTGCACTGGCTTTGACTCTCTGGTTAGTGCACTGGCTTTGACCTTCTGGTTAGTGCACTGGCTTTGACACTCTTTCACTTTCTCTGTCTTTCTGGTTAGTGCAATGGCTTTGACACTCTGGTTAGTGCACTGGCTTTGACACTCTGCTTAGTGCCCTGGCTTTGACACTCTGCTTAGTGCCCTGGCTTTGACTCTCTGGTTAGTTTACTGGCTTTGACTCTCTGGTTAGTGCACTGGCTTTGACTCTCTGGTTAGTGCATTGGCTTTGACTCTCTGGTTAGTGCACTGGCTTTGACTCCCTGATTAGTGCACTGGAATTGACACTCTTGTTAGTGAACTGGCTTTGACACTCTGAATAGTGCACTGGCTTTGACTTGCTCTCACTTTCTCTGTCTCTCTGGTTAGTGCACTGGCTTTGACTCTCTGGTTAGTGCACTGGCTTTGACTCTCTGGTTAGTGCACTGGCTTTGACTCTGGTTAGTGCAATAGCTTTGACTCTCTCTGGGTAGTGCATTGGCTTTGACTCTCTCTCTCTCTCCCCCTGGTTACTGCATTGTCTTTGACTCTCGCTGTCTTTCTAGTTAGTGCACTGTCTTTCACTCTCTCTGCATAGTGCCCTTGCTTTGACTCTCTGGTTTTTGCCCGGGCTTTGACTCTCTGGTTTTTGCCCTGGCTTTGACTATCTGGTTTGCGCACTCGCTTTGACTCTCTGGTTAGTGCACAGGCTTTGACTCTCTGGTTAGTGCACTGGCTTTGATTCTCTGGTTAGTGCCCAGGCTTTGATGCTCTGGTTAGTGCCCTTGCTTTGACTCTCTGGTTAGTGCCCGGGCTTTGACTCTCTGGTTAGTGCCCGGGCTTTGACTCTCTGGTTAGTGCCCGGGCTTTGACTCTCTGGTTAGTGCCCGGGCTTTGACTCTCTGGTTAGTGCACTGGCTTTGACTCTCTGGTTAGTGCACTGGCTTTGACTCTCTGGTTAGTGCACTGGCTTTGACACTCTGGTTAGTGCCCTGGCTTTGACACTCTGCTTAGTGCCCTGGCTTTGACACTCTGCTTAGTGCCCTGGCTTTGACACTCTGCTTAGTGCCCTGGCTTTGACTCTCTGGTTAGTGCACTGGCTTTGAATCTCTGGTTAGTGCACTGGCTTTGACTCTCTGGTTAGTGCACTGGCTTTGACTCTCTGATTAGTGCACTGGAATTGACACTCTGGTTAGTGCACTGGCTTTGACTTTCTCTCACTTTCTCTGTCTCTCTGGTTAGTGCACTGGCTTTGACTCTCTGGTTAGTGCACTGGCTTTGACTCTCTGGTTAGTGCCCAGGCTTTGACTCTCTGGTTTTTGCCCGGGCTTTGACTCTCTGGTTTTTGCCCTGGCTTTGACTATCTGGTTTGCGCACTCGCTTTGACTCTCTGGTTAGTGCACAGGCTTTGACTCTCTGGTTAGTGCACTGGATTTGACTCTCTGGTTAGTGCACTGGCTTTGGCTCTCTGGTTAGTTCGCTGGCTTTGACTCTCTGGTTAGTGCACTGGCTTTGACTCTCTGGTTAGTGCACTGGCTTTGACTCTCTGGTTAGTGCACTGGCTTTGACTCTCTAGTTAGCGCACTGGCTTTGACTCTCTGGTTAGTCCAATGGCTTTGACTCTCTGGTTAGTGCACAGGCTTTGACTCTCTGGTTAGTGCACTGGCTTTGACTCTGGTTCGTGCGCTAGCTTTGACTCTCTCTGGGTAGTGCATTGATTTTGCCTCTCTCTCTCTCTCTCCCTGGTTACTGCATTGTGTTTGACTCTCGCTGTCTTTCTGGTTAGTGCACTGTCTTTCACTCTCTCTGGATTGTGCACTGGTTTTGACTTTCAGGTTAGTGCAATGGCTTTGACTCTCTGGTTGGTGCACTGGCTTAGGCTCTCTGGTAAGTGCACTGGCTTTGACGCTTTGGTTAGTGCACTGTCTTTCACTCTCTCTGGATTGTGCATTGGCTTTGACTTTCTGGTTGGTGCACTGGCTTTGACTCTCTGGTTAGTTCACTGGCTTTGACTTTCTGGTTAGTTCACTGGCTTTGACGCTCTGGTTAGTGCACTGGCTTTGACTCTCTGGTTAGTGCACTGGCTTTGACTCTCTGGTTAGTGCACTGGCTTTGACTCTCTGGTTAGTGCACTGGCTTTGACTCTGGTTAGTGCACTGGCTCTGACTCTCTGGTTAGTGCACTGGCTTTGACTCTCTGGTTAGTGCACTGGCTTTGACTCTGGTTAGTGCAATAGCTTTGACTCTCTCTGGGTAGTGCATTGGCTTTGACTCTCTCTCTCTCCCTGGTTACTGCATTGTCTTTGACTCTCGCTGTCTCTCTGGGTAGTGCACTGTCTTTCACTCTCTGATCAGTGCACTGGAATTGACACTCTGGTTAGAGCACTGTCTTTGACTCTCTGATTAGTGCTCTGGAAATGACACTCTGGTTAGTGCACTGGCTTTGACACTCTGAATAGTGCACTGGCTTTGACTTTCTCTCACTTTCTCTGTCTCTCTGGTTAGTGCAATGGATTTGACACTCTGGTTAGTGCACTAGCTTTGACACTCTGAATAGTACACTGGCTTTGACTTTCTCTCACTTTCTCTGTCTCTCTGGTTAGTGCAATGGTTTTGACTCTCTGCGTAGTGCATTGACTTTGACTCTGGTTAGTGCACTGCCTTTGACTCTCTGGTTAGTGCACTGGATTTGACTCTCTGGTTATTGCACTGGCTTTGACTCTCTGGTTAGTGCACTGGCCTTGACTCAATAGTTAGCGCACTGGCTTTGACTCTCTGGTTAGTCCAATGGCTTTGACTCTCTGGTTAGTGCACAGGCTTTGACTCTCTGGTTAGTGCACTGGCTTTGACTCTGGTTAGTGCGCTAGCTTTGACTCTATCTGGGTAGTGCATTGGCTTTGCCTCTCGCTGTCTTTCTGGTTAGTGCACTGTCTTTCACTCTCTCTGGATTCTGCACTGGTTTTGACTTTCAGGTTAGTGCACTGGCTTTGACTCTCTGGTTGGTGCACTGGCTTTGGCTCTCTGGTAAGTGCACTGGCTTTGACGCTTTGGTTTGTGCACTGTCTTTCACTCTCTCTGGATTGTGCATTGGCTTTGACTTTCTGGTTCGTGCACAGGCTTTGACTCTCTGGTTGGTTCACTGGCTTTGACTCTCTGGTTAGTGCCCAGGCTTTGACGCTCCGGTTAGTGCACTGGCTTTGACTCTCTGGTTAGTGCAATGGTTTTGACTCTCTGGTTAGTGCACTGACTTTGACACTCTGGTTAGTGCACTGGCTTTGACTCTGGTTAGTGCACTGGCTCTGACTCTCTGGTTAGTGCACTGGCTTTGACTCTCTGGTCAGTGCCCTTGCTTTGACTCTCTGGTTAGTGCCCGGGCTTTGACTCTCTGGTTAGTGCACTGGCTTTGACTCTCTGGTTAGTGCACTGGCTTTGACTCTCTCTGGGTAGTGCATCGGCTTTGACTCTGTCTCTCCCTCTCTCCCTGGTTACTGCATTGTCTTTGACTCTCGCTGTCTCTCTGGTTAGTGCACTGGCTTTGACTCTCTGGTTAGTGCACTGGCTTTGACTCAGTGGTTAGTGCAATGGCTTTGAATCTCTGGTTAGTTCACAGGCTTTTACTCTGGTTAGTGCGCAGGCTTTGACTCTCTGGTTAGTGCCCTTGCTTTGATTCTCTGGTTAGTGCCCGGGCTGTGACTCTCTGGTTTTTGCCCTGCCTTTGACTATCTGGTTTGCGCACTCGCTTTGACTCTCTGGTTAGTGCACAGGCTTTGACTTTCTCTCACTTTCTCTGTCTCTCTGGTTAGTGC
The DNA here is from genome assembly GCA_026770705.1 of Isurus oxyrinchus. Lineage (NCBI taxonomy): Eukaryota > Metazoa > Chordata > Chondrichthyes > Lamniformes > Lamnidae > Isurus > Isurus oxyrinchus. The sequence continues at coordinate 761,401 of JANJGN010000139.1, read as the reverse complement.
AATGGATTTGACACTCTGTTTAGTGCACTGGCTTTGACTCTCTGGTTCGTGCACTGGCTTTGACTCTCTGGTTAGTGCACTGGATTTGACTCTCTGGTTAGTGCACTGGCTTCGACTCTCTGGTTAGTGCACTGGCTTCGACTCTCTGGTTAGTGCACTGGCTTCGACTCTCTGGTTAGTGCACTGGCTTCGACTCTCTGGTTAGTGCACTGGCTTTGACTCTCTGGTTAGTGCCCAGGCTTTGACTCTCTGGTTAGTGCACTGGCTTTGACTCTCTGGTTAGTGCACTGGCTTGGATTACCTGGTTAGTGCAATGGTTTTGACTATCTGGTTAGTGCACTGGTTTTGACTCTTACTGCACTGGCTTTGACTCTCTGCTTAGTGCACTGACTTTGTATATCTGGTTAGTGCACTGACTTTGACTCTCTGCATAGTGCACTGACTTTGAGTCTCTGGGCAGTGCACTGGCTTTGACTCTCTGGTTAGTGCACTGGATTTGACTCTCTGGTTAGTGCACTGGCTTTGACTCTCTGGTCAGTGCACTGGCTTTGACTCTTTGGTCAGTGCACTGGCTTTGACTCTCTGGTTAGTGCACTGGAATTGACACTCTGGTTAGTGCACTGCGTTTGACACTCTGGTTAGTGCCCTGGCTTTGACTCTCTCGTTAGTGCACTGGCTTTGACTCTCTGCTTAGTGCACTGGCTTTGACTCTCTGGTTAGTGCACTGGCTTTGACTCTCTGGTTAGTGCACTGGCTTTGACTCTCTGATTAGTGCACTGGCTTTGACTCTCTGATTAGTGCACTGGCTTTGACTCTCTGGTTAGTGCACTGGCTTTGACTCTCTGGTTAGTGCCCTGGCTTTGACTCTGGTTAGTGCCCTGGCTTTGACTCTCTGGTTAGTGCACAGGCTTTGACTCTCTGGTTAGTGCACTGGCTTTGACTCTCTGGTTAGTGCACTGGCATTGACTCTCTGGTTAGTGCCCTTGCTTTGACTCTCTGGTTAGTGCCCGGGCTTTGACTCTCTGGTTAGTGCACTGGCCTTGACTCTCTGGTTAGTGCACTGGCTTTGACTCTCTGGTTAGTGCACTGGCTTTGACCTTCTGGTTAGTGCACTGGCTTTGACACTCTTTCACTTTCTCTGTCTTTCTGGTTAGTGCAATGGCTTTGACACTCTGGTTAGTGCACTGGCTTTGACACTCTGCTTAGTGCCCTGGCTTTGACACTCTGCTTAGTGCCCTGGCTTTGACTCTCTGGTTAGTTTACTGGCTTTGACTCTCTGGTTAGTGCACTGGCTTTGACTCTCTGGTTAGTGCATTGGCTTTGACTCTCTGGTTAGTGCACTGGCTTTGACTCCCTGATTAGTGCACTGGAATTGACACTCTTGTTAGTGAACTGGCTTTGACACTCTGAATAGTGCACTGGCTTTGACTTGCTCTCACTTTCTCTGTCTCTCTGGTTAGTGCACTGGCTTTGACTCTCTGGTTAGTGCACTGGCTTTGACTCTCTGGTTAGTGCACTGGCTTTGACTCTGGTTAGTGCAATAGCTTTGACTCTCTCTGGGTAGTGCATTGGCTTTGACTCTCTCTCTCTCTCCCCCTGGTTACTGCATTGTCTTTGACTCTCGCTGTCTTTCTAGTTAGTGCACTGTCTTTCACTCTCTCTGCATAGTGCCCTTGCTTTGACTCTCTGGTTTTTGCCCGGGCTTTGACTCTCTGGTTTTTGCCCTGGCTTTGACTATCTGGTTTGCGCACTCGCTTTGACTCTCTGGTTAGTGCACAGGCTTTGACTCTCTGGTTAGTGCACTGGCTTTGATTCTCTGGTTAGTGCCCAGGCTTTGATGCTCTGGTTAGTGCCCTTGCTTTGACTCTCTGGTTAGTGCCCGGGCTTTGACTCTCTGGTTAGTGCCCGGGCTTTGACTCTCTGGTTAGTGCCCGGGCTTTGACTCTCTGGTTAGTGCCCGGGCTTTGACTCTCTGGTTAGTGCACTGGCTTTGACTCTCTGGTTAGTGCACTGGCTTTGACTCTCTGGTTAGTGCACTGGCTTTGACACTCTGGTTAGTGCCCTGGCTTTGACACTCTGCTTAGTGCCCTGGCTTTGACACTCTGCTTAGTGCCCTGGCTTTGACACTCTGCTTAGTGCCCTGGCTTTGACTCTCTGGTTAGTGCACTGGCTTTGAATCTCTGGTTAGTGCACTGGCTTTGACTCTCTGATTAGTGCACTGGAATTGACACTCTGGTTAGTGCACTGGCTTTGACTTTCTCTCACTTTCTCTGTCTCTCTGGTTAGTGCACTGGCTTTGACTCTCTGGTTAGTGCACTGGCTTTGACTCTCTGGTTAGTGCCCAGGCTTTGACTCTCTGGTTTTTGCCCGGGCTTTGACTCTCTGGTTTTTGCCCTGGCTTTGACTATCTGGTTTGCGCACTCGCTTTGACTCTCTGGTTAGTGCACAGGCTTTGACTCTCTGGTTAGTGCACTGGCTTTGACTCTCTGGTTAGTGCCCAGGCTTTGATGCTCTGGTTAGTGCCCTTGCTTTGACTCTCTGGTTAGTGCCCGGGCTTTGACTCTCTGGTTAGTGCCCGGGCTTTGACTCTCTGGTTAGTGCCCGGGCTTTGACTCTCTGGTTAGTGCCCGGGCTTTGACTCTCTGGTTAGTGCCCGGGCTTTGACTCTCTGGTTAGTGCACTGGCTTTGACTCTCTGGTTAGTGCACTGGCTTTGACTCTCTGATTAGTGCACTGGAATTGACACTCTGGTTAGTGCACTGGCTTTGACTATCTCTCACTTTCTCTGTCTCTCTGGTTAGTGCACTGGCTTTGACTCTCTGGTTAGTGCACTGGCTTTGACTCTCTGGTTAGTGCACTGGCTTTGACTCTCTGGTTAGTGCACTGGCTTTGACTCTCTGGTTAGTGCACTGGCTTTGACTCTCTGGTTAGTGCACTGGCTTTGACTCTGGTTAGTGCAATAGCTTTGACTCTCTCTGGGTAGTGCATTGGCTTTGACTCTCTCTCTCTCCCCCCCTGGTTACTGCATTGTCTTTGACTCTCGCTGTCTCTCTGGTTAGTGCACTGTCTTTCACTCTTTCTGGATAGTGCCCTTGCTTTGACTCTCTGGTTAGTGCCCTTGCTTTGACTCTCTGGTTAGTGCCCTTGCTTTGACTCTCTGGTTAGTGCCCTTGCTTTGACTCTCTGGTTAGTGTCCGGGCTTTGACTCTCTGGTTTTTGCCCTGGCTTTGACTATCTGGTTTGCGCACTCACTTTGACTCTCTGGTTAGTGCACAGGCTTTGACTCTCTGGTTAGTGCACAGGCTTTGACTCTCTGGTTAGTGCACTGGCTTTGGCTCTCTGGTTAGTGCACTGGCTTTGCCTCTCTCTCTCTCTCTCTCTCTCTCTCCCTGGTTACTGCATTGTCTTTGACTCTCGCTGTCTCTCTGGTTAGTGCACTGTCTTTCACTCTCTCTGGTTAGTGCACTGTCTTTCACTCTCTCTGGTTAGTGCCCTGGTTTTGACTTTCTGGTTAGTGCACTGGCTTTGACTCACAGGTTGGTGCACTGTCTTTCACTCTCTCTGGATTGTTCATTGGCTTTGACTTTCTGGTTCGTGCACTGGCTTTGACTCTCTGGTTAGTTCACTGGCTTTGAGTCTCTGGTTAGTGCGCAGGGTTTGACGCTCTGGTTAGTGCACTGGCTTTGACTCTCTGGTTAGTGCACTGGCTTTGACTCTCTGGTTAGTGCACTGGCTTTGAATCTCTGGTTAGTGCACTGGCTTTGACACTCTGAATAGTACACTGGCTTTGACTCACTGCTTAGTGCACAGGCTTTGAATCTCTGGCCAGTGCCCTGGCTTTGACTCTCTGGTTAGTGCCGTGGCATTGACTCTCTGGTTAGTGCACAGGCTTTGAATCTCTGGTTAGTTCACTGGCTTTTACTCTGGTTAGTGCACAGTCTTTGACTCTCTGGTTAGTGCACTGGTTTTGACTCTCTGGTTAGTGCACTGGCTTTGACTATCTGGTTAGTGCACTGGCTTTGACTCTCTGGTTAGTGCACTGGCTTTGACTCTCTGGTTAGAGCACTGGCTTTCACTCTCTGGTTAGAGCACTGGCTTTGACTCTCTGGTTAGTGCACTGGCTTTGACTCTCTGGTTAGTGCACTGGCTTTGACTCTCTGGTTAGTGCACTGCCTTTGACTCTCTGGTTAGTGCACTGGCTTTGACACACTTTCACTTTCTCTGTCTCTCTGGTTAGTGCACTGGCTTTGACTCTCTGGTTAGTGCACTGGCTTTGACTCTCTGGTTAGTGCACTGGCTTTGACTCTCTGATGAGTGCACTGGAATTGACACTCTGGTTAGTGCACTGGCTTTGACACTCTGAATAGTACACTGGCTTTGACATTCTCTCACTTTCTCTGTCTCGCTGGTTAGTGCACTGGCTTTGACTCTCTGGCTAGTGCACTGGCTTTGACTCCCTGGTTAGTGCACTGGCTTTGACTCTCTGGTTAGTGCACTGGCTTTGATTCTCTGGTTAGTGCACTGACTTTGACTCTCTGGTTATTGCACTGGCTTTGACTCTCTGGTTATTGCACTGGCTTTGAATCTCTGGTTAGTGCACTGGCTTTGACTCTCTGGTTAGTGCACTGGCTTTGACTCTCTGGTTAGTGCACTGGCTTTGACTCTCTGGTTAGTGCACTGGCTTTGACTCTCTGATTAGTGCACTGGAATTGACGCTCTGGTTAGTGCACTGGCTTTGACACTCTGAATAGTACACTGGCTTTGACTTTCTCACACTTTCTCTGTCTCTCTGGTTAGTGCACTGGCTTTGACTCTCTGGTTAGTGCACTGGCTTTGACTCTCTGGCTAGTGGACTGGCTTTGACTCTCTGGTTAGTGAACTGGCTTTGACTCTCTGGTTAGTGCACTGGCTTTGACCCTCTGGTTAGTGCACTGGCTTTGACTCTGGTTAGTGCACTAGATTTGACTCTCTCTGGGTACTGCGTTGGCTTTGCCTCTCTCTCTCTCTCTCTCTCTCTCTCTCTCCCTGGTTACTGCATTGTCTTTGACTCTCGCTGTCTCTCTGGTTAGTGCACTGGCTTTGACTCTCTGGTTAGTGCACTGGCTTTGACTCTCTGGTTAGAGCACTGGCTTTCACTCTCTGGTTAGAGCACTGGCTTTGACTCTCTGGTTAGTGCACTGGCTTTGACTCTCTGGTTAGTGCACTGGCTTTGACTCTCTGGTTAGTGCACTGGCTTTGACTCTCTGGTTAGTGCACTGGCTTTGACACACTTTCACTTTCTCTGTCTCTCTGGTTAGTGCACTGGCTTTGACTCTCTGGTTAGTGCACTGGCTTTGACTCTCTGGTTAGTGCACTGGCTTTGACTCTCTGATGAGTGCACTGGAATTGACACTCTGGTTAGTGCACTGGCTTTGACACTCTGAATAGTACACTGGCTTTGACATTCTCTCACTTTCTCTGTCTCGCTGGTTAGTGCACTGGCTTTGACTCTCTGGCTAGTGCACTGGCTTTGACTCCCTGGTTAGTGCACTGGCTTTGACTCTCTGGTTAGTGCACTGGCTTTGATTCTCTGGTTAGTGCACTGACTTTGACTCTCTGGTTATTGCACTGGCTTTGACTCTCTGGTTATTGCACTGGCTTTGAATCTCTGGTTAGTGCACTGGCTTTGACTCTCTGGTTAGTGCACTGGCTTTGACTCTCTGGTTAGTGCACTGGCTTTGACTCTCTGGTTAGTGCACTGGCTTTGACTCTCTGATTAGTGCACTGGAATTGACGCTCTGGTTAGTGCACTGGCTTTGACACTCTGAATAGTACACTGGCTTTGACTTTCTCACACTTTCTCTGTCTCTCTGGTTAGTGCACTGGCTTTGACTCTCTGGTTAGTGCACTGGCTTTGACTCTCTGGCTAGTGGACTGGCTTTGACTCTCTGGTTCGTGCACTGGCTTTGACTCTCTGGTTAGTGCACTGGCTTTGACTCTCTGGTTAGTGAACTGGCTTTGACTCTCTGGTTAGTGCACTGGCTTTGACCCTCTGGTTAGTGCACTGGCTTTGACTCTGGTTAGTGCACTAGATTTGACTCTCTCTGGGTACTGCGTTGGCTTTGCCTCTCTCTCTCTCTCTCTCTCTCTCTCTCTCCCTGGTTACTGCATTGTCTTTGACTCTCGCTGTCTCTCTGGTTAGTGCACTGTCTTTCACTCTCTCTGGATTGTGCACTGGCTTTGACTTTCTGGTTAGTGCACTGGCTTTGACTCTCTGGTTAGTGCCCTTGCTTTGACTCTCTGGTTAGTGCACTGGCTTTGACTCTCTGGTTACTGCACTGGCTTTGACTCTCTGGTTAGTGCACTGGCTTTGACTCTCTGATTAGTGCACTGGCTTTGACTCTCTGGTTAGTGCACTGGCTTTGACTCTCTGGTTAGTGCCCTGGCTTTGACTCTGGTTAGTGCACAGGCTTTGACTCTCTGGTTAGTGCACAGGCTTTGACTCTCTGGTTAGTGCACTGGCTTTGACTCTCTGGTTAGTGCACTGGCATTGACTCTCTGGTTAGTGCCCTTGCTTTGACTCTCTGGTTAGTGCCCGGGCTTTGACTCTCTGGTTAGTGCACTGGCCTTGGCTCTCTGGTTAGTGCACTGGCTTTGACTCTCTGGTTAGTGCACTGGCTTTGACCTTCTGGTTAGTGCACTGGCTTTGCCACTCTGCTTAGTGCCCTGGCTTTGACACTCTGCTTAGTGCCCTGGCTTTGACTCTCTGGTTAGTTTACTGGCTTTGACTCTCTGGTTAGTGCACTGGCTTTGACTCTCTGGTTAGTGCATTGGCTTTGACTCTCTGGTTAGTGCATTGGCTTTGACTCTCTGGTTAGTGCATAAGCTTTGACACTCTGGTTAGTGCACTGGCTTTGTCTCTGGTTAGTGCAATAGCTTTGACTCTCTCTGGGTAGTGCATTGGCTTTGACTCTCTCTCTCTCTCCCCCTGGTTACTGCATTGTCTTTGACTCCCGCTGTCTCTCTGGTTAGTGCACTGTCTTTCACTCTTTCTGGATAGTGCCCTTGCTTTGACTCCCTGGTTAGTGCCCTTGCTTTGACTCTCTGGTTAGTGCCCGGGCTTTGACTCTCTGGTTAGTGCACTGGCTTTGACTCTCTGGTTTTTGCCCTGGCTTTGACTATCTGGTTTGCGCACTCGCTTTGACTCTCTGGTTAGTGCACAGGCTTTGACTCTCTGGTTAGTGCCCAGGCTTTGACTCTCTGGTTTTTGCCCGGGCTTTGACTCTCTGGTTTTTGCCCTGGCTTTGACACTCTGGTTAGTGCACAGGCTTTGACTCCCTGGTTAGTGCACTGGCTTTGATGCTCTGGTTAGTGCCCTTGCTTTGACTCTCTGGTTAGTGCCCGGGCTTTGACTCTCTGGTTAGTGCCCGGGCTTTGACTCTCTGGTTAGTGCCCGGGCTTTGACTCTCTGGTTAGTGCCCGGGCTTTGACTCTCTGGTTAGTGCCCGGGCTTTGACTCTCTGGTTAGTGCACTGGCTTTGACTCTCTGGTTAGTGCACTGGCTTTGACTCTCTGGTTAGTGCACTGGCTTTGACACTCTTTCACTTTCTCTGTCTCTCTGGTTAGGGCAATGGCTTTGACACTCTGGTTAGTGCCCTGGCTTTGACACTCTGCTTAGTGCCCTGGCTTTGACACTCTGCTTAGTGCCCTGGCTTTGACTCTCTGGTTAGTGCACTGGCTTTGAATCTCTGGTTAGTGCACTGGCTTTGAATCTCTGGTTAGTGCACTGGCTTTGACTCTCTGGTTAGTGCACTGGCTTTGACTCTCTGATTAGTGCACTGGAATTGACACTCTGGTTAGTGCACTGGCTTTGACTTTCTCTCACTTTCTCTGTCTCTCTGGTTAGTGCACTGGCTTTGACTCTCTGGTTAGTGCACTGGCTTTGACTCTCTGGTTAGTGCACTGGCTTTGACTCTGGTTAGTGCAATAGCTTTGACTCTCTCTGGGTAGTGCATTGGCTTTGACTCTCTCTCTCTCTCCCCCTGGTTACTGCATTGTCTTTGACTCTCGCTGTCTTTCTGGTTAGTGCACTGTCTTTCACTCTTTCTGGATAGTGCCCTTGCTTTGACTCCCTGGTTAGTGCCCTTGCTTTGACTCCCTGGTTAGTGCCCTTGCTTTGACTCTCTGGTTAGTGCCTTTGCTTGGACTGTCTGGTTAGTGCCCTTGCTTTGACTCTCTGGTTTTTGCCCGGGCTTTGACTCTCTGGTTTTTGCCCGGGCTTTGACTATCTGGTTTGCGCACTCGCTTTGACTCTCTGGTTAGTGCACAGGCTTTGACTCTCTGGTTAGTGCACAGGCTTTGACTCTCTGGTTAGTGCACAGGCTTTGACTCTCTGGTTAGTGCACTGGCTTTGACTCTCTGGTTAGTGCCCAGGCTTTGATGCTCTGGTTAGTGCCCGGGCTTTGACTCTCTGGTTAGTGCACGGGCTTTGACTCTCTGGTTAGTGCCCGGGCTTTGACTCTCTGGTTAGTGCCCGGGCTTTGACTCTCTGGTTTGTGCACTGGCTTTGACTCTCTGGTTAGTGCACTGGCTTTGACTCTCTGATTAGTGCACTGGAATTGACACTCTGGTTAGTGCACTGGCTTTGACTTTCTCTCACTTTCTCTGTCTCTCTGGTTAGTGCACTGGCTTTGACTCTCTGGTTAGTGCCCGGGCTTTGACTCTCTGGTTTTTGCCCGGGCTTTGACTCTCTGGTTTTTGCCCTGGCTTTGACTATCTGGTTTGCGCACTCGCTTTGACTCTCTGGTTAGTGCACAGGCTTTGACTCTCTGGTTAGTGCACTGGCTTTGACTCTCTGGTTAGTGCCCAGGCTTTGATGCTCTGGTTAGTGCCCGGGCTTTGACTCTCTGGTTAGTGCACGGGCTTTGACTCTCTGGTTAGTGCCCGGGCTTTGAATCTCTGGTTAGTGCACTGGCTTTGACTCTCTGGTTAGTGCACTGGCTTTGACTCTCTGATTAGTGCACTGGAATTGACACTCTGGTTAGTGCACTGGCTTTGACTTTCTCTCACTTTCTCTGTCTCTCTGGTTAGTGCACTGGCTTTGACTCTCTGGTTAGTGCACTGGCTTTGACTCTCTGGTTAGTGCACTGGCTTTGACTCTCTGGTTAGTGCACTGGCTTTGACTCTCTGGTTAGTGCACTGGCTTTGACTCTCTGGTTAGTGCACTGGCTTTGACTCTGGTTAGTGCAATAGCTTTGACTCTCTCTGGGTAGTGCATTGGCTTTGACTCTCTCTCTCTCTCCCCCTGGTTACTGCATTGTCTTTGACTCTCGCTGTCTTTCTGGTTAGTGCACTGTCTTTCACTCTTTATGGATAGTGCCCTTGCTTTGACTCCCTGGTTAGTGCCCTTGCTTTGACTCTCTGGTTAGTGCCCTTGCTTTGACTCTCTGGTTTTTGCCCGGGCTTTGACTCTCTGGTTTTTGCCCTGGCTTTGACTATCTGGTTTGCGCACTCGCTTTGACTCACTGGTTAGTGCACAGGCTTTGACTCTCTGGTTAGTGCACTGGCTTTGACTCTCTGGTTAGTGCCCAGGCTTTGATGCTCTGGTTAGTGCCCGGGCTTTGACTCTCTGGTTAGTGCACGGGCTTTGACTCTCTGGTTAGTGCCCGGGCTTTGACTCTCTGGTTAGTGCCCGGGCTTTGACTCTCTGGTTTGTGCACTGGCTTTGACTCTCTGGTTAGTGCACTGGCTTTGACTCTCTGATTAGTGCACTGGAATTGACACTCTGGTTAGTGCACTGGCTTTGACTTTCTCTCACTTTCTCTGTCTCTCTGGTTAGTGCACTGGCTTTGACTCTCTGGTTAGTGCCCGGGCTTTGACTCTCTGGTTTTTGCCCGGGCTTTGACTCTCTGGTTTTTGCCCTGGCTTTGACTATCTGGTTTGCGCACTCGCTTTGACTCTCTGGTTAGTGCACAGGCTTTGACTCTCTGGTTAGTGCACTGGCTTTGACTCTCTGGTTAGTGCCCAGGCTTTGATGCTCTGGTTAGTGCCCGGGCTTTGACTCTCTGGTTAGTGCACGGGCTTTGACTCTCTGGTTAGTGCCCGGGCTTTGAATCTCTGGTTAGTGCACTGGCTTTGACTCTCTGGTTAGTGCACTGGCTTTGACTCTCTGATTAGTGCACTGGAATTGACACTCTGGTTAGTGCACTGGCTTTGACTTTCTCTCACTTTCTCTGTCTCTCTGGTTAGTGCACTGGCTTTGACTCTCTGGTTAGTGCACTGGCTTTGACTCTCTGGTTAGTGCACTGGCTTTGACTCTCTGGTTAGTGCACTGGCTTTGACTCTCTGGTTAGTGCACTGGCTTTGACTCTCTGGTTAGTGCACTGGCTTTGACTCTGGTTAGTGCAATAGCTTTGACTCTCTCTGGGTAGTGCATTGGCTTTGACTCTCTCTCTCTCTCCCCCCCTGGTTACTGCATTGTCTTTGACTCTCGCTGTCTCTCTGGTTAGTGCACTGTCTTTCACTCTTTCTGGATAGTGCCCTTGCTTTGACTCTCTGGTTAGTGCCCTTGCTTTGACTCTCTGGTTAGTGCCCTTGCTTTGACTCTCTGGTTAGTGCCCTTGCTTTGACTCTCTGGTTAGTGCCCGGGCTTTGACTCTCTGGTTTTTGCCCTGGCTTTGACTATCTGGTTTGCGCACTCGCTTTGAATCTCTGGTTAGTTCACAGGCTTTGACTCTCTGGTTAGTGCACAGGCTTTGACACTCTGGTTAGTGCACTGGCTTTGGCTCTCTGGTTAGTGCACTGGCTTTGCCTCTCTCTCTCTCTCTCTCCCTGGTTACTGCATTGTCTTTGACTCTCGCTGTCTCTCTGGTTAGTGCACTGTCTTTCACTCTCTCTGGTTAGTGCCCTGGTTTTGACTTTCTGGTTAGTGCACTGGCTTTGACTCACAGGTTGGTGCACTGTCTTTCACTGTCTCTGGATTGTTCATTGGCTTTGACTTTCCGGTTCGTGCACTGGCTTTGACTCTCTGGGTAGTTCACTGGCTTTGAGTCTCTGGTTAGTGCGCAGGGTTTGACGCTCTGGTTAGTGCACTGGCTTTGACTCTCTGGTTAGTGCACTGGCTTTGACTCTCTGGTTAGTGCACTGGCTTTGAATCTCTGGTTAGTGCACTGGCTTTGACACTCTGAATAGTACACTGGCTTTGACTGACTGCTTAGTGCACAGGCTTTGAATCTCTGGCCAGTGCCCTGGCTTTGACTCTCTGGTTAGTGCCGTGGCATTGACTCTCTGGTTAGTGCACAGGCTTTGAATCTCTGGTTAGTTCACTGGCTTTTACTCTGGTTAGTGCACAGTCTTTGACTCTCTGGATAGTGCACTGGTTTTGACTCTCTGGTTAGTGCACTGGCTTTGACTATCTGGTTAGTGCACTGGCTTTGACTCTCTGGTTAGTGCACTGGCTTTGACTCTCTGGTTAGAGCACTGGCTTTGACTCTCTGGTTAGAGCACTGGCTTTGACTCTCTGGTTAGTGCACTGGCTTTGACTCTCTGGTTAGTGCACTGGCTTTGACTCTCTGGTTAGTGCACTGGCTTTGACACACTTTCACTTTCTCTGTCTCTCTGGTTAGTGCACTGGCTTTGACTCTCTGGTTAGTGCACTGGCTTTGACTCTCTGGTTAGTGCACTGGCTTTGACTCTCTGATGAGTGCACTGGAATTGACACTCTGGTTAGTGCACTGGCTTTGACACTCTGAATAGTACACTGGCTTTGACATTCTCTCACTTTCTCTGTCTCGCTGGTTAGTGCACTGGCTTTGACTCTCTGGCTAGTGCACTGGCTTTGACTCCCTGGTTAGTGCACTGGCTTTGACTCTCTGGTTTGTGCACTGGCTTTGATTCTCTGGTTAGTGCACTGACTTTGACTCTCTGGTTATTGCACTGGCTTTGACTCTCTGGTTATTGCACTGGCTTTGAATCTCTGGTTAGTGCACTGGCTTTGACTCTCTGGTTAGTGCACTGGCTTTGACTCTCTGGTTAGTGCACTGGCTTTGACTCTCTGGTTAGTGCACTGGCTTTGACTCTCTGATTAGTGCACTCGAATTGACACTCTGGTTAGTGCACTGGCTTTGACACTCTGAATAGTACACTGGCTTTGACTTTCTCACACTTTCTCTGTCTCTCTGGTTAGTGCACTGGCTTTGACTCTCTGGTTAGTGCACTGGCTTTGACTCTCTGGCTAGTGGACTGGCTTTGACTCTCTGGTTCGTGCACTGGCTTTGACTCTCTGGTTCGTGCACTGGCTTTGACTCTCTGGTTCGTGAACTGGCTTTGACTCTCTGGTTAGTGCACTGGCTTTGACCCTCTGGTTAGTGCACTGGCTTTGACTCTGGTTAGTGCACTAGATTTGACTCTCTCTGGGTAGTGCATTGGCTTTGCCTCTCTCTCTCTCTCTCTCTCTCTCTCTCCCTGGTTACTGCATTGTCTTTCACTCTCGCTGTCTCTCTGGTTAGTGCACTGTCTTTCACTCTCTCTGGATTGTGCACTGGCTTTGACTTTCTGGTTAGTGCACTGGCTTTGACTCTCTGGTTAGTGCCCTTGCTTAGACTCTCTGGTTAGTGCCCGGGCTTTGACTCTCTGGTTAGTGCCCGGGCTTTGACTCTCTGGTTAGTGCACTGGCTTTGACTCTCTGGTTAGTGTACTGGCTTTGACTCTCTGGTTAGTGCATTGGCTTTGACTCTCTGGTTAGTGCACTGGCTTTGACTCTCTGGTTAGTGCACTGGCTTTGACTCTCTGGTTAGTGCACTGGCTTTGACTCTCTGGTTAGTGCACTGGCTTTGACACTCTGGTTAGTGCACTGGCTTTGACACTCTGGTTAGTGCACTGGCTTTGACACTCTGAATAGTACACTGGCTTTGACTTTCTCTCACTTTCTCTGTCTCTCTGGTTAGTGCACTGGCTTTGACTCTCTGGTTAGTGCACTGGCTTTGACTCTCTGGTTAGTGCACTGGCTTTGACTCTGGTTAGTGCAAAAGCTTTGACTCTCTCTGGGTAGTGCATTGGCTTTGACTCTCTCTCTCTCTCCCCCTGGTTACTGCATTGTCTTTGACTCCCGCTGTCTCTCTGGTTAGTGCACTGCCTTTCACTCTTTCTGGATAGTGCCCTTGCTTTGACTCACTGGTTAGTGCCCTTGCTTTGACTCTCTGGTTAGTGCCCTTGCTTTGACTCTCTGGTTAGTGCCCTTGCTTTGACTCTCTGGTTAGTGCCCGGGCTTTGACTCTCTGGTTTTTGCCCTGGCTTTGACTATCTGGTTTGCGCACTCGCTTTGACTCTCTGGTTAGTGCACAGGCTTTGACTCTCTGGTTAGTGCACTGGCTTTGACTCTCTGGTTAGTGCCCAGGCTTTGATGCTCTGGTTAGTGCACTGGCTTTGACTCTCTGGTTAGTGCACTGGCTTTGACTCTCTGGTTAGTGCACTGGCTTTGACTCTCTGGTTAGTGCACTGGCATTGACTCTCTGGTTAGTGCCCTTGCTTTGACTCTCTGGTTAGTGCCCGGGCTTTGACTCTCTGGTTAGTGCACTGGCCTTGACTCTCTGGGTAGTGCACTGGCATTGACTCTCTGGTTAGTGCACTGGCTTTGACTCTCTGGTTAGTGCACTGGCTTTGACCTTCTGGTTAGTGCACTGGCTTTGACACTCTTTCACTTTCTCTGTCTTTCTGGTTAGTGCAATGGCTTTGACACTCTGCTTAGTGCCCTGGCTTTGACACTCTGCTTAGTGCCCTGGCTTTGACTCTCTGGTTAGTGTACTGGCTTTGACTCTCTGGTTAGTGCACTGGCTTTGACTCTCTGGTTAGTGCACTGGCTTTGACTCTGGTTAGTGCAATAGCTTTGACACTCTCTGGGTAGTGCATTGGCTTTGACTCTCTCTCTCTCTCCCCCTGGTTACTGCATTGTCTTTGACTCTCGCTGTCTTTCTGGTTAGTGCACTGTCTTTCACTCTTTCTGGATAGTGCGCTTGCTTTGACTCCCTGGTTAGTGCCCTTGCTTTGACTCTCTGGTTAGTGCCCTTGCTTTGACTCTCTGGTTAGTGCCCTTGCTTTGACTCTCTGGTTAGTGCCCGGGCTTTGACTCTCTGGTTTTTGCCCTGGCTTTGACTATCTGGTTTGCGCACTCGCTTTGACTCTCTGGTTAGTGCACTGGCTTTGACTCTCTGGCTAGTGCACTGGCTTTGACTCCCTGGTTAGTGCACTGGCTTTGACTCTCTGGTTAGTGCACTGGCTTTGATTCTCTGGTTATTGCACTGACTTTGACTCTCTGGTTATTGCACTGGCTTTGACTCTCTGGTTATTGCACTGGCTTTGAATCTCTGGTTAGTGCACTGGCTTTGACTCTCTGGTTAGTGCACTGGCTTTTACTCTCTGGTTAGTGCACTGGCTTTGACTCTCTGGTTAGTGCACTGGCTTTGACTCTCTGATTAGTGCACTGGAATTGACACTCTGGTTAGTGCACTGGCTTTGACACTCTGAATAGTACACTGGCTTTGACTTTCTCACACTTTCTCTGTCTCTCTGGTTAGTGCACTGGCTTTGACTCTCTGGTTAGTGAACTGGCTTTGACTCTCTGGTTAGTGCACTGGCTTTGACCCTCTGGTTAGTGCACTAGCTTTGACTCTGGTTAGTGCACTAGATTTGACTCTTTCTGGGTAGTGCATTGGCTTTGCCTCTCTCTCTCTCTCTCTCTCTCTCTCCCTGGTTACTGCATTGTCTTTGACTCTCGCTGTCTCTCTGGTTAGTGCACTGTCTTTCACTCTCTCTGGATTGTGCACTGGCTTTGACTTTCTGGTTAGTGCACTGGCTTTGACTCTCTGGTTAGTGCCCTTGCTTTGACTCTCTGGTTAGTGCACTGGCTTTGACTCTCTGGTTACTGCACTGGCTTTGACTCTCTGGTTAGTGCACTGGCTTTGACTCTCTGATTAGTGCACTGGCTTTGACTCTCTGGTTAGTGCATTGGCTTTGACTCTCTGGTTAGTGCCCTGGCTTTGACTCTGGTTAGTGCACAGGCTTTGACTCTCTGGTTAGTGCACAGGCTTTGACTCTCTGGTTAGTGCACAGGCTTTGACTCTCTGGTTAGTGCACTGGCATTGACTCTCTGGTTAGTGCCCTTGCTTTGACTCTCTGGTTAGTGCCCGGGCTTTGACTCTCTGGTTAGTGCACTGGCCTTGGCTCTCTGGTTAGTGCACTGGCTTTGACTCTCTGGTTAGTGCACTGGCTTTGACCTTCTGGTTAGTGCACTGGCTTTGACACTCTTTCACTTTCTCTGTCTTTCTGGTTAGTGCAATGGCTTTGACACTCTGGTTAGTGCACTGGCTTTGACACTCTGCTTAGTGCCCTGGCTTTGACACTCTGCTTAGTGCCCTGGCTTTTACTCTCTGGTTAGTTTACTGGCTTTGACTCTCTGGTTAGTGCACTGGCTTTGACTCTCTGGTTAGTGCATTGGCTTTGACTCTCTGGTTAGTGCATTGGCTTTGACTCTCCGGTTAGTGCATTGGCTTTGACACTCTGGTTAGTGCACTGGCTTTGACTCTCTGATTAGTGCACTGGAATTGACACTCTTGTTAGTGAACTGGCTTTGACACTCTGAATAGTGCACTGGCTTTGACTTGCTCTCACTTTCTCTGTCTCTCTGGTTAGTGCACTGGCTTTGACTCTCTGGTCAGTGCACTGGCTTTGACTCTCTGGTTAGTGCACTGGCTTTGACTCTGGTTAGTGCAATAGCTTTGACTCTCTCTGGGTAGTGCATTGGCTTTCACTCTGTCTCTCTCTCCCCCTGGTTACTGCTTTGTCTTTGACTCTCGCTGTCTTTCTGGTTAGTGCACTGGCTTTGACTTTGGTTAGTGCACTAGATTTGACTCTCTCTGGGTAGTGCATTGGCTTTGCCTCTCTCTCTCTCTCTCTCTCTCTCTCTCTCTCCCTGGTTACTGCATTGTCTTTGACTCTCGCTGTCTCTCTGGTTAGTGCACTGTCTTTCACTCTCTCTGGATTGTGCACTGGCTTTGACTTTCTGGTTAGTGCACTGGCTTTGACTCTCTGGTTAGTGCACTGGCTTTGACTCTCTGGTTACTGCACTGGCTTTGACTCTCTGGTTAGTGCACTGGCTTTGACTCTCTGATTAGTGCACTGGCTTTGACTCTCTGGTTAGTGCACTGGCTTTGACTCTCTGGTTAGTGCCCTGGCTTTGACTCTGGTTAGTGCACAGGCTTTGACTCTCTGGTTAGTGCACAGGCTTTGACTCTCTGGTTAGTGCACTGGCTTTGACTCTCTGGTTAGTGCACTGGCATTGACTCTCTGGTTAGTGCCCTTGCTTTGACTCTCTGGTTAGTGCCCGGGCTTTGACTCTCTGGTTAGTGCACTGGCCTTGGCTCTCTGGTTAGTGCTCTGGCTTTGACTCTCTGGTTAGTGCACTGGCTTTGACCTTCTGGTTAGTGCACTGGCTTTGACACTCTTTCACTTTCTCTGTCTTTCTGGTTAGTGCAATGGCTTTGACACTCTGGTTAGTGCACTGGCTTTGACACTCTGCTTAGTGCCCTGGCTTTGACACTCTGCTTAGTGCCCTGGCTTTGACTCTCTGGTTAGTTTACTGGCTTTGACTCTCTGGTTAGTGCACTGGCTTTGACTCTCTGGTTAGTGCATTGGCTTTGACTCTCTGGTTAGTGCACTGGCTTTGACTCTCTGATTAGTGCACTGGAATTGACACTCTTGTTAGTGAACTGGCTTTGACACTCTGAATAGTGCACTGGCTTTGACTTGCTCTCACTTTCTCTGTCTCTCTGGTTAGTGCACTGGCTTTGACTCTCTGGTTAGTGCACTGGCTTTGACTCTCTGGTTAGTGCACTGGCTTTGACTCTGGTTAGTGCAATAGCTTTGACTCTCTCTGGGTAGTGCATTGGCTTTGACTCTCTCTCTCTCTCCCTGGTTACTGCTTTGTCTTTGACTCTCGCTGTCTTTCTGGTTAGTGCACCGTCTTTCACTCTTTCTGGATAGTGCCCTTGCTTTGACTCCCTGGTTAGTGCCCTTGCTTTGACTCTCTGGTTAGTGCCCTTGCTTTGACTCTCTGGTTAGTGCCCGGGCTTTGACTCTCTGGTTTTTGCCCGGGCTTTGACTCTCTGGTTAGTGCACTGGCCTTGACTCTCTGGTTAGTGCACTGGCTTTGACTCTCTGGTTAGTGCACTGGCCTTGACTCTCTGGTTAGTGCACTGGCTTTGACTCTCTGGTTAGTGCACAGGCTTTGACTCTCTGGTTAGTGCACTGGCTTTGATTCTCTGGTTAGTGCCCAGGCTTTGATGCTCTGGTTAGTGCCCTTGCTTTGACTCTCTGGTTAGTGCCCGGGCTTTGACTCTCTGGTTAGTGCCCGGGCTTTGACTCTCTGGTTAGTGCCCGGGCTTTGACTCTCTGGTTAGTGCCCGGGCTTTGACTCTCTGGTTAGTGCCCGGGCTTTGACTCTCTGGTTAGTGCCCGGGCTTTGACTCTCTGGTTAGTGCCCGGGCTTTGACTCTCTGGTTAGTGCCCGGGCTTTGACTCTCTGGTTAGTGCCCGGGCTTTGACTCTCTGGTTAGTGCACTGGCTTTGACTCTCTGGTTAGTGCACTGGCTTTGACTCTCTGGTTAGTGCACTGGCTTTGACACTCTTTCACTTTCTCTGTCTCTCTGGTTAGGGCAATGGCTTTGACACTCTGGTTAGTGCCCTGGCTTTGACACTCTGCTTAGTGCCCTGGCTTTGACACTCTGCTTAGTGCCCTGGCTTTGACTCTCTGGTTAGTGCACTGGCTTTGAATCTCTGGTTAGTGCACTGGCTTTGACACTCTTTCACTTTCTCTGTCTCTCTGGTTAGTGCACTGGCTTTGACTCTCTGGTTAGTGCACTGGCTTTGACTCTCTGGTTAGTGCACTGGCTTTGACTCTCTGGTTAGTGCACTGGCTTTGACTCTCTGGTTAGTGCACTGGCTTTGACTCTCTGGTTAGTGCACTGGCTTTGACTCTCTGGTTAGTGCACTGGCTTTGACTCTGGTTAGTGCAATAGCTTTGACTCTCTCTGGGTAGTGCTTTGACTCTCTCTCTCTCCCCCTGGTTACTGCTTTGTCTTTGACTCTCGCTGTCTTTCTGGTTAGTGCACTGTCTTTCGCTCTTTCTGGATAGTGCCCTTGCTTTGACTCCCTGGTTAGTGCCCTTGCTTTGACTCTCTGTTTAGTGCCCTTGCTTGGACTGTCTGGTTAGTGCCCGGGCTTTGATTCTCTGGTTTTTGCCCGGGCTTTGACTCTCTGGTTTTTGCCCGGGCTTTGACTCTCTGGTTTTTGCACTGGCTTTGACTATCTGGTTTGCGCACTTGCTTTGACTCTCTGGTTAGTGCATTGCGTTTGACACTCTGGTTAATGAACTGACTTTGACTCTCTGGTTACTGCCCTGGCGTTGAATCTCTGGTAGTGCCCTGGCTTTGACGCTCTGGTTCGTGCACAGGCTATGACTCTCTGGTTAGTGCACTGGCTTGGACTCTCTGGTTAGTGCACTGGCTTGGACTCTCTGGTTAGTGCCCTGGCTTGGACTCTCTGGTTATTGCCCTGGCTTGGACTCTCTGGTTAGTGCCCTGGCTTGGACTCTCTGGTTAGTGCCCTGGCTTTGACTCTCTCGTTAGTGCACTGGCTTTGACTCTCTGCTTAGTGCACTGGCTTTGACTCTCTGGTTAGTGCACTGGCTTTGACTCTCTGGTTAGTGCACTGGCTTTGACTCTCTGGTTAGTGCACTGGCTTTGACTCTCTGATTAGTGCACTGGCTTTGACTCTCTGGTTAGTGCACTGGCTTTGACTCTCTGGTTAGTGCCCTGGCTTTGACTCTGGTTAGTGCACAGGCTTTGACTCTCTGGTTTATGCACAGGCTTTGACTCTCTGGTTAGTGCACTGGCTTTGACTCTCTGGTTAGTGCACTGGCATTGACTCTCTGGTTAGTGCCCTTGCTTTGACTCTCTGATTAGTGCCCGGGCTTTGACTCTCTGGTTAGTGCACTGGCCTTGACTCTCTGGTTAGTGCACTGGCTTTGACTCTCTGGTTAGTGCACTGGCTTTGACCTTCTGGTTAGTGCACTGGCTTTGACACTCTTTCACTTTCTCTGTCTTTCTGGTTAGTGCAATGGCTTTGACACTCTGGTTAGTGCACTGGCTTTGACACTCTGCTTAGTGCCCTGGATTTGACACTCTGCTTAGTGCCCTGGCTTTGACTCTCTGGTTAGTTTACTGGCTTTGACTCTCTGGTTAGTGCACTGGCTTTGACTCTCTGGTTAGTGCACTGGCTTTGACTCTCTGGTTAGTGCACTGGCTTTGACTCTCTGGTTAGTGCACTGGCTTTGACTCTCTGGTTAGTGCACTGGCTTTGACTTGCTCTCACTTTCTCTGTCTCTCTGGTTAGTGCACTGGCTTTGACTCTCTGGTTAGTGCACTGGCTTTGACTCTCTGGTTAGTGCACTGGCTTTGACTCTGGTTAGTGCAATAGCTTTGACTCTCTCTGGGTAGTGCATTGTCTTTGACTCTCGCTGTCTTTCTGGTTAGTGCACTGTCTTTCACTCTTTCTGGACAGTGCCCTTGCTTTGACTCCCTGGTTAGTGCCCGGGCTTTGACTCTCTGGTTTTTGCCCTGGCTTTGACTATCTGGTTTGCGCACTCGCTTTGACTCTCTGGTTAGTGCACTGGCTTTGACACTCTGGTTAGTGCACTGGCTTTGACTCTCTGGTTGGTTCACTGGCTTTGACTCTCTGGTTAGTGCCCAGGCTTTGACGCTCTGGTTAGTGCACTGGCTTTGACTCTCTGGTTAGTGCAATGGTTTTGACTCTCTGGTTAGTGCACTGACTTTGACTCTCTGGTTAGTGCAATGGTTTTGACTCTCTGGTTAGTGCACTGGCTTTGACTCTCTGGTTAGTGCCCGGGCTTTGACTCTCTGGTTTTTGCCCTGGCTTTGACTATCTGGTTTGCGCACTCGCTTTGACTCTCTGGTTAGTGCACTGGCTTTGACACTCTGGTTAGTGCACTGGCTTTGACTCTCTGGTTAGTGCCCAGGCTTTGACGCTCCGGTTAGTGCCCAGGCTTTGACTCTCTGGTTAGTGCAATGGTTTTGACTCTCTGGTTAGTGCACTGACTTTGACTCTCTGGTTAGTGCACTGGCTTTGACTCTGGTTAGTGCACTGGCTCTGACTCTCTGGTTAGTGCACTGGCTTTGACTCTCTGGTTAGTGTACTGGCTTTGACTCTGGTTAGTGCAATAGCTTTGACTCTCTCTGGGTAGTGCATTGGCTTTGACTCTCTCTCTCTCTCCCTGGTTACTGCATTGTCTTTGACTCTCGCTGTCTCTCTGTGTAGTGCACTGTCTTTCACTCTGATTAGTGCACTGGAATTGACACTCTGGTTAGAGCACTGTCTTTGACTCTCTGATTAGTGCACTGGAAATGACACTCTGGTTAGTGCACTGGCTTTGACACTCTGAATAGTACACTGGCTTTGACTTTCTCTCACTTTCTCTGTCTCTCTGGTTAGTGCAATGGATTTGACACTCTGGTTAGTGCACTAGCTTTGACACTCTGAATAGTACACTGGCTTTGACTTTCTCTCACTTTCTCTGTCTCTCTGGTTAGTGCAATGGATTTGACTCTCTGCGTAGTGCATTGACTTTGACTCTCTGGTTAGTGCACTGGATTTGACTCTCTGGTTAGTGCACTGGCTTTGGCTCTCTGGTTAGTTCGCTGGCTTTGACTCTTTGGTCAGTGCACTGGCTTTGACTCTCTGGTTAGTGCACTGGCTTTGACTCTCTGGTTAGTGCACTGGCTTTGACTCTCTGGTTAGTGCACTGGCTTTGACTCTCTAGTTAGCGCACTGGCTTTGACACTCTGGTTAGTGCCATGGCTTTGACTCTCTGGTCAGTGCCCTTGCTTTGACTCTCTGGTTAGTGCCCGGGCTTTGACTCTCTGGTTAGTGCACTGGCTTTGACTCTCTGGTTAGTGCACTGGCTTTGACTCTCTCTGGGTAGTGCATTGGCTTTGACTCTGTCTCTCCCTCTCTCCCTGGTTACTGCATTGTCTTTGACTCTCGCTGTCTCTCTGGTTAGTGCACTGGCTTTGACTCTCTGGTTAGTGCACTGGCTTTGACTCAGTGGTTAGTGCAATGGCTTTGAATCTCTGGTTAGTTCACAGGCTTTTACTCTGGTTAGTGCGCAGGCTTTGACTCTCTGGTTAGTGCCCTTGCTTTGATTCTCTGGTTAGTGCCCGGGCTGTGACTCTCTGGTTTTTGCCCTGCCTTTGACTATCTGGTTTGCGCACTCGCTTTGACTCTCTGGTTAGTGCACAGGCTTTGACTTTCTCTCACTTTCTCTGTCTCTCTGGTTAGTGCAATGGATTTGACACTCTGTTTAGTGCACTGGCTTTGACTCTCTGGTTCGTGCACTGGCTTTGACTCTCTGGTTAGTGCACTGGATTTGACTCTCTGGTTAGTGCACTGGCTTCGACTCTCTGGTTAGTGCACTGGCTTCGACTCTCTGGTTAGTGCACTGGCTTCGACTCTCTGGTTAGTGCACTGGCTTCGACTCTCTGGTTGGTGCACTGGCTTTGACTCTCTGGTTAGTGCCCAGGCTTTGACTCTCTGGTTATTGCACTGGCTTTAACTCTCTGGTTAGTGCACTGGCTTTGAATCTCTGGTTAGTGCACTGGCTTTGACTCTCTGATTAGTGCCCTGGAATTGACACTCTGGTTAGTGCACTGGCTTTGACTCTCTGGTTAGTGCACTGGAATTGACACTCTGGTTAGTGCACTGGCTTTGACTCTCTGGTTAGTGCACTGGCTTTGATTACCTGGTTAGTGCAATGGTTTTGACTATCTGGTTAGTGCACTGATTTTGACTCTTACTGCACTGGCTTTGACTCACTGCTTAGTGCACTGACTTTGTCTCTCTGGTTAGTGCACTGACTTTGACTCTCTGCATAGTGCACTGACTTTGAGTCTCTGGGCAGTGCACTGGCTTTGACTCTCTGGTTAGTGCACTGGATTTGACTCTCTGGTTAGTGCACTGGCTTTGACTCTCTGGTTAGTGCACTGGCTTTGACTCTTTGGTCAGTGCACTGGCTTTGACTCTCTGGTTAGTGCACTGGAATTGACACTCTGGTTAGTGCACTGCGTTTGACACTCTGGTTAATGAACTGACTTTGACTCTCTGGTTACTGCCCTGGCGTTGAATCTCTGGTAGTGCACTGGCTTTGACGCTCTGGTTAGTGCACAGGCTATGACTCTCTGGTTAGTGCACTGGCTTGGACTCTCTGGTTAGTGCACTGGCTTGGACTCTCTGGTTAGTGCCCTGGCTTGGACTCTCTGGTTATTGCCCTGGCTTGGACTCTCTGGTTAGTGCCCTGGCTTGGACTCTCTGGTTAGTGCCCTGGCTTTGACTCTCTCGTTAGTGCACTGGCTTTGACTCTCTGCTTAGTGCACTGGCTTTGACTCTCTGGTTAGTGCACTGGCTTTGACTCTCTGGTTAGTGCACTGGCTTTGACTCTCTGGTTAGTGCACTGGCTTTGACTCTCTGATTAGTGCACTGGCTTTGACTCTCTGGTTAGTGCACTGGCTTTGACTCTCTGGTTAGTGCCCTGGCTTTGACTCTGGTTAGTGCACAGGCTTTGACTCTCTGGTTAGTGCACAGGCTTTGACTCTCTGGTTAGTGCACAGGCTTTGACTCTCTGGTTAGTGCACTGGCTTTGACTCTCTGGTTAGTGCACTGGCATTGACTCTCTGGTTAGTGCCCTTGCTTTGACTCTCTGATTAGTGCCCGGGCTTTGACTCTCTGGTTAGTGCACTGGCCTTGACTCTCTGGTTAGTGCACTGGCTTTGACTCTCTGGTTAGTGCACTGGCTTTGACCTTCTGGTTAGTGCACTGGCTTTGACACTCTTTCACTTTCTCTGTCTTTCTGGTTAGTGCAATGGCTTTGACACTCTGGTTAGTGCACTGGCTTTGACACTCTGCTTAGTGCCCTGGATTTGACACTCTGCTTAGTGCCCTGGCTTTGACTCTCTGGTTAGTTTACTGGCTTTGACTCTCTGGTTAGTGCACTGGCTTTGACTCTCTGGTTAGTGCACTGGCTTTGACTCTCTGGTTAGTGCACTGGCTTTGACTCTCTGATTAGTGCACTGGAATTGACACTCTTGTTAGTGAACTGGCTTTGACACTCTGAATAGTGCACTGGCTTTGACTTGCTCTCACTTTCTCTGTCTCTCTGGTTAGTGCACTGGCTTTGACTCTCTGGTTAGTGCACTGGCTTTGACTCTCTGGTTAGTGCACTGGCTTTGACTCTGGTTAGTGCAATAGCTTTGACTCTCTCTGGGTAGTGCATTGGCTTTGACTCTCTCTCTCTCTCCCCCTGGTTACTGCATTGTCTTTGACTCTCGCTGTCTTTCTGGTTAGTGCACTGTCTTTCACTCTTTCTGGACAGTGCCCTTGCTTTGACTCCCTGGTTAGTGCCCTTGCTTTGATTCTCTGGTTTGCGCACTCGCTTTGACTCTCTGGTTAGTGCACAGACTTTGACTCTCTGGTTTTTGCCCGGGCTTTGACTCTCTGGTTTTTGCCCTGGCTTTGACTATCTGGTTTGCGCACTCGCTTTGACTCTCTGGTTAGTGCACAGGCTTTGACTCTCTGGTTAGTGCACTGGCTTTGATGCTCTGGTTAGTGCCCTTGCTTTGACTCTCTGGTTAGTGCCCGGGCTTTGACTCTCTGGTTAGTGCCCGGGCTTTGACTCTCTGGTTAGTGCCCGGGCTTTGACTCTCTGGTTAGTGCACTGGCTTTGACACTCTGAATAGTACACTGGCTTTGACTTTCTCTCACTTTCTCTGTCTCTCTGGTTAGTGCAAAGGATTTGACTCTCTGTGTAGTGCATTGACTTTGACTCTCTGGTTAGTGCACTGCCTTTGACTCTCTGGTTAGTGCACTGGATTTGACTCTCTGGTTAGTGCACTGGCTTTGGCTCTCTGGTTAGTTCGCTGGCTTTGACTCTCTGGTTAGTGCACTGGCTTTGACTCTCTGGTTAGTGCACTGGCTTTGACTCTCTGATTAGTGCCCTGGAATTGACACTCTGGTTAGTGCACTGGCTTTGACTCTCTGGTTAGTGCACTGGAATTGACACTCTGGTTAGTGCACTGGCTTTGACTCTCTGGTTAGTGCACTGGCTTTGATTACCTGGTTAGTGCAATGGTTTTGACTATCTGGTTAGTGCACTGATTTTGACTCTTACTGCACTGGCTTTGACTCACTGCTTAGTGCACTGACTTTGTCTCTCTGGTTAGTGCACTGACTTTGACTCTCTGCATAGTGCACTGACTTTGAGTCTCTGGGCAGTGCACTGGCTTTGACTCTCTGGTTAGTGCACTGGATTTGACTCTCTGGTTAGTGCACTGGCTTTGACTCTCTGGTTAGTGCACTGGCTTTGACTCTTTGGTCAGTGCACTGGCTTTGACTCTCTGGTTAGTGCACTGGAATTGACACTCTGGTTAGTGCACTGCGTTTGACACTCTGGTTAATGAACTGACTTTGACTCTCTGGTTACTGCCCTGGCGTTGAATCTCTGGTAGTGCCCTGGCTTTGACGCTCTGGTTAGTGCACAGGCTATGACTCTCTGGTTAGTGCACTGGCTTGGACTCTCTGGTTAGTGCACTGGCTTGGACTCTCTGGTTATTGCCCTGGCTTGGACTCTCTGGTTAGTGCCCTGGCTTGGACTCTCTGGTTAGTGCCCTGGCTTGGACTCTCTGGTTAGTGCCCTGGCTTGGACTCTCTGCTTAGTGCACTGGCTTTGACTCTCTGGTTAGTGCACTGGCTTTGACTCTCTGGTTAGTGCACTGGCTTTGACTCTCTGGTTAGTGCACTGGCTTTGACTCTCTGGTTAGTGCACTGGCTTTGACTCTCTGATTAGTGCACTGGCTTTGACTCTCTGGTTAGTGCACTGGCTTTGACTCTCTGGTTAGTGCCCTGGCTTTGACTCTCTGGTTAGTGCCCTTGCTTTGACTCTCTGGTTAGTGCACTGGCTTTGACTCTCTGGTTAGTGCACTGGCATTGACTCTCTGGTTAGTGCACTGGCTTTGACCTTCTGGTTAGTGCACTGGCTTTGACACTCTTTCACTTTCTCTGTCTTTCTGGTTAGTGCAATGGCTTTGACACTCTGGTTAGTGCACTGGCTTTGACACTCTGCTTAGTGCCCTGGATTTGACACTCTGCTTAGTGCCCTGGCTTTGACTCTCTGGTTAGTTTACTGGCTTTGACTCTCTGGTTAGTGCACTGGCTTTGACTCTCTGGTTAGTGCACTGGCTTTGACTCTCTGGTTAGTGCACTGGCTTTGACTCTCTGATTAGTGCACTGGAATTGACACTCTTGTTAGTGAACTGGCTTTGACACTCTGAATAGTGCACTGGCTTTGACTTGCTCTCACTTTCTCTGTCTCTCTGGTTAGTGCACTGGCTTTGACTCTCTGGTTAGTGCACTGGCTTTGACTCTCTGGTTAGTGCACTTGCTTTGACTCTGGTTAGTGCAATAGCTTTGACTCTCTCTGGGTAGTGCACTGGCTTTGACTCTCTCTCTCTCTCCCCCTGGTTACTGCATTGTCTTTGACTCTCGCTGTCTTTCTGGTTAGTGCACTGTCTTTCACTCTTTCTGGATAGTGCCCTTGCTTTGACTCTCTGGTTTGCGCACTCGCTTTGACTCTCTGGTTAGTGCACAGGCTTTGACTCTCTGGTTTTTGCCCGGGCTTTGACTCTCTGGTTTTTGCCCTGGCTTTGACTATCTGGTTTGCGCACTCGCTTTGACTCTCTGGTTAGTGCACAGGCTTTGACTCTCTGGTTAGTGCACTGGCTTTGATTCTCTGGTTAGTGCCCAGGCTTTGATGCTCTGGTTAGTGCCCTTGCTTTGACTCTCTGGTTAGTGCCCGGGCTTTGACTCTCTGGTTAGTGCCCGGGCTTTGACTCTCTGGTTAGTGCCCGGGCTTTGACTCTCTGGTTAGTGCACTGGCTTTGACACTCTGAATAGTACACTGGCTTTGACTTTCTCTCACTTTCTCTGTCTCTCTGGTTAGTGCAAAGGATTTGACTCTCTGCGTAGTGCATTGACTTTGACTCTCTGGTTAGTGCACTGCCTTTGACTCTCTGGTTAGTGCACTGGATTTGACTCTCTGGTTAGTGCACTGGCTTTGGCTCTCTGGTTAGTTCGCTGGCTTTGACTCTCTGGTTAGTGCACTGGCTTTGACTCTCTGGTTAGTGCACTGGCTTTGACTCTCTAGTTAGCGCACTGGCTTTGACTCTCTGGTTAGTCCAATGGCTTTGACTCTCTGGTTAGTGCACAGGCTTTGACTCTCTGGTTAGTGCACTGGCTTTGACTCTGGTTTGTGCGCTAGCTTTGACTCTCTCTGGGTAGTGCATTGGCTTTGCCTCTCTCTCTCTCTCCCTGGTTACTGCATTGTCTTTGACTCTCGCTGTCTTTCAGGTTAGTGCACTGTCTTTCACTCTCTCTGGATTCTGCACTGGTTTTGACTTTCTGGTTCGTGCACAGGCTTTGACTCTCTGGTTGGTTCACTGGCTTTGACTCTCTGGTTAGTGCCCAGGCTTTGACGCTCTGGTTAGTGCACTGGCTTTGACTCTCTGGTTAGTGCAATGGTTTTGACTCTCTGGTTAGTGCACTGACTTTGACTCTCTGGTTAGTGCACTGGCTTTGACTCTGGTTAGTGCACTGGCTCTGACTCTCTGGTTAGTGCACTGGCTTTGACTCTCTGGTTAGTGTACTGGCTTTGACTCTGGTTAGTGCAATAGCTTTGACTCTCTCTGGGTAGTGCATTGGCTTTGACTCTCTCTCTCTCTCCCTGGTTACTGCATTGTCTTTGACTCTCGCTGTCTCTCTGTGTAGTGCACTGTCTTTCACTCTGATTAGTGCACTGGAATTGACACTCTGGTTAGAGCACTGTCTTTGACTCTCTGATTAGTGCACTGGAAATGACACTCTGGTTAGTGCACTGGCTTTGACACTCTGAATAGTACACTGGCTTTGACTTTCTCTCACTTTCTCTGTCTCTCTGGTTAGTGCAATGGATTTGACACTCTGGTTAGTGCACTAGCTTTGACACTCTGAATAGTACACTGGCTTTGGCTTTCTCTCACTTTCTCTGTCTCTCTGGTTAGTGCAATGGATTTGACTCTCTGCGTAGTGCATTGACTTTGACTCTCTGGTTAGTGCACTGGATTTGACTCTCTGGTTAGTGCACTGGCGTTGGCTCTCTGGTTAGTTCGCTGGCTTTGACTCTTTGGTCAGTGCACTGGCGTTGGCTCTCTGGTTAGTTCGCTGGCTTTGACTCTTTGGTTAGTGCACAGGCTTTGTCTTTCTCTCACTTTCTCTGTCTCTCTGGTTAGTGCAATGGATTTGACACTCTGTTTAGTGCACTGGCTTTGACTCTTTGGTTCGTGCACTGGCTTTGACTCTCTGGTCAGTGCACTGGATTTGACTCTCTGGTTAGTGCACTGGCTTCGACTCTCTGGTTAGTGCACTGGCTTCGACTCTATGGTTAGTGCACTGGCTTCGACTCTCTGGTTAGTGCACTGGCTTTGACTCTCTGGTTAGTGCCCAGGCTTTGACTCTCTGGTTATTGCACTGGCTTTGAATCTCTGGTTAGTGCACTGGCTTTGACTCTCTGATTAGTGCCCTGGAATTGACACTCTGGTTAGTGCACTGGCTTTGACTCTCTGGTTAGTGCACTGGAATTGACACTCTGGTTAGTGCACTTGCTTTGACTCTCTGGTTAGTGCACTGGCTTTGACTCTCTGGTTAGTGCACTGGCTTTGACTCTCTGATTAGTGCCCTGGAATTGACACTCTGGTTAGTGCACTGGCTTTGACTCTCTGGTTAGTGCACTGGAATTGACACTCTGGTTAGTGCACTGGCTTTGACTCTCTGGTTAGTGCACTGGCTTTGATTACCTGGTTAGTGCAATGGTTTTGACTATCTGGTTAGTGCACTGATTTTGACTCTTACTGCACTGGCTTTGACTCACTGCTTAGTGCACTGACTTTGTCTCTCTGGTTAGTGCACTGACTTTGACTCTCTGCATAGTGCACTGACTTTGAGTCTCTGGGCAGTGCACTGGCTTTGACTCTCTGGTTAGTGCACTGGATTTGACTCTCTGGTTAGTGCACTGGCTTTGACTCTCTGGTTAGTGCACTGGCTTTGACTCTTTGGTCAGTGCACTGGCTTTGACTCTCTGGTTAGTGCACTGGAATTGACACTCTGGTTAGTGCACTGCGTTTGACACTCTGGTTAATGAACTGACTTTGACTCTCTGGTTACTGCCCTGGCGTTGAATCTCTGGTAGTGCACTGGCTTTGACGCTCTGGTTAGTGCACAGGCTATGACTCTCTGGTTAGTGCACTGGCTTGGACTCTCTGGTTAGTGCACTGGCTTGGACTCTCTGGTTAGTGCCCTGGCTTGGACTCTCTGGTTGGTTCACTGGCTTGGACTCTCTGGTTAGTGCCCTGGCTTGGACTCTCTGGTTACTGCCCTGGCTTTGACACTCTGCTTAGTGCCCTGGCTTTGACACTCTGCTTAGTGCCCTGGCTTTGACTCTCTGGTTAGTGCACTGGCTTTGAATCTCTGGTTAGTGCACTGGCTTTGACTCTCTGGTTAGTGCACTGGCTTTGACTCTCTGGTTAGTGCACTGGAATTGACACTCTGGTTAGTGCACTGGCTTTGACTCTCTGGTTAGTGCACTGGCTTTGACTCTCTGGTTAGTGCCCTGGCTTTGACTCTGGTTAGTGCACAGGCTTTGACTCTCTGGTTAGTGCACAGGCTTTGACTCTCTGGTTAGTGCACTGGCTTTGACTCTCTGGTTAGTGCACTGGCATTGACTCTCTGGTTAGTGCCCTTGCTTTGACTCTCTGATTAGTGCCCGGGCTTTGACTCTCTGGTTAGTGCACTGGCCTTGACTCTCTGGTTAGTGCACTGGCTTTGACTCTCTGGTTAGTGCACTGGCTTTGACCTTCTGGTTAGTGCACTGGCTTTGACACTCTTTCACTTTCTCTGTCTTTCTGGTTAGTGCAATGGCTTTGACACTCTGGTTAGTGCACTGGCTTTGACACTCTGCTTAGTGCCCTGGATTTGACACTCTGCTTAGTGCCCTGGCTTTGACTCTCTGGTTAGTTTACTGGCTTTGACTCTCTGGTTAGTGCACTGGCTTTGACTCTCTGGTTAGTGCACTGGCTTTGACTCTCTGGTTAGTGCACTGGCTTTGACTCTCTGATTAGTGCACTGGAATTGACACTCTTGTTAGTGAACTGGCTTTGACACTCTGAATAGTGCACTGGCTTTGACTTGCTCTCACTTTCTCTGTCTCTCTGGTTAGTGCACTGGCTTTGACTCTCTGGTTAGTGCACTGGCTTTGACTCTCTGGTTAGTGCACTGGCTTTGACTCTGGTTAGTGCAATAGCTTTGACTCTCTCTGGGTAGTGCACTGGCTTTGACTCTCTCTCTCTCTCCCCCTGGTTACTGCATTGTCTTTGACTCTCGCTGTCTTTCTGGTTAGTGCACTGTCTTTCACTCTTTCTGGACAGTGCCCTTGCTTTGACTCTCTGGTTTGCGCACTCGCTTTGACTCTCTGGTTAGTGCACAGGCTTTGACTCTCTGGTTTTTGCCCGGGCTTTGACTCTCTGGTTTTTGCCCTGGCTTTGACTATCTGGTTTGCGCACTCGCTTTGACTCTCTGGTTAGTGCACAGGCTTTGACTCTCTGGTTAGTGCACTGGCTTTGATTCTCTGGTTAGTGCCCAGGCTTTGATGCTCTGGTTAGTGCCCTTGCTTTGACTCTCTGGTTAGTGCCCGGGCTTTGACTCTCTGGTTAGTGCCCGGGCTTTGACTCTCTGGTTAGTGCCCGGGCTTTGACTCTCTGGTTAGTGCACTGGCTTTGACACTCTGAATAGTACACTGGCTTTGACTTTCTCTCACTTTCTCTGTCTCTCTGGTTAGTGCAAAGGATTTGACTCTCTGCGTAGTGCATTGACTTTGACTCTCTGGTTAGTGCACTGCCTTTGACTCTCTGGTTAGTGCACTGGATTTGACTCTCTGGTTAGTGCACTGGCTCTGGCTCTCTGGTTAGTTCGCTGGCTTTGACTCTCTGGTTAGTGCACTGGCTTTGACTCTCTGGTTAGTGCACTGGCTTTGACTCTCTGGTTAGTCCAATGGCTTTGACTCTCTGGTTAGTGCACTGGCTTTGACTCTCTGGTTAGTGCCCTGGCTTTGACTCTGGTTTGTGCGCTAGCTTTGACTCTCTCTGGGTAGTGCATTGGCTTTGCCTCTCTCTCTCTCTCCCTGGTTACTGCATTGTCTTTGACTCTCGCTGTCTTTCAGGTTAGTGCACTGTCTTTCACTCTCTCTGGATTCTGCACTGGTTTTGACTTTCAGGTTAGTGCACTGGCTTTGACTCTCTGGTTGGTGCACTGGCTTTGGCTCTCTGGTAAGTGCACTGGCTTTGACGCTTTGGTTTGTGCACTGTCTTTCACTCTCTCTGGATTGTGCATTGGCTTTGACTTTCTGGTTCGTGCACAGGCTTTGACTCTCTGGTTGGTTCACTGGCTTTGACTCTCTGGTTAGTGCCCAGGCTTTGACGCTCTGGTTAGTGCACTGGCTTTGACTCTCTGGTTAGTGCAATGGTTTTGACTCTCTGGTTAGTGCACTGACTTTGACTCTCTGGTTAGTGCACTGGCTTTGACTCTGGTTAGTGCACTGGCTCTGACTCTCTGGTTAGTGCACTGGCTTTGACTCTCTGGTTAGTGTACTGGCTTTGACTCTGGTTAGTGCAATAGCTTTGACTCTCTCTGGGTAGTGCATTGGCTTTGACTCTCTCTCTCTCTCCCTGGTTACTGCATTGTCTTTGACTCTCGCTGTCTCTCTGTGTAGTGCACTGTCTTTCACTCTGATTAGTGCACTGGAATTGACACTCTGGTTAGAGCACTGTCTTTGACTCTCTGATTAGTGCACTGGAAATGACACTCTGGTTAGTGCACTGGCTTTGACACTCTGAATAGTACACTGGCTTTGACTTTCTCTCACTTTCTCTGTCTCTCTGTTTAGTGCAATGGATTTGACACTCTGGTTAGTGCACTAGCTTTGACACTCTGAATAGTACACTGGCTTTGGCTTTCTCTCACTTTCTCTGTCTCTCTGGTTAGTGCAATGGATTTGACTCTCTGCGTAGTGCATTGACTTTGACTCTCTGGTTAGTGCACTGGATTTGACTCTCTGGTTAGTGCACTGGCGTTGGCTCTCTGGTTAGTTCGCTGGCTTTGACTCTTTGGTCAGTGCACTGGCTTTGACTCTCTGGTTAGTGCACAGGCTTTGACTTTCTCTCACTTTCTCTGTCTCTCTGGTTAGTGCAATGGATTTGACACTCTGTTTAGTGCACTGGCTTTGACTCTTTGGTTCGTGCACTGGCTTTGACTCTCTGGTCAGTGCACTGGATTTGACTCTCTGGTTAGTGCACTGGCTTCGACTCTCTGGTTAGTGCACTGGCTTCGACTCTCTGGTTAGTGCACTGGCTTCGACTCTCTGGTTAGTGCACTGGCTTCGACTCTCTGGTTAGTGCACTGGCTTCGACTCTCTGGTTAGTGCACTGGCTTCGACTCTCTGGTTAGTGCACTGGCTTTGACTCTCTGGTTAGTGCCCAGGCTTTGACTCTCTGGTTATTGCACTGGCTTTGAATCTCTGGTTAGTGCACTGGCTTTGACTCTCTGATTAGTGCCCTGGAATTGACACTCTGGTTAGTGCACTGGCTTTGACTCTCTGGTTAGTGCACTGGAATTGACACTCTGGTTAGTGCACTGGCTTTGACTCTCTGGTTAGTGCACTGGCTTTGATTACCTGGTTAGTGCAATGGTTTTGACTATCTGGTTAGTGCACTGATTTTGACTCTTACTGCACTGGCTTTGACTCACTGCTTAGTGCACTGACTTTGTCTCTCTGGTTAGTGCACTGACTTTGACTCTCTGCATAGTGCACTGACTTTGAGTCTCTGGGCAGTGCACTGGCTTTGACTCTCTGGTTAGTGCACTGGATTTGACTCTCTGGTTAGTGCACTGGCTTTGACTCTCTGGTTAGTGCACTGGCTTTGACTCTTTGGTCAGTGCACTGGCTTTGACTCTCTGGTTAGTGCACTGGAATTGACACTCTGGTTAGTGCACTGCGTTTGACACTCTGGTTAATGAACTGACTTTGACTCTCTGGTTACTGCCCTGGCGTTGAATCTCTGGTAGTGCCCTGGCTTTGACGCTCTGGTTAGTGCACAGGCTATGACTCTCTGGTTAGTGCACTGGCTTGGACTCTCTGGTTAGTGCCCTGGCTTGGACTCTCTGGTTAGTGCCCTGGCTTGGACTCTCTGGTTATTGCCCTGGCTTGGACTCTCTGGTTAGTGCCCTGGCTTGGACTCTCTGGTTAGTGCCCTGGCTTGGACTCTCTGGTTAGTGCCCTGGCTTTGACTCTCTGCTTAGTGCACTGGCTTTGACTCTCTGGTTAGTGCACTGGCTTTGACTCTCTGGTTAGTGCACTGGCTTTGACTCTCTGATTAGTGCACTGGCTTTGACTCTCTGGTTAGTGCACTGGCTTTGACTCTCTGGTTAGTGCCCTGGCTTTGACTCTGGTTAGTGCACAGGCTTTGACTCTCTGGTTAGTGCACAGGCATTGACTCTCTGGTTAGTGCCCTTGCTTTGACTCTCTGATTAGTGCCCGGGCTTTGACTCTCTGGTTAGTGCACTGGCCT
The DNA here is from genome assembly GCA_026770705.1 of Isurus oxyrinchus. Taxonomy (NCBI): domain Eukaryota; kingdom Metazoa; phylum Chordata; class Chondrichthyes; order Lamniformes; family Lamnidae; genus Isurus; species Isurus oxyrinchus. The sequence continues at coordinate 728,601 of JANJGN010000139.1, read as the reverse complement.
TGACTCTCTGGTTAGTGCACTGGCTTTGACTCTCTGGTTAGTGCACTGGCTTTGACCTTCTGGTTAGTGCACTGGCTTTGACACTCTTTCACTTTCTCTGTCTTTCTGGTTAGTGCAATGGCTTTGACACTCTGGTTAGTGCACTGGCTTTGACACTCTGCTTAGTGCCCTGGATTTGACACTCTGCTTAGTGCCCTGGCTTTGACTCTCTGGTTAGTTTACTGGCTTTGACTCTCTGGTTAGTGCACTGGCTTTGACTCTCTGGTTAGTGCACTGGCTTTGACTCTCTGGTTAGTGCACTGGCTTTGACTCTCTGATTAGTGCACTGGAATTGACACTCTTGTTAGTGAACTGGCTTTGACACTCTGAATAGTGCACTGGCTTTGACTTGCTCTCACTTTCTCTGTCTCTCTGGTTAGTGCACTGGCTTTGACTCTCTGGTTAGTGCACTGGCTTTGACTCTCTGGTTAGTGCACTGGCTTTGACTCTGGTTAGTGCAATAGCTTTGACTCTCTCTGGGTATTGCATTGGCTTTGACTCTCTCTCTCTCTCCCCCTGGTTACTGCATTGTCTTTGACTCTCGCTGTCTTTCTGGTTAGTGCAGTGTCTTTCACTCTTTCTGGACAGTGCCCTTGTTTTGACTCCCTGGTTAGTGCCCTTGCTTTGACTCTCTGGTTTGCGCACTCGCTTTGACTCTCTGGTTAGTGCACAGGCTTTGACTATCTGGTTAGTGCACTGGCTTTGATTCTCTGGTTAGTGCCCAGGCTTTGATGCTCTGGTTAGTGCCCGGGCTTTGACTCTCTGGTTAGTGCCCGGGCTTTGACTCTCTGGTTAGTGCACTGGCTTTGACACTCTGAATAGTACACTGGCTTTGACTTTCTCTCACTTTCTCTGTCTCTCTGGTTAGTGCAAAGGATTTGACTCTCTGCGTAGTGCATTGACTTTGACTCTCTGGTTAGTGCACTGCCTTTGACTCTCTGGTTAGTGCACTGGCTTTGACACTCTGAATAGTACACTGGCTTTGACTTTCTCTCACTTTCTCTGTCTCTCTGGTTAGTGCAAAGGATTTGACTCTCTGCGTAGTGCATTGACTTTGACTCTCTGGTTAGTGCACTGCCTTTGACTCTCTGGTTAGTGCACTGGATTTGACTCTCTGGTTAGTGCACTGGCTTTGGCTCTCTGGTTAGTTCGCTGGCTTTGACTCTCTGGTTAGTGCACTGGCTTTGACTCTCTGGTTAGTGCACTGGCTTTGACTCTCTAGTTAGCGCACTGGCTTTGACTCTCTGGTTAGTCCAATGGCTTTGACTCCCTGGTTAGTGCCCGGGCTTTGACTCTCTGGTTTTTGCCCGGGCTTTGACTCTCTGGTTTTTGCCCTGGCTTTGACTATCTGGTTAGCGCACTCGCTTTGACTCTCTGGTTAGCGCACTCGCTTTGACTCTCTGGTTAGTGCACAGGCTTTGACTCTCTGGTTAGTGCACTGGCTTTGATTCTCTGGTTAGTGCCCAGGCTTTGATGCTCTGGTTCGTGCCCTTGCTTTGACTCTCTGGTTAGTGCCCGGGCTTTGACTCTCTGGTTAGTGCCCGGGCTTTGACTCTCTGGTTAGTGCCCGGGCTTTGACTCTCTGGTTAGTGCACTGGCTTTGACTCTCTGGTTAGTGCACTGGCTTTGACTCTCTGGTTAGTGCACTGGCTTTGACACTCTTTCACTTTCTCTGTCTCTCTGGTTAGGGCAATGGCTTTGACTCTCTGGTTAGTGCCCAGGCTTTGATGCTCTGGTTAGTGCCCTTGCTTTGACTCTCTGGTTAGTGCCCGGGCTTTGACTCTCTGGTTAGTGCCCGGGCTTTGACTCTCTGGTTAGTGCCCGGGCTTTGACTCTCTGGTTAGTGCACTGGCTTTGACTCTCTGGTTAGTGCACTGGCTTTGACTCTCTGGTTAGTGCCCTGGCTTTGACACTCTGCTTAGTGCCCTGGCTTTGACACTCTGCTTAGTGCCCTGGCTTTGAATCTTTGGTTAGTGCACTGGCTTTGAATCTCTGGTTAGTGCACTGGCTTTGACTCTCTGGTTAGTGCACTGGCTTTGACTCTCTGATTAGTGCACTGGAATTGACACTCTGGTTAGTGCACTGGCTTTGACTTTCTCTCACTTTCTCTGTCTCTCTTGTTAGTGCACTGGCTTTGACTCTCTGGTTAGTGCACTGGCTTTGACTCTCTGGTTAGTGCACTGGCTTTGACTCTCTGGTTAGTGCACTGGCTTTGACTCTCTGGTTAGTGCACTGGCTTTGACTCTCTGGTTAGTGCACTGGCTTTGACTCTCTGGTTAGTGCACTGGCTTTGACTCACTCTGGGTAGTGCTTTGACTCTCTCTCTCTCTCCCCCTGGTTACTGCATTGTCTTTGACTCTCGCTGTCTTTCTGGTTAGTGCACTGTCTTTCGCTCTTTCTGGATAGTGCCCTTGCTTTGACTCCCTGGTTAGTGCCCTTGCTTTGACTCCCTGGTTAGTGCCCTTGCTTTGACTCTCTGGTTAGTGCCCTTGCTTTGACTCTCTGGTTAGTGCCCTTGCTTGGACTGTCTGGTTAGTGCCCTTGCTTGGACTGTCTGGTTAGTGCCCTTGCTTGGACTGTCTGGTTTTTGCCCGGGCTTTGACTCTCTGGTTAGTGCCCTTGCTTTGACTCTCTGGTTAGTGCCCTTGCTTTGACTCTCTGGTTAGTGCCCGGGCTTTGACTCTCTGGTTTTTGCCCGGGCTTTGACTCTCTGGTTAGTGCACTGGCTTTGACTCTCTGATTAGTGCACTGGAATTGACACTCTGGTTAGTGCACTGGCTTTGACTTTCTCTCACTTTCTCCGTCTCTCTGGTTAGTGCACTGGCTTTGACTCTCTGGTTAGTGCACTGGCTTTGACTCTCTGGTTAGTGCACTGGCTTTGACTCTCTGGTTAGTGCACTGGCTTTGATTCTCTGGTTAGTGCCCAGGCTTTGATGCTCTGGTTCGTGCCCTTGCTTTGACTCTCTGGTTAGTGCCCGGGCTTTGACTCTCTGGTTAGTGCCCGGGCTTTGACTCTCTGGTTAGTGCCCGGGCTTTGACTCTCTGGTTAGTGCACTGGCTTTGACTCTCTGGTTAGTGCACTGGCTTTGACTCTCTGGTTAGTGCACTGGCTTTGACACTCTTTCACTTTCTCTGTCTCTCTGGTTAGGGCAATGGCTTTGACTCTCTGGTTAGTGCCCAGGCTTTGATGCTCTGGTTAGTGCCCTTGCTTTGACTCTCTGGTTAGTGCCCGGGCTTTGACTCTCTGGTTAGTGCCCGGGCTTTGACTCTCTGGTTAGTGCCCGGGCTTTGACTCTCTGGTTAGTGCACTGGCTTTGACTCTCTGGTTAGTGCACTGGCTTTGACTCTCTGGTTAGTGCCCTGGCTTTGACACTCTGCTTAGTGCCCTGGCTTTGACACTCTGCTTAGTGCCCTGGCTTTGAATCTTTGGTTAGTGCACTGGCTTTGAATCTCTGGTTAGTGCACTGGCTTTGACTCTCTGGTTAGTGCACTGGCTTTGACTCTCTGATTAGTGCACTGGAATTGACACTCTGGTTAGTGCACTGGCTTTGACTTTCTCTCACTTTCTCTGTCTCTCTTGTTAGTGCACTGGCTTTGACTCTCTGGTTAGTGCACTGGCTTTGACTCTCTGGTTAGTGCACTGGCTTTGACTCTCTGGTTAGTGCACTGGCTTTGACTCTCTGGTTAGTGCACTGGCTTTGACTCTCTGGTTAGTGCACTGGCTTTGACTCTCTGGTTAGTGCACTGGCTTTGACTCACTCTGGGTAGTGCTTTGACTCTCTCTCTCTCTCCCCCTGGTTACTGCATTGTCTTTGACTCTCGCTGTCTTTCTGGTTAGTGCACTGTCTTTCGCTCTTTCTGGATAGTGCCCTTGCTTTGACTCCCTGGTTAGTGCCCTTGCTTTGACTCCCTGGTTAGTGCCCTTGCTTTGACTCTCTGGTTAGTGCCCTTGCTTTGACTCTCTGGTTAGTGCCCTTGCTTGGACTGTCTGGTTAGTGCCCTTGCTTGGACTGTCTGGTTAGTGCCCTTGCTTGGACTGTCTGGTTTTTGCCCGGGCTTTGACTCTCTGGTTAGTGCCCTTGCTTTGACTCTCTGGTTAGTGCCCTTGCTTTGACTCTCTGGTTAGTGCCCGGGCTTTGACTCTCTGGTTTTTGCCCGGGCTTTGACTCTCTGGTTAGTGCACTGGCTTTGACTCTCTGATTAGTGCACTGGAATTGACACTCTGGTTAGTGCACTGGCTTTGACTTTCTCTCACTTTCTCCGTCTCTCTGGTTAGTGCACTGGCTTTGACTCTCTGGTTAGTGCACTGGCTTTGACTCTCTGGTTAGTGCACTGGCTTTGACTCTCTGGTTAGTGCACTGGCTTTGACTCTCTGGTTAGTGCACTGGCTTTGACTCTGGTTAGTGCAATAGCTTTGACTCTCTCTGGGTAGTGCATTGGCTTTGACTCTCTCTCTCTCCCCCCCTGGTTACTGCATTGTCTTTGACTCTCGCTGTCTCTCTGGTTAGTGCACTGTCTATCACTCTTTCTGGATAGTGCCCTTGCTTTGACTCTCTGGTTAGTGCCCTTGCTTTGACTCTCTGGTTAGTGCACAGGCTTTGACTCTCTGGTTAGTGCACAGGCTTTGACTCTCTGGTTAGTGCACTGGCTTTGGCTCTCTGGTTAGTGCACAGGCTTTGCCTCTCTCTCTCTCTCTCTCTCTCTCTCCCTGGTTACTGCATTGTCTTTGACTCTCGCTGTCTCTCTGGTTAGTGCACTGTCTTTCACTCTCTCTGGTTAGTGCCCTGGTTTTGACTTTCTGGTTAGTGCACTGGCTTTGACTCACAGGTTGGTGCACTGTCTTTCACTCTCTCTGGATTGTTCATTGGCTTTGACTTTCTGGTTCGTGCACTGGCTTTGACTCTCTGGTTAGTTCACTGGCTTTGAGTCTCTGGTTAGTGCGCAGGGTTTGACGCTCTGGTTAGTGCACTGGCTTTGACTCTCTGGTTAGTGCACTGGCTTTGACTCTCTGGTTAGTGCACTGGCTTTGACTCTCTGGTTAGTGCACTGGCTTTGAATCTCTGGTTAGTGCACTGGCTTTGACACTCTGAATAGTACACTGGCTTTGACTCACTGCTTAGTGCACAGGCATTGAATCTCTGGCCAGTGCCCTGGCTTTGACTCTCTGGTTAGTGCCGTGGCATTGACTCTCTGGTTAGTGCACAGGCTTTGAATCTCTGGTTAGTTCACTGGCTTATACTCTGGTTAGTGCACAGTCTTTGACTCTCTGGTTAGTGCGCTGGTTTTGACTCACTGTTTAGTGCACTGGCTTTGACTATCTGGTTAGTGCACTGGCTTTGAATCTCTGGTTAGTGCACTGGCTTTGACTCTCTGGTTAGCTCACTGGCTTTGACTCTCTGGTTAGAGCACTGGCTTTGACTCTCTGGTTAGTGCACTGGCTTTGACTCTCTGGTTAGTGCACTGGCTTTGACTCTCTGGTTAGTGCACTGGCTTTGACTCTCTGGTTAGTGCACTGGCTTTGACACACTTTCACTTTCTCTGTCTCTCTGGTTAGTGCACTGGCTTTGACTCTCTGGTTAGTGCACTGGCTTTGACTCTCTGGTTAGTGCACTGGCTTTGACTCTCTGGTTAGTGCACTGGCTTTGACTCTCTGGTTAGTGCACTGGCTTTGACTCTCTGGTTAGTGCACTGGCTTTGACACACTTTCACTTTCTCTGTCTCTCTGGTTAGTGCACTGGCTTTGACTCTCTGGTTAGTGCACTGGCTTTGACTCTCTGGTTAGTGCACTGGCTTTGACTCTCTGATGAGTGCACTGGAATTGACACTCTGGTTAGTGCACTGGCTTTGACACTCTGAATAGTACACTGGCTTTGACATTCTCTCACTTTCTCTGTCTCGCTGGTTAGTGCACTGGCTTTGACTCTCTGGCTAGTGCACTGGCTTTGACTCCCTGGTTAGTGCACTGGCTTTGACTCTCTGGTTAGTGCACTGGCTTTGATTCTCTGGTTAGTGCACTGACTTTGACTCTCTGGTTATTGCACTGGCTTTGACTCTCTGGTTATTGCACTGGCTTTGAATCTCAGGTTAGTGCACTGGCTTTGACTCTCTGGTTAGTGCACTGGCTTTGACTCTCTGGTTAGTGCACTGGCTTTGACTCTCTGGTTAGTGCACTGGCTTTGACTCTCTGATTAGTGCACTGGAATTGACACTCTGGTTAGTGCACTGGCTTTGACACTCTGAATAGTACACTGGCTTTGACTTTCTCACACTTTCTCTGTCTCTCTGGTTAGTGCACTGGCTTTGACTCTCTGGTTAGTGCACTGGCTTTGACTCTCTGGCTAGTGGACTGGCTTTGACTCTCTGGTTCGTGCACTGGCTTTGTCTCTCTGGTTCGTGCACTGGCTTTGACTCTCTGGTTCGTGAACTGGCTTTGACTCTCTGGTTAGTGCACTGGCTTTGACCCTCTGGTTAGTGCACTGGCTTTGACTCTGGTTAGTGCACTAGATTTGACTCTCTCTGGGTAGTGCATTGGCTTTGCCTCTCTCTCTCTCTCTCTCTCTCTCTCCCTGGTTACTGCATTGTCTTTGACTCTCGCTGTCTCTCTGGTTAGTGCACTGTCTTTCACTCTCTCTGGATTGTGCACTGGCTTTGACTTTCTGGTTAGTGCACTGGCTTTGACTCTCTGGTTAGTGCCCTTGCTTTGACTCTCTGGTTAGTGCCCGGGCTTTGACTCTCTGGTTAGTGCACTGGCTTTGACTCTCTGGTTAGTGCACTGGCTTTGACTCTCTGGTTAGTGCACTGGCTTTGACTCTCTGGTTAGTGCACTGGCTTTGACTCTCTGGTTAGTGCACTGGCTTTGACTCTCTGGTTAGTGCACTGGCTTTGACTCTCTGGTTAGTGCACTGGCTTTGACTCTCTGGTTAGTGCACTGGCTTTGACACTCTGTTTAGTGCACTGGCTTTGACACTCTGAATAGTACACTGGCTTTGACTTTCTCTCACTTTCTCTGTCTCTCTGGTTAGTGCACTGGCTTTGACTCTCTGGTTAGTGCACTGGCTTTGACTCTCTGGTTAGTGCACTGGCTTTGACTCTGGTTAGTGCACTGGCATTGACTCTCTGGTTAGTGCACTGGCTTTGACTCTCTGGTTAGTGCACTGGCTTTGACTCTCTGGTTGGTGCACTGGCTTTGACTCTCTGGTTAGTGCACAGGCTTTGACTCTCTGGTTAGTGCACTGGCTTTGACTCTCTGGTTAGTGCACTGGCCTTGACTCTCTGGTTAGTGCACTGGCATTGACTCTCTGGTTAGTGCACTTGCTTTGACTCTCTGGTTAGTGCACTGGCTTTGACCTTCTGGTTAGTGCACTGGCTTTGACACTCTTTCATTTTCTCTGTCTTTCTGGTTAGTGCAATGGCTTTGACACTCTGGTTAGTGCCCTGGCTTTGACACTCTGCTTAGTGCCCTGGCTTTGACTCTCTGGTTAGTGTACTGGCTTTGACTCTCTGGTTAGTGCACTGGCTTTGACTCTCTGGTTAGTGCACTGGCTTTGACTCTCTGGTTAGTGCACTGGCTTTGACTCTGGTTAGTGCAATAGCTTTGACACTCTCTGGGTAGTGCTTTGGCTTTGACTCTCTCTCTCTCTCCCCCTGGTTACTGCATTGTCTTTGACTCTCGCTGTCTTTCTGGTTAGTGCACTGTCTTTCACTCTTTCTGGATAGTGCCCTTGCTTTGACTCCCTGGTTATTGCCCTTGCTTTGACTCCCTGGTTAGTGCCCTTGCTTGGACTGTCTGGTTAGTGCACTGGCTTTGACACTCTGGTTAGTGCCCTGGCTTTGACACTCTGCTTAGTGCCCTGGCTTTGACACTCTGCTTAGTGCCCTGGCTTTGACTCTCTGGTTAGTGCACTGGCTTTGAATCTCTGGTTAGTGCACTGGCTTTGAATCTCTGGTTAGTGCACTGGCTTTGACTCTCTGGTTAGTGCACTGGCTTTGACTCTCTGATTAGTGCACTGGAATTGACACTCTGGTTAGTGCACTGGCTTTGACTTTCTCTCACTTTCTCTGTCTCTCTGGTTAGTGCACTGGCTTTGACTCTCTGGTTAGTGCACTGGCTTTGACTCTCTGGTTAGTGCACTGGCTTTGACTCTCTGGTTAGTGCACTGGCTTTGACTCTCTGGTTAGTGCACTGGCTTTGACTCTCTGGTTAGTGCACTGGCTTTGACTCTGGTTAGTGCAATAGCTTTGACTCTCTCTGGGTAGTGCTTTGACTCTCTCTCTCTCTCCCCCTGGTTACTGCATTGTCTTTGACTCTCGCTGTCTTTCTGGTTAGTGCACTGTCTTTCGCTCTTTCTGGATAGTGCCCTTGCTTTGACTCCCTGGTTAGTGCCCTTGCTTTGATTCCCTGGTTAGTGCCCTTGCTTGGACTGTCTGGTTAGTGCCGGGGCTTTGACTATCTGGTTTTTGCCCGGGCTTTGACTCTCTGGTTTGCGCACTCGCTTTGACTCTCTGGTTAGTGCACAGGCTTTGACTATCTGGTTTGCGCACTCGCTTTGACTCTCTGGTTAGTGCACAGGCTTTGACTCTCTGGTTAGTGCACTCGCTTTGACTCTCTGGTTAGTGCACAGGCTTTGATGCTCTGGTTAGTGCCCTTGCTTTGACTCTCTGGTTAGTGCCCGGGCTTTGACTCTCTGGTTAGTGCCCGGGCTTTGACTCTCTGGTTAGTGCCCGGGCTTTGACTCTCTGGTTAGTGCCCGGGCTTTGACTCTCTGGTTAGTGCCCGGGCTTTGACTCTCTGGTTAGTGCCCGGGCTTTGACTCTCTGGTTAGTGCCCGGGCTTTGACTCTCTGGTTAGTGCACTGGCTTTGACTCTCTGGTTAGTGCACTGGCTTTGACTCTCTGATTAGTGCACTGGAATTGACACTCTGGTTAGTGCACTGGCTTTGACTTTCTCTCACTTTCTCTGTCTCTCTGGTTAGTGCACTGGCTTTGACTCTCTGGTTAGTGCACTGGCTTTGACTCTCTGGTTAGTGCACTGGCTTTGACTCTCTGGTTAGTTCACTGGCTTTGACTCTCTGGTTAGTGCACTGGCTTTGACTCTGGTTAGTGCAATAGCTTTGACTCTCTCTGGGTAGTGCATTGGCTTTGACTCTCTCTCTCTCCCCCCCTGGTTACTGCATTGTCTTTGACTCTCGCTGTCTCTCTGGTTAGTGCACTGTCTTTCACTCTTTCTGGATAGTGCCCTTGCTTTGACTCTGGTTAGTGCCCTTGCTTTGACTCTCTGGTTAGAGCCCTTGCTTTGACTCTCTGGTTAGTGCCCGGGCTTTGACTCTCTGGTTTTTGCCCTGGCTTTGACTATCTGGTTTGCGCACTCGCTTTGACTCTCTGGTTAGTGCACAGGCTTTGACTCTCTGGTTAGTGCACAGGCTTTGACTCTCTGGTTAGTGCACTGGCTTTGGCTCTCTGGTTAGTGCACTGGCTTTGCCTCTCTCTCTCTCTCTCGCTCTCTCCCTGGTTACTGCATTGTCTTTGACTCTCGCTGTCTCTCTGGTTAGTGCACTGTCTTTCACTCTCTCTGGTTAGTGCCCTGGTTTTGACTTTCTGGTTAGTGCACTGGCTTTGACTCACAGGTTGGTGCACTGTCTTTCACTCTCTCTGGATTGTTCATTGGCTTTGACTTTCTGGTTCGTGCACTGGCTTTGACTCTCTGGTTAGTTCACTGGCTTTGAGTCTCTGGTTCGTGCGCAGGGTTTGACGCTCTGGTTAGTGCACTGGCTTTGACTCTCTGGTTAGTGCACTGGCTTTGACTCTCTGGTTAGTGCACTGGCTTTGACTCTCTGGTTAGTGCACTGGCTTTGAATCTCTGGTTAGTGCACTGGATTTGACACTCTGAATAGTACACTGGCTTTGACTCACTGCTTAGTGCACAGGCATTGAATCTCTGGCCAGTGCCCTGGCTTTGACTCTCTGGTTAGTGCCGTGGCATTGACTCTCTGGTTAGTGCACAGTCTTTGAATCTCTGGTTAGTGCACTGGCTTTTACTCTGGTTAGTGCACAGTCTTTGACTCTCTGGTTAGTGCACAGTCTTTGACTCTCTGGTTAGTGCACTGGCTTTGACTATCTGGTTAGTGCACTGGCTTTGACTATCTGGTTAGTGCACTGGCTTTGACTCTCTGGTTAGTGCACTGGCTTTGACTCTCGGGTTAGTGCACTGGCTTTGACTCTCTGATGAGTGCACTGGAATTGACACTCTGGTTAGTGCACTGGCTTTGACACTCTGAATAGTACACTGGCTTTGACATTCTCTCACTTTCTCTGTCTCGCTGGTTAGTGCACTGGCTTTGACTCCCTGGCTAGTGCACTGGCTTTGACTCCCTGGTTAGTGCACTGGCTTTGACTCTCTGGTTAGTGCACTGGATTTGATTCTCTGGTTAGTGCACTGACTTTGACTCTCTGGTTATTGCACTGGCTTTGAATCTCTGGTTAGTGCACTGGCTTTGAATCTCTGGTTAGTGCACTGGCTTTGACTCTCTGGTTAGTGCACTGGCTTTGACTCTCTGGTTAGTGCACTGGCTTTGACTCTCTGGTTAGTGCACTGGCTTTGACTCTCTGATTAGTGCACTGGAATTGACACTCTGGTTAGTGCACTGGCTTTGACACTCTGAATAGTACACTGGCTTTGACTTTCTCACACTTTCTCTGTCTCTCTGGTTAGTGCACTGGCTTTGACTCTCTGGTTAGTGCACTGGCTTTGACTCTCTGGCTAGTGGACTGGCTTTGACTCTCTGGTTCGTGCACTGGCTTTGACTCTCTGGTTCGTGCACTGGCTTTGACTCTCTGGTTCGTGCACTGGCTTTGACTCTCTGGTTCGTGAACTGGCTTTGACTCTCTGGTTAGTGCACTGGCTTTGACCCTCTGGTTAGTGCACTGGCTTTGACTCTTGTTAGTGCACTAGATTTGACTCTCTCTGGGTAGTGCATTGGCTTTGACTCTCTCTCTCTCTCCCCCTGGTTACTGCATTGTCTTTGACTCTCGCTGTCTTTCTGGTTAGTGCACTGTCTTTCACTCTTTCTGGATAGTGCCCTTGCTTTGACTCTCTGGTTAGTGCCCTTGCTTTGACTCTCTGGTTAGTGCCCTTGCTTGGACTGTCTGGTTAGTGCCCGGGCTTTGACTCTCTGGTTTGCGCACTCCCTTTGACACTCTGGTTAGTGCACTGGCTTTGACTCTCTGGTTAGTGCACTGGCTTTGACTCTCTGGTTAGTGCACTGGCTTTGACTCTCTGGTTAGTGCACTGGCTTTGACTCTCTGGTTAGTGCACTGGCTTTGACTCTCTGGTTAGTGCACTGGCTTTGACTCTCTGGTTAGTGCACTGGCTTTGACTCTCTGAATAGTACACTGGCTTTGACTTTCTCTCACTTTCTCTGTCTCTCTGGTTAGTGCACTGGCTTTGACTCTCTGGTTAGTGCACTGGCTTTGACTCTCTGGTTAGTGCACGGGCTTTGACTCTGGTTAGTGCAAAAGCTTTGACTCTCTCTGGGTAGTGCATTGGCTTTGACTCTCTCTCTCTCTCCCCCTGGTTACTGCATTGTCTTTGACTCCCGCTGTCTCTCTGGTTAGTGCACTGCCTTTCACTCTTTCTGGATAGTGCCCTTGCTTTGACTCACTGGTTAGTGCCCTTGCTTTGACTCTCTGGTTAGTGCCCTTGCTTTGACTCTCTGGTTAGTGCCCTTGCTTTGACTCTCTGGTTAGTGCCCGGGCTTTGACTCTCTCGTTTTTGCCCTGGCTTTGACTATCTGGTTTGCGCACTCGTTTTGACTCTCAGGTTAGTGCACAGGCTTTAACTCTCTGGTTAGTGCACAGGCTTTGACTCTCTGGTTAGTGCACTGGCTTTGACTCTCTGGTTAGTGCCCAGGCTTTGATGCTCTGGTTAGTGCACTGGCTTTGACTCTCTGGTTAGTGCACTGGCTTTGACTCTCTGGTTAGTGCACTGGCTTTGACTCTCTGGTTAGTGCACTGGCATTGACTCTCTGGTTAGTGCCCTTGCTTTGACTCTCTGGTTAGTGCCCGGGCTTTGACTCTCTGGTTAGTGCACTGGCCTTGACTCTCTGGTTAGTGCACTGGCATTGACTCTCTGGTTAGTGCACTGGCTTTGACTCTCTGGTTAGTGCACTGGCTTTGACCTTCTGGTTAGTGGACTGGCTTTGACACTCTTTCACTTTCTCTGTCTTTCTGGTTAGTGCAATGGCTTTGACACTCTGGTTAGTGCACTGGCTTTGACACTCTGCTTAGTGCCCTGGCTTTGACTCTCTGGTTCGTGCACTGGCTTTGACTCTCTGGTTCGTGCACTGGCTTTGACTCTCTGGTTCGTGCACTGGCTTTGACTCTCTGGTTCGTGAACTGGCTTTGACTCTCTGGTTAGTGCACTGGCTTTGACCCTCTGGTTAGTGCACTGGCTTTGACTCTTGTTAGTGCACTAGATTTGACTCTCTCTGGGTAGTGCATTGGCTTTGACTCTCTCTCTCTCTCCCCCTGGTTACTGCATTGTCTTTGACTCTCGCTGTCTTTCTGGTTAGTGCACTGTCTTTCACTCTTTCTGGATAGTGCCCTTGCTTTGACTCTCTGGTTAGTGCCCTTGCTTTGACTCTCTGGTTAGTGCCCTTGCTTGGACTGTCTGGTTAGTGCCCGGGCTTTGACTCTCTGGTTTTTGCCCTGGCTTTGACTATCTGGTTTGCGCACTCGCTTTGACTCTCTGGTTAGTGCACTGGCTTTGACTCTCTGGTTAGTGCACTGGCTTTGACTCTCTGGTTAGTGCACTGGCTTTGACTCTCTGGTTAGTGCACTGGCTTTGACTCTCTGGTTAGTGCACTGGCTTTGACTCTCTGGTTAGTGCACTGGCTTTGACTCTCTGGTTAGTGCACTGGCTTTGACTCTCTGGTTAGTGCACTGGCTTTGACTCTCTGGTTAGTGCACTGGCTTTGACTCTGGTTAGTGCGCTAGCTTTGACTATCTCTGGGTAGTGCATTGGCTTTCCTCTCTCTCTCTCTCTCTCTCTCTCCCCCTGGTTACTGCATTGTCTTTGAATCTCGCTGTCACTCCGGTTTGTGCACTGTCTTTCACTCTCTCTGGATTGTGCACTGGTTTTGACTTTCTGGTTAGTGCACTGGTTTTGACTTTCTGGTTAGTGCACTGGCTTTGACTCTCTGGTTGGTGCACTGGCTTTGACTCTCTGGTTGGTGCACTGGCTTTGGCTCTCTGGTAAGTGCACTGGCTTTGACGATTTGGTTAGTGCACTGTCTTTGACTCTCTGGTTAGTGCCCAGGCTTTGACTCTCTGGTTAGTGCCCAGTCTTTGACTCTCTGGTTAGTGCCCAGTCTTTGACTCTCTGGTTAGTGCCCTGGCTTTGACTCTCTGGTTAGTGCACTGGCTTCGACTCTCTGGTTAGTGCACTGGCTTCGACTCTCTGGTTAGTGCACTGGCTTCGACTCTCTGGTTAGTGCACTGGCTTTGACTCTCTGGTTAGTGCACTGGCTTTGACTCTCTGGTTAGTGCACTGGCTTTGACTCTCTGGTTAGTGCACTGGCTTTGACTCTCTGGTTAGTGCACTGGCTTTGACTCTCTGGTTAGTGCACTGGCTTTGACTCTCTGGTTAGTGCACTGGCTTTGACTCTCTGGTTAGTGCACTGGCTTTGACTCTCTGGTTAGTGCACTGGCTTTGACTATGGTTAGAGCGCTAGCTTTGACTCTCTCTGGGTAGTGCATTGGCTTTGCCTCTCTCTCTCTCTCTCTCCCTCCCTGGTTACTGCATTGTCTTTGACTCTCGCTGTCACTCTGGTTTGTGCACTGTCTTTCACTCTCTCTGGATTGTGCACTGGTTTTGACTTTCTGGTTAGTGCACTTGTTTTGACTTTCTGGTTAGTGCCCAGGCTTTGACTCTCTGGTTAGTGCCCAGTCTTTGACTCTCTGGTTAGTGCAGTGGCTTTGACTCTCTGGTTAGTGCACTGGCTTTGACTCCCTGGTTAGTGCACTGGCTTTGACTCTCTGGTTAGTGCACTGGCTTTGACTCTCTGATTAGTGCCCTGGAATTGACACTCTGGTTAGTGCACTGGCGTTGACACTCTGAATAGTACACTGGCTTTGACTTTTTCTCACTTTCTCTGTCTCTCTGGTTAGTGCAATGGATTTGACACTCTGGTTAGTGCACTGGCTTTGACTCACTGCTTAGTGCATTGAATTTGACTCTCTGCTTAGTGCACAGGCTTTGACTCGCTGGGCAGTGCCGTGGCTTTGACACTCTGTTTAGTGCCCTGGCTTTGACTCTCTGTTTAGTGCCCTGGCTTTGACTCTCTGGTTAGTGCTCAGGCTTTGAATCTCTGGTTAGTTCACTGGCTTTTACTCTGGTTCGTGCACTGGCTTTGACTCTCTAGTTAGTGCCGTGGCATTGACTCTCTGGTTAGTGCCCTGGCTTTGATTCTCTGGTTAGTGCTCTGGCTTTGACTCTCTGCGTAGTGCTCTGACTTTGACTCTCTGGGTAGTGCACTGGCTTTGACTCTCTGGGTAGTGCACTGGTTTTGAATTTCTGGTTAGTGCCCAGGCTTTGACTCTCTGGTCAGTGCCCAGTCTTTGACTCTCTGGTTAGTGCACTGGCTTTGACTCTCTGGTTAGTGCACTGGCTTTGACTCTCTGGTTAGTGCACTGGCTTTGACGCTCTGGTTAGTGCACTGGCTTTGACTCTCTGGTTAGTGCACTGGCTTTGACTCTCTGGTTAGTGCACTGGCTTTGACTCTCTGGTTAGTGCACTGGCTTTGACTCTCTGGTTAGTGCACTGGCTTTGACTCTCTGGTTAGTGCACTGGCTTTGACTCTCTGGTTAGTGCACTGGCTTTGACTCTCTGGTTAGTGCACTGGCTTTGACTCTCTGGTTAGTGCACTGGCTTTGACTCTCTCTGGGTAGTGCATTGGCTTTGACTCTGTCTCTCCCTCTCTCCCTGGTTACTGCATTGTCTTTGACTCTCGCTATCTCTCTGGTTAGTGCACTGGCTTTGACTCTCTGGTTAGTGCATTGGATTTGACTCTCTGGTTAGTGCACTGGCTTTGACTCTCTGGTTTGTGCACTGGCTTTGACTCTCTGGTTAATGCACTGGCTTTGACTCTCTCTGGGTAGTGCATTGGCTTTGACTCTGTCTCTCCCTCTCTCCCTGGTTACTGCATTGTCTTTGACTCTCGCTGTCTCTCTGGTTAGTGCACTGGCTTTGACTCTCAGGTTAGTTCACTGGATTTGACTCTCTGGTTACTGCACTGGCTTTGACTCACTTTGGGTAGTGCATTGGCTTTGACTCTGTCTCTCCCTCTCTCCCTGGTTACTGCATTGTCTTTGACTCTCGCTGTCTCTCTGGTTAGTGCACTGGCTTTGACTCTCTGGTTAGTGCACTGGCTTTGACTCAGTGGTTAGTGCAATGGCTTTGAATCTCTGGTTAGTTCACAGGCTTTTACTCTGGTTAGTGCGCAGGCTTTGACTCTCTGGTGAGTGCCCTTGCTTTGATTCTCTGGTTAGTGCCCGGGCTGTGACTCTCTGGTTTTTGCCCTGCCTTTGACTATCTGGTTTGCGCACTCGCTTTGACTCTCTGGTTAGTGCACTGGCTTTGACTGTCTGGTTAGTGCACTGGCTTTGACTCTCTGGTTAGTGCACTGGCTTTGACTCTCTGGTTAGTGCACTGCCTTTGACTCTGGTTAGTGCAATATCTTTCACTCTCTCTGGGTAGTGCATTGGCTTTGCCTCTCTGGATTGTGCACTGGCTTTGACTCTCTGGTTAGTTCACTGGCTTTGACTCTCTGGTTAGTGCTCTGGCTTTGACTCTCTGGTTAGTGCACTGGCTTTGACTCTCTGGTTAGTGTACTGGCTTGGACTCTTTGGTTAGTGCCCTGGCTTGGACTCTTGGGTTAGTGCCCTGGCTTGGACTCTCTGGTTAGTGCCCTGGCTTTGACTCTCTGGTTAGTGCACTGGCTTTGACTGTCTGGTTAGTGCACAGGCTTTGACTCTCTGGTTAGTGCACTGGCTTTGACGATTTGGTTAGTGCACTGTCTTTCACTCTCTCTGGATTATGCATTGGCTTTGACTTTCTGGTTCGTGCACTGGCTTTGACTCTCTGGTTAGTTCACTGGCTTTGACTCTCTGGTTAGTGCCCAGGCTTTGACTCTCTGGTTAGTGCACTGGCTTTAACTCTCTGGTTAGTGCACTGGCTTTGAATCTCTGGTTAGTGCACTGGCTTTGACTCTCTGTTTAGTGCCCTGGAATTGACACTCTGGTTAGTGCACCCGCTTTGACTCTCTGGTTAGTGCACTGGAATTGACACTCTGGTTAGTTCACTGGCTTTGACTCTGTGGTTAGTGCACTGGCTTTGATTACCTGGTTAGTGCAATGGTTTTGACTATCTGGTTAGTGCACTGACTTTGATTCTCCGGGCAGTGCACTGGCTTTGACTCTCTGGTTAGTGCACTGGATTTGACTCTCTGGTTAGTGCACTGGCTTTGACTCTCTGGTTAGTGCACTGGCTTTGACTCTCTGGTTAGTGCACTGGCTTTGACTCTCTGGTTAGTGCACTGGCTTTGACTCTTTGGTCAGTGCACTGGCTATGACTCTCTGGTTAGTGCACTGGAATTGACACTCTGGTTAGTGCACTGCGTTTGACACTCTGGTTAATGCACTGACTTTGACTCTCTGGTTACTGCCCTGGCGTTGAATCTCTGGTAGTGCCCTGGCTTTGAGCGCTCTGGTTAGTGCACAAGCTATGACTCTCTGGTTAGTGCACTGGCTTGGACTCTCTCGTTAGTGCCCTGGCTTGGACTCTCTGGTTAGTGCCCTGGCTTTGACTCTCTGCTTAGTGCACTGGCTTTGACTCTCTGCTTAGTGCACTGGCTTTGACTCTCTGCTTAGTGCACTGGCTTTGACTCTCTGCTTAGTGCACTGGCTTTGACTCTCTGATTAGTGCACTGGCTTTGACTCTCTGCTTAGTGCACTGGCTTTGACTCTCTGGTTAATGCACTGGCTTTGGCTCTCTGGTTAGTGCACTGGCTTTGACACTCTGGTTAGTGCGCTGGCTTTGACTCTCTGGTTAGTGCGCTGGCTTTGACTCTCTGGTTAGTGCGCTGGCTTTGACTCTCTGGTTAGTGCGCTGGCTTTGACTCTCTGGTTAGTGCGCTGGCTTTGACTCTCTAGTTAGTGCGCTGGCTTTGACTCTCTGGTTAGTGCGCTGGCTTTGACTCTGGTTGGTGCGCTGGCTTTGACTCTCTCTGGGTAGTGCATTGGCTTTGCCTCTCTCTCTCTCTCTCTCCCTGGTTACTGCATTGTCTTTGACTCTCGCTGTCACTCTGGTTTGTGCACTGTCTTTCACTCTCTCTGGATTGTGCACTGGCTTTGACTTTCTGGTTAGTGCACTGGTTTTGACTTTCTGGTTAGTGCACTGGCTTTGACTCTCTGGTTGGTGCACTGGCTTTGGCTCTCTGGTTAGTGCACTGACTTTGAGTCTCTGGGCAGTGCACTGGCTTTGACTCTCTGGTTAGTGCACTGGCTTTGACTCTCTGGTTAGTGCACTGGCTTTGACTCTTTGGTCAGTGCACTGGCTTTGACTCTCTGGTTAGTGCTCTGGAATTGACACTCTGGTTAGTGCACTGCGTTTGACACTCTGGTTAATGCACTGACTTTGACTCTCTGGTTACTGCCCTGGCGTTGAATCTCTGGTAGTGCCCTGGCTTTGACGCTCTGGTTAGTGCACAGGCTATGACTCTCTGGTTAGTGCACTGGCTTTGACACTCTAGTTAGTGCACTGGCTTGTACTCTCTGGTTAGTGCCCTGGCTTGGACTCTCTGGTTAGTGCCCTGGCTTGGACTCTCTGGTTAGTGCCCTGGCTTGGACTCTCTCGTTAGTGCACTGGCTTTGACTCTCTGCTCAGTGCACTGGCTTTGACTCTCTGCTTAGTGCACTGGCTTTGACTCTCTGCTTAGTGCTCTGGCTTTGACTCTGGTTAGTGCGCTGGCTTTGACTCTCTCTGGGTAGTGCATTGGCTTTGCCTCTCTCTCTCTCTCTCTCTCCCTGGTTACTGCATTGTCTTTGACTCTCGCTGTCTCTCTGGGTAGTGCACTGTCTTTCACTCTGATTAGTGCACTGGAATTGACACTCTGGTTAGAGCACTGTCTTTGACTCTCTGATTAGTGCACTGGAAATGACACTCTGGTTAGTGCACTGGCTTTGACACTCTGAATAGTACACTGGCTTTGACTTTCTCTCACTTTCTCTGTCTCTCTGGTTAGTGCAATGGATTTGACACTCTGGTTAGTGCACTAGCTTTGACACTCTGAATAGTACACTGGCTTTGACTTTCTCTCACTTTCTCTGTCTCTCTGGTTAGTGCAATGGATTTGACTCTCTGCTTAGTGCACTGGCTTTGACTCTCTGGTTAGTGCACTGGAATTGACACTCTGGTTAGTGCACTGGCTTTGACTCTCTGGTTAGTGCACTGGCTTTGATTACCTGGTTAGTGCAATGGTTTTGACTATCTGGTTAGTGCACTGGTTTTGACTCTTACTGCACTGGCTTTGACTCTCTGCTTAGTGCACTGAATTTGTCTCTCTGGTTAGTGCACTGACTTTGACTCTCTGCATAGTGCACTGACTTTGAGTCTCTGGGCAGTGCACTGGCTTTGACTCTCAGGTTAGTGCATTGGATTTGACTCTCTGGTTAGTGCACTGGCTTTGACTCTCTGGTTAGTGCACTGGCTTTGACTCTTTGGTCAGTGCACTGGCTTTGACTCTCTGGTTAGTGCACTGGAATTGACACTCTGGTTAGTGCACTGCGTTTGACACTCTGGTTAATGAACTGACTTTGACTCTCTGGTTACTGCCCTGGCGTTGAATCTCTGGTAGTGCCCTGGCTTTGACGCTCTTGTTAGTGCACAGGCTATGGCTCTCTGGTTAGTGCACTGGCTTTGACTCTCTGGTTAGTGCACTGGCTTGGACTCTCTGGTTAGTGCCCTGGCTTGGACAATCTGGTTATTGCCCTGGCTTGGACTCTCTGGTTAGTGCCCTGGCTTGGACTCTCTGGTTAGTGCCCTGGCTTGGACTCTCTGGTTAGTGCCCTGGCTTGGACTCTCTGGTTAGTGCCCTGGCTTTGACTCTCTCGTTAGTGCACTGGCTTTGACTCTCTGCTTAGTGCACTGGCTTTGACTCTCTGGTTAGTGCACTGGCTTTGACTCTCTGGTTAGTGCACTGGCTTTGACTCTCTGGTTAGTACACTGGCTTTGACACTGTGGTTAGTGCACTGGCTTTGACTCTCTGGTTAGTGCACTGGCTTCGACTCTCCGGTTAGTGCACTGGCTTTCGACTCTCTGGTTAGTGCACTGGCTTTGACGCTCTGGTTAGTGCACTGGCTTTGACTCTCTGGTTAGTGCACTGGCTTTGACTCTCTGGTTAGTGCACTGGCTTTGACTCTCTGGTTAGTGCACTGGCTTTGAATCTCTGGTTAGTGCACTGGCTTTGACTCTCTGGTTAGTGCACTGGCTTTGACTCTCTGGTTAGTGCACTGGCTTTGACTCTCTGGTTAGTGCACTGGCTTTGACTCTCTGGTTAGTGCACTGGCTTTGACTCTCTGGTTAGTGCACTGGCTTTGACTCTCTGGTTAGTGCACTGGCTTTGACTCTCTGGTTAGTGCACTGGCTTTGACTCTCTGGTTAGTGCACTGGCTTTGACTCTCTGGTTAGTGCACTGGCGTTGACTCTCTGGTTAGTGCACTGGCTTTGACGCTCTGGTTAGTGCACTGGCTTTGACTCTCTGGTTAGTGCACTGGCTTTGACTCTGGTTAGTGCGCTAGCTTTGACTCTCTCTGGGTAGTGCTTTGGCTTTGCCTCTCTCTCTCTCTCTCTCCCTGGTTACTGCATTGTCTTTGACTCTCGCTGTCACTCTGGTTTGTGCACTGTCTTTCACTCTCTCTGGATTGTGCACTGGTTTTGACTTTCTGGTTAGTGCACTGGCTTTGACTCTCTAGTTGGTGCACTGGCTTTGGCTCTCTGGTAAGTGCACTGGCTTTGACGATTTGGTTAGTGCACTGTCTTTCACTCTGTCTGGATTATGTATTGGCTTTGACTTTCTGGTTCGTGCACTGGCTTTGACTCTCTGGTTAGTGCCCAGGCTTTGACTCTCTGGTTAGTGCCCAGGCTTTGACTCTCTGGTTAGTGCCCAGGCTTTGACTCTCTGGTTAGTGCACTGGCTTTGACTCTCTGGTTAGTGCACTGGCTTTGACTCTCTTGTTAGTGCACTGGCTTTGACTCTCTGGTTAGTGCACTGGCTTTCACTCTGGTTAGTGCACTGGCTTTCACTCTGGTTAGTGCACTGGCTTTGACTCTCTGGTTAGTGCACAGGCTTTGACTCTCTGGTTAGTGCCATTGCTTTCACTCTTTGGTTCGTGCACTGGCTTTGAATCTCTAGTTAGTGCCGTGGCATTGACACTCTGTTTAGTGCCCTGGCTTTGACTCTCTGGTTAGTGCCCTGGCTTTGAATCTCTGGTTAGTGCTCTGGCTTTTACTCTCTGCGTAGTGCTCTGACTTTGACTCTCTGGGTAGTGCACTGGCTTTGACTCTCTGGGTAGTGCACTGGCTTTGACTCTCTGGTTAGTGCACTGGCTTTGACTCTCTGGTTAGTGCACTGGGTTTGACTCTCTGGTTAGTGCACTGGCTTTGACTCTGGTTAGTGCAATAGCTTTGACTCTCTCTGGGTAGTGCATTGGCTTTGACTCTCTCTCTCTCTCCCTGGTTACTGCATTGTCTTTGACTCTCGCTGTCTCTCTGGGTAGTGCACTGTCTTTCACTCTGATTAGTGCACTGGAATTGACACTCTGGTTAGAGCACTGTCTTTGACTCTCTGATTAGTGCACTGGAAATGACACTCTGGTTAGTGCACTGGCTTTGACACTCTGAATAGTACACTGGCTTTGACTTTCTCTCACTTTCTCTGTCTCTCTGGTTAGTGCAATGGATTTGACACTCTGGTTAGTGCACTAGCTTTGACACTCTGAATAGTACACTGGTTTTGACTTTCTCTCACTTTCTCTGTCTCTCTGGTTAGTGCAATGGATTTGACTCTCTGCGTAGTGCATTGACTTTGACTCTCTGGTTAGTGCACTGGATTTGACTCTCTGGTTAGTGCACTGGCTTTGGCTCTCTGGTTAGTTCGCTGGCTTTGACTCTTTGGTCAGTGCACTGGCTTTGACTCTCTGGTTAGTGCACTGGCTTTGACTCTCTGGTTAGTGCACTGGCTTTGACTCTCTGGTTAGTGCACTGGCTTTGACTCTCTAGTTAGCGCACTGGCTTTGACTCTCTGGTTAGTGCCATGGCTTTGACTCTCTGGTTAGTGCCCGGGCTTTGACTCTCTGGTTAGTGCACTGGCTTTGACTCTCTGGTTAGTGCACTGGCTTTGACTCTCTCTGGGTAGTGCATTGGCTTTGACTCTGTCTCTCCCTCTCTCCCTGGTTACTGCATTGTCTTTGACTCTCGCTGTCTCTCTGGTTAGTGCACTGGCTTTGACTCTCTGGTTAGTGCACTGGCTTTGACTCAGTGGTTAGTGCAATGGCTTTGAATCTCTGGTTAGTTCACAGGCTTTTACTCTGGTTAGTGCGCAGGCTTTGACTCTCTGGTTAGTGCCCTTGCTTTGATTCTCTGGTTAGTGCACTGGCTTTGACTCTCTGATTAGTGCCCTGGAATTGACACTCTGGTTAGTGCACTGGCTTTGACTCTCTGGTTAGTGCACTGGAATTGACACTCTGGTTAGTGCACTGGCTTTGACTCTCTGGTTAGTGCACTGGCTTTGATTACCTGGTTAGTGCAATGGTTTTGACTATCTGGTTAGTGCACTGACTTTGTCTCTCTGGTTAGTGCACTGACTTTGACTCTCTGGGCAGTGCACTGACTTTGAGTCTCTGGGCAGTGCACTGGCTTTGACTCTCTGGTTAGTGCACTGGATTTGACTCTCTGGTTAGTGCACTGGCTTTGACTCTCTGGTTAGTGCACTGGCTTTGACTCTCTGGTTAGTGCACTGGCTTTGACTCTCTGGTTAGTGCACTGGAATTGACTCTCTGGTTAGTGCAATGGTTTTGACTCTCTGGTTAGTGCACTGACTTTGACTCTCTGGTTAGTGCACTGGCTTTGACTCTGGTTAGTGCACTGGCTCTGACTCTCTGGTTAGTGCACTGGCTTTGACTCTCTGGTTAGTGTACTGGCTTTGACTCTGGTTAGTGCAATAGCTTTGACTCTCTCTGGGTAGTGCATTGGCTTTGACTCTCTCTCTCTCTCCCTGGTTACTGCATTGTCTTTGACTCTCGCTGTCTCTCTGGGTAGTGCACTGTCTTTCACTCTGATTAGTGCACTGGAATTGACACTCTGGTTAGAGCACTGTCTTTGACTCTCTGATTAGTGCACTGGAAATGACACTCTGGTTAGTGCACTAGCTTTGACACTCTGAATAGTACACTGGCTTTGACTTTCTCTCACTTTCTCTGTCTCTCTGGTTAGTGCAATGGATTTGACTCTCTGCGTAGTGCATTGACTTTGACTCTCTGGTTAGTGCACTGGATTTGACTCTCTGGTTAGTGCACTGGCTTTGGCTCTCTGGTTAGTGCACTGGCTTTGACTATCTGGTCAGTGCCCTTGCTTTGACTATCTGGTCAGTGCCCTTGCTTTGACTCTCTGGTTAGTGCACTGGCTTTGACTCTCTGGTTAGTGCACTGGCTTTGACTCAGTGGTTAGTGCAATGGCTTTGAATCTCTGGTTAGTTCACAGGCTTTTACTCTGGTTAGTGCGCAGGCTTTGACTCTCTGGTTAGTGCCCTTGCTTTGATTCTCTGGTTAGTGCCCGGGCTGTGACTCTCTGGTTTTTGCCCTGCCTTTGACTATATGGTTTGCGCACTCGCTTTGACTCTCTGGTTAGTGCACAGGCTTTGACTTTCTCTCACTTTCTCTGTCTCTCTGGTTAGTGCAATGGATTTGACACTCTGTTTAGTGCACTGGCTTTGACTCTCTGGTTCGTGCACTGGCTTTGACTCTCTGGTTAGTGCACTGGCTTTGACTCTCTGGTTAGTGCACTGGCTTCGACTCTCTGGTTAGTGCACTGGCTTCGACTCTCTGGTTAGTGCACTGGCTTCGACTCTCTGGTTAGTGCACTGGCATCGACTCTCTGGTTAGTGCACTGGCTTTGACTCTCTGGTTAGTGCCCAGGCTTTGACTCTCTGGTTAGTGCACTGGCTTTAACTCTCTGGTTAGTGCACTGGCTTTGAATCTCTGGTTAGTGCACTGGCTTTGACTCTCTGATTAGTGCCCTGGAATTGACACTCTGGTTAGTGCACTGGCTTTGACTCTCTGGTTAGTGCACTGGAATTGACACTCTGGTTAGTGCACTGGCTTTGACTCTCTGGTTAGTGCACTGGCTTTGATTACCTGGTTAGTGCAATGGTTTTGACTATCTGGTTAGTGCACTGGTTTTGACTCTTACTGCACTGGCTTTGACTCTCTGCTTAGTGCACTGACTTTGTCTCTCTGGTTAGTGCACTGACTTTGACTCTCTGCATAGTGCACTGACTTTGAGTCTCTGGGCAGTGCACTGGCTTTGACTCTCTGGTTAGTGCATTGGATTTGACTCTCTGGTTAGTGCACTGGCTTTGACTCTCTGGTTAGTGCACTGGCTTTGACTCTTTGGTCAGTGCACTGGCTTTGACTCTCTGGTTAGTGCACTGGAATTGACACTCTGGTTAGTGCGCTGCGTTTGACACTCTGGTTAATGAACTGACTTTGACTCTCTGGTTACTGCCCTGGCGTTGAATCTCTGGTAGTGCCCTGGCTTTGACGCTCTGGTTAGTGCACAGGCTATGACTCTCTGGTTAGTGCACTGGCTTTGACTCTCTGGTTAGTGCACTGGCTTGGACTCTCTGGTTAGTGCCCTGGCTTGGACTCTCTGGTTATTGCCCTGGCTTGGACTCTCTGGTTAGTGCCCTGGCTTGGACTCTCTGGTTAGTGCCCTGGCTTGGACTCTCTGGTTAGTGCCCTGGCTTGGACTCTCTGGTTAGTGCCCTGGCTTTGACTCTCTCGTTAGTGCACTGGCTTTGACTCTCTGCTTAGTGCACTGGCTTTGACTCTCTGGTTAGTGCACTGGCTTTGACTCTCTGGTTAGTGCACTGGCTTTGACTCTCTGATTAGTGCACTGGCTTTGACTCTCTGGTTAGTGCACTGGCTTTGACTCTCTGGTTAGTGCACTGGCTTTGACACTGTGGTTAGTGCACTGGCTTTGAATCTCTGGTTAGTGCACTGGCTTTGACTCTCTGGTTAGTGCACTGGCTTAGACTCTCTGGTTAGTGCACTGGCTTTGACTCTCTGGTTAGTGCACTGGCTTTGACTCTCTGGTTAGTGCACTGGCTTTGACTCTCTGGTTAGTGCACTGGCTTTGACTCTCTGGTTAGTGCACTGGCTTTGACTCTCTGGTTAGTGCACTGGCTTTGACTCTGGTTAGTGCGCTAGCTTTGACTCTCTCTGGGTAGTGCATTGGCTTTGCCTCTCTCTCTCTCTCTCTCTCTCCCTGGTTACTGCATTGTCTTTGACTCTCGCTGTCACTCTGGTCTTTCACTCTCTCTGGATTGTGCACTGGTTTTGACTTTCTGGTTAGTGTACTGGTTTTGACTTTCTGGTTAGTGCACTGGCTTTGACTCTCTGGTTGGTGCACTGGCTTTGGCTCTCTGGTAAGTGCACTGGCTCTGACGATTTGGTTAGTGCACTGTCTTTCACTCTCACTGGATTATGCATTGGCTTTGACTTTCTGGTTCGTGCACTGGCTTTGACTCTCTGGTTAGTGCCCAGGCTTTGACTCTCTGGTTAGTGCCCAGGCTTTGACTCTCTGGTTAGTGCCCAGGCTTTGACTCTCTGGTTAGTGCCCAGGCTTTGACTCTCTGGTTAGTGCCCAGGCTTTGACTCTCTGGTTAGTGCACTGGCTTCGACTCTCTGGTTAGTGCACTGGCTTCGACTCTCTGGTTAATGCACTGGCTTTGACTCTCTGGTTAGTGCACTGGCTTTGACTCTCTGGTTAGTGCACTGGCTTTGACTCTCTGGTTAGTGCACTGGCTTTGACTCTCTGGTTAGTGCACTGGCTTTCACTCTGGTTAGTGCACTGGCTTTGACTCTCTGGTTAGTGCACTGGCTTTGACTCTGGTTAGTGCGCTAGCTTTTACTCTCTCTGGGTAGTGCATTGGCTTTGCCTCTCTCTCTCTCTCTCTCTCTCTCTCTCTCTCTCCCTGGTTACTGCATTGTCTTTGACTCTCGCTGTCACTCTGGTTTGTGCACTGTCTTTCACTCTCTCTGGACTGTGCACTGGTTTTGACTTTCTGGTTAGTGCACTGGTTTTGACTTTCTGGTTAGTGCCCAGGCTTTGACTCTCTGGTTAGTGCCCAGGCTTTGACTCTCTGGTTAGTGCCCAGTCTTTGACTCTCTGGTTAGTGCACTGGCTTTGACTCTCTTGTTAGTGCACTGGCTTTGACTCTCTGGTTAGTGCACTGGCTTTGACTCTCTGATTAGTGCCCTGGAATTGACACTCTGGTTAGTGCACTGGCGTTGACACTCTGAATAGTACACTGGCTTTGACTTTTTCTCACTTTCTCTGTCTCTCTGGTTAGTGCAATGGATTTAACACTCTGGTTAGTGCACTGGCTTTGACTCACTGCTTAGTGCATTGAATTTGACTCTCTGCTTAGTGCACAGGCTTTGACTCTCTGGGCAGTGCCGTGGCTTTGACTCTCTGGTTAGTGCCGTGGCATTGACACTCTGTTTAGTGCCCTGGCTTTGACTCTCTGTTTAGTGCCCTGGCTTTGACTCTCTGGTTAGTGCACAGGCTTTGAATCTCTGGTTAGTTCACTGGCTTTTACTCTGGTTAGTGCACAGGCTTTGACTCTCTGGTTAGTGCCATTGATTTCACTCTTTGGTTCGTGCACTGGCTTTGACTCTCTAGTTAGTTCCGTGGCATTGACACTCTGTTTAGGCCCTGGCTTTGACTCTCTGGTTAGTGCCCTGGCTTTGAATCTTTGGTTAGTGCTCTGGCTTTGACTCTCTGCGTAGTGCTCTGACTTTGACTCTCTGGGTAGTGCACTGGCTTTGACTCTCTGGGTAGTGCACTGGCTTTGACTCTCTGGTTAGTACACTGGCTTTGACTCTCTGGTTAGTACACTGGCTTTGACTCTCTGGTTAGTGCACTGGCTTTGACTCTCTGGTTAGTGCACTGGTTTTGACTCTCTGGTTAGTGCACTGGCTTTGACACTCTTTCACTTTCTCTGTCTCTCTGGTTACTGCAATGGCTTTGACACTCTGGTTAGTGCACTGGCTTTGACTTTCTCTCACTTTCTCTGTCTCTCTGGTTAGTGCAATGGATTTGACACTCTGGTTTGTGCACTGGCTTTGACTCTCTGGTTAGTGCACTGGCTTTGAATCTCTGGTCAGTGCCATGGCTTTGACTCTCTGGTTAGTCCCGTGGCATTGACACTCTGTTTAATGCCCTGGCTTTGACACTCTGGTTAGTGCCCTGGCTTTGATTACCTGGTTAGTGCAATGGTTTTGACTATCTGGTTAGTGCACTGGTTTTGACTCTCTGCTTAGTGCACAGACTTTGACTCTCTGCTTAGTGCACTGACTTTGACTCTCTGGGTAGTGCTCTGGCTTTGACTCTCTGGTTAGTGCACTGGCTTTGACTCTTTGGTTAGTGCCCTGGCTTTGGTTACCTGGTTAGTGCCCTGGCTTTGACTCTCTGGTTAGTGCGCTTGCTTTGACACTCTGCTTAATGCAATGGTTTTGACTCTTTGCTTAGTGCACTGGTTTTGACTCTTAATGCACTGGCTTTGACTCTCTGCTTAGTGCACAGACTTTGACTCTCTGGTTAGTGCACTGGCTTTGACACTGGTTAGTGCACTGGCTCTGACTCTCTGGTTAGTGCACTGGCTTTGACTCTCTGGTTAGTGCACTGGCTTTGACTCTGGTTAGTGCAATAGCTTTGACTCTCTCTGGGTAGTGCATTGGCTTTGACTCTCTCTCTCTCTTCCTGGTTACTGCATTGTCTTTGACTCTCGCTGTCTCTCTGGGTAGTGCACTGTCTTTCACTCTCTGATTAGTGCACTGGAATTGACACTCTGGTTAGAGCACTGTCTTTGAATCTCTGATTAGTGCACTGGAAATGACACTCTGGTTAGTGCACTGGCTTTGACACTCTGAATAGTACACTGGCTTTGACTTTCTCTCACTTTCTCTGTCTCACTGGTTAGTGCAATGGATTTGACACTCTGGTTAGTGCACTAGCTTTGACACTCTGAATACTACACTGGCTTTGACTTTCTCTCACTTTCTCTGTCTCTCTGGTTAGTGCAAAGGATTTGACTCTCTGCGTAGTGCATTGACTTTGACTCTCTGGTTAGTGCCCAGGCTTTGACTCTCTGGTTAGTGCACTGGCTTTGACTCTCTGGTTAGTGCACTGGCTTTGACTCTCTGGTTAGTGCACTGGCTTTGACTCTCTGGTTAGTGCACTGGCTTTGACTCTCTGGTTATTGCACTGGCTTTGACTCTCTGGTTAGTGCACTGGCTTTGACTCTCTGGTTAGTGCACTGGCTTTGACTCTCTGGTTAGTGCACTGGCTTTGACTCTCTGGTTAGTGCACTGGCTTTGACTCTCTGGTTAGTGCACTGGCTTCGACTCTGGTTAGTGCGCTAGCTTTGACTCTCTCTGGGTAGTGCATTGGCTTTGCCTCTCTCTCTCTCTCTCTCCCTCCCTGGTTACTGCATTGTCTTTGACTCTCGCTGTCACTCTGGTTTGTGCACTGTCTTTCACTCTCTCTGGATTGTGCACTGGTTTTGACTTTCTGGTTAGTGCACTGGTTTTGACTTTCTGGTTAGTGCCCAGGCTTTGACTCTCTGGTTAGTGCCCAGTCTTTGACTCTCTGGTTAGTGCAGTGGCTTTGACTCTCTGGTTAGTGCACTGGCTTTGACTCCCTGGTTAGTGCACTGGCTTTGACTCTCTGGTTAGTGCACTGGCTTTGACTCTCTGATTAGTGCCCTGGAATTGACACTCTGGTTAGTGCACTGGCGTTGACACTCTGAATAGTACACTGGCTTTGACTTTTTCTCACTTTCTCTGTCTCTCTGGTTAGTGCAATGGATTTGACACTCTGGTTAGTGCACTGGCTTTGACTCACTGCTTAGTGCATTGAATTTGACTCTCTGCTTAGTGCACAGGCTTTGAATCTCTGGGCAGTGCCGTGGCTTTGACTCTCTGGTTAGTGCCGTGGCATTGACACTCTGTTTAGTGCCCTGGCTTTGACTCTCTGTTTAGTGCCCTGGCTTTGACTCTCTGGTTTGTGCTCAGGCTTTGAATCTCTGGTTAGTTCACTGGCTTTTACTCTGGTTCGTGCACTGGCTTTGACTCTCTAGTTAGTGCCGTAGCATTGACACTCTGTTTAGTGCCCTGGCTTTGACTCTCTGGTTAGTGCCCTGGCTTTGATTCTCTGGTTAGTGCTCTGGCTTTGACTCTCTGCGTAGTGCTCTGACTTTGACTCTCTGGGTAGTGCACTGGCTTTGACTCTCTGGGTAGTGCACTGGTTTTGACTTTCTGGTTAGTGCCCAGGCTTTGACTCTCTGGTTAGTGCCCAGTCTTTGACTCTCTGGTTAGTGCACTGGCTTTGACTCTCTGGTAAGTGCACTGGCTTTGACGATTTGGTTAGTGCACTGTCTTTCACTCTCTCTGGATTATGCATTGGCTTTGACTTTCTGGTTCGTGCACTGGCTTTGACTCTCTGGTTAATTCACTGGCTTTGACTCTCTGGTTAGTGCCCAGGCTTTGACTCTCTGGTTAGTGCACTGGCTTTAACTCTCTGGTTAGTGCACTGGCTTTGAAACTCTGGTTAGTGCACTGGCTTTGACTCTCTGATTAGTGCCCTGGAATTGACACTCTGGTTAGTGCACTGGCTTTGACTCTCTGGTTAGTGCACTGGCTTTGACTCTCTCTGGGTAGTGCATTGGCTTTGACTCTGTCTCTCCCTCTCTCCCTGGTTACTGCATTGTCTTTGACTCTCGCTGTCTCTCTGGTTAGTGCACTGGTTTTGACTTTCTGGTTAGTGCCCAGGCTTTGACTCTCTGGTTAGTGCCCAGTCTTTGACTCTCTGGTTAGTGCAGTGGCTTTGACTCTCTGGTTAGTGCACTGGCTTTGACTCCCTGGTTAGTGCACTTGGCTTTGACTCTCTGGTTAGTGCACTGGCTTTGACTCTCTGATTAGTGCCCTGGAATTGACACTCTGGTTAGTGCACTGGCGTTGACACTCTGAATAGTACACTGGCTTTGACTTTTTCTCACTTTCTCT
This sequence comes from Isurus oxyrinchus, assembly GCA_026770705.1. Taxonomy (NCBI): domain Eukaryota; kingdom Metazoa; phylum Chordata; class Chondrichthyes; order Lamniformes; family Lamnidae; genus Isurus; species Isurus oxyrinchus. Next base: position 699,165 of record JANJGN010000139.1, on the reverse strand, counting down.
GTCTCTCTGGTTAGTGCAATGGATTTGACACTCTGGTTAGTGCACTGGCTTTGACTCACTGCTTAGTGCATTGAATTTGACTCTCTGCTTAGTGCACAGGCTTTGAATCTCTGGGCAGTGCCGTGGCTTTGACTCTCTGGTTAGTGCCGTGGCATTGACTCTCTGGTTTGTGCTCAGGCTTTGAATCTCTGGTTAGTTCACTGGCTTTTACTCTGGTTCGTGCACTGGCTTTGACTCTCTAGTTAGTGCCGTAGCATTGACACTCTGTTTAGTGCCCTGGCTTTGACTCTCTGGTTAGTGCCCTGGCTTTGATTCTCTGGTTAGTGCTCTGGCTTTGACTCTCTGCGTAGTGCTCTGACTTTGACTCTCTGGGTAGTGCACTGGCTTTGACTCTCTGGGTAGTGCACTGGTTTTGACTTTCTGGTTAGTGCCCAGGCTTTGACTCTCTGGTTAGTGCCCAGTCTTTGACTCTCTGGTTAGTGCCCAGTCTTTGACTCTCTGGTTAGTGCACTGGCTTTGACTCTCTGTTTAGTGCCCTGGCTTTGACTCTCTGGTTTGTGCTCAGGCTTTGAATCTCTGGTTAGTTCACTGGCTTTTACTCTGGTTCATGCACTGGCTTTGACTCTCTAGTTAGTGCCGTAGCATTGACACTCTGTTTAGTGCCCTGGCTTTGACTCTCTGGTTAGTGCCCTGGCTTTGATTCTCTGGTTAGTGCTCTGGCTTTGACTCTCTGCGTAGTGCTCTGACTTTGACTCTCTGGGTAGTGCACTGGCTTTGACTCTCTGGGTAGTGCACTGGTTTTGACTTTCTGGTTAGTGCCCAGGCTTTGACTCTCTGGTTAGTGCCCAGTCTTTGACTCTCTGGTTAGTGCACTGGCTTTGACTCTCTGGTTAGTGCACTGGCTTTGACTCTCTGGTTAGTGCACTGGCTTTGACGCTCTGGTTAGTGCACTGGCTTTGACTCTCTGCTTAGTGCACTGGCTTTGACGCTCTGGTTAGTGCACTGGCTTTGACTCTCTGGTTAGTGCACTGGCTTTGACTCTCTGGTTAGTGCACTGGCTTTGACTCTCTGGTTAGTGCACTGGCTTTGACTCTCTGGTTAGTGCACTGGCTTTGACTCTCTGGTTAGCGCACTGGCTTTGACTCTCTGGTTAGTGCACTGGCTTTGACTCTCTCTGGGTAGTGCATTGGCTTTGACTCTGTCTCTCCCTCTCTCCCTGGTTACTGCATTGTCTTTGACTCTCGCTGTCTCTCTGGTTAGTGCACTGGCTTTGACTCTCTGGTTAGTGCACTGGATTTGTCTCTCTGGTTAGTGCACTGGCTTTGACTCTCTGGTTAGTGCACTGGCTTTGACTCTCTCTGGGTAGTGCATTGTCTTTGACTCTGTCTCTCCCTCTCTCCCTGGTTACTGCATTGTCTTTGACTCTCGCTGTCTCTCTGGTTAGTGCACTGGCTTTGACTCTCTGGTTAGTGCACTGGCTTTGACTCAGTGGTTAGTGCAATGGCTTTGAATCTCTGGTTAGTTCACAGGCTTTTACTCTGGTTAGTGCGCAGGCTTTGACTCTCTGGTTAGTGCCCTTGCTTTGATTCTCTGGTTAGTGCCCGGGCTGTGACTCTCTGGTTTTTGCCCTGCCTTTGACTATCTGGTTTGCGCACTCGCTTTGACTCTCTGGTTAGTGCACAGGCTTTGACTTTCTCTCACTTTCTCTGTCTCTCTGGTTAGTGCAATGGATTTGACACTCTGTTTAGTGCACTGGCTTCGACTCTCTGGTTAGTCCACTGGCTTTGACTCTCTGGTTAGTGCACTGGCTTTGACTCTCTGGTTAGTGCACTGGCTTTGACTCTCTGGTTCGTGCACTGGCTTTGACTCTCTGGTTCGTGCACTGGCTTTGACTCTCTGGTTCGTGCACTGGCTTTGACTCTCTGGTTCGTGCACTGGCTTTGACTCTCTGGTTCGTGCACTGGCTTTGACTCTCTGGTTAGTGCACTGGCTTTGACTCTCTGGTTAGTGCACTGGCTTTGACTCTCTGGTTAGTGCACTGGCTTTGACTCTCTGGTTAGTGCACTGGCTTTGACTCTCTGGTTAGTGCACTGGCTTTGACTCTCTGGTTAGTGCACTGGCTTTGACTCTGGTTAGTGCAATAGCTTTCACTCTCTCTGGTTAGTGCATTGGCTTTGCCTCTCTGGATTGTGCACTGGCTTTGACTCTCTGGTTAGTTCACTGGCTTTGACTCTGGTTAGTGCACAGGCTTTGAATCTCTGGTCAGTGCCATGGCTTTGACTCTCTGGTTAGTGCCGTGGCATGGACACTCTGTTTGGTGCCCTGGCTTTGACACTGTGGTTAGTGCCCTGGCTTTGATTACCTGGTTCTTGCAATGGTTTTGACAATCTGCTAAGTGCACAGGTTTTCACTGTTACTGCACTGGCTTTGACTCTCTGCTTAGTGCACTGACTTTGACTCTCTGGTTAGTGCACAGACTTTGACTCTCTGCTTAGCGCACTGACTTTGACTCTCTGGGTAGTGCACTGGCTTTGACTCTCTGGGTAGTGCACTGGCTTTGACTCTCTGGTTAGTTCACTGGCTTTGACTCTGGTTAGTGCACAGGCTTTGAATCTCTAGTCAGTGCCATGGCTTTGACTCTCTGGTTAGTGCCGTGGCATGGACACTCTGTTTAGTGCCCTGGCTTTGACACTGTGGTTAGTGCCCTGGCTTTGATTACCTGGTTAGTTCAATGGTTTTGACAATCTGCGTAGTGCACAGGTTTTGACTCTTACTGCACTGGCTTTGACTCTCTGCTTAGTGCCCTGACTTTGACTCTCTGGTTAGTGCACAGACTTTGACTCTCTGCTTAGTGCACTGACTTTGACTCTCTGGGTAGTGCACTGGCTTTGACTCTCTGGGTAGTGCACTGGCTTTGACTCTCTGGTTAGTGCACTGGATTTGACTCTCTGGTTAGTGCACTGGCTTCGACTCTCTGGTTAGTGCACTGGATTTGACTCTCTGGTTAGTGCACTGGCTTCGACTCTCTGGTTAGTGCACTGGCTTCGACTCTCTGGTTAGTGCACTGGCTTCGACTCTCTGGTTAGTGCACTGGCTTCGACTCTCTGGTTAGTGCACTGGCTTTGACTCTCTGGTTAGTGCACTGGCTTCGACTCTCTGGTTAGTGCACTGGCTTTGACTCTCTGGTTAGTGCACTGGTTTTTGACTCTCTGGTTAGTGCAGTGGCTTTGATTCTGGTTAGTGCAATTTCTTTCACTCTCTCTGGGTAGTGCATTGGCTTTGCCTCTTTGGATTGTGCACTGGCTTTGACTCTCTGATTAGTGCCCTGGAATTGGCACTCTGGTTAGTGCACTGGCTTTGACCCTCTGGTTAGTGCACTGGCTTTGACTCTCTGGTTAGTGCACTGGCTTTGACTCTGGTTAGTGCAATACCTTTCACTCTCTCTGGGTAGTGCATTGGCTTTGCCTCTCTGGATTGTGCACTGGCTTTGACTCTCTGGTTAGTTCACTGGCTTTGACTCTCTGGTTAGTGCACTGGCTTTGAAACTCTGGTTAGTACTCTGGCTTTGACTCTCTGGTTAGTGCACTGGCTTGGACTCTTTGGTTAGTGCCCTGGCTTAGACTCTCTGGTCAGTGCCCTGGCTTGGACTCTCTGGTTAGTGCACTGGCTTTGACTATCTGGTTAGTGCACTGGCTTTGACTGTCTGGTTAGTGCACAGGCTTTGACTCTCTGGTTAGTGCACTGGCTTTGACTCTCTCTGGGTAGTGCATTGGCTTTGCCTGTCTCTCTCTCTCTCTCTCTCTCTCCCTGGTTACTGCATTGTCTTTGACTCTCGCTGTCTCTCTGGTTAGTGCACTGTCTTTCACTCTCTCTGGATTGTGCACTGGTTTTGACTTTCTGGTTAGTGCGCTGGTTTTGACTTTCTGGTTAGTGCACTGGTTTTGACTCTCTGGTTGGTGCACTGGCTTTGGCTCTCTGGTAAGTGCACTGGCTTTGACGATTTGGTTAGTGCACTGTCTTTCACTCTCTCTGGATTATGCATTGGCTTTGACTTTCTGGTTCGTGCACTGGCTTTGACTCTCTGGTTAATTCACTGGCTTTGACTCTCTGGTTAGTGCCCAGGCTTTGACTCTCTGGTTAGTGCACTGGCTTTAACTCTCTGGTTAGTGCACTGGCTTTGAATCTCTGGTTAGTGCACTGGCTTTGACTCTCTGATTAGTGCCCTGGAATTGACACTCTGGTTAGTGCACTGGCTTTGACTCTCTGGTTAGTGCACTGGCTTTGATTACCTGGTTAGTGCAATGGTTTTGACTATCTGGTTAGTGCACTGGTTTTGACTCTTACGGCACTGGCTTTGACTCTCTGCTTAGTGCACTGACTTTGTCTCTCTGGTTAGTGCACTGACTTTGACTCTCTGCTTAGTGCACTGACTTTGAGTCTCTGGGTAGTGCACTGGCTTTGACTCTCTGGTTAGTGCACTGGATTTGACTCTCTGGTTAGTGCACTGGCTTTGACTCTCTGGTTAGTGCACTGGCTTTGACTCTCTCTGGGTAGTGCATTGGCTTTGACTCTGTCTCTCCCTCTCTCCCTGGTTACTGCATTGTCTTTGACTCTCGCTGTCTCTCTGGTTAGTGCACTGGCTTTGACTTTCTGGTTAGTGCACTGGATTTGACTCTCTGGTTAGTGCACTGGCTTTGACTCACTCTGGGTAGTGCATTGGCTTTGACTCTGTCTCTCCCTCTCTCCCTGGTTACTGCATTGTCTTTGACTCTCGCTGTCTCTCTGGTTAGTGCACTGGCTTTGACTCTCTGGTTAGTGCACTGGCTTTGACTCAGTGGTTAGTGCAATGGCTTTGAATCTCTGGTTAGTTCACAGGCTTTTACTCTGGTTAGTGCGCAGGCTTTGACTCTCTGGTTAGTGCCCTTGCTTTGATTCTCTGGTTAGTGCCCGGGCTGTGACTCTCTGGTTTTTGCCCTGCCTTTGACTATCTGGTTTGCACACTCGCTTTGACTCTCTGGTTAGTGCACAGGCTTTGACTTTCTCTCACTTTCTCTGTCTCTCTGGTTAGTGCAATGGATTTGACACTCTGTTTAGTGCACTGGCTTTGACTCTCTGGTTAGTCCACTGGCTTTGACTCTCTGGTTAGTGCACTGGCTTTGACTCTCTGGTTAGTGCACTGGCTTTGACTCTCTGGTTCGTGCACTGGCTTTGACTCTCTGGTTCGTGCACTGGCTTTGACTCTCTGGTTCGTGCACTGGCTTTGACTCTCTGGTTCGTGCACTGGCTTTGACTCTCTGGTTAGTGCACTGGCTTCGACTCTCTGGTTAGTGCACTGGCTTCGACTCTCTGGTTAGTGCACTGGCTTCGACTCTCTGGTTAGTGCACTGGCTTTGACTCTCTGGTTAGTGCACTGGCTTTGACTCTCTGGTTAGTGCACTGGCTTTGACTCTCTGGTTAGTGCACTGGCTTTGACTCTCTGGTTAGTGCACTGGCTTTGACTCTGGTTAGTGCAATAGCTTTCACTCTCTCTGGGTAGTGCATTGGCTTTGCCTCTCTGGATTGTGCACTGGCTTTGACTCTCTGGTTAGTTCACTGGCTTTGACTCTGGTTAGTGCACAGGCTTTGAATCTCTGGTCAGTGCCATGGCTTTGACTCTCTGGTTAGTGCCGTGGCATGGACACTCTGTTTAGTGCCCTGGCTTTGACACTGTGGTTAGTGCCCTGGCTTTGATTACCTGGTTAGTTCAATGGTTTTGACAATCTGCTTAGTGCACAGGTTTTGACTCTTACTGCACTGGCTTTGACTCTCTGCTTAGTGCCCTGACTTTGACTCTCTGGTTAGTGCACAGACTTTGACTCTCTGCTTAGTGCACTGACATTGACTCTCTGGGTAGTGCACTGGCTTTGACACTCTGGGTAGTGCACTGGCTTTGACTCTCTGGTTAGTGCACTGGCTTTGACTCTCTGGTTAGTGCACTGGATTTGACTCTCTGGTTAGTGCACTGGCTTCGACTCTCTGGTTAGTGCACTGGATTTGACTCTCTGGTTAGTGCACTGGCTTCGACTCTCTGGTTAGTGCACTGGCTTCGACTCTCTGGTTAGTGCACTGGCTTCGACTCTCTGGTTAGTGCACTGGCTTCGACTCTCTGGTTAGTGCACTGGCTTCGACTCTCTGGTTAGTGCACTGGCTTCGACTCTCTGGTTAGTGCACTGGCTTTGACTCTCTGGTTAGTGCACTGGCTTTGACTCTCTGGTTAGTGCACTGGCTTTGACTCTGGTTAGTGCAATAGCTTTCACTCTCTCTGGGTAGTGCATTGGCTTTGCCTCTCTGGATTGTGCACTGGCTTTGACTCTCTGATTAGTGCCCTGGAATTGGCACTCTGGTTAGTGCACTGGCTTTGACCCTCTGGTTAGTGCACTGGCTTTGACTCTCTGGTTAGTGCACTGGCTTTGACTCTGGTTAGTGCAATAGCTTTCACTCTCTCTGGGTAGTGCATTGGCTTTGCCTCTCTGGATTGTGCACTGGCTTTGACTCTCTGGTTAGTTCACTGGCTTTGACTCTCTGGTTAGTGCACTGGCTTTGAAACTCTGGTTAGTACTCTGGCTTTGACTCTCTGGTTAGTGCACTGGCTTGGACTCTTTGGTTAGTGCCCTGGCTTAGACTCTTTGGTTAGTGCCCTGGCATGGACTCTCTGGTTAGTGCACTGGCTTTGACTCTCTGGTTAGTGCACTGGCTTTGACTGTCTGGTTAGTGCACAGGCTTTGACTCTCTGGTTAGTGCACTGGCTTTGACTCTGGTTAGTGCAATAGCTTTCACTCTCTCTGGGTAGTGCATTGGCTTTGCCTCTCTGGATTGTGCACTGGCTTTGACTCTCTGGTTAGTTCACTGGCTTTGAATCTCTGGTTAGTGCACTGCCTATGACTCTCTGGTTAGTGCTCTGGCTTTGACTCTCTGGTTAGTGCACTGGCTTGGACTCTTTGGCTAGTGCCCTGGCTTGGACTCTCTGGTTAGTGCCCTGGCTTGGACTCTCTGGTTAGTGCACTGGCTTGGACTCTCTGGTTAGTGCACTGGCTTTGACTCTCTGGTTAGTGCACAGGCTTTGACTCTCTGGTTAGTGCACTGGCTTTGACTCTCTGGTTAGTGCACTGGCTTTGACTCTCTGGTTAGTACACTGGCTTTGACTCTGGTTAGTGCGCTAGCTTTGACTCTCTCTGGGTAGTGCATTGGCTTTGCCTGTCTCTCTCTCTCTCTCTCTCTCTCTCTCCCTGGTTACTGCATTGTCTTTGACTCTCGCTGTCTCTCTGGTTAGTGCACTGTCTTTCACTCTCTCTGGATTGTGCACTGGTTTTGACTTTCTGGTTAGTGCGCTGGTTTTGACTTTCTGGTTAGTGCACTGGTTTTGACTCTCTGGTTGGTGCACTGGCTTTGGCTCTCTGGTAAGTGCACTGGCTTTGACGATTTGGTTAGTGCACTGTCTTTCACTCTCTCTGGATTATGCATTGGCTTTGACTTTCTGGTTCGTGCACTGGCTTTGACTCTCTGGTTAATTCACTGGCTTTGACTCTCTGGTTAGTGCACTGGCTTTAACTCTCTGGTTAGTGCACTGGCTTTGAATCTCTGGTTAGTGCACTGGCTTTGACTCTCTGATTAGTGCCCTGGAATTGACACTCTGGTTAGTGCACTGGCTTTGACTCTCTGGTTAGTGCACTGGCTTTGATTACCTGGTTAGTGCAATGGTTTTGACTATCTGGTTAGTGCACTGACTTTGTCTCTCTGGTTAGTGCACTGACTTTGACTCTCTGCTTAGTGCACTGACTTTGAGTCTCTGGGTAGTGCACTGGCTTTGACTCTCTGGTTAGTGCACTGGCTTTGACTCTCTGGTTAGTGCACTGGCTTTGACTCTCTGGTTAGTGCACTGGCTTTGACTCTTTGGTCAGTGCACTGGCTTTGACTCTCTGGTTAGTGCACTGGAATTGACACTCTGGTTAGTGCACTGCGTTTGACACTCTGGTTAATGCACTGACTTTGACTCTCTGGTTACTGCCCTGGCGTTGAATCTCTGGTAGTGCCCTGGCTTTGACGCTCTGGTTAGTGCACTGGCTTGGACTCTCTGGTTAGTGCACTGGCTTGGACTCTCTGGTTAGTGCACTGACTTGGACTCTCTGGTTATTCCCCTGCTTGGACTCTCTGGTTAGTGCCCTGGCTTGGACTCTCTGGTTAGTGCCCTGGCTTTGACTCTCTCGTTAGTGCCCTGGCTTTGTCTCTCTGCTTAGTGCACTGGCTTTGACTCTCTGGTTAGTGCACTGGCTTTGACTCTCTGGTTAGTGCACTGGCTTTGTCTCTCTGGTTAGTGCACTGGCTTTGACTCTCTGGTTAGTGCCATGGCTTTGACTCTCTGGTTAGTGCACTGGCTTTGACACTCTGGTTAGTGCACTGGCTTTGACTCTCTGGTTAGTGCACTGGCTTTGACTCTCTGGTTAGTGAACTGGCTTTGACTCTCTGGTTAGTGCACTGGCTTTGACTCTCTGGTTAGTGCACTGGCTTTGACTCTCTGGTTAGTGCCCTGGCTTTGACTCTCTGGTTAGTGCACTGGCTTTGACTCTCTGGTTAGTGCACTGGCTTTGACTCTCTGGTTAGTGCACTGGCTTTGACTCCCTGGTTAGTGCACTGGCTTTGACTCTCTGGTTAGTGCACTGGCTTTGACTCTCTGATTAGTGCCCTGGAATTGACACTCTGGTTAGTGCACTGGCGTTGACACTCTGAATAGTACACTGGCTTTGACTTTTTCTCACTTTCTCTGTCTCTCTGGTTAGTGCAATGGATTTGACACTCTGGTTAGTGCACTGGCTTTGACTCACTGCTTAATGCATTGAATTTGACTCTCTGCTTAGTGCACAGGCTTTGAATCTCTGGGCAGTGCCGTGGCTTTGACTCTCTGGTTAGTGCCGTGGCATTGACACTCTGTTTAGTGCCCTGGCTTTGACTCTCTGTTTAGTGCCCTGGCTTTGACTCTCTGGTTAGTGCTCAGGCTTTGAATCTCTGGTTAGTTCACTGGCTTTTACTCTGGTTCGTGCACTGGCTTTGACTCTCTAGTTAGTGCCGTGGCATTGACTCTCTGGTTAGTGCCCTGGCTTTGATTCTCTGGTTAGTGCTCGGGCTTTGACTCTCTGCGTAGTGCTCTGACTTTGACTCTCTGGGTAGTGCACTGGCTTTGACTCTCTGGGTAGTGCACTGGTTTTGACTTTCTGGTTAGTGCCCAGGCTTTGACTCTCTGGTTAGTGCCCAGTCTTTGACTCTCTGGTTAGTGCACTGGCTTTGACTCTCTGGTTAGTGCACTGGCTTTGACTCTCTGGTTAGTGCACTGGCTTTGACGCTCTGGTTAGTGCACTGGCTTTGACTCTCTGGTTAGTGCACTGGCTTTGACTCTCTGGTTAGTGCACTGGCTTTGACTCTCTGGTTAGTGCACTGGCTTTGACTCTCTGGTTAGTGCACTGGCTTTGACTCTCTCTGGGTAGTGCATTGGCGTTGACTCTGTCTCTCCCTCTCTCCCTGGTTACTGCATTGTCTTTGACTCGCGCTGTCTCTCTGGTTAGTGCACTGGCTTTGACTCTCTGGTTAGTGCACTGGATTTGACTCTCTGGTTAGTGCACTGGCTTTGACTCTCTGGTTAGTGCACTGGCTTTGACTCTCTCTGGGTAGTGCATTGGCTTTGACTCTGTCTCTCCCTCTCTCCCTGGTTACTGCATTGTCTTTGACTCTCGCTGTCTCTCTGGTTAGTGCACTGGCTTTGACTCTCTGGTTAGTGCACTGGATTTGACTCTCTGGTTAGTGCAATGGCTTTGAATCTCTGGTTAGTTCACAGGCTTTTACTCTGGTTAGTGCGCAGGCTTTGACTCTCTGGTTAGTGCCCTTGCTTTGACTCTCTGGTTAGTGCACTGGCTTTAACTCTCTGGTTAGTGCACTGGCTTTGAATCTCTGGTTAGTGCACTGGCTTTGACTCTCTGTTTAGTGCCCTGGAATTTACACTCTGGTTAGTGCACCGGCTTTGACTCTCTGGTTAGTGCACTGGAATTGACACTCTGGTTAGTGCACTGGCTTTGACTCTCTGCTTAGTGCACTGACTTTGTCTCTCTGGTTAGTGCACTGACTTTGACTCTCTGCTTAGTGCACTGACTCTGAGTCTCTGGGCAGTGCACTGGCTTTGACTCTCTGGTTAGTGCACTGGATTTGACTCTCTGGTTAGTGCCCTGGCTTTGACTCTCTGGTTAGTGCACTGGCTTTGACTCTCTCGTTAGTGCACTGGCTTTGACTCTCTGTTTAGTGCACTGGCTTTGACTCTCTGCTTAGTGCACTGGCTTTGACTCTCTGGTTCGTGAACTGGCTTTGACTCTCTGGTTAGTGCACTGGCTTTGACTCTCAGGTTAGTGCACTGGCTTTGACTCTCTGGTTAGTGCACTGGAATTGACACTCTGGTTAGTGCACTGGCTTTGACTCTCTGCTTAGTGCACTGACTTTGTCTCTCTGGTTAGTGCACTGACTTTGACTCTCTGCTTAGTGCACTGACTCTGAGTCTCTGGGCAGTGCACTGGCTTTGACTCTCTGGTTAGTGCACTGGCTTTGACTCTCTGGTTAGTGCACTGGCTTTGACTCTCTGGTTAGTGCACTGGCTTTGACTCTCTGGATAGTGCACTGGCTTTGACTCTCTGGTTAGTGCACAGGCTTTGACTCTTTGGTCAATGCACTGGCTTTGACTCTCTGGTTAGTGCACTGGAATTGACACTCTGGTTAGTGCACTGCGTTTGACACTCTGGTTAATGCACTGACTTTGACTCTCTGGTTACTGCCCTGGCGTTGAATCTCTGGTAGTGCCCTGGCTTTGACTCTCTGGTTAGTGCCCTGGCTTTGACTCTCTCGTTAGTGCACTGGCTTTGACTCTCTGTTTAGTGCACTGGCTTTGACTCTCTGCTTAGTGCACTGGCTTTGACTCTCTGGTTCGTGAACTGGCTTTGACTCCCTGGTTAGTGCACTGGCTTTGACTCTCTGGTTAGTGCACTGGCTTTGACTCTCTGGTTAGTGCACTGGCTTTGACTCTCTGGTTAGTGCACTGGCTTTGACTCTCTGGTTAGCGCACTGGCTTTGACTCTCTGGTTAGTGCACTGGCTTTGACTCTCTGGTTAGTGCACTGGCTTTGACTCTCTGGTTAGTGCACTGGCTTTGACTCTCTGGTTAGTGCACTGGCTTTGACTCTCTGGTTAGTGCACTGGCTTTGACTCTCTGGTTCGTGCACTGGCTTTGACTCTCTGGTTAGTATGCTGGCTTTGACTCTCTGGTTAGTGCGCTGGCTTTGACTCTCTGGTTAGTGCGCTGGCTTTGACTCTCTGGTTAGTGCGCTGGCTTTGACTCTCTGGTTAGTGCGCTGGCTTTGACTCTCTGGTTAGTGTGCTGGCTTTGACTCTCTGGTTAGTGCGCTGGCTTTGACTCTGGTTAGTGCGCTGGCTTTGACTCTCTCTGGGTAGTGCATTGGCTTTGCCTCTCTCTCTCTCTCTCTCTCCCTGTTTACTGCATTGTCTTTGACTCTCGCTGTCACTCTGGTTTGTGCACTGTCTTTCACTCTCTCTGGATTGTGCACTGGCTTTGACTTTCTGGTTAGTGCACTGGTTTTGACTTTCTGGTTAGTGCACTGGCTTTGACTCTCTGGTTGGTGCACTGGCTTTGGCTCTCTGGTAAGTGCACTGGCTTTGACGATTTGGTTAGTGCACTGTCTTTCACTCTCTCTGGATTATGCATTGGCTTTGACTTTCTGGTTCGTGCACTGGCTTTGACTCTCTGGTTAGTGCCCAGGCTTTGACTCTCTGGTTAGTGCCCAGGCTTTGACTCTCTGGTTAGTGCCCAGGCTTTGACTCTCTGATTAGTGCCCTGGAATTGACACTCTGGTTAGTGCACTGGCGTTGACTTTTTCTCACTTTCTCTGTCTCTCTGGTTAGTGCAATGGATTTGACACTCTGGTTAGTGCACTGGCTTTGACTCACTGCTTAGTGCATTGAATTTGACTCTCTGCTTAGTGCACAGGCTTTGAATCTCTGGGCAGTGCCGTGGCTTTGACACTCTGTTTAGTGCCCTGGCTTTGACTCTCTGTTTAGTGCCCTGGCTTTGACTCTCTGTTTAGTGCCCTGGCTTTGACTCTCTGGTTAGTGCACAGGCTTTGAATCTCTGGTTAGTTCACTGGCTTTTACTCTGGTTAGTGCACAGGCTTTGACTCTCTGGTTAGTGCCATTGCTTTCACTCTTTGGTTCGTGCACTGGCTTTGACTCTCTAGTTAGTGCCGTGGCATTGATACTCTGTTTAGTGCACTGGCTTTGACTCTCTGGTTAGTGCCCTGGCTTTGATTCTCTGGTTAGTGCTCTGGCTTTGACTCTCTGGTTAGTGCACTGGTTTTGACTCTCTGTTTATTGCCCTGGCTTTGACTCTCTGGTTAGTGCTCAGGCTTTGAATCTCTGGTTAGTTCACTGGCTTTTACTCTGGTTCGTGCACTGGCTTTGACTCTGTAGTTAGTGCCGTGGCATTGACTCTCTGGTTAGTGCCCTGGATTTGATTCTCTGGTTAGTGCTCTGGCTTTGACTCTCTGCGTCGTGCTCTGACTTTGACTCTCTGGGTAGTGCACTGGCTTTGACTCTCTGGGTAGTGCACTGGTTTTGACTTTCTGGTTAGTGCCCAGGCTTTGACTCTCTGGTTAGTGCCCAGTCTTTGACTCTCTGGTTAGTGCACTGGCTTTGACTCTCTGGTTAGTGCACTGGCTTTGACTCTCTGGTTAGTGCACTGGCTTTGACTCTCTGGTTAGTGCACTGGCTTTGACGCTCTGGTTAGTGCACTGGCTTTGACTCTCTGGTTAGTGCACTGGCTTTGATTCTCTGGTTAGTGCTCTGGCTTTGACTCTCTGCGTAGTGCTCTGACTTTGACTCTCTGGGTAGTGCACTGGCTTTGACTCTCTGGGTAGTGCACTGGTTTTGACTTTCTGGTTAGTGCCCAGGCTTTGACTCTCTGGTTAGTGCCCAGTCTTTGACTCTCTGGTTAGTGCACTGGCTTTGACTCTCTGGTTAGTGCACTGGCTTTGACTCTCTGGTTAGTGCACTGGCTTTGACGCTCTGGTTAGTGCACTGGCTTTGACTCTCTGGTTAGTGCACTGGCTTTGACGCTCTGGTTAGTGCACTGGCTTTGACTCTCTGGTTAGTGCACTGGCTTTGACTCTCTGGTTAGTGCACTGGCTTTGACTCTCTGGTTAGTGCACTGGCTTTGACTCTCTGGTTAGTGCACTGGCTTTGACTCTCTGGTTAGTGCACTGGCTTTGACTCTCTGGTTAGTGCACTGGCTTTGACTCTCTCTGGGTAGTGCATTGGCGTTGACTCTGTCTCTCCCTCTCTCCCTGGTTACTGCATTGTCTTTGGCTCGCGCTGTCTCTCTGGTTAGTGCACTGGCTTTGACTCTCTGGTTAGTGCACTGGATTTGACTCTCTGGTTAGTGCACTGGCTTTGACTCTCTGGTTAGTGCACTGGCTTTGACTCTCTCTGGGTAGTGCATTGGCTTTGACTCTGTCTCTCCCTCTCTCCCTGGTTACTGCATTGTCTTTGACTCTCGCTGTCTCTCTGGTTAGTGCACTGGCTTTGACTCTCTGGTTAGTGCACTGGATTTGACTCTCTGGTTAGTGCACTGGCTTTGACTCACTCTGGGTAGTGCATTGGCTTTGACTCTGTCTCTCCCTCTCTCCCTGGTTACTGCATTGTCTTTGACTCTCGCTGTCTCTCTGGTTAGTGCACTGGCTTTGACTCTCTGGTTAGTGCACTGGCTTTGACTCAGTGGTTAGTGCAATGGCTTTGAATCTCTGGTTAGTTCACAGGCTTTTACTCTGGTTAGTGCGCAGGCTTTGACTCTCTGGTTAGTGCCCTTGCTTTGATTCTCTGGTTAGTGCCTGGGCTGTGACTCTCTGGTTTTTGCCCTGCCTTTGACTATCTGCTTTGCGCACTCGCTTTGACTCTCTGGTTAGTGCACAGGCTTTGACTTTCTCTCACTTTCTCTGTCTCTCTGGTTAGTGCAATGGATTTGACACTCTGTTTAGTGCACTGGCTTTGACTCTCTGGTTAGTCCACTGGCTTTGACTCTATGGTTAGTGCCCTGGCTTTGACTCTCTGGTTAGTGCACTGGCTTTGACTCTCTGGTTCGTGCACTGGCTTTGACTCTCTGGTTCGTGCACTGGCTTTGACTCTCTGGTTCGTGCACTGGCTTTGACTCTCTGGTTAGTGCACTGGCTTCGACTCTCTGGTTAGTGCACTGGCTTTGACTCTCTGGTTAGTGCACTGGCTTCGACTCTCTGGTTAGTGCACTGGCCTCGACTCTCTGGTTAGTGCACTGGCCTCGACTCTCTGGTTAGTGCACTGGCTTTGACTCTCTGGTTAGTGCACTGGCTTTGACTCTCTGGTTAGTGCACTGGCTTTGACTCTCTGGTTAGTGCACTGGCTTTGACTCTCTGGTTAGTGCACTGGCTTTGACTCTGGTTAGTGCAATAGCTTTCACTCTCTCTGGGTAGTGCATTGGCTTTGCCTCTCTGGATTGTGCACTGGCTTTGACTCTCTGGTTAGTTCACTGGCTTTGACTCTGGTTAGTGCACAGGCTTTGAATCTCTGGTCAGTGCCATGGCTTTGACTCTCTGGTTAGTGCCGTGGCATGGACACTCTGTTTGGTGCCCTGGCTTTGACACTGTGGTTAGTGCCCTGGCTTTGATTACCTGGTTAGTGCAATGGTTTTGACAATCTGCTTAGTGCACAGGTTTTGACTGTTACTGCACTGGCTTTGACTCTCTGCTTAGTGCACTGACTTTGACTCACTGGGTAGTGCACTGGCTTTGACTCTCTGGGTGGTGCACTGGCTTTGACTCTCTGGTTAGTGCACTTGCTTTGACTCTCTGGTTAGTGCACTGGATTTGACTCTCTGGTTAGTGCACTGGCTTCGACTCTCTGGTTAGTGCACTGGCTTCGACTCTCTGGTTAGTGCACTGGCTTCAACTCTCTGGTTAGTGCACTGGCTTCGACTCTCTGGTTAGTGCACTGGCTTCGACTCTCTGGTTAGTGCACTGGCTTCGACTCTCTGGTTAGTGCACTGGCTTCGACTCTCTGGTTAGTGCACTGGCTTCGACTCTCTGGTTAGTGCACTGGCTTTGACTCTGGTTAGTGCAATAGCTTTCACTCTCTCTGGGTAGTGCATTGGCTTTGCCTCTCTGGATTGTGCATTGGCTTTGACTCTCTGATTAGTGCCCTGGAATTGGCACTCTGGTTAGTGCACTGGCTTTGACTCTCTGGTTAGTGCACTGGCTTTGACTCTCTGGTTAGTGCACTGGCTTTGACTCTGGTTAGTGCAATAGCTTTCACTCTCTCTGGGTAGTGCATTGGCTTTGCCTCTCTGGATTGTGCACTGGCTTTGACTCTCTGGTTAGTTCACTGGCTTTGACTCTCTGGTTAGTGCTCTGGCTTTGACTCTCTGGTTAGTGCACTGGCTTTGACTCTCTGGTTAGTCCACTGGATTGGACTCTTTGGTTAGTGCCCTGGCTTGGACTCTCTGGTTAGTGCCCTGGCTTGGACTCTCTGGTTAGTGCCCTGGCTTTGACTCTCTGGTTAGTGCACTGGCTTTGACTGTCTGTTTAGTGCACAGGCTTTGACTCTCTGGTTAATGCACTGGCTTTGACGATTTGGTTAGTGCACTGTCTTTCACTCTCTCTGGATTATGCATTGGCTTTGACTTTCTGGTTCGTGCACTGGCTTTGACTCTCTGGTTAGTTCACTGGCTTTGACTCTCTGGTTAGTGCCCAGGCTTTGACTCTCTGGTTAGTGCACTGGCTTTAACTCTCTGGTTAGTGCACTGGCTTTGAATCTCTGGTTAGTGCACTGGCTTTGACTCTCTGTTTAGTGCCCTGGAATTTACACTCTGGTTAGTGCACTGGCTTTGACTCTCTGGTTAGTGCACTGGAATTGACACTCTGGTTAGTGCACTGGCTTTGACTCTCTGCTTAGTGCACTGACTTTGTGTCTCTGGTTAGTGCACTGACTTTGACTCTCTGCTTAGTGCACTGACTTTGACTCTCTGGTTAGTGCACTGGCTTTGACTCTCTGGTTAGTGCACTGGCTTTGACTCTCTGGTTAGTGCACTGGCTTTGACTCTTTGGTCAATGCACTGGCTTTGACTCTCTGGTTAGTGCACTGGAATTGACACTCTGGTTAGTGCACTGCGTTTGACACTCTGGTTAAGGCACTGACTTTGACTCTCTGGTTACTGCCCTGGCGTTGAATCTCTGGTAGTGCCCTGGCTTTGACACTCTGGTTAGTGCCCTGGCTTTGACTCTCTCGTTAGTGCACTGGCTTTGACTCTCTGCTTAGTGCACTGGCTTTGACTCTCTGCTTAGTGCACTGGCTTTGACTCTCTGCTTAGTGCACTGGCTTTGACTCTCTGGTTAGTGCACTGGCTTTGACTCTCTGGTTAGTGCACTGGCTTTGACTCTCTGGTTAGTGCCCTGGCTTTGACTCTCTGGTCAGTGCACTGGCTTTGACTCTTTGGTTAGTGCACTGGCTTTGACTCTCTGGTTAGTGCACTGGCTTTGACTCTCTGGTTAGTGCACTGGCTTTGACTCTCTGGTTAGTGCACTGGCTTTGACTCTCTGGTTAGTGCACTGGCTTTGACTCTCTGGTTAGTGCACTGGCTTTGACTCTCTGGTTAGTGCACTGGCTTTGACTCTCTGGTTAGTACGCTGGCTTTGACTCTCTGGTTAGTGCGCTGGCTTTGACTCTCTGGTTAGTGCGCTGGCTTTGACTCTCTGGTTAGTGCGCTGGCTTTGACTCTCTGGTTAGTGCACTGGCTTTGACTCTCTGGTTAGTGCGCTGGCTTTGACTCTCTGGTTAGTGCGCTGGCTTTGACTCTCTGGTTAGTGCGCTGGCTTTGACTCTGGTTAGTGCGCTGGCTTTGACTCTCTCTGGGTAGTGCATTGGCTTTGCCTCTCTCTCTCTCTCTCTCTCCCTGTTTACTGCATTGTCTTTGACTCTCGCTGTCACTCTGGTTTGTGCACTGTCTTTCACTCTCTCTGGATTGTGCACTGGCTTTGACTTTCTGGTTAGTGCACTGGTTTTGACTTTCTGGTTAGTGCACTGGCTTTGACTCTCTGGTTGGTGCACTGGCTTTGGCTCTCTGGTAAGTGCACTGGCTTTGTCGATTTGGTTAGTGCACTGTCTTTCACTCTCTCTGGATTATGCATTGGCTTTGACTTTCTGGTTCGTGCACTGGCTTTGACTCTCTGGTTAGTGCCCAGGCTTTGACTCTCTGGTTAGTGCCCAGGCTTTGACTCTCTGGTTAGTGCCCAGGCTTTGACTCTCTGATTAGTGCCCTGGAATTGACACTCTGGTTAGTGCACTGGCGTTGACACTCTGAATAGTACACTGGCTTTGACTTTTTCTCACTTTCTCTGTCTCTCTGGTTAGTGCAATGGATTTGACACTCTGGTTAGTGCACTGGCTTTGACTCACTGCTTAGTGCATTGAATTTGACTCTCTGCTTAGTGCACAGGCTTTGAATCTCTGGGCAGTGCCGTGGCTTTGACACTCTGTTTAGTGCCCTGGCTTTGACTCTCTGTTTAGTGCCCTGGCTTTGACTCTGTTTAGTGCCCTGGCTTTGACTCTCTGGTTAGTGCACAGGCTTTGAATCTCTGGTTAGTTCACTGGCTTTTACTCTGGTTAGTGCACAGGCTTTGACTCTCTGGTTAGTGCCATTGCTTTCACTCTTTGGTTCGTGCACTGGCTTTGACTCTCTAGTTAGTGCCGTGGCATTGATACTCTGTTTAGTGCCCTGGCTTTGACTCTCTGGTTAGTGCCCTGGCTTTGATTCTCTGGTTAGTGCTCTGGCTTTGACTCTCTGCGTAGTGCTCTGACTTTGACTCTCTGCGTAGTGCTCTGACTTTGACTCTCTGGGTAGTGCACTGGCTTTGACTCTCTGGTTAGTGCACTGGCTTTGACTCTCTGGTTAGTGCACTGGCTTTGACTCTCTGGTTAGTGCACTGGCTTTGACTCTCTGGTTAGTGCACTGGCTTTGACTCAGTGGTTAGTGCAATGGCTTTGAATCTCTGGTTAGTTCACAGGCTTTTACTCTGGTTAGTGCGCAGGCTTTGACTCTCTGGTTAGTGCCCTTGCTTTGATTCTCTGGTTAGTGCCCGGGCTGTGACTCTCTGGTTTTTGCCCTGCCTTTGACTATCTGGTTTGCGCACTCGCTTTGACTCTCTGGTTAGTGCACAGGCTTTGACTTTCTCTCACTTTCTCTGTCTCTCTGGTTAGTGCAATGGATTTGACACTCTGTTTAGTGCACTGGCTTTGACTCTCTGGTTAGTCCACTGGCTTTGACTCTCTGGTTAGTGCACTGGCTTTGACTCTCTGGTTAGTGCACTGGCTTTGACTCTCTGGTTCGTGCACTGGCTTTGACTCTCTGGTTCGTGCACTGGCTTTGACTCTCTGGTTCGTGCACTGGCTTTGACTCTCTGGTTCGTGCACTGGCTTCGACTCTCTGGTTAGTGCACTGGCTTTGACTCTCTGGTTTGCGCACTGGCTTTGACTCTCTGGTTAGTGCACTGGCCTCGACTCTCTGGTTAGTGCACTGGCTTTGACTCTCTGGTCCGTGCACTGGCTTTGACTCTCTGGTTAGTGCACTGGCTTTGACTCTCTGGTTAGTGCACTGGCTTTGACTCTCTGGTTAGTGCACTGGCTTTGACTCTGGTTAGTGCAATAGCTTTCACTCTCTCTGGTTAGTGCATTGGCTTTGCCTCTCTGGATTGTGCACTGGCTTTGACTCTCTGGTTAGTTCACTGGCTTTGACTCTGGTTAGTGCACAGGCTTTGAATCTCTGGTCAGTGCCATGGCTTTGACTCTCTGGTTAGTGCCGTGGCATGGACACTCTGTTTGGTGCCCTGGCTTTGACACTGTGGTTAGTGCCCTGGCTTTGATGACCTGGTGAGTGCAATGGTTTTGACAATCTGCTTAGTGCACAGGTTTTGACTGTTACTGCACTGGCTTTGACTCTCTGCTTAGTGCACTGACTTTGACTCTCTGGTTAGTGCACAGACTTTGACTCTCTGCTTAGCGCACTGGCTTTGACTCTCTGGTTAGTTCACTGGCTTTGACTCTGGTTAGTGCACAGGCTTTGAATCTCTGGTCAGTGCCATGGCTTTGACTCTCTGGTTAGTGCACTGGCATGGACACTCTGTTTAGTGCCCTGGCTTTGACACTCTGGTTAGTGCACTGGCTTTGACTCTCTGGTTAGTGCACTGGCTTTGATTACCTGGTTAGTGCAATGGTTTTGACTATCTGGTTAGTGCACTGGTTTTGACTCTTACGGCACTGGCTTTGACTCTCTGCTTCGTGCACTGACTTTGTCTCTCTGGTTAGTGCACTGACTTTGACTCTCTGCTTAGTGCACTGACTTTGAGTCTCTGGGTAGTGCACTGGCTTTGACTCTCTGGTTAGTGCACTGGATTTGACTCTCTGGTTAGTGCACTGGCTTTGACTCTCTGGTTAGTGCACTGGCTTTGACTCTCTCTGGGTAGTGCATTGGCTTTGACTCTGTCTCTCCCTCTCTCCCTGGTTACTGCATTGTCTTTGACTCTCGCTGTCTCTCTGGTTAGTGCACTGGCTTTGACTCTCTGGTTAGTGCACTGGATTTGACTCTCTGGTTAGTGCACTGGCTTTGACTCACTCTGGGTAGTGCATTGGCTTTGACTCTGTCTCTCCCTCTCTCCCTGGTTAGTGCATTGTCTTTGACTCTCGCTGTCTCTCTGGTCAGTGCACTGGCTTTGACTCTCTGGTTAGTGCACTGGCTTTGACTCAGTGGTTAGTGCAATGGCTTTGAATCTCTGGTTAGTTCACAGGCTTTTACTCTGGTTAGTGCGCAGGCTTTGACTCTCTGGTTAGTGCCCTTGCTTTGATTCTCTGGTTAGTGCCCGGGCTGTGACTCTCTGGTTTTTGCCCTGCCTTTGACTATCTGGTTTGCGCACTCGCTTTGACTCTCTGGTTAGTGCACAGGCTTTGACTTTCTCTCACTTTCTCTGTCTCTCTGGTTAGTGCAATGGATTTGACACTCTGTTTAGTGCACTGGCTTTGACTCTCTGGTTAGTCCACTGGCTTTGACTCTCTGGTTAGCGCACTGGCTTTGACTCTCTGGTTAGTGCACTGGCTTTGACTCTCTGGTTCGTGCACTGGCTTTGACTCTCTGGTTCGTGCACTGGCTTTGACTCTCTGGTTAGTGCACTGGCTTCGACTCTCTGGTTAGTGCACTGGCTTTGACTCTCTGGTTAGTGCACTGGCTTTGACTCTCTGGTTAGTGCACTGGCTTTGACTCTCTGGTTAGTGCACTGGCTTTGACTCTCTGGTTAGTGCACTGGCTTTGACTCTCTGGTTAGTGCACTGGCTTTGACTCTCTGGTTAGTGCACTGGCTTTGACTCTCTGGTTAGTGCACTGGCTTTGACTCTGGTTAGTGCAATAGCTTTCACTCTCTCTGGGTAGTGCATTGGCTTTGCCTCTCTGGATTGTGCACTGGCTTTGACTCTCTGGTTAGTGCACTGGCTTCGACTCTCTGGTTAGTGCACTGGCTTTGACTCTCTGGTTAGTGCACTGGCTTTGACTCTCTGGTTAGTGCACTGGCTTCGACTCTCTGGTTAGTGCACTGGCTTCGACTCTCTGGTTAGTGCACTGGCTTTGACTCTCTGGTTAGTGCACTGGCTTTGACTCTCTGGTTAGTGCACTGGCTTTGACTCTCTGGTTAGTGCACTGGCTTTGACTCTCTGGTTAGTGCACTGGCTTTGACTCTGGTTAGTGCAATAGCTTTCACTCTCTCTGGGTAGTGCATTGGCTTTGCCTCTCTGGATTGTGCACTGGCTTTGACTCTCTGGTTAGTTCACTGGCTTTGACTCTGGTTAGTGCACAGGCTTTGAATCTCTGGTCAGTGCCATGGCTTTGACTCTCTGGTTAGTGCCGTGGCATGGACACTCTGTTTGGTGCCCTGGCTTTGACACTGTGGTTAGTGCCCTGGCTTTGATTACCTGGTTAGTGCAATGGTTTTGACAATCTGCTTAGTGCACAGGTTTTGACTGTTACTGCACTGGCTTTGACTCTCTGCTTAGTGCACTGACTTTGACTCTCTGGTTAGTGCACTGACTTTGATTACCTGGTTAGTTCAATGGTTTTGACAATCTGCTTAGTGCACAGGTTTTGACTCTTACTGCACAGACTTTGACTCTCTGCTTAGTGCACTGACTTTGACTCTCTGGGTAGTGCACTGGCTTTGACACTCTGGGTAGTGCACTGGCTTTGACTCTCTGGTTAGTGCACTGGCTTTGACTCTCTGGTTAGTGCCCAGGCTTTGACTCTCTGGTTAGTGCCCAGGCTTTGACTCTCTGGTTAGTGCACTGGCTTCGACTCTCTGGTTAGTGCACTGGCTTCGACTCTCTGGTTAATGCACTGGCTTTGACTCTCTGGTTAGTGCACTGGCTTTGACTCTCTGGTTAGTGCACTGGCTTTGACTCTCTGGTTAGTGCACTGGCTTTGACTCTCTGGTTAGTGCACTGGCTTTCACTCTGGTTAGTGCACTGGCTTTGACTCTCTGGTTAGTGCACTGGCTTTGACTCTGGTTAGTGCGCTAGCTTTTACTCTCTCTGGGTAGTGCATTGGCTTTGCCTCTCTCTCTCTCTCTCTCTCTCTCTCTCTCTCTCCCTGGTTACTGCATTGTCTTTGACTCTCGCTGTCACTCTGGTTTGTGCACTGTCTTTCACTCTCTCTGGACTGTGCACTGGTTTTGACTTTCTGGTTAGTGCACTGGTTTTGACTTTCTGGTTAGTGCCCAGGCTTTGACTCTCTGGTTAGTGCCCAGGCTTTGACTCTCTGGTTAGTGCCCAGTCTTTGACTCTCTGGTTAGTGCACTGGCTTTGACTCTCTTGTTAGTGCACTGGCTTTGACTCTCTGGTTAGTGCACTGGCTTTGACTCTCTGATTAGTGCCCTGGAATTGACACTCTGGTTAGTGCACTGGCGTTGACACTCTGAATAGTACACTGGCTTTGACTTTTTCTCACTTTCTCTGTCTCTCTGGTTAGTGCAATGGATTTAACACTCTGGTTAGTGCACTGGCTTTGACTCACTGCTTAGTGCATTGAATTTGACTCTCTGCTTAGTGCACAGGCTTTGACTCTCTGGGCAGTGCCGTGGCTTTGACTCT
Organism: Isurus oxyrinchus; assembly: GCA_026770705.1. Taxonomy (NCBI): domain Eukaryota; kingdom Metazoa; phylum Chordata; class Chondrichthyes; order Lamniformes; family Lamnidae; genus Isurus; species Isurus oxyrinchus. The sequence goes on along the minus strand of JANJGN010000139.1, from coordinate 676,885 downwards.
CTGGTTAGTGCCGTGGCATTGACACTCTGTTTAGTGCCCTGGCTTTGACTCTCTGTTTAGTGCCCTGGCTTTGACTCTCTGGTTAGTGCACAGGCTTTGAATCTCTGGTTAGTTCACTGGCTTTTACTCTGGTTAGTGCACAGGCTTTGACTCTCTGGTTAGTGCCATTGATTTCACTCTTTGGTTCGTGCACTGGCTTTGACTCTCTAGTTAGTTCCGTGGCATTGACACTCTGTTTAGGCCCTGGCTTTGACTCTCTGGTTAGTGCCCTGGCTTTGAATCTTTGGTTAGTGCTCTGGCTTTGACTCTCTGCGTAGTGCTCTGACTTTGACTCTCTGGGTAGTGCACTGGCTTTGACTCTCTGGGTAGTGCACTGGCTTTGACTCTCTGGTTAGTACACTGGCTTTGACTCTCTGGTTAGTACACTGGCTTTGACTCTCTGGTTAGTGCACTGGCTTTGACTCTCTGGTTAGTGCACTGGTTTTGACTCTCTGGTTAGTGCACTGGCTTTGACACTCTTTCACTTTCTCTGTCTCTCTGGTTACTGCAATGGCTTTGACACTCTGGTTAGTGCACTGGCTTTGACTTTCTCTCACTTTCTCTGTCTCTCTGGTTAGTGCAATGGATTTGACACTCTGGTTTGTGCACTGGCTTTGACTCTCTGGTTAGTGCACTGGCTTTGAATCTCTGGTCAGTGCCATGGCTTTGACTCTCTGGTTAGTCCCGTGGCATTGACACTCTGTTTAATGCCCTGGCTTTGACACTCTGGTTAGTGCCCTGGCTTTGATTACCTGGTTAGTGCAATGGTTTTGACTATCTGGTTAGTGCACTGGTTTTGACTCTCTGCTTAGTGCACAGACTTTGACTCTCTGCTTAGTGCACTGACTTTGACTCTCTGGGTAGTGCTCTGGCTTTGACTCTCTGGTTAGTGCACTGGCTTTGACTCTTTGGTTAGTGCCCTGGCTTTGGTTACCTGGTTAGTGCCCTGGCTTTGACTCTCTGGTTAGTGCGCTTGCTTTGACACTCTGCTTAATGCAATGGTTTTGACTCTTTGCTTAGTGCACTGGTTTTGACTCTTAATGCACTGGCTTTGACTCTCTGCTTAGTGCACAGACTTTGACTCTCTGGTTAGTGCACTGGCTTTGACACTGGTTAGTGCACTGGCTCTGACTCTCTGGTTAGTGCACTGGCTTTGACTCTCTGGTTAGTGCACTGGCTTTGACTCTGGTTAGTGCAATAGCTTTGACTCTCTCTGGGTAGTGCATTGGCTTTGACTCTCTCTCTCTCTTCCTGGTTACTGCATTGTCTTTGACTCTCGCTGTCTCTCTGGGTAGTGCACTGTCTTTCACTCTCTGATTAGTGCACTGGAATTGACACTCTGGTTAGAGCACTGTCTTTGAATCTCTGATTAGTGCACTGGAAATGACACTCTGGTTAGTGCACTGGCTTTGACACTCTGAATAGTACACTGGCTTTGACTTTCTCTCACTTTCTCTGTCTCACTGGTTAGTGCAATGGATTTGACACTCTGGTTAGTGCACTAGCTTTGACACTCTGAATACTACACTGGCTTTGACTTTCTCTCACTTTCTCTGTCTCTCTGGTTAGTGCAAAGGATTTGACTCTCTGCGTAGTGCATTGACTTTGACTCTCTGGTTAGTGCCCAGGCTTTGACTCTCTGGTTAGTGCACTGGCTTTGACTCTCTGGTTAGTGCACTGGCTTTGACTCTCTGGTTAGTGCACTGGCTTTGACTCTCTGGTTAGTGCACTGGCTTTGACTCTCTGGTTATTGCACTGGCTTTGACTCTCTGGTTAGTGCACTGGCTTTGACTCTCTGGTTAGTGCACTGGCTTTGACTCTCTGGTTAGTGCACTGGCTTTGACTCTCTGGTTAGTGCACTGGCTTTGACTCTCTGGTTAGTGCACTGGCTTCGACTCTGGTTAGTGCGCTAGCTTTGACTCTCTCTGGGTAGTGCATTGGCTTTGCCTCTCTCTCTCTCTCTCTCCCTCCCTGGTTACTGCATTGTCTTTGACTCTCGCTGTCACTCTGGTTTGTGCACTGTCTTTCACTCTCTCTGGATTGTGCACTGGTTTTGACTTTCTGGTTAGTGCACTGGTTTTGACTTTCTGGTTAGTGCCCAGGCTTTGACTCTCTGGTTAGTGCCCAGTCTTTGACTCTCTGGTTAGTGCAGTGGCTTTGACTCTCTGGTTAGTGCACTGGCTTTGACTCCCTGGTTAGTGCACTGGCTTTGACTCTCTGGTTAGTGCACTGGCTTTGACTCTCTGATTAGTGCCCTGGAATTGACACTCTGGTTAGTGCACTGGCGTTGACACTCTGAATAGTACACTGGCTTTGACTTTTTCTCACTTTCTCTGTCTCTCTGGTTAGTGCAATGGATTTGACACTCTGGTTAGTGCACTGGCTTTGACTCACTGCTTAGTGCATTGAATTTGACTCTCTGCTTAGTGCACAGGCTTTGAATCTCTGGGCAGTGCCGTGGCTTTGACTCTCTGGTTAGTGCCGTGGCATTGACACTCTGTTTAGTGCCCTGGCTTTGACTCTCTGTTTAGTGCCCTGGCTTTGACTCTCTGGTTTGTGCTCAGGCTTTGAATCTCTGGTTAGTTCACTGGCTTTTACTCTGGTTCGTGCACTGGCTTTGACTCTCTAGTTAGTGCCGTAGCATTGACACTCTGTTTAGTGCCCTGGCTTTGACTCTCTGGTTAGTGCCCTGGCTTTGATTCTCTGGTTAGTGCTCTGGCTTTGACTCTCTGCGTAGTGCTCTGACTTTGACTCTCTGGGTAGTGCACTGGCTTTGACTCTCTGGGTAGTGCACTGGTTTTGACTTTCTGGTTAGTGCCCAGGCTTTGACTCTCTGGTTAGTGCCCAGTCTTTGACTCTCTGGTTAGTGCACTGGCTTTGACTCTCTGGTAAGTGCACTGGCTTTGACGATTTGGTTAGTGCACTGTCTTTCACTCTCTCTGGATTATGCATTGGCTTTGACTTTCTGGTTCGTGCACTGGCTTTGACTCTCTGGTTAATTCACTGGCTTTGACTCTCTGGTTAGTGCCCAGGCTTTGACTCTCTGGTTAGTGCACTGGCTTTAACTCTCTGGTTAGTGCACTGGCTTTGAAACTCTGGTTAGTGCACTGGCTTTGACTCTCTGATTAGTGCCCTGGAATTGACACTCTGGTTAGTGCACTGGCTTTGACTCTCTGGTTAGTGCACTGGCTTTGACTCTCTCTGGGTAGTGCATTGGCTTTGACTCTGTCTCTCCCTCTCTCCCTGGTTACTGCATTGTCTTTGACTCTCGCTGTCTCTCTGGTTAGTGCACTGGTTTTGACTTTCTGGTTAGTGCCCAGGCTTTGACTCTCTGGTTAGTGCCCAGTCTTTGACTCTCTGGTTAGTGCAGTGGCTTTGACTCTCTGGTTAGTGCACTGGCTTTGACTCCCTGGTTAGTGCACTTGGCTTTGACTCTCTGGTTAGTGCACTGGCTTTGACTCTCTGATTAGTGCCCTGGAATTGACACTCTGGTTAGTGCACTGGCGTTGACACTCTGAATAGTACACTGGCTTTGACTTTTTCTCACTTTCTCTGTCTCTCTGGTTAGTGCAATGGATTTGACACTCTGGTTAGTGCACTGGCTTTGACTCACTGCTTAGTGCATTGAATTTGACTCTCTGCTTAGTGCACAGGCTTTGAATCTCTGGGCAGTGCCGTGGCTTTGACTCTCTGGTTAGTGCCGTGGCATTGACTCTCTGGTTTGTGCTCAGGCTTTGAATCTCTGGTTAGTTCACTGGCTTTTACTCTGGTTCGTGCACTGGCTTTGACTCTCTAGTTAGTGCCGTAGCATTGACACTCTGTTTAGTGCCCTGGCTTTGACTCTCTGGTTAGTGCCCTGGCTTTGATTCTCTGGTTAGTGCTCTGGCTTTGACTCTCTGCGTAGTGCTCTGACTTTGACTCTCTGGGTAGTGCACTGGCTTTGACTCTCTGGGTAGTGCACTGGTTTTGACTTTCTGGTTAGTGCCCAGGCTTTGACTCTCTGGTTAGTGCCCAGTCTTTGACTCTCTGGTTAGTGCCCAGTCTTTGACTCTCTGGTTAGTGCACTGGCTTTGACTCTCTGTTTAGTGCCCTGGCTTTGACTCTCTGGTTTGTGCTCAGGCTTTGAATCTCTGGTTAGTTCACTGGCTTTTACTCTGGTTCATGCACTGGCTTTGACTCTCTAGTTAGTGCCGTAGCATTGACACTCTGTTTAGTGCCCTGGCTTTGACTCTCTGGTTAGTGCCCTGGCTTTGATTCTCTGGTTAGTGCTCTGGCTTTGACTCTCTGCGTAGTGCTCTGACTTTGACTCTCTGGGTAGTGCACTGGCTTTGACTCTCTGGGTAGTGCACTGGTTTTGACTTTCTGGTTAGTGCCCAGGCTTTGACTCTCTGGTTAGTGCCCAGTCTTTGACTCTCTGGTTAGTGCACTGGCTTTGACTCTCTGGTTAGTGCACTGGCTTTGACTCTCTGGTTAGTGCACTGGCTTTGACGCTCTGGTTAGTGCACTGGCTTTGACTCTCTGCTTAGTGCACTGGCTTTGACGCTCTGGTTAGTGCACTGGCTTTGACTCTCTGGTTAGTGCACTGGCTTTGACTCTCTGGTTAGTGCACTGGCTTTGACTCTCTGGTTAGTGCACTGGCTTTGACTCTCTGGTTAGTGCACTGGCTTTGACTCTCTGGTTAGCGCACTGGCTTTGACTCTCTGGTTAGTGCACTGGCTTTGACTCTCTCTGGGTAGTGCATTGGCTTTGACTCTGTCTCTCCCTCTCTCCCTGGTTACTGCATTGTCTTTGACTCTCGCTGTCTCTCTGGTTAGTGCACTGGCTTTGACTCTCTGGTTAGTGCACTGGATTTGTCTCTCTGGTTAGTGCACTGGCTTTGACTCTCTGGTTAGTGCACTGGCTTTGACTCTCTCTGGGTAGTGCATTGTCTTTGACTCTGTCTCTCCCTCTCTCCCTGGTTACTGCATTGTCTTTGACTCTCGCTGTCTCTCTGGTTAGTGCACTGGCTTTGACTCTCTGGTTAGTGCACTGGCTTTGACTCAGTGGTTAGTGCAATGGCTTTGAATCTCTGGTTAGTTCACAGGCTTTTACTCTGGTTAGTGCGCAGGCTTTGACTCTCTGGTTAGTGCCCTTGCTTTGATTCTCTGGTTAGTGCCCGGGCTGTGACTCTCTGGTTTTTGCCCTGCCTTTGACTATCTGGTTTGCGCACTCGCTTTGACTCTCTGGTTAGTGCACAGGCTTTGACTTTCTCTCACTTTCTCTGTCTCTCTGGTTAGTGCAATGGATTTGACACTCTGTTTAGTGCACTGGCTTCGACTCTCTGGTTAGTCCACTGGCTTTGACTCTCTGGTTAGTGCACTGGCTTTGACTCTCTGGTTAGTGCACTGGCTTTGACTCTCTGGTTCGTGCACTGGCTTTGACTCTCTGGTTCGTGCACTGGCTTTGACTCTCTGGTTCGTGCACTGGCTTTGACTCTCTGGTTCGTGCACTGGCTTTGACTCTCTGGTTCGTGCACTGGCTTTGACTCTCTGGTTAGTGCACTGGCTTTGACTCTCTGGTTAGTGCACTGGCTTTGACTCTCTGGTTAGTGCACTGGCTTTGACTCTCTGGTTAGTGCACTGGCTTTGACTCTCTGGTTAGTGCACTGGCTTTGACTCTCTGGTTAGTGCACTGGCTTTGACTCTGGTTAGTGCAATAGCTTTCACTCTCTCTGGTTAGTGCATTGGCTTTGCCTCTCTGGATTGTGCACTGGCTTTGACTCTCTGGTTAGTTCACTGGCTTTGACTCTGGTTAGTGCACAGGCTTTGAATCTCTGGTCAGTGCCATGGCTTTGACTCTCTGGTTAGTGCCGTGGCATGGACACTCTGTTTGGTGCCCTGGCTTTGACACTGTGGTTAGTGCCCTGGCTTTGATTACCTGGTTCTTGCAATGGTTTTGACAATCTGCTAAGTGCACAGGTTTTCACTGTTACTGCACTGGCTTTGACTCTCTGCTTAGTGCACTGACTTTGACTCTCTGGTTAGTGCACAGACTTTGACTCTCTGCTTAGCGCACTGACTTTGACTCTCTGGGTAGTGCACTGGCTTTGACTCTCTGGGTAGTGCACTGGCTTTGACTCTCTGGTTAGTTCACTGGCTTTGACTCTGGTTAGTGCACAGGCTTTGAATCTCTAGTCAGTGCCATGGCTTTGACTCTCTGGTTAGTGCCGTGGCATGGACACTCTGTTTAGTGCCCTGGCTTTGACACTGTGGTTAGTGCCCTGGCTTTGATTACCTGGTTAGTTCAATGGTTTTGACAATCTGCGTAGTGCACAGGTTTTGACTCTTACTGCACTGGCTTTGACTCTCTGCTTAGTGCCCTGACTTTGACTCTCTGGTTAGTGCACAGACTTTGACTCTCTGCTTAGTGCACTGACTTTGACTCTCTGGGTAGTGCACTGGCTTTGACTCTCTGGGTAGTGCACTGGCTTTGACTCTCTGGTTAGTGCACTGGATTTGACTCTCTGGTTAGTGCACTGGCTTCGACTCTCTGGTTAGTGCACTGGATTTGACTCTCTGGTTAGTGCACTGGCTTCGACTCTCTGGTTAGTGCACTGGCTTCGACTCTCTGGTTAGTGCACTGGCTTCGACTCTCTGGTTAGTGCACTGGCTTCGACTCTCTGGTTAGTGCACTGGCTTTGACTCTCTGGTTAGTGCACTGGCTTCGACTCTCTGGTTAGTGCACTGGCTTTGACTCTCTGGTTAGTGCACTGGTTTTTGACTCTCTGGTTAGTGCAGTGGCTTTGATTCTGGTTAGTGCAATTTCTTTCACTCTCTCTGGGTAGTGCATTGGCTTTGCCTCTTTGGATTGTGCACTGGCTTTGACTCTCTGATTAGTGCCCTGGAATTGGCACTCTGGTTAGTGCACTGGCTTTGACCCTCTGGTTAGTGCACTGGCTTTGACTCTCTGGTTAGTGCACTGGCTTTGACTCTGGTTAGTGCAATACCTTTCACTCTCTCTGGGTAGTGCATTGGCTTTGCCTCTCTGGATTGTGCACTGGCTTTGACTCTCTGGTTAGTTCACTGGCTTTGACTCTCTGGTTAGTGCACTGGCTTTGAAACTCTGGTTAGTACTCTGGCTTTGACTCTCTGGTTAGTGCACTGGCTTGGACTCTTTGGTTAGTGCCCTGGCTTAGACTCTCTGGTCAGTGCCCTGGCTTGGACTCTCTGGTTAGTGCACTGGCTTTGACTATCTGGTTAGTGCACTGGCTTTGACTGTCTGGTTAGTGCACAGGCTTTGACTCTCTGGTTAGTGCACTGGCTTTGACTCTCTCTGGGTAGTGCATTGGCTTTGCCTGTCTCTCTCTCTCTCTCTCTCTCTCCCTGGTTACTGCATTGTCTTTGACTCTCGCTGTCTCTCTGGTTAGTGCACTGTCTTTCACTCTCTCTGGATTGTGCACTGGTTTTGACTTTCTGGTTAGTGCGCTGGTTTTGACTTTCTGGTTAGTGCACTGGTTTTGACTCTCTGGTTGGTGCACTGGCTTTGGCTCTCTGGTAAGTGCACTGGCTTTGACGATTTGGTTAGTGCACTGTCTTTCACTCTCTCTGGATTATGCATTGGCTTTGACTTTCTGGTTCGTGCACTGGCTTTGACTCTCTGGTTAATTCACTGGCTTTGACTCTCTGGTTAGTGCCCAGGCTTTGACTCTCTGGTTAGTGCACTGGCTTTAACTCTCTGGTTAGTGCACTGGCTTTGAATCTCTGGTTAGTGCACTGGCTTTGACTCTCTGATTAGTGCCCTGGAATTGACACTCTGGTTAGTGCACTGGCTTTGACTCTCTGGTTAGTGCACTGGCTTTGATTACCTGGTTAGTGCAATGGTTTTGACTATCTGGTTAGTGCACTGGTTTTGACTCTTACGGCACTGGCTTTGACTCTCTGCTTAGTGCACTGACTTTGTCTCTCTGGTTAGTGCACTGACTTTGACTCTCTGCTTAGTGCACTGACTTTGAGTCTCTGGGTAGTGCACTGGCTTTGACTCTCTGGTTAGTGCACTGGATTTGACTCTCTGGTTAGTGCACTGGCTTTGACTCTCTGGTTAGTGCACTGGCTTTGACTCTCTCTGGGTAGTGCATTGGCTTTGACTCTGTCTCTCCCTCTCTCCCTGGTTACTGCATTGTCTTTGACTCTCGCTGTCTCTCTGGTTAGTGCACTGGCTTTGACTTTCTGGTTAGTGCACTGGATTTGACTCTCTGGTTAGTGCACTGGCTTTGACTCACTCTGGGTAGTGCATTGGCTTTGACTCTGTCTCTCCCTCTCTCCCTGGTTACTGCATTGTCTTTGACTCTCGCTGTCTCTCTGGTTAGTGCACTGGCTTTGACTCTCTGGTTAGTGCACTGGCTTTGACTCAGTGGTTAGTGCAATGGCTTTGAATCTCTGGTTAGTTCACAGGCTTTTACTCTGGTTAGTGCGCAGGCTTTGACTCTCTGGTTAGTGCCCTTGCTTTGATTCTCTGGTTAGTGCCCGGGCTGTGACTCTCTGGTTTTTGCCCTGCCTTTGACTATCTGGTTTGCACACTCGCTTTGACTCTCTGGTTAGTGCACAGGCTTTGACTTTCTCTCACTTTCTCTGTCTCTCTGGTTAGTGCAATGGATTTGACACTCTGTTTAGTGCACTGGCTTTGACTCTCTGGTTAGTCCACTGGCTTTGACTCTCTGGTTAGTGCACTGGCTTTGACTCTCTGGTTAGTGCACTGGCTTTGACTCTCTGGTTCGTGCACTGGCTTTGACTCTCTGGTTCGTGCACTGGCTTTGACTCTCTGGTTCGTGCACTGGCTTTGACTCTCTGGTTCGTGCACTGGCTTTGACTCTCTGGTTAGTGCACTGGCTTCGACTCTCTGGTTAGTGCACTGGCTTCGACTCTCTGGTTAGTGCACTGGCTTCGACTCTCTGGTTAGTGCACTGGCTTTGACTCTCTGGTTAGTGCACTGGCTTTGACTCTCTGGTTAGTGCACTGGCTTTGACTCTCTGGTTAGTGCACTGGCTTTGACTCTCTGGTTAGTGCACTGGCTTTGACTCTGGTTAGTGCAATAGCTTTCACTCTCTCTGGGTAGTGCATTGGCTTTGCCTCTCTGGATTGTGCACTGGCTTTGACTCTCTGGTTAGTTCACTGGCTTTGACTCTGGTTAGTGCACAGGCTTTGAATCTCTGGTCAGTGCCATGGCTTTGACTCTCTGGTTAGTGCCGTGGCATGGACACTCTGTTTAGTGCCCTGGCTTTGACACTGTGGTTAGTGCCCTGGCTTTGATTACCTGGTTAGTTCAATGGTTTTGACAATCTGCTTAGTGCACAGGTTTTGACTCTTACTGCACTGGCTTTGACTCTCTGCTTAGTGCCCTGACTTTGACTCTCTGGTTAGTGCACAGACTTTGACTCTCTGCTTAGTGCACTGACATTGACTCTCTGGGTAGTGCACTGGCTTTGACACTCTGGGTAGTGCACTGGCTTTGACTCTCTGGTTAGTGCACTGGCTTTGACTCTCTGGTTAGTGCACTGGATTTGACTCTCTGGTTAGTGCACTGGCTTCGACTCTCTGGTTAGTGCACTGGATTTGACTCTCTGGTTAGTGCACTGGCTTCGACTCTCTGGTTAGTGCACTGGCTTCGACTCTCTGGTTAGTGCACTGGCTTCGACTCTCTGGTTAGTGCACTGGCTTCGACTCTCTGGTTAGTGCACTGGCTTCGACTCTCTGGTTAGTGCACTGGCTTCGACTCTCTGGTTAGTGCACTGGCTTTGACTCTCTGGTTAGTGCACTGGCTTTGACTCTCTGGTTAGTGCACTGGCTTTGACTCTGGTTAGTGCAATAGCTTTCACTCTCTCTGGGTAGTGCATTGGCTTTGCCTCTCTGGATTGTGCACTGGCTTTGACTCTCTGATTAGTGCCCTGGAATTGGCACTCTGGTTAGTGCACTGGCTTTGACCCTCTGGTTAGTGCACTGGCTTTGACTCTCTGGTTAGTGCACTGGCTTTGACTCTGGTTAGTGCAATAGCTTTCACTCTCTCTGGGTAGTGCATTGGCTTTGCCTCTCTGGATTGTGCACTGGCTTTGACTCTCTGGTTAGTTCACTGGCTTTGACTCTCTGGTTAGTGCACTGGCTTTGAAACTCTGGTTAGTACTCTGGCTTTGACTCTCTGGTTAGTGCACTGGCTTGGACTCTTTGGTTAGTGCCCTGGCTTAGACTCTTTGGTTAGTGCCCTGGCATGGACTCTCTGGTTAGTGCACTGGCTTTGACTCTCTGGTTAGTGCACTGGCTTTGACTGTCTGGTTAGTGCACAGGCTTTGACTCTCTGGTTAGTGCACTGGCTTTGACTCTGGTTAGTGCAATAGCTTTCACTCTCTCTGGGTAGTGCATTGGCTTTGCCTCTCTGGATTGTGCACTGGCTTTGACTCTCTGGTTAGTTCACTGGCTTTGAATCTCTGGTTAGTGCACTGCCTATGACTCTCTGGTTAGTGCTCTGGCTTTGACTCTCTGGTTAGTGCACTGGCTTGGACTCTTTGGCTAGTGCCCTGGCTTGGACTCTCTGGTTAGTGCCCTGGCTTGGACTCTCTGGTTAGTGCACTGGCTTGGACTCTCTGGTTAGTGCACTGGCTTTGACTCTCTGGTTAGTGCACAGGCTTTGACTCTCTGGTTAGTGCACTGGCTTTGACTCTCTGGTTAGTGCACTGGCTTTGACTCTCTGGTTAGTACACTGGCTTTGACTCTGGTTAGTGCGCTAGCTTTGACTCTCTCTGGGTAGTGCATTGGCTTTGCCTGTCTCTCTCTCTCTCTCTCTCTCTCTCTCCCTGGTTACTGCATTGTCTTTGACTCTCGCTGTCTCTCTGGTTAGTGCACTGTCTTTCACTCTCTCTGGATTGTGCACTGGTTTTGACTTTCTGGTTAGTGCGCTGGTTTTGACTTTCTGGTTAGTGCACTGGTTTTGACTCTCTGGTTGGTGCACTGGCTTTGGCTCTCTGGTAAGTGCACTGGCTTTGACGATTTGGTTAGTGCACTGTCTTTCACTCTCTCTGGATTATGCATTGGCTTTGACTTTCTGGTTCGTGCACTGGCTTTGACTCTCTGGTTAATTCACTGGCTTTGACTCTCTGGTTAGTGCACTGGCTTTAACTCTCTGGTTAGTGCACTGGCTTTGAATCTCTGGTTAGTGCACTGGCTTTGACTCTCTGATTAGTGCCCTGGAATTGACACTCTGGTTAGTGCACTGGCTTTGACTCTCTGGTTAGTGCACTGGCTTTGATTACCTGGTTAGTGCAATGGTTTTGACTATCTGGTTAGTGCACTGACTTTGTCTCTCTGGTTAGTGCACTGACTTTGACTCTCTGCTTAGTGCACTGACTTTGAGTCTCTGGGTAGTGCACTGGCTTTGACTCTCTGGTTAGTGCACTGGCTTTGACTCTCTGGTTAGTGCACTGGCTTTGACTCTCTGGTTAGTGCACTGGCTTTGACTCTTTGGTCAGTGCACTGGCTTTGACTCTCTGGTTAGTGCACTGGAATTGACACTCTGGTTAGTGCACTGCGTTTGACACTCTGGTTAATGCACTGACTTTGACTCTCTGGTTACTGCCCTGGCGTTGAATCTCTGGTAGTGCCCTGGCTTTGACGCTCTGGTTAGTGCACTGGCTTGGACTCTCTGGTTAGTGCACTGGCTTGGACTCTCTGGTTAGTGCACTGACTTGGACTCTCTGGTTATTCCCCTGCTTGGACTCTCTGGTTAGTGCCCTGGCTTGGACTCTCTGGTTAGTGCCCTGGCTTTGACTCTCTCGTTAGTGCCCTGGCTTTGTCTCTCTGCTTAGTGCACTGGCTTTGACTCTCTGGTTAGTGCACTGGCTTTGACTCTCTGGTTAGTGCACTGGCTTTGTCTCTCTGGTTAGTGCACTGGCTTTGACTCTCTGGTTAGTGCCATGGCTTTGACTCTCTGGTTAGTGCACTGGCTTTGACACTCTGGTTAGTGCACTGGCTTTGACTCTCTGGTTAGTGCACTGGCTTTGACTCTCTGGTTAGTGAACTGGCTTTGACTCTCTGGTTAGTGCACTGGCTTTGACTCTCTGGTTAGTGCACTGGCTTTGACTCTCTGGTTAGTGCCCTGGCTTTGACTCTCTGGTTAGTGCACTGGCTTTGACTCTCTGGTTAGTGCACTGGCTTTGACTCTCTGGTTAGTGCACTGGCTTTGACTCCCTGGTTAGTGCACTGGCTTTGACTCTCTGGTTAGTGCACTGGCTTTGACTCTCTGATTAGTGCCCTGGAATTGACACTCTGGTTAGTGCACTGGCGTTGACACTCTGAATAGTACACTGGCTTTGACTTTTTCTCACTTTCTCTGTCTCTCTGGTTAGTGCAATGGATTTGACACTCTGGTTAGTGCACTGGCTTTGACTCACTGCTTAATGCATTGAATTTGACTCTCTGCTTAGTGCACAGGCTTTGAATCTCTGGGCAGTGCCGTGGCTTTGACTCTCTGGTTAGTGCCGTGGCATTGACACTCTGTTTAGTGCCCTGGCTTTGACTCTCTGTTTAGTGCCCTGGCTTTGACTCTCTGGTTAGTGCTCAGGCTTTGAATCTCTGGTTAGTTCACTGGCTTTTACTCTGGTTCGTGCACTGGCTTTGACTCTCTAGTTAGTGCCGTGGCATTGACTCTCTGGTTAGTGCCCTGGCTTTGATTCTCTGGTTAGTGCTCGGGCTTTGACTCTCTGCGTAGTGCTCTGACTTTGACTCTCTGGGTAGTGCACTGGCTTTGACTCTCTGGGTAGTGCACTGGTTTTGACTTTCTGGTTAGTGCCCAGGCTTTGACTCTCTGGTTAGTGCCCAGTCTTTGACTCTCTGGTTAGTGCACTGGCTTTGACTCTCTGGTTAGTGCACTGGCTTTGACTCTCTGGTTAGTGCACTGGCTTTGACGCTCTGGTTAGTGCACTGGCTTTGACTCTCTGGTTAGTGCACTGGCTTTGACTCTCTGGTTAGTGCACTGGCTTTGACTCTCTGGTTAGTGCACTGGCTTTGACTCTCTGGTTAGTGCACTGGCTTTGACTCTCTCTGGGTAGTGCATTGGCGTTGACTCTGTCTCTCCCTCTCTCCCTGGTTACTGCATTGTCTTTGACTCGCGCTGTCTCTCTGGTTAGTGCACTGGCTTTGACTCTCTGGTTAGTGCACTGGATTTGACTCTCTGGTTAGTGCACTGGCTTTGACTCTCTGGTTAGTGCACTGGCTTTGACTCTCTCTGGGTAGTGCATTGGCTTTGACTCTGTCTCTCCCTCTCTCCCTGGTTACTGCATTGTCTTTGACTCTCGCTGTCTCTCTGGTTAGTGCACTGGCTTTGACTCTCTGGTTAGTGCACTGGATTTGACTCTCTGGTTAGTGCAATGGCTTTGAATCTCTGGTTAGTTCACAGGCTTTTACTCTGGTTAGTGCGCAGGCTTTGACTCTCTGGTTAGTGCCCTTGCTTTGACTCTCTGGTTAGTGCACTGGCTTTAACTCTCTGGTTAGTGCACTGGCTTTGAATCTCTGGTTAGTGCACTGGCTTTGACTCTCTGTTTAGTGCCCTGGAATTTACACTCTGGTTAGTGCACCGGCTTTGACTCTCTGGTTAGTGCACTGGAATTGACACTCTGGTTAGTGCACTGGCTTTGACTCTCTGCTTAGTGCACTGACTTTGTCTCTCTGGTTAGTGCACTGACTTTGACTCTCTGCTTAGTGCACTGACTCTGAGTCTCTGGGCAGTGCACTGGCTTTGACTCTCTGGTTAGTGCACTGGATTTGACTCTCTGGTTAGTGCCCTGGCTTTGACTCTCTGGTTAGTGCACTGGCTTTGACTCTCTCGTTAGTGCACTGGCTTTGACTCTCTGTTTAGTGCACTGGCTTTGACTCTCTGCTTAGTGCACTGGCTTTGACTCTCTGGTTCGTGAACTGGCTTTGACTCTCTGGTTAGTGCACTGGCTTTGACTCTCAGGTTAGTGCACTGGCTTTGACTCTCTGGTTAGTGCACTGGAATTGACACTCTGGTTAGTGCACTGGCTTTGACTCTCTGCTTAGTGCACTGACTTTGTCTCTCTGGTTAGTGCACTGACTTTGACTCTCTGCTTAGTGCACTGACTCTGAGTCTCTGGGCAGTGCACTGGCTTTGACTCTCTGGTTAGTGCACTGGCTTTGACTCTCTGGTTAGTGCACTGGCTTTGACTCTCTGGTTAGTGCACTGGCTTTGACTCTCTGGATAGTGCACTGGCTTTGACTCTCTGGTTAGTGCACAGGCTTTGACTCTTTGGTCAATGCACTGGCTTTGACTCTCTGGTTAGTGCACTGGAATTGACACTCTGGTTAGTGCACTGCGTTTGACACTCTGGTTAATGCACTGACTTTGACTCTCTGGTTACTGCCCTGGCGTTGAATCTCTGGTAGTGCCCTGGCTTTGACTCTCTGGTTAGTGCCCTGGCTTTGACTCTCTCGTTAGTGCACTGGCTTTGACTCTCTGTTTAGTGCACTGGCTTTGACTCTCTGCTTAGTGCACTGGCTTTGACTCTCTGGTTCGTGAACTGGCTTTGACTCCCTGGTTAGTGCACTGGCTTTGACTCTCTGGTTAGTGCACTGGCTTTGACTCTCTGGTTAGTGCACTGGCTTTGACTCTCTGGTTAGTGCACTGGCTTTGACTCTCTGGTTAGCGCACTGGCTTTGACTCTCTGGTTAGTGCACTGGCTTTGACTCTCTGGTTAGTGCACTGGCTTTGACTCTCTGGTTAGTGCACTGGCTTTGACTCTCTGGTTAGTGCACTGGCTTTGACTCTCTGGTTAGTGCACTGGCTTTGACTCTCTGGTTCGTGCACTGGCTTTGACTCTCTGGTTAGTATGCTGGCTTTGACTCTCTGGTTAGTGCGCTGGCTTTGACTCTCTGGTTAGTGCGCTGGCTTTGACTCTCTGGTTAGTGCGCTGGCTTTGACTCTCTGGTTAGTGCGCTGGCTTTGACTCTCTGGTTAGTGTGCTGGCTTTGACTCTCTGGTTAGTGCGCTGGCTTTGACTCTGGTTAGTGCGCTGGCTTTGACTCTCTCTGGGTAGTGCATTGGCTTTGCCTCTCTCTCTCTCTCTCTCTCCCTGTTTACTGCATTGTCTTTGACTCTCGCTGTCACTCTGGTTTGTGCACTGTCTTTCACTCTCTCTGGATTGTGCACTGGCTTTGACTTTCTGGTTAGTGCACTGGTTTTGACTTTCTGGTTAGTGCACTGGCTTTGACTCTCTGGTTGGTGCACTGGCTTTGGCTCTCTGGTAAGTGCACTGGCTTTGACGATTTGGTTAGTGCACTGTCTTTCACTCTCTCTGGATTATGCATTGGCTTTGACTTTCTGGTTCGTGCACTGGCTTTGACTCTCTGGTTAGTGCCCAGGCTTTGACTCTCTGGTTAGTGCCCAGGCTTTGACTCTCTGGTTAGTGCCCAGGCTTTGACTCTCTGATTAGTGCCCTGGAATTGACACTCTGGTTAGTGCACTGGCGTTGACTTTTTCTCACTTTCTCTGTCTCTCTGGTTAGTGCAATGGATTTGACACTCTGGTTAGTGCACTGGCTTTGACTCACTGCTTAGTGCATTGAATTTGACTCTCTGCTTAGTGCACAGGCTTTGAATCTCTGGGCAGTGCCGTGGCTTTGACACTCTGTTTAGTGCCCTGGCTTTGACTCTCTGTTTAGTGCCCTGGCTTTGACTCTCTGTTTAGTGCCCTGGCTTTGACTCTCTGGTTAGTGCACAGGCTTTGAATCTCTGGTTAGTTCACTGGCTTTTACTCTGGTTAGTGCACAGGCTTTGACTCTCTGGTTAGTGCCATTGCTTTCACTCTTTGGTTCGTGCACTGGCTTTGACTCTCTAGTTAGTGCCGTGGCATTGATACTCTGTTTAGTGCACTGGCTTTGACTCTCTGGTTAGTGCCCTGGCTTTGATTCTCTGGTTAGTGCTCTGGCTTTGACTCTCTGGTTAGTGCACTGGTTTTGACTCTCTGTTTATTGCCCTGGCTTTGACTCTCTGGTTAGTGCTCAGGCTTTGAATCTCTGGTTAGTTCACTGGCTTTTACTCTGGTTCGTGCACTGGCTTTGACTCTGTAGTTAGTGCCGTGGCATTGACTCTCTGGTTAGTGCCCTGGATTTGATTCTCTGGTTAGTGCTCTGGCTTTGACTCTCTGCGTCGTGCTCTGACTTTGACTCTCTGGGTAGTGCACTGGCTTTGACTCTCTGGGTAGTGCACTGGTTTTGACTTTCTGGTTAGTGCCCAGGCTTTGACTCTCTGGTTAGTGCCCAGTCTTTGACTCTCTGGTTAGTGCACTGGCTTTGACTCTCTGGTTAGTGCACTGGCTTTGACTCTCTGGTTAGTGCACTGGCTTTGACTCTCTGGTTAGTGCACTGGCTTTGACGCTCTGGTTAGTGCACTGGCTTTGACTCTCTGGTTAGTGCACTGGCTTTGATTCTCTGGTTAGTGCTCTGGCTTTGACTCTCTGCGTAGTGCTCTGACTTTGACTCTCTGGGTAGTGCACTGGCTTTGACTCTCTGGGTAGTGCACTGGTTTTGACTTTCTGGTTAGTGCCCAGGCTTTGACTCTCTGGTTAGTGCCCAGTCTTTGACTCTCTGGTTAGTGCACTGGCTTTGACTCTCTGGTTAGTGCACTGGCTTTGACTCTCTGGTTAGTGCACTGGCTTTGACGCTCTGGTTAGTGCACTGGCTTTGACTCTCTGGTTAGTGCACTGGCTTTGACGCTCTGGTTAGTGCACTGGCTTTGACTCTCTGGTTAGTGCACTGGCTTTGACTCTCTGGTTAGTGCACTGGCTTTGACTCTCTGGTTAGTGCACTGGCTTTGACTCTCTGGTTAGTGCACTGGCTTTGACTCTCTGGTTAGTGCACTGGCTTTGACTCTCTGGTTAGTGCACTGGCTTTGACTCTCTCTGGGTAGTGCATTGGCGTTGACTCTGTCTCTCCCTCTCTCCCTGGTTACTGCATTGTCTTTGGCTCGCGCTGTCTCTCTGGTTAGTGCACTGGCTTTGACTCTCTGGTTAGTGCACTGGATTTGACTCTCTGGTTAGTGCACTGGCTTTGACTCTCTGGTTAGTGCACTGGCTTTGACTCTCTCTGGGTAGTGCATTGGCTTTGACTCTGTCTCTCCCTCTCTCCCTGGTTACTGCATTGTCTTTGACTCTCGCTGTCTCTCTGGTTAGTGCACTGGCTTTGACTCTCTGGTTAGTGCACTGGATTTGACTCTCTGGTTAGTGCACTGGCTTTGACTCACTCTGGGTAGTGCATTGGCTTTGACTCTGTCTCTCCCTCTCTCCCTGGTTACTGCATTGTCTTTGACTCTCGCTGTCTCTCTGGTTAGTGCACTGGCTTTGACTCTCTGGTTAGTGCACTGGCTTTGACTCAGTGGTTAGTGCAATGGCTTTGAATCTCTGGTTAGTTCACAGGCTTTTACTCTGGTTAGTGCGCAGGCTTTGACTCTCTGGTTAGTGCCCTTGCTTTGATTCTCTGGTTAGTGCCTGGGCTGTGACTCTCTGGTTTTTGCCCTGCCTTTGACTATCTGCTTTGCGCACTCGCTTTGACTCTCTGGTTAGTGCACAGGCTTTGACTTTCTCTCACTTTCTCTGTCTCTCTGGTTAGTGCAATGGATTTGACACTCTGTTTAGTGCACTGGCTTTGACTCTCTGGTTAGTCCACTGGCTTTGACTCTATGGTTAGTGCCCTGGCTTTGACTCTCTGGTTAGTGCACTGGCTTTGACTCTCTGGTTCGTGCACTGGCTTTGACTCTCTGGTTCGTGCACTGGCTTTGACTCTCTGGTTCGTGCACTGGCTTTGACTCTCTGGTTAGTGCACTGGCTTCGACTCTCTGGTTAGTGCACTGGCTTTGACTCTCTGGTTAGTGCACTGGCTTCGACTCTCTGGTTAGTGCACTGGCCTCGACTCTCTGGTTAGTGCACTGGCCTCGACTCTCTGGTTAGTGCACTGGCTTTGACTCTCTGGTTAGTGCACTGGCTTTGACTCTCTGGTTAGTGCACTGGCTTTGACTCTCTGGTTAGTGCACTGGCTTTGACTCTCTGGTTAGTGCACTGGCTTTGACTCTGGTTAGTGCAATAGCTTTCACTCTCTCTGGGTAGTGCATTGGCTTTGCCTCTCTGGATTGTGCACTGGCTTTGACTCTCTGGTTAGTTCACTGGCTTTGACTCTGGTTAGTGCACAGGCTTTGAATCTCTGGTCAGTGCCATGGCTTTGACTCTCTGGTTAGTGCCGTGGCATGGACACTCTGTTTGGTGCCCTGGCTTTGACACTGTGGTTAGTGCCCTGGCTTTGATTACCTGGTTAGTGCAATGGTTTTGACAATCTGCTTAGTGCACAGGTTTTGACTGTTACTGCACTGGCTTTGACTCTCTGCTTAGTGCACTGACTTTGACTCACTGGGTAGTGCACTGGCTTTGACTCTCTGGGTGGTGCACTGGCTTTGACTCTCTGGTTAGTGCACTTGCTTTGACTCTCTGGTTAGTGCACTGGATTTGACTCTCTGGTTAGTGCACTGGCTTCGACTCTCTGGTTAGTGCACTGGCTTCGACTCTCTGGTTAGTGCACTGGCTTCAACTCTCTGGTTAGTGCACTGGCTTCGACTCTCTGGTTAGTGCACTGGCTTCGACTCTCTGGTTAGTGCACTGGCTTCGACTCTCTGGTTAGTGCACTGGCTTCGACTCTCTGGTTAGTGCACTGGCTTCGACTCTCTGGTTAGTGCACTGGCTTTGACTCTGGTTAGTGCAATAGCTTTCACTCTCTCTGGGTAGTGCATTGGCTTTGCCTCTCTGGATTGTGCATTGGCTTTGACTCTCTGATTAGTGCCCTGGAATTGGCACTCTGGTTAGTGCACTGGCTTTGACTCTCTGGTTAGTGCACTGGCTTTGACTCTCTGGTTAGTGCACTGGCTTTGACTCTGGTTAGTGCAATAGCTTTCACTCTCTCTGGGTAGTGCATTGGCTTTGCCTCTCTGGATTGTGCACTGGCTTTGACTCTCTGGTTAGTTCACTGGCTTTGACTCTCTGGTTAGTGCTCTGGCTTTGACTCTCTGGTTAGTGCACTGGCTTTGACTCTCTGGTTAGTCCACTGGATTGGACTCTTTGGTTAGTGCCCTGGCTTGGACTCTCTGGTTAGTGCCCTGGCTTGGACTCTCTGGTTAGTGCCCTGGCTTTGACTCTCTGGTTAGTGCACTGGCTTTGACTGTCTGTTTAGTGCACAGGCTTTGACTCTCTGGTTAATGCACTGGCTTTGACGATTTGGTTAGTGCACTGTCTTTCACTCTCTCTGGATTATGCATTGGCTTTGACTTTCTGGTTCGTGCACTGGCTTTGACTCTCTGGTTAGTTCACTGGCTTTGACTCTCTGGTTAGTGCCCAGGCTTTGACTCTCTGGTTAGTGCACTGGCTTTAACTCTCTGGTTAGTGCACTGGCTTTGAATCTCTGGTTAGTGCACTGGCTTTGACTCTCTGTTTAGTGCCCTGGAATTTACACTCTGGTTAGTGCACTGGCTTTGACTCTCTGGTTAGTGCACTGGAATTGACACTCTGGTTAGTGCACTGGCTTTGACTCTCTGCTTAGTGCACTGACTTTGTGTCTCTGGTTAGTGCACTGACTTTGACTCTCTGCTTAGTGCACTGACTTTGACTCTCTGGTTAGTGCACTGGCTTTGACTCTCTGGTTAGTGCACTGGCTTTGACTCTCTGGTTAGTGCACTGGCTTTGACTCTTTGGTCAATGCACTGGCTTTGACTCTCTGGTTAGTGCACTGGAATTGACACTCTGGTTAGTGCACTGCGTTTGACACTCTGGTTAAGGCACTGACTTTGACTCTCTGGTTACTGCCCTGGCGTTGAATCTCTGGTAGTGCCCTGGCTTTGACACTCTGGTTAGTGCCCTGGCTTTGACTCTCTCGTTAGTGCACTGGCTTTGACTCTCTGCTTAGTGCACTGGCTTTGACTCTCTGCTTAGTGCACTGGCTTTGACTCTCTGCTTAGTGCACTGGCTTTGACTCTCTGGTTAGTGCACTGGCTTTGACTCTCTGGTTAGTGCACTGGCTTTGACTCTCTGGTTAGTGCCCTGGCTTTGACTCTCTGGTCAGTGCACTGGCTTTGACTCTTTGGTTAGTGCACTGGCTTTGACTCTCTGGTTAGTGCACTGGCTTTGACTCTCTGGTTAGTGCACTGGCTTTGACTCTCTGGTTAGTGCACTGGCTTTGACTCTCTGGTTAGTGCACTGGCTTTGACTCTCTGGTTAGTGCACTGGCTTTGACTCTCTGGTTAGTGCACTGGCTTTGACTCTCTGGTTAGTACGCTGGCTTTGACTCTCTGGTTAGTGCGCTGGCTTTGACTCTCTGGTTAGTGCGCTGGCTTTGACTCTCTGGTTAGTGCGCTGGCTTTGACTCTCTGGTTAGTGCACTGGCTTTGACTCTCTGGTTAGTGCGCTGGCTTTGACTCTCTGGTTAGTGCGCTGGCTTTGACTCTCTGGTTAGTGCGCTGGCTTTGACTCTGGTTAGTGCGCTGGCTTTGACTCTCTCTGGGTAGTGCATTGGCTTTGCCTCTCTCTCTCTCTCTCTCTCCCTGTTTACTGCATTGTCTTTGACTCTCGCTGTCACTCTGGTTTGTGCACTGTCTTTCACTCTCTCTGGATTGTGCACTGGCTTTGACTTTCTGGTTAGTGCACTGGTTTTGACTTTCTGGTTAGTGCACTGGCTTTGACTCTCTGGTTGGTGCACTGGCTTTGGCTCTCTGGTAAGTGCACTGGCTTTGTCGATTTGGTTAGTGCACTGTCTTTCACTCTCTCTGGATTATGCATTGGCTTTGACTTTCTGGTTCGTGCACTGGCTTTGACTCTCTGGTTAGTGCCCAGGCTTTGACTCTCTGGTTAGTGCCCAGGCTTTGACTCTCTGGTTAGTGCCCAGGCTTTGACTCTCTGATTAGTGCCCTGGAATTGACACTCTGGTTAGTGCACTGGCGTTGACACTCTGAATAGTACACTGGCTTTGACTTTTTCTCACTTTCTCTGTCTCTCTGGTTAGTGCAATGGATTTGACACTCTGGTTAGTGCACTGGCTTTGACTCACTGCTTAGTGCATTGAATTTGACTCTCTGCTTAGTGCACAGGCTTTGAATCTCTGGGCAGTGCCGTGGCTTTGACACTCTGTTTAGTGCCCTGGCTTTGACTCTCTGTTTAGTGCCCTGGCTTTGACTCTGTTTAGTGCCCTGGCTTTGACTCTCTGGTTAGTGCACAGGCTTTGAATCTCTGGTTAGTTCACTGGCTTTTACTCTGGTTAGTGCACAGGCTTTGACTCTCTGGTTAGTGCCATTGCTTTCACTCTTTGGTTCGTGCACTGGCTTTGACTCTCTAGTTAGTGCCGTGGCATTGATACTCTGTTTAGTGCCCTGGCTTTGACTCTCTGGTTAGTGCCCTGGCTTTGATTCTCTGGTTAGTGCTCTGGCTTTGACTCTCTGCGTAGTGCTCTGACTTTGACTCTCTGCGTAGTGCTCTGACTTTGACTCTCTGGGTAGTGCACTGGCTTTGACTCTCTGGTTAGTGCACTGGCTTTGACTCTCTGGTTAGTGCACTGGCTTTGACTCTCTGGTTAGTGCACTGGCTTTGACTCTCTGGTTAGTGCACTGGCTTTGACTCAGTGGTTAGTGCAATGGCTTTGAATCTCTGGTTAGTTCACAGGCTTTTACTCTGGTTAGTGCGCAGGCTTTGACTCTCTGGTTAGTGCCCTTGCTTTGATTCTCTGGTTAGTGCCCGGGCTGTGACTCTCTGGTTTTTGCCCTGCCTTTGACTATCTGGTTTGCGCACTCGCTTTGACTCTCTGGTTAGTGCACAGGCTTTGACTTTCTCTCACTTTCTCTGTCTCTCTGGTTAGTGCAATGGATTTGACACTCTGTTTAGTGCACTGGCTTTGACTCTCTGGTTAGTCCACTGGCTTTGACTCTCTGGTTAGTGCACTGGCTTTGACTCTCTGGTTAGTGCACTGGCTTTGACTCTCTGGTTCGTGCACTGGCTTTGACTCTCTGGTTCGTGCACTGGCTTTGACTCTCTGGTTCGTGCACTGGCTTTGACTCTCTGGTTCGTGCACTGGCTTCGACTCTCTGGTTAGTGCACTGGCTTTGACTCTCTGGTTTGCGCACTGGCTTTGACTCTCTGGTTAGTGCACTGGCCTCGACTCTCTGGTTAGTGCACTGGCTTTGACTCTCTGGTCCGTGCACTGGCTTTGACTCTCTGGTTAGTGCACTGGCTTTGACTCTCTGGTTAGTGCACTGGCTTTGACTCTCTGGTTAGTGCACTGGCTTTGACTCTGGTTAGTGCAATAGCTTTCACTCTCTCTGGTTAGTGCATTGGCTTTGCCTCTCTGGATTGTGCACTGGCTTTGACTCTCTGGTTAGTTCACTGGCTTTGACTCTGGTTAGTGCACAGGCTTTGAATCTCTGGTCAGTGCCATGGCTTTGACTCTCTGGTTAGTGCCGTGGCATGGACACTCTGTTTGGTGCCCTGGCTTTGACACTGTGGTTAGTGCCCTGGCTTTGATGACCTGGTGAGTGCAATGGTTTTGACAATCTGCTTAGTGCACAGGTTTTGACTGTTACTGCACTGGCTTTGACTCTCTGCTTAGTGCACTGACTTTGACTCTCTGGTTAGTGCACAGACTTTGACTCTCTGCTTAGCGCACTGGCTTTGACTCTCTGGTTAGTTCACTGGCTTTGACTCTGGTTAGTGCACAGGCTTTGAATCTCTGGTCAGTGCCATGGCTTTGACTCTCTGGTTAGTGCACTGGCATGGACACTCTGTTTAGTGCCCTGGCTTTGACACTCTGGTTAGTGCACTGGCTTTGACTCTCTGGTTAGTGCACTGGCTTTGATTACCTGGTTAGTGCAATGGTTTTGACTATCTGGTTAGTGCACTGGTTTTGACTCTTACGGCACTGGCTTTGACTCTCTGCTTCGTGCACTGACTTTGTCTCTCTGGTTAGTGCACTGACTTTGACTCTCTGCTTAGTGCACTGACTTTGAGTCTCTGGGTAGTGCACTGGCTTTGACTCTCTGGTTAGTGCACTGGATTTGACTCTCTGGTTAGTGCACTGGCTTTGACTCTCTGGTTAGTGCACTGGCTTTGACTCTCTCTGGGTAGTGCATTGGCTTTGACTCTGTCTCTCCCTCTCTCCCTGGTTACTGCATTGTCTTTGACTCTCGCTGTCTCTCTGGTTAGTGCACTGGCTTTGACTCTCTGGTTAGTGCACTGGATTTGACTCTCTGGTTAGTGCACTGGCTTTGACTCACTCTGGGTAGTGCATTGGCTTTGACTCTGTCTCTCCCTCTCTCCCTGGTTAGTGCATTGTCTTTGACTCTCGCTGTCTCTCTGGTCAGTGCACTGGCTTTGACTCTCTGGTTAGTGCACTGGCTTTGACTCAGTGGTTAGTGCAATGGCTTTGAATCTCTGGTTAGTTCACAGGCTTTTACTCTGGTTAGTGCGCAGGCTTTGACTCTCTGGTTAGTGCCCTTGCTTTGATTCTCTGGTTAGTGCCCGGGCTGTGACTCTCTGGTTTTTGCCCTGCCTTTGACTATCTGGTTTGCGCACTCGCTTTGACTCTCTGGTTAGTGCACAGGCTTTGACTTTCTCTCACTTTCTCTGTCTCTCTGGTTAGTGCAATGGATTTGACACTCTGTTTAGTGCACTGGCTTTGACTCTCTGGTTAGTCCACTGGCTTTGACTCTCTGGTTAGCGCACTGGCTTTGACTCTCTGGTTAGTGCACTGGCTTTGACTCTCTGGTTCGTGCACTGGCTTTGACTCTCTGGTTCGTGCACTGGCTTTGACTCTCTGGTTAGTGCACTGGCTTCGACTCTCTGGTTAGTGCACTGGCTTTGACTCTCTGGTTAGTGCACTGGCTTTGACTCTCTGGTTAGTGCACTGGCTTTGACTCTCTGGTTAGTGCACTGGCTTTGACTCTCTGGTTAGTGCACTGGCTTTGACTCTCTGGTTAGTGCACTGGCTTTGACTCTCTGGTTAGTGCACTGGCTTTGACTCTCTGGTTAGTGCACTGGCTTTGACTCTGGTTAGTGCAATAGCTTTCACTCTCTCTGGGTAGTGCATTGGCTTTGCCTCTCTGGATTGTGCACTGGCTTTGACTCTCTGGTTAGTGCACTGGCTTCGACTCTCTGGTTAGTGCACTGGCTTTGACTCTCTGGTTAGTGCACTGGCTTTGACTCTCTGGTTAGTGCACTGGCTTCGACTCTCTGGTTAGTGCACTGGCTTCGACTCTCTGGTTAGTGCACTGGCTTTGACTCTCTGGTTAGTGCACTGGCTTTGACTCTCTGGTTAGTGCACTGGCTTTGACTCTCTGGTTAGTGCACTGGCTTTGACTCTCTGGTTAGTGCACTGGCTTTGACTCTGGTTAGTGCAATAGCTTTCACTCTCTCTGGGTAGTGCATTGGCTTTGCCTCTCTGGATTGTGCACTGGCTTTGACTCTCTGGTTAGTTCACTGGCTTTGACTCTGGTTA
This sequence comes from Isurus oxyrinchus, assembly GCA_026770705.1. Taxonomy (NCBI): domain Eukaryota; kingdom Metazoa; phylum Chordata; class Chondrichthyes; order Lamniformes; family Lamnidae; genus Isurus; species Isurus oxyrinchus. Next base: position 652,305 of record JANJGN010000139.1, on the reverse strand, counting down.
GTGCACAGGCTTTGAATCTCTGGTCAGTGCCATGGCTTTGACTCTCTGGTTAGTGCCGTGGCATGGACACTCTGTTTGGTGCCCTGGCTTTGACACTGTGGTTAGTGCCCTGGCTTTGATTACCTGGTTAGTGCAATGGTTTTGACAATCTGCTTAGTGCACAGGTTTTGACTGTTACTGCACTGGCTTTGACTCTCTGCTTAGTGCACTGACTTTGACTCTCTGGTTAGTGCACTGACTTTGATTACCTGGTTAGTTCAATGGTTTTGACAATCTGCTTAGTGCACAGGTTTTGACTCTTACTGCACAGACTTTGACTCTCTGCTTAGTGCACTGACTTTGACTCTCTGGGTAGTGCACTGGCTTTGACACTCTGGGTAGTGCACTGGCTTTGACTCTCTGGTTAGTGCACTGGCTTTGACTCTCTGGTTAGTGCACTGGATTTGACTCTCTGGTTAGTGCACTGGCTTCGACTCTCTGGTTAGTGCACTGGCTTCGACTCTCTGGTTAGTGCACTGGCTTCGACTCTCTGGTTAGTGCACTGGCTTCGACTCTCTGGTTAGTGCACTGGCTTCGACTCTCTGGTTAGTGCACTGGCTTCGACTCTCTGGTTAGTGCACTGGCTTCGACTCTCTGGTTAGTGCACTGGCTTCGACTCTCTGGTTAGTGCACTGGCTTTGACTCTCTGGTTAGTGCACTGGCTTTGACTCTCTGGTTAGTGCAGTGGCTTTGACTCTGGTTAGTGCAATAGCTTTCACTCTCTCTGGGTAGTGCATTGGCTTTTCCTCTCTGGATTGTGCACTGGCTTTGACTCTCTGATTAGTGCCCTGGAATTGGCACTCTGGTTAGTGCACTGGCTTTGACCCTCTGGTTAGTGCACTGGCTTTGACTCTATGGTTAGTGCACTGGCTTTGACTCTGGTTAGTGCAATAGCTTTCACTCTCTCTGGGTAGTGCATTGGCTTTGCCTCTCTGGATTGTGCACTGGCTTTGACTCTCTGGTTAGTTCACTGGCTTTGACTCTCTGGTTAGTGCACTGGCTTTGAAACTCTGGTTAGTACTCTGGCTTTGACTCTCTGGTTAGTGCACTGGCTTGGACTCTTTGGTTAGTGCCCTGGATTAGACTCTTTGGTTAGTGCCCTGGCTTGGACTCTCTGGTTAGTGCACTGGCGTTGACTCTCTGGTTAGTGCACTGGCTTTGACTGTCTGGTTAGTGCACAGGCTTTGACTCTCTGGTTAGTGCACTGGCTTTGACTCTGGTTAGTGCAATAGCTTTCACTCTCTCTGGGTAGTGCATTGGCTTTGCCTCTCTGGATTGTGCACTGGCTTTGACTCTCTGGTTAGTTCACTGGCTTTGAATCTCTGGTTAGTGCACTGGCTATGACTCTCTGGTTAGTGCTCTGGCTTTGACTCTCTGGTTAGTGCACTGGCTTGGACTCTTTGGCTAGTGCCCTGGTTGGACTCTCTGGTTAGTGCCCTGGCTTGGACTCTCTGGTTAGTGCCCTGGCTTGGACTCTCTGGTTAGTGCACTGGCTTGGACTCTCTGGTTAGTGCACTGGCTTTGACTCTCTGGTTAGTGCACAGGCTTTGACTCTCTGGTTAGTGCACTGGCTTTGACTCTCTGGTTAGTGCACTGGCTTTGACTCTCTGGTTAGTACACTGGCTTTGACTCTGGTTAGTGCGCTAGCTTTGACTCTCTCTGGGTAGTGCATTGGCTTTGCCTGTCTCTCTCTCTCTCTCTCTCTCTCCCTGGTTACTGCATTGTCTTTGACTCTCGCTGTCTCTCTGGTTAGTGCACTGTCTTTCACTCTCTCTGGATTGTGCACTGGTTTTGACTTTCTGGTTAGTGCGCTGGTTTTGACTTTCTGGTTAGTGCACTGGTTTTGACTCTCTGGTTGGTGCACTGGCTTTGGCTCTCTGGTAAGTGCACTGGCTTTGACGATTTGGTTAGTGCACTGTCTTTCACTCTCTCTGGATTATGCATTGGCTTTGACTTTCTGGTTCGTGCACTGGCTTTGACTCTCTGGTTAATTCACTGGCTTTGACTCTCTGGTTAGTGCCCTTGCTTTGACTCTCTGGTTAGTGCACTGGCTTTAACTCTCTGGTTAGTGCACTGGCTTTGAATCTCTGGTTAGTGCACTGGCTTTGACTCTCTGATTAGTGCCCTGGAATTGACACTCTGGTTAGTGCACTGGCTTTGACTCTCTGGTTAGTGCACTGGCTTTGATTACCTGGTTAGTGCAATGGTTTTGACTATCTGGTTAGTGCACTGACTTTGTCTCTCTGGTTAGTGCACTGACTTTGACTCTCTGCTTAGTGCACTGACTTTGAGTCTCTGGGTAGTGCACTGGCTTTGACTCTCTGGTTAGTGCACTGGCTTTGACTCTCTGGTTAGTGCACTGGCTTTGACTCTCTGGTTAGTGCACTGGCTTTGATTCTCTGGTTAGTGCACTGGCTTTGACTCTTTGGTCAGTGCACTGGCTTTGACTCTCTGGTTAGTGCACTGGAATTGACACTCTGGTTAGTGCACTGCGTTTGACACTCTGGTTAATGCACTGACTTTGACTCTCTGGTTACTGCCCTGGCGTTGAATCTCTGGTAGTGCCCTGGCTTTGACGCTCTGGTTAGTGCACTGGCTATGACTCTCTGGTTAGTGCACTGGCTTGGACTCTCTGGTTAGTGCACTGACTTGGACTCTCTGGTTATTCCCCTGCTTGGACTCTCTGGTTAGTGCCCTGGCTTGGACTCTCTGGTTAGTGCCCTGGCTTTGACTCTCTCGTTAGTGCCCTGGCTTTGACTCTCTGCTTAGTGCACTGGCTTTGACTCTCTGGTTAGTGCACTGGCTTTGACTCTCTGGTTAGTGCACTGGCTTTGACTCTCTGGTTAGTGCACTGGCTTTGACTCTCTGGTTAGTGCCATGGCTTTGACTCTCTGGTTAGTGCACTGGCTTTGACACTCTGGTTAGTGCACTGGCTTTGACTCTCTGGTTAGTGCACTGGCTTTGACTCTCTGGTTAGTGAACTGGCTTTGACTCTCTGGTTAGTGCACTGGCTTTGACTCTCTGGTTAGTGCACTGGCTTTGACTCTCTGGTTAGTGCCCTGGCTTTGAATCTCTGGTTAGTGCACTGGCTTTGACTCTCTGGTTAGTGCACTGGCTTTGACTCTCTGGTTAGTGCACTGGCTTTGACTCCCTGGTTAGTGCACTGGCTTTGACTCTCTGGTTAGTGCACTGGCTTTGACTCTCTGATTAGTGCCCTGGAATTGACACTCTGGTTAGTGCACTGGCGTTGACACTCTGAATAGTACACTGGCTTTGACTTTCTCTCACTTTCTCTGTCTCTCTGGTTAGTGCAATGGATTTGACACTCTGGTTAGTGCACTGGCTTTGACTCACTGCTTAGTGCGTGGAATTTGACTCTCTGCTTAGTGCACAGGCTTTGAATCTCTGGGCAGTGCCGTGGCTTTGACTCTCTGGTTAGTGCCGTGGCATTGAAACTCTGTTTAGTGCCCTGGCTTTGACTCTCTGTTTAGTGCCCTGGCTTTGACTCTCTGGTTAGTGCTCAGGCTTTGAATCTCTGGTTAGTTCACTGGCTTTTACTCTGGTTCGTGCACTGGCTTTGACTCTCTAGTTAGTGCCGTGGCATTGACTCTCTGGTTAGTGCCCTGGCTTTGATTCTCTGGTTAGTGCTCTGGCTTTGACTCTCTGGGTAGTGCACTGGCTTTGACTCTCTGGGTAGTGCGCTGGTTTTGACTTTCTGGTTAGTGCCCAGGCTTTGACTCTCTGGTTAGTGCCCAGTCTTTGACTCTCTGGTTAGTGCACTGGCTTTGACTCTCTGTTTAGTGCACTGGCTTTGACTCTCTGGTTAGTGCACTGGCTTTGACGCTCTGGTTAGTGCACTGGCTTTGACTCTCTGGTTAGTGCACTGGCTTTGACGCTCTGGTTAGTGCACTGGCTTTGACGCTCTGGTTAGTGCACTGGCTTTGACGCTCTGGTTAGTGCACTGGCTTTGACGCTCTGGTTAGTGCACTGGCTTTGACTCTCTGGTTAGTGCACTGGCTTTGACTCTCTGGTTAGTGCACTGGCTTTGACTCTCTGGTTAGTGCACTGGCTTTGACTCTCTGGTTAGTGCACTGGCTTTGACTCTCTCTGGGTAGTGCATTGGCGTTGACTCTGTCTCTCGCTCTCTCCCTGGTTACTGCATTGTCTTTGACTCGCGCTGTCTCTCTGGTTAGTGCACTGGCTTTGACTCTCTGGTTAGTGCACTGGATTTGACTCTCTGGTTAGTGCACTGGCTTTGACTCTCTGGTTAGTGCACTGGCTTTGACTCTCTCTGGGTAGTGCATTGGCTTTGACTCTGTCTCTCCCTCTCTCCCTGGTTACTGCATTGTCTTTGACTCTCGCTGTCTCTCTGGTTAGTGCACTGGCTTTGACTCTCTGGTTAGTGCACTGGGTTTGACTCTCTGGTTAGTGCACTGGCTTTGACTCACTCTGGGTAGTGCATTGGCTTTGACTCTGTCTCTCCCTCTCTCCCTGGTTACTGCATTGTCTTTGACTCTCGCTGTCTCTCTGGTTAGTGCACTGGCTTTGACTCTCTGGTTAGTGCACTGGCTTTGACTCAGTGGTTAGTGCAATGGCTTTGAATCTCTGGTTAGTTCACAGGCTTTTACTCTGGTTAGTGCGCAGGCTTTGACTCTCTGGTTAGTGCCCTTGCTTTGATTCTCTGGTTAGTGCCCGGGCTGTGACTCTCTGGTTTTTGCCCTGCCTTTGACTATCTGGTTTGCGCACTCGCTTTGACTCTCTGGTTAGTGCACAGGCTTTGACTTTCTCTCACTTTCTCTGTCTCTCTGGTTAGTGCAATGGATTTGACTCTCTGTTTAGTGCACTGGCTTTGACTCTCTGGTTAGTCCACTGGCTTTGACTCTCTGGTTAGTGCACTGGCTTTGACTCTCTGGTTAGTGCACTGGCTTTGACTCTCTGGTTCGTGCACTGGCTTTGACTCTCTGGTTCGTGCACTGGCTTTGACTCTCTGGTTCGTGCACTGGCTTTGACTCTCTGGTTAGTGCACTGGCTTCGACTCTCTGGTTAGTGCACTGGCTTTGACTCTCTGGTTAGTGCACTGGCTTCGACTCTCTGGTTAGTGCACTGGCCTCGACTCTCTGGTTAGTGCACTGGCCTCGACTCTCTGGTTAGTGCACTGGCCTCGACTCTCTGGTTAGTGCACTGGCTTTGACTCTCTGGTTAGTGCACTGGCTTTGACTCTCTGGTTAGTGCACTGGCTTTGACTCTCTGGTTAGTGCACTGGCTTTGACTCTGGTTAGTGCAATAGCTTTCACTCTCTCTGGGTAGTGCATTGGCTTTGCCTCTCTGGATTGTGCACTGGCTTTGACTCTCTGGTTAGTTCACTGGCTTTGACTCTGGTTAGTGCACAGGCTTTGAATCTCTGGTCAGTGCCATGGCTTTGACTCTCTGGTTAGTGCCGTGGCATGGACACTCTGTTTGGTGCCCAGGCTTTGACACTGTGGTTAGTGCCCTGGCTTTGATTACCTGGTTAGTGCAATGGTTTTGACAATCTGCTTAGTGCACAGGTTTTGACTGTTACTGCACTGGCTTTGACTCTCTGCTTAGTGCACTGACTTTGACTCTCTGGGTAGTGCGCTGGCTTTGACTCTCTGGGTGGTGCACTGGCTTTGACTCAGTGGTTAGTGCACTGGCTTTGACTCAGTGGTTAGTGCAATGGCTTTGAATCTCTGGTTAGTTCACAGGCTTTTACTCTGGTTAGTGTGCAGGCTTTGACTCTCTGGTTAGTGCCCTTGCTTTGATTCTCTGGTTAGTGCCCGGGCTGTGACTCTCTGGTTTTTGCCCTGCCTTTGACTATCTGGTTTGCGCACTCGCTTTGACTCTCTGGTTAGTGCACAGGCTTTGACTTTCTCTCACTTTCTCTGTCTCTCTGGTTAGTGCAATGGATTTGACACTCTGTTTAGTGCACTGGCTTTGACTCTCTGGTTAGTCCACTGGCTTTGACTCTCTGGTTAGTGCACTGGCTTTGACTCTCTGGTTAGTGCACTGGCTTTGACTCTCTGGTTCGTGCACTGGCTTTGACTCTCTGGTTCGTGCACTGGCTTTGACTCTCTGGTTCGTGCACTGGCTTTGACTCTCTGGTTAGTGCACTGGCTTCGACTCTCTGGTTAGTGCACTGGCTTTGACTCTCTGGTTAGTGCACTGGCTTCGACTCTCTGGTTAGTGCACTGGCCTCGACTCTCTGGTTAGTGCACTGGCCTCGACTCTCTGGTTAGTGCACTGGCTTTGACTCTGTGGTTAGTGCACTGGCTTTGACTCTCTGGTTAGTGCACTGGCTTTGACTCTCTGGTTAGTGCACTGGCTTTGACTCTCTGGTTAGTGCACTGGCTTTGACTCTGGTTAGTGCAATAGCTTTCACTCTCTCTGGGTAGTGCATTGGCTTTGCCTCTCTGGATTGTGCACTGGCTTTGACTCTCTGGTTAGTTCACTGGCTTTGACTCTGGTTAGTGCACAGGCTTTGAATCTCTGGTCAGTGCCATGGCTTTGACTCTCTGGTTAGTGCCGTGGCATGGACACTCTGTTTGGTGCCCTGGCTTTGACACTGTGGTTAGTGCCCTGGCTTTGATTACCTGGTTAGTGCAATGGTTTTGACAATCTGCTTAGTGCACAGGTTTTGACTGTTACTGCACTGGCTTTGACTCTCTGCTTAGTGCACTGACTTTGACTCTCTGGGTAGTGCGCTGGCTTTGACTCTCTGGGTGGTGCACTGGCTTTGACTCTCTGGTTAGTGCACTGGCTTTGACTCTCTGGTTAGTGCACTGGCTTTGACTCTCTGGTTAGTGCCATGGCTTTGACTCTCTGGTTAGTGCACTGGCTTTGACACTCTGGTTAGTGCACTGGCTTTGACTCTCTGGTTAGTGCACTGGCTTTGACTCTCTGGTTAGTGAACTGGCTTTGACTCTCTGGTTAGTGCACTGGCTTTGACTCTCTGGTTAGTGCACTGGCTTTGACTCTCTGGTTAGTGCCCTGGCTTTGAATCTCTGGTTAGTGCACTGGCTTTGACTCTCTGGTTAGTGCACTGGCTTTGACTCTCTGGTTAGTGCACTGGCTTTGACTCCCTGGTTAGTGCACTGGCTTTGACTCTCTGGTTAGTGCACTGGCTTTGACTCTCTGATTAGTGCCCTGGAATTGACACTCTGGTTAGTGCACTGGCGTTGACACTCTGAATAGTACACTGGCTTTGACTTTCTCTCACTTTCTCTGTCTCTCTGGTTAGTGCAATGGATTTGACACTCTGGTTAGTGCACTGGCTTTGACTCACTGCTTAGTGCGTGGAATTTGACTCTCTGCTTAGTGCACAGGCTTTGAATCTCTGGGCAGTGCCGTGGCTTTGACTCTCTGGTTAGTGCCGTGGCATTGAAACTCTGTTTAGTGCCCTGGCTTTGACTCTCTGTTTAGTGCCCTGGCTTTGACTCTCTGGTTAGTGCTCAGGCTTTGAATCTCTGGTTAGTTCACTGGCTTTTACTCTGGTTCGTGCACTGGCTTTGACTCTCTAGTTAGTGCCGTGGCATTGACTCTCTGGTTAGTGCCCTGGCTTTGATTCTCTGGTTAGTGCTCTGGCTTTGACTCTCTGCGTAGTGCTCTGACTTTGACTCTCTGGGTAGTGCACTGGCTTTGACTCTCTGGGTAGTGCGCTGGTTTTGACTTTCTGGTTAGTGCCCAGGCTTTGACTCTCTGGTTAGTGCCCAGTCTTTGACTCTCTGGTTAGTGCACTGGCTTTGACTCTCTGTTTAGTGCACTGGCTTTGACTCTCTGGTTAGTGCACTGGCTTTGACGCTCTGGTTAGTGCACTGGCTTTGACTCTCTGGTTAGTGCACTGGCTTTGACGCTCTGGTTAGTGCACTGGCTTTGACTCTCTGGTTAGTGCACTGGCTTTGAAACTCTGGTTAGTACTCTGGCTTTGACTCTCTGGTTAGTGCACTGGCTTGGACTCTTTGGTTAGTGCCCTGGATTAGACTCTTTGGTTAGTGCCCTGGCTTGGACTCTCTGGTTAGTGCACTGGCGTTGACTCTCTGGTTAGTGCACTGGCTTTGACTGTCTGGTTAGTGCACAGGCTTTGACTCTCTGGTTAGTGCACTGGCTTTGACTCTGGTTAGTGCAATAGCTTTCACTCTCTCTGGGTAGTGCATTGGCTTTGCCTCTCTGGATTGTGCACTGGCTTTGACTCTCTGGTTAGTTCACTGGCTTTGAATCTCTGGTTAGTGCACTGGCTATGACTCTCTGGTTAGTGCTCTGGCTTTGACTCTCTGGTTAGTGCACTGGCTTGGACTCTTTGGCTAGTGCCCTGGTTGGACTCTCTGGTTAGTGCCCTGGCTTGGACTCTCTGGTTAGTGCCCTGGCTTGGACTCTCTGGTTAGTGCACTGGCTTGGACTCTCTGGTTAGTGCACTGGCTTTGACTCTCTGGTTAGTGCACAGGCTTTGACTCTCTGGTTAGTGCACTGGCTTTGACTCTCTGGTTAGTGCACTGGCTTTGACTCTCTGGTTAGTACACTGGCTTTGACTCTGGTTAGTGCGCTAGCTTTGACTCTCTCTGGGTAGTGCATTGGCTTTGCCTGTCTCTCTCTCTCTCTCTCTCTCTCCCTGGTTACTGCATTGTCTTTGACTCTCGCTGTCTCTCTGGTTAGTGCACTGTCTTTCACTCTCTCTGGATTGTGCACTGGTTTTGACTTTCTGGTTAGTGCGCTGGTTTTGACTTTCTGGTTAGTGCACTGGTTTTGACTCTCTGGTTGGTGCACTGGCTTTGGCTCTCTGGTAAGTGCACTGGCTTTGACGATTTGGTTAGTGCACTGTCTTTCACTCTCTCTGGATTATGCATTGGCTTTGACTTTCTGGTTCGTGCACTGGCTTTGACTCTCTGGTTAATTCACTGGCTTTGACTCTCTGGTTAGTGCCCTTGCTTTGACTCTCTGGTTAGTGCACTGGCTTTAACTCTCTGGTTAGTGCACTGGCTTTGAATCTCTGGTTAGTGCACTGGCTTTGTCTCTCTGATTAGTGCCCTGGAATTGACACTCTGGTTAGTGCACTGGCTTTGACTCTCTGGTTAGTGCACTGGCTTTGATTACCTGGTTAGTGCAATGGTTTTGACTATCTGGTTAGTGCACTGACTTTGTCTCTCTGGTTAGTGCACTGACTTTGACTCTCTGCTTAGTGCACTGACTTTGAGTCTCTGGGTAGTGCACTGGCTTTGACTCTCTGGTTAGTGCACTGGCTTTGACTCTCTGGTTAGTGCACTGGCTTTGACTCTCTGGTTAGTGCACTGGCTTTGATTCTCTGGTTAGTGCACTGGCTTTGACTCTTTGGTCAGTGCACTGGCTTTGACTCTCTGGTTAGTGCACTGGAATTGACACTCTGGTTAGTGCACTGCGTTTGACACTCTGGTTAATGCACTGACTTTGACTCTCTGGTTACTGCCCTGGCGTTGAATCTCTGGTAGTGCCCTGGCTTTGACGCTCTGGTTAGTGCACTGGCTATGACTCTCTGGTTAGTGCACTGGCTTGGACTCTCTGGTTAGTGCACTGACTTGGACTCTCTGGTTATTCCCCTGCTTGGACTCTCTGGTTAGTGCCCTGGCTTGGACTCTCTGGTTAGTGCCCTGGCTTTGACTCTCTCGTTAGTGCCCTGGCTTTGACTCTCTGCTTAGTGCACTGGCTTTGACTCTCTGGTTAGTGCACTGGCTTTGACTCTCTGGTTAGTGCACTGGCTTTGACTCTCTGGTTAGTGCACTGGCTTTGACTCTCTGGTTAGTGCCATGGCTTTGACTCTCTGGTTAGTGCACTGGCTTTGACACTCTGGTTAGTGCACTGGCTTTGACTCTCTGGTTAGTGCACTGGCTTTGACTCTCTGGTTAGTGAACTGGCTTTGACTCTCTGGTTAGTGCACTGGCTTTGACTCTCTGGTTAGTGCACTGGCTTTGACTCTCTGGTTAGTGCCCTGGCTTTGAATCTCTGGTTAGTGCACTGGCTTTGACTCTCTGGTTAGTGCACTGGCTTTGACTCTCTGGTTAGTGCACTGGCTTTGACTCCCTGGTTAGTGCACTGGCTTTGACTCTCTGGTTAGTGCACTGGCTTTGACTCTCTGATTAGTGCCCTGGAATTGACACTCTGGTTAGTGCACTGGCGTTGACACTCTGAATAGTACACTGGCTTTGACTTTCTCTCACTTTCTCTGTCTCTCTGGTTAGTGCAATGGATTTGACACTCTGGTTAGTGCACTGGCTTTGACTCACTGCTTAGTGCGTGGAATTTGACTCTCTGCTTAGTGCACAGGCTTTGAATCTCTGGGCAGTGCCGTGGCTTTGACTCTCTGGTTAGTGCCGTGGCATTGAAACTCTGTTTAGTGCCCTGGCTTTGACTCTCTGTTTAGTGCCCTGTCTTTGACTCTCTGGTTAGTGCTCAGGCTTTGAATCTCTGGTTAGTTCACTGGCTTTTACTCTGGTTCGTGCACTGGCTTTGACTCTCTAGTTAGTGCCGTGGCATTGACTCTCTGGTTAGTGCCCTGGCTTTGATTCTCTGGTTAGTGCTCTGGCTTTGACTCTCTGCGTAGTGCTCTGACTTTGACTCTCTGGGTAGTGCACTGGCTTTGACTCTCTGGGTAGTGCGCTGGTTTTGACTTTCTGGTTAGTGCCCAGGCTTTGACTCTCTGGTTAGTGCCCAGTCTTTGACTCTCTGGTTAGTGCACTGGCTTTGACTCTCTGTTTAGTGCACTGGCTTTGACTCTCTGGTTAGTGCACTGGCTTTGACGCTCTGGTTAGTGCACTGGCTTTGACTCTCTGGTTAGTGCACTGGCTTTGACGCTCTGGTTAGTGCACTGGCTTTGACGCTCTGGTTAGTGCACTGGCTTTGACGCTCTGGTTAGTGCACTGGCTTTGACGCTCTGGTTAGTGCACTGGCTTTGACTCTCTGGTTAGTGCACTGGCTTTGACTCTCTGGTTAGTGCACTGGCTTTGACTCTCTGGTTAGTGCACTGGCTTTGACTCTCTGGTTAGTGCACTGGCTTTGACTCTCTCTGGGTAGTGCATTGGCGTTGACTCTGTCTCTCGCTCTCTCCCTGGTTACTGCATTGTCTTTGACTCGCGCTGTCTCTCTGGTTAGTGCACTGGCTTTGACTCTCTGGTTAGTGCACTGGATTTGACTCTCTGGTTAGTGCACTGGCTTTGACTCTCTGGTTAGTGCACTGGCTTTGACTCTCTGGTTAGTGCACTGGCTTTGACTCTCTGGTTAGTGCACTGGCTTTGACTCTCTGGTTAGTGCACTGGCTTTGACTCTCTGGTTAGTGCACTGGCTTTGACTCTCTCTGGGTAGTGCATTGGCTTTGACTCTGTCTCTCCCTCTCTCCCTGGTTACTGCATTGTCTTTGACTCTCGCTGTCTCTCTGGTTAGTGCACTGGCTTTGACTCTCTGGTTAGTGCACTGGGTTTGACTCTCTGGTTAGTGCACTGGCTTTGACTCACTCTGGGTAGTGCATTGGCTTTGACTCTGTCTCTCCCTCTCTCCCTGGTTACTGCATTGTCTTTGACTCTCGCTGTCTCTCTGGTTAGTGCACTGGCTTTGAATCTCTGGTTAGTTCACAGGCTTTTACTCTGGTTAGTGCGCAGGCTTTGACTCTCTGGTTAGTGCCCTTGCTTTGATTCTCTGGTTAGTGCCCGGGCTGTGACTCTCTGGTTTTTGCCCTGCCTTTGACTATCTGGTTTGCGCACTCGCTTTGACTCTCTGGTTAGTGCACAGGCTTTGACTTTCTCTCACTTTCTCTGTCTCTCTGGTTAGTGCAATGGATTTGACTCTCTGTTTAGTGCACTGGCTTTGACTCTCTGGTTAGTCCACTGGCTTTGACTCTCTGGTTAGTGCACTGGCTTTGACTCTCTGGTTAGTGCACTGGCTTTGACTCTCTGGTTCGTGCACTGGCTTTGACTCTCTGGTTCGTGCACTGGCTTTGACTCTCTGGTTCGTGCACTGGCTTTGACTCTCTGGTTAGTGCACTGGCTTCGACTCTCTGGTTAGTGCACTGGCTTTGACTCTCTGGTTAGTGCACTGGCTTCGACTCTCTGGTTAGTGCACTGGCCTCGACTCTCTGGTTAGTGCACTGGCCTCGACTCTCTGGTTAGTGCACTGGCCTCGACTCTCTGGTTAGTGCACTGGCTTTGACTCTCTGGTTAGTGCACTGGCTTTGACTCTCTGGTTAGTGCACTGGCTTTGACTCTCTGGTTAGTGCACTGGCTTTGACTCTGGTTAGTGCAATAGCTTTCACTCTCTCTGGGTAGTGCATTGGCTTTGCCTCTCTGGATTGTGCACTGGCTTTGACTCTCTGGTTAGTTCACTGGCTTTGACTCTGGTTAGTGCACAGGCTTTGAATCTCTGGTCAGTGCCATGGCTTTGACTCTCTGGTTAGTGCCGTGGCATGGACACTCTGTTTGGTGCCCTGGCTTTGACACTGTGGTTAGTGCCCTGGCTTTGATTACCTGGTTAGTGCAATGGTTTTGACAATCTGCTTAGTGCACAGGTTTTGACTGTTACTGCACTGGCTTTGACTCTCTGCTTAGTGCACTGACTTTGACTCTCTGGGTAGTGCGCTGGCTTTGACTCTCTGGGTGGTGCACTGGCTTTGACTCAGTGGTTAGTGCACTGGCTTTGACTCAGTGGTTAGTGCAATGGCTTTGAATCTCTGGTTAGTTCACAGGCTTTTACTCTGGTTAGTGCGCAGGCTTTGACTCTCTGGTTAGTGCCCTTGCTTTGATTCTCTGGTTAGTGCCCGGGCTGTGACTCTCTGGTTTTTGCCCTGCCTTTGACTATCTGGTTTGCGCACTCGCTTTGACTCTCTGGTTAGTGCACAGGCTTTGACTTTCTCTCACTTTCTCTGTCTCTCTGGTTAGTGCAATGGATTTGACACTCTGTTTAGTGCACTGGCTTTGACTCTCTGGTTAGTCCACTGGCTTTGACTCTCTGGTTAGTGCACTGGCTTTGACTCTCTGGTTAGTGCACTGGCTTTGACTCTCTGGTTCGTGCACTGGCTTTGACTCTCTGGTTCGTGCACTGGCTTTGACTCTCTGGTTCGTGCACTGGCTTTGACTCTCTGGTTAGTGCACTGGCTTCGACTCTCTGGTTAGTGCACTGGCTTTGACTCTCTGGTTAGTGCACTGGCTTCGACTCTCTGGTTAGTGCACTGGCCTCGACTCTCTGGTTAGTGCACTGGCCTCGACTCTCTGGTTAGTGCACTGGCTTTGACTCTCTGGTTAGTGCACTGGCTTTGACTCTCTGGTTAGTGCACTGGCTTTGACTCTCTGGTTAGTGCACTGGCTTTGACTCTCTGGTTAGTGCACTGGCTTTGACTCTGGTTAGTGCAATAGCTTTCACTCTCTCTGGGTAGTGCATTGGCTTTGCCTCTCTGGATTGTGCACTGGCTTTGACTCTCTGGTTAGTTCACTGGCTTTGACTCTGGTTAGTGCACAGGCTTTGAATCTCTGGTCAGTGCCATGGCTTTGACTCTCTGGTTAGTGCCGTGGCATGGACACTCTGTTTGGTGCCCTGGCTTTGACACTGTGGTTAGTGCCCTGGCTTTGATTACCTGGTTAGTGCAATGGTTTTGACAATCTGCTTAGTGCACAGGTTTTGACTGTTACTGCACTGGCTTTGACTCTCTGCTTAGTGCACTGACTTTGACTCTCTGGGTAGTGCGCTGGCTTTGACTCTCTGGGTGGTGCACTGGCTTTGACTCTCTGGTTAGTGCACTGGCTTTGACTCTCTGGTTAGTGCACTGGCTTTGACTCTCTGGTTAGTGCCATGGCTTTGACTCTCTGGTTAGTGCACTGGCTTTGACACTCTGGTTAGTGCACTGGCTTTGACTCTCTGGTTAGTGCACTGGCTTTGACTCTCTGGTTAGTGAACTGGCTTTGACTCTCTGGTTAGTGCACTGGCTTTGACTCTCTGGTTAGTGCACTGGCTTTGACTCTCTGGTTAGTGCCCTGGCTTTGAATCTCTGGTTAGTGCACTGGCTTTGACTCTCTGGTTAGTGCACTGGCTTTGACTCTCTGGTTAGTGCACTGGCTTTGACTCCCTGGTTAGTGCACTGGCTTTGACTCTCTGGTTAGTGCACTGGCTTTGACTCTCTGATTAGTGCCCTGGAATTGACACTCTGGTTAGTGCACTGGCGTTGACACTCTGAATAGTACACTGGCTTTGACTTTCTCTCACTTTCTCTGTCTCTCTGGTTAGTGCAATGGATTTGACACTCTGGTTAGTGCACTGGCTTTGACTCACTGCTTAGTGCGTGGAATTTGACTCTCTGCTTAGTGCACAGGCTTTGAATCTCTGGGCAGTGCCGTGGCTTTGACTCTCTGGTTAGTGCCGTGGCATTGAAACTCTGTTTAGTGCCCTGGCTTTGACTCTCTGTTTAGTGCCCTGGCTTTGACTCTCTGGTTAGTGCTCAGGCTTTGAATCTCTGGTTAGTTCACTGGCTTTTACTCTGGTTCGTGCACTGGCTTTGACTCTCTAGTTAGTGCCGTGGCATTGACTCTCTGGTTAGTGCCCTGGCTTTGATTCTCTGGTTAGTGCTCTGGCTTTGACTCTCTGCGTAGTGCTCTGACTTTGACTCTCTGGGTAGTGCACTGGCTTTGACTCTCTGGGTAGTGCGCTGGTTTTGACTTTCTGGTTAGTGCCCAGGCTTTGACTCTCTGGTTAGTGCCCAGTCTTTGACTCTCTGGTTAGTGCACTGGCTTTGACTCTCTGTTTAGTGCACTGGCTTTGACTCTCTGGTTAGTGCACTGGCTTTGACGCTCTGGTTAGTGCACTGGCTTTGACTCTCTGGTTAGTGCACTGGCTTTGACGCTCTGGTTAGTGCACTGGCTTTGACGCTCTGGTTAGTGCACTGGCTTTGACGCTCTGGTTAGTGCACTGGCTTTGATGCTCTGGTTAGTGCACTGGCTTTGACGCTCTGGTTAGTGCACTGGCTTTGACTCTCTGGTTAGTGCACTGGCTTTGACTCTCTGGTTAGTGCACTGGCTTTGACTCTCTGGTTAGTGCACTGGCTTTGACTCTCTCTGGGTAGTGCATTGGCGTTGACTCTGTCTCTCGCTCTCTCCCTGGTTACTGCATTGTCTTTGACTCGCGCTGTCTCTCTGGTTAGTGCACTGGCTTTGACTCTCTGGTTAGTGCACTGGATTTGACTCTCTGGTTAGTGCACTGGCTTTGACTCTCTGGGTAGTGCACTGGCTTTGTCTCTCTGGGTGGTGCACTGGCTTTGACTCGCTGGTTAGTGCACTTGCTTTGACTCTCTGGTTAGTGCACTGGATTTGACTCTCTGGTTAGTGCACTGGCTTTGACTCTCTGGTTAGTGCACTGGCTTCGACTCTCTGGTTAGTGCACTGGCTTCGACTCTCTGGTTAGTGCACTGGCTTCGACTCTCTGGTTAGTGCACTGGCTTCGACTCTCTGGTTAGTGCACTGGCGTCGACTCTCTGGTTAGTGCACTGGCTTCGACTCTCTGGTTAGTGCACTGGCTTCGACTCTCTGGTTAGTGCACTGGCTTTGACTCTCTGGTTAGTGCACTGGCTTTGACTCTCTCTGGGTAGTGCATTGGCTTTGCCTCTCTTGATTGTGCACTGGCTTCGACTCTCTGGTTAGTGCACTGGCCTCGACTCTCTGGTTAGTGCACTGGCCTCGACTCTCTGGTTAGTGCACTGGCTTTGACTCTCTGGTTAGTGCACTGGCTTTGACTCTCTGGTTAGTGCACTGGCTTTGACTCTCTGGTTAGTGCACTGGCTTTGACTCTGGTTAGTGCAATAGCTTTCACTCTCTCTGGGTAGTGCATTGGCTTTGCCTCTCTGGATTGTGCACTGGCTTTGACTCTCTGGTTAGTTCACTGGCTTTGACTCTCTGGTTAGTGCTCTGGCTTTGACTCTCTGGTTAGTGCACTGGCTTTGACTCTCTGGTTAGTCCACTGGCTTGGACTCTTTGGTTAGTGCCCTGGCTTGGACTCTTTGGTTAGTGCCCTGGCTTGGACTCTCTGGTTAGTGCCCTGGCTTTGACTCTCTGGTTAGTGCACTGGCTTTGACTGTCTGTTTAGTGCACAGGCTTTGACTCTCTGGTTAGTGCACAGGCTTTGACTCTCTGGTTAGTGCACTGGCTTTGACGATTTGGTTAGTGCACTGTCTTTCACTCTCTCTGGATTATGCATTGGCTTTGACTTTCTGGTTAGTGCACTGGCTTTAACTCTCTGGTTAGTGCACTGGCTTTGAATCTCTGGTTAGTGCACTGGCTTTGACTCTCTGTTTAGTGCCCTGGAATTTACACTCTGGTTAGTGCACCGGCTTTGACTCTCTGGTTAGTGCACTGGAATTGACACTCTGGTTAGTGCACTGGCTTTGACTCTCTGCTTAGTGCACTGACTTTGTCTCTCTGGTTAGTGCACTGACTTTGACTCTCTGGTTAGTGCACTGGCTTTGACTCTCTGGTTAGTGCACTGGCTTTGACTCTCTGGTTAGTGCACTGGCTTTGACACTTTGGTCAATGCACTGGCTTTGACTCTCTGGTTAGTGCTCTGGAATTGACACTCTGGTTAGTGCACTGCGTTTGACACTCTGGTTAATGCACTGACTTTGACTCTCTGGTTACTGCCCTGGCGTTGAATCTCTGGTAGTGCCTTGGCTTTGACTCTCTGGTTAGTGCCCTGGCTTTGACTCTCTCGTTAGTGCACTGGCTTTGACTCTCTGCTTAGTGCACTGGCTTTGACTCTCTGCTTAGTGCACTGGCTTTGACTCTCTGCTTAGTGCACTGGCTTTGACTCTCTGGTTAGTGCACTGGCTTTGACTCTCTGGTTAGTGCACTGGCTTTGACTCTCTGGTTAGTGCACTGGCTTTGACTCTCTGGTTAGTGCACTGGCTTTGACTCTCTGGTTAGTGCACTGGCTTTGACTCTCTGGTCAGTGCCATGGCTTTGACTCTCTGGTTAGTGCCGTGGCATGGACACTCTGTTTGGTGCCCTGGCTTTGACACTGTGGTTAGTGCCCTGGCTTTGATTACCTGGTTAGTGCAATGGTTTTGACAATCTGCTTAGTGCACAGGTTTTGACTGTTACTGCACTGGCTTTGACTCTCTGCTTAGTGCACTGACTTTGACTCTCTGGGTAGTGCACTGGCTTTGACTCTCTGGGTGGTGCACTGGCTTTGACTCTCTGGTTAGTGCACTTGCTTTGACTCTCTGGTTAGTGCACTGGATTTGACTCTCTGGTTAGTGCACTGGCTTCGACTCTCTGGTTAGTGCACTGGCTTCCACTCTCTGGTTAGTGCACTGGCTTCGACTCTCTGGTTAGTGCACTGGCGTCGACTCTCTGGTTAGTGCACTGGCTTCGACTAGCTGGTTAGTGCACTGGCTTTGACTCTCTGGTTAGTGCACTGGCTTTGACTCTCTGGTTAGTGCACTGGCTTTGACTCTCTGGTTAGCGCACTGGCTTTGACTCTCTGGTTAGTGCACTGGCTTTGACTCTCTGGTTAGTGCACTGGCTTTGACTCTCTGGTTAGTGCACTGGCTTTGACTCTCTGGTTAGTGCACTGGCTTTGACTCTCTGGTTAGTGCACTGGCTTTGACTCTCTGGTTAGTGCGCTGGCTTTGACTCTCTGGTTAGTACGCTGGCTTTGACTCTCTGGTTAGTGCGCTGGCTTTGACTCTCTGGTTAGTGCGCTGGCTTTGACTCTCTGGTTAGTGCGCTGGCTTTGACTCTCTGGTTAGTGCGCTGGCTTTGACTCTCTGGTTAGTGCGCTGGCTTTGACTCTCTGGTTAGTGCGCTGGCTTTGACTCTCTGGTTAGTGCGCTGGCTTTGACTCTGGTTAGTGCGCTGGCTTTGACTCTCTCTGGGTAGTGCATTGGCTTTGCCTCTCTCTCTCTCTCTCTCTCCCTGTTTACTGTATTGTCTTTGACTCTCGCTGTCAATCTGGATTGTGCACTGGCTTTGACTTTCTGGTTAGTGCACTGGTTTTGACATTCTGGTTAGTGCCCTGGCTTTGACTCTCTGGTTGGTGCACTGGCTTTGGCTCTCTGGTAAGTGCACTGGCTTTGACGATTTGGTTAGTGCACTGTCTTTCACTCTCTCTGGATTATGCATTGGCTTTGACTTTCTGGTTCGTGCACTGGCTTTGACTCTCTGGTTAGTGCCCAGGCTTTGACTCTCTGGTTAGTGCCCTTGCTTTGACTCTCTGGTTAGTGCCCTTGCTTTGACTCTCTGGTTAGTGCCCTGGCTTTGACTCTCTGCTTAGTGCACTGGCTTTGACTCTCTGGTTAGTGCACTGGCTTTGACTCTCTGGTTAGTGCACTGGCTTTGACTCTCTGGTTAGTGCACTGGCTTTGACTCTCTGGTTAGTGCCATGGCTTTGACTCTCTGGTTAGTGCACTGGCTTTGACACTCTGGTTAGTGCACTGGCTTTGACTCTCTGGTTAGTGCACTGGCTTTGACTCTCTGGTTAGTGAACTGGCTTTGACTCTCTGGTTAGTGCACTGGCTTTGACTCTCTGGTTAGTGCACTGGCTTTGACTCTCTGGTTAGTGCCCTGGCTTTGAATCTCTGGTTAGTGCACTGGCTTTGACTCTCTGGTTAGTGCACTGGCTTTGACTCTCTGGTTAGTGCACTGGCTTTGACTCCCTGGTTAGTGCACTGGCTTTGACTCTCTGGTTAGTGCACTGGCTTTGACTCTCTGATTAGTGCCCTGGAATTGACACTCTGGTTAGTGCACTGGCGTTGACACTCTGAATATTACACTGGCTTTGACTTTCTCTCACTTTCTCTGTCTCTCTGGTTAGTGCAATGGATTTGACACTCTGGTTAGTGCACTGGCTTTGACTCACTGCTTAGTGCGTGGAATTTGACTCTCTGCTTAGTGCACAGGCTTTGAATCTCTGGGCAGTGCCGTGGCTTTGACTCTCTGGTTAGTGCCGTGGCATTGAAACTCTGTTTAGTGCCCTGGCTTTGACTCTCTGTTTAGTGCCCTGGCTTTGACTCTCTGGTTAGTGCTCAGGCTTTGAATCTCTGGTTAGTTCACTGGCTTTTACTCTGGTTCGTGCACTGGCTTTGACTCTCTAGTTAGTGCCGTGGCATTGACTCTCTGGTTAGTGCCCTGGCTTTGATTCTCTGGTTAGTGCTCTGGCTTTGACTCTCTGCGTAGTGCTCTGACTTTGACTCTCTGGGTAGTGCACTGGCTTTGACTCTCTGGGTAGTGCGCTGGTTTTGACTCTCTGGTTAGTGCCCAGGCTTTGACTCTCTGGTTAGTGCCCAGTCTTTGACTCTCTGGTTAGTGCACTGGCTTTGACTCTCTGTTTAGTGCACTGGCTTTGACTCTCTGGTTAGTGCACTGGCTTTGACGCTCTGGTTAGTGCACTGGCTTTGACTCTCTGGTTAGTGCACTGGCTTTGACGCTCTGGTTAGTGCACTGGCTTTGACGCTCTGGTTAGTGCACTGGCTTTGACGCTCTGGTTAGTGCACTGGCTTTGACGCTCTGGTTAGTGCACTGGCTTTGACTCTCTGGTTAGTGCACTGGCTTTGACTCTCTGGTTAGTGCACTGGCTTTGACTCTCTGGTTAGTGCACTGGCTTTGACTCTCTGGTTAGTGCACTGGCTTTGACTCTCTCTGGGTAGTGCATTGGCGTTGACTCTGTCTCTCGCTCTCTCCCTGGTTACTGCATTGTCTTTGACTCGCGCTGTCTCTCTGGTTAGTGCACTGGCTTTGACTCTCTGGTTAGTGCACTGGATTTGACTCTCTGGTTAGTGCACTGGCTTTGACTCTCTGGTTAGTGCACTGGCTTTGACTCTCTCTGGGTAGTGCATTGGCTTTGACTCTGTCTCTCCCTCTCTCCCTGGTTACTGCATTGTCTTTGACTCTCGCTGTCTCTCTGGTTAGTGCACTGGCTTTGACTCTCTGGTTAGTGCACTGGATTTGACTCTCTGGTTAGTGCACTGGCTTTGACTCACTCTGGGTAGTGCATTGGCTTTGACTCTCTCTGGGTAGTGCATTGGCTTTGACTCTGTCTCTCCCTCTCTCCCTGGTTACTGCATTGTCTTTGACTCTCGCTGTCTCTCTGGTTAGTGCACTGGCTTTGACTCTCTGGTTAGTGCACTGGCTTTGACTCAGTGGTTAGTGCAATGGCTTTGAATCTCTGGTTAGTTCACAGGCTTTTACTCTGGTTAGTGCGCAGGCTTTGACTCTCTGGTTAGTGCCCTTGCTTTGATTCTCTGGTTAGTGCCCGGGCTGTGACTCTCTGGTTTTTGCCCTGCCTTTGACTATCTGGTTTGCGCACTCGCTTTGACTCTCTGGTTAGTGCACAGGCTTTGACTTTCTCTCACTTTCTCTGTCTCTCTGGTTAGTGCAATGGATTTGACTCTCTGTTTAGTGCACTGGCTTTGACTCTCTGGTTCGTGCACTGGCTTTGACTCTCTGGTTCGTGCACTGGCTTTGACTCTCTGGTTCGTGCACTGGCTTTGACTCTCTGGTTAGTGCACTGGCTTCGACTCTCTGGTTAGTGCACTGGCTTTGACTCTCTGGTTAGTGCACTGGCTTCGACTCTCTGGTTAGTGCACTGGCCTCGACTCTCTGGTTAGTGCACTGGCCTCGACTCTCTGGTTAGTGCACTGGCTTTGACTCTCTGGTTAGTGCACTGGCTTTGACTCTCTGGTTAGTGCACTGGCTTTGACTCTCTGGTTAGTGCACTGGCTTTGACTCTCTGGTTAGTGCACTGGCTTTGACTCTCTGGTTAGTGCACTGGCTTTGACTCTGGTTAGTGCAATAGCTTTCACTCTCTCTGGGTAGTGCATTGGCTTTGCCTCTCTGGATTGTGCACTGGCTTTGACTCTCTGGTTAGTTCACTGGCTTTGACTCTGGTTAGTGCACAGGCTTTGAATCTCTGGTCAGTGCCATGGCTTTGACTCTCTGGTTAGTGCCGTGGCATGGACACTCTGTTTGGTGCCCTGGCTTTGACACTGTGGTTAGTGCCCTGGCTTTGATTACCTGGTTAGTGCAATGGTTTTGACAATCTGCTTAGTGCACAGGTTTTGACTGTTACTGCACTGGCTTTGACTCTCTGCTTAGTACACTGACTTTGACTCTCTGGGTAGTGCGCTGGCTTTGACTCTCTGGGTGGTGCACTGGCTTTGACTCAGTGGTTAGTGCACTGGCTTTGACTCAGTGGTTAGTGCAATGGCTTTGAATCTCTGGTTAGTTCACAGGCTTTTACTCTGGTTAGTGCGCAGGCTTTGACTCTCTGGTTAGTGCCCTTGCTTTGATTCTCTGGTTAGTGCCCGGGCTGTGACTCTCTGGTTTTTGCCCTGCCTTTGACTATCTGGTTTGCGCACTCGCTTTGACTCTCTGGTTAGTGCACAGGCTTTGACTTTCTCTCACTTTCTCTGTCTCTCTGGTTAGTGCAATGGATTTGACACTCTGTTTAGTGCACTGGCTTTGACTCTCTGGTTAGTCCACTGGCTTTGACTCTCTGGTTAGTGCACTGGCTTTGACTCTCTGGTTAGTGCACTGGCTTTGACTCTCTGGTTAGTGCACTGGCTTTGACTCTCTGGTTCGTGCACTGGCTTTGACTCTCTGGTTCGTGCACTGGCTTTGACTCTCTGGTTAGTGCACTGGCTTCGACTCTCTGGTTAGTGCACTGGCTTTGACTCTCTGGTTAGTGCACTGGCTTCGACTCTCTGGTTAGTGCACTGGCCTCGACTCTCTGGTTAGTGCACTGGCCTCGACTCTCTGGTTAGTGCACTGGCTTTGACTCTCTGGTTAGTGCACTGGCTTTGACTCTCTGGTTAGTGCACTGGCTTTGACTCTCTGGTTAGTGCACTGGCTTTGACTCTCTGGTTAGTGCACTGGCTTTGACTCTCTGGTTAGTGCACTGGCTTTGACTCTGGTTAGTGCAATAGCTTTCACTCTCTCTGGGTAGTGCATTGGCTTTGCCTCTCTGGATTGTGCACTGGTTTTGACTCTCTGGTTAGTTCACTGGCTTTGACTCTGGTTAGTGCACAGGCTTTGAATCTCTGGTCAGTGCCATGGCTTTGACTCTCTGGTTAGTGCCGTGGCATGGACACTCTGTTTGGTGCCCTGGCTTTGACACTGTGGTTAGTGCCCTGGCTTTGATTACCTGGTTAGTGCAATGGTTTTGACAATCTGCTTAGTGCACAGGTTTTGACTGTTACTGCACTGGCTTTGACTCTCTGCTTAGTGCACTGACTTTGACTCTCTGGGTAGTGCGCTGGCTTTGACTCACTGGGTGGTGCACTGGCTTTGACTCTCTGGTTAGTGCACTTGCTTTGACTCTCTGGTTAGTGCACTGGATTTGACTCTCTGGTTAGTGCACTGGCTTCGACTCTCTGGTTAGTGCACTGGCTTCGACTCTCTGGTTAGTGCACTGGCTTCGACTCTCTGGTTAGTGCACTGGCTTCGACTCTCTGGTTAGTGCACTGGCTTCGACTCTCTGGTTAGTGCACTGGCTTCGACTCTCTGGTTAGTGCACTGGCTTCGACTCTCTGGTTAGTGCACTGGCTTTGACTCTCTGGTTAGTGCACTGGCTTTGACTCTGGTTAGTGCAATAGCTTTCACTCTCTCTGGGTAGTGCATTGGCTTTGCCTCTCTGGATTGTGCACTGGCTTTGACTCTCTGATTAGTGCCCTGGAATTGGCACTCTGGTTAGTGCACTGGCTTTGACTCTCTGGTTAGTGCACTGGCTTTGACTCTCTGGTTAGTGCACTGGCTTTGACTCTCTGGTTAGTGCACTGGCTTTGACTCTGGTTAGTGCAATAGCTTTCACTCTCTCTGGGTAGTGCATTGGCTTTGCCTCTCTGGATTGTGCACTGGCTTTGACTCTCTGGTTAGTTCACTGGCTTTGACTCTCTGGTTAGTGCTCTGGCTTTGACTCTCTGGTTAGTGCACTGGCTTTGACTCTCTGGTTAGTGCACTGGCTTGGACTCTTTGGTTAGTGCCCTGGCTTGGACTCTCTGGTTAGTGCACTGGCTTTGACGATTTGGTTAGTGCACTGTCTTTCACTCTCTCTGGATTATGCTTTGGCTTTGACTTTCTGGTTCGTGCACTGGCTTTGACTCTCTGGTTAGTTCACTGGCTTTGACTCTCTGGTTAGTGCCCAGGCTTTGACTCTCTGGTTAGTGCACTGGCTTTAACTCTCTGGTTAGTGCACTGGCTTTGAATCTCTGGTTAGTGCACTGGCTTTGACTCTCTGTTTAGTGCCCTGGAATTTACACTCTGGTTAGTGCACCGGCTTTGACTCTCTGGTTAGTGCACTGGAATTGACACTCTGGTTAGTGCACTGGCTTTGACTCACTGCTTAGTGCACTGACTTTGTCTCTCTGGTTAGTGCACTGACTTTGACTCTCTGCTTAGTGCACTGACTTTGAGTCTCTGGGCAGTGCACTGGCTTTGACTCTCTGGTTAGTGCACTGGATTTGACTCTCTGGTTAGTGCACTGGCTTTGACTCTCTGGTTAGTGCACTGGCTTTGACTCTCTGGTTAGTGCACTGGCTTTGACTCTTTGGTAAGTGCACTGGCTTTGACTCTCTGGTTAGTGCACTGGAATTGACACTCTGGTTAGTGCACTGCGTTTGACACTCTGGTTAATGCACTGACTTTGACTCTCTGGTTACTGCCCTGGCGTTGAATCTCTGGTAGTGCCCTGGCTTTGACTCTCTGGTTAGTGCCCTGGCTTTGACTCTCTCGTTAGTGCACTGGCTTTGACTCTCTGTTTAGTGCACTGGCTTTGACTCTCTGCTTAGTGCACTGGCTTTGACTCTCTGGTTCGTGAACTGGCTTTGACTCTCTGGTTAGTGCACTGGCTTTGACTCTCTGGTTAGTGCACTGGCTTTGACTCTCTGGTTAGTGCACTGGCTTTGACTCTCTGGTTAGCGCACTGGCTTTGACTCTCTGGTTAGTGCACTGGCTTTGACTCTCTGGTTAGTGCACTGGCTTTGACTCTCTGGTTAGTGCACTGGCTTTGACTCTCTGGTTAGTGCACTGGCTTTGACTCTCTGGTTAGTGCACTGGCTTTGACTCTCTGGTTAGTGCGCTGGCTTTGACTCTCTGGTTAGTACGCTGGCTTTGACTCTCTGGTTAGTGCGCTGGCTTTGACTCTCTGGTTAGTGCGCTGGCTTTGACTCTCTGGTTAGTGCGCTGGCTTTGACTCTCTGGTTAGTGCGCTGGCTTTGACTCTCTGGTTAGTGCGCTGGCTTTGACTCTCTGGTTAGTGCGCTGGCTTTGACTCTGGTTAGTGTGCTGGCTTTGACTCTCTCTGGGTAGTGCATTGGCTTTGCCTCTCTGTCTCTCTCTCTCTCCCTGTTTACTGCATTGTCTTTGACTCTCGCTGTCACTCTGGTTTGTGCACTGTCTTTCACTCTCTCTGGATTGTGCACTGGCTTTGACTTTCTGGTTAGTGCACTGGTTTTGACTTTCTGGTTAGTGCACTGGCTTTGACTCTCTGGTTGGTGCACTGGCTTTGGCTCTCTGGTAAGTGCACTGGCTTTGACGATTTGGTTAGTGCACTGTCTTTCACTCTCTCTGGATTATGCATTGGCTTTGACTTTCTGGTTCGTGCACTGGCTTTGACTCTCTGGTTAGTGCCCAGGCTTTGACTCTCTGGTTAGTGCCCAGGCTTTGACTCTCTGGTTAGTGCCCAGGCTTTGACTCTCTGATTAGTGCCCTGGAATTGACACTCTGGTTAGTGCACTGGCGTTGACACTCTGAATAGTACACTGGCTTTGACTTTTTCTCACTTTCTCTGTCTCTCTGGTTAGTGCAATGGATTTGACACTCTGGTTAGTGCACTGGCTTTGACTCACTGCTTAGTGCATTGAATTTGACTCTCTGCTTAGTGCACAGGCTTTGAATCTCTGGGCAGTGCCGTGGCTTTGACACTCTGTTTAGTGCCCTGGCTTTGACTCTCTGTTTAGTGCCCTGGCTTTGACTCTCTGTTTAGTGCCCTGGCTTTGACTCTCTGGTTAGTGCACAGGCTTTGAATCTCTGGTTAGTTCACTGGCTTTTACTCTGGTTAGTGCACAGGCTTTGACTCTCTGGTTAGTGCCATTGCTTTCACTCTTTGGTTCGTGCACTGGCTTTGACTCTCTAGTTAGTGCCGTGGCATTGATACTCTGTTTAGTGCCCTGGCTTTGACTCTCTGGTTAGTGCCCTGGCTTTGATTCTCTGGTTAGTGCTCTGGCTTTGACTCTCTGCGTAGTGCTCTGACTTTGACTCTCTGGGTAGTGCACTGGCTTTGACTCTCTGGTTAGTGCACTGGCTTTGACTCTCTGGTTAGTGCACTGGCTTTGACTCTCTGGTTAGTGCACTGGTTTTGACTCTCTGTTTATTGCCCTGGCTTTGACTCTCTGGTTAGTGCTCAGGCTTTGAATCTCTGGTTAGTTCACTGGCTTTTACTCTGGTTCGTGCACTGGCTTTGACTCTCTAGTTAGTGCCGTGGCATTGACTCTCTGGTTAGTGCCCTGGCTTTGATTCTCTGGTTAGTGCTCTGGCTTTGACTCTCTGGGTAGTGCCCTGGTTTTGACTTTCTGGTTAGTGCCCAGGCTTTGACTCTCTGGTTAGTGCACTGGCTTTGACTCTCTGGTTAGTGCACTGGCTTTGACTCTCTCTGGGTAGTGCATTGGCTTTGACTCTGTCTCTCCCTCTCTCCCTGGTTACTGCATTGTCTTTGACTCTCGCTGTCTCTCTGGTTAGTGCACTGGCTTTGACTCTCTGGTTAGTGCACTGGATTTGACTCTCTGGTTAGTGCACTGGCTTTGACTCACTCTGGGTAGTGCATTGGCTTTGACTCTGTCTCTCCCTCTCTCCCTGGTTACTGCATTGTCTTTGACTCTCGCTGTCTCTCTGGTTAGTGCACTGGCTTTGACTCTCTGGTTAGTGCACTGGCTTTGACTCAGTGGTTAGTGCAATGGCTTTGAATCTCTGGTTAGTTCACAGGCTTTAACTCTGGTTAGTGCGCAGGCTTTGACTCTCTGGTTAGTGCCCTTGCTTTGATTCTCTGGTTAGTGCCCGGGCTGTGACTCTCTGGTTTTTGCCCTGCCTTTGACTATCTGGTTTGCGCACTCGCTTTGACTCTCTGGTTAGTGCACAGGCTTTGACTTTCTCTCACTTTCTCTGTCTCTCTGGTTAGTGCAATGGATTTGACACTCTGTTTAGTGCACTGGCTTTGACTCTCTGGTTAGTCCACTGGCGTTGACTCTCTGGTTAGTGCACTGGCTTTGACTCTCTGGTTAGTGCACTGGCTTTGACTCTCTGGTTCGTGCACTGGCTTTGACTCTCTGGTTCGTGCACTGGCTTTGACTCTCTGGTTCGTGCACTGGCTTTGACTCTCTGGTTAGTGCACTGGCTTCGACTCTCTGGTTAGTGCACTGGCTTTGACTCTCTGGTTAGTGCACTGGCTTCGACTCTCTGGTTAGTGCACTGGCCTCGACTCTCTGGTTAGTGCACTGGCCTCGACTCTCTGGTTAGTGCACTGGCTTTGACTCTCTGGTTAGTGCACTGGCTTTGACTCTCTGGTTAGTGCACTGGCTTTGACTCTCTGGTTAGTGCACTGGCTTTGACTCTCTGGTTAGTGCACTGGCTTTGACTCTCTGGTTAGAGCACTGGCTTTGACTCTGGTTAGTGCAATAGCTTTCACTCTCTCTGGGTAGTGCATTGGCTTTGCCTCTCTGGATTGTGCACTGGCTTTGACTCTCTGGTTAGTTCACTGGCTTTGACTCTGGTTAGTGCACAGGCTTTGAATCTCTGGTCAGTGCCATGGCTTTGACTCTCTGGTTAGTGCCGTGGCATGCACACTCTGTTTGGTGCCCTGGCTTTGACACTGTGGTTAGTGCCCTGGCTTTGATTACCTGGTTAGTGCAATGGTTTTGACAATCTGCTTAGTGCACAGGTTTTGACTGTTACTGCACTGGCTTTGACTCTCTGCTTAGTGCACTGACTTTGACTCTCTGGGTAGTGCACTGGCTTTGACTCTCTGGCTGGTGCACTGGCTTTGGCTCTCTGGTAAGTGCACTGGCTTTGACGATTTGGTTAGTGCACTGTCTTTCACTCTCTCTGGATTATGCATTGGCTTTGACTTTCTGGTTCGTGCACTGGCTTTGACTCTCTGGTTAGTGCCCAGGCTTTGACTCTCTGGTTAGTGCCCAGGCTTTGACTCTCTGGTTAGTGCCCAGGCTTTGACTCTCTGATTAGTGCCCTGGAATTGACACTCTGGTTAGTGCACTGGCGTTGACACTCTGAATAGTACACTGGCTTTGACTTTTTCTCACTTTCTCTGTCTCTCTGGTTAGTGCAATGGATTTGACACTCTGGTTAGTGCACTGGCTTTGACTCACTGCTTAGTGCATTGAATTTGACTCTCTGCTTAGTGCACAGGCTTTGAATCTCTGGGCAGTGCCGTGGCTTTGACACTCTGTTTAGTGCCCTGGCTTTGACTCTCTGTTTAGTGCCCTGGCTTTGACTCTCTGTTTAGTGCCCTGGCTTTGACTCTCTGGTTAGTGCACTGGCTTTGACTCTCTGGTTAGTTCACTGGCTTTTACTCTGGTTAGTGCACAGGCTTTGACTCTCTGGTTAGTGCCATTGCTTTCACTCTTTGGTTCGTGCACTGGCTTTGACTCTCTAGTTAGTGCCGTGGCATTGATACTCTGTTTAGTGCCCTGGCTTTGACTCTCTGGTTAGTGCCCTGGCTTTGATTCTCTGGTTAGTGCTCTGGCTTTGACTCTCTGCGTAGTGCTCTGACTTTGACTCTCTGGGTAGTGCACTGGCTTTGACTCTCTGGTTAGTGCACTGGCTTTGACTCTCTGGTTAGTGCACTGGCTTTGACTCTCTGGTTAGTGCACTGGTTTTGACTCTCTGTTTATTGCCCTGGCTTTGACTCTCTGGTTAGTGCTCAGGCTTTGAATCTCTGGTTAGTTCACTGGCTTTTACTCTGGTTCGTGCACTGGCTTTGACTCTCTAGTTAGTGCCGTGGCATTGACTCTCTGGTTAGTGCCCTGGCTTTGATTCTCTGGTTAGTGCTCTGGCTTTGACTCTCTGCGTAGTGCTCTGACTTTGACTCTCTGGGTAGTGCACTGGCTTTGACTCTCTGGGTAGTGCCCTGGTTTTGACTTTCTGGTTAGTGCCCAGGCTTTGACTCTCTGGTTAGTGCACTGGCTTTGACTCTCTGGTTAGTGCACTGGCTTTGACTCTCTCTGGGTAGTGCATTGGCTTTGACTCTGTCTCTCCCTCTCTCCCTGGTTACTGCATTGTCTTTGACTCTCGCTGTCTCTCTGGTTAGTGCACTGGCTTTGACTCTCTGGTTAGTGCACTGGATTTGACTCTCTGGTTAGTGCACTGGCTTTGACTCACTCTGGGTAGTGCATTGGCTTTGACTCTGTCTCACCCTCTCTCCCTGGTTACTGCATTGTCTTTGACTCTCGCTGTCTCTCTGGTTAGTGCACTTTCTTTGACTCTCTGGTTAGTGCACTGGCTTTGACTCAGTGGTTAGTGCACTGGCTTTGACTCTCTGGTTAGTGCACTGGCTTTGAATCTCTGGTTAGTTCACAGGCTTTAACTCTGGTTAGTGCGCAGGCTTTGACTCTCTGGTTAGTGCCCTTGCTTTGATTCTCTGGTTAGTGCCCGGGCTGTGACTCTCTGGTTTTTGCCCTGCCTTTGACTATCTGGTTTGCGCACTCGCTTTGACTCTCTGGTTAGTGCACAGGCTTTGACTTTCTCTCACTTTCTCTGTCTCTCTGGTTAGTGCAATGGATTTGACACTCTGTTTAGTGCACTGGCTTTGACTCTCTGGTTAGTCCACTGGCTTTGACTCTCTGGTTAGTGCACTGGCTTTGACTCTCTGGTTAGTGCACTGGCTTTGACTCTCTGGTTCGTGCACTGGCTTTGACTCTCTGGTTCGTGCACTGGCTTTGACTCTCTGGTTCGTGCACTGGCTTTGACTCTCTGGTTAGTGCACTGGCTTCGACTCTCTGGTTAGTGCACTGGCTTTGACTCTCTGGTTAGTGCACTGGCTTCGACTCTCTGGTTAGTGCACTGGCCTCGACTCTCTGGTTAGTGCACTGGCCTCGACTCTCTGGTTAGTGCACTGGCTTTGACTCTCTGGTTAGTGCACTGGCTTTGACTCTCTGGTTAGTGCACTGGCTTTGACTCTCTGGTTAGTGCACTGGCTTTGACTCTCTGGTTAGAGCACTGGCTTTGACTCTGGTTAGTGCAATAGCTTTCACTCTCTCTGGGTAGTGCATTGGCTTTGCCTCTCTGGATTGTGCACTGGCTTTGACTGTCTGGTTAGTTCACTGGCTTTGACTCTGGTTAGTGCACAGGCTTTGAATCTCTGGTCAGTGCCATGGCTTTGACTCTCTGGTTAGTGCCGTGGCATGCACACTCTGTTTGGTGCCCTGGCTTTGACACTGTGGTTAGTGCCCTGGCTTTGATTACCTGGTTAGTGCAATGGTTTTGACAATCTGCTTAGTGCACAGGTTTTGACTGTTACTGCACTGGCTTTGACTCTCTGCTTAGTGCACTGACTTTGACTCTCTGGGTAGTGCACTGGCTTTGACTCTCTGGCTGGTGCACTGGCTTTGACTCTCTGGTTAGTGCACTTGCTTTGACTCTCTGGTTAGTGCACTGGATTTGACTCTCTGGTTAGTGCACTGGCTTCGACTCTCTGGTTAGTGCACTGGCTTCGACTCTCTGGTTAGTTCACTGGCTTCGACTCTCTGGTTAGTGCACTGGCTTCGACTCTCTGGTTAGTGCACTGGCTTCGACTCTCTGGTTAGTGCACTGGCTTCGACTCTCTGGTTAGTGCACTGGCTTCGACTCTCTGGTTAGTGCACTGGATTCGACTCTCTGGTTAGTGCACTGGCTTTGACTCTCTGGTTAGTGCACTGGCTTTGACTCTCTCTGGGTAGTGCATTGGCTTTGCCTCTCTTGATTGTGCACTGGCTTTGACTCTCTGATTAGTGCCCTGGAATTGGCACTCTGGTTAGTGCACTGGCTTTGACTCTCTGGTTAGTGCACTGGCTTTGACTCTCTGGTTAGTGCACTGGCTTTGACTCTCTGGTTAGTGCACTGGCTTTGACTCTGGTTAGTGCAATAGCTTTCACTCTCTCTGGGTAGTGCATTGGCTTTGCCTCTCTGGATTGTGCACTGGCTTTGACTCTCTGGTTAGTTCACTGGCTTTGACTCTCTGGTTAGTGCTCTGGCTTTGACTCTCTGGTTAGTGCACTGGCTTTGACTCTCTGGTTAGTCCACTGGCTTGGACTCTTTGGTTAGTGCCCTGGCTTGGACTCTTTGGTTAGTGCCCTGGCTTGGACTCTCTGGTTAGTGCCCTGGCTTTGACTCTCTGGTTAGTGCACTGGCTTTGACTGTCTGTTTAGTGCACAGGCTTTGACTCTCTGGTTAGTGCACAGGCTTTGACTCTCTGGTTAGTGCACTGGCTTTGACTCTCTAGTTAGCGCACTGGCTTTGACTCTCTGGTTAGTGCACTGGCTTTGACTCTCTGGTTAGTGCACTGGCTTTGACTCTTTGGTCATTGCACTGGCTTTGACTCTTTGGTCATTGCACTGGAAATTACACTCTGGTTACTGCCCTGGCGTTGAATCTCTGGTAGTGCCCTGGCTTTGACGCTCTGGTTAGTTGCCTGGCTATGACGCTCTGGTTAGTGCACTGGCTTTGACTCTCTGGTTAGTGCACTGGCTTTGAATCTCTGGTTAGTGCACTGGCTTTGACTCTCTGGTTAGTGCACTGGCTTTGACTCTCTGATTAGTGCACTGGCTTTGACTCTCTGGTTAGTGCACTGGCTTTGACTCTCTGGTTAGTGCACTGGCTTTGACTCTCTCTGGGTAGTGCATTGGCTTTGACTCTGTCTCTCCCTCTCTCCCTGTTTACTGCATTGTCTTTGACTCTCGCTGTCTCTCTGGTTAGTGCACTGGCTTTGACTCTCTGGTTAGTGCACTGGCTTTGACTCAGTGGTTAGTGCAATGGCTTTGAATCTCTGGTTAGTTCACAGGCTTTTACTCTCTGGTTAGTGCCCTTGCTTTGATTCTCTGGTTAGTGCCCGGGCTGTGACTCTCTGGTTTTTGCCCTGCCTTTGACTATCTGGTTTGCGCACTCGCTTTGACTCTCTGGTTAGTGCACTGGCTTTGACTTTCTCTCACTTTCTCTGTCTCTCTGGTTAGTGCAATGGATTTGACACTCTGTTTAGTGCACTGGCTTTGACTCTCTGGTTAGTCTACTGGCTTTGACTCTCTGGTTAGTGCACTGGCTTTGACTCTCTGGTTAGTGCACTGGCTTTGACTCTCTGGTTCGTGCACTGGCTTTAACTCTCTGGTTAGTGCACTGGCTTTGACTCTCTGGTTAGTGCACTGGATTTGACTCTCTGGTTAGTGCACTGGCTTTGACTCTCTGGTTAGGGCACTGGATTTGACTCTCTGGTTACTGCACTGGCTTCGACTCTCCGGTCAGTGCACTGGCTTCGACTCTCTGGTTAGTGCACTGGCTTTGACTCTCTGGTTAGTGCACTGGCTTTGACTCTCTGGATTGTGCACTGGCTTTGACTCTCTGGTTAGTTCACTGGCTTTGACTCTGGTTAGTGTACTGGCTTTGAATCTCTGGTCAGTGCCATGGCTTTGACTCTCTGGTTAGTGCCGTGGCATGGACACTCTGTTTGGTGCCCTGGCTTTGACACTGTGGTTAGTGCCCTGGCTTTGATTACCTGGTTAGTGCAATGGTTTTGACTATCTGCTTAGTGCACTGGTTTTGACTCTTACTGCACTGGCTTTGACTCTCGGCTTAGTGCACTGGCTTTGAATCTCTGGTTAGTGCACTGGTTTTGACTCTCTGGTTAGTGCACTGGCTTTGACTCTCTGGTTAGTGCACTGGCTTTGACTCTCTGGTTAGTGCACTGGATTTGACTCTCTGGTTAGTGCACTGGCTTCGACTGTCTGGTTAGTGCACTGGCTTCGACTCTCTGGTTAGTGCACTGGCTTCGACTCTCTGGTTAGTGCACTGGCTTCGACTCTCTGGTTAGTGCACTGGCTTCGACTCTCTGGTTAGTGCACTGGCTTCGACTCTCTGGTTAGTGCACTGGCTTTGACTCTCTGGTTAGTGCACTGGCTTTGACTCTCTGGTTAGTGCACTGGCTTTGACTCTCTGGTTAGTGCACTGGCTTTGACTCTGGTTGGTGCAATAGCTTTCACTCTCTCTGGGAAGTGCATTGGCTTTGCCTCTCTCTCTCTCTCTCTCTCTCTCTCTCTCTCTCTCTCTCTCTCTCTCTCTCTCTCTCCCTCTCCCTGGTTCCTGCATTGTCTTTGACTCTCGCTGTCTCTCTGGTTAGTGCACTGGCTGTGACTCTCTGGTTAGTGCACTGGCTTTGACTCTCTGGTTAGTGCACTGGCTTTGACACTCTGGTTAGTGTATTGGCTTTTACTCTCTCTCTCTCTCTCTCTCTCTCCCTGGTTACTGCATTGTCTTTGACTCTTGCTGTCTCTCTGGTTAGTGCACTGTCTTTCACTCTCCCTGGATTGTGCACTGGTTTTGACTTTCTGGTTAGTGCCGTGGCATTGACACTCTGTTTACTGCTCTGGCTTTGACTCTCTGGTTAGTGCCCTGGCTTTGATTACCTGGTTAGTGCCGTGGCTTTGACTCTCTGCTTAGTGCACTTGCTTTGACTCTCTGCTTAGTGCAATGGTTTTGACTCTCTGCTTAGTGCACTGGTTTGACTCTCTGGGTAGTGCACTGGCTTTGACTCTCTGCTTAGTGCACTGGCTTTCAATCTCTGGTTAGTGCACTGGCTTTGACTCTCTGGTTAGTGCACTGGCTTTGACTCTCTCTGGGTAGTGCATTGGCGTTGACTCTGTCTCTCCCTCTCTCCCTGGTTACTGCATTGTCTTTGACTCGCGCTGTCTCTCTGGTTAGTGCACTGGCTTTGACTCTCTGGTTAGTGCACTGGATTTGACTCTCTGGTTAGTGCACTGGATTTGACTCTCTGGTTCGTGCACTGGCTTTGACTCACTCTGGGCAGTGCATTGGCTTTGACACTGTCTCTCCCTCTCTCCCTGGTTACTGCATTGTCTTTGACTCTCGCTGTCTCTCTGGTTAGTGCACTGGCTTTGACTCTCTGGTTAGTGCACTGGCTTTGACTCAGTGTTTAGTGCAATGGCTTTGAATCTCTGGTTAGTTCACAGGCTTTTACTCTGGTTAGTGCGCAGGCTTTGACTCTCTGGTTAGTGCCCTTGCTTTGATTCTCTGGTTAGTGCCCGGGCTGTGACTCTCTGGTTTTTGCCCTGCCTTTGACTATCTGGTTTGCGCACTCGCTTTGACTCTCTGGTTAGGGCACAGGCTTTGACTTTCTCTCACTTTCTCTGTCTCTCTGGTTAGTGCAATGGATTTGACACTCTGTTTAGTGCACTGGCTTTGACTCTCTGGTTAGTCCACTGGCTTTGACTCTCTGGTTAGTGCACTGGCTTTGACTCTCTGGTTACTGCACTGGCTTTGACTCTCTGGTTCGTGCACTGGCTTTGACTCTCTGGTTCGTGCACTGGCTTTGACTCTCTGGTTAGTGCACTGGATTTGACTCTCTGGTTAGTGCACTGGCTTCGACTGTCTGGTTAGTGCACTGGCTTCGACTCTCTGGTTAGTGCACTGGCTTCGACTCTCTGGTTAGTGCACTGGCCTCGACTCTCTGGTTAGTGCACTGGCCTCGACTCTCTGGTTAGTGCACTGGCTTTGACTCTCTGGTTAGTGCACTGGCTTTGACTCTCTGGTTAGTGCACTGGCTTTGACTCTCTGGTTAGTGCACTGGCTTTGACTCTCTGGTTAGTGCACTGGCTTTGACTCTCTGGTTAGTGCACTGGCTTTGACTCTGGTTAGTGCAATAGCTTTCACTCTCTCTGGGTAGTGCATTGGCTTTGCCTCTCTGCATTGTGCACTGGCTTTGACTCTCTTGTTAGTTCACTGGCTTTGACTCTGGTTAGTGCACAGGCTTTGAATCTCTGGTCAGTGCCATGGCTTTGACTCTCTGGTTAGTGCCGTGGCATGGACACTCTGTTTGGTGCCTTGGCTTTGACACTGTGGTTAGTGCCCTGGCTTTGATTACCTGGTTAGTGCAATGGTTTTGACAATCTGCTTAGTGCACAGGTTTTGACTGTTACTGCACTGGCTTTGACTCTCTGCTTAGTGCACTGACTTTGACTCTCTGGGTAGTGCACTGGCTTTGACTCTCTGGGTAGTGCACTGGCTTCGACTCTCTGGTTAGTGCACTGGCTTCGACTCTCTGGTTAGTGCACTGGCTTCGACTCTCTGGTTAGTGCACTGGCTTCGACTCTCTGGTTAGTGCACTGGCTTCGACTCTCTGGTTAGTGCACTGGCTTCGACTCTCTGGTTAGTGCACTGGTTTTGACTCTCTGGTTAGTGCACTGGCTTTGACTCTGGTTAGTGCAATAGCTTTCACTCTCTCTGGGTAGTGCATTGGCTTTGCCTCTCTGGATTGTGCAATCCCTTTGACTCTCTGATTAGTGCCCTGGAATTGGCACTCTGGTTAGTGCACTGGCTTTGACTCTCTGGTTAGTGCACTGGCTTTGACTCTCTGGTTAGTGCACTGGCTTTGACTCTCTGGTTAGTGCACTGGCTTTGACTCTGGTTAGTGCAATAGCTTTCACTCTCTCTGGGTAGTGCATTGGCTTTGCCTCTCTGGATTGTGCACTGGCTTTGACTCTCTGGTTAGTTCACTGGCTTTGACTCTCTGGTTAGTGCTCTGGCTTTGACTCTCTGGTTAGTGCACTGGCTTTGACTCTCTGGTTAGTGCACTGGCTTGGACTCTTTGGTTAGTGCCCTGGCTTGGACTCTTTGGTTAGTGCCCTGGCTTGGACTCTCTGGTTAGTGCCCTGGCTTTGACTCTCTGGTTAGTGCACTGGCTTTGACTGTCTGTTTAGTGCACAGGCTTTGACTCTCTGGTTAGTGCACTGGCTTTGACGATTTGGTTAGTGCACTGTCTTTCACTCTCTCTGGATTATGCATTGGCTTTGACTTTCTGGTTCGTGCACTGGCTTTGACTCTCTGGTTAGTTCACTGGCTTTGACTCTCTGGTTAGTGCCCAGGCTTTGACTCTCTGGTTAGTGCACTGGCTTTAACTCTCTGGTTAGTGCACTGGCTTTGAATCTCTGGTTAGTGCACTGGCTTTGACTCTCTGTTTAGTGCCCTGGAATTTACACTCTGGTTAGTGCACCGGCTTTGACTCTCTGGTTAGTGCACTGGAATTGACTCTCTGCTTAGTGCACTGGCTTTGACTCTCTGCTTAGTGCACTGACTTTGTCTCTCTGGTTAGTGCACTGACTTTGACTCGCTGCTTAGTGCACTGACTTTGAGTCGCTGGGCAGTGCACTGGCTTTGACTCTCTGGTTAGTGCACTGGATTTGACTCTCTGGTTAGTGCACTGGCTTTGACTCTCTGGTTAGTGCACTGGCTTTGACTCTCTGGTTAGTGCACTGGCTTTGACTCTCTGGTTAGTGCACTGGCTTTGACTCTTTGGTCAGTGCACTGGCTTTGACTCTCTGGTTAGTGCACTGGAATTGACACTCTGGTTAGTGCACTGCGTTTGACACTCTGGTTATTGCACTGACTTTGACTCTCTGGTTACTGCCCTGGCGTTGAATCTCTGGTAGTGCCCTGGCTTTGACTCTCTGGTTAGTGCCCTGGCTTTGACTCTCTCGTTAGTGCACTGGCTTTGACTCTCTGCTTAGTGCACTGGCTTTGACTCTCTGCTTAGTGCACTGGCTTTGACTCTCTGGTTAGTGCACTGGCTTTGACTCTCTGGTTAGTGCACTGGCTTTGACTCTCTGGTTAGTGCACTGGCTTTGACTCTCTGGTTAGTGCACTGGCTTTGACTCTCTGGTTAGTGCACTGGCTTTGACTCTCTGGTTAGCGCACTGGCTTTGACTCTTTGGTTAGTGCACTGGCTTTGACTCTCTGGTTAGTGCACTGGCTTTGACTCTCTGGTTAGTGCACTGACTTTGACTCTCTGGTTAGTGCACTGGCTTTGACTCTCTGGTTAGTGCACTGGCTTTGACTCTCTGGTTAGTACGCTGGCTTTGACTCTCTGGTTAGTGCGCTGGCTTTGACTCTCTGGTTAGTGCGCTGGCTTTGACTCTCTGGTTAGTGCGCTGGCTTTGACTCTCTGGTTAGTGCGCTGGCTTTGACTCTCTGGTTAGTGCGCTGGCTTTGACTCTCTGGTTAGTGCGCTGGCTTTGACTCTCTGGTTAGTGCGCTGGCTTTGACTCTGGTTAGTGCGCTGGCTTTGACTCTCTCTGGGTAGTGCATTGGCTTTGCCTCTCTCTCTCTCTCTCTCCCTGTTTACTGCATTGTCTTTGACTCTCGCTGTCACTCTGGTTTGTGCACTGTCTTTCACTCTCTCTGGATTGTGCACTGGCTTTGACTTTCTGGTTAGTGCACTGGTTTTGACTTTCTGGTTAGTGCACTGGCTTTGACTCTCTGGTTGGTGCACTGGCTTTGGCTCTCTGGTAAGTGCACTGGCTTTGACGATTTGGTTAGTGCACTGTCTTTCACTCTCTCTGGATTATGCATTGGCTTTGACTTTCTGGTTCGTGCACTGGCTTTGACTCTCTGGTTAGTTCACTGGCTTTGACTCTCTGGTTAGTGCCCAGGCTTTGACTCTCTGGTTAGTGCCCAGGCTTTGACTCTCTGGTTAGTGCCCAGGCTTTGACTCTCTGGTTAGTGCCCAGGCTTTGACTCTCTGATTAGTGCCCTGGAATTGACACTCTGGTTAGTGCACTGGCGTTGACACTCTGAATAGTACACTGGCTTTGACTTTTTCTCACTTTCTCTGTCTCTCTGGTTAGTGCAATGGATTTGACACTCTGGTTAGTGCACTGGCTTTGACTCACTGCTTAGTGCATTGAATTTGACTCTCTGCTTAGTGCACAGGCTTTGAATCTCTGGGCAGTGCCGTGGCTGTGACACTCTGTTTAGTGCCCTGGCTTTGACTCTCTGTTTAGTGCCCTGGCTTTGACTCTCTGTTTAGTGCCCTGGCTTTGACTCTCTGGTTAGTGCACAGGCTTTGAATCTCTGGTTAGTTCACTGGCTTTTACTCTGGTTAGTGCACAGGCTTTGACTCTCTGGTTAGTGCCATTGCTTTCACTCTTTGGTTCGTGCACTGGCTTTGACTCTCTAGTTAGTGCCGTGGCATTGATACTCTGTTTAGTGCCCTGGCTTTGACTCTCTGGTTAGTGCCCTGGCTTTGACTCTCTGCGTAGTGCTCTGACTTTGACTCTCTGGGTAGTGCACTGGCTTTGACTCTCTGGTTAGTGCACTGGCTTTGACTCTCTGGTTAGTGCACTGGCTTTGACTCTCTGGTTAGTGCACTGGTTTTGACTCTCTGGTTAGTGCACTGGCTTTGACACTCTTTCACTTTCTCTGTCTCTCTGGTTAGTGCAATGGATTTGACACTCTGGTTTGTGCACTGGCTTTGACTCTCTGGTTAGTCCACTGGCTTTGACTCTCTGGTTAGTGCACTGGCTTTGAATCTCTGCTCAGTGCCATGGCTTTGACTCTCTGGTTAGTGCACTGGCTTTGACTCTTTTGTTAGTGCCCTGGCTTTGGTTACCTGGTTAGTGCCCTGGCTTTGACTCTCTGGTTAGTGCGCTTGCTTTACACTCTGCTTAATGCAATGGTTTTGACTCTCTGTTTAGTGCACTGGTTTTGACTCTTAATGCACTGGCTTTGACTCTCTGCCTAGTGCACTGACTTTGACTCTCTGGTTAGTGCACTGGCTTTGACTCTGGTTAGTGCACTGGCTCTGACTCTCTGGTTAGTTCACTGGCTCTGACTCTCTGGTTAGTGCACTGGCTTTGACTCTCTGGTTAGTGCACTGGCTTTGACTCTGGTTAGTGCAATAGCTTTGACTCTCTCTGGGTAGTGCATTGGCTTTGACTCTCTCTCTCTTCCTGGTTACTGCATTGTCTTTGACTCTCGCTGTCTCTCTGGGTAGTGCACTGTCTTTCACTCTCTGATGAGTGCACTGGAATTGACACTCTGGTTAGAGCACTGTCTTTGACTCTCTGATTAGTGCACTGGAAATGACACTCTGGTTAGTGCACTGGCTTTGACACTCTGAATAGTACACTGGCTTTGACTTTCTCTCACTTTCTCTGTCTCTCTGGTTAGTGCAAAGGATTTGACACTCTGCGTAGTGCATTGACTTTGACTCTCTGGTTAGTGCACTGCCTTTGACTCTCTGGTTAGTGCACTGGATTTGACTCTCTGGTTAGTGCACTGGTTTTGGCTCTCTGGTTAGTGCACTGGCTTTGACTCTCTAGTTAGCGCACTGGCTTTGACTCTCTGGTTAGTCCAATGGCTTTGACTCTCTGGTTAGTGCACAGGCTTTGACTCTCTGGTTAGTGCACTGGCTTTGACTCTGGTTCGTGCGCTAGCTTTGACTCTCTCTGGGTAGTGCATTGGCTTTGCCTCTCTCTCTCTCTCTCCCTGGTTACTGCATTGTCTTTGACTCTCGCTGTCTTTCTGGTTAGTGCACTGTCTTTCACTCTCTCTGGATTGTGCACTGGTTTTGACTTTCAGGTTAGTGCACTGGCTTTGACTCTCTGGTTGGTGCACTGGCTGAGGCTCTCTGGTAAGTGACTGGCTTTGACGCTTTGGTTAGTGCACTGTCTTTCACTCTCTCTGGATTGTACACTGGCTTTGACTTTCTGGTTGGTGCACTGGCTTTGACTCTCTGGTTAGTTCACTGGCTTTGACTCTCTGGTTAGTTCACTGGCTTTGACGCTCTGGTTAGTGCACTGGCTTTGACTCTCTGGTTAGTGCACTGGCTTTGACACTCTTTCACTTTCTCTGTCTCTCTGGTTACTGCAATGGCTTTGACACTCTGGTTAGTGCACTGGCTTTGACTTTCTCTCACTTTCTCTGTCTCTCTGGTTAGTGCAATGGATTTGACACTCTGGTTTGTGCACTGGCTTTGACTCTCTGGTTAGTCCACTGGCTTTGACTCTCTGGTTAGTGCACTGGCTTTGAATCTCTGCTCAGTGCCATGGCTTTGACTCTCTGGTTAGTCCCGTGGCATTGACACTCTTGTTAGTGCCCTGGCTTTGACACTCTGGTTAGTGCCCTGGCTTTGATTACCTGGTTAGTGCAATGGTTTTGACTATCTGGTTAGTGCACTGGTTTTGACTCTCTGGTTAGTGCACTGACTTTGACTCTCTGCTTAGTGCACTGACTTTGACTCTCTGGGTAGTGCTTTGGCTTTGACTCTCTGGTTAGTGCACTGGCTTTGACTCTTTTGTTAGTGCCCTGGCTTTGGCTCTCTGGTTAGTGCGCTTGCTTTACACTCTACTTAATGCAATGGTTTTGACTCTCTGCTTAGTGCACTGGTTTTGACTCTTAATGCACTGGCTTTGACTCTCTGCTTAGTGCACTGACTTTGACTCTCTGGTTAGTGCACTGGCTTTGACTCTGGTTAGTGCACTGGCTCTGACTCTCTGGTTAGTGCACTGGCTCTGACTCTCTGGTTAGTGCACTGGCTTTGACTCTCTGGTTAGTGCACTGGCTTTGACTCTGGTTAGTGCAATAGCTTTGACTCTCTCTGGTAGTGCATTGGCTTTGACACTCTGAATAGTACACTGGCTTTGACTTTCTCTCACTTTCTCTGTCTCTCTGGTTAGTGCAATGGATTTGACACTCTGGTTAGTGCACTAGCTTTGACACTCTGAATAGTACACTGGCTTTGACTTTCTCTCACTTTCTCTGTCTCTCTGGTTAGTGCAAAGGATTTGACTCTCTGCGTAGTGCATTGACTTTGACTCTCTGCTTAGTGCACTGCCTTTGACTCTCTGGTTAGTGCACTGGATTTGACTCTCTGGGTAGTGCACTGGCTTTGGCTCTCTGGTTAGTGCACTGGCTTTGACTCTCTAGTTAGCGCACTGGCTTTGACTCTCTGGTTAGTCCAATGGCTTTGACTCTCTGGTTAGTGCACAGGCTTTGACTCTCTGGTTAGTGCACTGGCTTTGACTCTGGTTCGTGCGCTAGCTTTGACTCTCTCTGGGTAGTGCATTGGCTTTGCCTCTCTCTCTCTCTCTCCCTGGTTACTGCATTGTCTTTGACTCTCGCTGTCTTTCTGGTTAGTGCACTGTCTTTCACTCTCTCTGGATTGTGCACTGGTTTTGACTTTCAGGTTAGTGCACTGGCTTTGACTCTCTGGTTGGTGCACTGGCTTAGGCTCACTGGTAAGTGCACTGGCTTTGACGCTTTGGTTAGTGCACTGTCTTTCACTCTCTCTGGATTG
Source organism: Isurus oxyrinchus (assembly GCA_026770705.1). Taxonomy (NCBI): domain Eukaryota; kingdom Metazoa; phylum Chordata; class Chondrichthyes; order Lamniformes; family Lamnidae; genus Isurus; species Isurus oxyrinchus. The sequence goes on along the minus strand of JANJGN010000139.1, from coordinate 611,928 downwards.
TACATTGGCTTTGACTTTCTGGTTGGTGCACTGGCTTTGACTCTCTGGTTAGTTCACTGGCTTTGACTCTCTGGTTAGTTCACTGGCTTTGACGCTCTGGTTAGTGCACTGGCTTTGACTCTCTGGTTAGTGCAATGGTTTTGACTCTCTGCTAAGAGCACTGTTTTTGACTCTTACTGCACTGGCTTTGACTCTCTGCTTAGTACACTGACTTTGACACTCTGGTTAGTGCACTGGCTTTGACTCTGGTTAGTGCACTGGCTCTGACTCTCTGGTCAGTGCAGTGGCTTTGACTCTCTCGTTAGTGTACTGGCTTTGACTCTGGTTAGTGCAATAGCTTTGACTCTCTCTGGGTAGTGCATTGGCTTTGACTCTCTCTCTCTCCCTGGTTACTGCATTGTCTTTGACTCTCGCTGTCTCTCTGGGCAGTGCACTGTCTTTCACTCTGATTAGTGCACTGGAATTGACACTCTGGTTAGAGCAGTGTCTTTGACTCTCTGATTAGTGCACTGGAAATGACACTCTGGTTAGTGCACTGGCTTTGACACTCTGAATAGTACACTGGCTTTGACTTTCTCTCACTTTCTCTGTCTCTCTGGTTAGTGCAATGGTTTTGACTCTCTGCTTAGTGCACTGGTTTTGACTCTCTGGTTAGTGCACTGGCTTTGACTCTGGTTAGTGCATTGGCTTTGACTCTGGTTAGTGCACTGGCTTTGACTCTCTGGTTAGTGCACTGGATTTGACTCTCTGGTTAGTGCACTGGCTTTGGCTCTCTGGTTAGTTCGCTGGCTTTGACTCTTTGGTCAGTGCACTGGCTTTGACTCTCTGGTCAGTGCACTGGCTTTGACTCTCTGGTCAGTGCACTGGCTTTGACTCTCTAGTTAGTGCACTGGCTTTGACTCTCTAGTTAGCGCACTGGCTTTGACTCTCTGGTTAGTGCACTGGCTTTGACTCTCTGGTTAGTGCACTGGCTTTGACTCTCTGGTTAGTGCACTGGCTTTGACTCTTTGGTCATTGCACTGGAAATTACACTCTGGTTACTGCTGTGGCGTTGAATCTCTGGTAGTGCCCTGGCTTTGACGCTCTGGTTAGTTGCCTGGCTATGACGCTCTGGTTAGTGCACTGGCTTTGACTCTCTGGTTAGTGCACTGGCTTTGACTCTCTGGTTAGTGCACTGGCTTTGACTCTCTTGTTAGTGCACTGGCTTTGACTCTCTGATTAGTGCACTGGCTTTGACTCTCTGGTTAGTGCACTGGCTTTGACTCTCTGGTTAGTGCACTGGCTTTGACTCTCTCTGGGTAGTGCATTGGCTTTGACTCTCTGGTTAGTGCCCTTGCTTTGATTCTCTGGTTAGTGCCCGGGCTGTGACTCTCTGGTTTTTGCCCTGCCTTTGACTATCTGGTTTGCGCACTCGCTTTGACTCTCTGGTTACTGCACTGGCTTTGACTTTCTCTCACTTTCTCTGTCTCTCTGGTTAGTGCAATGGATTTGACACTCTGTTTAGTGCACTGGCTTTGACTCTCTGGTTAGTCTACTGGCTTTGACTCTCTTGTTAGTGCACTGGCTTTGACTCTCTGGTTAGTACACTGACTTTGACACTCTGGTTAGTGCACTGGCTTTGACTCTGGTTAGTGCACTGGCTCTGACTCTCTGGTCAGTGCAGTGGCTTTGACTCTCTGGTTACTGCACTGGATTTGACTCACTGGTTAGTGCACTGGCTTTGACTCTCTGGTTAGGGCACTGGATTTGACTCTCTGGTTACTGCACTGGCTTCGACTCTCCGGTCAGTGCACTGGCTTCGACTCTCTGGTTAGTGCACTGGCTTTGACTCTCTGTTTAGTGCACTGGCTTTGACTCTCTGGATTGTGCACTGGCTTTGACTCTCTGGTTAGTTCACTGGCTTTGACTCTGGTTAGTGTACTGGCTTTGAATCTCTGGTCAGTGCCATGGCTTTGACTCTCTGGTTAGTGCCGTGGCATGGACACTCTGTTTGGTGCCCTGGCTTTGACACTGTGGTTAGTGCCCTGGCTTTGATTACCTGGTTAGTGCAATGGTTTTGACTATCTGCTTAGTGCACTGGTTTTGACTCTTACTGCACTGGCTTTGACTCTCTGCTTAGTGCACTGACATTGACTCTCTGGGTAGTGCACTGGCTTTGATCTCTGGGTAGTGCACTGGCTTTGACTCTCTGGTTAGTGCACTGGCTTTGACTCTCTGGTTAGTGCACTGGCTTTGACTCTCTGGTTAGTGCACTGGCTTTGACTCTCTGGTTAGTGCACTGGATTTGACTCTCTGGTTAGTGCACTGGCTTCGACTGTCTGGTTAGTGCACTGGCTTCGACTCTCTGGTTAGTGCACTGGCTTCGACTCTCTGGTTAGTGCACTGGCTTCGACTCTCTGGTTAGTGCACTGGCTTCGACTCTCTGGTTAGTGCACTGGCTTTGACTCTCTGGTTAGTGCACTGGCTTTGACTTTCTGGTTAGTGCACTGGCTTTGACTCTCTGGTTAGTGCACTGGCTTTGACTCTGGTTGGTGCAATAGCTTTCACTCTCTCTGGGTAGTGCATTGGCTTTGCCTCTCTCTCTCTCTCTCTCTCTCTCTCTCTCTCTCCCTGGTTCCTGCATTGTCTTTGACTCTCGCTGTCTCTCTGGTTAGTGCAATGGCTGTGACTCTCTGGTTAGTGCACTGGCTTTGACTCTCTGGTTAGTGCACTGGCTTTTACTCTCTCTCTCTCTCTCCCTGGTTACTGCATTGTCTTTGACTCTTGCTGTCTCTCTGGTTAGTGCACTTTCTTTCACTCTCCCTGGATTGTGCACTGGTTTTGACTTTCTGGTTAGTGCCGTGGCATTGACACTCTGTTTACTGCTCTGGCTTTGACTCTCTGGTTAGTGCCCTGGCTTTGATTACCTGGTTAGTGCCATGGCTTTGACTCTCTGCTAAGTGCACTTGCTTTGACTCTCTGCTTAGTGCAATGGTTTTGACTCTCTGCTTAGTGCACTGGTTTGACTCTCTGGGTAGTGCACTGGCTTTGACTCTCTGCTTAGTGCACTGGCTTTCAATCTCTGGTTAGTGCTCTGGCTTTGGCACTCTGAATAGTACACTGGCTTCGGCTTTCTCTCACTTTCTCTGTCTCTCTGGTTAGTGCAATGGATTTGACACTCTGGTTAGTGCTCTGTCTTTGAGTATCTGGTTCGTGCCCGGGCTTTGACACTCTGGTTTTTGCCCTCGCTTTGACTCTCTGGTTAGTGCACTGGCTTTGACTCTCTGGTTAGTGCACTGGAATTGACACTCTGGTTAGTGCACTGGCTTTAACTCTCTGCTTAGTGCACTGGCTTTGACTCTCTGGTTAGTGCACTGGCTTTGACTCTCTGGTTAGTGCACTGGCTGTGACTCTCTGGTTAGTGCACTGGCTGTGACTCTCTGGTTAGTGCACTGGCTTTGACTCTCTGGTTAGTGCACTGGCTTTGACTCTCTGGTTAGTGCACTGGCTTTGACTCTCTGGTTAGTGCACTGGCTTTGACTCTCTGGTTAGTGCACTGGCTGTGACTCTCTGGTTAGTGCACTGGCTGTGACTCTCTGGTTAGTGCACTGGCTGTGACTCTCTGGTTAGTGCACTGGCTGTGACTCTCTGGTTAGTGCACTGGCTGTGACTCTCTGGTTAGTGCACTGGCTTTGACTCTTTGGTCAGTGCCCTGGCTTTGACTCTCTGGTCAGTGCACTGGCTTTGACTCTCTGGTTAGTGCACTGGCATTGACTCTCTGGTTAGTGCACTGGCTTTGATTCTCTGGTTAGTGCACTGGCTTTGACTCTCTGGTTAGTGCACTGGCTTTGACTCTCTGGTTAGTGCACTGGCTTTGACTCTCTGGTTAGTGCACTGGCTTTGACACTCTGTTTAGTGCCCTGGCTTTGACTCTTTAAATAGTGCCCTGGCTTTGGTTACCTGGTTAGTGCCCTGGCTTTGACTCTCTGGTTAGTGCGCTTGCTTTGACAATCTGCTTAATGCAATGGTTTTGACTCTCTGCTTAGTGCACTGGTTTTGACTCTTAATGCACTGGCTTTGACTCTCTGCTTAGTGCACTGACTTTGACTCTCTGGTTAGTGCACTGGCTTTGACTCTGGTTAGTGCACTGGCTCTGACTCTCTGGTTAGTGCACTGGCTCTGACTCTCTGGTTAGTGCACTGGCTTTGACTCTCTGGTTAGTGCACTGGCTTTGACTCTGGTTAGTGCAATAGCTTTGACTCTCTCTGGGTAGTGCATTGGCTTTGACTCTCTCTCTCTTCCTGGTTACTGAATTGTCTTTGACTCTCGCTGTCTCTCTGGGTAGTGCACTGTCTTTCACTCTCTGGTTAGTGCAATGGATTTGACACTCTGGTTAGTGCACTAGCTTTGACACTCTGAATAGTACACTGGCTTTGACTTTCTCTCACTTTCTCTGTCTCTCTGGTTAGTGCAATGGTTTTGACTCTCTGCTTAGTGCACTGGTTTTGACTCTCTGGTTAGTGCACTGGCTTTGACTCTGGTTAGTGCATTGGCTTTGACTCTGGTTAGTGCACTGGCTTTGACTCTCTGGTTAGTGCACTGGATTTGACTCTCTGGTTAGTGCACTGGCTTTGGCTCTCTGGTTAGTTCGCTGGCTTTGACTCTTTGGTCAGTGCACTGGCTTTGACTCTCTGGTTAGTGCACTGGCTTTGACTCTCTGGTCAGTGCACTGGCTTTGACTCTCTAGTTAGTGCACTGGCTTTGACTCTCTAGTTAGCGCACTGGCTTTGACTCTCTGGTTAGTGCACTGGCTTTGACTCTCTGGTTAGTGCACTGGCTTTGACTCTCTGGTTAGTGCACTGGCTTTGACTCTTTGGTCATTGCACTGGAAATTACACTCTGGTTACTGCTCTGGCGTTGAATCTCTGGTAGTGCCCTGGCTTTGACGCTCTGGTTAGTTGCCTGGCTATGACGCTCTGGTTAGTGCACTGGCTTTGAATCTCTGGTTAGTGCACTGGCTTTGACTCTCTGGTTAGTGCACTGGCTTTGACTCTCTGGTTAGTGCACTGGCTTTGACTCTCTGATTAGTGCACTGGCTTTGACTCTCTGGTTAGTGCACTGGCTTTGACTCTCTGGTTAGTGCACTGGCTTTGACTCTCTCTGGGTAGTGCATTGGCTTTGACTCTCTGGTTAGTGCCCTTGCTTTGATTCTCTGGTTAGTGCCCGGGCTGTGACTCTCTGGTTTTTGCCCTGCCTTTGACTATCTGGTTTGCGCACTCGCTTTGACTCTCTGGTTACTGCACTGGCTTTGACTTTCTCTCACTTTCTCTGTCTCTCTGGTTAGTGCAATGGATTTGACACTCTGTTTAGTGCACTGGCTTTGACTCTCTGGTTAGTCTACTGGCTTTGACTCTCTTGTTAGTGCACTGGCTTTGACTCTCTGGTTAGTACACTGACTTTGACACTCTGGTTAGTGCACTGGCTTTGACTCTGGTTAGTGCACTGGCTCTGACTCTCTGGTCAGTGCAGTGGCTTTGACTCTCTGGTTACTGCACTGGATTTGACTCACTGGTTAGTGCACTGGCTTTGACTCTCTGGTTAGGGCACTGGATTTGACTCTCTGGTTACTGCACTGGCTTCGACTCTCCGGTCAGTGCACTGGCTTCGACTCTCTGGATTGTGCACTGGCTTTGACTCTCTGGTTAGTTCACTGGCTTTGACTCTGGTTAGTGTACTGGCTTTGAATCTCTGGTCAGTGCCATGGCTTTGACTCTCTGGTTAGTGCCGTGGCATGGACACTCTGTTTGGTGCCCTGGCTTTGACACTGTGGTTAGTGCCCTGGCTTTGATTACCTGGTTAGTGCAATGGTTTTGACTATCTGCTTAGTGCACTGGTTTTGACTCTTACTGCACTGGCTTTGACTCTCTGCTTAGTGCACTGACTTTGAGTCTCTGGTTAGTGCGCAGACTTTGACTCTCTGCTTAGTGCACTGACATTGACTCTCTGGGTAGTGCACTGGCTTTGATCTCTGGGTAGTGCACTGGCTTTGACTCTCTGGTTAGTGCACTGGCTTTGACTCTCTGGTTAGTGCACTGGCTTTGACTCTCTGGTTAGTGCACTGGCTTTGACTCTCTGGTTAGTGCACTGGCTTTGACTCTCTGGTTAGTGCACTGGATTTGACTCTCTGGTTAGTGCACTGGCTTCGACTGTCTGGTTAGTGCACTGGCTTCGACTCTCTGGTTAGTGCACTGGCTTCGACTCTCTGGTTAGTGCACTGGCTTCGACTCTCTGGTTAGTGCACTGGCTTTGACTCTCTGGTTAGTGCACTGGCTTTGACTCTCTGGTTAGTGCACTGGCTTTGACTTTCTGGTTAGTGCACTGGCTTTGACTCTCTGGTTAGTGCACTGGCTTTGACTCTGGTTGGTGCAATAGCTTTCACTCTCTCTGGGTAGTGCATTGGCTTTGCCTCTCTCTCTCTCTCTCTCTCTCTCTCTCTCTCTCTCTCTCCCTGGTTCCTGCATTGTCTTTGACTCTCGCTGTCTCTCTGGTTAGTGCAATGGCTGTGACTCTCTGGTTAGTGCACTGGCTTTGACTCTCTGGTTAGTGCACTGGCTTTTACTCTCTCTCTCTCTCTCCCTGGTTACTGCATTGTCTTTGACTCTTGCTGTCTCTCTGGTTAGTGCACTGTCTTTCACTCTCCCTGGATTGTGCACTGGTTTTGACTTTCTGGTTAGTGCCGTGGCATTGACACTCTGTTTACTGCTCTGGCTTTGACTCTCTGGTTAGTGCCCTGGCTTTGATTACCTGGTTAGTGCCATGGCTTTGACTCTCTGCTAAGTGCACTTGCTTTGACTCTCTGCTTAGTGCAATGGTTTTGACTCTCTGCTTAGTGCACTGGTTTGACTCTCTGGGTAGTGCACTGGCTTTGACTCTCTGCTTAGTGCACTGGCTTTCAATCTCTGGTTAGTGCTCTGGCTTTGGCACTCTGAATAGTACACTGGCTTCGGCTTTCTCTCACTTTCTCTGTCTCTCTGGTTAGTGCAATGGATTTGACACTCTGGTTAGTGCTCTGTCTTTGAGTATCTGGTTCGTGCCCGGGCTTTGACACTCTGGTTTTTGCCCTCGCTTTGACTCTCTGGTTAGTGCACTGGCTTTGACTCTCTGGTTAGTGCACTGGAATTGACACTCTGCTTAGTGCACTGGCTTTAACTCTCTGCTTAGTGCACTGGCTTTGACTCTCTGGTTAGTGCACTGGCTTTGACTCTCTGGTTAGTGCACTGGCTGTGACTATCTGGTTAGTGCTCTGGCTTTGACTATCTGGTTAGTGCCCTGGCTTTGACTCTCTGGTTAGTGCCCTGGCTTTGACTCTCTGGTTAGTGCACTGGCTTTGACTCTCTGGTTAGTGCACTGGCTTTGAATCTCTGGTTAGTGCACTGGCTTTGACTCTCTGGTTAGTGCACTGGCTTTGACTCTCTGGTTAGTGCACTGGCTTTGACACTCTGGTTAGTGCACTGGCTTTGACTCTCTCTCTCTCTCTCTCTCTCTCTCTCTCTCTCTCTCTCTCTCTCTCTCTCCTTGGTTACTGCATTGTCTTTGAATCTTGCTGTCTCTCTGGTTAGTGCACTGTCTTTCACGCTCCCTGGATTGTGCACTGGCTTTGACTTTCTGGTTAGTGCCGTGGCATTGACACTCTGTTTAGTGCTCTGGCTTTGACTCTCTGGTTAGTGCCCTGGCTTTGATTACCTGGTTAGTGCCATGGCTTTGACTCTCTGGTTAGTGCACTTGCTTTGACTCTCTGCTTAGTGCAATGGTTTTGACTCTCTGCTTAGTGCACTGGTTTGACTCTCTGCTTAGTGCGCTAACTTTGACTCTCTGCTTAGTGCACTGACTTTGACTCTCTGGGTAGTGCACTGGCTTTGACTCTCTGCTTAGTGCACAGGCTTTGACTCTCTGGTTAGTGTACTGGCTTCGACTCTCTGGTTAGGGCACTGGCTTCGACTCTCTGGTTAGTGCACTGGCTTCGACTCTCTGGTTAGTGCACTGGCTTGACTCTCTGGTTAGTGCACTGGCTTTGACTCTCTGGTTAGTGCACTGGCTTTGACTCTCTGGTTAGTGCACTGCCTTTGACTCTCTGGTTAGTGCACTGGCTTTGACTCTGGTTAGTGCAATAGCTTTCACTCTCTCTGGGTAGTGCATTGGCTTTGCATCTCTCTCTCTCTCTCTCTCTCTCTCTTTCTCTCTCTCTCTCTCTCTCTCCCTGGTTACTGCTTTGTCTTTGCTCTCGCTGTCTCTCTGGTTAGTGCACTGGCTGTGACTCTCTGGTTCGTGCACTGGCTGTGACTCTCTGGTTAGTGCACTGGCTTTGACTCTCTGGTTAGTGCACTGGCTTTGACACTCTGGTTAGTGCACTGGCTTTTACTCTCTCTCTCTCTCCCTGGTTACTGCATTGTCTTTGACTCTTGCTGTCTCTCTGGTTAGTGCACTGTCTTTCACTCTCCCTGGATTGTGCACTGGCTTTGACTTTCTGGGTAGTGCCGTGGCATTGACACTCTGTTTACTGCTCTGGATTTGACTCTCTGGTTAGTGCCCTGGCTTTGATTACCTGGTTAGTGCCATGGCTTTGACTCTCTGCTTAGTGCAATGGTTTTGACTCTCTGCTTAGTGCACTGGTTTGACTCTCTGGTTAGTGCACACTTTGACTCTCTTCTTAGTGCACTGACTTTGACTCTCTGGGTAGTGCACTGGCTTTGACTCTTTGCTTAGTGCACTGGCTTTCAATCTCTGGTTAGTGCTCTGGCTTTGGCACTCTGAATAGTACACTGGCTTCGGCTTTCTCTCACTTTCTCTGTCTCTCTGGTTAGTGCAATGGATTTGACTCTCTGGTTAGTGCACTGGAATTGACACTCTGGTTAGTGCACTGGCTTTAACTCTCTGCTTAGTGCACTGGCTTTGACTCTCTGGTTAGTGCACTGGCTTTGACTCTCTGGTTAGTGCACTGGCTGTGACTCTCTGGTTAGTGCACTGGCTGTGACTCTCTGGTTAGTGCACTGGCTGTGACTCTCTGGTTAGTGCACTGGCTTTGACTCTCTGGTTAGTGCTCTGGCTTTGACTCTCTGGTTAGTGCACTGGCTTTGACTCTCTGGTTAGTGCACTGGCTTTGACTCTCTGGTTAGTGCACTGGCTTTGACTCTCTGGTTAGTGCACTGGCTTTGACTCTCTGGTTAGTGCACTGGCTTTGACTCTCTGGTTAGTGCACTGGCTTTGACTCTCTGGTTAGTGCACTGGCTTTGACTCTCTGGTTAGTGCACTGGCTTTGACTCTCTGGTTAGTGCACTGGCTTTGACTCTCTGCTTAGTGCACTGGTTTTGACTCTCTGCTTAGTGCACTGACTTTGACTCTCTGCTTAGTGCACTGACTTTGACTCTCTGGTTAGTGCACTGGCTTTGACTCTGGTTAGTGCACTGGCTCTGACTCTCTGGTTAGTGCACTGGCTCTGACTCTCTGGTTAGTGCACTGGCTTTGACTCTCTGGTTAGTGCACTGGCTTTGACTCTGGTTAGTGCAATAGCTTTGACTCTCTCTGGGTAGTGCATTGGCTTTGACTCTCTCTCTCTTCCTGGTTACTGAATTGTCTTTGACTCTCGCTGTCTGGGTAGTGCACTGTGTTTCACTCTCTGGTTAGTGCAATGGATTTGACACTCTGGTTAGTGCACTAGCTTTGACACTCTGAATAGTACACTGGCTTTGACTCTCTGGTTAGTGCACTGGCTTTGACTCTCTGGTTAGTGCACTGGCTTTGACTCTCTGGTTAGTGCACTGGCTTTGACTCTCTGGTTAGTTCACTGGCTTTGACTCTCTGGTTAGTGCCCAGGCTTTGACGCTCTGGTTAGTGCACTGTCTTTCACTCTCTCTGGATTGTGCATTGGCTTTGACTTTCTGGTTCGTGCACTGGCTTTGACTCTCTGGTTAGTTCACTGGCTTTGACTCTCTGGTTAGTGCACTGGCTTTGACTCTCTGGTTAGTGCACTGGCTTTGACTCTCTGGTTAGTGCACTGGCTTTGACTCTCTGGTTAGTTCACTGGCTTTGACTCTCTGGTTAGTGCCCAGGCTTTGACGCTCTGGTTAGTGCACTGTCTTTCACTCTCTCTGGATTGTGCATTGGCTTTGACTTTCTGGTTCGTGCACTGGCTTTGACTCTCTGGTTAGTGCACTGGCTTTGACTCTCTGGTTAGTGCACTGGCTTTGACTCTGGTTAGTGCAATAGCTTTGACTCTCTCTGGGTAGTGCATTGGCTTTGACTCTCTCTCTCTTCCTGGTTACTGAATTGTCTTTGACTCTCGCTGTCTGGGTAGTGCACTGTGTTTCACTCTCTGGTTAGTGCAATGGATTTGACACTCTGGTTAGTGCACTAGCTTTGACACTCTGAATAGTACACTGGCTTTGACTCTCTGGTTAGTGCACTGGCTTTGACTCTCTGGTTAGTGCACTGGCTTTGACTCTCTGGTTAGTGCACTGGCTTTGACTCTCTGGTTAGTTCACTGGCTTTGACTCTCTGGTTAGTGCCCAGGCTTTGACGCTCTGGTTAGTGCACTGTCTTTCACTCTCTCTGGATTGTGCATTGGCTTTGACTTTCTGGTTCGTGCACTGGCTTTGACTCTCTGGTTAGTTCACTGGCTTTGACTCTCTGGTTAGTGCACTGGCTTTGACTCTCTGGTTAGTGCACTGGCTTTGACTCTCTGGTTAGTGCACTGGCTTTGACTCTCTGGTTAGTTCACTGGCTTTGACTCTCTGGTTAGTGCCCAGGCTTTGACGCTCTGGTTAGTGCACTGTCTTTCACTCTCTCTGGATTGTGCATTGGCTTTGACTTTCTGGTTCGTGCACTGGCTTTGACTCTCTGGTTAGTTCACTGGCTTTGACTCTCTGGTTAGTGCCCAGGCTTTGACGCTCTGGTTAGTGCACTGGCTTTGACTCTCTGGTTAGTGCACTGGCTTTGACTCTCTGGTTAGTGCACTGGCTTTGACTCTCTGGTTAGTGCACTGGCTTTGACTCTCTGGTTAGTGCACTGGCTTTGACTCTCTGGTTAGTGCACTGGCTTTGACTCTCTGGTTAGTGCACTGGCTTTGACTCTCTGGTTAGTGCACTGGCTTTGACGCTCTGGTTAGTGCACTGGCTTTGACTCTCTGGTTAGTGCACTGGCTTTGACTCTCTGGTTAGTGCACTGGCTTTGACTCTCTGGTTAGTGCACTGGCTTTGACTCTCTGGTTAGTGCACTGGCTTTGACTCTCTGGTTAGTGCACTGGCTTTGACTCTCTGGTTAGTGCACTGGCTTTGACTCTCTGGTTAGTGCACTGGCTTTGACACTCTGGTTAGTGCACTGGCTTTCTCTCTCTCTCTCTCTCTCTCTCTCTCTCTCTCTCTCTCTCTCTCCCTCTCTCTCTCTCTCTCTCTCTCTCTCTCTCCCTGGTTACTGCTTTGTCTTTGCTCTCGCTGTCTCTCTGGTTAGTGCACTGGCTGTGACTCTCTGGTTCGTGCACTGGCTGTGACTCTCTGGTTAGTGCACTGGCTTTGACTCTCTGGTTAGTGCACTGGCTTTGACACTCTGGTTAGTGCACTGGCTTTTACTCTCTCTCTCTCTCTCTCTCTCCCTGGTTACTGCATTGTCTTTGACTCTTGCTGTCTCTCTGGTTAGTGCACTGTCTTTCACTCTCCCTGGATTGTGCACTGGCTTTGACTTTCTGGGTAGTGCCGTGGCATTGACACTCTGTTTACTGCTCTGGCTTTGCCTCTCTGGTTAGTGCCCTGGCTTTGATTACCTGGTTAGTGCCATGGCTTTGACTCTCTGCTTAGTGCAATGGTTTTGACTCTCTGCTTAGTGCACTGGTTTGACTCTCTGGTTAGTGCACACTTTGACTCTCTTCTTAGTGCACTGACTTTGACTCTCTGGGTAGTGCACTGGCTTTGACTCTTTGCTTAGTGCACTGGCTTTCAAACTCTGGTTAGTGCTCTGGCTTTGGCACTCTGAATAGTAAACTGGCTTCGGCTTTCTCTCACATTCTCTGTCTCTCTGGTTAGTGCAATGGATTTGACTCTCTGGTTAGTGCACTGGCTTTAACTCTCTGCTTAGTGCACTGGCTTTGACTCTCTGGTTAGTGCACTGGCTGTGACTCTCTGGTTAGTGCACTGGCTGTGACTCTCTGGTTAGTACACTGGCTGTGACTCTCTGGTTAGTGCACTGGCTGTGACTCTCTGGTTAGTGCACTGGCTTTGACTCTCTGGTTAGTGTACTGGCTTTGACTCTCTGGTTAGAGCACTGGCTTTGACTCTCTGGTTAGTGCACTGGCTTTGACTCTCTGGTTAGTGCACTGGCTTTGACTCTCTGGTTAGTGCACTGGCTTTGACTCTCTGGTTAGTGCACTGGCTTTGACTCTCTGGTTAGTGCACTGGCTTTGACTCTCTGGTTAGTGCACTGGCTTTGACTCTCTGCTTAGTGCACTGGTTTTGACTCTTAATGCACTGGCTTTGACTCTCTGCTTAGTGCACTGACTTTGACTCTCTGCTTAGTGCACTGACTTTGACTCTCTGGTTAGTGCACTGGCTTTGACTCTGGTTAGTGCACTGGCTCTGACTCTCTGGTTAGTGCACTGGCTTTGACTCTCTGGTTAGTGCACTGGCTTTGACTCTCTGGTTAGTGCACTGGCTTTGACTCTGGTTAGTGCAATAGCTTTGACTCTCTCTGGGTAGTGCATTGGCTTTGACTCTCTCTCTCTTCCTGGTTACTGAATTGTCTTTGACTCTCGCTGTCTGGGTAGTGCACTGTCTTTCACTCTCTGGTTAGTGCAATGGATTTGACACTCTGGTTAGTGCACTAGCTTTGACACTCTGAATAGTACACTGGCTTTGACTCTCTGGTTAGTGCACTGGCTTTGACTCTCTGGTTAGTGCACTGGCTTTGACTCTCTGGTTAGTGCACTGGCTTTGACTCTCTGGTTAGTGCACTGGCTTTGACTCTCTGGTTAGTTCACTGGCTTTGACTCTCTGGTTAGTGCCCAGGCTTTGACGCTCTGGTTAGTGCACTGTCTTTCACTCTCTCTGGATTGTGCATTGGCTTTGACTTTCTGGTTCGTGCACTGGCTTTGACTCTCTGGTTAGTTCACTGGCTTTGACTCTCTGGTTAGTGCCCAGGCTTTGACGCTCTGGTTAGTGCACTGGCTTTGACTCTCTGGTTAGTGCACTGGCTTTGACTCTCTGGTTAGTGCACTGGCTTTGACTCTCTGGTTAGTGCACTGGCTTTGACTCTCCGGTTAGTGCACTGGCTTTGACTCTCTGGTTAGTGCACTGGCTTTGACTCTCTGGTTAGTGCACTGGCTTTGACTCTCTGGTTAGTGCACTGGCTTTGACTCTCTGGTTAGTGCACTGGCTTTGACTCACTGGTTAGTGCACTGGCTTTGACTCTGGTTAGTGCAATAGCTTTGACTCTCTCTGGGTAGTGCATTGGCTTTGACTCTCTCTCTCCCTGGTTACTGCATTGTCTTTGACTCTCGTTGTCCCTCAGGGTAGTGCACTGTCTTTCACTCTCTGATTAGTGCACTGGAATTGACACTCTGGTTAGAGCACTGTCTTTGACTCTCTGATTAGTGCACTGGCTTTGACTTTCTCTCACTTTCTCTGTCTCTCTGGTTAGTGCAATGGATTTGACACTCTGGTTAGTGCACTAGCTTTGACACTCTGAATAGTACACTGGCTTTGACTTTCTCTCACTTTTCTGTCTTTCTGGTTAGTGCAATGGATTTGACTCTCTGCGTAGTGCATTGACTTTGACTCTCTGGTTAGTGCACTGCCTTTGACTCTCTGGTTAGTGCACTGGCTTTGACTCTCTGGTTAGTGCACTGGCTTTGACTCTCTGGTTAGTGCACTGGCTTTGACTCTCTGGTTAGTGCACTGGCTTTGACTCTCTGGTCAGTGCACTGGCTTTGACACTCTTTCACTTTCTCTGTCTCTCTGGTTAGTGCACTGGCTTTGACTATCTGGTTAATGCTCTGGCTTTGACACTCTGCTTAGTGCCCAGGCTTTGACACTCTGCTTAGTGCCCTCGATTTGACACTCTGCTTAGTGCCCTGGCTTAGACTCTCTGGTTAGTGCACTGGCTTTGACTCTCTGGTTAGTGCACTGGCTTTGACTCTCTTGTCAGTGCACTGGCTTTGACACTCTTTCACTTTCTCTGTCTCTCTGGTTAGTGCACTGGCTTTGACTCTCTGGTTAGTGCACTGGCTTTGACTCTCTGGTTAGTGCACTGGCTTTGACTCTCTGGTTAGTGCACTGGCTTTGACTCTCTGGTTAGTGCACTGGCTTTGACTCTCTGGTTAGTGCACTGGCTTTGACTCTCTGGTTAGTGCACTGGCTTTGACTCTCTGGTTAGTGCACTGGCTTTGACTCTCTGGTTAGTGCACTGGCTTTGACTCTCTGGTGAGTGCACTGGCTTTGACTCTCTGGTTAGTGCACTGGCTTTGACTCTCTGGTTAGTGCACTGGCTTTGACTCTCTGGTTAGTGCACTGGCTTTGACTCTCGCTGTCTCTCTTTGTAGTGCACTGTCTTTCACTCTCTGATTAGTGCACTGGAATTGACACTCTGGTTAGAGCACTGTCTTTGACTCTCTGATTAGTGCACTGGAAATGACACTCTGGTTAGTGCACTAGCTTTGACACTCTGAATAGTACACTGGCTTTGACTTTCTCTCACTTTCTCTGTCTCTCTGGGTAGTGCAATGGATTTGACACTCTGGTTAGTGCACTAGCTTTGACACTCTGAATAGTACACTGGCTTTGACTTTCTCTCACTTTCTCTGTCTCTCTGGTTAGTGCAATGGATTTGACTCTCTGCGTAGTGCATTGTCTTTGACTCTCTGGTTAGTGCACTGCCTTTGACTCTCTGGTTAGTGCACTGGCTTTGACTCTCTGGTTAGTGCACTGGCTTTGACACTCTTTCACTTTCTCTGTCTCTCTGGTTAGTGCACTGGCTTTGACTATCTGGTTAGTGCACTGGCTTTGTCTCTCTGCTTAGTGCATTGACTTCGATTCTCTGGTTAGTGCACTGGCTTTGACTCTCTGGTTAGTCCACTGGCTTTGACTCTCTGGTTAGTGCACTGGCTTTGACTCTCTGGTTATTGCACTGGCTTTGACTCTCTGGTTAGTGCACTGGCTTTGACTCTCTGGTTAGTGCACTGGCTTTGACTCTCTGGTCAGTGCACTGGCTTTGACACTCTTTCACTTTCTCTGTCTCTCTGGTTAGTGCACTGGCTTTGACTATCTGGTTAGTGCTCTGGCTTTGACACTCTGCTTAGTGCCCAGGCTTTGACACTCTGCTTAGTGCCCTGGATTTGACACTCTGCTTAGTGCCCTGGCTTTGACTCTCTGGTTAGTGCACTGGCTTTGACTCTCTGGTTAGTGCACTGGCTTTGACTCTCTGGTTAGTGCACTGGCTTTGACTCTCTGGTTGGTGCACTGGCTTTGACTCTCTGGTTAGTGCACTGGCTTTGACTCTCTGGTCAGTGCACTGGCTTTGACACTCTTTCACTTTCTCTGTCTCTCTGGTTAGTGCACTGGCTTTGACTATCTGGTTAGTGCTCTGGCTTTGACACTCTGCTTAGTGCCCTGGCTTTGACACTCTGCATAGTGCCCTGGATTTGACACTCTGCTTAGTGCCCTGGCTTTGACTCTCTGGTTAGTGCACTGGCTTTGACTCTCTGGTTAGTGCACTGGCTTTGACTCTCTGGTTAGTGCACAGACTTTGACTCTCTGCTTAGTGCACTGGCTTTGACTCTCTGGTTAGTGCACTGGCTTTGACTCTCTGGTTAGTGCACTGGCTTTGACTCTCTGGTTAGTGCACTGGCTTTGACTCTGGTTAGTGCAATAGCTTTCACTCTCTCTGGGTAGTGCATTGGCTTTGCCTCTCTGGATTGTGCACTGGCTTTGACTCTCTGGTTAGTTCACTGGCTTTGACTCTCTGGTTAGTGCTCTGGCTTTGACTCTCTGGTTAGTGCACTGGCTTTGACTCTCTGGTTAGTGCCGTGGCATTGACACTCTGTTTAGTGCCCTGGCTTTGACTCTTTGGTTAGTGCCCTGGCTTTGGTTACCTGGTTAGTGAACTGGCTTTGACTCTCTGGTTAGTGCGCTTGCTTTGACACTCTGCTTAGTGCAATGGTTTTGACTCTCTGCTTAGTGCACTGGTTTTGACTCTTACTGCACTGGCTTTGACTCTCTGCTTAGTGCACTGACTTTGACTCTCTGGTTAGTGCACTGGCTTTGACTCTGGTTAGTGCACTGGCTCTGACTCTCTGGTTAGTGCACTGGCTTTGACTCTCTGGTTAGTGCACTGGCTTTGAGTCTCTGGTTAGTGCACTGGCTTTGACTCTCTGGTTAGTGCACTGGCTTTGACTCTGGTTAGTGCAATAGCTTTGACTCTCTCTGGGTAGTGCATTGGCTTTGACTCTCTCTCTCTCCCTGGTTACTGCATTGTCTTTGACTCTCGCTGTCTCTCTGGGTAGTGCACTGTCTTTCACTCTCTGATTAGTGCACTGGAATTGACACTCTGGTTAGAGCACTGCCTTTGACACTCTGAATAGTACACTGGCTTTGACTTTCTCTCACTTTCTCTGTCTCTCTGGGTAGTGCAATGGATTTGACACTCTGGTTAGTGCACTAGCTTTGACACTCTGAATAGTACACTGGCTTTGACTTTCTCTCACTTTCTCTGTCTCTCTGGTTAGTGCAATGGATTTGACTCTCTGCGTAGTGCATTGTCTTTGACTCTCTGGTTAGTGCACTGCCTTTGACTCTCTGGTTAGTGCACTGGCTTTGACTCTCTGGTTAGTGCACTGGCTTTGACACTCTTTCACTTTCTCTGTCTCTCTGGTTAGTGCACTGGCTTTGACTATCTGGTTAGTGCTCTGGCTTTGACACTCTGCTTAGTGCCCTGGCTTTGACACTCTGCTTAGTGCCCTGGCTTTGACACTCTGCTTAGTGCCCTGGCTTTGACTCTCTGGTTAGTGCCCTGGCTTTGACTCTCTGGTTAGTGCCCTGGCTTTGACTCTCTGGTTAGTGCCCTGGCTTTGACTCTCTGGTTAGTGCACTGGCTTTGACTCTCTGGTTAGTGCACTGGCTTTGACTCTCTGGTTAGTGCACTGGCTTTGACTCTCTGGTTAGTGCACTGGCTTTGGCACTCTGGTTAGTGCACTGGCTTTGGCACTCTGAATCGTACACTGGCTTTGACTTTCTCTCAATTTGTCTCTCTGGTTAGTGCAATGGATTTGACACTCTGGTTAGTGCACTGGCTTTGGCACTCTGAATCGTACACTGGCTTTGACTTTCTCTCAATTTGTCTCTCTGGTTATTGCAATGGATTTGACAATCTGGTTAGTGCACAGGCTTTGACTCTCTGGTTAGTGCACTGGCTTTGACTCTCTGGTTAGTGCCGTGGCATTGACACTCTGTTTAGTGCCCTGGCTTTGACTCTTTGGTTAGTGCCCTGGCTTTGGTTACCTGGTTAGTGAACTGGCTTTGACTCTCTGGTTAGTGCACTGGCTTTGACTCTGGTTAGTGCAATAGCTTTGACTCTCTCTGGGTAGTGCATTGGCTTTGACTCTCTCTCTCTCCCTGGTTACTGCATTGTCTTTGACTCTCGCTGTCTCTCTGGGTAGTGCACTGTCTTTCACTCTCTGATTAGTGCACTGGAATTGACACTCTGGTTAGAGCACTGCCTTTGACACTCTGAATAGTACACTGGCTTTGACTTTCTCTCACTTTCTCTGTCTCTCTGGGTAGTGCAATGGATTTGACACTCTGGTTAGTGCACTAGCTTTGACACTCTGAATAGTACACTGGCTTTGACTTTCTCTCACTTTCTCTGTCTCTCTGGTTAGTGCAATGGATTTGACTCTCTGCGTAGTGCATTGTCTTTGACTCTCTGGTTAGTGCACTGCCTTTGACTCTCTGGTTAGTGCACTGGCTTTGACTCTCTGGTTAGTGCACTGGCTTTGACACTCTTTCACTTTCTCTGTCTCTCTGGTTAGTGCACTGGCTTTGACTATCTGCTTAGTGCACTGACTTTGACTCTCTGCTTAGTGCACTGACTTTGACTCTCTGGTTAGTGCACTGGCTTTGACTCTGGTTAGTGCACTGGCTCTGACTCTCTGGTTAGTGCACTGGCTTTGACTCTCTGGTTAGTGCACTGGCTTTGACTCTCTGGTTAGTGCACTGGCTTTGACTCTGGTTAGTGCAATAGCTTTGACTCTCTCTGGGTAGTGCATTGGCTTTGACTCTCTCTCTCTTCCTGGTTACTGAATTGTCTTTGACTCTCGCTGTCTGGGTAGTGCACTGTCTTTCACTCTCTGGTTAGTGCAATGGATTTGACACTCTGGTTAGTGCACTAGCTTTGACACTCTGAATAGTACACTGGCTTTGACTCTCTGGTTAGTGCACTGGCTTTGACTCTCTGGTTAGTGCACTGGCTTTGACTCTCTGGTTAGTGCACTGGCTTTGACTCTCTGGTTAGTGCACTGGCTTTGACTCTCTGGTTAGTTCACTGGCTTTGACTCTCTGGTTAGTGCCCAGGCTTTGACGCTCTGGTTAGTGCACTGTCTTTCACTCTCTCTGGATTGTGCATTGGCTTTGACTTTCTGGTTCGTGCACTGGCTTTGACTCTCTGGTTAGTTCACTGGCTTTGACTCTCTGGTTAGTGCCCAGGCTTTGACGCTCTGGTTAGTGCACTGGCTTTGACTCTCTGGTTAGTGCACTGGCTTTGACTCTCTGGTTAGTGCACTGGCTTTGACTCTCTGGTTAGTGCACTGGCTTTGACTCTCTGGTTAGTGCACTGGCTTTGACTCTCTGGTTAGTGCACTGGCTTTGACTCTCTGGTTAGTGCACTGGCTTTGACTCTCTGGTTAGTGCACTGGCTTTGACTCTCTGGTTAGTGCACTGGCTTTGACTCACTGGTTAGTGCACTGGCTTTGACTCTGGTTAGTGCAATAGCTTTGACTCTCTCTGGGTAGTGCATTGGCTTTGACTCTCTCTCTCCCTGGTTACTGCATTGTCTTTGACTCTCGTTGTCCCTCAGGGTAGTGCACTGTCTTTCACTCTCTGATTAGTGCACTGGAATTGACACTCTGGTTAGAGCACTGTCTTTGACTCTCTGATTAGTGCACTGGCTTTGACTTTCTCTCACTTTCTCTGTCTCTCTGGTTAGTGCAATGGATTTGACACTCTGGTTAGTGCACTAGCTTTGACACTCTGAATAGTACACTGGCTTTGACTTTCTCTCACTTTTCTGTCTTTCTGGTTAGTGCAATGGATTTGACTCTCTGCGTAGTGCATTGACTTTGACTCTCTGGTTAGTGCACTGCCTTTGACTCTCTGGTTAGTGCACTGGCTTTGACTCTCTGGTTAGTGCACTGGCTTTGACTCTCTGGTTAGTGCACTGGCTTTGACTCTCTGGTTAGTGCACTGGCTTTGACTCTCTGGTCAGTGCACTGGCTTTGACACTCTTTCACTTTCTCTGTCTCTCTGGTTAGTGCACTGGCTTTGACTATCTGGTTAATGCTCTGGCTTTGACACTCTGCTTAGTGCCCAGGCTTTGACACTCTGCTTAGTGCCCTCGATTTGACACTCTGCTTAGTGCCCTGGCTTAGACTCTCTGGTTAGTGCACTGGCTTTGACTCTCTGGTTAGTGCACTGGCTTTGACTCTCTTGTCAGTGCACTGGCTTTGACACTCTTTCACTTTCTCTGTCTCTCTGGTTAGTGCACTGGCTTTGACTCTCTGGTTAGTGCACTGGCTTTGACTCTCTGGTTAGTGCACTGGCTTTGACTCTCTGGTTAGTGCACTGGCTTTGACTCTCTGGTTAGTGCACTGGCTTTGACTCTCTGGTTAGTGCACTGGCTTTGACTCTCTGGTTAGTGCACTGGCTTTGACTCTCTGGTTAGTGCACTGGCTTTGACTCTCTGGTTAGTGCACTGGCTTTGACTCTCTGGTGAGTGCACTGGCTTTGACTCTCTGGTTAGTGCACTGGCTTTGACTCTCTGGTTAGTGCACTGGCTTTGACTCTCTGGTTAGTGCACTGGCTTTGACTCTCGCTGTCTCTCTTTGTAGTGCACTGTCTTTCACTCTCTGATTAGTGCACTGGAATTGACACTCTGGTTAGAGCACTGTCTTTGACTCTCTGATTAGTGCACTGGAAATGACACTCTGGTTAGTGCACTAGCTTTGACACTCTGAATAGTACACTGGCTTTGACTTTCTCTCACTTTCTCTGTCTCTCTGGGTAGTGCAATGGATTTGACACTCTGGTTAGTGCACTAGCTTTGACACTCTGAATAGTACACTGGCTTTGACTTTCTCTCACTTTCTCTGTCTCTCTGGTTAGTGCAATGGATTTGACTCTCTGCGTAGTGCATTGTCTTTGACTCTCTGGTTAGTGCACTGCCTTTGACTCTCTGGTTAGTGCACTGGCTTTGACTCTCTGGTTAGTGCACTGGCTTTGACACTCTTTCACTTTCTCTGTCTCTCTGGTTAGTGCACTGGCTTTGACTATCTGGTTAGTGCACTGGCTTTGTCTCTCTGCTTAGTGCATTGACTTCGATTCTCTGGTTAGTGCACTGGCTTTGACTCTCTGGTTAGTCCACTGGCTTTGACTCTCTGGTTAGTGCACTGGCTTTGACTCTCTGGTTATTGCACTGGCTTTGACTCTCTGGTTAGTGCACTGGCTTTGACTCTCTGGTTAGTGCACTGGCTTTGACTCTCTGGTCAGTGCACTGGCTTTGACACTCTTTCACTTTCTCTGTCTCTCTGGTTAGTGCACTGGCTTTGACTATCTGGTTAGTGCTCTGGCTTTGACACTCTGCTTAGTGCCCAGGCTTTGACACTCTGCTTAGTGCCCTGGATTTGACACTCTGCTTAGTGCCCTGGCTTTGACTCTCTGGTTAGTGCACTGGCTTTGACTCTCTGGTTAGTGCACTGGCTTTGACTCTCTGGTTAGTGCACTGGCTTTGACTCTCTGGTTGGTGCACTGGCTTTGACTCTCTGGTTAGTGCACTGGCTTTGACTCTCTGGTCAGTGCACTGGCTTTGACACTCTTTCACTTTCTCTGTCTCTCTGGTTAGTGCACTGGCTTTGACTATCTGGTTAGTGCTCTGGCTTTGACACTCTGCTTAGTGCCCTGGCTTTGACACTCTGCATAGTGCCCTGGATTTGACACTCTGCTTAGTGCCCTGGCTTTGACTCTCTGGTTAGTGCACTGGCTTTGACTCTCTGGTTAGTGCACTGGCTTTGACTCTCTGGTTAGTGCACAGACTTTGACTCTCTGCTTAGTGCACTGGCTTTGACTCTCTGGTTAGTGCACTGGCTTTGACTCTCTGGTTAGTGCACTGGCTTTGACTCTCTGGTTAGTGCACTGGCTTTGACTCTCTGGTTAGTGCCGTGGCATTGACACTCTGTTTAGTGCCCTGGCTTTGACTCTTTGGTTAGTGCCCTGGCTTTGGTTACCTGGTTAGTGAACTGGCTTTGACTCTCTGGTTAGTGCGCTTGCTTTGACACTCTGCTTAGTGCAATGGTTTTGACTCTCTGCTTAGTGCACTGGTTTTGACTCTTACTGCACTGGCTTTGACTCTCTGCTTAGTGCACTGACTTTGACTCTCTGGTTAGTGCACTGGCTTTGACTCTGGTTAGTGCACTGGCTCTGACTCTCTGGTTAGTGCACTGGCTTTGACTCTCTGGTTAGTGCACTGGCTTTGAGTCTCTGGTTAGTGCACTGGCTTTGACTCTCTGGTTAGTGCACTGGCTTTGACTCTGGTTAGTGCAATAGCTTTGACTCTCTCTGGGTAGTGCATTGGCTTTGACTCTCTCTCTCTCCCTGGTTACTGCATTGTCTTTGACTCTCGCTGTCTCTCTGGGTAGTGCACTGTCTTTCACTCTCTGATTAGTGCACTGGAATTGACACTCTGGTTAGAGCACTGCCTTTGACACTCTGAATAGTACACTGGCTTTGACTTTCTCTCACTTTCTCTGTCTCTCTGGGTAGTGCAATGGATTTGACACTCTGGTTAGTGCACTAGCTTTGACACTCTGAATAGTACACTGGCTTTGACTTTCTCTCACTTTCTCTGTCTCTCTGGTTAGTGCAATGGATTTGACTCTCTGCGTAGTGCATTGTCTTTGACTCTCTGGTTAGTGCACTGCCTTTGACTCTCTGGTTAGTGCACTGGCTTTGACTCTCTGGTTAGTGCACTGGCTTTGACACTCTTTCACTTTCTCTGTCTCTCTGGTTAGTGCACTGGCTTTGACTATCTGGTTAGTGCTCTGGCTTTGACACTCTGCTTAGTGCCCTGGCTTTGACACTCTGCTTAGTGCCCTGGCTTTGACACTCTGCTTAGTGCCCTGGCTTTGACTCTCTGGTTAGTGCCCTGGCTTTGACTCTCTGGTTAGTGCCCTGGCTTTGACTCTCTGGTTAGTGCCCTGGCTTTGACTCTCTGGTTAGTGCACTGGCTTTGACTCTCTGGTTAGTGCACTGGCTTTGACTCTCTGGTTAGTGCACTGGCTTTGACTCTCTGGTTAGTGCACTGGCTTTGGCACTCTGGTTAGTGCACTGGCTTTGGCACTCTGAATCGTACACTGGCTTTGACTTTCTCTCAATTTGTCTCTCTGGTTAGTGCAATGGATTTGACACTCTGGTTAGTGCACTGGCTTTGGCACTCTGAATCGTACACTGGCTTTGACTTTCTCTCAATTTGTCTCTCTGGTTATTGCAATGGATTTGACAATCTGGTTAGTGCACAGGCTTTGACTCTCTGGTTAGTGCACTGGCTTTGACTCTCTGGTTAGTGCCGTGGCATTGACACTCTGTTTAGTGCCCTGGCTTTGACTCTTTGGTTAGTGCCCTGGCTTTGGTTACCTGGTTAGTGAACTGGCTTTGACTCTCTGGTTAGTGCACTGGCTTTGACTCTGGTTAGTGCAATAGCTTTGACTCTCTCTGGGTAGTGCATTGGCTTTGACTCTCTCTCTCTCCCTGGTTACTGCATTGTCTTTGACTCTCGCTGTCTCTCTGGGTAGTGCACTGTCTTTCACTCTCTGATTAGTGCACTGGAATTGACACTCTGGTTAGAGCACTGCCTTTGACACTCTGAATAGTACACTGGCTTTGACTTTCTCTCACTTTCTCTGTCTCTCTGGGTAGTGCAATGGATTTGACACTCTGGTTAGTGCACTAGCTTTGACACTCTGAATAGTACACTGGCTTTGACTTTCTCTCACTTTCTCTGTCTCTCTGGTTAGTGCAATGGATTTGACTCTCTGCGTAGTGCATTGTCTTTGACTCTCTGGTTAGTGCACTGCCTTTGACTCTCTGGTTAGTGCACTGGCTTTGACTCTCTGGTTAGTGCACTGGCTTTGACACTCTTTCACTTTCTCTGTCTCTCTGGTTAGTGCACTGGCTTTGACTATCTGGTTAGTGCCCTGGCTTTGACACTCTGCTTAGTGCCCTGGCTTTGACACTCTGCTTAGTGCCCTGGCTTTGACACTCTGCTTAGTGCCCTGGCTTTGACTCTCTGGTTAGTGCCCTGCCTTTGACTCTCTGGTTAGTGCCCTGGCTTTGACTCTCTGGTTAGTGCCCTGGCTTTGACTCTCTGGTTAGTGCACTGGCTTTGACTCTCTGGTTAGTGCACTGGCTTTGACTCTCTGGTTAGTGCACTGGCTTTGACTCTCTGGTTAGTGCACTGGCTTTGGCACTCTGGTTAGTGCACTGGCTTTGGCACTCTGAATCGTACACTGGCTTTGACTTTCTCTCAATTTGTCTCTCTGGTTAGTGCAATGGATTTGACACTCTGGTTAGTGCACTGGCTTTGGCACTCTGAATCGTACACTGGCTTTGACTTTCTCTCAATTTGTCTCTCTGGTTATTGCAATGGATTTGACAATCTGGTTAGTGCACAGGCTTTGACTCTCTGGTTAGTGCGCTGGCTGTGACTCTCTGGTTAGTGCACTGGCTTTGACTCCCTGGTTAGTGCACTGGCTTTGACTCCCTGGTTAGTGCACTGGCTTTGACTCTCTGGTTAGTGCACTGGCTTTGACTCTCTGGTTAGTGCACTGGCTTTGACTCTCTGGTTAGTGCACTGGCTTTGACTCTCTGGTTAGTGCACTGGCTTTGACTCTCTGGTTAGTGCACTGGCTTTGACTCTCTGGTTAGTGCACTGGCTTTGACTCTCTGGTTAGTGCCGTGGCATTGACACTCTGTTTAGTGCCCTGGCTTTGACTCTTTGGTTAGTGCCCTGGCTTTGGTTACCTGGTTAGTGAACTGGCTTTGACTCTCTGGTTAGTGCGCTTGCTTTGACACTCTGCTTAGTGCAATGGTTTTGACTCTCTGCTTAGTGCACTGGTTTTGACTCTTACTGCACTGGCTTTGACTCTCTGCTTAGTGCACTGACTTTGACTCTCTGGTTAGTGCACTGGCTTTGACTCTGGTTAATGCACTGGCTCTGACTCTCTGGTTAGTGCACTGGCATTGAGTCTCTGGTTAGTTCACTGGCTTTGACTCTCTGGTTAGTGCACTGGCTTTGACTCTGGTTAGTGCAATAGCTTTGACTCTCTCTGGGTAGTGCATTGGCTTTGACTCTCTCTCTCTCCCTGGTTACTGCATTGTCTTTGACTCTCGCTGTCTCTCTGGGTAGTGCACTGTCTTTCACTCTCTGATTAGTGCACTGGAATTGACACTCTGGTTAGAGCACTGTCTTTGACTCTCTGATTAGTGCACTGGAAATGACACTCTGGTTAGTGCACTAGCTTTGACA
This sequence comes from Isurus oxyrinchus, assembly GCA_026770705.1. Taxonomy (NCBI): domain Eukaryota; kingdom Metazoa; phylum Chordata; class Chondrichthyes; order Lamniformes; family Lamnidae; genus Isurus; species Isurus oxyrinchus. Next base: position 587,124 of record JANJGN010000139.1, on the reverse strand, counting down.
CTCTGAATAGTACACTGGCTTTGACTTTCTCTCACTTTCTCTGTCTCTCTGGGTAGTGCAATGGAATTGACACTCTGGTTAGTGCACTAGCTTTGACACTCTGAATAGTACACTGGCTTTGACTTTCTCTCACTTTCTCTGTCTCTCTGGTTAGTGCAATGGATTTGACTCTCTGCGTAGTGCATTGACTTTGACTCTCTGGTTAGTGCACTGCCTTTGACTCTCTGGTTAGTGCACTGGCTTTGACTCTCTGGTTAGTGCACTGGCTTTGACACTCTTTCACTTTCGCTGTCTCTCTGGTTAGTGCACTGGCTTTGACTATCTGGTTAGTGCTCTGGCTTTGACGCTCTGCTTAGTGCCCTGGCTTTGACACTCTGCTTAGTGCCCTGGCTTTGACACTCTCCTTAGTGCCCTGGCTTTGACTCTCTGGTTAGTGCCCTGGCTTTGACTCTCTGGTTAGTGCACTGGCTTTGACTCTCTGGTTAGTGCACTGGCTTTGACTCTCTGGTTAGTGCACTGGCTTTGACTCTCTGGTTAGTGCACTGGCTTTGACACTCTAAATAGTGCTCTGTCTTTGACTATCTGGTTCGTGCCCGGGATTTGACTCTCTGGTTTTTGCCCTCGATTTGACTCTCTGGTTAGTGCACTGGCTTTGTCTCTCTGGGTAGTGCACTGGAATTGACACTCTGGTTAGTGCACTGGCTTTGGCACTCTGAATGGTACACTGGCTTTGACTTTCTCTCAATTTGTCTCTCTGGTTAGTGCAATGGATTTGACACTCTGGTTAGTGCACAGGCTTTGACTCTCTGGTTAGTGTGCTGGCTGTGACTCTCTGGTTAGTGCACTGGCTTTGACTCCCTGGTTAGTGCACTGGCTTTGACTCCCTGGTTAGTGCACTGGCTTTGACTCTCTGGTTAGTGCACTGGCTTTGACTCTCTGGTTAGTGCACTGGCTGTGACTCTCTGGTTAGTGCACTGGCTGTGACTCTCCGGTTAGTGCACTGGTTTTGACTCTCTGGTTAGTGCACTGGCTTTGACTCACTGGTTAGTGCACTGGCTTCGACTCTCAGGTTAGTGCACTGGCTTCAACTCTCAGGTTAGTGCACTGGCTTCGACTCTCAGTTTAGTGCACTGGCTTTGACTCTCTGGTTAGTGCCCTGGCTTTGGTTACCTGGTTAGTGCCCTGGCTTTGACTCTCTGGTTAGTGCGCTTGCTTTGACACTCTGCTTAGTGCAATGGTTTTGACTCTCTGCTTAGTGCACTGGTTTTGACTCTTACTGCACTGGCTTTGACTCTCTGCTTAGTGCACTGACTTTGACTCTCTGGTTAGTGCACTGGCTTTGACTCTGGTTAGTGCACTGGCTTTGACTCTCTGGTTAGTGCACTGGCTTTGACTCTCTGGTTAGTGCACTGGCTTTGACTCTCTGGTTAGTGCACTGGCTTTGACTCTGGTTAGTGCAATAGCTTTGACTCTCTCTGGGTAATGCATTGGCTTTGACTCTCTCTCTCTCCCTGGTTACTGCATTGTCTTTGACTCTCGCTGTCTCTCTGGGTAGTGCACTCTCTTTCACTCTCTGATTAGTGCACTGGAAATGACACTCTGGTTAGTGCACTGGCTTTGACACTCTGAATAGTACACTGGCTTTGACTTTCTCTCACTTTCTCTGTCTCTCTGGTTAGTGCAATGGATTTGACACTCTGGTTAGTGCACTACCTTTGACACTCTGAATAGTACACTGGCTTTGACTTTCTCTCACTTTCTCTGTCTCTCTGGTTAGTGCAATGGATTTGACACTCTGGTTAGTGCTCTGTCTTTGACTATCTGGTTCGTGCATTGACTTCGACTCTCTGGTTAGTGCACAGGCTTTGACTCTCTGGTTAGTGCACTGGCTTTGACTCTCTGGTTAGTGCACGGGCTTTGACTCTCTGGTTAGTGCACTGGCTTTGACTCTCTGGTTAGTGCACTGGCTTTGGTTCTCTGGTTAGTGCACTGGCTTTGACTCTCTGGTTAGTGCACTGGCTTTGACTCTCTGGTTAGTGCACTGGCTGTGACTCTCTGGTTAGTGCACTGGCTGTGACTCTCTGGTTAGTTCACTGGCTGTGACTCTCTGGTTAGTGCACTGATTTTGACACTCTGGTTAGTGCACTGGCTTTGACTCTTTGGTCAGTGCACTGGCTTTGACTCTTTGGTCAGTGCACTGGCTTTGACTCTCTGGTTAGTGCCCTGGCTTTGACTCTCTGGTTAGTGCACTGGCTTCGACTCTCTGGTTAGTGCACTGGCTTCGACTCTCTGGTTAGTGCACTGGCTTTGTCTCTCTGGTTAGTGCCCTGGCTTTGGTTACCTGGTTAGTGCCCTGGCTTTGACTCTCTGGTTAGTGCGCTTGCTTTGACACTCTGCTTAGTGCAATGGTTTTGACTCTCTGCTTTGTGCACTGGTTTTGACTCTTACTGCACTGGCTTTGACTCTCTGGTTAGTGCACTGACTTTGACACTCTGGTTAGTGCACTGGCTTTGACTATGCTTAGTGCACAGGCTTTGACTCTCTGGTTAGTGCCCTTGCTTTGACTCTGGTTAGTGCACTAGATTTGACTCTCTCTGGGTAGTGCATTGGCTTTGCCTCTCTCTCTCTCTCTCTCCCTGGTTACTGCATTGTCTTTGACTCTCGCTGTCTCTCTGGTTAGTGCACGGCCTTTCACTCTTTCTGTATAGTGCCCTTGCTTTGACTCACTGGTTAGTGCCCTTGCTTTGAATCTCTGGTTAGTGCCCTTGCTTTGACTCTCTGTTTAGTGCCCGGGCTTTGACTCTCTGGTTTTTGCCCTGGCTTTGACTATCTGGTTTGCGCGCTCGCTTTGACTCTCTGGTTAGTGCACAGGCTTTGACTCTGGTTAGTGCACAGGCTTTGACTCTCTGGTTAGTGCACAGGCTTTGACTCTTTGGTTAGTGCACTGGCTTTGACTCTCTGGTTAGTGCACTGGCATTGACTCTCTGGTTAGTGCCCTTGCTTTGACTCTCTGGTTAGTGCCCGGGCTTTGACTCTCTGGTTAGTGCACTGGCCTTGACTCTCTGGTTAGTGCACTGGCTTTGACTCTCTGGTTAGTGCACTGGCTTTGACCTTCTGGTTAGTGCACTGGCTTTGACACTCTTTCACTTTCTCTGTCTTTCTGGTTAGTGCAATGGCTTTGACACTCTGGTTAGTGCACTGGCTTTGACACTCTGCTTAGTGCCCTGGCTTTGACTCTCTGGTTAGTTTACTGGCTTTAACTCTCTGGTTAGTTTACTGGCTTTGACTCTCTGGTTAGTGCACTGGCTTTGACTCTCTGGTTAGTGCACTGGCTTTGACTCTCTGGTTAGTGCACTGGCTTTGACTCTCTGATTAGTGCACTGGAATTGACACTCTTGCTAGTGAACTGGCTTTGACACTCTGAATAGTGCACTGGCTTTGACTTGCTCTCACTTTCTCTGTCTCTCTGGTTAGTGCACTGGCTTTGACTCTCTGGTTAGTGCACTGGCTTTGACTCTCTGGTTAGTGCACTGGCTTTGACTCTGGTTATTGCAATAGCTTTGTCTCTCTCTGGGTAGTGCACTGGCTTTGACTCTCTCTCTCTCTCCCCCTGGTTACTGCATTGTCTTTGACTCTCGCTGTCTTTCTGGTTAGTGCACTGTCTTTCACTCTTTCTGGATAGTGCCCTTGCTTTGACTCCCTGGTTAGTGCCCTTGCTTTGACTCTCTGGTTAGTGCCCTTGCTTTGACTCTCTGGTTAGTGCCCTTGCTTTGACTCTCTGGTTTTTGCCCGGGCTTTGACTCTCTGGTTAGTGCCCGGGCTTTGACTCTCTGGTTTTTGCCCTGGCTTTGACTATCTGGTTTGCGCACTCGCTTTGACTCTCTGGTTAGTGCACAGGCTTTGACTCTCTGGTTAGTGCACTGGCTTTGACTCTCTGGTTAGTGCCCTTGCTTTGACTCTCTGGTTAGTGCCCGGGCTTTGAATCTCTGGTTAGTGCCCGGGCTTTGACTCTCTGGTTAGTGCCCTTGCTTTGACTCTTTGGTTAGTGCCCGGGCTTTGACTCTCTGGTTAGTGCCCGGGCTTTGACTCTCTGGTTAGTGCCCGGGCTTTGACTCTCTGGGTAGTGCCCGGGCTTTGACTCTCTGGTTAGTGCCCGGGCTTTGACTCTCTGGGTAGTGCCCGGGCTTTGACTCTCTGGTTAGTGCACTGGCTTTGACTCTCTGGTTAGTGCACTGGCTTTGACTCTCTGGTTAGTGCACTGGCTTTGACACTCTTTCACTTTCTCTGTCTCTCTGGTTAGTGCAATGGCTTTGACACTCTGGTTAGTGCCCTGGCTTTGACACTCTGCTTAGTGCCCTGGCTTTGACACTCTGCTTAGTGCCCTGGCTTTGACTCTCTGGTTAGTGCACTGGCTTTGAATCTCTGGTTAGTGCACTGGCTTTGAATCTCTGGTTAGTGCACTGGCTTTGACTCTCTGGTTAGTGCACTGGCTTTGAATCTCTGATTAGTGCACTGGAATTGACACTCTGGTTAGTGCACTGGCTTTGACTTTCTCTCACTTTCTCTGTCTCTCTGGTTAGTGCACTGGCTTTGACTCTCTGGTTAGTGCACTGGCTTTGACTCTCTGGTTAGTGCACTGGCTTTGACTCTCTGGTTAGTGCACTGGCTTTGACTCTCTGGTTAGTGCACTGGCTTTGACTCTCTGGTTAGTGCACTGGCTTTGACTCTCTGGTTAGTGCACTGGCTTTGACTCTGGTTAGTGCAATAGCTTTGACTCTCTCTGGGTAGTGCATTGGCTTTGACTCTCTCTCTCTCTCCCCCTGGTTACTGCATTGTCTTTGACTCTCGCTGTCTTTCTGGTTAGTGCACTGTCTTTCACTCTTTCTGGATAGTGCCCTTGCTTTGACTCCCTGGTTAGTGCCCGGGCTTTGACTCTCTGGTTAGTGCCCTTGCTTGGACTGTCTGGTTTTTGCCCGGGCTTTGACTCTCTGGTTTTTGCCCTGGCTTTGACTATCTGGTTTGCGCACTCGCTTTGACTCTCTGGTTAGTGCTCAGGCTTTGACTCTCTGGTTAGTGCACTGGCTTTGACTCTCTGGTTAGTGCCCGGGCTTTGACTCTCTGGTTAGTGCCCGGGCTTTGACTCTCTGGTTAGTGCCCGGGCTTTGACTCTCTGGTTAGTGCCCGGGCTTTGACTCTCTGGTTAGTGCCCGGGCTTTGACTCTCTGGTTAGTGCCCGGGCTTTGACTCTCTGGTTAGTGCCCGGGCTTTGACTCTCTGGTTAGTGCCCGAGCTTTGACTCTCTGGTTAGTGCCCGGGCTTTGACTCTCTGGTTAGTGCCCGGGCTTTGACTCTCTGGTTAGTGCCCGGGCTTTGACTCTCTGGTTAGTGCGCTGGCTTTGACTCTCTGGTTAGTGCTCTGGCTTTGACACTCTTTCACTTTCTCTGTCTCTCTGGTTAGTGCAATGGCTTTGACACTCTGGTTAGTGCCCTGGCTTTGACACTCTGCTTAGTGCCCTGGCTTTGACACTCTGCTTAGTGCCCAGGCTTTGACACTCTGCTTAGTGCCCAGGCTTTGAATCTCTGGTTAGTGCACTGGCTTTGAGTCTCTGGTTAGTGCACTGGCTTTGACTCTCTGGTTAGTGCACTGGCTTTGACTCTCTGATTAGTGCACTGGAATTGACACTCTGGTTAGTGCACTTGCTTTGACTTTCTCTCACTTTCTCTGTCTCTCTGGTTAGTGCACTGGCTTTGACTCTCTGGTTAGTGCACTGGCTTTGACTCTCTGGTTAGTGCACTGGCTTTGACACTCTGGTTAGTGCACTGGCTTTGACTCTCTGGTTAGTGCACTGGCTTTGACTCTCTGGTTAGTGCACTGGCTTTGACTCTCTGGTTAGTGCACTGGCTTTGACTCTCTGGTTAGTGCACTGGCTTTGACTCTCTGGTTAGTGCACTGGCTTTGACTCTCTGGTTAGTGCACTGGCTTTGACTCTCTGGTTAGTGCACTGGCTTTGACTCTCTGGTTAGTGCACTGGCTTTGACTCTCTGGTTAGTGCACTGGCTTTGACTCTGGTTAGTGCAATAGCTTTGACTCTCTCTGGGTAGTGCATTGGCTTTGACTCTCTCTCTCTCTCCCCCTGGTTACTGCATTGTCTTTGACTCTCGCTGTCTTTCTGGTTAGTGCACTGTCTTTCACTCTTTCTGGATAGTGCCCTTGCTTTGACTCCCTGGTTAGTGCCCGGGCTTTGACTCTCTGGTTAGTGCCCTTGCTTGGACTGTCTGGTTTTTGCCCGGGCTTTGACTCTCTGGTTTTTGCCCTGGCTTTGACTATCTGGTTTGCGCACTCGCTTTGACTCTCTGGTTAGTGCTCAGGCTTTGACTCTCTGGTTAGTGCACTGGCTTTGACTCTCTGGTTAGTGCCCGGGCTTTGACTCTCTGGTTAGTGCCCGGGCTTTGACTCTCTGGTTAGTGCCCGGGCTTTGACTCTCTGGTTAGTGCCCGGGCTTTGACTCTCTGGTTAGTGCCCGGGCTTTGACTCTCTGGTTAGTGCCCGGGCTTTGACTCTCTGGTTAGTGCCCGGGCTTTGACTCTCTGGTTAGTGCCCGGGCTTTGACTCTCTGGTTAGTGCCCGGGCTTTGACTCTCTGGTTAGTGCCCGGGCTTTGACTCTCTGGTTAGTGCCCGGGCTTTGACTCTCTGGTTAGTGCGCTGGCTTTGACTCTCTGGTTAGTGCTCTGGCTTTGACACTCTTTCACTTTCTCTGTCTCTCTGGTTAGTGCAATGGCTTTGACACTCTGGTTAGTGCCCTGGCTTTGACACTCTGCTTAGTGCCCTGGCTTTGACACTCTGCTTAGTGCCCAGGCTTTGACACTCTGCTTAGTGCCCAGGCTTTGAATCTCTGGTTAGTGCACTGGCTTTGAGTCTCTGGTTAGTGCACTGGCTTTGACTCTCTGGTTAGTGCACTGGCTTTGACTCTCTGATTAGTGCACTGGAATTGACACTCTGGTTAGTGCACTTGCTTTGACTTTCTCTCACTTTCTCTGTCTCTCTGGTTAGTGCACTGGCTTTGACTCTCTGGTTAGTGCACTGGCTTTGACTCTCTGGTTAGTGCACTGGCTTTGACACTCTGGTTAGTGCACTGGCTTTGACTCTCTGGTTAGTGCACTGGCTTTGACTCTCTGGTTAGTGCACTGGCTTTGACTCTCTGGTTAGTGCACTGGCTTTGACTCTCTGGTTAGTGCACTGGCTTTGACTCTCTGGTTAGTGCACTGGCTTTGACTCTCTGGTTAGTGCACTGGCTTTGACTCTCTGGTTAGTGCACTGGCTTTGACTCTCTGGTTAGTGCACTGGCTTTGACTCTCTGGTTAGTGCACTGGCTTTGACTCTGGTTAGTGCAATAGCTTTGACTCTCTCTGGGTAGTGCATTGGCTTTGACTCTCTCTCTCTCTCCCCCTGGTTACTGCATTGTCTTTGACTCTCGCTGTCTTTCTGGTTAGTGCACTGTCTTTCACTCTTTCTGGATAGTGCCCTTGCTTTGACTCCCTGGTTAGTGCCCGGGCTTTGACTCTCTGGTTAGTGCCCTTGCTTGGACTGTCTGGTTTTTGCCCGGGCTTTGACTCTCTGGTTTTTGCCCTGGCTTTGACTATCTGGTTTGCGCACTCGCTTTGACTCTCTGGTTAGTGCTCAGGCTTTGACTCTCTGGTTAGTGCACTGGCTTTGACTCTCTGGTTAGTGCCCGGGCTTTGACTCTCTGGTTAGTGCCCGGGCTTTGACTCTCTGGTTAGTGCCCGGGCTTTGACTCTCTGGTTAGTGCCCGGGCTTTGACTCTCTGGTTAGTGCCCGGGCTTTGACTCTCTGGTTAGTGCACTGGCTTTGACTCTCTGGTTAGTGCCCGGGCTTTGACTCTCTGGTTAGTGCCCAGGCTTTGACTCTCTGGTTAGTGCCCGGGCTTTGACTCTCTGGTTAGTGCCCGGGCTTTGACTCTCTGGTTAGTGCCCGGGCTTTGACTCTCTGGTTAGTGCCCGGGCTTTGACTCTCTGGTTAGTGCGCTGGCTTTGACTCTCTGGTTAGTGCTCTGGCTTTGACACTCTTTCACTTTCTCTGTCTCTCTGGTTAGTGCAATGGCTTTGACACTCTGGTTAGTGCCCTGGCTTTGACACTCTGCTTAGTGCCCTGGCTTTGACACTCTGCTTAGTGCCCAGGCTTTGACACTCTGCTTACTGCCCAGGCTTTGAATCTCTGGTTAGTGCACTGGCTTTGAGTTTCTGGTTAGTGCACTGGCTTTGACTCTCTGGTTAGTGCACTGGCTTTGACTCTCTGATTAGTGCACTGGAATTGACACTCTGGTTAGTGCACTTGCTTTGACTTTCTCTCACTTTCTCTGTCTCTCTGGTTAGTGCACTGGCTTTGACTCTCTGGTTAGTGCACTGGCTTTGACTCTCTGGTTAGTGCACTGGCTTTGACACTCTGGTTAGTGCACTGGCTTTGACACTCTGGTTAGTGCACTGGCTTTGACTCTCTGGTTAGTGCACTGGCTTTGACTCTCTGGTTAGTGCACTGGCTTTGACTCTCTGGTTAGTGCACTGGCTTTGACTCTCTGGTTAGTGCACTGGCTTTGACTCTCTGGTTAGTGCACTGGCTTTGACTCTCTGGTTAGTGCACTGGCTTTGACTCTCTGGGTAGTGCTTTGGCTTTGACTCTCTCTCTCTCCCCCCCTGGTTACTGCATTGTCTTTGACTCTCGCTGTCTTTCTGGTTAGTGCACTGTCTTTCGCTCTTTCTGGATAGTGCCCTTGCTTTGACTCCCTGGTTAGTGCCCTTGCTTTGACTCTCTGGTTAGTGCCCTTGCTTGGACTGTCTGGTTAGTGCCCGGGCTTTGACTCTCTGGTTTTTGCCCGGGCTTTGACTCTCTGGTTTTTGCCCTGGCTTTGACTATCTGGTTTGCGCACTCGCTTTGACTCTCTGGTTAGTGCACTGGCTTTGACTCTCTGGTTAGTGCACTGGCTTTGACTCTCTGGTTAGTGCCCAGGCTTTGATGCTCTGGTTAGTGCACTGTCTTTCACTCTCTCTGGTTAGTGCCCGGGCTTTGACTCTCTGGTTAGTGCCCGGGCTTTGACTCTCTGGTTAGTGCCCGGGCTTTGACTCTCTGGTTAGTGCCCGGGCTTTGACTCTCTGGTTAGTGCCCGGGCTTTGACTCTCTGGTTAGTGCCCGGGCTTTGACTCTCTGGTTAGTGCACTGGCTTTGACTCTCTGGTTAGTGCACTGGCTTTGACTCTCTGGTTAGTGCCCGGGCTTTGACTCTCTGGTTAGTGCACTGGCTTTGACACTCTTTCACTTTCTCTGTCTCTCTGGTTAGTGCAATGGCTTTGACACTCTGGTTAGTGCCCTGGCTTTGACACTCTGCTTAGTGCCCTGGCTTTGACACTCTGCTTAGTGCCCTGGCTTTGACTCTCTGGTTAGTGCACTGGCTTTGAATCTCTGGTTAGTGCACTTGCTTTGAATCTCTGGTTAGTGCACTGGCTTTGACTCTCTGGTTAGTGCACTGGCTTTGACTCTCTGATTAGTGCACTGGAATTGACACTCTGGTTAGTGCACTGGCTTTGACTTTCTCTCACTTTCTCTGTCTCTCTGGTTAGTGCACTGGCTTTGACTCTCTGGTTAGTGCACTGGCTTTGACTCTCTGGTTAGTGCACTGGCTTTGACTCTCTGGTTAGTGCACTGGCTTTGACTCTCTGGTTAGTGCACTGGCTTTGACTCTGGTTAGTGCAATAGCTTTGACTCTCTCTGGGTAGTGTATTGGCTTTGACTCTCTCTCTCTCCCCCCCTGGTTACTGCATTGTCTTTGACTCTCGCTGTCACTCTGGTTAGTGCACTGTCTTTCACTCTTTCTGGATAGTGCCCTTGCTTTGACTCTCTGGTTAGTGCCCTTGCTTTGACTCTCTGGTTAGTGCCCTTGCTTTGACTCTCTGGTTAGTGCCCGGGCTTTGACTCTCTGGTTTTTGCCCTGGCTTTGACTATCTGGTTTGCGCACTCGCTTTGACTCTCTGGTTAGTGCACAGGCTTTGACTCTCTGGTTAGTGCACAGGCTTTGACTCTCTGGTTAGTGCACTGGCTTTGGCTCTCTGGTTAGTGCACTGGCTTTGCCTCTCTCTCTCTCTCTCTCTCCCTGGTTACTGCACTGTCTTTGACTCTCGCTGTCTCTCTGGTTAGTGCACTGTCTTTCACTCTCTCTGGTTAGTGCCCTGGTTTTGACTTTCTGGTTAGTGCACTGGCTTTGACTCACAGGTTGGTGCACTGTCTTTCACTCTCTCTGGATTGTTCATTGGCTTTGACTTTCTTGTTCGTGCACTGGCTTTGACTCTCTGGTTAGTTCACTGGCTTTGAGTCTCTGGTTAGTGCACTGGCTTTGACTCTCTGGTTAGTGCACTGGCTTTGACTCTCTGGTTAGTGCACTGGCTTTGACACTCTGAATAGTACACTGGCTTTGACACACTGCTTAGTGCACAGGCTTTGAATCTCTGGCCAGTGCCCTGGCTTTGACTCTCTGGTTAGTGCCGTGGCATTGACTCTCTGGTTAGTGCACAGGCTTTGAATCTCTGGTTAGTTCACTGGCTTTTACTCTGGTTAGTGCACAGTCTTTGACTCTCTGGTTAGTGCACTGGTTTTGACTCTCTGGTTAGTGCACTGGCTTTGACTCTCTGTTTAGAGCACTGGCTTTGACTCTCTGGTTGGTGCACTGGCTTTGACTCTCTGGTTAGTGCACTGGCTTTGACTCTCTGGTTAGTGCACTGGCTTTGACACACTTTCACTTTCTCTGTCTCTCTGGTTAGTGCACTGGCTTTGACTCTCTGGTTAGTGCACTGGCTTTGACTCTCTGGTTAGTGCACTGGCTTTGACTCTCTGATGAGTGCACTGGAATTGACACTCTGGTTAGTGCACTGGCTTTGACACTCTGAATAGTACACTGGCTTTGACATTCTCTCACTTTCTCTGTCTCGCTGGTTAGTGCACTGGCTTTGACTCTCTGGCTAGTGCACTGGATTTGACTCCCTGGTTAGTGCACTGGCTTTGACTCTCTGGTTAGTGCACTGGCTTTGATTCTCTGGTTAGTGCACTGACTTTGACTCTCTGGTTATTGCACTGGCTTTGACTCTCTGGTTATTGCACTGGCTTTGACTCTCTGGTTATTGCACTGGCTTTGAATCTCTGGTTAGTGCACTGGCTTTGACTCTCTGGTTAGTGCACTGGCTTTGACTCTCTGATTAGTGCACTGGAATTGACACTCTGGTTAGTGCACTGGAATTGACACTCTGAATAGTACACTGGCTTTGACTTTCTCACACTTTCTCTGTCTCTCTGGTTAGTGCACTGGCTTTGACTCTCTGGCTAGTGGACTGGCTTTGAATCTCTGGCTAGTGGACTGGCTTTGACTCTCTGGCTAGTGCACTGGCTTTGACTCTCTGGTTCGTGCACTGGCTTTGACTCTCTGGTTCGTGAACTGGCTTTGACTCTCTGGTTAGTGCACTGGCTTTGACTCTCTGGTTAGTGCACTGGCTTTGACTCTGGTTAGTGCACTAGATTTGACTCTCTCTGGGTAGTGCATTGGCTTTGCCTCTCTCTCTCTCTCTCTCTCTCCTTGGTTACTGCATTGTCTTTGACTCTCGCTGTCTCTCTGGTTAGTGCACTGTCTTTCAAACTCTCTGGATTGTGCACTGGCTTTGACTTTCTGGTTAGTGCACTGGCTTTGACTCTCTGGTTAGTGCCCTTGCTTTGACTCTCTGGTTAGTGCCCGGGCTTTGACTCTCTGGTTAGTGCACTGGCTTTGACTCTCTGGTTAGTGCACTGGCTTTGACTCTCTGGTTAGTGTACTGCTTTGACTCTCTGGTTAGTGCACTGGTTTTGACTCTCTGGTTAGTGCACTGGCTTTGACTCTCTGGTTAGTGCACTGGCTTTGACTCTCTGGTTAGTGCACTGGCTTTGACACTCTGAATAGTACACTGGCTTTGACTTTCTCTCACTTTCTCTGTCTCTCTGGTTAGTGCACTGGCTTTGACTCTCTGGTTAGTGCCCTTGCTTTGACTCTCTGGTTAGTGCAAAAGCTTTGACTCTCTGGTTAGTGCCCGGGCTTTGACTCTCTGGTTTTTGCCCTGGCTTTGACAATCTGGTTAGTGCCCTTGCTTTGACTCTCTGGTTAGTGCCCTTGCTTTGACTCTCTGGTTAGTGCCCGGGCTTTGACTCTCTGGTTTTTGCCCTGGCTTTGACTATCTGGTTTGCGCACTCGCTTTGACTCTCTGGTTAGTGCACAGGCTTTAACTCTCTGGTTAGTGCACAGGCTTTGACTCTCTGGTTAGTGCACTGGCTTTGACTCTCTGGTTAGTGCCCAGGCTTTGATGCTCTGGTTAGTGCACTGGCTTTGACTCTCTGGTTAGTGCACTGGCTTTGACTCTCTGGTTAGTGCACTGGCATTGACTCTCTGGTTAGTGCCCTTGCTTTGACTCTCTGGTTAGTGCCCGGGCTTTGACTCTCTGGTTAGTGCACTGGCCTTGACTCTCTGGTTAGTGCACTGGCATTGACTCTCTGGTTAGTGCACTGGCTTTGACTCTCTGGTTAGTGCACTGGCTTTGACCTTCTGGTTAGTGCACTGGCTTTGACACTCTTTCACTTTCTCTGTCTTTCTGGTTAGTGCAATGGCTTTGACACTCTGGTTAGTGCACTGGCTTTGACACTCTGCTTAGTGCCCTGGCTTTGACACTCTGCTTAGTGCCCTGGCTTTGACTCTCTGGTTAGTGTACTGGCTTTGACTCTCTGGTTAGTGCACTGGCTTTGACTCTCTGGTTAGTGCACTGGCTTTGACTCTCTGGTTAGTGCACTGGCTTTGACTCTGGTTAGTGCAATAGCTTTGACACTCTCTGGGTAGTGCATTGGCTTTGACTCTCTCTCTCTCTCCCCCTGGTTACTGCATTGTCATTGACTCTCGCTGTCTTTCTGGTTAGTGCGCTGTCTTTCACTCTTTCTGGATAGTGCCCTTGCTTTGACTCCCTGGTTAGTGCCCTTGCTTTGACTCTCTGGTTAGCGCCCTTGCTTGGACTGTCTGGTTAGTGCCCGGGCTTTGACGCTCTGGTTTTTGCCCTGGCTTTGACTATCTGGTTTGCGCACTCGCTTTGACTCTCTGGTTAGTGCACAGGCTTTGACTCTCTGGTTAGTGCACAGGCTTTGACTCTCTGGTTAGTGCACTGGCTTTGACTCTCTGGTTAGTGCACTGGCTTTGACACTCTTTCACTTTCTCTGTCTCTCTGGTTAGTGCAATGGCTTTGACACTCTGGTTAGTGCCCTGGCTTTGACTCTCTGGTTAGTGCACTGGCTTTGAATCTCTGGTTAGTGCACTGGCTTTGACTCTCTGGTTAGTGCACTGGCTTTGACTCTATGATTAGTGCACTGGAATTGACACTCTGGTTAGTGCACTCGCTTTGACTTTCTCTCACTTTCTCTGTCTCTCTGGTTAGTGCACTGGCTTTGACTCTCTGGTTAGTTCACTGGCTTTGACTCTCTGGTTAGTGCACTGGCTTTGACTCTGGTTAGTGCAATAGCTTTGACTCTCTCTGGGTAGTGCATTGGCTTTGACTCTCTCTCCCTCTCCCCCTGGTTGCTGCATTGTCTTTGACTCTCGCTGTCTCCCTGGTTAGTGCACTGTCTTTCACTCTTTCTGGATAGTGCCCTTGCTTTGACTCTCTGGTTAGTGCCCTTGCTTTGACTCTCTGGTTAGTGCCCTTGCTTTGACTCTCTGGTTAGTGCCCGGGCTTTGACTCTCTGGTTTTTGCCCTGGCTTTGACTATCTGGTTTGCGCACTCGCTTTGACTCTCTGGTTAGTGCACAGGCTTTGACTCTCTGGTTAGTGCACAGGATTTGACTCTCTGGTTAGTGCACTGGCTTTGCCTCTCTCTCTCTCTCTCTCTCCCTGGTTACTGCATTGTCTTTGACTCTCGCTGTCTCTCTGGTTAGTGCACTGTCTTTCACTCTCTCTGGTTAGTGCACTGGTTTTGACTTTCTGGTTAGTGCACTGGCTTTGACTCTCTGGTTGGTGCACTGTCTTTCACTCTCTCTGGATTGTTAATTGGCTTTGACTTTCTGGTTCGTGCACTGGCTTTGACTCTCTGGTTAGTTCACTGGCTTTGACTCTCTGGTTAGTTCACTGGCTTTGACTCTCTGGTTAGTTCACTGGCTTTGACTATCTGGTTAGTGCGCAGGGTTTGATGCTCTGGTTAGTGCACTGGCATTTACTCTGGTTAGTGCACAGGCTTTGACTCTCTGGTAAGTGCCGTGGCATTGACACTCTGTTTAGTGCCCTGGCTTTGACTCTCTGTTTAGTGCCCTGGCTTTGACTCTCTGGTTAGTGCACTGGCTTTGAATCTCTGGTTAGTGCACTGGCTTTGACTCTCTGGTTAGTGCACTGGCTTTGACTCTCTGATTAGTGCACTGGAATTGACACTCTGGTTAGTGCACTGGCTTTGACACTCTGAATAGTACACTGGCTTTGACTTTCTCACACTTTCTCTGTCTCTCTGGTTAGTGCACTGGCTTTGACTCTCTGGCTAGTGCACTGGCTTTGACTCTCTGGCTAGTGGACTGGCTTTGACTCTCTGGCTAGTGCACTGGCTTTGACTCTCTGGTTAGTGCACTGGCTTTGACTCTCTGATTCGTGCACTGGCTTTGACTCTCTGGTTAGTGCACTGGCTTTGACTCTGGTTAGTGCAATAGCTTTGACACTCTCTGGGTAGTGCATTGGCTTTGACTCTCTCTCTCTCTCCCCCTGGTTACTGCATTGTCTTTGACTCTCGCTGTCTTTCTGGTTAGTGCGCTGTCTTTCACTCTTTCTGGCTAGTGCACTGGCTTTGACTCTCTGATTCGTGCACTGGCTTTGACTCTCTGGTTAGTGCACTGGCTTTGACTCTGGTTAGTGCAATAGCTTTGACTCTCTCTGGGTAGTGCATTGGCTTTGCCTCTCTCTCTCTCTCTCTCTCCCTGGTTACTGCATTGTCTTTGACTCTCGCTGTCTCTCTGGTTAGTGCACTGTCTTTCACTCTCTCTGGCTAGTGGACTGGCTTTGACTTTCTGGTTCGTGCACTGGCTTTGACTCTCTGGTTAGTTCACTGGCTTTGACTCTCTGGTTAGTTCACTGGCTTTGACTCTCTGGTTAGTGCGCAGGGTTTGACTCTCTGGTAAGTGCCGTGGCATTGACACTCTGTTTAGTGCCCTGGCTTTGACTCTCTGGTTAGTGCCCTGGCTTTGACTCTCTGGTTAGTGCACAGGCTTTGAATCTCTGGTTAGTTCACTGGCATTTACTATGGTTAGTGCACAGGCTTTGACTCTCTGGTTAGTGCACAGGCTTTGACTCTCTGGTTATTGCACTGGTTTTGACTCTCTGGTTAGTGCACTGGCTTTGACTCTCTGGTTAGTGCACTGGCTTTGACTCTCTGGTTAGTGCACTGGCTTTGACTCTCTGGTTAGTGCACTGGCTTTGACTCTCTGGTTAGTGCACTGGCTTTGACTCTCTGGTTAGTGCACTGGCTTTGACTCTCTGGTTAGTGCACTGGCTTTGACTCTCTGGTTAGTGCAATGGCTTTGACACTCTGGTTAGTGCACTGGCTTTGACTATCTGGTTATTGCTCTGGCTTTGACACTCTGCTTAGTGCCCTGGCTTTGACTCTCTGGTTAGTGCCCTGGCTTTGACTCTCTGGTTAGTGCCCTGGCTTTGACTCTCTGGTTAGTGCACTGGCTTTGACTCTCTGGTTAGTGCACTGGCTTTGACTCTCTGGTTAGTGCACTGGCTTTGACACTCTGAATAGTACACTGGCTTTGACATTCTCTCACTTTCTCTGTCTCGCTGGTTAGTGCACTGGCTTTGACTCTCTGGCTAGTGCACTGGCTTTGACTCTCTGGTTAGTGCATTGGCTTTGACTCTCTGGTTAGTGCACTGCTTTGACTCTCTGGTTAGTGCACTGGCTTTGACTCTGGTTTGTGCACTAGCTTTGACTCTCTCTGGGTAGTGCATTGGCTTTGCCTCTCTCTCTCTCTCTCTCTCTCCTTGGTTACTGCATTTTCTTTGACTCTCGCTGTCTCTCTGGTTAGTGCACTGTCTTTCAATTTCTCTGGATTGTGCACTGGATTTGACTTTCTGGTTAGTGCACTGGCTTTGACTCTCTGGTTAGTGCACTGGCTTTGGCTCTCTGGTTAGTGCACTGGCTTTGACTCTCTGGTTAGTGCACTGGCTTTGGCTCTCTGGTTAGTGCACTGGCTTTGACTCTCTGGTTAGTGCACTGGCTTTGACTCTCTGGTTCATGCACTGGCTGTGACTCTCCGGTTAGTGCACTGGCTTTCACACTCTGGTTAGTGCACTGGCTTTGACTCTCTGGTTAGTGCACTGGCTTTGACTCTCTGGTTAGTGCACTAGCTTTGACTCTCTGGTTAGTGCACTGGCTGTGACTCTCTGGTTAGTGCACTGGATGTGACTCTCTGGTTAGTGCACTGGCTTTGACTCCCTGGTTAGTGCACTGGCTTTGACTCTTTGGTCAGTGCACTGGCTTTGACTCTCTGGTTAGTGCACTGGCTTTGACTCTCTGGTTAGTGCACTGGCTTTGACTCTCTGGTTAGTGCACTGGCTTTGACTCTCTGGTTCGTGCACTGGCTTTGACTCTCTGGTTCGTGCACTGGCTTTGACTCTCTGGTTAGTGCACTGGCTTTGACTCTCTGGTTAGTGCACTGGCTTTGACTCTCTGGTTAGTGCACTGGCTTTGACTCTCTGCTTAGTGCACAGGCTTTGAATCTCTGGTCAGTGCCATGGCTTTGACTCTCTGGTTAGAGCCGTGGCATTGACACTCTGTTTAGTGCCCTGGCTTTGACTCTCTGGTTAGTGCCCTTTCTTTGACTCTCTGGTTAGTGCACAGGCTTTGGATCTCTGGTTAGTTCACTGGCTTTTACTCTGGTTAGTGCACAGGCTTTGACTCTCTGGTTAGTGCCCTTGCTTTGACTCTCTGGTTAGTGCCCGGGCTTTGACTCTCTGGTTAGTGCCCGGGCTTTGACTCTCTGGTTAGTGCACTGGCTTTGACTCTCTGGTTAGTGCACTGGCTTTGACTCTCTGGTTAGTGCACTGCCTTTGACTCTCTGGTTAGTGCACTGGCTTTGACTCTCTGGTTAGTGCACTGGCATTGACTCTCTGGTTAGTTCTTTGGCTTTGACTCTCTGGTTAGTGCCCTGGCTTTGAATCTCTGGTTAGTGCACTGGCTTTGACACTCTTTCACTTTCTCTGTCTCTCTGGTTAGTGCAATGGCTTTGACACTCTGCTTAGTGCCCTGGCTTTGGCACTCTGGTTAGTGCCCTGGCTTTGACTCTCTGGTTAGTGCACTGGCTTTGACTCTCTGGTTAGTGCACTGGCTTTGACTCTCTGGTTAGTGCACTGGCTTTGACTCTCTGGTTAGTGCACTGGCTCTGACTCTCTGGTTAGTGCACTGGTTTTGACTCTCTGATTAGTGCACTGGAATTGACACTCTGATTAGTGCACTGGCTTTGACACTCTGAATAGTACACTGGCTTTGACTTTCTCTCACTTTCTCTGTCTCTCTGGTTAGTGCAATGGATTTGACACTCTGGATAGTGTGCTTGCTTTGAAACTCTGCTTAGTGCAATGGTTTTGACTCTCTGCTTAGTGCACTGGTTTTGACTCTCTGGTTAGTGCACTGGCTTTGACTCTGGTTAGTGCATTGGCTTTGACTCTGGTTAGTGCACTGGCTTTGACTCTCTGGTTAGTGCACTGGCTTTGACTCTCTGGTTAGTGCACTGGATTTGACTCTCTGGTTAGTGCACTGGCTTTGACTCTGGTTAGTGCAAAAGCTTTGACTCTCTCTGGGTAGTGCATTGGCTTTGACTCTCTCTCTCTCTCCCCCTGGTTACTGCATTGTCTTTGACTCCCGCTGTCTCTCTGGTTAGTGCACTGCCTTTCACTCTTTCTGGATAGTGCCCTTGCTTTGACTCACTGGTTAGTGCCCTTGCTTTGACTCTCTGGTTAGTGCCCTTGCTTTGACTCTCTGGTTAGTGCCCTTGCTTTGACTCTCTGGTTAGTGCCCGGGCTTTGACTCTCTGGTTTTTGTACTGGCTTTGACTATCTGGTTTGCGCACTCGCTTTGACTCTCTGGTTAGTGCACAGGCTTTAACTCTCTGGTTAGTGCACAGGCTTTGACTCTCTGGTTAGTGCACTGGCTTTGACTCTCTGGTTAGTGCCCAGGCTTTGATGCTCTGGTTAGTGCACTGGCTTTGACTCTCTGGTTAGTGCACTGGCTTTGACTCTCTGGTTAGTGCACTGGCATTGACTCTCTGGTTAGTGCCCTTGCTTTGACTCTCCGGTTAGTGCCCGGGATTTGACTCTCTGGTTAGTGCACTGGCCTTGACTCTCTGGTTAGTGCACTGGCATTGACTCTCTGGTTAGTGCACTGGCTTTGACTCTCTGATTAGTGCACTGGAATTGACACTCTGGTTAGTGCACTGGCTTTGAAATTCTGAATAGTACACTGGCTTTGACTTTCTCACACTTTCTCTGTCTCTCTGGTTAGTGCACTGGCTTTGACTCTCTGGTTAGTGCACTGGCTTTGGCTCTCTGGTTTGTGCACTGGCTTTGACTCTCTGGTTAGTGCACTGGCTTTGACACTCTGAATAGTACACTGGCTTTGACTTTCTCTCACTTTCTCTGTCTCTCTGGTTAGTGCACTGGCTTTGACTCTCTGGTTAGTGCCCTGGCTTTGACTCTCTGGTTAGTGCACTGGCTTTGACTCTGGTTAGTGCACTAGCTTTGACTCTCTCTGGTTAGTGCACTGGCTTTGACTCTCTGGTTCATGCACTGGCTGTGACTCTCCGGTTAGTGCACTGGCTTTCACACTCTGGTTAGTGCACTGGCTTTGACTCTCTGGTTAGTGCACTGGCTTTGCACTAACCAGAGAGTCAATGGCTTTGACTCTCTGGTTAGTGCACTGGCTGTGACTCTCTGGTTAGTGCACTGGCTGTGACTCTCTGGTTAGTGCACTGGCTTTGACTCCCTGGTTAGTGCACTGGCTTTGACTCTCTGGTTAGTGCACTGGCTTTGACTCTCTGGTTAGTGCACTGGAATTGATTCTCTGGTTAGTGCACTGGCTTTGACTCTCTGGTTAGTGCACTGGCTTTGACTCTCTGGTTAGTGCACTGGAATTGACTCTCTGGTTAGTGCACTGGCTTTGACTCTCTGGTTCGTGCACTGGCTTTGACTCTCTGGTTAGTGCACTGGTTTGACTCTCTGGTTAGTGCACTGGCTTTGACTCTCTGGTTAGTTCACTGGCTTTGACTCGCTGGTTAGTGCACTGGCTTTGACTCTCTGGTCAGTGCCCTGGCTTTGACTCTCTGGTTAGTGCCCTGGCTTTGACTCTCTGGTTAGTGCACAGGCTTTGGATCTCTGGTTAGTTCACTGGCTTTTACTCTGGTTAGTGCACAGGCTTTGACTCTCTGGTTAGTGCCCTTGCTTTGACTCTCTGGTTAGTGCCCGGGCTTTGACTCTCTGGTTAGTGCACTGGCTTTGGCTCTCTGGTTAGTGCACTGGCTTTGACTCTCTGGTTAGTGCACTGGCTTTGACTCTCTGGTTAGTGCACTGGCTTTGACTCTCTGGTTAGTGCACTGGCATTGACTCTCTGGTTAGTTCTCTGGCTTTGACTCTCTGGTTAGTGCACTGGCTTTGACTCTCTGGTTAGTGCACTGGCTTTGACACTCTTTCACTTTCTCTGTCTCTCTGGTTAGTGCAATGGCTTTGACACTCTGCTTAGTGCCCTGGCTTTGGCACTCTGCTTAGTGCCCTGGCTTTGACTCTCTGGTTAGTGCACTGGCTTTGACTCTCTGGTTAGTGCACTGGCTTTGAATCTCTGGTTAGTGCACTGGCTTTGACTCTCTGGTTAGTGCACTGGCTCTGACTCTCTGGTTAGTGCACTGGCTTTGACTCTCTGATTAGTGCACTGGAATTGACACTCTGATTAGTGCACTGGTTTTGACACTCTGAATAGTACACTGGCTTTGACTTTCTCTCACTTTCTCTGTCTCTCTGGTTAGTGCAATGGATTTGACACTCTGGATAGTGTGCTTGCTTTGAAACTCTGCTTAGTGCAATAGTTTTGACTCTCTGCTTAGTGCACTGGTTTTGACTCTCTGGTTAGTGCACTGGCTTTGACTCTGGTTAGTGCATTGGCTTGGACTCTGGTTAGTGCACTGGCTTTGACTCTCTGGTTAGTGCACTGGCTTTGACTCTCTGGTTAGTGCACTGGCTTTGACTCTCTGGTTAGTGCACTGGCTTTGACTCTCTGGTTCATGCACTGGCTGTGACTCTCCGGTTAGTGCACTGGCTTTCACACTCTGGTTAGTGCACTGGCTTTGACTCTCTGGTTAGTGCACTGGCTTTGCACTAACCAGAGAGTCAATGGCTTTGACTCTCTGGTTAGTGCACTGGCTGTGACTCTCTGGTTAGTGCACTGGCTGTGACTCTCTGGTTAGTGCACTGGCTTTGACTCCCTGGTTAGTGCACTGGCTTTGACTCTCTGGTTAGTGCACTGGCTTTGACTCTCTGGTTAGTGCACTGGAATTGATTCTCTGGTTAGTGCACTGGCTTTGACTCTCTGGTTAGTGCACTGGCTTTGACTCTCTGGTTAGTGCACTGGAATTGACTCTCTGGTTAGTGCACTGGCTTTGACTCTCTGGTTCGTGCACTGGCTTTGACTCTCTGGTTAGTGCACTGGTTTGACTCTCTGGTTAGTGCACTGGCTTTGACTCTCTGGTTAGTTCACTGGCTTTGACTCACTGGTTAGTGCACTGGCTTTGACTCTCTGGTCAGTGCCATGGCTTTGACTCTCTGGTTAGAGCCGTGGCATTGACACTCTGTTTAGTGCCCTGGCTTTGACTCTCTGGTTAGTGCCCTGGCTTTGACTCTCTGGTTAGTGCACAGGCTTTGGATCTCTGGCTAGTTCACTGGCTTTTACTCTGGTTAGTGCACAGGCTTTGACTCTCTGGTTAGTGCCCTTGCTTTGACTCTCTGGTTAGTGCCCGGGCTTTGACTCTCTGGTTAGTGCACTGGCTTTGACTCTCTGGTTGGTGCACTGGCTTTGACTCTCTGGTTAGTGCACTGGCTTTGACTCTCTGGTTAGTGCACTGGCTTTGACTCTCTGGTTAGTGCACTGGCATTGACTCTCTGGTTAGTTCTCTGGCTTTGACTCTCTGGTTAGTGCACTGGCTTTGACTCTCTGGTTAGTGCACTGGCTTTGACACTCTTTCACTTTCTCTGTCTCTCTGGTTAGTGCAATGGCTTTGACACTCTGCTTAGTGCCCTGGCTTTGGCACTCTGCTTAGTGCCCTGGCTTTGACTCTCTGGTTAGTGCACTGGCTTTGACTCCCTGGTTAGTGCACTGGCTTTGACTCTTTGGTCAGTGCACTGGCTTTGACTCTCTGGTTAGTGCACTGGCTTTGACTCTCTGGTTAGTGCACTGGCTTTGACTCTCTGGTTAGTGCACTGGCTTTGACTCTCTGGTTCGTGCACTGGCTTTGACTCTCTGGTTCGTGCACTGGCTTTGACTCTCTGGTTAGTGCACTGGCTTTGACTCTCTGGTTAGTGCACTGGCTTTGACTCTCTGGTTAGTGCACTGGCTTTGACTCTCTGCTTAGTGCACAGGCTTTGAATCTCTGGTCAGTGCCATGGCTTTGACTCTCTGGTTAGAGCCGTGGCATTGACACTCTGTTTAGTGCCCTGGCTTTGACTCTCTGGTTAGTGCCCTTTCTTTGACTCTCTGGTTAGTGCACAGGCTTTGGATCTCTGGTTAGTTCACTGGCTTTTACTCTGGTTAGTGCACAGGCTTTGACTCTCTGGTTAGTGCCCTTGCTTTGACTCTCTGGTTAGTGCCCGGGCTTTGACTCTCTGGTTAGTGCCCGGGCTTTGACTCTCTGGTTAGTGCACTGGCTTTGACTCTCTGGTTAGTGCACTGGCTTTGACTCTCTGGTTAGTGCACTGCCTTTGACTCTCTGGTTAGTGCACTGGCTTTGACTCTCTGGTTAGTGCACTGGCATTGACTCTCTGGTTAGTTCTTTGGCTTTGACTCTCTGGTTAGTGCCCTGGCTTTGAATCTCTGGTTAGTGCACTGGCTTTGACACTCTTTCACTTTCTCTGTCTCTCTGGTTAGTGCAATGGCTTTGACACTCTGCTTAGTGCCCTGGCTTTGGCACTCTGGTTAGTGCCCTGGCTTTGACTCTCTGGTTAGTGCACTGGCTTTGACTCTCTGGTTAGTGCACTGGCTTTGACTCTCTGGTTAGTGCACTGGCTTTGACTCTCTGGTTAGTGCACTGGCTCTGACTCTCTGGTTAGTGCACTGGTTTTGACTCTCTGATTAGTGCACTGGAATTGACACTCTGATTAGTGCACTGGCTTTGACACTCTGAATAGTACACTGGCTTTGACTTTCTCTCACTTTCTCTGTCTCTCTGGTTAGTGCAATGGATTTGACACTCTGGATAGTGTGCTTGCTTTGAAACTCTGCTTAGTGCAATGGTTTTGACTCTCTGCTTAGTGCACTGGTTTTGACTCTCTGGTTAGTGCACTGGCTTTGACTCTGGTTAGTGCATTGGCTTTGACTCTGGTTAGTGCACTGGCTTTGACTCTCTGGTTAGTGCACTGGCTTTGACTCTCTGGTTAGTGCACTGGATTTGACTCTCTGGTTAGTGCACTGGCTTTGACTCTGGTTAGTGCAAAAGCTTTGACTCTCTCTGGGTAGTGCATTGGCTTTGACTCTCTCTCTCTCTCCCCCTGGTTACTGCATTGTCTTTGACTCCCGCTGTCTCTCTGGTTAGTGCACTGCCTTTCACTCTTTCTGGATAGTGCCCTTGCTTTGACTCACTGGTTAGTGCCCTTGCTTTGACTCTCTGGTTAGTGCCCTTGCTTTGACTCTCTGGTTAGTGCCCTTGCTTTGACTCTCTGGTTAGTGCCCGGGCTTTGACTCTCTGGTTTTTGTACTGGCTTTGACTATCTGGTTTGCGCACTCGCTTTGACTCTCTGGTTAGTGCACAGGCTTTAACTCTCTGGTTAGTGCACAGGCTTTGACTCTCTGGTTAGTGCACTGGCTTTGACTCTCTGGTTAGTGCCCAGGCTTTGATGCTCTGGTTAGTGCACTGGCTTTGACTCTCTGGTTAGTGCACTGGCTTTGACTCTCTGGTTAGTGCACTGGCATTGACTCTCTGGTTAGTGCCCTTGCTTTGACTCTCCGGTTAGTGCCCGGGATTTGACTCTCTGGTTAGTGCACTGGCCTTGACTCTCTGGTTAGTGCACTGGCATTGACTCTCTGGTTAGTGCACTGGCTTTGACTCTCTGATTAGTGCACTGGAATTGACACTCTGGTTAGTGCACTGGCTTTGAAATTCTGAATAGTACACTGGCTTTGACTTTCTCACACTTTCTCTGTCTCTCTGGTTAGTGCACTGGCTTTGACTCTCTGGTTTGTGCACTGGCTTTGGCTCTCTGGTTTGTGCACTGGCTTTGACTCTCTGGTTAGTGCACTGGCTTTGACACTCTGAATAGTACACTGGCTTTGACTTTCTCTCACTTTCTCTGTCTCTCTGGTTAGTGCACTGGCTTTGACTCTCTGGTTAGTGCCCTGGCTTTGACTCTCTGGTTAGTGCACTGGCTTTGACTCTGGTTAGTGCACTAGCTTTGACTCTCTCTGGTTAGTGCACTGGCTTTGACTCTCTGGTTCATGCACTGGCTGTGACTCTCCGGTTAGTGCACTGGCTTTCACACTCTGGTTAGTGCACTGGCTTTGACTCTCTGGTTAGTGCACTGGCTTTGCACTAACCAGAGAGTCAATGGCTTTGACTCTCTGGTTAGTGCACTGGCTGTGACTCTCTGGTTAGTGCACTGGCTGTGACTCTCTGGTTAGTGCACTGGCTTTGACTCCCTGGTTAGTGCACTGGCTTTGACTCTCTGGTTAGTGCACTGGCTTTGACTCTCTGGTTAGTGCACTGGAATTGATTCTCTGGTTAGTGCACTGGCTTTGACTCTCTGGTTAGTGCACTGGCTTTGACTCTCTGGTTAGTGCACTGGAATTGACTCTCTGGTTAGTGCACTGGCTTTGACTCTCTGGTTCGTGCACTGGCTTTGACTCTCTGGTTAGTGCACTGGTTTGACTCTCTGGTTAGTGCACTGGCTTTGACTCTCTGGTTAGTTCACTGGCTTTGACTCGCTGGTTAGTGCACTGGCTTTGACTCTCTGGTCAGTGCCCTGGCTTTGACTCTCTGGTTAGTGCCCTGGCTTTGACTCTCTGGTTAGTGCACAGGCTTTGGATCTCTGGTTAGTTCACTGGCTTTTACTCTGGTTAGTGCACAGGCTTTGACTCTCTGGTTAGTGCCCTTGCTTTGACTCTCTGGTTAGTGCCCGGGCTTTGACTCTCTGGTTAGTGCACTGGCTTTGGCTCTCTGGTTAGTGCACTGGCTTTGACTCTCTGGTTAGTGCACTGGCTTTGACTCTCTGGTTAGTGCACTGGCTTTGACTCTCTGGTTAGTGCACTGGCATTGACTCTCTGGTTAGTTCTCTGGCTTTGACTCTCTGGTTAGTGCACTGGCTTTGACTCTCTGGTTAGTGCACTGGCTTTGACACTCTTTCACTTTCTCTGTCTCTCTGGTTAGTGCAATGGCTTTGACACTCTGCTTAGTGCCCTGGCTTTGGCACTCTGCTTAGTGCCCTGGCTTTGACTCTCTGGTTAGTGCACTGGCTTTGACTCTCTGGTTAGTGCACTGGCTTTGAATCTCTGGTTAGTGCACTGGCTTTGACTCTCTGGTTAGTGCACTGGCTCTGACTCTCTGGTTAGTGCACTGGCTTTGACTCTCTGATTAGTGCACTGGAATTGACACTCTGATTAGTGCACTGGCTTTGACACTCTGAATAGTACACTGGCTTTGACTTTCTCTCACTTTCTCTGTCTCTCTGGTTAGTGCAATGGATTTGACACTCTGGATAGTGTGCTTGCTTTGAAACTCTGCTTAGTGCAATAGTTTTGACTCTCTGCTTAGTGCACTGGTTTTGACTCTCTGGTTAGTGCACTGGCTTTGACTCTGGTTAGTGCATTGGCTTGGACTCTGGTTAGTGCACTGGCTTTGACTCTCTGGTTAGTGCACTGGCTTTGACTCTCTGGTTAGTGCACTGGCTTTGACTCTCTGGTTAGTGCACTGGCTTTGACTCTCTGGTTCATGCACTGGCTGTGACTCTCCGGTTAGTGCACTGGCTTTCACACTCTGGTTAGTGCACTGGCTTTGACTCTCTGGTTAGTGCACTGGCTTTGCACTAACCAGAGAGTCAATGGCTTTGACTCTCTGGTTAGTGCACTGGCTGTGACTCTCTGGTTAGTGCACTGGCTGTGACTCTCTGGTTAGTGCACTGGCTTTGACTCCCTGGTTAGTGCACTGGCTTTGACTCTCTGGTTAGTGCACTGGCTTTGACTCTCTGGTTAGTGCACTGGAATTGATTCTCTGGTTAGTGCACTGGCTTTGACTCTCTGGTTAGTGCACTGGCTTTGACTCTCTGGTTAGTGCACTGGAATTGACTCTCTGGTTAGTGCACTGGCTTTGACTCTCTGGTTCGTGCACTGGCTTTGACTCTCTGGTTAGTGCACTGGTTTGACTCTCTGGTTAGTGCACTGGCTTTGACTCTCTGGTTAGTTCACTGGCTTTGACTCACTGGTTAGTGCACTGGCTTTGACTCTCTGGTCAGTGCCATGGCTTTGACTCTCTGGTTAGAGCCGTGGCATTGACACTCTGTTTAGTGCCCTGGCTTTGACTCTCTGGTTAGTGCCCTGGCTTTGACTCTCTGGTTAGTGCACAGGCTTTGGATCTCTGGCTAGTTCACTGGCTTTTACTCTGGTTAGTGCACAGGCTTTGACTCTCTGGTTAGTGCCCTTGCTTTGACTCTCTGGTTAGTGCCCGGGCTTTGACTCTCTGGTTAGTGCACTGGCTTTGACTCTCTGGTTAGTGCACTGGCTTTGACTCTCTGGTTAGTGCACTGGCTTTGACTCTCTGGTTAGTGCACTGGCTTTGACTCTCTGGTTAGTGCACTGGCATTGACTCTCTGGTTAGTTCTCTGGCTTTGACTCTCTGGTTAGTGCACTGGCTTTGACTCTCTGGTTAGTGCACTGGCTTTGACACTCTTTCACTTTCTCTGTCTCTCTGGTTAGTGCAATGGCTTTGACACTCTGCTTAGTGCCCTGGCTTTGGCACTCTGCTTAGTGCCCTGGCTTTGACTCTCTGGTTAGTGCACTGGCTTTGACTCTCTGGTTAGTGCACTGGCTTTGAATCTCTGGTTAGTGCACTGGCTTTGACTCTCTGGTTAGTGCACTGGCTCTGACTCTCTGGTTAGTGCACTGGAATTGACACTCTGATTAGTGCACTGGCTTTGACACTCTGAATAGTACACTGGCTTTGACTTTCTCTCACTTTCTCTGTCTCTCTGGTTAGTGCAATGGATTTGACACTCTGGATAGTGTGCTTGCTTTGAAACTCTGCTTAGTGCAATAGTTTTGACTCTCTGCTTAGTGCACTGGTTTTGACTCTCTGGTTAGTGCACTGGCTTTGACTCTGGTTAGTGCATTGGCTTGGACTCTGGTTAGTGCACTGGCTTTGACTCTCTGGTTAGTGCACTGGCTTTGACTCTCTGGTTAGTGCACTGGCTTTGACTCTCTGGTTAGTGCACTGGCTTTGACTCTGGTTAGTGCAATAACTTTGACTCTGGGTAGTGCATTGGCTTTGACTCTCGCTGTCTCTCTGGTTAGTGCACTGTCTTTCACTCTTTCTGCATAGTGCCCTTGCTTTGACTCTCTGGTTAGTGCCCTGGCTTTGACTCTCTGGTTAGTGCACTGGCTTTGACTCTCTGGTTCGTGCACTGGCTTTGACTCTCTGGTTAGTGCACTGGCTTTGACTCTCTGGTTAGTGCAGTGGCTTTGACTCTGGTTAGTGCACTAGATTTGACTCTCTCTGGGTAGTGCATTGGCTTTGCCTCTCTCTCTCTCCCTGGTTACTGCATTGTCTTTGACTCTCGCTGTCTCTCTGGTTAGTGCACAGGCTTTGACTCTCTGGTTAGTGCACAGGCTTTGACTCTCTGCTTAGTGTCCTGGCTTTGACTCTCTGGTTAGTGCACTGGCTTTGACTCTCTGGTTAGTGCACTGGCTTTTACTCTCTGGTTAGTGCACTGGCTTTGACTCTCTGGTTAGTGCACTGGCTTTGACTCTCTGGTTAGTGCAGTGGCTTTGACTCTCTGGTTAGTGCACTGGATTTGACTCTCTGGTTAGTGCACTGGCTTTGACTCTGGTTAGTGCAAAAGCTTTGACTCTCTCTGGGTAGTGCATTGGCTTTGACTCTCTCTCTCTCTCCCCCTGGTTACTGCATTGTCTTTGACTCCCGCTGTCTCTCTGGTTAGTGCACTGCCTTTCACTCTTTCTGGATAGTGCCCTTGCTTTGACTCACTGGTTAGTGCCCTTGCTTTGACTCTCTGGTTAGTGCCCTTGCTTTGACTCTCTGGTTAGTGCCCTTGCTTTGACTCTCTGGTTAGTGCCCGGGCTTTGACTCTCTGGTTTTTGTACTGGCTTTGACTATCTGGTTTGCGCACTCGCTTTGACTCTCTGGTTAGTGCACAGGCTTTAACTCTCTGGTTAGTGCACAGGCTTTGACTCTCTGGTTAGTGCACTGGCTTTGACTCTCTGGTTAGTGCCCAGGCTTTGATGCTCTGGTTAGTGCACTGGCTTTGACTCTCTGGTTAGTGCACTGGCTTTGACTCTCTGGTTAGTGCACTGGCATTGACTCTCTGGTTAGTGCCCTTGCTTTGACTCTCCGGTTAGTGCCCGGGCTTTGACTCTCTGGTTAGTGCACTGGCCTTGACTCTCTGGTTAGTGCACTGGCATTGACTCTCTGGTTAGTGCACTGGCTTTGACTCTCTGATTAGTGCACTGGAATTGACACTCTGGTTAGTGCACTGGCTTTGAAACTCTGAATAGTACACTGGCTTTGACTTTCTCACACTTTCTCTGTCTCTCTGGTTAGTGCACTGGCTTTGACTCTCTGGTTAGTGCACTGGCTTTGGCTCTCTGGTTTGTGCACTGGCTTTGACTCTCTGGTTAGTGCACTGGCTTTGACACTCTGAATAGTACACTGGCTTTGACTTTCTCTCACTTTCTCTGTCTCTCTGGTTAGTGCACTGGCTTTGACTCTCTGGTTAGTGCCCTGGCTTTGACTCTCTGGTTAGTGCACTGGCTTTGACTCTGGTTAGTGCACTAGCTTTGACTCTCTCTGGTTAGTGCACTGGCTTTGACTCTCTGGTTCATGCACTGGCTGTGACTCTCCGGTTAGTGCACTGGCTTTCACACTCTGGTTAGTGCACTGGCTTTGACTCTCTGGTTAGTGCACTGGCTTTGCACTAACCAGAGAGTCAATGGCTTTGACTCTCTGGTTAGTGCACTGGCTGTGACTCTCTGGTTAGTGCACTGGCTGTGACTCTCTGGTTAGTGCACTGGCTTTGACTCCCTGGTTAGTGCACTGGCTTTGACTCTCTGGTTAGTGCACTGGCTTTGACTCTCTGGTTAGTGCACTGGAATTGATTCTCTGGTTAGTGCACTGGCTTTGACTCTCTGGTTAGTGCACTGGCTTTGACTCTCTGGTTAGTGCACTGGAATTGACTCTCTGGTTAGTGCACTGGCTTTGACTCTCTGGTTCGTGCACTGGCTTTGACTCTCTGGTTAGTGCACTGGTTTGACTCTCTGGTTAGTGCACTGGCTTTGACTCTCTGGTTAGTTCACTGGCTTTGACTCACTGGTTAGTGCACTGGCTTTGACTCTCTGGTCAGTGCCATGGCTTTGACTCTCTGGTTAGAGCCGTGGCATTGACACTCTGTTTAGTGCCCTGGCTTTGACTCTCTGGTTAGTGCCCTGGCTTTGACTCTCTGGTTAGTGCACAGGCTTTGGATCTCTGGTTAGTTCACTGGCTTTTACTCTGGTTAGTGCACAGGCTTTGACTCTCTGGTTAGTGCCCTTGCTTTGACTCTCTGGTTAGTGCCCGGGCTTTGACTCTCTGGTTAGTGCACTGGCTTTGGCTCTCTGGTTAGTGCACTGGCTTTGACTCTCTGGTTAGTGCACTGGCTTTGACTCTCTGGTTAGTGCACTGGCTTTGACTCTCTGGTTAGTGCACTGGCATTGACTCTCTGGTTAGTTCTCTGGCTTTGACTCTCTGGTTAGTGCACTGGCTTTGACTCTCTGGTTAGTGCACTGGCTTTGACACTCTTTCACTTTCTCTGTCTCTCTGGTTAGTGCAATGGCTTTGACACTCTGCTTAGTGCCCTGGCTTTGGCACTCTGCTTAGTGCCCTGGCTTTGACTCTCTGGTTAGTGCACTGGCTTTGACTCTCTGGTTAGTGCACTGGCTTTGAATCTCTGGTTAGTGCACTGGCTTTGACTCTCTGGTTAGTGCACTGGCTCTGACTCTCTGGTTAGTGCACTGGCTTTGACTCTCTGATTAGTGCACTGGAATTGACACTCTGATTAGTGCACTGGCTTTGACACTCTGAATAGTACACTGGCTTTGACTTTCTCTCACTTTCTCTGTCTCTCTGGTTAGTGCAATGGATTTGACACTCTGGATAGTGTGCTTGCTTTGAAACTCTGCTTAGTGCAATAGTTTTGACTCTCTGCTTAGTGCACTGGTTTTGACTCTCTGGTTAGTGCACTGGCTTTGACTCTGGTTAGTGCATTGGCTTGGACTCTGGTTAGTGCACTGGCTTTGACTCTCTGGTTAGTGCACTGGCTTTGACTCTCTGGTTAGTGCACTGGCTTTGACTCTCTGGTTAGTGCACTGGCTTTGACTCTCTGGTTCATGCACTGGCTGTGACTCTCCGGTTAGTGCACTGGCTTTCACACTCTGGTTAGTGCACTGGCTTTGACTCTCTGGTTAGTGCACTGGCTTTGCACTAACCAGAGAGTCAATGGCTTTGACTCTCTGGTTAGTGCACTGGCTGTGACTCTCTGGTTAGTGCACTGGCTGTGACTCTCTGGTTAGTGCACTGGCTTTGACTCCCTGGTTAGTGCACTGGCTTTGACTCTCTGGTTAGTGCACTGGCTTTGACTCTCTGGTTAGTGCACTGGAATTGATTCTCTGGTTAGTGCACTGGCTTTGACTCTCTGGTTAGTGCACTGGCTTTGACTCTCTGGTTAGTGCACTGGAATTGACTCTCTGGTTAGTGCACTGGCTTTGACTCTCTGGTTCGTGCACTGGCTTTGACTCTCTGGTTAGTGCACTGGTTTGACTCTCTGGTTAGTGCACTGGCTTTGACTCTCTGGTTAGTTCACTGGCTTTGACTCACTGGTTAGTGCACTGGCTTTGACTCTCTGGTCAGTGCCATGGCTTTGACTCTCTGGTTAGAGCCGTGGCATTGACACTCTGTTTAGTGCCCTGGCTTTGACTCTCTGGTTAGTGCACTGGCTTTGACACTCTTTCACTTTCTCTGTCTCTCTGGTTAGTGCAATGGCTTTGACACTCTGCTTAGTGCCCTGGCTTTGGCACTCTGCTTAGTGCCCTGGCTTTGACTCTCTGGTTAGTGCACTGGCTTTGACTCTCTGGTTAGTGCACTGGCTTTGAATCTCTGGTTAGTGCACTGGCTTTGACTCTCTGGTTAGTGCACTGGCTCTGACTCTCTGGTTAGTGCACTGGCTTTGACTCTCTGATTAGTGCACTGGAATTGACACTCTGATTAGTGCACTGGCTTTGACACTCTGAATAGTACACTGGCTTTGACTTTCTCTCACTTTCTCTGTCTCTCTGGTTAGTGCAATGGATTTGACACTCTGGATAGTGTGCTTGCTTTGAAACTCTGCTTAGTGCAATAGTTTTGACTCTCTGCTTAGTGCACTGGTTTTGACTCTCTGGTTAGTGCACTGGCTTTGACTCTGGTTAGTGCATTGGCTTGGACTCTGGTTAGTGCACTGGCTTTGACTCTCTGGTTAGTGCACTGGCTTTGACTCTCTGGTTAGTGCACTGGCTTTGACTCTCTGGTTAGTGCACTGGCTTTGACTCTGGTTAGTGCAATAACTTTGACTCTGGGTAGTGCATTGGCTTTGACTCTCGCTGTCTCTCTGGTTAGTGCACTGTCTTTCACTCTTTCTGCATAGTGCCCTTGCTTTGACTCTCTGGTTAGTGCCCTGGCTTTGACTCTCTGGTTAGTGCACTGGCTTTGACTCTCTGGTTCGTGCACTGGCTTTGACTCTCTGGTTAGTGCACTGGCTTTGACTCTCTGGTTAGTGCAGTGGCTTTGACTCTGGTTAGTGCACTAGATTTGACTCTCTCTGGGTAGTGCATTGGCTTTGCCTCTCTCTCTCTCCCTGGTTACTGCATTGTCTTTGACTCTCGCTGTCTCTCTGGTTAGTGCACAGGCTTTGACTCTCTGGTTAGTGCACAGGCTTTGACTCTCTGCTTAGTGTCCTGGCTTTGACTCTCTGGTTAGTGCACTGGCTTTGACTCTCTGGTTAGTGCACTGGCTTTTACTCTCTGGTTAGTGCACTGGCTTTGACTCTCTGGTTAGTGCACTGGCTTTGACACTCTGAATAGTACACTGGCTTTGACATTCTCTCACTTTCTCTGTCTCGCTGGTTAGTGCACTGGCTTTGACTCTCTGGCTAGTGCACTGGCTTTGACTCTCTGGTTAGTGCACTGGCTTTGACTCTCTGGTTAGTGCACTGGCTTTGACTCTCTGGTTAGTGCACTGGCTTTGACTCTGGTTAGTGCACTAGCTTTGACTCTCTCTGGGTAGTGCATTGGCTTTGCCTCTCTCTCTCTCTCTCTCCTTGGTTACTGCATTTTCTTTGACTCTCGCTGTCTCTCTGGTTAGCGCACTGTCCTTCAATTTCTCTGGGTTGTGCACTGGCTTTGACTTTCTGGTTAGTGCACTGGCTTTGACTCTCTGGTTAGTGCACTGGCTTTGGCTCTCTCTCTCTCTCCCCCTGGTTACTGCATTGTCTTTGACTCCCGCTGTCTCTCTGGTTAGTGCACTGCCTTTCACTCTTTCTGGATAGTGCCCTTGCTTTGACTCACTGGTTAGTGCCCTTGCTTTGACTCTCTGGTTAGTGCCCTTGCTTTGACTCTCTGGTTAGTGCCCGGGCTTTGACTCTCTGGTTAGTGCACTGGCCTTGACTCTCTGGTTAGTGCACTGGCATTGACTCTCTGGTTAGTGCACTGGCTTTGACTCTCTGGTTAGTGCACTGGCTTTGACTCTTTGGTCAGTGAACTGGCTTTGACTCTTTGGTCAGTGCACTGGCTTTGATTCTCTGGTTAGTGCACTGGCTTTGACTCTCTGGTTAGTGCACTGGCTTTGACTCTCTGGTTAGTGCACTGGCTTTGACTCTCTGGTTCGTGCACTGGCTTTGACTCTCTGGTTCGTGCACTGGCTTTGACTCTCTGGTTAGTGCACTGGCTTTGACTCTCTGGTTAGTGCACTGGCTTTGACTCTCTGGTCAGTGCCATGGCTTTGACTCTCTGGTTAGAGCCGTCGCATTGACACTCTGTTTAGTGCCCTGGCTTTGACTCTCTGGTTAGTGCCCTGGCTTTGACTCTCTGGTTAGTGCACAGGCTTTGGATCTCTGGTTAGTTCACTGGCTTTTACTCTGGTTAGTGCACAGGCTTTGACTCTCTGGTTAGTGCCCTTGCTTTGACTCTCTGGTTAGTGCCCGGGCTTTGACTCTCTGGTTAGTGCACTGGCTTTGCCTCTCTGGTTAGTGCACTGGCTTTGACTCTCTGGTTAGTGCACTGGCTTTGACTCTCTGGTTAGTGCACTGCCTTTGACTCTCTGGTTAGTGCACTGGCTTTGACTCTCTGGTTAGTGCACTGGCATTGACTCTCTGGTTAGTTCTCTGGCTTTGACTCTCTGGTTAGTGCACTGGCTTTGACTCTCTGGTTAGTGCACTGGCTTTGACACTCTTTCACTTTCTCTGTCTCTCTGGTTAGTGCAATGGCTTTGACACTCTGCTTAGTGCCCTGGCTTTGGCACTCTGCTTAGTGCCCTGGCTTTGACTCTCTGGTTAGTGCACTGGCTTTGACTCTCTGGTTAGTGCACTGGCTTTGAATCTCTGGTTAGTGCACTGGCTTTGACTCTCTGGTTAGTGCACTGGCTCCGACTCTCTGGTTAGTGCACTGGCTTTGACTCTCTGGTCAGTGCCATGGCTTTGACTCTCTGGTTAGAGCCGTGGCATTGACACTCTGTTTAGTTCCCTGGCTTTGACTCTCTGGTTAGTGCCCTGGCTTTGACTCTCTGGTTAGTGCACAGGCTTTGGATCTCTGGTTAGTTCACTGGCTTTTACTCTGGTTAGTGCCCAGGCTTTGACTCTCTGGTTAGTGCACTGGCTTTGACTCTCTGGTTAGTGCCCGGGCTTTGACTCTCTGGTTAGTGCACTGGCTTTGACTCTCTGGTTAGTGCACTGGCTTTGACTCTCTGGTTAGTGCACTGCCTTTGACTCTCTGGTTAGTGCACTGGCTTTGAATCTCTGGTTAGTGCACTGGCATTGACTCTCTGGTTAGTTCTCTGGATTTGACTCTCTGGTTAGTGCACTGGCTTTGACTCTCTGGTTAGTGCACTGGCTTTGACACTCTTTCACTTTCTCTGTCTCTCTGGTTAGTGCAATGGCTTTGACACTCTGCTTAGTGCCCTGGCTTTGGCACTCTGCTTAGTGCCCTGGCTTTGACTCTCTGGTTAGTGCACTGGCTTTGACTCTCTGGTTAGTGCACTGGCTTTGAATCTCTGGTTAGTGCACTGCCTTTGACTCTCTGGTTAGTGCACTGGCTCTGACTCTCTGGTTAGTGCACTGGCTTTGACTCTCTGATTAGTGCACTGGAATTGACACTCTGATTAGTGCACTGGCTTTGACACTCTGAATAGTACACTGGCTTTGACTTTCTCTCACTTTCTCTGTCTCTCTGGTTAGTGCAATGGATTTGACACTCTGGATAGTGTGCTTGCTTTGAAACACTGCTTAGTGCAATGGTTTTGACTCTCTGTTTAGTGCACTGGTTTTGACTCTCTGGTTAGTGCACTGGCTTTGACTCTGGTTAGTGCATTGGCTTGGACTCTGGTTAGTGCACTGGCTTTGACTCTCTGGTTAGTGCACTGGCTTTGACTCTCTGGTTAGTGCACTGGCTTTGACTCTCTGGTTAGTGCACTGGCTTTGACTCTGGTTAGTGCAATAGCCTTGACTCTGGGTAGTGCATTGGGTTTGACTCTCGCTGTCTCTCTGGTTAGTGCACTGTCTTTCACTCTTTCTGCATAGTGCCCTTGCTTTGACTCTCTGGTTAGTGCCCTGGCTTTGACTCTCTGGTTAGTGCACTGGCTTTGACTCTCTGGTTCGTGCACTGGCTTTGACTCTCTGGTTAGTGCACTGGCTTTGACTCTCTGGTTAGTGCAGTGGCTTTGACTCTGGTTAGTGCACTAGATTTGACTCTCTCTGGGTAGTGCATTGGCTTTGCCTCTCTCTCTCTCCCTGGTTACTGCATTGTCTTTGACTCTCGCTGTCTCTCTGGTTAGTGCACAGGCTTTGACTCTCTGGTTAGTGCACAGGCTTTGACTCTCTGGTTAGTGCACTGGTTTGACTCTCTGGTTAGTGCACTGGCTTTGACTCTCTGGTTAGTGCACTGGCTTTGACTCTCTGGTTAGTGCACTGGCTTTGACTCTCTGGTTAGTGCACTGGCTTTGACTCATGGTTAGTGCACTGGCTTTGACTCTCTGGTTAGTGCACTGGCTTTGACTCTCTGGTTAGTGCACTGGCTTTGACTCTCTCTGGGTAGTGCATTGGCTTTGCCTCTATCTCTCTCTCTCTCCTTGGTTACTGCATTTGCTTTGACTCTCGCTGTCTCTCTGGTTAGTGCACTGTCTTTCAATTTCTCTGGGTTGTGCACTGGCTTTGACTCTCTGGTTAGTGCACTGGCTTTGACTCTCTGGTTAGTGCACTGGCTTTGATGCTCTGGTTAGTGCACTGGCTTTGACTCTCTGGTTAGTGCACTGGCTTTGACTCTCTGGTTAGTGCACTGGCCTTGACTCTCTGGTTAGTGCACTGGCATTGACTCTCTGGTTAGTGCACTGGCTTTGACTCTCTGGTTAGTGCACTGGCTTTGACCTTCTGGTTAGTGCACTGGCTTTGACACTCTTTCACTTTCTCTGTCTTTCTGGTTAGTGCCCTGGCTTTGACACACTGCTTAGTGCCCTGGCTTTGACTCTTTGGTTAGTGTACTGGCTTTGACTCTCTGGTTAGTGCACTGGCTTTGACACTCTGGTTAGTGCACTGGCTTTGACACTCTGCTTAGTGCCCTGGCTTTGACTCTCTGGTTAGTGCACTGGCTTTGAATCTCTGGTTAGTGCACTGGCTTTGACTCTCTGGTTAGTGCACTGGCTTTGACTCTCTGATTAGTGCACTGGAATTGACAATCTGGTTAGTGCACTGGCTTTGACTTTCTCTCACTTTCTCTGTCTCTCTGGTTAGTGCACTGGCTTTGACTCTCTGGTTAGTGCACTGGCTTTGACTCTCTGGTTAGTGCACTGGCTTTGACTCTGGTTAGTGCAATAGCTTTGACTCTCTCTGGGTAGTGCATTGGCTTTGACTCTCTCTCTCTCTCCCCCTGGTTACTGCATTGTCTTTGACTCTCGCTGTCTCTCTGGTTAGTGCACTGTCTTTCACTCTTTCTGGATAGTGCCCTTGCTTTGACTCTCTGGTTAGTGCCCTTGCTTTGACTCTCTGGTTAGTGCCCTTGATTTGACTCTCTGGTTAGTGCCCTTGCTTTGACTCTCTGGTTAGTGCCCGGGCTTTGACTCTCTGGTTTTTGCCCTGGCTTTGACTATTTGGTTTGCGCACTCGCTTTGACTCTCTGGTTAGTGCACAGGCTTTGACTCTCTGGTTAGTGCACAGGCTTTGACTCTCTGGTTAGTGCACTGGCTTTGCCTCTCTCTCTCTCTCTCTCTCCCTGGTTACTGCATTGTCTTTGACTCTCGCTGTCTCTCTGGTTAGTGCACTGTCTTTCACTCTCTCTGGTTAGTGCACTGGTTTTGACTTTCTGGTTAGTGCACTGGCTTTGACACTCTGAATAGTACACTGGCTTTGACTTTCTCACACTTTCTCTGTCTCTCTGGTTAGTGCACTGGCATTGACTCTCTGGCTAGTGCACTGGCTTTGACTCTCTGGCTAGAGGACTGGCTTTGACTCTCTGGCTAGTGCACTGGCTTTGACTCTCTGGTTAGTGCACTGGCTATGACTCTCTGGTTAGTGCACTGGCTTTGACTCTCTGGTTAGTGCACTGGCTTTGACTCTCTGGTTAGTGCACTGGCTTTGACTCTGGTTTGTGCACTAGCTTTGACTCTCTCTGGGTAGTGCATTGGCTTTGCCTCTCTCTCTCTCTCTCTCTCTCCTTGGTTACTGCATTTTCCTTGACTCTCGCTGTCTCTCTGGTTAGTGCACTGTCTTTCAATTTCTCTGGATTGTGCACTGCCTTTGACTTTCTGGTTAGTGCACTGGCTTTGACTCTCTGGTTAGTGCACTGGCTTTGGCTCTCTGGTTAGTGCACTGGCTTTGACTCTCTGGTTAGTGCACTGGCTTTGACTCTCTGGTTCATGCACTGGCTGTGACTCTCCGTTTAGTGCACTGGCTTTCACACTCTGGTTAGTGCACTGGCTTTGACTCTCTGGTTAGTGCACTGGCTTTGACTCTCTGGTTAGTGCACTGGCTTTGACTCTCTGGTTAGTGCACTGGCTGTGACTCTCTGGTTAGTGTACTGGCTTTGACTCCCTGGTTAGTGCACTGGATTTGACGCTCTGGTTAGTGCACTGGCTTTGACTCTTTGGTCAGTGCACTGGCTTTGACTCTTTGGTCAGTGCACTGGCTTTGATTCTCTGGTTAGTGCACTGGCTTTGACTCTCTGGTTAGTGCACTGGCTTTGACTCTCTGGTTAGTGCACTGGCTTTGAATCTCTGGTTAGTGCACTGGCTTTGACTCTCTGGTTAGTGCACTGGCTCTGACTCTCTGGTTAGTGCACTGGCTTTGACTCTCTGATTAGTGCACTGGAATTGACACTCTGATTAGTGCACTGGCTTTGACACTCTGAATAGTACACTGGCTTTGACTTTCTCTCACTTTCTCTGTCTCTCTGGTTAGTGCAATGGATTTGACACTCTGGATAGTGCGCTTGCTTTGAAACTCTGCTTAGTGCAATGGTTTTGACTCTCTGCTTAGTGCACTGGTTTTGACTCTCTGGTTAGTGCACTGGCTTTGACTCTGGTTAGTGCATTGGCTTTGACTCTGGTTAGTGCACTGGCTTTGACTCTCTGGTTAGTGCACTGGCTTTGACTCTCTGGTTAGTGCACTGGCTTTGACTCTCTGGTTAGTGCACTGGCTTTGACTCTGGTTAGTGCAATAGCTTTGACTCTGGGTAGTGCATTGGCTTTGACTCTCTCTCTCTCTCCCCCTGGTTACTGCATTGTCTTTGACTCTCGCTGTCTCTCTGGTTAGTGCACTGTCTTTCACTCTTTCTGCATAGTGCCCTTGCTTTGACTCTCTGGTTAGTGCCCTTGCTTTGACGCTCTGGTTAGTGCACTGGCTTTGACTCTCTGGTTCGTGCACTGGCTTTGACTCTCTGGTTCGTGCACTGGCTTTGACTCTCTGGTTCGTGCACTGGCTTTGACTCTCTGGTTAGTGCACTGGCTTTGACTCTCTGGTTAGTGCACTGGCTTTGACTCTGGTTAGTGCACTAGATTTGACTCTCTCTGGGTAGTGCATTGGCTTTGCCTCTCTCTCTCTCTCTCTCTCCCTGGTTACTGCATTGTCTTTGACTCTCGCTGTCTCTCTGGTTAGTGCACTGTCTTTCACTCTCTCTGGATTGTGCACTGGCTTTGACTTTCTGGTTAGTGCACTGGCTTTGACTCTCTGGTTAGTGCCCTTGCTTTGACTCTCTGGTTAGTGCCCGGGCTTTGACTCTCTGGTTAGTGCACTGGCTTTGACTCTCTGGTTAGTGCACTGGCTTTGACTCTCTGGTTAGTGTACTGGCTTTGACTCTCTGGTTAGTGCACTGGCTTTGACTCTCTGGTTAGTGCACTGGCTTTGACTCTCTGGTTAGTGCACTAGCTTTGACTCTCTGGTTAGTGCACTGGCTTTGACTCTCTGGTTAGTGCACTGGCTTTGACTCTCTGGTTAGTGCACTGGCTTTGACTCTCTGGTTAGTGCACTGGCTTTGACACTCTGGTTAGTGCACTGGCTTTGACACTCTGAATAGTACACTGGCTTTGACTTTCTCTCACTTTCTCTGTCTCTCTGGTTAGTGCACTGGCTTTGACTCTCTGGTTAGTGCACTGGCTTTGACTCTCTGGTTAGTGCACTGGCTTTGACTCTCTGGTTAGTGCACTGGCTTTGACTCTGGTTAGTGCAAAAGCTTTGACTCTCTCTGGGTAGTGCATTGGCTTTGACTCTTTCTGGATAGTGCCCTTGCTTTGACTCACTGGTTAGTGCCCTTGCTTTGACTCTCTGGTTAGTGCCCTTGCTTTGACTCTCTGGTTAGTGCCCGGGCTTTGACTCTCTGGTTTTTGCCCTGGCTTTGACTATCTGGTTTGCGCACTCGCTTTGACTCTCTGGTTAGTGCACAGGCTTTGACTCTCTGGTTAGTGCACAGGCTTTGACTCTCTGGTTAGTGCACTGGCTTTGACTCTCTGGTTAGTGCCCAGGCTTTGATGCTCTGGTTAGTGCACTGGCTTTGACTCTCTGGTTAGTGCACTGGCTTTGAGTCTCTAGTTAGTGCCCTTGCTTTGACTCTCTGGTTAGTGCCCGGGCTTTGACTCTCTGGTTAGTGCACTGGCCTTGACTCTCTGGTTAGTGCACTGGCATTGACTCTCTGGTTAGTGCACTGGCTTTGACTCTCTGGTTAGTGCACTGGCTTTGACCTTCTGGTTAGTGCACTGGCTTTGACACTCTTTCACTTTCTCTGTCTTTCTGGTTAGTGCAATGGCTTTGACACTCTGGTTAGTGCACTGGCTTTGACTCTCTGCTTAGTGCCCTGGCTTTGACACTCTGCTTCGTGCCCTGGCTTTGACTCTCTGGTTAGTGTACTGGCTTTGACTCTCTGGTTAGTGCACTGGCTTTGACTCTCTGGTTAGTGCACTGGCTTTGACTCTCTGGTTAGTGCACTGGCTTTGACTCTGGTTAGTGCAATAGCTTTGACTCTCTCTGGGTAGTGCGTTGGCTTTGACTCTCTCTCTCTCTCTCACCCTGGTTACTGCATTGTCTTTGACTCTCGCTGTCTTTCTGGTTAGTGCACTGTCTTTCACTCTTTCTGGATAGTGCCCTGGCTTTGACTCCCTGGTTAGTGCCCTTGCTTTGACTCTCTGGTTAGTGCCCTTGCTTGGACTGTCTGGTTAGTGCCCGGGCTTTGACTCTCTGGTTTTTGCCCTGGCTTTGACTATCTGGTTTGCGCACTCGCTTTGACTCTCTGGTTAGTGCACAGGCTTTGACTCTGTGGTTAGTGCACAGGCTTTGACTCTGTGGTTAGTGCACAGGCTTTGACTCTCTGGTTAGTGCACTGGCTTTGACTCTCTGGTTAGTGCACTGGCTTTGACACTCTTTCACTTTCTCTGTCTCTCTGGTTAGTGCAATGGCTTTGACACTCTGGTTCGTGCACTGGCTTTGACACTCTGCTTAGTGCCCTGGCTTTGACACTCTGCTTAGTGCCCTGGCTTTGACTCTCTGGTTAGTGCACTGGCTTTGAATCTCTGGTTAGTGCACTGGCTTTGACTCTCTGGTTAGTGCACTGGCTTTGACTCTCTGATTAGTGCACTGGAATTGACACTCTGGTTAGTGCACTGGCTTTGACTTTCTCTCACTTTCTCTGTCTCTCTGGTTAGTGCACTGGCTTTGACTCTCTGGTTAGTGCACTGGCTTTGACTCTCTGGTTAGTGCACTGGCTTTGACTCTCTGGTTAGTGCACTGGCTTTGACTCTCTGGTTAGTGCACTGGCTTTGACTCTCTGGTTAGTGCACTGGCTTTGACTCTCTGGTTAGTGCACTGGCTTTGACTCTCTGGTTAGTGCACTGGCTTTGACCCTCTGGTTAGTGCACTGGCTTTGACACTCTGGTTAGTGCACTGGCTTTGACTATCTGGTTATTGCTCTGGCTTTGACACTCTGCTTAGTGCCCTGGCTTTGACTCTCTGGTTAGTACCCTGGCTTTGACTCTCTGGTTAGTGCACTGGCTTTGACTCTCTGGTTAGTGCACTGGCTTTGACACTCTGGTTAGTGCACTGGCTTTGACTCTCTGGTTAGTGCACTGGCTTTGACTCTCTGGTTAGTGCACTGGCTTTGACATTCTCTCACTTTCTCTGTCTCGCTGGTTAGTGCACTGGCTTTGACTCTCTGGCTAGTGCACTGGCTTTGACTCTGTGTAGTGCATTGGCTTTGACTCTCTCTCTCTCTCCCCCGGTTACTGCATTGTCTTTGACTCTCGCTGTCTCTCTGGTTAGTGCACTGTCTTTCATTCTTTCTGCATAGTGCCCTTGCTTTGACTCTCTGGTTAGTGCCCTTGCTTTGACTCTCTGGTTCGTGCACTGGCTTTGACTCTCTGGTTAGTGCACTGGCTTTGACTCTCTGGTTAGTGCACTGGCTTTGACTCTCTGGTTAGTGCACTGGCTTTGACTCTGGTTAGTGCACTAGATTTCACTCTCTCTGGGTAGTGCATTGGCTTTGACTCTCTCTCTCTCTCTCTCTCTCCCTGGTTACTGCATTGTCTTTGACTCTCGCTGTCTCTCTGGTTAGTGCACTGTCTTTCACTCTCTCTGGATTGTGCACTGGCTTTGACTTTCTGGTTAGTGCACTGGCTTTGACTCTCTGGTTAGTGCCCTTGCTTTGACTCTCTGGTTAGTGCCCGGGCTTTGACTCTCTGGTTAGTGCACTGGCTTTGACTCTCTGGTTAGTGCACTGGCTTTGACTCTCTGGTTAGTGCACTGGCTTTGACTCTCTGGTTAGTGCACTGGCTTTGACTCTCTGGTTAGTGCACTGGCTTTGACTCTCTGGTTAGTGCACTGGCTTTGACTCTCTGGTTAGTGCACTGGCTTTGACTCTCTGGTTAGTGCACTGGCTTTGACACTCTGGTTAGTGCACTGGCTTTGACACTCTGAATAGTACACTGGCTTTGACTTTCTCTCACTTTCTCTGTCTCTCTGGTTAGTGCAATGGCTTTGGCTCTCTGGTTAGTGCAAAAGCTTTGACTCTCTCTGGGTAGTGCATTGGCTTTGACTCTCTCTCTCTCTCCCCCTGGTTACTGCATTGTCTTTGACTCCCGCTGTCTCTCTGGTTAGTGCACTGCCTTTCACTCTTTCTGGATAGTGCCCTTGCGTTGACTCACTGGTTAGTGCCCTTGCTTTGACTCTCTGGTTAGTACCCTTGCTTTGACTCTCTGGTTAGTGCCCGGGCTTTGACTCTCTGGTTTTTGCCCTGGCTTTGACTATCTGGTTTGCGCACTCGCTTTGACTCTCTGGTTAGTGCACAGGCTTTGACTCTCTGGTTAGTGCACTGGCTTTGACTCTCTGGTTAGTGCCCAGGCTTTGATGCTCTGGTTAGTGCACTGGCTTTGACTCTCTGGTTAGTGCACTGGCTTTGACTCTCTGGTTAGTGCACTGTCTTTCAATTTCTCTGGATTGTGCACTGGCTTTGACTTTCTGGTTAGTGCACTGGCTTTGACTCTCTGGTTAGTGCACTGGCTGTGACTCTCTGGTAAGCGTACTGGCTTTGACTCCCTGGTTAGTGCACTGGATTTGACTCTCTGGTTAGTGCACTGGCTTTGACTCTTTGGTCAGTGCACTGGCTTTGACTCTTTGGTCAGTGCACTGGCTTTGATTCTCTGGTTAGTGCACTGGCTTTGACTCTCTGGTTAGTGCACTGGCTTTGACTCTCTGGTTAGTGCACTGGCTTTGACTCTCTGGTTAGTG
Source organism: Isurus oxyrinchus (assembly GCA_026770705.1). Classification (NCBI taxonomy): domain Eukaryota; kingdom Metazoa; phylum Chordata; class Chondrichthyes; order Lamniformes; family Lamnidae; genus Isurus; species Isurus oxyrinchus. The sequence continues at coordinate 545,083 of JANJGN010000139.1, read as the reverse complement.
CACTGGCTTTGACTCTCTGGTTAGTGCACTGGCTTTGACTCTCTGGTTAGTGCACTGGCTTTGACTCTCTGGTTAGAGCCGTGGCATTGACACTCTGTTTAGTGCCCTGGCTTTGACTCTCTGGTTAGTGCACAGGCTTTGGATCTCTGGTTAGTTCACTGGCTTTTACTCTGGTTAGTGCACAGGCTTTGACTCTCTGGTTAGTGCCCTTGCTTTGACTCTCTGGTTAGTGCCCGGGCTTTGACTCTCTGGTTAGTGCACTGGCTTTGACTCTCTGGTTAGTGCACTGGCTTTGACTCTCTGGTTAGTGCACTGGCTTTGACTATCTGGTTAGTGCTCTGGCTTTGACACTCTGCTTAGTGCACTGGCTTTGACACTCTGCTTAGTGCACTGACTTTGACTCTCTGGTTAGTGCACTGGCTTTGACTCTCTGGTTAGTGCACTGGCTTTGACTCTCTGGTTAGTGCACTGGCTTTGACTCTCTGGTTAGTGCACTGGCTTTGACTCTCCGGTTAGTGCACTGGCTTTGACTCTCTGGTTAGTGCACTGGCTTTGACACTCTTTCACTTTCTCTGTCTCTCTGGTTAGTGCACTGGCTTTGACTATCTGGTTAGTGCTCTGGCTTTGACACTCTGCTTAGTGCCCTGGCTTTGACACTCTGTTTAGTGCCCTGGCTTTGACTCTCTGGTTAGTGCACTGGCTTTGACTCTCTGGTTAGTGCACTGGCTTTGACTCTCTGGTTAGTGCACTGGCTTTGACTCTCTGGTTAGTGCACTGGAATTGACACTCTGATTAGTGCTCTGGCTTTGACACTCTGAATAGTACACTGGCTTTGACTTTCTCTCACTTTCTCTGTCTCTCTGGTTAGTGCAATGGATTTGACACTCTGGATAGTGCGCTTGCTTTGAAACTCTGCTTAGTGCAATAGCTTTGACACTCTGCTTAGTGCTCTGGCTTTGACACTCTGCTTAGTGCCCTGGCTTTGACACTATGCTTAGTGCACTGACTTTGACACTCTGTTTAGTGCCCTGGCTTTGACTCTCTGGTAAGTGCACTGGCTTTGACTCTCTGGTTATTGCACTGGCTTTGAATCTCTGGTTAGTGCACTAGCTTTGACTCTCTGGTTAGTGCACTGGCTTTGACTCTCTGGTTAGTGCACTGGCTTTGACTCTCTGGTTAGTGCACTGGAATTGACACTCTGGTTAGTGCACTGGCTTTGACACTCTGAATAGTACACTGGCTTTGACTTTCTCACACTTTCTCTGTCTCTCTGGTTAGTGCACTGGCTTTGACTCTCTGGCTAGTGCACTGGCTTTGACTCTCTGGTTAGTGCTCTGGCTTTGACTCTCTGGTTCGTGCACTGGCTTTGACTCTCTGGTTAGTGCACTGGCTTTGACTCTCTGGTTAGTGCACTGGCTTTGACTCTGGTTAGTGCACTAGATTTGACTCTCTCTGGGTAGTGCATTGGCTTTGCCTCTCTCTCTCTCTGTCTCTCCCTGGTTACTGCATTGTCTTTGACTCTCGCTGTCTCTCTGGTTAGTGCACTGCCTTTCACTCTTTCTGTATAGTGCCCTTGCTTTGACTCACTGGTTAGTGCCCTTGCTTTGAATCTCTGGTTAGTGCCCTTGCTTTGACTCACTGGTTAGTGCCCTTGCTTTGAATCTCTGGTTAGTGCCCTTGCTTTGACTCTCTGGTTAGTGCCCGGGCTTTGACTCTCTGGTTTTTGCCCTGGCTTTGACTATCTGGTTTGCGCACTCGCTTTGACTCTCTGGTTAGTGCACAGGCTTTGACTCTCTGGTTAGTGCACAGGCTTTGACTCTCTGGTTAGTGCACTGGCTTTGACTCTCTGGTTAGTGCCCTGGCTTTGACTCTCTGGTTAGTGTACTGGCTTTGACTCTCTGGTTAGTGCACTGGCTTTGACTCTCTGGTTAGTGCACTGGCTTTGACACTCTGGTTAGTGCACTGGCTTTGACTATCTGGTTATTGCTCTGGCTTTGACACTCTGCTTAGTGCCCTGGCTTTGACTCTCAGGTTAGTACCCTGGCTTTGACTCTCTGGTTAGTGCACTGGCTTTGACTCTCTGGTTAGTGCACTGGCTTTGACTCTCTGGTTAGTGCACTGGCTTTGACTCTCTGGTTAGTGCACTGGCTTTGACTCTCTGGTTAGTGCACTGGCTTTGACACTCAGAATAGTACACTGGCTTTGACATTCTCTCACTTTCTCTTTCTCGCTGGTTAGTGCACTGGCTTTGACTCTCTGGCTAGTGCACTGGCTTTGACTCTGGGTAGTGCATTGGCTTTGACTCTCTCTCTCTCTCCCCCGGTTACTGCATTGTCTTTGACTCTCGCTGTCTCTCTGGTTAGTGCACTGTCTTTCACTCTTTCTGCATAGTGCCCTTGCTTTGACTCTCTGGTTAGTGCCCTTGCTTTGACTCTCTGGTTAGTGCACTGGCTTTGACTCTCTGGTTCGTGCACTGGCTTTGACTCTCTGGTTAGTGCACTGGCTTTGACTCTCTGGTTAGTGCACTGGCTTTGACTCTCTGGTTAGTGCACTGGCTTTGACTCTGGTTAGTGCACTAGATTTGACTCTCTCTGGGTAGTGCATTGGCTTTGCCTCTGTCTCTCTCTCTCTCTCCCTGGTTACTGCATTGTCTTTGACTCTCGCTGTCTCTCTGGTTAGTGCACTGTCTTTCACTCTCTGGATTGTGCACTGGCTTTGACTTTCTGGTTAGTGCACTGGCTTTGACTCTCTGGTTAGTGCCCTTGCTTTGACTCTCTGGTTAGTGCCCGGGCTTTGACTCTCTGGTTAGTGCACTGGCTTTGACTCTCTGGTTAGTGCACTGGCTTTGACTCTCTGGTTAGTGCACTGGCTTTGACTCTCTGGTTAGTGCACTGGCTTTGACTCTCTGGTTAGTGCACTGGCTTTGACTCTCTGGTTAGTGCACTGGCTTTGACTCTCTGGTTAGTGCACTGGCTTTGACTCTCTGGTTAGTGCACTGGCTTTGACACTCTGTTTAGTGCACTGGCTTTGACACTCTGAATAGTACACTGGCTTTGACTTTCTCTCACTTTCTCTGTCTCTCTGGTTAGTGCAATGGCTTTGACTCTCTGGTTAGTGCACTGGCTTTGACTCTCTGGTTAGTGCACTGGCTTTGACTCTGGTTAGTGCAAAAGCTTTGACTCTCTCTGGGTAGTGCATTGGCTTTGACTCTCTCTCTCTCTCCCCCTGGTTACTGCATTGTCTTTGACTCCCGCTGTCTCTCTGGTTAGTGCACTGCCTTTCACTCTTTCTGGATAGTGCCCTTGCTTTGACTCACTGGTTAGTGCCCTTGCTTTGACTCTCTGGTTAGTACCCTTGCTTTGACTCTCTGGTTAGTGCCCGGGCTTTGACTCTCTGGTTTTTGCCCTGGCTTTGACTATCTGGTTTGCACACTCGCTTTGACTCTCTGGTTAGTGCACAGGCTTTGACTCTCTGGTTAGTGCACAGGCTTTGACTCTCTGGTTAGTGCACTGGCTTTGACTCTCTGGTTAGTGCCCAGGCTTTGATGCTCTGGTTAGTGCACTGGCTTTGACTCTCTGGTTAGTGCACTGGCTTTGACTCTCTGGTTAGTGCACTGGCTTTGACACTCTGAATAGTACACTGGCTTTGACATTCTCTCACTTTCTCTGTCTCGCTGGTTAGTGCACTGGCTTTGACTCTCTGGCTAGTGCACTGGCTTTGACTCTCTGGTTAGTGCACTGGCTTTGACTCTCTGGTTAGTGCACTGGCTTTGACTCTCTGGTTAGTGCACTGGCTTTGACTCTGGTTTGTGCACTAGCTTTGACTCTCTCTGGGTAGTGCATTGGCTTTGCCTCTCTCTCTCTCTCTCTCTCTCTCTCCTTGGTTACTGCATTTTCTTTGACTCTCGCTGTCTCTCTGGTTAGTGCACTGTCTTTCAATTTCTCTGGATTGTGCACTGGCTTTGACTCTCTGGTTAGTGCACTGGCTTTGACTCTCTGGTTAGTGCACTGGCTTTGGCTCTCTGGTTAGTGCACTGGCTTTGACTCTCTGGTTAGTGCACTGGCTTTGACTCTCTGGTTAGTGCCCTTGCTTTGACTCTCTGGTTAGTGCCCGGGCTTTGACTCTCTGGTTTTTGCCCTGGCTTTGACTATCTGGTTTGCGCACTCGCTTTGACTCTCTGGTTAGTGCACAGGCTTTGACTCTCTGGTTAGTGCACAGGCTTTGACTCTCTGGTTAGTGCACTGGCTTTGACTCTCTGGTTAGTGCCCTGGCTTTGACTCTCTGGTTAGTGTACTGGCTTTGACTCTCTGGTTAGTGCACTGGCTTTGACTCTCTGGTTAGTGCACTGGCTTTGACTCTCTGGTTAGTGCACTGGCTTTGACTCTCTGATTAGTGCACTGGAATTGACACTCTTGTTAGTGAACTGGCTTTGACACTCTGAATAGTACACTGGCTTTGACTTTCTCTCACTTTCTCTGTCTCTCTGGTTAGTGCACTGGCTTTGACTCTCTGGTTAGTGCACTGGCTTTGACTCTCTGGTTAGTGCAATAGCTTTGACTCTCTCTGGGTAGTGCATTGGCTTTGACTCTCTCTCTCTCTCTCCCCCTGGTTACTGCATTGTCTTTGACTCTCGCTGTCTTTCTGGTTAGTGCACTGTCTTTCACTCTTTCTGGATAGTGCCCTTGCTTTGACTCCCTGGTTAGTGCCCTTGCTTTGACTCTCTGGTTTTTGCCCATGCTTTGACTCTCTGGTTTTTGCCCTGGCTTTGACTATCTGGTTTGCGCACTCGCTTTGACTCTCTGGTTAGTGCACAGGCTTTGACTCTCTGGTTAGTGCACAGGCTTTGACTCTCTGGTTAGTGCACAGGCTTTGACTCTCTGGTTAGTGCACTGGCTTTGACTCTCTGGTTAGTGCCCAGGCTTTGATGCTCTCGTTAGTGCCATTGCTTTGACTCTCTGGTTAGTGCACAGGCTTTGACTCTCTGGTTAGTGCACAGGCTTTGACTCTCTGGTTAGTGCACTGGCTTTGACTCTCTGGTTAGTGCCCGGGTTTGACTCTCTGGTTAGTGCCCGGGCTTTGACTCTCTGGTTAGTGCACTGGCTTTGACTCTCTGGTTAGTGCACTGGCTTTGACACTCTTTCACTTTCTCTGTCTCTCTGGTTAGTGCAATGGCTTTGACACTCTTTCACTTTCTCTGTCTCTCTGGTTAGTGCAATGGCTTTGACACTCTGGTTAGTGCACTGGCTTTGACACTCTGCTTAGTGCCCAGGCTTTGACACTCTGCTTAGTGCCCTGGCTTTGACTCTCCGATTAGTGCGCTGGAATTGACACTCTGGTTAGTGCACTGGCTTTGACTCTCTGGTTAGTCCACTGGCTTTGACTCTCTGGTTAGTGCACTGGCTTTGACTCTCTGGTTAGTGCACTGGCTTTAATATTTCTGGTTAGTGCACTGGCTTTGACTCTCTGGTTAGTGCACTGGCTTTGACTCTCTGGTTAGTGCACTGGCTTTGGTTCTCTGGTTAGTGCACTGGCTTTGACTCTCTGGTTAGTGCACTGGCTTTGACTCTCTGGTTAGTGCACTGGCTGCGACTCTCTGGTTAGTGCACTGGCTTTGACTCTCTGGTTAGTGCACTGGCTGTGACTCTCTGGTTAGTGCACTGGCCGTGACTCTCTGGTTAGTGCACTGGCTGTGACTCTCTGGTTAGTGCACTGATTGTGACTCTCTGGTTAGTGCACTGGCTTTGGCTCACTGGTTAGTGCACTGGCTTTGACTCTTTGGTCAGTGCACTGGCTTTGACTCTCTGGTTAGTGCACTGGCTTCGACTCTCTGGTTAGTGCACTGGCTTCGACTCTCTGGTTAGTGCACTGGCTTTGACTCTCTGGTTAGTGCACTGGCTTTGACTCTCTGGTTAGTGCCCTGGCTTTGGTTACCTGGTTAGTGCCCTGGCTTTGACTCTCTGGTTAGTGCGCTTGCTTTGACACTCTGCTTAGTGCAATGGTTTTGACTCTCTGCTTAGTGCCCAGGCTTTGATGCTCTGGTTAGTGCACTGGCTTTGACTCTCTGGTTAGTGCACTGGCTTTGACTCTCTGGTTAGTGCACTGGCATTGAGTCTCTGGTTAGTGCCCTTGCTTTGACTCTCTGGTTAGTGCCCGGGCTTTGACTCTCTGGTTAGTGCACTGGCCTTGAATCTCTGGTTAGTGCACTGGCTTTGACTGTCTGGTTAGTGCACTGGCTTTGACCTTCTGGTTAGTGCACTGGCTTTGACACTCTTTCACTTTCTCTGTCTTTCTGGTTAGTGCAATGGCTTTGACACTCTGGTTAGTGCACTGGCTTTGACACTCTGCTTAGTGCCCTGGCTTTGACACTCTGCTTAGTGCCCTGGCTTTGACTCTCTGGTTAGTGTACTGGCTTTGACTCTCTGATTAGTGCACTGGAATTGACACTCTTGTTAGTGAACTGGCTTTGACACTCTGAATAGTACACTGGCTTTGACTTTCTCTCACTTTCTCTGTCTCTCTGGTTAGTGCACTGGCTTTGACTCTCTGGTTAGTGCACTGGCTTTGACTCTCTGGTTATTGCAATAGCTTTGACTCTCTCTGGGTAGTGCATTGGCTTTGACTCTCTCTCTCTCTCCCCCTGGTTACTGCATTGTCTTTGACTCTCGCTGTCTTTCTGGTTAGTGCACTGTCTTTCACTCTTTCTGGATAGTGCCCTTGCTTTGACTCCCTGGTTAGTGCCCTTGCTTGGACTCTCTGGTTTTTGCCCGGGCTTTGACTCTCTGGTTTTTGCCCTGGCTTTGACTATCTGGTTTGCGCACTCGCTTTGACTCTCTGGTTAGTGCACAGGCTTTGACTCTCTGGTTAGTGCACAGGCTTTGACTCTCTGGTTAGTGCACAGGCTTTGACTCTCTGGTTAGTGCACAGGCTTTGACTCTCTGGTTAGTGCCCAGGCTTTGATGCTGTGGTTAGTGCCATTGCTTTGACTCTCTGGTTAGTGCCCGGGCTTTGACTCTCTGGTTAGTGCCCGGGCTTTGACTCTCTGGTTAGTGCACTGGCTTTGACTCTCTGGTTAGTGCACTGGCTTTGACTCTCTGGTTAGTGCACTGGCTTTGACACTCTTTCACTTTCTCTGTCTCTCTGGTTAGTGCAATGGCTTTGACACTCTGGTTAGTGCACTGGCTTTGACACTCTGCTTAGTGCCCAGGCTTTGACACTCTGCTTAGTGCCCTGGCTTTGACTCTCTGGTTAGTGCACTGGCTTTGAATCTCTGGTTAGTGCACTGGCTTTGAATCTCTGGTTAGTGCACTGGCTTTGACTCTCTGGTTAGTGCACTGGCTTTGACTCTCCGATTAGTGCACTGGAATTGACACTCTGGTTAGTGCACTGGCTTTGACTTTCTCTCACTTTCTCTGTCTCTCTGGTTAGTGCACTGGCTTTGACTCTCTGGTTAGTGCACTGGCTTTGACTCTCTGGTTAGTGCACTGGCTTTGACACTCTGGTGAGTCCCCTTGCTTTGACTCTCTGGTTAGTGCCCTTGCTTTGACTCTCTGGTTAGTGCCCAGGCTTTGACTCTCTGGTTTTTGCCCTGGCTTTGACTATCTGGTTTGCGCACTCGCTTTGACTCTCTGGTTAGTGCACAGGCTTTGACTCTCTGGTTAGTGCACAGGCTTTGACTCTCAGGTTAGTGCACAGGCTTTGACTCTCTGGTTAGTGCACAGGCTTTGACTCTCTGGTTAGTGCACTGGCTTTGACTCTCTGGTTAGTGCACTGGCTTTGCCTCTCTCTCTCTCTCTCTCCCTGGTTACTGCATTGTCTTTGACTCTCGCTGTCTCTCTGGTTAGTGCACTGTCTTTCACTCTCTGGTTAGTGCACTGGTTTTGACTTTCTGGTTAGTGCACTGGCTTTGACTCTCTGGTTGGTGCACTGTCTTTCACTCTCTCTGGATTGTTCATTGGCTTTGACTTTCTGGTTCGTGCACTGGCTTTGACTCTCTGGTTAGTTCACTGGCTTTGACTCTCTGGTTAGTGCGCAGGGTTTGACGCTCTGGTTAGTGCACTGGCTTTGACTCTCTGGTTAGTGCACTGGCTTTGACTCTCTGGTTAGTGCACTGGCTTTGACTCTCTGGTTAGTGCACTGGCTTTGACACTCTGAATAGTACACTGGCTTTGACTCACTGCTTAGTGCACAGGCTTTGAATCTCTGGCCAGTGCCCTGGCTTTGACTCTCTGGTTAGTGCCGTGGCATTGACTCTCTGGTTAGTGCACAGGCTTTGAATCTCTGGTTAGTTCACTGGCTTTTACTCTGGTTAGTGCACAGTCTTTGACTCTCTGGTTAGTGCACTGGTTTTGACTCTCTGGTTAGTGCACTGGCTTTGACTATCTGGTTAGTGCACTGGCTTTGACTCTCTGGTTAGTGCACTGGCTTTGACTCTAAGGTTAGTGCACTGGCTTTGGCTCTCTGGTTAGTGCACAGGCTTTGACTCTCCGGTTAGTGCACTGGCTTTGACTCTCTGGTTCATGCACTGGCTGTGACTCTCCGGTTAGTGCACTGGCTTTCTCACTCTGGTTAGTGCACTGGCTTTGACTCTCTGGTTAGTGCACTGGCTTTGACTCTCTGGTTAGTGAACTGGCTTTGACTCTCTGGTTAGTGCACTGGCTGTGACTCTCTGGTTAGTGCACAGGCTTTGACTCTCTGGTTAGTGCCCTTGCTTTGACTCTCTGCTTAGTGCGCTGGCTTTGACTCTCTGGTTTCTGCCCTGGCTTTGACTATCTGGTTAGTGCACTCGCTTTGACTCTCTGGTTAGTGCACAGGCTTTGACTCTCTGTTTAGTGCACAGGCTTTGACTCTCTGGTTAGTGCACTGGCTTTGACTCTCTGGTTAGTGCACTGGCTTTGACTCTCTGGTTAGTGCCCAGGCTTTGATGCTCTGGTTAGTGCACTGGCTTTGACTCTGTGGTTAGTGCACTGGCTTTGACTCTCTGGTTAGTGCCCTTGCTTTGACTCTCTGGTTAGTGCCCGGGCTTTGACTCTCTGGTTAGTGCACTGGCCTTGACTCTCTGGTTAGTGCACTGGCTTTGACTCTCTGGTTAGTGCACTGGCTTTGACTCTCTGGTTAGTGCACTGGCTTTGACTCTCTGGTTAGTGCACTGGCTTTGACTCTCTGGTTAGTGCACTGGCTTTGACTCTCTGGTTAGTGCACTGGCGTTGACACTCTTTCAATTTCTCTGTCTCTCTGGTTAGTGCAATGGCTTTGACACTCTGGTTAGTGCACTGGCTTTGACACTCTGCTTAGTGCCCTGGCTTTGACTCTCTGGTCAGTGTACTGGCTTTGACTCTCTGGTTACTGTACTGGTTTTGACTCTCTGGTTAGTGCGCTGGCTTTGACTCTCTGGTTAGTGCACTGGCTTTGACTCTCTGGTTAGTGCACTGGCTTTGACTCTCTGATTAGTGCACTGGAATTGACACTCTGGTTAGTGCACTGGCTTTGACTCTGGTTAGTGCAATAGCTTTGACTCTCTCTGGGTAGACCATTGGCTTTGACTCTCTCTCTCTCTCCCCCTGGTTACTGCATTGTCTTTGAGTCTCGCTGTCTTTCTGGTTAGTGCGCTGTCTTTCACTCTCTCTGGATTGTTCATTGGCTTTGACTTTCTGGTTCGTGCACTTGCTTTGACTCACTGGTTAGTGCCCTTGCTTTGAATCTCTGGTTAGTGCCCTTGCTTTGACTCACTGGTTAGTGCCCTTGCTTTGAATCTCTGGTTAGTGCCCTTGCTTTGACTCTCTGGTTAGTGCCCGAGCTTTGACTCTCTGGTTTTTGCCATGGCTTTGACTATCTGGTTTGCGCACTCGCTTTGACTCTCTGGTTAGTGCACAGGCTTTGACTCTCTGGTTAGTGCACAGGCTTTGACTCTCTGGTTAGTGCACTGGCTTTGACTCTCTGGTTAGTGCCCAGGCTTTGATGCTCTGGTTAGTGCACTGGCTTTGACTCTCTGGTTAGTGCACTGGCTTTGACTATCTGGTTAGTGCTCTGGCATTGACTCTCTGGTTAGTGCCCTTGCTTTGACTCTCTGGTTAGTGCCCGGGCTTTGACACTCTGGTTAGTGCACTGGCCTTGACTCTCTGGTTAGTGCACTGGCTTTGACTCTCTGGTTAGTGCACTGGCTTTGACCTTCTGGTTAGTGCACTGGCTTTGACACTCTTTCACTTTCTCTGTCTTTCTGGTTAGTGCAATGGCTTTGACACTCTGGTTAGTGCACTGGCTTTGACACTCTGCTTAGTGCCCTGGCTTTGACACTCTGCTTAGTGCACAGGCTTTGACTCTCTGGTTAGTGCCCTTGCTTTGACTCACTGTGTAGTGCCCGGGCTTTGACTCTCTGGTTAGTGCACTGGCTTTGACTCTCTGGTTAGTGCACTGGCTTTGACTCTCTGTTTAGTGCATTGGCTTTGACTCTCTGGTTAGTGCACTGGCTTTGACTATCTGGTTAGTGCTCTGGCTTTGACACTCTGCTTAGTGCTCTGGCTTTGACACTCTGCTTAGTGCCCTGGCTTTGACACTCTGCTTAGTGCACTGACTTTGACTCTCTGGTTATTGCACTGGCTTTGAATCTCTGGTTAGTGCACTGGCTTTGACTCTCTGGTTAGTGCACTGGCTTTGACTCTCTGGTTAGTGCACTGGCTTTGACTCTCTGGTTAGTGCATTGGAATTGACACTCTGGTTAGTGCACTGGCTTTGACACTCTGAATAGTACACTGGCTTTGACTTTCTCACACTTTCTCTGTCTCTCTGGTTAGTGCACTGGCTTTGACTCTCTGGCTAGTGCACTGGCTTTGACTCTCTGGTTCGTGCACTGGCTTTGACTCTCTGGTTAGTGCACTGGCTTTGACTCTCTGGTTAGTGCACTGGCTTTGACTCTGGTTAGTGCACTAGATTTGACTCTCTCTGGGTAGTGCATTGGCTTTGCCTCTTTCTCTCTCTGTCTCTCCCTGGTTACTGCATTGTCTTTGACTCTCGCTGTCTTTCTGCTTATTGCACTGTCTTTCACTCTTTCTGGATAGTGCCCTTGCTTTGACTCCCTGGTTAGTGCCCTTGCTTTGACTCTCTGGTTAGTGCCCTTGCTTTGACTATCTGGTTTGCGCATTCGCTTTGACTCTCTGGTTAGTGCACAGGCTTTGACTCTCTGGTTAGTGCACAGGCTTTGACTCTCTGGTTAGTGCACAGGCTTTGACTCTCTGGTTAGTGCACTGGCTTTGACTCTCTGGTTAGTGCCCAGGCTTTGATGCTCTGGTTAGTGCCATTGCTTTGACTCTCTGGTTAGTGCCCGGGCTTTGACTCTCTGGTTAGTGCCCGGGCTTTGACTCTCTGGTTAGTGCCCGGGCTTTGACTCTCTGGTTAGTGCCCGGGCTTTGACTCTCTGGTTAGTGCCCGGGCTTTGACTCTCTGGTTAGTGCCCGGGCTTTGACTCTCTGGTTAGTGCACTGGCTTTGACACTCTTTCACTTTCTCTGTCTCTCTGGTTAGTGCACTGGCTTTGACACTCTTTCACTTTCTCTGTCTCTCTGGTTAGTGCAATGGCTTTGACACTCTGGTTAGTGCACTGGCTTTGACACTCTGCTTAGTGCCCAGGCTTTGACTCTCTGGTTTTTGCCCTGGCTTTGACTCTCTGGTTAGTGCACTCGCTTTGACTCTCTGGTTAGTGCACAGGCTTTGACTCTCTGGTTAGTGCACAGGCTTTGACTCTCTGGTTAGTGCACAGGCTTTGACTCTCTGGTTAGTGCACAGGCTTTGACTCTCTGGTTAGTGCACTGGCTTTGACTCTCTGGTTAGTGCACTGGCTTTGACTCTCCGATTAGTGCACTGGAATTGACACTCTGGTTAGTGCACTGGCTTTGACTTTCTCTCACTTTCTCTGTCTCTCCGGTTAGTGCACTGGCTTTGACTCTCTGGTCAGTGCACTGGCTTTGACTCTCTGGTTAGTGCACTGGCTTTGACTCTCTGCTTAGTGCACTGGCTTTGACTCTGGTTAGTGCAATAGCTTTGACTCTCTCTGGGTAGTGCATTGGCTTTGACTTTCTCTCTCTCTCCCCCTGGTTACTGCATTGTCTTTGACTCTCGCTGTCTCTCTGGTTAGTGCACTGTCTTTCACTCTTTCTGGATAGTGCCCTTGCTTTGACTCTCTGGTTAGTGCCCTTGCTTTGACTCTCTGGTGAGTCCCCTTGCTTTGACTCTCTGGTTAGTGCCCTTGCTTTGACTCTCTGGTTAGTGCCCTTGCTTTGACTCTCTGGTTAGTGCCCGGGCTTTGACTATCTGGTTTGCGCACTCGCTTTGACTCTCTGGTTAGTGCACAGGCTTTGACTCTCTGGTTAGTGCACAGGCTTTGACTCTCTGGTTAGTGCACAGGCTTTGACTCTCTGGTTAGTGCACAGGCTTTGACTCTCTGGTTAGTGCACTGGCTTTGACTCTCTGGTTAGTGCACTGGCTTTGCCTCTCTCTCTCTCTCTCTCTCCCTGGTTACTGCATTGTCTTTGACTCTCGCTGTCTCTCTGGTTAGTGCACTGTCTTTCACTCTCTCTGGTTAGTGCACTGGTTTTAACTCTCTGGTTAGTGCACTGGCTTTGACTCTCTGGTTAGTGCACTGGCTTTGACTCTCTGGTTAGTGCACTGGCTTTGACTCTCTGGTTAGTGCACTGGCTTTGAAACTCTTTCACTTTGTCTGTCTCTCTGGTTAGTGCACTGGCTTTGACTATCTGGTTAGTGCTCTGGCTTTGACACTCTGCTTAGTGCCCTGGCTTTGACACTCTGCTTAGTGCCCTGGCTTTGACACTCTGCTTAGTGCCCTGGCTTTGACTCTCTGGTTAGTGCCCTGGCTTTGACTCTCTGGTTAGTGCCCTGGCTTTGACTCTCTGGTTAGTGCACTGGCTTTGACTCTCTGGTTAGTGCACTGGCTTTGACTCTCTGGTTAGTGCACTGGCTTTGACTCTCTCTGGGTAGTGCATTGGCTTTGCCTCTCTCTCTCTCTGTCTCTCCCTGGTTACTGCATTGTCTTTGACTCTCGCTGTCTCTCTGGTTAGTGCACTGTCTTTCACTCTCTCTGGTTAGTGCACTGGTTTTAACTCTCTGGTTAGTGCACTGGCTTTGACTCTCTGGTTAGTGCACTGGCTTTGACTCTCTGGTTAGTGCACTGGCTTTGACTCTCTGGTTAGTGCACTGGCTTTGACTCTCTGGTTAGTGCACTGGCTTTGACTATCTGGTTAGTGCTCTGGCTTTGACACTCTGCTTAGTGCCCTGGCTTTGACACTCTGCTTAGTGCCCTGGCTTTGACACTCTGCTTAGTGCCCTGGCTTTGACTCTCTGGTTAGTGCCCTGGCTTTGACTCTCTGGTTAGTGCCCTGGCTTTGACTCTCTGGTTAGTGCACTGGCTTTGACTCTCTGGTTAGTGCACTGGCTTTGACTCTCTGGTTAGTGCACTGGCTTTGACACTCTGAATAGTACAGTGCCTTTGACTTTCTCTCACTTTCTCTGTCTCTCTGGTTAGTGCAATGGATTTGACACTCTGGTTAGTGCTCTGTCTTTGACTATCTGTTTCGTGCCCGGGATTTGACTCTCTGGTTTTTGCCCTCGCTTTGACTCTCTGGTTAGTGCACTGGCTTTGACTCTCTGGTTAGTGCACTGGCTTTGACTCTCTGGTTAGTGCACTGGAATTGACACTCTGGTCAGTGCACTGGCTTTGGCACTCTGAATAGTACACTGGCTTTGGCTTTCTCTCAATTTGTCTCTCTGGTTAGTGCAATGGATTTGACACTCTCGTTAGTGCACTGGCTTTGACTCTCTGCTTAGTGCATTGACTTCGACTCTCTGGTTAGTGCACAGGCTTTGACTCTCTGGTTAGTCCACTGGATTTGACTCTCTGCTTATTGCACTGGCTTTGACTCTCTGGTTAGTGCACGGACTTTGACTCTCTGGTTAGTGCACTGGCTTTGACTCTCTGGTTAGTGCACTGGCTTTGACTCTCTGGTTGGTGCACTGGCTGCGACTCTCTGGTTAGTTTACTGGCTTTGACTCTCTGGTTAGTGCACTGGCTGTGACTCTCTGGTTAGTGCACTGGCCGTGACTCTCTGGTTAGTGCACTGGCTGTGACTCTCTGGTTAGTGCACTGATTTTGACTCTCTGGTTAGTGCACTGGCTTTGACTCACTGGTTAGTGCACTGGCTTTGACACTTTGGTCAGTGCACTGGCTTTGACTCTCTGGTTAGTGCCCTGGCTTTGACTCTCTGGTTAGTGCACTGGCTTCGAGTCTCTGGTTAGTGCACTGGCTTCGAGTCTCTGGTTAGTGCACTGGCTTCGACTCTCTGGTTAGTGCACTGGCTTTGACTCTCTGGTTAGTGCACTGGCTTTGACTCTCTGGTTAGTGCACTGGCTTTGACTCTCTGGTTAGTGCCCTGGCTTTGACTCTCTGGTTAGTGCACTGGCTTCGACTCTCTGGTTAGTGCACTGGCTTCGACTCTCTGGTTAGTGCACTGGCTTCGACTCTCTGGTTAGTGCACTGGCTTCGACTCTCTGGTTAGTGCACTGGCTTTGACTCTCTGGTTAGTGCACTGGCTTTGACACTCTGGTTAGTGCACTGGCATTGACACTCTTTCACTTTCTCTGTCTCTCTGGTCAGTGCAATGGATTTGACACTCTGGATAGTGCGCTTGCTTTGAAACTCTGCTTAGTGCAATGGTTTTGACTCTCTGCTTAGTGCACTGGTTTTGACTCTTACTGCACTGGCTTTGACTCTCTGCTTAGTGCACTGGCTTTGACTCTCTGGTTAGTGCACTGGCTTTGACTCTCTGGTTAGTGCACTGGCTTTGACTCTCTGGTTAGTGCACTGGCTTTGACTCTGGTTAGTGCACTGGCTTTGACTCTCTATTTAGTGCACTGGCTTTGACTCTCTGGTTAGTGCACTGGCTTTGACTCTCTGGTTAGTGCACTGGCTTTGACTCTCTGGTTAGTGCACTGGCTTTGACTCTGGTTAGTGCAATAGCTTTGACTCTGGGTAGTGCATTGGCTTTGTCTCTCTCTCTCTCTTTCCCTGGTTACTGCATTGTCTTTGACTCTCGCTTTCTCTCTGGTTAGTGCACTGTCTTTCACTCTTTCTGCATAGTGCCCTTGCTTTGACTCTCTGGTTAGTGTCCTTGCTTTGACTGTCTGGTTAGTGCCCTTGCTTTGACTCTCTGGTTAGTGCACTGGCTTTGACTATCTGGTTAGTGCTCTGGCTTTGACACTCTGCTTAGTGCACAGGCTTTGACTCTCTGGTTAGTGCCCTTGCTTTGACTCAATGTGTAGTGCCCGGGCTTTGACTCTCTGGTTAGTGCACTGGCTTTGACTTTCTCTCACTTTCTCTGTCTCTCCGGTTAGTGCACTGGCTTTGACTCTCTGGTTAGTGCAGTGGCTTTGACTATCTGGTTAGTGCATTGGCTTTGACTCTCTGGTTAGTGCACTGGCTTTGACTATCTGGTTAGTGCTCTGGCTTTGACACTCTACTTAGTGCTCTGGCTTTGACACTCTGCTTAGTGCCCTGGCTTTGACACTCTGCTTAATGCACTGACTTTGACTCTCTGGTAAGTGCACTGGCTTTGTCTCTCTGGTTATTGCACTGGCTTTGAATCTCTGGTTAGCGCACTGGCTTTGACTCTCTGGTTAGTGCACTGGCTTTGACTCTCTGGTTAGTGCACTGGCTTTGACTCTCTGGTTAGTGCACTGGAATTGACACTCTGGTTAGTGCACTGGCTTTGACACTCTGAATAGTACACTGGCTTTGACTTTCTCACACTTTCTCTGTCTCTCTGGTTAGTGCACTGGCTTTGACTCTCTGGCTAGTGCACTGGCTTTGACTCTCTGGTTAGTGCACTGGCTTTGACTCTCTGGTTCGTGCACTGGCTTTGACTCTCTGGTTAGTGCACTGGCTTTGACTCTCTGGTTAGTGCAGTGGCTTTGACTCTGGTTAGTGCACTAGACTTGACTCTCTCTGGGTAGTGCATTGGCTTTGCCTCTCTCTCTCTCTGTCTCTCCCTGGTTACTGCATTGTCTTTGACTCTCGCTGTCTCTCTGGTTAGTGCACTGCCTTTCACTCTTTCTGTATAGTGCCCTTGCTTTGACTCACTGGTTAGTGCCCTTGCTTTGACTCTCTGGTTAGTGCACTGGCTTTGACTCTCTGGTTAGTGCACTGGCTTTGACTCTGGTTAGTGCAATAGCTTTGACTCTCTCTGGGTAGTGCATTGGCTTTGACTCTCTCTCTCTCTCTCCCCCTGGTTACTGCATTGTCTTTGACTCTCGCTGTCTCTCTGGTTAGTGCACTGTCTTTCACTCTTTCTGGATAGTGCCCTTGCTTTGACTCACTGGTTAGTGCCCTTGCTTTGACTCTCTGGTTAGTGCCCTTGCTTTGACTCTCTGGTTAGTGCCCGGGCTTTGACTCTCTGGTTTTTGCCCTGGCTTTGACTATCTGGTTTGCGCACTCGCTTTGACTCTCTGGTTAGTGCACAGGCTTTGACTCTCTGGTTAGTGCACAGGCTTTGACTCTCTGGTTAGTGCACTGGCTTTGACTCTCTGGTTAGTGCCCAGGCTTTGATGCTCTGGTTAGTGCACTGGCTTTGACTCTCTGGTTAGTGCACTGGCTTTGACTCTCTGGTTAGTGCACTGGCATTGAGTCTCTGGTTAGTGCCCTTGCTTTGACTCTCTGGTTAGTGCCCGGGCTTTGACTCTCTGGTTAGTGCACTGGCCTTGAATCTCTGGTTAGTGCACTGGCTTTGACTCTCTGGTTAGTGCACTGGCTTTGACCTTCTGGTTAGTGCACTGGCTTTGACACTCTTTCACTTTCTCTGTCTTTCTGGTTAGTGCAATGGCTTTGACACTCTGGTTAGTGCACTGGCTTTGACACTCTGCTTAGTGCCCTGGCTTTGACACTCTGCTTAGTGCCCTGGCTTTGACTCTCTGGTTAGTGTACTGGCTTTGACTCTCTGGTTAGTGCACTGGCTTTGACTCTCTGGTTAGTGCACTGGCTTTGACTCTCTGGTTAGTGCACTGGCTTTGACTCTCTGGTTAGTGCACTGGAATTGACACTCTTGTTAGTGAACTGGCTTTGACACTCTGGTTAGTGCACTGGCTTTGACTCTCTGGTTAGTGCACTGGCTTTGACTCTCTGGTTAGTGCACTGGCTTTGACTCTGGTTAGTGCAATAGCTTTGACTCTATCTGGGTAGTGCATTGGCTTTGACTCTGTCTCTCTCTCTCCCCCTGGTTACTGCATTGTCTTTGACTCTCGCTGTCTCTCTGGTTAGTGCACTATCTTTCAATTTCTCTGGATTGTGCACTGGCTTTGACTTTCTGGTTAGTGCACTGGCTTTGACTCTCTGGTTAGTGCACTGGCTTTGGCTCTCTGGTTAGTGCACAGGCTTTGACTCTCCGGTTAGTGCACTGGCTTTGACTCTCTGGTTCACGCACAGGCTTTGACTCTCTGGTTAGTGCCCAGGCTTTGATGCTCTGGTTAGTGCACTGGCTTTGACTCTCTGGTTAGTGCACTGGCTTTGAGTCTCTGGTTAGTGCACTGGCTTTGACTCTCTGGTTAGTGCCCAGGCTTTGATGCTGTGGTTAGTGCACTGGCTTTGACTCTCTGGTTAGTGCACTGGCTTTGGCTCTCTGGTTAGTGCACAGGCTTTGACTCTCCGGTTAGTGCACTGGCTTTGACTCTCTGGTTCATGCACAGGCTTTGACTCTCTGGTTAGTGCCCAGGCTTTGATGCTCTGGTTAGTGCACTGGCTTTGACTCTCTGGTTAGTGCACTGGCTTTGAGTCTCTGGTTAGTGCACTGGCTTTGACTCTCTGGTTAGTGCCCAGGCTTTGATGCTGTGGTTAGTGCACTGGCTTTGACTCTCTGGTTAGTGCACTGGCTTTGACTCTCTGGTTAGTACACTGGCTTTGACACTCTTTCACTTTCTCTGTCTCTCTGGTTAGTGCAATGGCTTTGACACTCTGGTTTGTGCACTGGCTTTGACACTCTGCTTAGTGCCCTGGCTTTGACACTCTGCTTAGTGCCCTTGCTTTGACTCTCTGGTTAGTGCACTGGCTTTGACTCTCTGGTTAGTGCACTGGCTTTGACTCTCTGGTAATTGCACTGGCTTTGACACTCTTTCACTTTCTCTGTCTCTCTGGTTAGTGCAATGGCTTTGACACTCTGGTTTGTGCACTGGCTTTGACACTCTGCTTAGTGCCCTGGCTTTGACACTCTGATTAGTGCCCTGGCTATGACTCTCTGGTTAGTGCACTGGCTTTGACTCTGTGGTTTGTGCACTGGCTTTGACTCTCTGGTTAGTGCACTGGCTTTGACTCTCTGGTTAGTGCACTGGCTTTGACTCTCTGGTTAGTGCACTGGCTTTGACTCTCTGGTTAGTGCACTGGCTTTGACTCTCTGGTTGGTGCACTGGCTTTGACTCTCTGGTTAGTGCACTGGCTTTGACTCTCTGGTTAGTGCACTGGCTTTGACTCTCTGGTTAGTGCACTGGCTTTCACTCTCTGGTTAGTGCACTGGCTTTGACTTTCTCTCACTTTCTCTGTCTCTCTGGTTAGTGCACTGGCTTTGACTCTCTGGTTAGTGCACTGGCTTTGACTCTCTGGTTAGTGCACTGGCTTTGACTCTCTGGTTAGTGCACTGGCTTTGACTCTGGTTAGTGCAATAGCTTTGACTCTCTCTGGGTAGTGCATTGGCTTTGACTCTCTCTCTCTCTCCCCCTGGTTACTGCATTGTCTTTGACTCCCGCTGTCTGTCTGGTTAGTGCACTGTCTTTCACTATTTCTGGATAGTGCCCTTGCTTTGACTCTCTGGTTAGTGCCCTTGCTTTGACTCTCTGGTTAGTGCCCTTGCTTTGACTCTCTGGTTAGTGCCCGGGCTTTGACTCTCTGGTTTTTGCCCTGGCTTTGACTATCTGGTTTGCGCACTCGCTTTGACTCTCTGGTTAGTGCCCTTGCTTTGACTCTCTGGTTAGTGCCCGGGCTTTGACTCTCTGGTTAGTGCACTGGCCTTGACTCTCTGGTTAGTGCACTGCCCTTGACTCTCTGGTTAGTGCACTGGCTTTGATTCTCTGGTTAGTGTACTGGCTTTGACTCTCTGGTTAGTGTACTGGCTTTGACTCTCTGGTTAGTGCGCTGGCTTTGACTCTCTGGTTAGTGCGCTGGCTTTTACTCTCTGGTTAGTGCACTGGCTTTGACTCTCTGGTTAGTGCACTGGAATTGACACACTGTTCAGTGAACTGGCTTTGACACTCTGAATAGTACACTGGCTTTGACTTTCTCTCACTTTCTCTGTCTCTCTGGTTAGTGCACTGGCTTTGACTCTCTGGTTAGTGCACTGGCTTTGACTCTCTGGTTAGTGCACTGGCTTTGACTCTGGTTAGTGCAATAGCTTTGACTCTATCTGGGTAGTGCATTGGCTTTGACTCTCTCTCTCTCTCTCCCCCTGGTTACTGCATTGTCTTTGACTCTCGCTGTCTCTCTGGTTAGTGCACTATCTTTCAATTTCTCTGGATTGTGCACTGGCTTTGACTTTCTGGTTAGTGCACTGGCTTTGACTCTCTGGTTAGTGCACTGGCTTTGGCTCTCTGGTTAGTGCACAGGCTTTGACTCTCCGGTTAGTGCACTGGCTTTGACTCTCTGGTTCATGCACAGGCTTTGACTCTCTGGTTAGTGCCCAGGCTTTGATGCTCTGGTTAGTGCACTGGCTTTGACTCTCTGGTTAGTGCACTGGCTTTGACTCTCTGGTTAGTGCCCAGGCTTTGATGCTGTGGTTAGTGCACTGGCTTTGACTCTCTGGTTAGTGCACTGGCTTTGGCTCTCTGGTTAGTGCACAGGCTTTGACTCTCCGGTTAGTGCACTGGCTTTGACTCTCTGGTTCATGCACAGGCTTTGACTCTCTGGTTAGTGCCCAGGCTTTGATGCTCTGGTTAGTGCACTGGCTTTGATGCTCTGGTTAGTGCACTGGCTTTGACTCTCTGGTTAGTGCACTGGCTTTGAGTCTCTGGTTAGTGCACTGGCTTTGACTCTCTGGTTAGTGCCCAGGCTTTGATGCTGTGGTTAGTGCACTGGCTTTGACTCTCTGGTTAGTGCACTGGCTTTGACTCTCTGGTTAGTACACTGGCTTTGACACTCTTTCACTTTCTCTGTCTCTCTGGTTAGTGCAATGGCTTTGACACTCTGGTTTGTGCACTGGCTTTGACACTCTGCTTAGTGCCCTGGCTTTGACACTCTGCTTAGTGCCCTTGCTTTGACTCTCTGGTTAGTGCACTGGCTTTGACTCTCTGGTTAGTGCACTGGCTTTGACTCTCTGGTAATTGCACTGGCTTTGACACTCTTTCACTTTCTCTGTCTCTCTGGTTAGTGCAATGGCTTTGACACTCTGGTTTGTGCACTGGCTTTGACACTCTGCTTAGTGCCCTGGCTTTGACACTCTGATTAGTGCCCTGGCTTTGACTCTCTGGTTAGTGCACTGGCTTTGAATCTCTGGTTAGTGCACTGGCTTTGAATCTCTGGTTAGTGCACTGGCTTTGACTCTCTTGTTAGTGCACTGGCTTTGAATCTCTGATTAGTGCACTGGAATTGACACTCTGGTTAGTGCACTGGCTTTGACTTTCTCTCACTTTCTCTGTCTCTCTGGTTAGTGCACTGGCTTTGACGCTCTGGTTAGTGCACTGGCTTTGACTCTCTGGTTAGTGCACTGGCTTTGACTCTCTGGTTAGTGCACTGGCTTTGACTCTCTGGTTAGTGCACTGGCTTTGACTCTCTGGTTAGTGCACTGGCTTTGACACTCTGGTTAGTGCACTGGCTTTGACACTCTGAATAGTACACTGGCTTTGACTTTCTCTCACTTTCTCTGTCTCTCTGGTTAGTGCACTGGCTTTGACTCTCTGGTTAGTGCACTGGCTTTGACTCTCTGGTTAGTGCACTGGCTTTGACTCTGGTTATTGCAATAGCTTTGACTCTCTCTGGGTAGTGCATTGGCTTTGACTCTCTCTCTCTCTCCCCCTGGTTACTGCATTGTCTTTGACTCCCGCTGTCTCTCTGGTTAGTGCACTGTCTTTCACTCTTTCTGGATAGTGCCCTTGCTTTCACTCTCCGGTTAGTGCCCTTGCTTTGACTCTCTGGTTAGTGCCCTTGCTTTGACTCTCTGGTTAGTGCCCGGGCTTTGACGCTCTGGTTTTTGCCCTGGCTTTGACTATCTGGTTTGCGCACTCGCTTTGACTCTCTGGTTAGTGCACAGGCTTTGACTCTCTGGTTAGTGCGCAGGCTTTGATGCTCTGGTTAGTGCACTGGCTTTGACTCTCTGGTTAGTGCACTGGCTTTGACTCTCCGGTTAGTGCACTGGCTTTGACTCTCTGGTTCGTGCCCTTGCTTTGACTCTCTGGTTCGTGCCCTTGCTTTGACTCTCTGGTTAGTGCACTGGCTTTGACTCTCTGGTTAGTGCACTGGCTTTGACTCTCTGGGTAGTGCACTGGCTTTGACTCTCTGGTTAGTGCACTGGCTTTGACTCTCTGGTTAGTGCACTGGCTTTGACTCTCTGGTTAGTGCACTGGCTTTGACTCTCTGGTTAGTGCACTGGCTTTGACTCTCTGGTTAGTGCACTGGCTTTGACTCTCTGGTTAGTGCACTGGCTTTGACTCTCTGGTTAGTGCACTGGCTTTGACTCTCTGGTTAGTGCACTGGCTTTGACTCTCTGGTTAGTGCACTGGCTTTGACTCTCTGGTTAGTGCACTGGCTTGACTCTCTGGTTAGTGCACTGGCTTTGACTCTCTGGTTAGTGCACTGGCTTTGACTCTCTGGTTAGTGCTCTGGCTTTGACACTCTGCTTAGTGCACTGGCTTTGACACTCTGCTTAGTACACTGGCTTTGACTTTCTCACACTTTCTCTGTCTCTCAGGTTAGTGCACTGCCTTTGACTTTCTGGCTTGTGCACTGGCTTTGACTCTCTGGCTAGTGCACTGGCTTTGACTCTCTGGTTAGTGCAAAGGCTTTGACTCTCTGGTTAGTGCACTGGCTTTGACTCTGGTTAGTGCACTAGATTTGACTCTCTCTGGGTAGTGCATTGGCTCTGCCTCTCTCTCTCTCTCTCTCTCTCTCCCTGGTTACTGCATTGTCTTTGACTCTCGCTGTCTCTCTGATTAGTGCACTGTCTTTCACTCTCTCTGGATTGTGCACTGGCTTTGACTTTCTGCTTAGTGCACTGGCTTTGACTCTCTGGTTAGTGCCCTTGCTTTGACTCTCTGGTTAGTGCCCGGGCTTTGACTCTCTGGTTAGTGCACTGGCTTTGACTCTGTGGTTAGTGCACTGGCTTTGACTCTCTGGTTAGTGCACTGGCTATGACTCTCTGGTTAGTGCACTGGCTTTGACTCTCTGGTTCGTGCCCTTGCTTTGACTCTCTGGTTAGTGCACTGGCTTTGACTCTCTGGTTAGTGCACTGGCTTTGACTCTCTGGTTAGTGCACTGGCTTTGACTCTCTGGTTAATGCACTGGCTTTGACTCTCTGGTTAGTGCACTGGCTTTGACTCTCTGGTTAGTGCACTGACTTTGACTCTCTGGTTAGTGCACTGGTTTGACTCTCTGGTTAGTGCACTGGCTTTGACACTCTGCTTAGTACACTGGCTTTGACTTTCTCTCACTTTCTCTGTCTCTCTGGTTAGTGCACTGGCTTTGACTCTCTGGCTAGTGCACTGGCTTTGACTCTCTGGCTAGTGCACTGGCTTTGACTCTCTGGTTAGTGCACTGGCTTTGACTCTCTGGTTAGTGCACTGGCTTTGACTCTCTGGTTAGTGCACTGGCTTTCACTCTCTGGTTAGTGCACTGGCTTTGACTTTCTCTCACTTTCTCTGTCTCTCTGGTTAGTGCACTGGCTTTGACTCTCTGGTTAGTGCACTGGCTTTGACTCTCTGGTTAGTGCACTGGCTTTGACTCTCTGGTTAGTGCACTGGCTTTGACTCTGGTTAGTGCAATAGCTTTGACTCTCTCTGGGTAGTGCATTGGCTTTGACTCTCTCTCTCTCTCCCCCTGGTTACTGCATTGTCTTTGACTCCCGCTGTCTGTCTGGTTAGTGCACTGTCTTTCACTATTTCTGGATAGTGCCCTTGCTTTGACTCTCTGGTTAGTGCCCTTGCTTTGACTCTCTGGTTAGTGCCCGGGCTTTGACTCTCTGGTTAGTGCACTGGCCTTGACTCTCTGGTTAGTGCACTGGCCTTGACTCTTTGGTTAGTGCACTGGCTTTGACTCTCTGGTTAGTGTACTGGCTTTGACTCTCTGGTTAGTGTACTGGCTTTGACTCTCTGGTTAGTGCGCTGGCTTTGACTCTCTGGTTAGTGCACTGGCTTTGACTCTCTGGTTAGTGCACTGGCTTTGACTCTCTGGTTAGTGCACTGGCTTTGACTCTCTGATTAGTGCACTGGAATTGACACTCTGTTCAGTGAACTGGCTTTGACACTCTGAATAGTACACTGGCTTTGACTTTCTCTCACTTTCTCTGTCTCTCTGGTTAGTGCACTGGCTTTGACTCTCTGGTTAGTGCACTGGCTTTGACTCTCTGGTTAGTGCACTGGCTTTGACTCTGGTTAGTGCAATAGCTTTGACTCTCTCTGGGTAGTGCATTGGCTTTGACTCTCTCTCTCTCTCTCCCCCTGGTTACTGCATTGTCTTTGACTCTCTCTGTCTTCTGGTTAGTGCACTGTCTTTCACTCTTTCTGGATAGTGCCCTTGCTTTGACTCTCTGGTTAGTGCCTTGCTTTGACTGTCTGGTTAGTGCCCGGGCTTTGACTCTCTGGTTTTTGCCCGGGCTTTGACTCTATGGTTTTTGCCCGGGCTTTGACTCTCTGGTTTTTGCCCTGGCTTTGACTATCTGGTTTGCGCACTCGCTTTGACTCTCTGGTTAGTGCACAGGCTTTGACTCTCTGGTTAGTGCACTGGCTTTGACTCTCTGGTTAGTGCACTGGCTTTGACTCTCTGGTTAGTGCCCAGGCTTTGATGCTCTAGTTAGTGCACTGGCTTTGACTCTCTGGTTAGGGCACTGGCTTTGACTCTCTGGTTAGTGCACAGGCTTTGACTCTCTGGTTAGTGCACTGGCTTTGACTCTCTGGTTAGTGCCTACGCTTTGATGCTCTGGTTAGTGCCCGGGCTTTGACTCTCTTTGGTTAGTGCACTGGCTTTGACTCTCTGGTTAGTGCACTGGCTTTGACTCTCTGGTTAGGGCACTGGCTTTGACTCTATGGTTAGTGCACAGGCTTTGACTCTCTGGTTAGTGCACTGGCTTTGAATCTCTGGTTAGTGCCCAGGCTTTGATGCTCTGGTTAGTGCACTGGCCTTGACTCTCTGGTTAGTGCACTGGCTTTGACACTCTGGTTAGTGCACTGGCTTCGACTCTCTGGTTAGTTCACTGGCTTTGACTCTCTGGTTAGTGCACTGGCTTTGAGTCTCTGGTTAGTGCACTGGCTTTGACTCTCTGGTTAGTGCACTGGCTTTGACACTCTGCTTAGAGCACTGGCTTTGACTATCTGTTTAGTGCTCTGGCTTTGACACTCTGCTTAGTGCACTGGCTTTGACACCCTGCTTAGTGCACTGGCTTTGACTCTCTGGTTAGTGCACTGGCTTTGAATATCTGATTAGTGCACTGGAATTGACACTCTGGTTAGTGCACTGGCTTTGACTTTCTCTCACTTTCTCTGTCTCTCTGGTTAGTGCACTGGCTTTGACTCTCTGGTTAGTGCACTGGCTTTGACTCTCTGGTTAGTGCACTGGCTTTGACTCTCTGGTTAGTGCACTGACTTTGACTCTGGTTAGTGCAATAGCTTTGACTCTCTCTGGGTAGTGCATTGGCTTTGACTCTCTCTCTCTCTCCCCCTGGTTACTGCATTGTCTTTGACTCCCGCTGTCTGTCTGGTTAGTGCACTGTCTTTCACTATTTCTGGATAGTGCCCTTGCTTTGACTCTCTGGTTAGTGCCCTTGCTTTGACTCTCTGGTTAGTGCCCGGGCTTTGACTCTCTGGTTAGTGCACTGGCCTTGACTCTCTGGTTAGTGCACTGGCCTTGACTCTTTGGTTAGTGCACTGGCTTTGACTCTCTGGTTAGTGTACTGGCTTTGACTCTCTGGTTAGTGTACTGGCTTTGACTCTCTGGTTAGTGCGCTGGCTTTGACTCTCTGGTTAGTGCACTGGCTTTGACTCTCTGGTTAGTGCACTGGCTTTGACTCTCTGGTTAGTGCACTGGCTTTGACTCTCTGATTAGTGCACTGGAATTGACACTCTGTTCAGTGAACTGGCTTTGACACTCTGAATAGTACACTGGCTTTGACTTTCTCTCACTTTCTCTGTCTCTCTGGTTAGTGCACTGGCTTTGACTCTCTGGTTAGTGCACTGGCTTTGACTCTCTGGTTAGTGCACTGGCTTTGACTCTGGTTAGTGCAATAGCTTTGACTCTCTCTGGGTAGTGCATTGGCTTTGACTCTCTCTCTCTCTCTCCCCCTGGTTACTGCATTGTCTTTGACTCTCTCTGTCTTCTGGTTAGTGCACTGTCTTTCACTCTTTCTGGATAGTGCCCTTGCTTTGACTCTCTGGTTAGTGCCTTGCTTTGACTGTCTGGTTAGTGCCCGGGCTTTGACTCTCTGGTTTTTGCCCGGGCTTTGACTCTATGGTTTTTGCCCGGGCTTTGACTCTCTGGTTTTTGCCCTGGCTTTGACTATCTGGTTTGCGCACTCGCTTTGACTCTCTGGTTAGTGCACAGGCTTTGACTCTCTGGTTAGTGCACTGGCTTTGACTCTCTGGTTAGTGCCCAGGCTTTGATGCTCTAGTTAGTGCACTGGCTTTGACTCTCTGGTTAGGGCACTGGCTTTGACTCTCTGGTTAGTGCACAGGCTTTGACTCTCTGGTTAGTGCACTGGCTTTGACTCTCTGGTTAGTGCCTACGCTTTGATGCTCTGGTTAGTGCCCGGGCTTTGACTCTCTTTGGTTAGTGCACTGGCTTTGACTCTCTGGTTAGTGCACTGGCTTTGACTCTCTGGTTAGGGCACTGGCTTTGACTCTATGGTTAGTGCACAGGCTTTGACTCTCTGGTTAGTGCACTGGCTTTGAATCTCTGGTTAGTGCCCAGGCTTTGATGCTCTGGTTAGTGCACTGGCCTTGACTCTCTGGTTAGTGCACTGGCTTTGACACTCTGGTTAGTGCACTGGCTTCGACTCTCTGGTTAGTTCACTGGCTTTGACTCTCTGGTTAGTGCACTGGCTTTGAGTCTCTGGTTAGTGCACTGGCTTTGACTCTCTGGTTAGTGCACTGGCTTTGACACTCTGCTTAGAGCACTGGCTTTGACTATCTGTTTAGTGCTCTGGCTTTGACACTCTGCTTAGTGCACTGGCTTTGACACCCTGCTTAGTGCACTGGCTTTGACTCTCTGGTTAGTGCACTGGCTTTGAATCTCTGATTAGTGCACTGGAATTGACACTCTGGTTAGTGCACTGGCTTTGACTTTCTCTCACTTTCTCTGTCTCTCTGGTTAGTGCACTGGCTTTGACTCTCTGGTTAGTGCACTGGCTTTGACTCTCTGGTTAGTGCACTGACTTTGACTCTGGTTAGTGCAATAGCTTTGACTCTCTCTGGGTAGTGCATTGGCTTTGACTCTCTCTCTCTCTCTCCCCCTGGTTACTGCATTGTCTTTGACTCTCGCTGTCTCTCTGGTTAGTGCACTGTCTTTCACTCTTTCTGGATAGTGCCCTTGCTTTGTCTCTCTGGTTAGTGCCCTTGCTTTGTCTCTCTGGTTAGTGCCCTTGCTTTGACTCTCTGTTTAGTGCCCGGGCTTTGACTCTCTGGTTTTTGCCCTGGCTTTGACTATCTGGTTAGTGCACTCGCTTTGACTCTCTGGTTAGTGCACAGGCTTTGACTCTCTGGTTAGTGCACTGGCTTTGACTCTGGTTAGTGCACTGGCTTTGACTCTGGTTAGTGCACTGGCTTTGACTCTGGTTAGTGCACTGGCTTTGACTCTCTGGTTAGTGCACAGGATTTGAGTCTCTGGTTAGTGCACTGGCTTTGACTCTCTGGTTTGTGCACTGGCTTTGATTCTCTGGTTAGTGCACTGGCTTTGACTCTCTGGTTAGTGCACTGGCATTGACACTCTGTTTAGTGCACTGGCTTTGACTCTCTGGTTAGTGCACTGGCTTTGAATCTCTGGTTAGTGCACTGGCTTTGACTCTCTAGTTAGTGCACTGGAATTGACACTCTGGTTAGTGCACTGGCTTTGACACTCTGAATAGTACACTGGCTTTGACCCTCTGGTTAGTGCACTGGCTTTGACTCTCTGGTTAGTGCACTGGCTTTGACTCTCTGGTTAGTGCACTGGCTTTGACTCTGGTTAGTGCACTAGCTTTGACTCTCTCTTGGTAGTGCATTGGCTTTGCCTCTCTCTCTCTCTCTCTCTCTCTCTCTCTCTCTCCCTGGTTACTGCATTGTCTTTGACTTTCTCTGTCTCTCTGGTTAGTGCAATGGCTTTGGCACTCTGGTTAGTGCACTGGCTTTGACACTCTGCTTAGTGCCCTGACTTTGACACTCTGCTTAGTGCCCTGGCTTTGACTCTCTGGTTAGTGCACTGGCTTTGACTCTCTGGTTAGTGCACTGGCTTTGACTCTGGTTAGTGCAATAGCTTTGACTCTCTCTGCGTAGTGCATTGGCTTTGACTCTCTCTCTCTCTCCCCCTGGTTACTGCATTGTCTTTGACTCTCGCTGTCTCTCTGGTTAGTGCACTGTCTTTCACTCTTTCTGGATAGTGCCCTTGCTTTGACTCTCTGGTTAGTGCCATGGCTTTGACTCTCTGTTTAGTGTCCGGGCTTTGACTCTGTGGTTTTTGCCCTGGCTTTGACTATCTGGTTTGTGCACTCGCTTTGACTCTCTGGTTCGTGCACAGGCTTTGACTCTCTGGTTATTGCACTGGCTTTGAGTCTCTGGTTAGTGCACTGGCTTTGACTCTGGTTAGTGCACTGGCTTTGACTCTCTGGTTAGTGCACTGGCTTTGACTCTCTGGTTAGAGCACTGGCTTTGACTCTCTGGTTAGTGCACTGGCTTTGACTCTCTTATTAGTGCACTGGCTTTGCCTCTCTCTCTCTCTCTCTCCCTGGTTACTTCATTTTCTTTGACTCTCGCTGTCTCTCTGGTTAGTGCACTGTCTTTCACTCTCTCTGGATTGTGCACTGGTTTTGACTCTCTGGTTGGTGCACTGGCTTTGTCTCTCTGGTAAGTGCACTGGCTTTGACGCTTTGGTTAGTGCACTGTCTTTCACTCTCTCTGGATTTTTCATTGGCTTTGACTTTCTGGTTCGTGCACTGGCTTTGACTCTCTGGTTAGTTCACTGGCTTTGACTCTCTGGTTAGTGCGCAGGGTTTGACGCTCTGGTTAGTGCACTGGCTTTGACGCTCTGGTTAGTGCACTGGCTTTGACTCTCTGGTTAGTGCACAGGCTTTGACACTCTGAATAGTACACTGGCTTTGACTCACTGCTTAGTGCATTGAATTTGACTCTCTGCTTAGTGCACAGGCTTTGAATCTCTGGCCAGTGCCATTGCTTTGACTCTCTGGTTAGTGCCGTGGCATTGACACTCTGTTTAGTGCCCTGGCTTTGACTCTCTGGTTAGTGCCCTGGCTTTGACTCTCTGGTTAGTGCACAGGCTTTGAATCTCTGGTTAGTTCACTGGCTTTTACTCTGGTTAGTGCACAGGCTTTGACTCTCTGGTTAGTGCACTGGTTTTAACTCTCTGGTTAGTGCACTGGCTTTGACTATCTGGTTAGTGCATTGGCTTTGACTCTCTGGTTAGTGCACTGGCTTTGACTCTCTGGTTAGTGCACTGGCTTTGACTCTCTGGTTAGTGCACTGGCTTTGACTCTCTGGTTAGTGCACAGGCTTTGACTCTCTGGTTAGTGTACTGGCTTTGACTCTCTGGTTAGTGCCCAGGCTTTGACTCTCTGGTTAGTGCCCAGGCTTTGACTCTCTGGTTAGTGCACTGGCTTTGACTATCTGGTTAGTTCACTGGCTTTGACTCTGGTTAGTGCACAGGCTTTGAATCACTGGTCAGTGCCATGGCTTTGACTCTCTGGTTAGTGCCCTGGCTTTGACTCTTTGGTTAGTGCCCTGGCTTTGACTCTTTGGTTAGTGCCCTGGCTTTGACTCTTTGGTTAGTGCCCTGGCTTTGGTTACCTGGTTAGTGCCCTGGCTTTGACTCTATGGTTAGTGCGCTTGCTTTGACACTCTACTTAGTGCAATGGTGTTGACTCTCTGCTTAGTGCACTGGTTTTGACTCTTACTGCACTGGCTTTGACTCTCTGCTTAGTGCACTGGCTTTGACTCTCTCTGGGTAGTGCATTGGCTTTGACTCTTTCTCTCTCTCTCCCTGGTTACTGCATTGTCTTTGACTCTCGCTGTCTCTCTGGTTAGTGCACTGTCTTTCACTCTCTCTGGATAGTGCCCTTGCTTTGACTCTCTGGTTAGTGCCCTTGCTTTGACTCTCTGGTTAGTGCCCTTGCTTTGACTCTCTGGTTAGTGCCCGGGCTTTGACTCTCTGGTTTTTGCCCTGGCTTTGACTATCTGGTTTGCGCACTCGCTTTGACTCTCTGGTTAGTGCACAGGCTTTGACTCTCTGGTTAGTGCACAGGCTTTGACTCTCTGGTTAGTGCACAGGCTTTGACTCTCTGGTTAGTGCACAGGATTTGACTCTCTGGTTAGTGCACTGGCTTTGACTCTCTGGTTTGTGCACTGGCTTTGATTCTCTGGTTAGTGCACTGGCTTTGACTCTCTGGTTAGTGCACTGGCTTTGACTCTCTGTTTAGTGCACTGGCTTTGACACTCTTTCACTTTCTCTGTCTCTTTGGTTAGTGCAATGGCTTTGACACTCTGGTTAGTGCACTGGCTTTGACTATCTGGTTCGTGCTCTGGCTTTGACACTCTGCTTAGTGCCCTGGCTTTGACACTCTGCTTAGTGCCCTGGCTTTGACACTCTGCTTAGTGCCCTGGCTTCGACTCTCTGGTTAGTGCACTGGCTTTGACTGTCTGGTTAGTGCACTGGCTTTGACTCTCTGGTTAGTGCACTGGCTTTGAATCTCTGGTTAGTGCACTGGCTTTGACTCTCTAGTTAGTGCACTGGAATTGACACTCTGGTTAGTGCACTGGCTTTGACTCTCTGGTTAGTGCACTGGCTTTGACTCTGGTTAGTGCACTAGCTTTGACTCTCTCTGGGTAGTGCATTGGCTTTGCCTCTCTCTCTCTCTCTCTCTCTCTCTCTCTCTCTCTCTCTCTCTCTCTCTCTCTCTCTCTCTCTCTCTCTCTCCTGGTTACTGCATTGTCTTTGACTCTCGCTGTCTCTCTGGTTAGTGCACTGTCTTTCACTCTCTCTGGATTGTGCACTGGCTTTGACCTTCCGGTTAGTGCACTGGCTTTGACTCTCTGGTTAGTGCACTGGCTTTGACTCTCTGGTTAGTGCACTGGCTTTCACTCTCTGGTTAGTGCACTGGCTTTGACTCTCTGGATAGTGCACTGGCTTTGACTCTCTGGTTAGTGCACTGGCTTTGACTCTCTGGTTAGTACACTGGCTGTGACTCTCTGGTTAGTGCAATCGCTGTGACTCTCTGGTTAGTGCACTGGTTTTGACTCTTTCGTCAGTGCACTGGCTTTTATTCTCTGGTTAGTGCACTGGCTTTGACTCTCTGGTTAGTGCACTGGCTTTGACTCTTTCGTCAGTGCACTGGCTTTCATTCTCTGGTTAGTGCACTGGCTTTGACTCTCTGGTTTGTGCACTGTCTTTGACTCTCTGGTTAGTGCACTGGCTTTGACTCTCTGGTTAGTGCACTGGCTTTGACTCTCTGGTTAGTGCACTGGCTTTGACTCTCTGGTTAGTGCACTGGCTTTGACTCTCTCTGGGTAGTGCATTGGCTTTGCCTCTCTCTCTCTCTCTCTCTTCCTGGTTACGGCATTGTCTTTGACTCTCGCTGTCTCTCTGGTTAGTGCACTGTCTTTCACTCTCTCTGGATTGTGCATTGGCTTTGACTTTCTGGTTAGTGCACTGGCTTTGTCTCTCTGGTTAATTCACTGGCTTTGACTCTGGTTAGTGCACAGGCTTTGAATCTCTGGTCAGTGCCATGGCTTTGACTCTCTGGTTAGTGCCGTGGCATTGACACTCTGTTTAGTGCCCTGGCTTTCACTCTTTGGTTAGTGCCCTGGCTTTGACTCTTTGGTTTGTGCCCTGGCTTTGGTTACCTGGTTAGTGCCCTGGCTTTGACTCTCTGGTTAGTGCGCTTGCTTTGACACTCTACCTAGTGCAATGGTGTTGACTCTCTGCTTAGTGCACTGGTTTTGAGTCTTACTGCACTGGCTTTGACTCTCTGCTTAGTGCACTGACTTTGACTCTCTGGTTAGTGCCCTTGCTTTGAATCTCTGGTTAGTGCCCGGGCTTTGATTCTCTGGTTAGTGCACTGGCTTTGACTTTCTGGTTAGTGCACTGGCTTTGAATCTCTGGTTAGTGCCCTGGCTTTGACTCTCTGGTTAGTGCACTGGCTCTGACTCTCTGGTTAGTGCACTGGCTTTGACTCTCTGGTTAGTGCACTGGCTTTGACTCTCTGGTTAGTGCACTGGCTTTGACTCTCTGGTTAGTGCACTGGCTTTGACTCTCTGGTTAGTGCACTGGCTTTGACTCTCTGGTTAGTGCACTGGCTTTGACTCTCTGGTTAGTGCACTGGCTTTGACTCTCTGGTTAGTGCACTGGCTTTGACTCTCTCTCTCTCTCCCCCTGGTTACTGCATTGTCTTTGACTCCCGCTGTCTCTCTGGTTAGTGCACTGTCTTTCACTCTTTCTGGATAGTGCCCTTGCTTTGACTCTCTGGTTAGTGCCCTTGCTTTGACTCTCTGGTTAGTGCCCTTGATTTGACTCTCTGGTTAGTGCCCGGGCTTTGACTCTCTGGTTTTTGCCCTGGCTTTGACTATCTGGTTTGCGCACTCGCTTTGACTCTCTGGTTAGTGCACAGGCTTTGACTCTCTGGTTAGTGCACAGGCTTTGACTCTCGTTAGTGCACAGGCTTTGACTCTCTGGTTAGTGTACTGGCTTTGACTCTCTGGTTAGTGCCCAGGCTTTGATGCTCTGGTTAGTGCACTGGCGTTGACTCTCTGGTTAGTGCACTGGCTTTGACTCTCTGGTTAGTGCACTGGATTTGACTTTCTCTCACTTTCTCTGTCTCTCTGTTTAGTGCACTGGCTTTGACTCTCTGGTTAGTGCACTGGCTTTGACTCTCTGGTTAGTGCACTGGCTTTGACTCTGGTTAGTGCAATAGCTTTGACTCTCTCTGGGTAGTGCGTTGGCTTTGACTCTCTCTCTCTCTCCCCCTGGTTACTGCATTGTCTTTGACTCTCGCTGTCTTTCTGGTTAGTGCACAGTCTTTCACTCTTTCTGGATAGTGCCCTTGCTTTGACTCCCTGGTTAGTGCCCTTGCTTTGACTCTCTGGTTAGTGCCCGGGCTTTGACTGTCTGGTTAGTGCCCGGGCTTTGACTCTCTGGTTTTTTCCCGGGCTTTGACTCTCTGGTTAGTGCACAGGCTTTGACTCTCTGGTTAGTGCACAGGCTTTGACTCTCGTTAGTGCACAGGCTTTGACTCTCTGGTTAGTGTACTGGCTTTGACTCTCTGGTTAGTGCCCAGGCTTTGATGCTCTGGTTAGTGCACTGGCGTTGACTCTCTGGTTAGTGCACTGGCTTTGACTCTCTGGTTAGTGCACTGGATTTGACTTTCTCTCACTTTCTCTGTCTCTCTGTTTAGTGCACTGGCTTTGACTCTCTGGTTAGTGCACTGGCTTTGACTCTCTGGTTAGTGCACTGGCTTTGACTCTGGTTAGTGCAATAGCTTTGACTCTCTCTGGGTAGTGCGTTGGCTTTGACTCTCTCTCTCTCTCCCCCTGGTTACTGCATTGTCTTTGACTCTCGCTGTCTTTCTGGTTAGTGCACAGTCTTTCACTCTTTCTGGATAGTGCCCTTGCTTTGACTCCCTGGTTAGTGCCCTTGCTTTGACTCTCTGGTTAGTGCCCGGGCTTTGACTGTCTGGTTAGTGCCCGGGCTTTGATGCTCTGGTTAGTGCACTGGTTTTGACTCTCTGGTTAGGGCACTGGCTTTGACTCTCTGGTTAGTGCACTGGCTTTGACTCTCTGGTTAGTGCCCTTGCTTTGAATCTCTGGTTAGTGCCCGGGCTTTGATTCTCTGGTTAGTGCACTGGCTTTGACTTTCTGGTTAGTGCACTGGCTTTGACTCTCTGGTTAGTGCCCTGGCTTTGACTCTCTGGTTAGTGCACTGGCTTTGACTCTCTGGTTAGTGCAATAGCTTTGACTCTGGTTAGTGCAATAGCTTTGACTCTCTCTGGTTAGTGCACTGGCTTTGTCTCTCTGGTTAATTCACTGGCTTTGACTCTGGTTAGTGCACAGGCTTTGAATCTCTGGTCAGTGCCATGGCTTTGACTCTCTGGTTAGTGCCGTGGCATTGACACTCTGTTTAGTGCCCTGGCTTTCACTCTTTGGTTAGTGCCCTGGCTTTGACTCTTTGGTTTCTGCCCTGGCTTTGGTTACCTGGTTAGTGCCCTGGCTTTGACTCTCTGGTTAGTGCGCTTGCTTTGACACTCTACCTAGTGCAATGGTGTTGACTCTCTGCTTAGTGCACTGGTTTTGAGTCTTACTGCACTGGCTTTGACTCTCTGCTTAGTGCACTGACTTTGACTCTCTGGTTAGTGCACTGGCTTTGACTCTCTCTGGGTAGTGCATTGGCTTTGACTCTTTCTCTCTCTCTCCCTGGTTACTGCATTGTCTTTGACTCTCGCTGTCTCTCTGGTTAGTGCACTGTCTTTCACTCTCTCTGGATAGTGCCCTTGCTTTGACTCTCTGGTTAGTGCCCAGGCTTTGATGCTCTGGTTAGTGCACTGGCTTTGACTCTCTGGTTAGGGCACTGGCTTTGACTCTCTGGTTAGTGCACTGGCTTTGACTCTCTGGTTAGTGCCCTTGCTTTGAATCTCTGGTTAGTGCCCGGGCTTTGATTCTCTGGTTAGTGCACTGGCTTTGACTTTCTGGTTAGTGCACTGGCTTTGACTCTCTGGTTAGTGCCCTGGCTTTGACTCTCTGGTTAGTGCACTGGCTCTGACTCTCTGGTTAGTGCACTGGCTTTGACTCTCTGGTTAGTGCACTGGCTTTGACTCTCTGGTTAGTGCACTGGCTTTGACTCTCTGGTTAGTGCACTGGCTTTGACTCTCTGGTTAGTGCACTGGCTTTGACTCTCTGGTTAGTGCACTGGCTTTGACTTTCTGGTTAGTGCCCAGGCTTTGACTCTCTGGTTAGTGCCCAGGCTTTGACTCTCTGGTTAGTGCCCAGGCTTTGACTCTCTGGTTAGTGCACTGGCTTTGACTATCTGGTTAGTTCACTGGCTTTGACTCTGGTTAGTGCACAGGCTTTGAATCACTGGTCAGTGCCATGGCTTTGACTCTCTGGTTAGTGCCCTGGCTTTGACTCTTTGGTTAGTGCCCTGGCTTTGACTCTTTGGTTAGTGCCCTGGCTTTGACTCTTTGGTTAGTGCCCTGGCTTTGACTCTTTGGTTAATGCCCTGGCTTTGACTCTATGGTTAGTGCGCTTGCTTTGACACTCTACTTAGTGCAATGGTGTTGACTCTCTGCTTAGTGCACTGGTTTTGACTCTTACTGCACTGGCTTTGACTCTCTGCTTAGTGCACTGGCTTTGACTCTCTCTGGGTAGTGCATTGGCTTTGACTCTTTCTCTCTCTCTCCCTGGTTACTGCATTGTCTTTGACTCTCGCTGTCTCTCTGGTTAGTGCACTGTCTTTCACTCTCTCTGGATAGTGCCCTTGCTTTGACTCTCTGGTTAGTGCCCTTGCTTTGACTCTCTGGTTAGTGCCCTTGCTTTGACTCTCTGGTTAGTGCCCGGGCTTTGACTCTCTGGTTTTTGCCCTGGCTTTGACTATCTGGTTTGCGCACTCGCTTTGACTCTCTGGTTAGTGCACAGGCTTTGACTCTCTGGTTAGTGCACAGGCTTTGACTCTCTGGTTAGTGCACAGGCTTTGACTCTCTGGTTAGTGCACAGGATTTGACTCTCTGGTTAGTGCACTGGCTTTGACTCTCTGGTTTGTGCACTGGCTTTGATTCTCTGGTTAGTGCACTGGCTTTGACTCTCTGGTTAGTGCACTGGCATTGACACTCTGTTTAGTGCACTGGCTTTCACTCTCTGGTTAGTGCACTGGCTTTGACTCTCTGGTTAGTGCACTGGCTTTGACTCTCTGTTTAGTGCACTGGCTTTGACTATCTGGTTCGTGCTCTGGCTTTGACACTCTGCTTAGTGCCCTGGCTTTGACACTCTGCTTAGTGCCCTGGCTTTGACACTCTGCTTAGTGCCCTGGCTTCGACTCTCTGGTTAGTGCACTGGCTTTGACTGTCTGGTTAGTGCACTGGCTTTGACTCTCTGGTTAGTGCACTGGCTTTGAATCTCTGGTTAGTGCACTGGCTTTGACTCTCTAGTTAGTGCACTGGAATTGACACTCTGGTTAGTGCACTGGCTTTGACTCTCTGGTTAGTGCACTGGCTTTGAATCTCTGGTTAGTGCACTGGCTTTGACTCTCTAGTTAGTGCACTGGAATTGACACTCTGCTTAGTGCCCTGGCTTTGACACTCTGCTTAGTGCCCTGGCTTCGACTCTCTGGTTAGTGCACTGGCTTTGACTGTCTGGTTAGTGCACTGGCTTTGACTATCTGGTTCGTGCTCTGGCTTTGACACTCTGCTTAGTGCACTGGCTTTGACTCTGGTTAGTGCACTAGCTTTGACTCTCTCTGGTTAGTGCATTGGCTTTGCCTCTCTCTCTCTCTCTCTCTCTCTCTCTCTCCCTCTCTCTCTCTCTCCCTGGTTACTGCATTGTCTTTGACTCTCGCTGTCTCTCTGGTTAGTGCACTGTTTTTCACTCTCTCTGGATTGTGCACTGGCTTTGACCTTCCGGTTAGTGCACTGGCTTTGACTCTCTGGTTAGTGCACTGGCTTTGACTCTCTGGTTAGTGCACTGGCTTTCACTCTCTGGTTAGTGCACTGGCTTTGACTCTCTGGATAGTGCACTGGCTTTGACTCTCTGGTTAGTGCACTGGCTGTGACTCTCTGGTTAGTACACTGGCTGTGACTCTCTGGTTAGTGCACTGGCTTTGACTCTCTGGTTAGTGCACTGGCTTTGACTCTCTGGTTAGTGCACTGGCTTTGACTCTCTGGTTAGTGCCCAGGCTTTGACTCTCTGGTTAGTGCCCAGGCTTTGACTCTCTGGTTAGTGCACTGGCTTTGACTATCTGGTTAGTTCACTGGCTTTGACTCTGGTTAGTGCACAGGCTTTGAATCACTGGTCAGTGCCATGGCTTTGACTCTCTGGTTAGTGCCCTGGCTTTGACTCTTTGGTTAGTGCCCTGGCTTTGACTCTTTGGTTAGTGCCCTGGCTTTGACTCTTTGGTTAGTGCCCTGGCTTTGACTCTTTGGTTAGTGCCCTGGCTTTGACTCTATGGTTAGTGCGCTTGCTTTGACACTCTACTTAGTGCAATGGTGTTGACTCTCTGCTTAGTGCACTGGTTTTGACTCTTACTGCACTGGCTTTGACTCTCTGCTTAGTGCACTGGCTTTGACTCTCTCTGGGTAGTGCATTGGCTTTGACTCTTTCTCTCTCTCTCCCTGGTTACTGCATTGTCTTTACTCTCGCTGTCTCTCTGGTTAGTGCACTGTCTTTCACTCTCTCTGGATAGTGCCCTTGCTTTGACTCTCTGGTTAGTGCCCTTGCTTTGACTCTCTGGTTAGTGCCCGGGCTTTGACTCTCTGGTTTTTGCCCTGGCTTTGACTATCTGGTTTGCGCACTCGCTTTGACTCTCTGGTTAGTGCACAGGCTTTGACTCTCTGGTTAGTGCACAGGCTTTGACTCTCTGGTTAGTGCACAGGCTTTGACTCTCTGGTTAGTGCACAGGATTTGACTCTCTGGTTAGTGCACTGGCTTTGACTCTCTGGTTTGTGCACTGGCTTTGATTCTCTGGTTAGTGCACTGGCTTTGACTCTCTGGTTAGTGCACTGGCATTGACACTCTGTTTAGTGCCCTGGCATTGACTTTCTGGTTAGTGCACTGGCTTTGACACTCTGGTTAGTGCACTGGCTTTGACTCTCTGGTTAGTGCACTGGCTTTGACTCTCTGGTTAGTGCACTGGCTTTCACTCTCTGGTTAGTGCACTGGCTTTGACTCTCTGGTTAGTGCACTGGCTTTGACTCTCTGTTTAGTGCACTGGCTTTGACTATCTGGTTCGTGCTCTGGCTTTGACACGCTGCTTAGTGCCCTGGCTTTGACACTCTGCTTAGTGCCCTGGCTTTGACACTCTGCTTAGTGCCCTGGCTTCGACTCTCTGGTTAGTGCACTGGCTTTGACTGTCTGGTTAGTGCACTGGCTTTGACTCTCTGGTTTGAGCACTGGCTTTGAATCTCTGGTTAGTGCACTGGCTTTGACTCTCTAATTAGTGCACTGGAATTGACACTCTGGTTAGTGCACTGGCTTTGACTCTCTGGTTAGTGCACTGGCTTTGAATCTCTGGTTAGTGCACTGGCTTTGACTCTCTAGTTAGTGCACTGGAATTGACACTCTGCTTAGTGCCCTGGCTTTGACACTCTGCTTAGTGCCCTGGCTTCGACTCTCTGGTTAGTGCACTGGCTTTGACTGTCTCGTTAGTGCACTGGCTTTGACTATCTGGTTCGTGCTCTGGCTTTGACACTCTGCTTAGTGCCCTGGCTTTGACACTCTGCTTAGTGCCCTGGCTTTGACACTCTGCTTAGTGCCCTGGCTTCGACTCTCTGGTTAGTGCACTGGCTTTGACTGTCTGGTTAGTGCACTGGCTTTGACTCTCTGGTTAGTGCACTGGCTTTGAATCTCTGGTTAGTGCACTGGCTTTGACTCTCTAGTTAGTGCACTGGAATTGACACTCTGGTTAGTGCACTGGCTTTGACACTCTGAATAGTACACTGGCTTTGACCCTCTGGTTAGTGCACTGGCTTTGACTCTCTGGTTAGTGCACTGGCTTTGACTCTCTGGTTAGTGCACTGGCTTTGACTCTGGTTAGTGCACTAGCTTTGACTCTCTCTGGGTAGTGCATTGGCTTTGCCTCTCTCTCTCTCTCTCTCTCTCTCTCTCTCTCTCTCTCTCTCTCTCTCTCTCTCTCTCTCTCTCTCTCTCTCTCTCTCTCTCTCTCCCTGGTTACTGCATTGTCTTTGACTCTCGCTGTCTCTCTGGTTAGTGCACTGTTTTTCACTCTCTCTGGATTGTGCACTGGCTTTGACCTTCCGGTTAGTGCACTGGCTTTGACTCTCTGGTTAGTGCACTGGCTTTGACTCTCTGGTTAGTGCACTGGCTTTGACTCTCTGGATAGTGCACTGGCTTTGACTCTCTGGTTAGTGCACTGGCTTTGACTCTCTGGTTAGTACACTGGCTGTGACTCTCTGGTTAGTGCAATCGCTGTGACTCTCTGGTTAGTGCACTGGTTTTGACTCTTTCGTCAGTGCACTGGATTTTATTCTCTGGTTAGTGCACTGGCTTTGACTCTCTGGTTAGTGCACTGGCTTTGACTCTTTCGTCAGTGCACTGGCTTTCATTCTCTGGTTAGTGCACTGGCTTTGACTCTCTGGTTTGTGCACCCTCTTTGACTCTCTGGTTAGTGCACTGGCTTTGACTCTCTGGTTAGTGCACTGGCTTTGACTCTCTGGTTAGTGCACTGGCTTTGACTCTCTGGTTAGTGCACTGGCTTTGACTCTCTCTGGGTAGTGCATTGGCTTTGCCTCTCTCTCTCTCTCTCTTCCTGGTTACGGCATTGTCTTTGACTCTCGCTGTCTCTCTGCTTAGTGCACTGTCTTTCACTCTCTCTGGATTGTGCATTGGCTTTGACTTTCTGGTTAGTGCACTGGCTTTGTCTCTCTGGTTAATTCACTGGCTTTGACTCTGGTTAGTGCACAGGCTTTGAATCTCTGGTCAGTGCCATGGCTTTGACTCTCTGGTTAGTGCCGTGGCATTGACACTCTGTTCAGTGCCCTGGCTTTCACTCTTTGGTTAGTGCCCTGGCTTTGACTCTTTGGTTTGTGCCCTGGCTTTGGTTACCTGGTTAGTGCCCTGGCTTTGACTCTCTGGTTAGTGCGCTTGCTTTGACACTCTACCTAGTGCAATGGTGTTGACTCTCTGCTTAGTGCACTGGTTTTGAGTCTTACTGCACTGGCTTTGACTCTCTGCTTAGTGCACTGACTTTGACTCTCTGGTTAGTGCACTGGCTTTGACTCTCTCTGGGTAGTGCATTGGCTTTGACTCTTTCTCTCTCTCTCCCTGGTTACTGCATTGTCTTTGACTCTCGCTGTCTCTCTGGTTAGTGCACTGTCTTTCACTCTCTCTGGATAGTGCCCTTGCTTTGACTCTCTGGTTAGTGCCCTTGCTTTGACTCTCTGGTTAGTGCCCTTGCTTTGACCCTCTGGTTAGTGCCCGGGATTTGACTCTCTGGTTATTGCCCTGGCTTTGACTATCTGGTTAGTGCCCAGGCTTTGATGCTCTGGTTAGTGCACTGGCTTTGACTCTCTGGTTAGGGCACTGGCTTTGACTCTCTGGTTAGTGCACTGGCTTTGACTCTCTGGTTAGTGCCCTTGCTTTGAATCTCTGGTTAGTGCCCGGGCTTTGATTCTCTGGTTAGTGCACTGGCTTTGACTTTCTGGTTAGTGCACTGGCTTTGACTCTCTGGTTAGTGCCCTGGCTTTGACTCTCTGGTTAGTGCACTGGCTCTGACTCTCTGGTTAGTGTACTGGCTTTGACTCTCTGGTTAGTGCACTGGCTTTGACTCTCTGGTTAGTGCACTGGCTTTGACTCTCTGGTTAGTGCACTGGCTTTGACTCTCTGGTTAGTGCACTGGCTTTGACTCTCTGGTTAGTGCACTGGCTTTGACTCTCTGGTTAGTGCCCAGGCTTTGACTCTCTGGTTAGTGCCCTGGCTTTGACTCTTTGGTTAGTGTACTGGCTTTGACTCTCTGGTTAGTGCGCTGGCTTTGACTCTCTGGTTAGTGCACTGGCTTTGACTCTCTGGTTAGTGCACTGGCTTTGACTTTCTCTCACTTTCTCTGTCTCTCTGTTTAGTGCACTGGCTTTGACTCTCTGGTTAGTGCACTGGCTTTGACTCTCTGGTTAGTGCACTGGCTTTGACTCTGGTTAGTGCAATAGCTTTGTCTCTCTCTGGGTAGTGCGTTGGCTTTGACTCTCTCTCTCTCTCCCCCTGGTTTCTGCATTGTCTTTGACTCTCGCTGTCTTTCTGGTTAGTGCACAGTCTTTCACTCTTTCTGGATAGTGCCCTTGCTTTGACTCCCTGGTTAGTGCCCTTGCTTTGACTCTCTGGTTAGTGCCCGGGCTTTGACTGTCTGGTTAGTGCCCGGGCTTTGACTCTCTGGTTTTTTCCCGGGCTTTGACTCTTTGGTTTTTGCCCTGGCTTTGACTCTCTGGTTTGCGCACTCGCTTTGACTCTCTGGTTAGTGCACAGGCTTTGACTCTCTGGTTAGTGCACAGGCTTTGACTCTCTGGTTAGTGCACTGGCTTTGACTCTCTGGTTAGTGCACCGGCTTTGACTCTCTGGTTAGTGCCCAGGCTTTGATGCTCTGGTTAGTGCACTGGCTTTGACTCTCTGGTTAGGGCACTGGCTTTGACTCTCTGGTTAGTGCACTGGCTTTGACTCTCTGGTTAGTGCCCTTGCTTTGAATCTCTGGTTAGTGCCCGGGCTTTGATTCTCTGGTTAGTGCACTGGCTTTGACTTTCTGGTTAGTGCACTGGCTTTGACTCTCTGGTTAGTGCCCTGGCTTTGACTCTCTGGTTAGTGCACTGGCTCTGACTCTCTGGTTAGTGCACTGGCTTTGACTCTCTGGTTAGTGCACTGGCTTTGACTCTCTGGTTAGTGCACTGGCTTTGACTCTCTGGTTAGTGCACTGGCTTTGACTCTCTGGTTAGTGCACTGGCTTTGACTCTCTGGTTAGTGCACTGGCTTTGACTCTGGTTAGTGCAATAGCTTTGACTCTCTCTGGGTAGTGCATTGGCTTTGACTCTCTCTCTCTCTCCCCCTGGTTACTGCATTGTCTTTGACTCCCGCTGTCTCTCTGGTTAGTGCACTGTCTTTCACTCTTTCTGGATAGTGCCCTTGCTTTGACTCTCTGGTTAGTGCCCTTGCTTTGACTCTCTGGTTAGTGCCCTTGATTTGACTCTCTGGTTAGTGCCCGGGCTTTGACTCTCTGGTTTTTGCCCTGGCTTTGACTATCTGGTTTGCGCACTCGCTTTGACTCTCTGGTTAGTGCACAGGCTTTGACTCTCTGGTTAGTGCACAGGCTTTGACTCTCGTTAGTGCACAGGCTTTGACTCTCTGGTTAGTGTACTGGCTTTGACTCTCTGGTTAGTGCCCAGGCTTTGATGCTCTGGTTAGTGCACTGGCGTTGACTCTCTGGTTAGTGCACTGGCTTTGACTCTCTGGTTAGTGCACTGGATTTGACTTTCTCTCACTTTCTCTGTCTCTCTGTTTAGTGCACTGGCTTTGACTCTCTGGTTAGTGCACTGGCTTTGACTCTGTGGTTAGTGCACTGGCTTTGACTCTTGTTAGTGCAATAGCTTTGACTCTCTCTGGGTAGTGTGTTGGCTTTGACTCTCTCTCTCTCTCCCCCTGGTTACTGCATTGTCTTTGACTCTCGCTGTCTTTCTGGTTAGTGCACAGTCTTTCACTCTTTCTGGATAGTGCCCTTGCTTTGACTCCCTGGTTAGTGCCCTTGCTTTGACTCTCTGGTTAGTGCCCGGGCTTTGACTGTCTGGTTAGTGCCCGGGCTTTGACTCTCTGGTTTTTTCCCGGGCTTTGACTCTCTGGTTTTTGCCCTGGCTTTGACTATCTGGTTTGCGCACTCGCTTTGACTCTCTGGTTAGTGCACAGGCTTTGACTCTCTGGTTAGTGCACAGGCTTTGACTCTCTGGTTAGTGCACTGGCTTTGACTCTCTGGTTAGTGCACTGGCTTTGACTCTCTGGTTAGTGCCCAGGCTTTGATGCTCTGGTTAGTGCACTGGCTTTGACTCTCTGGTTAGGGCACTGGCTTTGACTCTCTGGTTAGTGCACTGGCTTTGACTCTCTGGTTAGTGCCCTTGCTTTGAATCTCTGGTTAGTGCCCGGGCTTTGATTCTCTGGTTAGTGCACTGGCTTTGACTTTCTGGTTAGTGCACTGGCTTTGACTCTCTGGTTAGTGCCCTGGCTTTGACTCTCTGGTTAGTGCACTGGCTTTGACTCTCTGGTTAGTGCAATAGCTTTGACTCTGGTTAGTGCAATAGCTTTGACTCTCTCTGGTTAGTGCACTGGCTTTGTCTCTCTGGTTAATTCACTGGCTTTGACTCTGGTTAGTGCACTGGCTTTGACTTTCTGGTTAGTGCACTGGCTTTGACTCTCTGGTTAGTGCCCTGGCTTTGACTCTCTGGTTAGTGCACTGGCTCTGACTCTCTGGTTAGTGCACTGGCTTTGACTCTCTGGTTAGTGCACTGGCTTTGACTCTCTGGTTAGTGCACTGGCTTTGACTCTCTGGTTAGTGCACTGGCTTTGACTCTCTGGTTAGTGCACTGGCTTTGACTCTCTGGTTAGTGCACTGGCTTTGACTCTGGTTAGTGCAATAGCTTTGACTCTCTCTGGGTAGTGCATTGGCTTTGACTCTCTCTCTCTCTCCCCCTGGTTACTGCATTGTCTTTGACTCCCGCTGTCTCTCTGGTTAGTGCACTGTCTTTCACTCTTTCTGGATAGTGCCCTTGCTTTGACTCTCTGGTTAGTGCCCTTGCTTTGACTCTCTGGTTAGTGCCCTTGATTTGACTCTCTGGTTAGTGCCCGGGCTTTGACTCTCTGGTTTTTGCCCTGGCTTTGACTATCTGGTTTGCGCACTCGCTTTGACTCTCTGGTTAGTGCACAGGCTTTGACTCTCTGGTTAGTGCACAGGCTTTGACTCTCGTTAGTGCACAGGCTTTGACTCTCTGGTTAGTGTACTGGCTTTGACTCTCTGGTTAGTGCCCAGGCTTTGATGCTCTGGTTAGTGCACTGGCGTTGACTCTCTGGTTAGTGCACTGGCTTTGACTCTCTGGTTAGTGCACTGGATTTGACTTTCTCTCACTTTCTCTGTCTCTCTGTTTAGTGCACTGGCTTTGACTCTCTGGTTAGTGCACTGGCTTTGACTCTGTGGTTAGTGCACTGGCTTTGACTCTTGTTAGTGCAATAGCTTTGACTCTCTCTGGGTAGTGTGTTGGCTTTGACTCTCTCTCTCTCTCCCCCTGGTTACTGCATTGTCTTTGACTCTCGCTGTCTTTCTGGTTAGTGCACAGTCTTTCACTCTTTCTGGATAGTGCCCTTGCTTTGACTCCCTGGTTAGTGCCCTTGCTTTGACTCTCTGGTTAGTGCCCGGGCTTTGACTGTCTGGTTAGTGCCCGGGCTTTGACTCTCTGGTTTTTTCCCGGGCTTTGACTCTCTGGTTTTTGCCCTGGCTTTGACTATCTGGTTTGCGCACTCGCTTTGACTCTCTGGTTAGTGCACAGGCTTTGACTCTCTGGTTAGTGCACAGGCTTTGACTCTCTGGTTAGTGCACTGGCTTTGACTCTCTGGTTAGTGCACTGGCTTTGACTCTCTGGTTAGTGCCCAGGCTTTGATGCTCTGGTTAGTGCACTGGCTTTGACTCTCTGGTTAGGGCACTGGCTTTGACTCTCTGGTTAGTGCACTGGCTTTGACTCTCTGGTTAGTGCCCTTGCTTTGAATCTCTGGTTAGTGCCCGGGCTTTGATTCTCTGGTTAGTGCACTGGCTTTGACTTTCTGGTTAGTGCACTGGCTTTGACTCTCTGGTTAGTGCCCTGGCTTTGACTCTCTGGTTAGTGCACTGGCTTTGACTCTCTGGTTAGTGCAATAGCTTTGACTCTGGTTAGTGCAATAGCTTTGACTCTCTCTGGTTAGTGCACTGGCTTTGTCTCTCTGGTTAATTCACTGGCTTTGACTCTGGTTAGTGCACAGGCTTTGAATCTCTGGTCAGTGCCATGGCTTTGACTCTCTGGGTAGTGCCGTGGCATTGACACTCTGTTTAGTGCCCTGGCTTTCACTCTTTGGTTAGTGCCCTGGCTTTGACTCTTTGGTTTGTGCCCTGGCTTTGGTTACCTGGTTAGTGCCCTGGCTTTGACTCTCTGGTTAGTGCGCTTGCTTTGACACTCTACCTAGTGCAATGGTGTTGACTCTCTGCTTAGTGCACTGGTTTTGAGTCTTACTGCACTGGCTTTGACTCTCTGCTTA
The DNA here is from genome assembly GCA_026770705.1 of Isurus oxyrinchus. NCBI lineage: Eukaryota > Metazoa > Chordata > Chondrichthyes > Lamniformes > Lamnidae > Isurus > Isurus oxyrinchus. The sequence continues at coordinate 500,693 of JANJGN010000139.1, read as the reverse complement.
GTGCACTGACTTTGACTCTCTGGTTAGTGCACTGGCTTTGACTCTCTCTGGGTAGTGCATTGGCTTTGACTCTTTCTCTCTCTCTCCCTGGTTACTGCATTGTCTTTGACTCTCGCTGTCTCTCTGGTTAGTGCACTGTCTTTCACTCTCTCTGGATAGTGCCCTTGCTTTGACTCTCTGGTTAGTGCCCTTGCTTTGACTCTCTGGTTAGTGCCCTTGCTTTGACTCTCTGGTTAGTGCCCGGGCTTTGACACTCTGGTTATTGCCCTGGCTTTGACTATCTGGTTTGCGCACTCGCTTTGACCCTCTGGTTAGTGCACAGGCTTTGACTCTCTGGTTAGTGCACAGGATTTGACTCTCTGGTTAGTGCACTGGCTTTGACTCTCTGGTTTGTGCACTGGCTTTGACTCTCTGGTTAGTGCACTGGCTTTGACTCTCTGGTTAGTGCGCTGGCTTTGACACTCTGCTTAGTGCCCTGGCTTTGACATTCAGCTTAGTGCCCTGGCTTTGACTCTCTGGTTAGTGTACTGGCTTTGACTCTCTGGTTAGTGCGCTGGCTTTGACTCTCTGGTTAGTGCACTGGCTTTGACTCTCTGGTTAGTGCACTGGCTTTGACTTTCTCTCACTTTCTCTGTCTCTCTGTTTAGTGCACTGGCTTTGACTCTCTGGTTAGTGCACTGGCTTTGACTCTCTGGTTAGTGCACTGGCTTTGACTCTGGTTAGTGCAATAGCTTTGACTCTCTCTGGGTAGTGCGTTGGCTTTGACTCTCTCTCTCTCTCTCACCCTGGTTACTGCATTGTCTTTGACTCTCGCTGTCTTTCTGGTTAGTGCACAGTCTTTCACTCTTTCTGGATAGTGCCCTTGCTTTGACTCTCTGGTTTTTTCCCGGGCTTTGACTCTCTGGTTTTTGCCCTGGCTTTGACTCTCTGGTTTGCGCACTCGCTTTGACTCTCTGGTTAGTGCACAGGCTTTGACTCTCTGGTTAGTGCACAGGCTTTGACTCTCTGGTTAGTGCACTGGCTTTGACTCTCTGGTTAGTGCACCGGCTTTGACTCTCTGGTTAGTGCCCAGGCTTTGATGCTCTGGTTAGTGCACTGGCTTTGACTCTCTGGTTAGGGCACTGGCTTTGACTCTCTGGTTAGTGCACTGGCTTTGACTCTCTGGTTAGTGCCCTTGCTTTGAATCTCTGGTTAGTGCCCGGGCTTTGATTCTCTGGTTAGTGCACTGGCTTTGACTTTCTGGTTAGTGCACTGGCTTTGACTCTCTGGTTAGTGCCCTGGCTTTGACTCTCTGGTTAGTGCACTGGCTCTGACTCTCTGGTTAGTGCACTGGCTTTGACTCTCTGGTTAGTGCACTGGCTTTGACTCTCTGGTTAGTGCACTGGCTTTGACTCTCTGGTTAGTGCACTGGCTTTGACTCTCTGGTTAGTGCACTGGCTTTGACTCTCTGGTTAGTGCACTGGCTTTGACTCTCTGGTTAGTGCACTGGCTTTGACTCTCTGGTTAGTGCAATAGCTTTGACTCTCTGGTTAGTGCCCTTGATTTGATGCTCTGGTTAGTGCCCGGGCTTTGACTCTCTGGTTTTTGCCCTGGCTTTGACTATCTGGTTTGCGCACTCGCTTTGTCTCTCTGGTTAGTGCACAGGCTTTGACTCTCTGGTTAGTGCACAGGCTTTGACTCTCGTTAGTGCACAGGCTTTGACTCTCGTTAGTGCACAGGCTTTGACTCTCTGGTTAGTGTACTGGCTTTGACTCTCTTTTTAGTGCCCAGGCTTTGATGCTCTGGTTAGTGCACTGGCGTTGACTCTCTGGTTAGTGCACTGGCTTTGACTCTCTGGTTAGTGCACTGGCTTTGACTTTCTCTCACTTTCTCTGTCTCTCTGTTTAGTGCACTGGCTTTGACTCTCTGGTTAGTGCACTGGCTTTGACTCTCTGGTTAGTGCACTGGCTTTGACTCTGGTTAGTGCAATAGCTTTGACTCTCTCTGGGTAGTGCGTTGGCTTTGACTCTCTCTCTCTCTCCCCCTGGTTACTGCATTGTCTTTGACTCTCGCTGTCTTTCTGGTTAGTGCACAGTCTTTCACTCTTTCTGGATAGTGCCCTTGCTTTGACTCCCTGGTTAGTGCCCTTGTTTTGACTCTCTGGTTAGTGCCCGGGCTTTGACTGTCTGGTTAGTGCCCGGGCTTTGACTCTCTGGATTTTTCCCGGGCTTTGACTCTCTGGTTTTTGCCCTGGCTTTGACTCTCTGGTTTGCGCACTCGCTTTGACTCTCTGGTTAGTGCACAGGCTTTGACTCTCTGGTTAGTGCACAGGCTTTGACTCTCTGGTTAGTGCACTGGCTTTGACTCTCTGGTTAGGGCACTGGCTTTGACTCTCTGGTTAGTGCACTGGCTTTGACTCTCTGGTTAGTGCCCTTGCTTTGAATCTCTGGTTAGTGCCCGGGCTTTGATTCTCTGGTTAGTGCACTGGCTTTGACTTTCTGGTTAGTGCACTGGCTTTGACTCTCTGGTTAGTGCCCTGGCTTTGACTCTCTGGTTAGTGCACTGGCTTTGACTCTCTGGTTAGTGCAATAGCTTTGACTCTGGTTAGTGCAATAGCTTTGACTCTCTCTGGGTAGTGCATTGGCTTTGACTCTCTCTCTCTCTCCCACTGGTTACTGCATTGTCTTTGACTCCCGCTGTCTCTCTGGTTAGTGCACTGTCTTTCACTCTTTCTGGATAGTGCCCTTGCTTTGACTCTCTGGTTAGTGCCCGGGCTTTGACTCTCTGGTTTTTGCCCTGGCTTTGACTATCTGGTTTGCGCACTCGCTTTGACTCTCTGGTTAGGGCACTGGCTTTGACTCTCGTTAGTGCACAGGCTTTGACTCTCTGGTTAGTGCACTGGCTTTGACTGTCTGGTTAGTGCCCAGGCTTTGATGCTCTGGTTAGTGCACTGGCGTTGACTCTCTGGTTAGTGCACTGGCTTTGACTCTCTGGTTAGTGCCCTTGCTTTGACTCTCTGGTTAATGCCCGGGCTTTGACTCTCTGGTTTTTGCCCTGGCTTTGACTATCTGGTTTGCGCACTCGCTTTGACTCTCTGGTTAGTGCACAGGCTTTGACTCTCTGGTTAGTGCACAGGCTTTGACTCTCTGGTTAGTGCACAGGCTTTGACTCTCTGGTTAGTGCACAGGATTTGACTCTCTGGTTAGTGCACTGGCTTTGACTCTCTGGTTTGTGCACTGGCTTTGACTCTCTGGTTAGTGCACTGGCTTTGACTCTCTGGTTAGTGCGCTGGCTTTGACACTCTGCTTAGTGCCCTGGCTTTGACACTCTGCTTAGTGCCCTGGCTTTGACTCTCTGGTTAGTGTACTGGCTTTGACTCTCTGGTTAGTGCGCTGGCTTTGACTCTCTGGTTAGTGCACTGGCTTTGACTCTCTGGTTAGTGCACTGGCTTTGACTTTCTCTCACTTTCTCTGTCTCTCTGTTTAGTGCACTGGCTTTGACTCTCTGGTTAGTGCACTGGCTTTGACTCTCTGGTTAGTGCACTGGCTTTGACTCTGGTTAGTGCAATAGCTTTTACTCTCTCTGGGTAGTGCATTGGGTTTGACTCTCTCTCTCTCTCCCCCTGGTTACTGCATTGTCTTTGACTCACGCTGTCTTTCTGGTTAGTGCATTGTCTTTCACTCTTTCTGGATAGTGCCCTTGCTTTGACTCCCTGGTTAGTGCCCTTGCTTTGACTCTCTGGTTAGTGCCCTTGCTTTGCCTGTCTGGTTAGTGCCCGGGCTTTGACTCTCTGGTTTTTGCCCGGGCTTTGACTCTCTGGTTTTTGCCCGGGCTTTGACTATCTGGTGTGCGCACTCGCTTTGACTCTCTGGTTAGTGCACAGGCTTTGACTCTCTGGTTAGTGCACAGGCTTTGACTCTCTGGTTAGTGCACTGGCTTTGACTCTCTGGTTAGTGCCCAGGCTTTGACTCTCTGGTTAGTGCACTGGCTTTGACTCTCTGGTTAGTGCACTGGCTTTGACTCTCTGGTTAGTGCACTGGCTTTGACTCTCTGGTTAGTGCACTGGCTTTGACTCTCTGGTTAGTGCACTGGCTTTGACTCTCTGGTTAGTGCATTGGCTTTGACTCTCTGGTTAGTGCACTGGCTTTGACTCTCTGGTTAGTGCACGGGCTTTGACTCTCTGGTTAGTGCACTGGCTTTGACTCTCTGGTTAGTGCACTGGCTTTGACTCTCTGGTTAGTGCACTGGCTTTGACTCTGGTTAGTGCAATAGCTTTGACTCTCTCTGGGTAGTGCATTGGCTTTGACTCTCTCTCTCTCTCCCCCTGGTTACTGCATTGTCTTTGACTCCCGCTGTCTCTCTGGTTAGTGCACTGTCTTTCACTCTTTCTGGATAGTGCCCTTGCTTTGACTCTCTGGTTAGTGCCCTTGCTTTGACTCTCTGGTTAGTGCCCTTGCTTTGACTCTCTGGTTAGTGCCCGGGCTTTGACTCTCTGGTTTTTGCCCTGGCTTTGACTATCTGGTTTGCGCACTCGCTTTGACTCTCTGGTTAGTGCACAGGCTTTGACTCTCTGGTTAGTGCACAGGCTTTGACTCTCTGGTTAGTGCACTGGCTTTGACTCTCTGGTTAGTGCCCAGGCTTTGATGCTCTGGTTAGTGCACTGGCTTTGACTCTCTGGTTAGTGCCCTTGCTTTGACTCTCTGGTTAGTGCCCGGGCTTTGACTCTCTGGTTAGTGCACTGGCTTTGACTCTCTGGTTCGTGCACTGGCTTTGACACTCTTTCACTTTCTCTGTCTCTCTGGTTAGTGCAATGGCTTTGACACTCTGGTTAGTGCACTGGCTTTGACACTCTGCTTAGTGCCCTGGCTTTGACACTCTGCTTAGTGCCCTGGCTTTGACTCTCTGGTTAGTGCACTGGCTTTGAATCTCTGGTTAGTGCACTGGCTTTGAATCTCTGGTTAGTGCACTGGCTTTGAATCTCTGGTTAGTGCACTGGCTTTGACTCTCTGGTTAGTGCACTGGCTTTGAATCTCTGATTAGTGCACTGGCTTTGACTTTCTCTCACTTTCTCTGTCTCTCTGGTTAGTGCACTGGCTTTGACTCTCTGGTTAGTGCACTGGCTTTGATTACCTGGTTAGTGAAATAGCTTTGACTCTCTCTGGGTAGTGCATTGGCTTTGACTCTCTCTCTCTCTCCCCCTGGTTACTGCATTGTCTTTGACTCCCGCTGTCTCTCTGGTTAGTGCACTGTCTTTCACTCTTTCTGGATAGTGCCCTTGCTTTGACTCTCTGGTTAGTGCCCTTGCTTTGACTCTCTGGTTAGTGCCCGGGCTTTGACTCTCTGGTTTTTGCCCTGGCTTTGACTATCTGGTTTTTGCCCTGGCTTTGACTATCTGGTTTGCGCACTCGATTTGACTCTCTGGTTAGTGCACAGGCTTTGACTCTCGTTAGTGCACAGGCTTTGACTCTCTGGTTAGTGCACTGGCTTTGACTGTCTGGTTAGTGCCCAGGCTTTGATGCTCTGGTTAGTGCACTGGCGTTGACTCTCTGGTTAGTGCACTGGCTTTGACTCTCTGGTTAGTGCCCGGGCTTTGACTCTCTGGTTTTTGCCCTGGCTTTGACTATCTGGTTTGCGCACTCGCTTTGACTCTCTGGTTAGTGCACAGGCTTTGACTCTCTGGTTAGTGCACAGGCTTTGACTCTCTGGTTAGTGCACAGGCTTTGACTCTCTGGTTAGTGCACAGGCTTTGACTCTCTGGTTAGTGCACAGGATTTGACTCTCTGGTTAGTGCACTGGCTTTGACTCTCTGGTTTGTGCACTGGCTTTGACTCTCTGGTTTGTGCACTGGCTTTGACTCTCTGGTTAGTGCGCTGGCTTTGACACTCTGCTTAGTGCCCTGGCTTTGACACTCTGCTTAGTGCCCTCGCTTTGACTCTCTGGTTAGTGTACTGGCTTTGACTCTCTGGTTAGTGCGCTGGCTTTGACTCTCTGGTTAGTGCACTGGCTTTGACTCTCTGGTTAGTGCACTGGCTTTGACTTTCTATCACTTTCTCTTTCTCTCTGTTTAGTGCACTGTCTTTGACTCTCTGGTTAGTGCACTGGCTTTGACTCTCTGGTTAGTGCACTAGCTTTGACTCTGGTTAGTGCAATAGCTTTGACTCTCTCTGGGTAGTGCATTGGCTTTGACTCTCTCTCTCTCTCCCCCTGGTTACTGCATTGTCTTTGACTCACGCTGTCTTTCTGGTTAGTGCACTGTCTTTCACTCTTTCTGGATAGTGCCCTTGCTTTGACTCTCTGGTTAGTGCCCAGGCTTTGACTCTCTGGTTAGTGCCCGGGCTTTGACTGTCTGGTTAGTGCCCGGGCTTTGACTCTCTGGTTTTTGCCCTTGCTTTGACTCTCTGGTTTTTGCCCGGGCTTTGACTCTCTGGTTTTTGCCCTGGCTTTGACTATCTGGTTTGCGCACTCGCTTTGACTCTCTGGTTAGTGCACAGGCTTTGACTGTCTGGTTAGTGCCCGGGCTTTGACTCTCTGGTTTTTGCCCTGGCTTTGACTATCTGGTTTGCGCACTCGCTTTGACTCTCTGGTTAGTGGACAGGCTTTGACTCTCTGGTTAGTGCACAGGCTTTGACTCTCTGGTTAGTGCACTGGCTTTGACTCTCTGGTTAGTGCCCAGGCTTTGACTCTCTGGTTAGTGCACTGGCTTTGACTCTCTGGTTAGTGCACTGGCTTTGACTCTCTGGTTAGTGCACTGGCTTTGACTCTCTGGTTAGTGCACTGGCTTTGACTCTCTGGTTAGTGCACTGGCTTTGACTCACTGGTTAGTGCACTGGCTTTGACTCTCTGGTTAGTGCACTGGCTTTGACTCTCTGGTTAGTGCACTGGCTTTGACTCTCTGGTTAGTGCACTGGCTTTGACTCTCTGGTTAGTGCACTGGCTTTGACTCTCTGGTTAGTGCACTGGCTTTGACTCTCTGGTTAGTGCACTGGCTTTGACTCTGGTTAGTGCAATAGCTTTGACTCTCTCTGGGTAGTGCATTGGCTTTGACTCTCTCTCTCTCTCCCCCTGGTTACTGCATTGTCTTTGACTCCCGCTGTCTCTCTGGTTAGTGCACTGTCTTTCACTCTTTCTGGATAGTGCCCTTGCTTTGACTCTCTGGTTAGTGCCCTTGCTTTGACTCTCTGGTTAGTGCCCGGGCTTTGACTCTCTGGTTTTTGCCCTGGCTTTGACTATCTGGTTTGCGCACTCGCTTTGACTCTCTGGTTAGTGCACAGGCTTTGACTCTCTGGTTAGTGCACAGGCTTTGACTCTCTGGTTAGTGCACTGGCTTTGACTCTCTGGTTAGTGCCCTTGCTTTGACTCTCTGGTTAGTGCCCGGGCTTTGACTCTCTGGTTAGTGCACTGGCTTTGACTCTCTGGTTCGTGCACTGGCTTTGACACTCTTTCACTTTCTCTGTCTCTCTGGTTAGTGCAATGGCTTTGACACTCTGGTTAGTGCACTGGCTTTGACACTCTGCTTAGTGCCCTGGCTTTGACACTCTGCTTAGTGCCCTGGCTTTGACTCTCTGGTTAGTGCACTGGCTTTGAATCTCTGGTTAGTGCACTGGCTTTGAATCTCTGGTTAGTGCACTGGCTTTGAATCTCTGGTTAGTGCACTGGCTTTGACTCTCTGGTTAGTGCACTGGCTTTGAATCTCTGATTAGTGCACTGGCTTTGACTTTCTCTCACTTTCTCTGTCTCTCTGGTTAGTGCACTGGCTTTGACTCTCTGGTTAGTGCACTGGCTTTGACTCTCTGGTTAGTGCAATAGCTTTGACTCTCTCTGGGTAGTGCATTGGCTTTGACTCTCTCTCTCTCTCCCCCTGGTTACTGCATTGTCTTTGACTCTCGCTGTCTCTCTGGTTAGTGCACTGTCTTTCACTCTTTCTGGATAGTGCCCTTGCTTTGACTCTCTGGTTAATGCCCTTGCTTTGACTCTCTGGTTAGTGCCCTTGCTTTGACTCTCTGGTTAGTGCCCGGGCTTTGACTCTCTGGTTTTTGCCCTGGCTTTGACTATCTGGTTTGCGCACTCACTTTGACTCTCTGGTTAGTGCACAGGCTTTGACTCTCTGGTTAGTGCACAGGCTTTGACTCTCTGGTTAGTGCACAGGCTTTGACTCTCTGGTTAGTGCACAGGCTTTGACTCTCTGGTTAGTGCACAGGCTTTGACTCTCTGGTTAGTGCACTGGCTTTGACTCTCTGGTTAGTGCACTGGCTTTGACTCTCTGGGTAGTGCACTGGCTTTGACTCTCTGGTTAGAGCACTGGCTTTGACTCACTGGTTAGTGCACTGGCTTTGATACTCTGTTTAGTGCACTGGCTTTGACACTCTGAATAGTACACTGGCTTTGACTTTCTCTCACTTTCTCTGTCTATCTGGTTAGTGCACTGGCTTTGACTCTCTGGTTAGTGCACTGGCTTTGACTGTCTGGTTAGTGCACTGGCTTTGACTCTGGTTAGTGCAATAGCTTTGACTCTCTCTGGGTAGTGCATTGGCTTTGACTCTCTCTCTCTCTCCCCCTGGTTACTGCATTGTCTTTGACTCCCGCTGTCTCTCTGGTTAGTGCACTGTCTTTCACTCTTTCTGGATAGTGCCCTTGCTTTGACTCTCTGGTTAGTGCCCTTGCTTTGACTCTCTGGTTATTGCCCTTGCTTTGACTCTCTGGTTAGTGCCCGGGCTTTGACTCTCTGGTTTTTGCCCTGGCTTTGACTATCTGGTTTGCGCACTCGCTTTGACTCTCTGGTTAGTGCACTGGCTTTGACTCTCTGGTTAGTGCACTGGCTTTGACTCTGGTTAGTGCAATAGCTTTGACTCTCTCTGGGTAGTGCATTGGCTTTGACTCTCTCTCTCTCTCCCCCTGGTTACTGCATTGTCTTTGACACCCGCTGTCTCTCTGGTTAGTGCACTGGCTTTGACACTCTTTCACTTTCTCTGTCTCTCTGGTTAGTGCAATTGCTTTGACACTCTGGTTAGTGCACTGACTTTGACACTCTGGTTAGTGCACTGGCTTTGACACTCTGCTTAGTGCCCTGGCTTTGACTCTCTGGTTAGTGCACTGGCTTTGAATCTCTGGTTAGTGCACTGGCTTTGAATCTCTGGTTAGTGCACTGGCTTTGAATCTCTGGTTAGTGCACTGGCTTTGACTCTCTGGTTAGTGCACTGGCTTTGACTCTCTGGTTAGTGCACTGGCTTTGACTCTCTGGTTAGTGCACTGGCTTTGACTCTCTGGTTAGTGCACTGGCTTTGACACTCTTTCACTTTCTCTGTCTCTCTGGTTAGTGCAATGGCTTTGACACTTTGGTTAGTGCACTGACTTTGACACTCTGGTTAGTGCACTGGCTTTGACACTCTGCTTAGTGCCCTGGCTTTGACTCTCTGGTTAGTGCATTGGCTTTGAATCTCTGGTTAGTGCACTGGCTTTGAATCTCTGGTTAGTGCACTGGCTTTGAATCTCTGGTTAGTGCACTGGCTTTGACTCTCTGGTTAGTGCACTGGCTTTGAATCTCTGATTAGTGCACTGGAATTGACACTCTGGTTAGTGCACTGGCTTTGACTTTCTCTCACTTTCTCTGTCTCTCTGGTTAGTGCACTGGCTTTGACTCTCTGGTTAGTGCACTGGCTTTGACTCTCTGGTTAGTGCACTGGCTTTGACTCTGGTTAGTGCAATAGCTTTGACTCTCTCTGGGTAGTGCATTGGCTTTGACTCTCTCTCTCTCTCCCCCTGGTTACTGCATTGTCTTTGACTCCCGCTGTCTCTCTGGTTAGTGCACTGGCTTTGAATCTCTGGTTAGTGCACTGGCTTTGGATCTCTGGTTAGTGCACTGGCTTTGACTCTCTGGTTAGTGCACTGGCTTTGACTCTCTGGTTAGTGCACTGGCTTTGACTCTCTGGTTAGTGCACTGGCTTTGACACTCTTTCACTTTCTCTGTCTCTCTGGTTAGTGCAATGGCTTTGACACTCTGGTTAGTGCACTGACTTTGACACTCTGGTTAGTGCACTGGCTTTGACACTCTGCTTAGTGCCCTGGCTTTGACTCTCTGGTTAGTGCATTGGCTTTGAATCTCTGGTTAGTGCACTGGCTTTGAATCTCTGGTTAGTGCACTGGCTTTGAATCTCTGGTTAGTGCACTGGCTTTGACTCTCTGGTTAGTGCACTGGCTTTGAATCTCTGGTTAGTGCACTGGCTTTGAATCTCTGGTTAGTGCACTGGCTTTGGATCTCTGGTTAGTGCACTGGCTTTGACTCTCTGGTTAGTGCACTGGCTTTGACTCTCTGGTTAGTACACTGGCTTTGACTCTCTGGTTAGTGCACTGGCTTTGACACTCTTTCACTTTCTCTGTCTCTCTGGTTAGTGCAATGGCTTTGACACTCTGGTTAGTGCACTGACTTTGACACTCTGGTTAGTGCACTGGCTTTGACACTCTGCTTAGTGCCCTGGCTTTGACTCTCTGGTTAGTGCATTGGCTTTGAATCTCTGGTTAGTGCACTGGCTTTGAATCTCTGGTTAGTGCACTGGCTTTGAATCTCTGGTTAGTGCACTGGCTTTGACTCTCTGGTTAGTGCACTGGCTTTGAATCTCTGATTAGTGCACTGGAATTGACACTCTGGTTAGTGCACTGGCTTTGACTTTCTCTCACTTTCTCTGTCTCTCTGGTTAGTGCACTGGCTTTGACTCTCTGGTTAGTGCACTGGCTTTGACTCTCTGGTTAGTGCACTGGCTTTGACTCTGGTTAGTGCAATAGCTTTGACTCTCTCTGGGTAGTGCATTGGCTTTGACTCTCTCTCTCTCTCCCACTGGTAACTGCATTGTCTTTGACTCTCGCTGTCTCTCTGGTTAGTGCACTGTCTTTCACTCTTTCTGGATAGTGCCCTTGCTTTGACTCTCTGGTAAGTGCACTGGCTTTGACTCTGGTTAGTGCAATAGCTTTGACTCTCTCTGGGCAGTGCTTTGGCTTTGACTCTCTCTCTCTCTCCCCCTGGTTACTGCATTGTCTTTGACTCTCACTGTCTCTCTGGTTAGTGCACTGTCTTTCACTCTCTCTGGATAGTGCCCTTGCTTTGAGTCTCTGGTTAGTGCCCTTGCTTTGAGTCTCTGGTTAGTGCCCTTGCTTTGAGTCTCTGGTTAGTGCCCTTGCTTTGAGTCTCTGGTTAGTGCCCTTGCTTTGACTCTCTGGTTAGTGCCCGGGCTTTGACTATCTGGTTTGCGCACTCGCTTTGACTCTCTGGTTAGTGCACAGGCTTTGACTCTCTGGTTAGTGCACAGGCTTTGACTCTCTGGTTAGTGCACAGGCTTTGACTCTCCGGTTAGTGCACTGGCGTTGACTCTCTGGTTAGTGCACTGGCTTTGACTCTCTGGTTAGTGCACTGGCTTTGACTCTCTGGTTAGTGCACTGGCTTTGACTCTCTGGTTAGTGCACTGGCTTTGACTCTCTGGTTAGTGCACTGGCGTTGACTCTCTGGTTAGTGCACTGGCTGTGACTCTCTGGTTAGTGCAATGGCTGTGACTCTCTGGTTAGTGCACTGGTTTTGACTCTCTGGTTAGTGCACTGGCTTTGACTCTCTGGTTAGTGCACTGGCTTTGACTCTGGTTAGTGCAATAGCTTTGACTCTCTCTGGGTAGTGCATTGGCTTTGACTCTCTCTCTCTCTCCCCCTGGTTACTGCATTGTCTTTGACTCTCGCTGTCTCTCTGGTGAGTGCACTGTCTTTCACTCTTTCAGGATAGTGCCCTTGCTTTGACTCTCTGGTTAGTGCCCTTGCTTTGACTCTCTGGTTAGTGCCCTTGCTTTGACTCTCTGGTTTTTGCCCTGGCTTTGACTATCTGGTTTGCGCACTCGCTTTGACTCTCTGGTTAGTGCACAGGCTTTGACTCTCTGGTTAGTGCACAGGCTTTGACACTCTGGTTAGTGCACAGGTTGGACTCTCTGGTTAGTGCACTGGCTTTGAGTCTCTGGTTAGTGCACTGGCTTTGACTCTCTCTCTCTCTCTCTCTCTCTCCCTGGTTACTGCATTGTCTTTGACTCTCGCTGTCTCTCTGGTTAGTGCACTGTCTTTCACTCTCTCTGGATTGTGCACTGGTTTTGACTTTCTGGTTAGTGCACTGGCTTTGACTCTCTGGTTGGTGCACTGGCTTTGACGCTTTGGTTAGTGCACTGTCTTTCACTCTCTCTGGATTGTTCATTGGCTTTGACTTTCTGGTTCGTGCACTGGCTTTGACTCTCTGGTTAGTTCACTGGCTTTGACTCTCTGGTTAGTGCGCAGGGTTTGACGCTCTGGTTAGTGCACTGGCTTTGACTCTCTGGTTAGTGCACTGGCTTTGACTCTCTGGTTAGTGCACAGGATTTGACACTCTGAATAGTACACTGGCTTTGACTCACTGCTTAGTGCACTGGCTTTGACTCTGGTTAGTGCAATAGCTTTGACTCTCTCTGGGTAGTGCATTGGCTTTGACTCTCTGGTTAGTGCACTGGCTTTGACTCTCTGGTCAGTGCACTGGCTTTGACTCTGGTTAGTGCAATAGCTTTGACTCTCTCTGGGTAGTGCATTGGCTTTGACTCTCTCTCTCTCTCCCCCTGGTTACTGCATTGTCTTTGACTCTCGCTGTCTCTCTGGTGAGTGCACTGTCTTTCACTCTTTCTGGATAGTGCCCTTGCTTTGACTCTCTGGTTAGTGCCCTTGCTTTGACTCTCTGGTTAGTGCCCTTGCTTTGACTCTCTGGTTTTTGCCCTGGCTTTGACTATCTGGTTTGCGCACTCGCTTTGACTCTCTGGTTAGTGCACAGGCTTTGACTCTCTGGTTAGTGCACAGGCTTTGACTCTCTGGTTAGTGCACAGGTTTGACTCTCTGGTTAGTGCACTGGCTTTGACTCTCTGGTTAGTGCACTGGCTTTGCCTCTCTCTCTCTCTCTCTCTCCCTGGTTACTGCATTGTCTTTGACTCTCGCTGTCTCTCTGGTTAGTGCACTGTCTTTCACTCTCTCTGGATTGTGCACTGGTTTTGACTTTCTGGTTAGTGCACTGGCTTTGACTCTCTGGTTGGTGCACTGGCTTTGGCTCTCTGGTAAGTGCACTGGCTTTGACGCTTTGGTTAGTGCACTGTCTTTCACTCTCTCTGGATTGTTCATTGGCTTTGACTTTCTGGTTCGTGCACTGGCTTTGACTCTCTGGTTAGTTCACTGGCTTTGACTCTCTGGTTAGTGCGCAGGGTTTGACGCTCTGGTTAGTGCACTGGCTTTGACTCTCTGGTTAGTGCACTGGCTTTGACTCTCTGGTTAGTGCACAGGCTTTGACACTCTGAATAGTACACTGGCTTTGACTCACTGCTTAGTGCATTGTATTTCACTCTCTGCTTAGTGCACAGGCTTTGAATCTCTGGCCAGTGCCAAGGCTTTGACTCTCTGGTTAGTGCCGTGGCATTGACACTCTGTTTAGTGCCCTGGCTTTGACTCTCTTGTTAGTGCCCTGGCTTTGACTCTCTGGTTAGTGCACAGGCTTTGAATCTCTGGTTAGTTCACTGGCTTTTACTCTGGTTAGTGCACAGGCTTTGACTCTCTGGTTAGTGCACTGGTTTTGACTCTCTGGTTAGTGCACTGGCTTTGACTCTCTGGTTAGTGCACTGGCTTTGACTCTCTGGTTAGTGCACTGGCTTTGACTCTCTGGTTAGTGCACTGGCTTTGACTCTCTGGTTAGTGCACTGGCTTTGACTCTCTGGTTAGTGCACTGGCTTTGACTCTCTGGTTAGTGCACTGGCTTTGACTCTCTGGTTAGTGCACTGGCTTTGACTCTCTGGTTAGTGCACTGGCTTTGACTCTCTGGTTAGTGCACTGGCTTTGACTCTCTGGTTAGTGCACTGGCTTTGACACTCTTTCACTTTCTCTGTCTCTCTGGTTAGTGCAATGGCTTTGACACTCTGGTTAGTGCACTGGATTTGACTATCTGGTTAGTGCTCTGGCTTTGACACTCTGCTTAGTGCCCTGGCTTTGACACTCTGCTTAGTGCCCTGGCTTTGACACTCTGCTTAGTGCCCTGGCTTCGACTCTCTGGTTAGTGCACTGGCTTCGACTCACTGGTTAGTGCACTGGCTTTGACTCTCTGGTTAGTGCACTGGCTTTGTATCTCTGGTTAGTGCACTTGCTTTGACTCTCTGGTTAGTGCACTGGAATTGACACTCTGGTTAGTGCACTTGCTTTGACTCTCTGGTTAGTGCACTGGAATTGAAACTCTGGTTAGTGCACTGGCTTTGACACTCTGAATAGTACACTGGCTTTGACTTTCTCTCACTTTCTCTGTCTCTCTGGTTAGTGCACTGGCTTTGACTCTCTGGTTAGTGCACTGGCTTTGACTCTCTGGTTAGTGCACTGGCTTTGACTCTCTGGTTAGTGCACTGGCTTTGACTCTGGTTAGTGCACTAGCTTTGACTCTCTCTGGGTAGTGCATTGGTTTTGCCTCTCTCTCTCTCTCTCTCTCCCTGCTTACTGCATTGTCTTTGACTCTCGCTGTCTCTCTGGTTAGTGCACTGACTTTCACTCTCTCTGGATTGTGCACTGGTTTTGACTTTCTGGTTAGTGCACTGGCTTTGACTCTCTGGTTGGTGCACTGGCTTTGGCTCTCTGGTAAGTGCACTGGCTTTGACGCTTTGGTTAGTGCACTGTCTTTCACTCTCTCTGGATTGTTCATTGGCTTTGACTTTCTGGTTCGTGCACTGGCTTTGACTCTCTGGTTAGTTCACTGGCTTTGACTCTCTGGTTAGTGCGCAGGGTTTGACGCTCTGGTTAGTGCACTGGCTTTGACTCTCTGGTTAGTGCACTGGCTTTGACTCTCTGGTTAGTGCACAGGCTTTGACACTCTGAATAGTACACTGGCTTTGACTCACTGCTTAGTGCATTGTATTTGACTCTCTGCTTAGTGCACAGGCTTTGAATCTCTGGCCAGTGCCAAGGCTTTGACTCTCTGGTTAGTGCCGTGCCATTGACACTCTGTTTAGTGCCCTGGCTTTGACTCTCTTGTTAGTGCCCTGGCTTTGACTCTCTGGTTAGTGCCCTTGCTTTGACTCTCTGGGTTTTGCCCTGGCTTTGACTATCTGGTTTGCGCACTCGCTTTGACTCTCTGGTTAGTGCACAGGCTTTGACTCTCTGGTTAGTGCACAGGCTTTGACTCTCTGGTTAGTGCAGAGGCTTTGACTCTCTGGTTAGTGCACAGGCTTTGACTCACTGGTTAGTGCACTGGCTTTGACTCTCTGGTTTGTGCACTGCCTTTGACTCTCTGGTTAGTGCACAGGCTTTGACTCTCTGGTTAGTGCACTGGCTTTGACTCTCTGGTTAGTGCACTGGCTTTGACTCTCTGGTTAGTGCACTGGCTTTGACTCTCTGGTTAGTGCACTGGCTTTGACTCTCTGGTTAGTGCACTGGCTCTGACTCTCTGGTTAGTGCACTGGCTGTGACTCTCTGGTTAATGCACTGTCTATGACTCTCTGTTTAGTGCACTGGTTTTGACTCTCTGGTTAGTGCACTGGCTTTGACCCTCTGGTTAGTGCACTGGCTTTGACTCTCAGGTTAGTGCACTGGCTTTGACTCTCTGATCAGTGCACTGGATTTGACTCCCTGGTTAGTGCACTGGCATTGACTCTCTGGTTAGTGCACTGGCTTTGACTCTCTGGTTAGTGCACTGGCTTTGACTCTCCGGTTAGTGCACTGGCTTTTACTCTCTGGTTAGCGCACTGGCTTTGACTGTCTGGTTAGTGCACTGGCTTTGACTCTCTGGTTAGTGCCGTGGCTTTCACTCTTTGGTTAGTGCCCTGGCTTTGACTCTCTGGTTAGTGCGCTTGCTTTGACACTCTGCTTAGTGCAATGGTTTTGACTCTCTGCTTAGTGCACTGGTTTTGACTCTTACTGCACTGGCTTTGACTCTCTGCTTAGTGCACTGACTTTGCCTCTCAGGTTAGTGCACTGGCTTTGCCTCTCAGGTTAGTGCACTGGCTTTGACTCTGTTTAGTGCACTGGCTCTGACTCTCTGGTTAGTGCACTGGCTTTGACTCTCTGGTTAGTGCACTGGCTTTGACTCTGGTTAGTGCAATAGCTTTGACTCTCTCTGGGTAGTGCATTGGCTTTGACTATCTCTCTCCCCCAGGTTACTGCATTGTCTTTGACTCTCGCTGTCTCTCTGGTTAGTGCACTGTCTTTCACTCTCTCTGGATAGTGCCCTTGCTTTGACTCTCTGGTAAGTGCACTGGCTTTGACTCTGCTTAGTGCAATAGCTTTGACTCTCTCTGGGTAGTGCATTGGCTTTGACTCTCTCTCTCTCTCCCCCTGGTTACTGCATTGTCTTTGACTCTCGCTGTCTCTCTGGTTAGTGCACTGTCTTTCACTCTCTCTGCATAGTGCCCTTGCTTTGACTCTCTGGTTAGTGCCCTTGCTTTGACTCTCTGGTTAGTGCCCTTGCTTTGACTGTCTGGTTAGTGCCCTTGCTTTGACTCTCTGGTTAGTGCCCTTGCTTTGACTCTCTGGTTTTTGCCCTGGCTTTGACTATCTGGTTTGCGCACTCGCTTTGACTCTCTGGTTAGTGCACAGGCTTTGACTCTGTGGTTAGTGCACAGGCTTTGACTCTCTGGTTAGTGCACGGGCTTTGACTCTCTGGTTAGTGCACTGGCTTTGACTATCTGGTTTGCGCACGCGCTTTGACTCTCTGGTTAGTGCACAGGCTTTGACTCTCTGGTTAGTGCACAGGCTTTGACTCTCTGGTTAGTGCACCGGCTTTGACTCTCTGTTTAGTGCACTGGCTTTGACTCTCTGGTTAGTGCACTGGCTTTGACTCTCTGGTTAGTGCACTGGCTTTGACTCTCTGGTTAGTGCACTGGCTTTGACTCTCTGGTTAGTGCACTGGCTCTGACTCTCTGGTTAGTGCACTGGCTTTGACTCTCTGGTTAGTGCACTGGCTTTGACTCTCTGGTTAGTGCACTGGCTCTGACTCTCTGGTTAGTGCACTGGCTGTGACTCTCTGGTTAGTGCACTGGCTGTGACTCTCTGTTTAGTGCACTGGTTTTGACTCTCTGGTTAGTGCACTGGTTTTGACCCTCTGGTTAGTGCACTGGCTTTGACTCTCTGGTTAGTGCACTGGCTTTGACTCTTTGTTCAGTGCACTGGATTTGACTCCCTGGTTAGTGCACTGGCATTGACTCTCTGGTTAGTGCACTGGCTTTGACTCTCTGGTTAGTGCACTGGCTTTGACTCTCTGGATAGTGCACTGGCTTTGACTCTCTGGTTAGTGCACTGGCTTTGACTCTCTGGTTAGTGCACTGGCTTTGACTCTCTGGTTAGTGCACTGGCTTTGACTCTCTGGTTAGTGCCGTGGCTTTCACTCTTTGGTTAGAGCCCTGGCTTTGACTCTCTGGTTAGTGCGCTTGCTTTGACACTCTGCTTAGTGCAATGGTTTTGACTCTCTGCTTAGTGCACTGGTTTTGACTCTTACTGCACTGGCTTTGACTCTCTGCTTAGTGCACTGACTTTGCCTCTCAGGTTAGTGCACTGGCTTTGCCTCTCAGGTTAGTGCACTGGCTTTGACTCTGTTTAGTGCACTGGCTCTGACTCTCTGGTTAGTGCACTGGCTTTGACTCTCTGGTTAGTGCACTGGCTTTGACTCTGGTTAGTGCAATAGCTTTGACTCTCTCTGGGTAGTGCATTGGCTTTGACTATCTCTCTCCCCCAGGTTACTGCATTGTCTTTGACTCTCGCTGTCTCTCTGGTTAGTGCACTGTCTTTCACTCTCTCTGGATAGTGCCCTTGCTTTGACTCTCTGGTAAGTGCACTGGCTTTGACTCTGCTTAGTGCAATAGCTTTGACTCTCTCTGGGTAGTGCATTGGCTTTGACTCTCTCTCTCTCTCCCCCTGGTTACTGCATTGTCTTTGACTCTCGCTGTCTCTCTGGTTAGTGCACTGTCTTTCACTCTCTCTGCATAGTGCCCTTGCTTTGACTCTCTGGTTAGTGCCCTTGCTTTGACTCTCTGGTTAGTGCCCTTGCTTTGACTGTCTGGTTAGTGCCCTTGCTTTGACTCTCTGGTTAGTGCCCTTGCTTTGACTCTCTGGTTTTTGCCCTGGCTTTGACTATCTGGTTTGCGCACTCGCTTTGACTCTCTGGTTAGTGCACAGGCTTTGACTCTGTGGTTAGTGCACAGGCTTTGACTCTCTGGTTAGTGCACGGGCTTTGACTCTCTGGTTAGTGCACTGGCTTTGACTATCTGGTTTGCGCACGCGCTTTGACTCTCTGGTTAGTGCACAGGCTTTGACTCTCTGGTTAGTGCACAGGCTTTGACTCTCTGGTTAGTGCACCGGCTTTGACTCTCTGTTTAGTGCACTGGCTTTGACTCTCTGGTTAGTGCACTGGCTTTGACTCTCTGGTTAGTGCACTGGCTTTGACTCTCTGGTTAGTGCACTGGCTTTGACTCTCTGGTTAGTGCACTGGCTCTGACTCTCTGGTTAGTGCACTCGCTTTGACTCTCTGGTTAGTGCACTGGCTTTGACTCTCTGGTTAGTGCACTGGCTCTGACTCTCTGGTTAGTGCACTGGCTGTGACTCTCTGGTTAGTGCACTGGCTGTGACTCTCTGTTTAGTGCACTGGTTTTGACTCTCTGGTTAGTGCACTGGTTTTGACCCTCTGGTTAGTGCACTGGCTTTGACTCTCTGGTTAGTGCACTGGCTTTGACTCTTTGTTCAGTGCACTGGATTTGACTCCCTGGTTAGTGCACTGGCATTGACTCTCTGGTTAGTGCACTGGCTTTGACTCTCTGGTTAGTGCACTGGCTTTGACTCTCTGGATAGTGCACTGGCTTTGACTCTCTGGTTAGTGCACTGGCTTTGACTCTCTGGTTAGTGCACTGGCTTTGACTCTCTGGTTAGTGCACTGGCTTTGACTCTCTGGTTAGTGCCGTGGCTTTCACTCTTTGGTTAGTGCCCTGGCTTTGACTCTCTGGTTAGTGCGCTTGCTTTGACACTCTGCTTAGTGCAATGGTTTTGACTCTCTGCTTAGTGCACTGGTTTTGACTCTTACTGCACTGGCTTTGACTCTCTGCTTAGTGCACTGGCTTTGCCTCTCAGGTTAGTGCACTGGCTTTGCCTCTCAGGTTAGTGCACTGGCTTTGCCTCTGGTTAGTGCACTGGCTCTGACTCTCTGGTTAGTGCACTGGCTTTGACTCTCTGGTTAGTGCACTGGCTTTGACTCTGGTTGGTGCAATAGCTTTGACTCTCTCTGGTTAGTGCATTGGCTTTGACTATCTCTCTCTTTCCCCCAGGTTACTGCATTGTCTTTGACTCTCGCTGTCTCTCTGGTTAGTGCCCTGTCTTTCACTCTCTCTGGATAGTGCCCTTGCTTTGACTCTCTGGTAAGTGCACTGGCTTTGACTCTGCTTAGTGCAATAGCTTTGACTCTCTCTGGGTAGTGCATTGGCTTTGACTCTCTCTCTCTCTCCCCCTGGTTACTGCATTGTCTTTGACTCTCGCTGTCTCTCTGGTTAGTGCACTGTCTTTCACACTCTCTGCATAGTGCCCTTGCTTTGACTCTCTGGTTAGTGCCCTTGCTTTGACTCTCTGGTTAGTGCCCTTGCTTTGACTCTCTGGTTAGTAACCTTGCTTTGACTCTCTGGTTAGTGCCCGGGCTTTGACTCTCTGGTTTTTGCCCTGGCTTTTACTATCTGGTTTGCGCACTCGCTTTGACTCTCTGGTTAGTGCACAGGCTTTGACTCTGTGGTTAGTGCACTGGCTTTGACTCTCTGGTTAGTGCACTGGCTTTGACTCTCTGGTTAGTGCACTGGCTTTGACTCTCTGGTTAGTGCACTTGTTTGACTCTCTGGTTAGTTCACAGGCTTTGACACTCTGAATAGTACACTGGCTTTGACTCACTGCTTAGTGCATTGAATTTGACTCTCTGCTTAGTGCACAGGCTTTGAATCTCTGGCCAGTGCCATGGCTTTGACTCTCTGGTAATTGCCGTGGCATTGACACTCTGTTTAGTGCCCTGGCTTTGACACTCTGGTTAGTGCCCTGGCTTTGACTCTCTGGTTAGTGCACAGGCTTTGAATCTCTGGTTAGTTCACTGGCTTTTACTCTGGTTAGTGCACAGGCTTTGACTCTCTGGTTAGTGCACTGGCTTTGACTCTCTGGTTAGTGCACTGGCTTTGATACTCTTTCACTTTCTCTGTCTCTCTGGTTAGTGCAATGGCTTTGACTCTCTGCGTAGTGAATTGACCTTGACTCTCTGGTTAGTGCACTGCCTTTAACTCTCTGGTTAGTGCACTGGTTTTGACTCACTGGTTAGTGCACAGGCTTTGACTCTCTGGTTAGTGCACTGGCATTGACTCTCTGGTTAGTGCTCTGGCTTTGACTCTCTAGTTTGCGCACTGGCTTTGACTCTCCGGTTAGTCCAATGACTTTGACTCTCTGGTTAGTGCACAGGCTTTGACTCTCTGGATAGTGCACTGGCTTTGACTCTGGTTAGTGCGCTAGCTTTGACTCTCTCTGGGTATTGCATCGGCTTTTGCTCTCTCTCTCTCTCTCTCTCCCTGGTTACTGCATTGTCTTTGACTCTCGCTGTCTCTCTGGTTAGTGCACTGTCTTTCACTCTCTCTGGATTGTGCACTGGTTTTGACTTTCTGGTTAGTGCACTGGCTTTGACTCTCTGGTTGGTGCACTGGCTTTGGCTCACTGGTAAGTGCACTGGCTTTGACGCTTTGGTTAGTGCACTGTCTTTCCCTCTCTCTGGATTGTGCATTGGCTTTGAATTTCTGGTTCGTGCACTGGCTTTGACTCTCTGGTTAGTTCACTGGCTTTGACTCTCTGGTTAGTGCACAGGGTTTGACGCTCTGGTTAGTGCACTGGCTTTGATTCTCTGGTTAGGGAACTGGCTTTGACTCTCTGGTTAGTGCACTGTTTTGACTCTCTGGTTAGTGCATTGAATTTGACTCTCTGCTTAGTGCACAGGCTTTGAATCTCTGGCCAGTGCCATGGCTTTGACGCTCTGTTTAGTGCCGTGGCATTGACGCTCTGTTTAGTGCCCTGGCTTTGACACTCTGGTTAGTGCCCTGGCTTTGACTCTCTGGTTAGTGCACAGGCTTTGAATCTCTGGTTAGTTCACTGGCTTTTACTCTGGTTAGTGCACAGGCTTTGACTCTCTGGTTAGTGCACTGGTTTTGACTCTCTGGTTAGTGCACTGGCTTTGACTCTCTGGTTAGTGCACTGGCTTTGACTCTCTGGTTAGTGCACTGGCTTTGACTCTCTGGTTAGTGCACTGGCTTTGACTCTCTGGTTAGTGCACTGGCTTTGACTCTCTGGTTAGTGCACTGGCTTTGACTCCTGGTTAGTGCACTGGCTTTGACACTCTTTCACATTCTCTGTCTCTCTGGTTAGTGCAATGGATTTGACACTCTGTTTAGTGCACTGGCTTTGACTCACTGCTTAGTGCATTGAATTTGACTCTCTGCTTAGTGCACAGGCTTTGAATCTCTGGTCAGTGCCATGGCTTTGACTCTCTGGTAAGTGCCGTGGCATTGACACTCTGTTTAGTGCCCTGGATTTGACTCTCTGGTTAGTGCACTGGCTTTGACTATCTGGTTAGTACTCTGGCTGTGACTCTCTGGTTAGTGCACTGGCTTTCACTGATCTGGTTAGTGCACTGGCTTTGACACTCTGGTTAGTGCACTGGCTTTGACTCTCTGGTTAGTGCACTGGCTTTGACTCTCTGGTTAGTGCACTGGCTTTGACTCTCTGGTTAGTGCACTGGCTTTGACTCTCTGGTTAGTGCACTGGCTTTGACTCTCTGGTTAGTGCACTAGCTTTGACTCTCTCTGGGTAGTGCATTGGCTTTGCCTCTCTCTCTCTCTCTCTCCCTGGTTACGGCATTGTCTTTGACTCTCGCTGTCTCTCTGGTTAGTGCACTGTCTTTCACTCTCTCTGGATTGTGCATTGGCTTTGACTTTCTGGTTAGTGCACTGGCTTTGACTCTCTGGTTAGTTCACTGGCTTTGACTCTGGTTAGTGCACAGGCTTTGAATCTCTGGTCAGTGCCATGGCTTTGACTCTCTGTTTAGTGCCGTGGCAATGACTCTTTGGTTAGTGCCCTAACTTTGACTCTTTGGTTAGTGCCCTGGCTTTGACTCTTTGGTTAGTGCCCTGGCTTTGTTTACCTGGTTAGTGCCCTGGCTTTGACTCTCTGGTTAGTGCGCTTGCTTTGACACTCTACTTAGTGCAATGGTGTTGACTCTCTGCTTAGTGCACTGGTTTTGACTCTTACTGCACTGGCTTTGAGACTCTGCTTAGTGCACTGACTTTGACTCTCTGGTTAGTGCACTGGCTTTGACTCTCTGGTTAGTGAACTGGCTTTGACTCTCTCTCTCTCTCTCTCCCTGGTTACTGCATTGTCTTTGACTCTCGCTGTCTCTCTGGTTAGTGCACTGTCTTTCACTCTCTCTGGAGAGTACCCTTGCTTTGACTCTCTGGTTAGTGCCCTTGCTTTGACTCTCTGGTTAGTGCCCTTGCTTTGACTCTCTGGTTAGTGCCCGGGCTTTGACTCTCTGGTTTTTGCCCTGGCTTTGACTATCTGGTTTGCGCACTCGCTTTGACTCTCTGGTTAGTGCACGGGCTTTGACTCTCTGGTTAGTGCACAGGCTTTGATTCTCTGGTTAGTGCACTGGCTTTGACTCTCTGGTTAGTGCACTGGCTGTGACTCTCTGGTTAGTGCACTGGCTTTGACTCTCTGGTTAGTGCACAGGCTTTGACTCTCTGGTTAGTGCACTGGCTTTGACTCTCTGGTTAGTGCACTGGCTGTGACTCTCTGGTTAGTGCACTGGCTTTGACACTCTGAATAGTGCACTGGCTTTGACTTTCTCTCACTTTCTCTGTCTCTCTGGTTAGTGCAATGGATTTGACACTCTGGTTAGTGCACTAGCTTTGACACTCTGAATAGTACACTGGCTTTGACTTTCTCTCACTTTCTCTGTCTCTCTGGTTAGTGCAATGGTTTTGACTCTCTGGGTAGTGCATTGACTTTGACTCTGGTTAGTGCACTGCCTTTGACTCTCTGGTTAGTGCACTGGATTTGACTCTCTGGTTAGTGCACTGGCTTTGACTCTCTGGTTAGTGCACTGGCCTTGACTCTCTAGTTAGCGCACTGGCTTTGACTCTCTGGTTAGTCCAATGGCTTTGACTCTCTGGTTAGTGCACAGGCTTTGACTCTCTGGTTAGTGCACTGGCTTTGACTCTGGTTAGTGCGCTAGCTTTGACTCTCTCTGGGTAGTGCATTGGCTTTGCCTCTCTCTCTCTCTCCCTGGTTACTGCATTGTCTTTGACTCTCGCTGTCTCTCTGGTTAGTGCACTGTCTTTCACTCTCGCTGGATTGTGCACTGGTTTTGACTCTCTGGTTAGTGCACTGGCTTTGACTCTCTGGTTAGCGCACTGGCTTTGACTCTCTGGTTAGTGCACTGGCTGTGACTCTCTGGTTAGTGCACTGGCTGTGACTCTCTGGTTAGTGCACTGGCTGTGACTCTCTGGTTAGTGCACTGGTTTTGACTCTCTGGTTAGTGCACTGGTTTTGACTCTCTGGTTAGTGCACTGGCTTTGACTCTCTGGTTAGTTCACTGGCTTTGAGTCTCTGGTTAGTGCACTGGCTTTGACTCTCTGGTTAGTGCACTGGCTTTGACTCTCTGGTTAGTGCACTGGCTTTGACTCTCTGGTTAGTGCCGTGGCATTGACGCTCTGTTTAGTGCCCTGGCTTTGACTCTTTGGTTAGTGCCCTGGCTTTGGTTACCTGGTTAGTGCCCTGGCTTTGACTCTCTGGTTAGGGCGCTTGCTTTGACACTCTGCTTAGTGCAATGGTTTTGACTCTCTGCTTAGTGCACTGGTTTTGACTCTTACAGCACTGGCTTTGACTCTCTGCTTAGTGCACTGACTTTGACACTCTGTTTAGTGCACTGGTTTTGACTCTCTGGTTAGTGCACTGGCTTTGACTCTCTGGTTAGTGCCCGGGCTTTGACTCTCTGGTTTTTGCCCTGGCTTTGACTATCTGGTTTGCGCACTCGCTTTGACTCTCTGGTTAGTGCACAGGCTTTGACTCTCTGGTTAGTGCACAGGCTTTGACTCTCTGGTTAGTGCACAGGCTTTGACTCTCTGGTTAGTGCACTGGATTTGACTCTCTGGTTAGTGCACTGGCTTTGACTCTCTGGTTTGTGCACAGGCTTTGACTCTCTGGTTTGTGCACTGGCTTTGACTTTCTGGTTAGTGCACTGGCTTTGACTCTCTGGTTAGTGCACGGGTTTTGACTCTCTGGTTAGTGCACTGGCTTTGACTCTCTGGTTAGTGCACTGGCTTTGACTCACTGGTTAGTGCACTGGCTTTGACTCTCTGGTTAGTGCACTGGCTTTGACTCTCTGGTTAGTGCACTGGCTTTGACACTCTTTCACTTTCTCTGTCTCTCTGGTTAGTGCAATGGCTTTGACTCTCTGCGTAGTGCATTGACTTTGACTCTCTGGTTAGTGCACTGCCTTTAACTCTCTGGTTAGTGCAGTGGTTATGACTCACTGGTTAGTGCACTGGCTTTGACTCTCTGGTTAGTGCACAGGCTTTGACTCTCTGGTTAGTGCACTGGCTTTGACACTCTGGTTAGTGCACTGGCTTTGACTCTCTGGTTAGTGCACTGGCTTTGACTCTCTAGTTAGCGCACTGGCTTTGACTCTCTGGTTCGTCCAATGACTTTGACTCTCTGGTTAGTGCACTGTCTTTCACTCTCTCTGGATTGTGCACTGGTTTTGACTTACTGGTTAGTGCACTGGCTTTGACTCTCTGGTTGGTGCCCTGGCTTTGGCTCTCTGGTAAGTGCACTGGCTTTGACGCTTTGGTTAGTGCACTGGCTTTGATTCTCTGGTTAGTGCACTGGCTTTGACACTCTGAATAGTACACTGGCTTTGACTTTCTCTCACTTTCTCTGTCTCTCTGGTTAGTGCAATGGATTTGACACTCTGTTTAGTGCACTGGCTTTGACTCACTGCTTAGTGCATTGAATTTGACTCTCTGCTTAGTGCACAGGCTTTGAATCTCTGGTCAGTGCCATGGCTTTGACTCTCTGGTAAGTGCCGTGGCATTGACACTCTGTTTAGTGCCCTGGATTTGACTCTCTGGTTAGTGCACTGGCTTTGACACTCTTTCAATTTTTCTGTCTCTCTGGTTAGTGTAATGGCTTTGACACTCTGCTTAATGCACTGGCTTTGACTATCTGGTTAGTGCTCTGGCTTTGACTCTCTGGTTAGTGCACTGGCTTTGACTCTCTGGTTAGTGCACTGGCTTTGACTCTGGTTAGTGCACTAGCTTTGACTCTCCCTGGGTAGTGCATTGGCTTTGCCTCTCTCTCTCTCTCTCTCTCTCTCTCTCTCTCTCTCTCTCTCTCTCTCTCTCTCTCTCTCTCCCTCTCCCTGGTTACTGCATTGTCTTTGACTCTCGCTGTCTCTCTGGTTAGTGCACTGTCTTTCACTCTGTCTGGATTGTGCACTGGCTTTGACTCTCTGGTTAGTGCACTGGCTTTGACTCTCTGGTTAGTGCACTGGCTTTAACTGTCTGGTTAGTGCACTGGCTTTGACTGTCTGGTTAGTGCACTGGCTTTGACTCTCTGGTTAGTGCACTGGCTGTGACTCTCTGGTTAGTGTACTGGCTTTCACTGATCTGGTTAGTGCACTTGCTTTGACTCTCTGGTTAGTGCACTGGCTTTGACTCTCTGGTTAGTGCACTGGCTTTGACTCTCTGGTTAGTGCACTGGCTTTGACTCTCTGGTTAGTGCACTAGCTTTGACTCTCTCTTGGTAGTGCATTGGCTTTGCCTCTCTCTCTCTCTCTCCCTGGTTATGGCATTGTCTTTGACTCTCGCTGTCTCTCTGGTTAGTGCACTGTCTTTCACTCTCTCTGGATTGTGCATTGGCTTTGACTTTCTGGTTAGTGCACTGGTTTTGACTCTCTGGTTAGTTCACTGGCTTTGACTCTCTGGTTAGTGCGCTTGCTTTGACACTCTACTTAGTGCAATGGTGTTGACTCTCTGCTTAGTGCACTGGTTTTGACTCTTACTGCACTGGCTTTGAGACTCTGCTTAGTGCACTGACTTTGACTCTCTGGTTAGTGCACTGGCTTTGACTCTCTGGTTAGTGAACTGGCTTTGACTCTCTCTCTCTCTCTCTCCCTGGTTACTGCATTGTCTTTGACTCTCGATGACTCTCTGGTTAGTGCACTGTCATTCACTCTCTCTGGAGAGTGCCCTTGCTTTGACTCTCTGGTTAGTGCCCTTGCTTTGACTCTCTGGAGAGTGCCCTTGCTTTGACTCTCTGGTTAGTGCCCTTGCTTTGACTATCTGGTTTGCGCACTCGCTTTGACTCTCTGGTTAGTGCACGGGCTTTGACTCTCTGGTTAGTGCACAGGCTTTGACTCTCTGGTTAGTGCACTGGCTTTGACTCTCTGGTTAGTGCACTGGCTGTGACTCTCTGGTTAGTGCACTGGCTTTGACTCTCTGGTTAGTGCACAGGCTTTGACTCTCTGGTTAGTGCACTGGCTTTGACTCTCTGGTTAGCGCACTGGCTTTGACTCTCTGGTTAGTGCACTGGCTGCGACTCTCTGGTTAGTGCACTGGCTGTGACTCTCTAGTTAGTGCACTGGTTTTGACTCTCTGGTTAGTGCACTGGCTTTGACTCTCTGGTTAGTGCACTGGCTTTGACTCTCTGGTTAGTGCACTGGCTTTGACTCTCTGGTTAGTGCACTGGCTTTGCCTCTCTGGTTAGTGCACTGGCTTTGACTCTCTGGTTAGTGCACTGGCTTTGACTCTCTGGTTAGTGCACTGGCTTTGACTCTCTGGTTAGTGCACTGGCTTTGACTCTCTGGTTAGTGCATTGGCTTTGACTCTCTGGTTAGTGCACTGGCTTTGACTCTCTGGTTAGTGCACTGGCTTTGACTCTCTGGTTAGTGCACTGGCTTTGACTCTCTGGTTAGTGCACTGGCTTTGACTCTCTGGTTAGTGCACTGGCTTTGACTCTCTGGTTAGTGCACTGGCTTTGACTCTCTGGTTAGTGCACTGGCTTTGACTCTCTGGTTAGTGCACTGGCTTTGACTCTCTGGTTAGTGCCGTGGCATTGACGCTCTGTTTAGTGCCCTGGCTTTGACTCTTTGGTTAGTGCCCTGGCTTTGGTTACCTGGTTAGTGCCCTGGCTTTGACTCTCTGGTTAGGGCGCTTGCTTTGACACTCTGCTTAGTGCAATGGTTTTGACTCTCTGCTTAGTGCACTGGTTTTGACTCTTGCAGCACTGCCTTTGACTCTCTGCTTAGTGCACTGACTTTGACACTCTGTTTAGTGCACTGGTTTTGACTCTCTGGTTAGTGCACTGGCTTTGACTCTCTGGTTAGTGCCCGGGCTTTGACTCTCTGGTTTTTGCCCTGGCTTTGACTATCTGGTTGGCGCACTCGCTTTGACTCTCTGGTTAGTGCACAGGCTTTGACTCTCTGGTTAGTGCACAGGCTTTGACTCTCTGGTTAGTGCACAGGCTTTGACTCTCTGGTTAGTGCACTGGATTTGACTCTCTGGTTAGTGCACTGGCTTTGACTCTCTGGTTTGTGCACAGGCTTTGACTCTCTGGTTTGTGCACTGGCTTTGACTCCCTGGTTAGTGCACTGGCTTTGACTCCCTGGTTAGTGCACTGGCTTTGACTCTCTGGTTAGTGCACTGGCTTTGACTCTCTGGTTAGTGCACTGGCTTTGACTCTCTGGTTAGTGCACTGTCTTTGACTCTCTGGTTAGTGCACTGGCTTTGACTCTCTGGTTAGTGCACTGGCTTTGACTCTCTAGTTAGCGCACTGGCTTTGACTCTCTGGTTAGTCCAATGACTTTGACTCTCTGGTTAGTGCACTGTCTTTCACTCTCTCTGGATTGTGCACTGGTTTTGACTTACTGGTTAGTGCACTGGCTTTGACTCTCTGGTTGGTGCCCTGGCTTTGGCTCTCTGGTAAGTGCACTGGCTTTGACGCGTTGGTTAGTGCACTGTCTTTCCCTCTCTCTGGATTGTGCATTGGCTTTGACTTTCTGGTTCGTGCACTGGCTTTGACTCTCTGGTTAGTTCACTGGCTTTGACTCTCTGGTTAGCGCACTGGCTTTGACTCTCTGGTTAGTGCACTGGCTTTGATTCTCTGGTTAGTGCACTGGCTTTGACACTCTGAATAGTACACTGGCTTTGACTTTCTCTCACTTTCTCTGTCTCTCTGGTTAGTGCAATGGATTTGACACTCTGTTTAGTGCACTGGCTTTGACTCACTGCTTAGTGCATTGAATTTGACTCTCTGCTTAGTGCACAGGCTTTGAATCTCTGGTCAGTGCCATGGCTCTGACTCTCTGGTAAGTGCCGTGGCATTGACACTCTGTTTCGTGCCCTGGCTTTGACTCTCTGGTTAGTGCACTGGCTTTGACACTCTTTCACTTTTTCTGTCTCTCTGGTTAGTGTAATGGCTTTGACACTCTGCTTAGTGCACTGGCTTTGACTATCTGGTTAGTGCTCTGGTTTTGACTCTCTGGTTAGTGCACTGGCTTTGACTCTCTGGTTAGTGCACTGGCTTTGACTCTCTGGTTAGTGCACTGGCTTTGACTCTCTGGTTAGTGCACTGGCTTTGCCTCTCTGGTTAGTGCACTGGCTTTGACTCTCTGGTTAGTGCACTGGCTTTGACTCTCTGGTTAGTGCACTGGCTTTGACTCTCTGGTTAGTGCACTGGCTTTGACTCTCTGGTTAGTGCATTGGCTTTGACTCTCTGGTTAGTGCACTGGCTTTGACTCTCTGGTTAGTGCACTGGCTTTGACTCTCTGGTTAGTGCACTGGCTTTGACTCTCTGGTTAGTGCACTGGCTTTGACTCTCTGGTTAGTGCACTGGCTTTGACTCTCTGGTTAGTGCACTGGCTTTGACTCTCTGGTTAGTGCACTGGCTTTGACTCTCTGGTTAGTGCCGTGGCATTGACGCTCTGTTTAGTGCCCTGGCTTTGACTCTTTGGTTAGTGCCCTGGCTTTGGTTACCTGGTTAGTGCCCTGGCTTTGACTCTCTGGTTAGGGCGCTTGCTTTGACACTCTGCTTAGTGCAATGGTTTTGACTCTCTGCTTAGTGCACTGGTTTTGACTCTTGCAGCACTGGCTTTGACTCTCTGCTTAGTGCACTGACTTTGACACTCTGTTTAGTGCACTGGTTTTGACTCTCTGGTTAGTGCACTGGCTTTGACTCTCTGGTTAGTGCCCGGGCTTTGACTCTCTGGTTTTTGCCCTGGCTTTGACTATCTGGTTGGCGCACTCGCTTTGACTCTCTGGTTAGTGCACAGGCTTTGACTCTCTGGTTAGTGCACAGGCTTTGACTCTCTGGTTAGTGCACAGGCTTTGACTCTCTGGTTAGTGCACTGGATTTGACTCTCTGGTTAGTGCACTGGCTTTGACTCTCTGGTTTGTGCACAGGCTTTGACTCTCTGGTTTGTGCACTGGCTTTGACTCCCTGGTTAGTGCACTGGCTTTGACTCCCTGGTTAGTGCACTGGCTTTGACTCTCTGGTTAGTGCACTGGCTTTGACTCTCTGGTTAGTGCACTGGCTTTGACTCTCTGGTTAGTGCACTGGCTTTGACTCTCTGGTTAGTGCACTGGCTTTGACTCTCTAGTTAGCGCACTGGCTTTGACTCTCTGGTTAGTCCAATGACTTTGACTCTCTGGTTAGTGCACTGTCTTTCACTCTCTCTGGATTGTGCACTGGTTTTGACTTACTGGTTAGTGCACTGGCTTTGACTCTCTGGTTGGTGCCCTGGCTTTGGCTCTCTGGTAAGTGCACTGGCTTTGACGCTTTGGTTAGTGCACTGTCTTTCCCTCTCTCTGGATTGTGCATTGGCTTTGACTTTCTGGTTCGTGCACTGGCTTTGACTCTCTGGTTAGTTCACTGGCTTTGACTCTCTGGTTAGCGCACTGGCTTTGACTCTCTGGTTAGTGCACTGGCTTTGATTCTCTGGTTAGTGCACTGGCTTTGACACTCTGAATAGTACACTGGCTTTGACTTTCTCTCACTTTCTCTGTCTCTCTGGTTAGTGCAATGGATTTGACACTCTGTTTAGTGCACTGGCTTTGACTCACTGCTTAGTGCATTGAATTTGACTCTCTGCTTAGTGCACAGGCTTTGAATCTCTGGTCAGTGCCATGGCTCTGACTCTCTGGTAAGTGCCGTGGCATTGACACTCTGTTTCGTGCCCTGGCTTTGACTCTCTGGTTAGTGCACTGGCTTTGACACTCTTTCACTTTTTCTGTCTCTCTGGTTAGTGTAATGGCTTTGACACTCTGCTTAGTGCACTGGCTTTGACTATCTGGTTAGTGCTCTGGCTTTGACTCTCTGGTTAGTGCACTGGCATTGACTCTCTGGTTAGTGCACTGGCTTTGACTCTGGTTAGTGCACTAGCTTTGACTCTCCCTGGGTAGTGCATTGGCTTTGCCTCTCTCTCTCTCTCTCTCTCTCTCTCTCTCCCCCTGGTTACGGCATTGTCTTTGACTCTCGCTGTCTCTCTGGTTAGTGCACTGTCTTTCACTCTCTCTGGATTGTGCACTGGCTTTGACTTTCTGGTTAGTGCACTGGCTTTGACTCTCTGGTTAGTTCACTGGCTTTGACTCTGGTTAGTGCACAGGCTTTGAATCTCTGGTCAGTGCCGTGGCATTGACTCTCTGGTTAGTGCCGTGGCATTGACGCTTTGGTTAGTGCCCAGGCTTTGGTTACCTGGTTAGTGCCCTGGCTTTGACTCTCTAGTTAGTGCGCTTGCTTTAACACTCTACTTAGTGCAATGGTGTTGACTCTCTGCTTAGTGCACTGGCTTTGACTCTCTGGTTAGTGCACTGGCTTTGACTCTCTGTTTAGTGCACTGGCTTTGACTTTCTGGTTAGTGCACTGGCTTTGACTCTCTGGTAAGTGCACTGGCTTTGACTCTCTGGTTAGTGCACTGGCTTTGACTCTCTGGTTAGTGCACTGGCTTTGACTCTCTGGTTAGTGCACTGGCTTTGACTCTCTGGTTAGTGCACTGGCTTTGACTCTCTGGTTAGTGCACTGGCTTTGACTCTCTGGTTAGTGCACTGGCTTTGACTCTCTGGTTAGTGCACTGGCTTTGACTCTCTGGTTAGTGCAATGGCTGTGACTCTCTGGTTAGTGCACTGGCTGTGACTCTCTGGTTCGTGCACTGGTTTTGACTCTCTGGTTAGTGCACTGGCTTTGACTCTCTGGTTAGTGCGCTTGCTTTGACACTGTGCTTAGTGCAATGGTTTTGACTCTCTGCTTAGTGCACTGGTTTTGACTCTTACTGCACTGGCTTTGACTCTCTGCTTAGTGCACTGACTTTGCCTCTCAGGTTAGTGCACTGGCTCTGACTCTCTGGTTAGTGCACTGGCCCTGACTCTCTGGTTAGTGCACTGGCGCTGACTCTCTGGTTAGTGCACTGGCTTTGACTCTCTGGTTAGTGCACTGGCTTTGGCTCACTGGTAAGTGCACTGGCTTTGACGCTTTGGTTAGTGCACTGTCTTTCCCTCTCTCTGGATTGTGCATGGGCTTTGACTTTCTGGTTCGTGCACTGGCTTTGACTCTCTGGTTAGTTCACTGGCTTTGACTCTCTGGTTAGTGCGCAGGGTTTGACGCTCTGGTTAGTGCACTGGCTTTGACTCTCTGGTTAGTGCACTGGCTTTGACTCTCTGGTTAGTGCACTGGTTTGACTCTCTGGTTAGTGCACTTGCTTTGACTCTCTGGTTAGTTCACTGGCTTTGACTCTCTGGTTAGTTCACTGGCTTTGACTCTCTGGTTAGTTCACTGGCTTTGACTCTCTGGTTAGTGCACTGGCTTTGACTCTCTGGTTAGTGCACTGGCTTTGACTCTCTGGTTAGTGCACTGGCTTTGACTCTCTGGTTAGTGCACTGGCTTTGACTCTCTGGTTAGTGCACTGGCTTTGACTCTGGTTAGTGCACTGGCTTTGACTCTCTGGTTAGTGCACTGGCTTTGACTCTCTGGTTAGTGCACTGGCTTTGGCTCTCTGGTTAGTGCACTGGCTTTGACTCTCTGGTTAGTGCACTGGCTTTGACTCTCTGGTTAGTGCCGTGGCTTTGACTCTTTGGTTAGTGCCCTGGCTTTGGTTACCTGGTTAGTGCCCTGGCTTTGACTCTCTGGTTAGGGCGCTTGCTTTGACACTCTGCTTAGTGCAATGGTTTTGACTCTCTGGTTAGTGCACTGGCTTTGACACTCTTTCACTTTCTCTGTCTCTCTGGTTAGTGCAATGGCTTTGACTCTCTGCGTAGTGCATTGACTTTGACTCTCTGGTTATTGCACTGCCTTTAACTCTCTGGTTAGTGCAGTGGTTATGACTCTCTGGTTAGTGCACTGGCTTTGACTCTCTAGTTAGCGCACTGGCTTTGACTCTCTGGTTAGTCCAATGACTTTGACTCTCTGGTTAGTGCACTGTCTTTCACTCTCTCTGGATTGTGCACTGGTTTTGACTTACTGGTTAGTGCACTGGCTTTGACTCTCTGGTTGGTGCCCTGGCTTTGGCTCTCTGGTAAGTGCCCAGGCTTTGACGCTCTGGTTAGTGCACTGGCTTTGATTCTCTGGTTAGTGCACTGGCTTTGGCTCTCTGGTAAGTGCACTGGCTTTGACGCTTTGGTTAGTGCACTGTCTTTCCCTCTCTCTGGATTGTGCATTGGCTTTGACTTTTTGGTTCGTGCACTGGCTTTGACTCTCTGGTTAGTTCACTGGCTTTGACTCTCTGGTTAGTTCACTGGCTTTGACTCTCTGGTTAGTGCCCAGGCTTTGACGCTCTGGTTAGTGCACTGGCTTTGATTCTCTGGTTAGTGCACAGGCTTTGACACTCTGAATAGTACACTGGCTTTGACTTTCTCTCACTTTCTCTCTCTCTGGTTAGTGCAATGGATTTGACACTCTGTTTAGTGCACTGGCTTTGACTCACTGCTTAGTGCATTGAATTTGACTCTCTGCTTAGTGCACAGGCTTTGAATCTCTGGTCAGTGCCATGGCTTTGACTCTCTGGTAAGTGCCGTGGCATTGACACTCTGTTTAGTGCCCTGGCTTTGACTCTCTGGTTAGTGCACTGGCTTTGACACTCTTTCACTTTTTCTGTCTCTCTGGTTAGTGTAATGGCTTTGACACTCTGCTTAGTTTCACTGGCTTTGACTATCTGGTTAGTGCTCTGGCTTTGACTCTCTGGTTAGTGCACTGGCTTTGACTCTCTGGTTAGTGCACTGGCTTTGACTCTGGTTAGTGCACTAGCTTTGACTCTCCCTGGGTAGTGCATTGGCTTTGCCTCTCTCTCTCTCTCTCTCTCTCTCTCTCTCTCTCTCTCTCTCTCTCTCTCTCTCTCTCTCTCTCTCTCTCCCTGGTTACTGCATTGTCTTTGACTCTCGCTGTCTCTCTGGTTAGTGCACTGTCTTTCACTCTCTCTGGATTGTGCACTGGCTTTGAGTCTCTGCTTAGTGCACTGGCTTTGACTCTGGTTAGTGCACTGGCTTTGGCTCTCTGGTTAGTGCACTGGCTTTGGCTCTCTGGTTAGTGCACTGGCTTTGACTCTCTGGTTAGTGCACTGGCTTTGACTCTCTGGTTAGTGCACTGGCTGTGACTCTCTGGTTAGTGCACTGGCTTTCACTGATCTGGTTAGTGCACTGGCTTTGACTCTCTGGTTAGTGCCCTGGCTTTGACTCTCTGGTTAGTGCACTGGCTTTGACTCTCTGGTTAGTGCACTAGCTTTGACTCTCTCTGCATAGTGCCCTTGCTTTGACTCTCTGGTTAGTACCCTTGCTTTTACTCTCTGGTTAGTGCCCTTGCTTTGACTCTCTGGTTAGTGCCCTTGCTTTCACTCTCTGGTTAGTGCCCGGGCTTTGACTCTCTGGTTTTTGCCCTGGCTTTGACTATCTGGTTTGCGCACTCGCTTAGACTCTCTGGTTAGTGCACAGGCTTTGACTCTGTGGTTAGTGCACAGGCTTTGACTCTCTGGTTAGTGCACTGGCTTTGACTCTCTGGTTAGTGCACTGGCTTTGACTATCTGGTTTGCGCACGCGCTTTGACTCTCTGGTTAGTGCACAGGCTTTGACTCTCTGGTTAGTGCACAGGCTTTGACTCTCTGGTTAGTGCACTGGCTTTGACTCTCTGGTTTGTGCACTGGCTTTGACTCTCTGGTTAGTGCACTGGCTTTGACTCTCTGGTTAGTGCACTGGCTTTGACTCTCTGGTTAGTGCACTGGCTTTGACTCTCTGGTTAGTGCACTGGCTTTGACTCTCTGGTTAGTGCACTGGCTCTGACTCTCTGGTTAGTGCACTGGCTTTGACTCTCTGGTTAGTGCACTGGCTTTGATACTCTTTCACTTTCTCTGTCTCTCTGGTTAGTGCAATGGCTTTGACTCTCTGCGTAGTGAATTGACTTTGACTCTCTGGTTAGTGCACTGCCTTTAACTCGCTGGTTAGTGCACTGGTTTTGACTCACTGGTTAGTGCACCGGCTTTGACTCTCTGGTTAGTTCGCTGGCTTTGACTCTTTGGTCAGTGCACAGGCTTTGACTCTCTGGTTAGTGCACAGGCTTTGACTCTCTGGTTAGTGCACTGGCTTTGACTCTCTGGTTAGTGCACTGGCTTTGACTCTCTGGTTAGTGCTCTGGCTTTGACTCTCTGGTTAGTGCACTGGCTTTGACTCTCTGGTTAGTTCACTGGCTTTGACTCTGGTTAGTGCACAGGCTTTGAATCTCTGGTCAGTGCCATGGCTTTGACTCTCTGGTTAGTGCCGTGGCATTGAGACTCTGTTTAGTGCCCTGGCTTTGACTCTTTGGTTAGTGCCCTGGCTTTGACTCTTTGGTTAGTGCCCTGGCTTTGGTTACCTGGTTAGTGCCCTGGCTTTGACTCTATGGTTAGTGCGCTTGCTTTGACACTCTACGTAGTGCAATGGTGTTGACTATCTGCTTAGTGCACTGGTTTTGACTCTTACTGACTGGCTTTGACTCTCTGCTTAGTGCACTGATTTTGACTCTCTGGTTAGTGCACTGGCTTTGACTCTCTCTGGGTAGTGCGTTGGCTTTGACTCTTTCTCTCTCTCTCCCTGGTTACTGCATTGTCTTTGACTCTCGCTGTCTCACTGGTTAGTGCACTGTCTTTCACTCTCTCTGGATAGTGCCCTTGCTTTGACTCTCTGGTTAGTGCACTGGCTTTGACTCTCTGGTTAGAGCACTGGCTTTGACTCTCTGGTTAGTGCACTGGCTTTGACTCTCTGGTTAGTGCACTGGCTTTGACTCTCTGTTTAGTGCACTGGCTGTGACTCTCTGGTTAATGCACTGGCTGTGACTCTCTGTTTAGTGCACTGGCTTTGACCCTCTGGTTAGTGCACTGGCTTTGACTCTCTGGTTAGTGCACTGGCTTTGACTCTCTGGTTAGTGCACTGGCTTTGACTCTCTGGTTTGTGCACTGGATTTGACTCCCTGGTTAGTGCACTGGATTTGACTCCCTGGTTAGTGCACTGGCTTTGACTCTCCGGTTAGTGCACTGGCTTTGACTCTCCGGTTAGTGCACTGGCTTTGACTCTCTGGTTAGTGCACTGGCTTTGACTCTCTGGTTAGTGCACTGGTTTGACTCTCTGGTTAGTGCACTTGCTTTGACTCTCTGGTTAGTTCACTGGCTTTGACTCTCTGGTTAGTTCACTGGCTTTGACTCTCTGGTTAGTTCACTGGCTTTGACTCTCTGGTTAGTGCACTGGCTTTGACTCTCTGGTTAGTGCACTGGCTTTGACTCTCTGGTTAGTGCACTGGCTTTGACTCTCTGGTTAGTGCACTGGCTTTGACTCTGGTTAGTGCACTGGCTTTGACTCTCTGGTTAGTGCACTGGCTTTGACTCTCTGGTTAGTGCACTGGCTTTGGCTCTCTGGTTAGTGCACTGGCTTTGACTCTCTGGTTAGTGCACTGGCTTTGACTCTCTGGTTAGTGCCGTGGCTTTGACTCTTTGGTTAGTGCCCTGGCTTTGGTTACCTGGTTAGTGCCCTGGCTTTGACTCTCTGGTTAGGGCGCTTGCTTTGACACTCTGCTTAGTGCAATGGTTTTGACTCTCTGGTTAGTGCACTGGCTTTGACACTCTTTCACTTTCTCTGTCTCTCTGGTTAGTGCAATGGCTTTGACTCTCTGCGTAGTGCATTGACTTTGACTCTCTGGTTATTGCACTGCCTTTAACTCTCTGGTTAGTGCAGTGGTTATGACTCTCTGGTTAGTGCACTGGCTTTGACTCTCTAGTTAGCGCACTGGCTTTGACTCTCTGGTTAGTCCAATGACTTTGACTCTCTGGTTAGTGCACTGTCTTTCACTCTCTCTGGATGTGCACTGGTTTTGACTTACTGGTTAGTGCACTGGCTTTGACTCTCTGGTTGGTGCCCTGGCTTTGGCTCTCTGGTAAGTGCCCAGGCTTTGACGCTCTGGTTAGTGCACTGGCTTGATTCTCTGGTTAGTGCACTGGCTTTGGCTCTCTGGTAAGTGCACTGGCTTTGACGCTTTGGTTAGTGCACTGTCTTTCCTCTCTCTGGATTGTGCATTGGCTTTGACTTTTTGGTTCGTGCACTGGCTTTGACTCTCTGGTTAGTTCACTGGCTTTGACTCTCTGGTTAGTTCACTGGCTTTGACTCTCTGGTTAGTGCCCAGGCTTTGACGCTCTGGTTAGTGCACTGGCTTTGATTCTCTGGTTAGTGCACAGGCTTTGACACTCTGAATAGTACACTGGCTTTGACTTTCTCTCACTTTCTCTCTCTCTGGTTAGTGCAATGGATTTGACACTCTGTTTAGTGCACTGGCTTTGACTCACTGCTTAGTGCATTGACTTTGACTCTCTGCTTAGTGCACAGGCTTTGAATCTCTGGTCAGTGCCATGGCTTTGACTCTCTGGTAAGTGCCGTGGCATTGACACTCTGTTTAGTGCCCTGGCTTTGACTCTCTGGTTAGTGCACTGGCTTTGACACTCTTTCACTTTTTCTGTCTCTCTGGTTAGTGTAATGGCTTTGACACTCTGCTTAGTTTCACTGGCTTTGACTATCTGGTTAGTGCTCTGGCTTTGACTCTCTGGTTAGTGCACTGGCTTTGACTCTCTGGTTAGTGCACTGGCTTTGACTCTGGTTAGTGCACTAGCTTTGACTCTCCCTGGGTAGTGCATTGGCTTTGCCTCTCTCTCTCTCTCTCTCTCTCTCTTCTCTCTCCTCCCTCCTCTCTCTCTCTCTCTCTCTCTCTCCTCTCTCTCTCTCTCTCTCTCTCTCTCTCTCTCTCTCTCTCTCTCTCTCTCTCTCTCTCTCTCTCTCCCTGGTTACTGCATTGTCTTTGACTCTCGCTGTCTCTCTGGTTAGTGCACTGTCTTTCACTCTCTCTGGATTGTGCACTGGCTTTGAGTCTCTGCTTAGTGCACTGGCTTTGACTCTCTGGTTAGTGCACTGGCTTTGGCTCTCTGGTTAGTGCACTGGCTTTGGCTCTCTGGTTAGTGCACTGGCTTTGACTCTCTGGTTAGTGCACTGGCTTTGACTCTCTGGTTAGTGCACTGGCTGTGACTCTCTGGTTAGTGCACTGGCTTTCACTGATCTGGTTAGTGCACTGGCTTTGACTCTCTGGTTAGTGCCCTGGCTTTGACTCTCTGGTTAGTGCACTGGCTTTGACTCTCTGGTTAGTGCACTAGCTTTGACTCTCTCTGCATAGTGCCCTTTCTTTGACTCTCTGGTTAGTACCCTTGCTTTTACTCTCTGGTTAGTGCCCTTGCTTTGACTCTCTGGTTAGTGCCCTTGCTTTCACTCTCTGGTTAGTGCCCGGGCTTTGACTCTCTGGTTTTTTGCCCTGGCTTTGACTATCTGGTTTGCGCACTCGCTTAGACTCTCTGGTTAGTGCACAGGCTTTGACTCTGTGGTTAGTGCACAGGCTTTGACTCTCTGGTTAGTGCACTGGCTTTGACTCTCTGGTTAGTGCACTGGCTTTGACTATCTGGTTTGCGCACGCGCTTTGACTCTCTGGTTAGTGCACAGGCTTTGACTCTCTGGTTAGTGCACAGGCTTTGACTCTCTGGTTAGTGCACTGGCTTTGACTCTCTGGTTTGTGCACTGGCTTTGACTCTCTGGTTAGTGCACTGGCTTTGACTCTCTGGTTAGTGCACTGGCTTTGACTCTCTGGTTAGTGCACTGGCTTTGACTCTCTGGTTAGTGCACTGGCTTTGACTCTCTGGTTAGTGCACTGGCTCTGACTCTCTGGTTAGTGCACTGGCTTTGACTCTCTGGTTAGTGCACTGGCTTTGATACTCTTTCACTTTCTCTGTCTCTCTGGTTAGTGCAATGGCTTTGACTCTCTGCGTAGTGAATTGACTTTGACTCTCTGGTTAGTGCACTGGTTTTGACTCTTACTGACTGGCTTTGACTCTCTGCTTAGTGCACTGATTTTGACTCTCTGGTTAGTGCACTGGCTTTGACTCTCTCTGGGTAGTGCATTGGCTTTGACTCTTTCTCTCTCTCTCCCTGGTTACTGCATTGTCTTTGACTCTCGCTGTCTCACTGGTTAGTGCACTGTCTTTCACTCTCTCTGGATAGTGCCCTTGCTTTGACTCTCTGGTTAGTGCACTGGCTTTGACTCTCTGGTTAGAGCACTGGCTTTGACTCTCTGGTTAGTGCACTGGCTTTGACTCTCTGGTTAGTGCACTGGCTTTGACTCTCTGTTTAGTGCACTGGCTGTGACTCTCTGGTTAATGCACTGGCTGTGACTCTCTGTTTAGTGCACTGGCTTTGACCCTCTGGTTAGTGCACTGGCTTTGACTCTCTGGTTAGTGCACTGGCTTTGACTCTCTGGTTAGTGCACTGGCTTTGACTCTCTGGTTTGTGCACTGGATTTGACTCCCTGGTTAGTGCACTGGATTTGACTCCCTGGTTAGTGCACTGGCTTTGACTCTCCGGTTAGTGCACTGGCTTTGACTCTCCGGTTAGTGCACTGGCTTTGACTCTCCGGTTAGTGCACTGGCTTTGACTCTCTGGTTAGTGCACTGGCTTTG
The DNA here is from genome assembly GCA_026770705.1 of Isurus oxyrinchus. Classification (NCBI taxonomy): domain Eukaryota; kingdom Metazoa; phylum Chordata; class Chondrichthyes; order Lamniformes; family Lamnidae; genus Isurus; species Isurus oxyrinchus. The sequence continues at coordinate 461,617 of JANJGN010000139.1, read as the reverse complement.
ACTCTCTGGTTAGTGCCGTGGCTTTCACTCTTTGGTTAGTGCCCTGGCTTTGACTCTCTGGTTAGTGCGCTTGCTTTGACACTCTGCTTAGTGCAATGGTTTTGACTCTCTGCTTAGTGCACTGGTTTTGACTCTTACTGCACTGGCTTTGACTCTCTGCTTAGTGCACTGACTTTTCCACTCAGGTTAGTGCACCTGGCTTTGCCTCTCAGGTTAGTGCACTGGCTTTGACTCTGTTTAGTGCACTGGCTCTGACTCTCTGGTTAGTGCACTGGCTTTGACTCTCTGGTTAGTGCACTGGCTTTGACTCTGGTTAGTGCAATAGCTTTGACTCTCTCTGGGTAGTGCATTGGCTTTGACTATCTCTCTCTCTCCCCCAGGTTACTGAATTGTCTTTGACTCTCGCTGTCTCTCTGGTTAGTGCACTGTCTTTCACTCTCTCTGGATAGTGCCCTTGCTTTGACTCTCTGGTAAGTGCACTGGCTTTGACTCTGCTTAGTGCAATAGCTTTGACTCTCTCTGAGTAGTGCATTGGCTTTGACTCTCTCTCTCTCTCCCCCTGGTTACTGCATTGTCTTTGACTCTCGCTGTCTCTCTGGTTAGTGCACTGTCTTTCACTCTCTCTGCATAGTGCCCTTGCTTTGACTCTCTGGTTAGTGCCCTTGCTTTGACTCTCTGGTTAGTGCCCTTGCTTTGACTCTCTGGTTAGTGCCCTTGCTTTGACTCTCTGGTTAGTGCCCTTGCTTTGACTCTCTGGTTAGTGCCCTTGCTTTGACTCTCTGGTTAGTGCCCGGGCTTTGACTCTCTGGTTTTTGCCCTGGCTTTGACTATCTGGTTTGCGCACTCGCTTTGACTCTCTGGTTAGTGCACAGGCTTTGACTCTGTGGTTAGTGCACAGGCTTTGACTCTCTGGTTTGTGCACGCGCTTTGACTCTCTGGTTAGTGCACAGGCTTTGACTCTCTGGTTAGTGCACAGGCTTTGACTCTCTGGTTAGTGCACTGGCTTTGACTCTCTGGTTTGTGCACTGGCTTTGACTCTCTGGTTAGTGCACTGGCTTTGACTCTCTGGTTAGTGCACTGGCTTTGACTCTCTGGTTAGTGCACTGGCTTTGACTCTCTGGTTAGTGCACTGGCTTTGACTCTCTGGTTAGTGCACTGGCTCTGACTCTCTGGTTAGTGCACTGGCTTTGACTCTCTGGTTAGTGCACTGGCTTTGATACTCTTTCACTTTCTCTGTCTCTCTGGTTAGTGCAATGCCTTTGACTCTCTGCGTAGTGAATTGACTTTGACTCACTGGTTAGTGCACTGCCTTTAACTCTCTGGTTAGTGCACTGGTTTTGACTCACTGGTTAGTGCACCGGCTTTGACTCTCTGGTTAGTTCGCTGGCTTTGACTCTTTGGTCAGTGCACAGGCTTTGACTCTCTGGTTAGTGCACAGGCTTTGACTCTCTGGTTAGTGCACTGGCTTTGACTCTCTGGTTAGTGCACTGGCTTTGACTCTCTGGTTAGTGCTCTGGCTTTGACTCTCTAGTTAGCGAACTGGCTTTGACTCTCTGGTTAGTCCAGTGACTTTGACTCTCTCTGGGTATTGCATCGGCTTTTGCTCTCTCTCTCTCTCTCTCTCCCTGGTTACTGCATTTTCTTTGACTCTCGCTGTCTCTCTGGTTAGTGCACTGTCTTTCACTCTCTCTGCATAGTGCCCTTGCTTTGACTCTCTGGTTAGTGCCCTTGCTTTGACTCTCTGGTTAGTGCCCTTGCTTTGACTCTCTGGTTAGTGCCCTTGCTTTGACTCTCTGGTTAGTGCCCTTGCTTTGACTCTCTGGTTAGTGCCCTTGCTTTGACTCTCTGGTTTTTGCCCGGGCTTTGACTCTCTGGTTTTTGCCCGGGCTTTGACTCTCTGGTTTTTGCCCTGGCTTTGACTATCTGGTTTGCGCACTCGCTTTGACTCTCTGGTTAGTGCACAGGCTTTGACTCTGTGGTTAGTGCACTGGCTTTGACTCTCTGGTTAGTGCACTGGCTTTGACTCTCTGGTTAGTGCACTGGCTTTGACTATCTGGTTTGCGCACGCGCTTTGACTCTCTGGTTAGTGCACAGGCTTTGACTCTCTGGTTAGTGCACAGGCTTTGACTCTCTGGTTAGTGCACTGGCTTTGACTCTCTGGTTTGTGCACTGGCTTTGACTCTCTGGTTAGTGCACTGGCTTTGACTCTCTGGTTAGTGCACTGGCTTTGACTCTCTGGTTAGTGCACTGGCTTTGACTCTCTGGTTAGTGCACTGGCTTTGACTCTCTGGTTAGTGCACTGGCTCTGACTCTCTGGTTAGTGCACTGGCTTTGACTCTCTGGTTAGTGCACTGGCTTTGATACTCTTTCACTTTCTCTGTCTCTCTGGTTAGTGCAATGCCTTTGACTCTCTGCGTAGTGAATTGACTTTGACTCTCTGGTTAGTGCACTGCCTTTAACTCTCTGGTTAGTGCACTGGTTTTGACTCACTGGTTAGTGCACCGGCTTTGACTCTCTAGTTAGCGAACTGGCTTTGACTCTCTGGTTAGTCCAATGACTTTGACTCTCTGGTTAGTGCACAGGCTTTGACTCTCTGGTTAGTGCGCTAGCTTTGACTCTCTCTGGGTATTGCATCGGCTTTTGCTCTCTCTCTCTCTCTCTCTCCCTGGTTACTGCATTGTCTTTGACTCTCGCTGTCTCTCTGGTTAGTGCACTGTCTTTCACTCTCTCTGGATAGTGCCCTTGCTTTGACTCTCTGGTAAGTGCACTGGCTTTGACTCTGCTTAGTGCAATAGCTTTGACTCTCTCTGGGTAGTGCATTGGCTTTGACTCTCTCTCTCTCTCCCCCTGGTTACTGCATTGTCTTTGACTCTCGCTGTCTCTCTGGTTAGTGCACTGTCTTTCACTCTCTCTGCATAGTCCCCTTGCTTTGACTCTCTGGTTAGTGCCCTTGCTTTGACACTCTGGTTAGTGCCCTGGCTTTGACTCTCTGGTTAGTGCACAGGCTTTGAATCTCTGGTTAGTTCACTGGCTTTTACTCTGGTTAGTGCACAGGCTTTGACTCTCTGGTTAGTGCACTGGCTTTGACTCTCTGGTTAGTGCACTGGCTTTGATTACCTGGTTAGTGCACTAGCTTTGACTCTCCCTGGGTAGTGCATTGGCTTTGCCTTTCTCTCTCTCTCTCTCTCACTCTCTCTCTCCCTGGTTAGTACACTGTCTTTCACTCTCTCTGGATTGTGCACTGGCTTTGACTTTCTGGTTAGTGCACTGGCTTTGACTCTCTGGTTAGTGCACTGGCTTTGACTCTCTGGTTAGTGCACTGGCTTTGATAACCTGGTTAGTGCACTAGCTTTGACTCTCCCTGGGTAGTGCATTGGCTTTGCCTTTCTCTCTCTCTCTCTCTCTCTCTCTCTCTCTCTCTCCCTGGTTAGTACACTGTCTTTCACTCTCTCTGGATTGTGCACTGGCTTTGACTTTCTGGTTAGTGCACTGGCTTTGACTCTCTGGTTAGTGCACTGGCTTTGGCTGTCTGGTTAGTGCACTGGTTTTGACTCACTGGTTAGTGCACTGGCGTTGACTCTCTGGTTAGTGCACTGGCTGTGACTCTCTGGTTAGTGCACTGGCTTTCACTGATCTGGTTAGTGCACTGGCTTTGACTCTTTGGTTAGTGCACAGGCTTTGACTCTTTGGTTAGTGCACTGGCTTTGACTCTGGTTAGTGCACTAGCTTTGACTCTCTCTGGGTAGTGCATTGGCTTTGCCTCTCTCTCTCTCTCTCTCCCTGGTTACGGCATTGTCTTTGACTCTCGCTGTCTCTCTGGTTAGTGCACTGTCTTTCACTCTCTCTGGATTGTGCATTGGCTTTGACTTTCTGGTTAGTGCACTGGCTTTGACTCTCTGGTGAGTTCACTGGCTTTGACTCTGGATAGTGCACAGGCTTTGAATCTCTGGTCAGTGCCATGGCTTTGACTCTCTGGTTAGTGCCGTGGCATTGGTTACCTGGTTAGTGCCCTGGCTTTGACTCTATGGTTAGTGCGCTTGCTTTGACACTCTACTTAGTGCAATGGTGTTGACTCTCTGCTTAGTGCACTGGTTTTGACTCTTACTGCACTGGCTTTGAGTCTCTGCTTAGTGCACTGATTTTGACTCTCTGGTTATTGCACTGGCTTTGACTCTCTGGTTAGTGAACTGGCTTTGACTCTCTCTCTCTCTCTCTCTCCCTGGTTACTGCATTGTCTTTGACTCTCGCTGTCTCTCTGGTTAGTGCACTGTCTTTCACTCTCTCTGGATAGTGCCCTTGCTTTGACTCTCTGGTTAGTGCCATTGCTTTGACTCTCTGGTTAGTGCCCTTGCTTTGACTCTCTGGTTAGTGCCCGGGCTTTGACTCTCTGGTTTTTGCCCTAGCTTTGACTATCTGGTTTGCGCACTCGCTTTGACTCTCTGGTTAGTGCACAGGATTTGGCTCTCTGGTTAGTGCACAGGCTTTGACTCTCTGGTTAGTGCACAGGCTTTGACTCTCTGGTTAGTGCAGTGGCTTTAACTCTCAGGTTACTGCACTGGCTGTGACTCTCTGGTTAGTGCACGGGCTTTGACTCTCTGGTTAGTGCACGGGCTTTGACTCTCTGGTTAGTGCACTGGCTTTGACTCTCTGGTTAGTGCACTGGCTTTGAATCTGGTTAGTGCAATAGCTTTGACTCTCTCTGGGTAGTGCATTGGCTTTGACTCTCTCTCTCTCTCCCCCAGGTTACTGCATTGTCTTTGACTCTCGCTGTCTCTCTGGTTAGTGCACTGTCTTTCACTCTCTCTGGATAGTGCCCTTGCTTTGACTCTCTGGTAAGTGCACTGGCTTTGACTCTGGTTAGTGCAATAGCTTTGACTCTCTCTAGGTAGTGCTTTGGCTTTGACTCTCTCTCTCTCTCCCCCTGGTTACTGCATTGTCTTTGACTCTCGCTGTCTCTCTGGTTAGTGCACTGTCTTTCACTCTCTCTGGATAGTGCCCTTGCTTTGACTCTCTGGTAAGTGCACTGGCTTTGACTCTGGTTAGTGCAATAGCTTTGACTCTCTCTAGGTAGTGCTTTGGCTTTGACTCTCTCTCTCTCTCCCCCTGGTTACTGCATTGTCTTTGACTCTCGCTGTCTCTCTGGTTAGTGCACTGTCTTTCACTCTCTCTGGATAGTGCCCTTGCTTTGAATCTCTGGTTAGTGCCCTTGCTTTGACGCTCTGGTTAGTGCCCTTGCTTTGACTCTCTGGTCAGTGCCCTTGCTTTGACTCTCTGGTTCGTGCCCGGGCTTTGACTCTCTGGTTTTTGCGCTGGCTTTGACTCTCTGGTTTGCGCAACTCGCTTTGACTCTCTGGTTAGTGCACAGGCTTTGACTCTCTGGTTAGTGCACAGGCTTTGACCCTCTGGTTAGTGCACTGGCTTTGACTCTCTGGTTAGTGCACTGGCTTTGACTCTCTGGTTAGTGCACTGGCTTTGACATTCTTTCACTTTCTCTGTCTCTCTGGTTAGTGCAATGGCTTGACTCTCTGCGTAGTGCATTGACTTTGACTCTCTGTTTCGTGCACTGCCTTTAACTCTCTGGTTAGTGCACTGGTTTTGACTCACTGGTTAGTGCACTGGCTTTGACTCTCTGGTTAGTTCGCTGGCTTTGACTCTTTGGTCAGTGCACAGGCTTTGACTCTCTGGTTAGTGCACAGGCTTTGACTCTCTGGTTAGTGCACAGGCTTTGACTCTCTGGTTAGTGCACTGGCTTTGACTCTCTGGTTAGTGCACTGGCTTTGACTCTCTGGTTAGTGCACTGGCTTTGAATCTCTGGGTAGTGCACTGGCTTTGACTCTCTGGGTAGTGCACTGGCTTTGACTCTCTGGTTAGTGCACTGGCTTTGACTCTCTGGTAAGTGCACTGGCTTTGACGCTTTGGTTAGTGCACTGTCTTTCCCTCTCTCTGGATTGTGCATTGGCTTTGACTTTCTGGTTCGTGCACTGGCTTTGACTCTCTGGTTAGTTCCCTGGCTTTGACTCTCTGGTTAGTGCCCAGGCTTTGACGCTCTGGTTAGTGCACTGGCTTTCACTGATCTGGTTAGTGCACTGGCTTTGACGCTCTGGTTAGTGCACTGGCTTTCACTGATCTGGTTAGTGCACTGGCTTCGACTCTCTGGTTAGTGCACTGGCTTTGACTCTCTGGTTAGTGCACTGGCTTTGACTCTCTGGTTAGTGCACTGGCTTTGACTCTCTGGTTAGTGCACTGGCTGTGACTCTCTGGTTACTGCACTGGCTGTGACTCTCTGGTTAGTGCACTGGTTTTGACTCTCTGGTTAGTGCACTGGCTTTGACTCTCTGGTTAGTGCACTGGTTTTGACTCTCTGGTTAGTGCACTGGATTTGACTCTCTGGTTAGTGCCCTTGCTTTGACTCTCTGGTTAGTGCCCTTGCTTTGACTCTCTGGTAAGTGCCCGGGCTTTGACTCTCTGGTTTTTGCCCTGGCTTTGAATATCTGGTTTGCGCACTCGCTTTGACTCTCTGGTTAGTGCACTGGCTTTGACTCTCTGGTTAGTGCACAGGCTTTGACTCTCTGGTTAGTGCACTAGCTTAGACTCTCTCTGGGTAGTGCATTGGCTTTGCCTCTCTCTCTCTCTCTCTCCCTGGTTACGGCATTGTCTTTGACTCTCGCTGTCTCTCTGGTTAGTGCACTGTCTTTCACTCTCTCTGGATAGTGCATTGGCTTTGACTTTCTGGTTAGTGCACTGGCTTTGACTTTCTCTACTTTCTCTGTCTCTCTGGTTAGTGCAATCGATTTGACACTCTGTTTAGTGCACTGGCTTTGACTCATTGCTTAGTGCATTGAATTTGACTCTCTGCTTAGTGCACAGGCTTTGAATCTCTGGTCAGTGCCATGGATTTGACTCTCTGGTAAGTGCCGTGGCATTGACACTCTGTTTAGTGCCCTGGCTTTGACTCTCTGGTTAGTGCACTGGCTTTGACACTCTTTCACTTTTTCTGTCTCTCTGGCTAGTGCACTGGCTTTGACTCTCTGGTTAGTGCACTGGCTTTGACTCTCTGGTTAGTGCACTGGCTTTGACTCTCTGGTTAGTGCACTGGCTTTGACTCTGGTTAGTGCACTAGCTTTGACTCTCTCTGGGTAGTGCATTGGCTTTGCCTCTCTCTCTCTCTCTCTCTCTCTCTCTCCCTGGTTACTGCATTGTCTTTGACTCTCGCTGTCTCTCTGGTTAGTGCACTGTCTTTCACTCTCTCTGGATTGTGCACTGGCTTTGACTTTCTGGTTAGTGCACTGGCTTTGACTCTCTGGTTAGTGCACTGGCTTTGACTCTCTGGTTAGTGCACTGGCTTTGACGCTCTGGTTAGTGCACTGGCTTTGACTCTCTGGTTAGTGCACTGGCTTTGACTCTCTGAATAGTGCACTGGCTTTGACTCACTGCTTAGTGCATTGAATTTGACTCTCTGCTTAGTGCACAGGCTATGAATCTCTGGTCAGTGCCACGGCTTTGACTCTCTGGTTAGTGCTGTGGCATTGACTCTCTGCTTAGTGCACAGGCTTTGAGTCTCTGGTTAGTTCTCTGGCTTTTACTCTGGTTAGTGCACTGGCTTTGACTCTCTGGTTAGTGCCTTTGCTTTGACTCTCTGGTTAGTGCCCGGGCTTTGACTCTCTGATTAGTGCACTGGAATTGACACTCTGGTTAGTGCACTGGCTTTGACTCTCTGGTTAGTGCACTGGTTTTGACGATCTGGTTAGTGCACTGGCTTTGACTCTCTGGTTAGTGCACTGGCTTTGACTCTCTGGTTAGTGCACTGGCTTTGACTCTCTGGTTAGTGCACTGGCTTTGACTCTCTGGTTAGTGCACTGGCTTTGACTCTCTTGTTAGTGCACTGGCTTTGACTCTCTGGTTAGTGCACTGGCTTTGACTCTCTGGTTAGTGCACTGGCTTTGACTCTCTGGTTAGTGCAATGGCTGTGACTCTCTGGTTAGTGCACTGGCTTTGACTCTCTGGTTAGTGCACTGGAATTGACACTCTGGTTAGTGCACTGGCTTTGACTCTCTGGTTAGTGCACTGGCTTTGAATCCCTGGTTAGTGCACTGGCTTTGACACTTGTTAGTGCACTGGCTTTGACTCTCTGGTTTGTGCACTGGCTTTGACTCTCTGGTTAGTGCACTGGCTTTGACTCTGGTTAGTGCAATAGCTTTGACTCTCTCTGGGTAGTGCATTGGCTTTGACTCTCTCTCTTTCTCTCCCTGGTTACTGCATTGTCTTTGACTCTCGCTGTCTCTCTGGTTAGTGCACTGTCTTTCACTCTTTCTGGATTGTGCTCTTGCTTTCACTCTCTGGTTAGTGCCCTTGCTTTGACTCTCTGGTTAGTGCCCTTGCTTTGACTCTCTGGTTAGTGCCCTTGCTTTGACTCTCTGGTTAGTGCCCGGGCTTTGACTCTCTGGTTTTTGACCTGGCTTTGACTATCTGGTTTGCGAACTCGCTTTGACTCTCTGGTTAGTGCACAGGCTTTGACTCTCTGGTTAGTGCACTGGCTTTGACTCTCTGGTTAGTGCACTGGCTTTGACTCTCTGGTTAGTGCACTGGCTGTGACTCTCTGGTTAGTGCACTGGCTTTGACTCTCTGGTTAGTGCACTGGCTTTGACTCTCTGGTTAGTGCACTGGCTTTTACTCTCTGGTTATTGCACTGGCTTTGACTCCCTATTTGTGCACTTGGCTTTGACTCCCTGGTTAGTGCACTGGATTTGACTCTCTGGTTAGTGCACTGGCTTTGACTCTCTGGTTAGTGCACCTGTTTGACTCTTTGGTCAGTGCACTGGCTTTTATTCTCTGGTTAGTGCACTGGCTTTTATTCTCTGGTTAGTGCACTGGCTTTGACTCTCTGGTTAGTGCACTGGCTTTGACTCTCTGGTTAGTGCACTGGCTTTGACTCTCTGGTTAGTGCACTGGCTTTGACTCTCTGGTTAGTGCCCTGGCTTTGACTCTCTGGTTAGTGCACTGGCGTCAACTCTATGGTTAGTGCCGTGGCATTGACACTCTGTTTAGTGCCCCGGCTTTGACTCTTTGGTTAGTCCCCTGGCTTTGGTTACCTGGTTAGTGCCCTGGCTTTGACTCTCTGGTTGGTGCGCTTGCTTTGACACTCTGCTTAGTTCAGTGGTTTTGACTCTCTGCTTAGTGCACTGGTTTTGACTCTTAATGCACAGGCTTTGACTCTCTGCTTAGTGCACTGGCTTTGACTCTCTGGTTAGTGCACTGGCTTTGACTCTCTGGTTAGTGCACTGGCGGTGACTCTCTGGTTACTGCACTGGCTGTGACTCTCTGGTTAGTGCACTGGTTTTGACTCTCTGGTTAGTGCACTGGCTTTGACTCTCTGGTTAGTGCACTGGTTTTGACTCTCTGGTTAGTGCACTGGATTTGACTCTCTGGTTAGTGCCCTTGCTTTGACTCTCTGGTTAGTGCCCTTGCTTTGACTCTCTGGTAAGTGCCCGGGCTTTGACTCTCTGGTTTTTGCCCTGGCTTTGAATATCTGGTTTGCGCACTCGCTTTGACTCTCTGGTTAGTGCACAGGCTTTGACTCTCTGGTTAGTGCACAGGCTTTGACTCTCTGGTTAGTGCACAGGCTTTGACTCTCTGGTTAGTGCACAGGATTTGACTCTCTGGTTAGTGCACTAGCTATGACTCTCTGGTTAGTGCACTGGCTTTGACTCTCTGGTTAGTGCACTGGCTTTGACTCTCTGGTTAGTGCACTGGATTTGACACTCTTTCACTTTCTCTGTCCCTCTGGTTAGTGCAATGGCTTTGACACTCTCTCTCTCTCTCTCTCCCTGGTTATGGCATTGTCTTTGACTCTCGCTGTCTCTCTGGTTAGTGCACTGTCTTTCACTCTCTCTGGATAGTGCATTGGCTTTGACTTTCTGGTTAGTGCACTGGCTTTGACTCTCTGGTTAGTTCACTGGCTTTGACTCTGGTTAGTGCACAGGCTTTGAATCTCTGGTCAGTGCCTTGGCTTTGACTCTCTGTTTAGTGCCGTGGCATTGGTTACCTGGTTTGTGCCCTGGCTTTGACTCTCTGGTTAGTGTGCTTGCTTTGACACTCTACTTAGTGCAATGGTGTTGACTCTCTGCTTAGTGCACTGGTTTTGACTCTTACTGCACTGGCTTTGAGTCTCTGCTTAGTGCACTGACTTTGACTCTCTGGTTAGTGAACTGGCTTTGACTCTCTCTCTCTCTCTCCTGGTTACTGCATTGTCTTTGACTCTCGCTGTCTCTCTGGTTAGTGCACTGTCTTTCACTCTCTCTGGATAGTGCCCTTGCTTTGACTCTCTGGTTAGTGCCCTTGCTTTGACTCTCTGGTTAGTGCCCTTGCTTTGACTCTCTGGTTAGTGCCCGGGCTTTGACTCTCTGGTTTTTGCCCTGGCTTTGACTATCTGGTTTGCGCACTCGCTTTGACTCTCTGGTTAGTGCACAGGCTTTGACTCTCTGGTTAGTGCACAGGCTTTGACTCTCTGGTTAGTCCACTGGCTTTGACTCTCTGGTTAGTGCACTGGCTTTGACTCTCTGGTTAGTGCACTGGATTTGACTATCTGATTATTGCACTGGCTGTGACTCTGTGGTTAGTGCACTGGCTGTGACTCTGTGGTTAGTGCACTGGTTTTGACTCTCTGGTTAGTGCACTGGCTTTGACTCTCTGGTTAGTGCACAGGCTTTGACTCTCTGGTTAGTGCACAGGCTTTGACTCTCTGGTTAGTGCACTGGCTTTGACTCTCTGGTTAGTGCACGGGCTTTGACTCTCTGGTTAGTGCACTGGCTTTGACTCTCTGGTTAGTGCACTGGCTTTGACTCTCTGGTTAGTGCACTGGCTGTGACTCTCTGGTTAGTGCACTGGCTTTGACTCTCTGGTTAGTGCACTGGCTTTGACTCTCTGGTTAGTGCACTGGCTTTGACTCTCTGGGTGGTGCACTGGCTTTGACTCTCTGGTTAGTGCACTGGCTTTGACTCTCTGGTTAGTGCACTGGCTTTGACTCTCTGGTTAGTGCACTGGCTTTGACTCTCTGGTTAGTGCACTGGCTTTGACTCTCTGGTTAGTGCCGTGGCATTGACACTCTGTTTAGTGCCCTCGCTTTGACTCTTTGGTTAGTGCACTGGCTTTGACTCTCTGGTTAGTGCACTGGCTTTGACTCTCTGGTTAGTGCACTGGCTTTGACTCTCTGGTTAGTGCACTGGCTTTGACTCTCTGGTTAGTGCCGTGGCTTTGACTCTTTGGTTTGTGCCCTGGCTTTGGTTACCTGGTTAGTCCCCTGGCTTTGACTCTCTGGTTAGTGCGCTTGCTTTGACACTCTGCTTAGTGCGATGGTTTTGACTCTCTGCTTAGTGCACTGGTTTTGACTCTTACTGCACTGGCTTTGACTCTCTGCTTAGTGCACTGACTTTGACTCTCTGGTTAGTGCACTGGCTTTGACTCTGGTTAGTGCACTGGCTCTGACTCTCTGGTTAGTTCACTGGCTCTCACTCTCTGGTTAGTGCACTGGCTTTGACTCTCTGGTTAGTGCACTGGCTTTGACTCTGGTTAGTGCAATAGCTTTGACTCTCTCTGGGTAGTGCATTGGCTTTGACTCTCTCTCTCTCTCTCTCTCCCTGGTTACTGCATTGTCTTTAACTCTCGCTGTCTCTCTGGTTAGTGTACTGTCTTTCACTCTCTGATTAGTGCGCTGGAATTGACACTCCGGTTAGTGCACTGTCTTTGACTCTCTGATTAGTGCACTGGAAATGACACTCTGGTTAGTGCACTGGCTTTGACACTCTGAATAGTACACTGGCTTTGACTTTCTCTCACTTTCTCTGTATCTCTGTTTAGTGCAATGGATTTGACACTCTGGTTAGTGCACTAGCTTTGACACTGAATAGTACACTGGCTTTAGTTTCTCTCACTTTCTCTGTCTCTCTGGTTAGTGCAATGGATTTGACTCTCTGCGTAGTGCATTGACTTTGACGCTCTGGTTAGTGCACTGCCTTTGACTCTCTGGTTAGTTCGCTGGCTTTGACTCTTTGGTCAGTGCACTGGCTTTGACTCTCTGGTTAGTCCAATGGCTTTGACTCTCTGGTTAGTGCACAGGCTTTGACTCTCTGGTTAGTGCACTGGCTTTGACTCTGGTTAGTGTGCTAGCTTTGACTCTCTCTGGGCAGTGCATTGGCTTTGCCTCTCCTCTCTCTCGCTGGTTACGGCATTGTCTTTGACTCTCGCTGTCTTTCCGGTTAGTGCACTGGCTTTGACTCTCTCTGGATTGTGCACTGGTTTTGACTTTCTGGTTAGTGCACTGACTTTGACTCTCTGGTTGGTGCACTGGCTTTGGCTCTCTGGTAAGTGCACTGGCTTTGACGCTTTGGTTAGTGCACTGTCTTTCACTCTCTCTGGATTGTGCATTGGATTTGACTTTCTGGTTCGTGCACTGGCTTTGACTCTCTGGTTAGTTCACTGGCTTTGACTCTCTGGTTAGTGCCCAGGCTTTGACGCTCTGGTTAGTGCACTGGCTTTGACTCTCTGGTTAGTGCACTGGCTTTGACAGTCTGAATAGTACACTGGCTTTGACTTTCTCTCACTTTCTCTGTCTCTCTGGTTCGTGCAATGGATTTGACACTCTGGTTAGTGCACTGGCTTTGACTCACTGCTTAGTGCATTGAATTTGACTCTCTGCTTAGTGCACAGGCTATGAATCTCTGGTCAGTGCCACGGCTTTGACTCTCTGGTTAGTGCTGTGGCATTGACTCTCTGGTTAGTGCACAGGCTTTGAGTCTCTGGTTAGTTCACTGGCTTTTACTCTGGTTAGTGCACTGGCTTTGACTCTCTGGTTAGTGCCTTTGCTTTGACTCTCTGGTTAGTGCCCGGGCTTTGACTCTCTGATTAGTGCACTGGAATTGACACTCTGGTTAGTGCACTGGCTTTGACTCTCTGGTTAGTGCACTGGCTTTGACTCTCTGGTTAGTGCACTGGCTTTGACTCTCTGGTTAGTGCACTGGCTTTGACTCTCTGGTTAGTGCACTGGCTTTGACTCTCTGGTTAGTGCACTGGCTTTGACTCTCTGGTTAGTGCACTGTCTTTGACTCTCTGGTTAGTGCACTGGCTTTGACTCTCTGGTTAGTGCACTGGCTTTGACTCTCTGGTTAGTGCACTGGCTTTGACTCTCTGGTTAGTGCAATGGCTGTGACTCTCTGGTTAGTGCACTGGCTTTGACACTCTTTCACTTTTTCTGTCTCTCTGGTTAGTGTAATGGCTTTGACAAGCTGGTTAGTGCACTGGCTTTGACTATCTGGTTAGTGCTCTGGCTTTGACTCTCTGGTTAGTGCACTGGCTTTGACTCTCTGGTTAGTGCACTGGCTTTGACTCTGGTTAGTACACGAGCTTTGACTCTCCCTGGGTAGTGCATTGGCTTTGCCTCTCTCTCTCTCTCTCTCTCCCTGGTTACTGCATTGTCTTTGACTCTCGCTGTCTCTCTGGTTAGTGCACTGTCTTTCACTCTCTCTGGATTGTGCACTGGCTTTGACTTTCTGGTTAGTGCACTGGCTTTGACTCTCTGGTTAGTGCACTGGCTTTGACTCTCTGGTTAGTGCACTGGCTTTGACTCTCTGGTTAGTGCACTTGCTTTCACTGATCTGGTTAGTGCACTGGCTTTGACTCTCTGGTTAGTGCACTGGCTTGGACTCTCTGGTTAGTGCCCTGGCTTTGACTCTCTGGTTTGTGCACTGGCTTTGACTCTCTGGTTAGTGCACTAGCTTTGACTCTCTCTGGGTAGTGCATTGGCTTTGCCTCTCTCTCTCTCTCTCTCTCCCTGGTTACGGCTTTGTCTTTGACTCTCGCTGTCTCTCTGGTTAGTGCACTGTCTTTCACTCTCTCTGGATAGTGCATTGGCTTTGACTTTCTGGTTAGTGCACTGGCTTTGACTCTCTGGTTAGTTCACTGGCTTTGACTCTGGTTAGTGCACAGGCTTTGAATCTCTGGTCAGTGCCTTGGCTTTGACTCTCTGTTTAGTGCCGTGGCATTGGTTACCTGGTTTGTGCCCTGGCTTTGACTCTCTGGTTAGTGTGCTTGCTTTGACACTCTACTTAGTGCAATGGTGTTGACTCTCTGCTTAGTGCACTGGTTTTGACTCTTACTGCACTGGCTTTGAGTCTCTGCTTAGTGCACTGACTTTGACTCTCTGGTTAGTGAACTGGCTTTGACTCTCTCTCTCTCTCTCCTGGTTACTGCATTGTCTTTGACTCTCGCTGTCTCTCTGGTTAGTGCACTGTCTTTCACTCTCTCTGGATAGTGCCCTTGCTTTGACTCTCTGGTTAGTGCCCTTGCTTTGACTCTCTGGTTAGTGCCCTTGCTTTGACTCTCTGGTTAGTGCCCGGGCTTTGACTCTCTGGTTTTTGCCCTGGCTTTGACTATCTGGTTTGCGCACTCGCTTTGACTCTCTGGTTAGTGCACAGGCTTTGACTCTCTGGTTAGTGCACAGGCTTTGACTCTCTGGTTAGTCCACTGGCTTTGACTCTCTGGTTAGTGCACTGGCTTTGACTCTCTGGTTAGTGCACTGGATTTGACTATCTGATTATTGCACTGGCTGTGACTCTGTGGTTAGTGCACTGGCTGTGACTCTGTGGTTAGTGCACTGGTTTTGACTCTCTGGTTAGTGCACTGGCTTTGACTCTCTGGTTAGTGCACAGGCTTTGACTCTCTGGTTAGTGCACAGGCTTTGACTCTCTGGTTAGTGCACTGGCTTTGACTCTCTGGTTAGTGCACGGGCTTTGACTCTCTGGTTAGTGCACTGGCTTTGACTCTCTGGTTAGTGCACTGGCTTTGACTCTCTGGTTAGTGCACTGGCTGTGACTCTCTGGTTAGTGCACTGGCTTTGACTCTCTGGTTAGTGCACTGGCTTTGACTCTCTGGTTAGTGCACTGGCTTTGACTCTCTGGGTGGTGCACTGGCTTTGACTCACTGGTTAGTGCACTGGCTTTGACTCTCTGGTTAGTGCACTGGCTTTGACTCTCTGGTTAGTGCACTGGCTTTGACTCTCTGGTTAGTGCACTGGCTTTGACTCTCTGGTTAGTGCCGTGGCATTGACACTCTGTTTAGTGCCCTCGCTTTGACTCTTTGGTTAGTGCACTGGCTTTGACTCTCTGGTTAGTGCACTGGCTTTGACTCTCTGGTTAGTGCACTGGCTTTGACTCTCTGGTTAGTGCACTGGCTTTGACTCTCTGGTTAGTGCCGTGGCTTTGACTCTTTGGTTTGTGCCCTGGCTTTGGTTACCTGGTTAGTCCCCTGGCTTTGACTCTCTGGTTAGTGCGCTTGCTTTGACACTCTGCTTAGTGCGATGGTTTTGACTCTCTGCTTAGTGCACTGGTTTTGACTCTTACTGCACTGGCTTTGACTCTCTGCTTAGTGCACTGACTTTGACTCTCTGGTTAGTGCACTGGCTTTGACTCTGGTTAGTGCACTGGCTCTGACTCTCTGGTTAGTGCACTGGCTCTGACTCTCTGGTTAGTGCACTGGCTTTGACTCTCTGGTTAGTGCACTGGCTTTGACTCTGGTTAGTGCAATAGCTTTGACTCTCTCTGGGTAGTGCATTGGCTTTGACTCTCGATGTCTCTCTGGTTAGTGCACTGTCTTTCACTCTTTCTGGATCGTGCCCTTGCTTTGACTCTGTGGTTAGTGCCCGGGGTTTGACTCTCTGGTTTTTGCCCGGGCTTTGACTCTCTGGTTTTTGCCCTGGCTTTGACTATCTGGTTTGCGCACAGGCTTTGACTCTCTGGTTAGTGCCCTTGCTTTGACTCTCTGGTTAGTTCACTGGCTTTGACACTCTGAATAGTACCCTGGCTTTGACTTTCTCTCACTTTCTCTCTCTCTCTGATTAGTGCAATGGATTTGACACTCTGGTTAGTGCTCTGTCTTTGACTATCTGGTTAGTGCACTGGCTTTGGCTCTCTGGTTAGTGCACTGGCTTTGACTCTCTGGTTAATGCACTGGCTATGACTCTCTGGTTAGTGCACTGGCTGTGACTCTCTGGTTAGTGCACTGGCTGTGACTCTCTGGTTAGTGCACTGGCTTTGACTCTCTGGTTAGTGCACTGGCTGTGACTCTCTGGTTAGTGCACTGGCTGTGACTCTCTGGTTAGTGCACTGGTTTTGACTCTCTGGTTAATGCACTGGCTTTGACTCTCTGGTTAGTGCACTGGCTTTGAATCTTTGGTCAGTGCACTTGCTTTGACTCTCTGGTTAGTGCACTGGCTTTGAATCTCTGGTTAGTGCACTGGCTTTGAGTCTCTGGTTAGTGCACTGGCTTTGACTCTCTGATTAGTGCACTGGAATTGACACTCTGGTTAGTGCACTGGCTTTGACACTCTGAATAGTACACTGGCTTTGACTTTCTCACACTTTCTCTGTATCTCTGGTTAGTGCACTGGCTTTGACTCTCTGGCTAGTGCACTGGCTTTGACTCTGGTTAGTACACTAGCTTTGACTCTCTCTGGGTAGTGCATTGGCTTTGCCTCTCTCTCTCTCTCTCTCTCTCTCTCTCCCTGGGTACTGCATTGTCTTTGACTCTCGCTGTCTCTCTGGTTAGTGCACTGTCTTTCACTCTCTCTGGATTGTGCACTGGCTTTGACTTTCTGGTTAGTGCACTGGCATTGACTCTCTGGTTAGTGCCCTTGCTTTGACTCTCTGGTTAGTGCCCGGGCTTTGACTCTCTGGTTAGTGCCCTTGCTTTGACTCTCTGGTTAGTGCCCTTGCTTTGACTCTCTGGTTAGTGCCCTTGCTTTGACTCTCTGGTTAGTGCCCGGGCTTTGACTCTCTGGTTAGTGCACTGGCTTTGACTCTCTGGTTAGTGCACTGGCTTTGACTCTCTGGTTAGTGCCCTGGCTTTGACTATCTGGTTTGCGCACTCGCTTTGACTCTCTGGTTTGCGCACTCGCTTTGACTCTCTGGTTAGTGCACAGGCTTTGACTCTCTGGTTAGTGCACTGGCTTTGACTCTCTGGTTAGTGCACTGGCTTTGACTCTCTGGTTAGTGCACTGGCTTTGACACTCTGGTTAGTGCCCTTGCTTTGACTCTCTGGTTAGTGCACTGGCTTTGACACTCTTTCACTTTATCTGTCTCTCTGGTTAGTGCAATGGTTTTGACACTCTGGTTAGAACCCGTGCTTTGACTCTCTCGTTTTTACCCGGGCTTTGACTCTCTGGTTTTTGCCCGGGCTTTGACTCTCTGGTTTTTGCCCGGGCTTTGACTCTCTGGTTTTTGCCCTGGCTTTGACTATCTGGTTTGCGCACTCGATTTGACTCTCTGGTTAGTGCACAGGCTTTGACTCTCTGGTTAGTGCACAGGCTTTGACTCTCTGGTTAGTGCACAGGCTTTGACTCTCTGGTTAGTGCACTGGCTTTGACTCTCTGGTTAGTGCCCAGGCTTTGATGCTCTGGTTAGTGCACTGGCTTTGACTCTCTGGTTAGGGCACTGGCTGTGACTCTCTGGTTAGTGCACTGGCTGTGACACTCTGGTTAGTGCACTGGCTGTGACTCCCGGTTTAGTGCACTGGTTTTGTCTCTCTGGTTAGTGCACTGGCTTTGACCCTCTGGTTAGTGTACTGGCTTTGACTCTCTGGTTAGTGCACTGGCTTTGACTCTCTGGTTAGTGCACTGGCTTTGACTCTCTGGTTAGTGCACTGGCTTTGACTCTCTGGTTAGTGCACTGGCTTTGACACTCTGGTTAGTGCACTGGCTTTGACACGCTGAATAGTACACAGGCTTTGACTTTCTCTGACTTTCTCTGTCTCTCTGGTTAGTGCACTGGCTTTGACTCTCTGGTTAGTGCACTGGCTTTGACTCTGGTTAGTGCACTGGCTTTGACTCTCTCTGGGTAGTGCATTGGCTTTGACTCTCTCTCTCTCTCCCCCTGGTTACTGCATTGTCATTGACTCTCGCTGTCTCTCTGGTTAGTGCACTGTCTTTCACTCTTTCTGGATAGTGCCCTTGCTTTGACTCTCTGGTTAGTGCCCTTGCTTTGACTCTCTGGTTAGTGCGCTTGCTTTGACTCTCTGGTTAGTGCCCGGGCTTTGGCTCTTTGGTTTTTGCCCTGGCTTTGACTATCTGGTTTGCGCACTTGCTTTGACTCTCTGGTTAGTGCACAGGCTTTGACTCTCTGGTTAGTGCACTGGCTTTGACTCTCTGGTTAGTGCCCAGGCTTTGACACTCTTTCACTTTCTCTGTCTCTCTGGTTAGTGCAATGGTTTTGAAACTCTGGTTAGAGCACTGGCTTTGACTCTCTGGTTAGTGCCCTGGCTTTTACTCTCTGGTTAGTGCACTGGCTTTTACTCTCTGGTTAGTGCACTGGCTTTGACTCTCTGGTTAGTGCACTGGCTTTGACTCTCTGGTTAGTGCACTGGCTTTGACTCTCTGGTTAGTGCACTGGCTTTGACTCTCTGGTTAGTGCACTGGCTTTGACTCTCTGGTTAGTGCACTGGCTTTGACGCTCTGGTTAGTGCACTGGCTTTGACTCTCTGGTTAGTGCACTGGCTTTGACTCTCTGGTTAGTGCACTGGCTTTGACTCTCTGGTTAGTGCACTGGCTTTGACTCTCTGGTTAGTGCACTGGCTTTGACTCTCTGGTTAGTGCACTGGCTATGACTCTGGTTAGTGCAATAGCTTTGACTCTCTCTGGGTAGTGCTTTGGCTTTGACTCTCTCTCTCTCTCCCCCTGGTTACTGCATTGACTTTGACTCTCGCTGTCTCTCTGGTTAGTGCACTGTCTTTCACTCATTCTGGATAGTGCCCTGGCTTTGACTCTCTGGTTAGTGCCCTTGCTTTGACTCTCTGGTTAGTGCCCTTGCTTTGACTCTCTGGTTAGTGCCCGGGCTTTGACTCTCTCGTTTTTGCCCGGGCTTTGACTCTCTGGTTTTTGCCCGGGCTTTGACTCTCTGGTTTGCGCACTCGATTTGACTCTCTGGTTTGCGCACTGGCTTTGACTCTCTGGTTAGTGCACTGGCTTTGACACTCTTTCACTTTCTCTGTCTATCTGGTTAGTGCAATGGCTTTGACACTCTGGTTCGTGCAATGGCTTTGACACTCTGGTTAGTGCACTGGCTTTGACACTCTGCTTAGTGCCCTGGCTTTGACACTCTGCTTAGTGCCCTGGCTTTAACTCTCTGGTTAGTGCCATTGCTTTTACTCTCTGGTTAGTGCACTGGCTTTGACTCTCTGGTTAGTGCACTGGCTTTGACTCTCTGGTTAGTGCACTGGCTTTGACTCTCTGATTAGTGCACTGGAATTGACACTCTGGTTAGTGCACTGGCTTTGACACTCTGAATAGTACACTGGCTTTGACTTTCTCTCACTTTCTCTGTCTCTCTGGTTAGTGCACTGGCTTTGACGCTCTGGTTAGTGCAATGGCTTTGACTCTAGTTAGTGCAATAGCTTTGACTCTCTCTGGGTAGTGCATTGGCTTTGACTCTCTCTCTCTCTCCCCCTGGTTACTGCATTGTCTTTGACTCTCGCTGTCTCTCTGGTTAGTGCACTGTCTTTCACTCTTTCTGGATAGTGCCCTTGCTTTGACTCTCTGGTTAGTGCCCTTGCTTTGACTCTCTGGTTAGTGCCCTTGCTTTGACTCTCTGGTTAGTGCCCTTGCTTTGACTCTCTGGTTAGTGCCCTTGCTTTGACTCTCTGGTTAGTGCCCTTGCTTTGACTCTCTGGTTTTTGCCCGGGCTTTGACTCTCTGGTTTTTGCCCGGGCTTTGACTCTCTGGTTTTTGCCCTGGCTTTGACTATCTGGTTTAGCGCACTCGCTTTGACTCTCTGGTTAGTGCACAGGCTTTGACTCTCTGGTTAGTGCACTGGCTTTGACTCTCTGTTTAGTGCACTGGCTTTGACTCTCTGTTTAGTGCACTGGCTTTGCCTCTCTCTCTCTCTCTCTCCATGGTTACTGCATTGTCTTTGACTCTCGCTGTCTCTCTGGTTAGTGCACTGTCTTTCACTCTCTCTGGATTGTGCACTGGTTTTGACTTTCTGGTTAGTGCACTGGCTTTGACTCTCTGGTTGGTGCACTGGCTTTGGCTCTCTGGTAAGTGCACTGGCTTTGACGCTTTGGTTAGTGCACTGTCTTTCACTCTCTCTGGATTGTGCCTTGGCTTTGACTTTCTGGTTCGTGCACTGGCTTTGACTCTCTGGTTAGTTCACTGGCTTTGACTCTCTGGTTAGTGCGCAGGCTTTGACGCTCTGGTTAGTGCACTAGCTTTGACTCTCTGGTTAGTGCACTGGCTTTGACTCTCTGGTTAGTGCACTGGCTTTGACTCTCTGGTTAGTGCACTGGCTTTGCCTCTCTCTCTCTCTCTCTCTCTCCCTGGTTCCTGCATTGTCTTTGACTCTCGCTGTCTCTCTGGTTAGTGCACTGGCTTTGACGCTTTGGTTAGTGCACTTTCTTTTACTCTCTCTGGATTGTGCCTTGGCTTTGACTTTCTGGTTCGTGCACTGGCTTTGACTCTCTGGTTAGTGCGCAGGCTTTGACGCTCTGGTTAGTGCACTGGCTTTGACTCTCTGGTTAGTGCACAGGCTTTGACACTCTGAATAGTACACTGGCTTTGACTCACTGCTTAGTGCATTGAATTTGACTCTCTGCTTAGTGCACAGGCTTTGAATCTCTGGTCAGTGCCATGGCTTTGACTCTCTGGTTAGTGACGTGGCTTTGACTCTCTGGTTAGTGCACAGGCTTTGAATCTCTGGTTAGTTCACTGGCTTTTACTCTGGTTAGTGCACAGGCTTTGACTCTCTGGTTAGTGCACTGGCTTTGACTCTCTGGTTAGTGCACTGGTTTTGACTCTCTGGTTAGTGCACTGGCTTTGACTATCTGGTTAGTGCACTGGATTTCACTCTCTGGTTAGTGCACTGGCTTTAACACTCTGGTTAGTGCACTGGCTTTGACTCTCTGGTTAGTGCACTGGCTTTGACTCTCTGGTTAGTGCACTGGCTTTGACTTTCTGGTTAGTGCACTGGCTTTGACTCTCTGATGAGTGCACTGGAATTGTCACCCTGGTTAGTGCACTGGCTTTGACACTCTTTCACTTTCTCTGTCTCTCTGGTTAGTGCAATGGCTTTGACACTCTGGTTAGTGCACTGGCTTTGACACTCTGCTTAGTGCCCTGGCTTTGACACTCTGGTTAGTTCACTGGCTTTGACTCACTGGTTAGTGCAATGGCTTTGACAATCTTTCACTTTCTCTGTCTCTCTGGTTAGTGCAATGCTTTGACTCTCTGGTTAGTGCGCTGGCTTTGACTCTCTGGTTAATGCACTGGCTTTGACTCTCTGGTTAGTTCACTGGCTTTGACTCACTGAATAGTACACTGGCTTTGACTTTCTCTCACTTTCTCTGTCTCTCTGGTTAGTGCACTGGCTTTGACTCTCTGGTTAGTGCACTGGCTATGACTCTCTGGTTAGTGCACTGGCTTTGACTCTCTGGTTAGTGCACTGGCTTTGACACTCTGGTTAGTGCACTGGCTTTGACTCTCTGGTTAGTGTACTGGCTTTGACTCTCTGGTTAGTGCACTGGCTTTGACTCTCTGGTTAGGGCACTGGCTTTGACTCTCTGGTTAGTGCACTGGCTTTGTCTCTCTGGTTAGTGCAGTGGCTTTGAAAATCTTTCACTTTCTCTGTCTCTCTGGTTAGTGCACTGGCTTTGACTCTCTGGTTAGTGCACTGGCTTTGACACTCTGGTTAGTGCACTGGCTTTGACTCTCTGGTTAGTGCACTGGCTTTGACTCTCTGGTTAGTGCACTGGCTTTGACTCTCTGGTTAGGGCACTGGCTTTGACTCTCTGGTTAGTGCACTGGCTTTGTCTCTCTGGTTAGTGCACTGGCTTTGTCTCTCTGGTTAGTGCAGTGGCTGTGAATCTCTGGTTAGTGCACTGGCTGTGACTCTCTGGTTAGTGCACTGGTTTTGACTCTCTGGTTAGTGTCCTGGCTTTGACTCTCTGGTTAGTGCACTGGCTTTGACTCTCTGGTTAGTGCACTGGCTTTGAATCTGGTCAGTGCAATAGCTTTGACTCTCTCTGGGTATTGCATTGGCTTTGACTCTCTCTCTCTCTCCCCCTGGTTACTGCATTGTCTTTGACTCTCGCTGTCTCTCTGGTTAGTGCACTGTCTTTCACTCTCTCTGCATAGTGCCCTTGCTTTGACTCTCTGGTTAGTGCCCTTGCTTTGACTCTCTGGTTAGTGCCCTTGCTTTGACTCTCTGGTTAGTGCCCTGGCTTTGACTCTCTGGTTTTTGCCCGGGCTTTGACTCTCTGGTTTTTGCCCTGGCTTTGACTATCTGGTTTAGCGCACTCGCTTTGACTCTCTGGTTAGTGCACAGGCTTTGACTCTCTGGTTAGTGCACTGGCTTTGACTCTCTGTTTAGTGCACTGGCTTTGACTCTCTGTTTAGTGCACTGGCTTTGCCTCTCTCTCTCTCTCTCTCCATGGTTACTGCATTGTCTTTGACTCTCGCTGTCTCTCTGGTTAGTGCACTGTCTTTCACTCTCTCTGGATTGTGCACTGGTTTTGACTTTCTGGTTAGTGCACTGGCTTTGACTCTCTGGTTGGTGCACTGGCTTTGGCTCTCTGGTAAGTGCACTGGCTTTGACGCTTTGGTTAGTGCACTGTCTTTCACTCTCTCTGGATTGTGCCTTGGCTTTGACTTTCTGGTTCGTGCACTGGCTTTGACTCTCTGGTTAGTTCACTGGCTTTGACTCTCTGGTTAGTGCGCAGGCTTTGACGCTCTGGTTAGTGCACTAGCTTTGACTCTCTGGTTAGTGCACTGGCTTTGACTCTCTGGTTAGTGCACTGGCTTTGACTCTCTGGTTAGTGCACTGGCTTTGACTCTCTGGTTAGTGCACTGGCTTTGCCTCTCTCTCTCTCTCTCTCTCTCTCTCCCTGGTTCCTGCATTGTCTTTGACTCTCGCTGTCTCTCTGGTTAGTGCACTGGCTTTGACGCTTTGGTTAGTGCACTTTCTTTTACTCTCTCTGGATTGTGCCTTGGCTTTGACTTTCTGGTTCGTGCACTGGCTTTGACTCTCTGGTTAGTGCACTGGCTTTGACTCTCTGGTTAGTGCACAGGCTTTGACACTCTGAATAGTACACTGGCTTTGACTCACTGCTTAGTGCATTGTATTTGACTCTCTGCTTAGTGCACAGGCTTTGAATCTCTGGTCAGTGCCATGGCTTTGACTCTCTGGTTAGTGACGTGGCTTTGACTCTCTGGTTAGTGCACAGGCTTTGAATCTCTGGTTAGTTCACTGGCTTTTACTCTGGTTAGTGCACAGGCTTTGACTCTCTGGTTAGTGCACTGGCTTTGACTCTCTGGTTAGTGCACTGGTTTTGACTCTCTGGTTAGTGCACTGGCTTTGACTATCTGGTTAGTGCACTGGATTTCACTCTCTGGTTAGTGCACTGGCTTTAACACTCTGGTTAGTGCACTGGCTTTGACTCTCTGGTTAGTGCACTGGCTTTGACTCTCTGGTTAGTGCACTGGCTTTGACTTTCTGGTTAGTGCACTGGCTTTGACTCTCTGATGAGTGCACTGGAATTGTCACCCTGGTTAGTGCACTGGCTTTGACACTCTTTCACTTTCTCTGTCTCTCTGGTTAGTGCAATGGCTTTGACACTCTGGTTAGTGCACTGGCTTTGACACTCTGCTTAGTGCCCTGGCTTTGACACTCTGGTTAGTTCACTGGCTTTGACTCACTGGTTAGTGCAATGGCTTTGACAATCTTTCACTTTCTCTGTCTCTCTGGTTAGTGCAATGGCTTTGACTCTCTGGTTAGTGCGCTGGCTTTGACTCTCTGATTAATGCACTGGCTTTGACTCTCTGGTTAGTTCACTGGCTTTGACTCACTGAATAGTACACTGGCTTTGACTTTCTCTCACTTTCTCTGTCTCTCTGGTTAGTGCACTGGCTTTGACTCTCTGGTTAGTGCACTGGCTAAGACTCTCTGGTTAGTGCACTGGCTTTGACTCTCTGGTTAGTGCACTGGCTTTGACACTCTGGTTAGTGCACTGGCTTTGACTCTCTGGTTAGTGCACTGGCTTTGACTCTCTGGTTAGTGCACTGGCTTTGACTCTCTGGTTAGGGCACTGGCTTTGACTCTCTGGTTAGTGCACTGGCTTTGTCTCTCTGGTTAGTGCAGTGGCTTTGACAATCTTTCACTTTCTCTGTCTCTCTGGTTAGTGCAATGGCTTTGACTCTCTGGTTAGTGCGCTGGCTTTGACTCTCTGGTTAATGCACTGGCTTTGACTCTCTGGTTAGTTCACTGGCTTTGACTCACTGAATAGTACACTGGCTTTGACTTTCTCTCACTTTCTCTGTCTCTCTGGTTAGTGCACTGGCTTTGACTCTCTGGTTAGTGCACTGGCTATGACTCTCTGGTTAGTGCACTGGCTTTGACTCTCTGGTTAGTGCACTGGCTTTGACACTCTGGTTAGTGCACTGGCTTTGACTCTCTGGTTAGTGCACTGGCTTTGACTCTCTGGTTAGTGCACTGGCTTTGACTCTCTGGTTAGGGCACTGGCTTTGACTCTCTGGTTAGTGCACTGGCTTTGTCTCTCTGGTTAGTGCAGTGGCTGTGAATCTCTGGTTAGTGCACTGGCTGTGACTCTCTGGTTAGTGCACTGGTTTTGACTCTCTGGTTAGTGTCCTGGCTTTGACTCTCTGGTTAGTGCACTGGCTTTGACTCTCTGGTTAGTGCACTGGCTTTGAATCTGGTCAGTGCAATAGCTTTGACTCTCTCTGGGTATTGCATTGGCTTTGACTCTCTCTCTCTCTCCCCCTGGTTACTGCATTGTCTTTGACTCTCGCTGTCTCTCTGGTTAGTGCACTGTCTTTCACTCTCTCTGCATAGTGCCCTTGCTTTGACTCTCTGGTTAGTGCCCTTGCTTTGACTCTCTGGTTAGTGCCCTTGCATTGACTCTCTGGTTAGTGCCCTGGCTTTGACTCTCTGGTTTTTGCCCTGGCTTTGACTATCTGGTTTGCGCACTCGCTTTGACTCTCTGGTTAGTGCACAGGCTTTGACTCTCTGGTTAGTGCACAGGCTTTGACTCTCTGGTTAGTGCACTGGCTTTGACTCTCTGGTTAGGGCACTGGCTTTGACTCTCTGGTTAGTGCACTGGCTTTGTCTCTCTGGTTAGTGCAGTGGCTGTGAATCTCTGGTTAGTGCACTGGCTGTGACTCTCTGGTTAGTGCACTGGCTTTCACTCTCTCTGCATAGTGCCCTTGCTTTGACTCTCTGCTTAGTGCCCTTGCTTTGACTCTCTGGTTAGTGCCCGGGATTTGACTCTCTGGTTTTTGCCCTGGCTTTGACTCTCTGAATAGTACACTGGCTTTGACTTTCTCTCACTTTCTCTGTCTCTCTGTTTAGTGCACTGGCTTTGACTCTCTGGTTAGTGCACTGGCTTTGACTCTCTGGTTAGTGCACTGGCTTTGACTCTGGTTAGTGCAATAGCTTTGACTCTCTCTGGTTAGTGCACTGGCTTTGACTCTCTGGTTAGTGCACTGGCTTTGAATCTCTGGTTAGTGCACTGGCTTTGACTCTCTGATTAGTGCACTGGAATTGACTCCCTGGTTAGTGCACTGCCTTTGACTCTCTGGTTAGTGCACTGGCTTTGACTCTCTGGTTAGTGCACTGGCTTTGACTCTCTGGTTAGTGCACTGGCTTTGACTCTCTGGTTAGTGCACTGGCTTTGACTCTCTGGTTAGTGCACTGGCTTTGACACTCTGGTTAGTGCACTGGCTTTGACACTCTGGTTAGTGCACTGGCTTTGACTCTCTGGTTAGTGCACTGGCTTTGACTCTCTGGTTAGTGCACTGGCTTTGACTCTCTGGTTAGTGCACTGGCTTTGACTCTCTGGTTAGTGCACTGGCTATGACTCTCTGGTTAGGGCACTGGCTTTGACTCTCTGGTTAGTGCACTGGCTTTGTCTCTCTGGTTAGTGCAGTGGCTTTGACAATCTTTCACTTTCTCTGTCTCTCTGGTTAGTGCAATGGCTTTGACTCTCTGGTTAGTGCGCTGGCTTTGACTCTCTGGTTAATGCACTGGCTTTGACTCTCTGGTTAGTTCACTGGCTTTGACTCACTGAATAGTACACTGGCTTTGACTTTCTCTCACTTTCTCTGTCTCTCTGGTTAGTGCACTGGCTTTGACTCTCTGGTTAGTGCACTGGCTATGACTCTCTGGTTAGTGCACTGGCTTTGACTCTCTGGTTAGTGCACTGGCTTTGACACTCTGGTTAGTGCACTGGCTTTGACTCTCTGGTTAGTGCACTGGCTTTGACTCTCTGGTTAGTGCACTGGCTTTGACTCTCTGGTTAGGGCACTGTCTTTGACTCTCTGGTTAGTGCACTGGCTTTGTCTCTCTGGTTAGTGCAGTGGCTGTGAATCTCTGGTTAGTGCACTGGCTGTGACTCTCTGGTTAGTGCACTGGTTTTGACTCTCTGGTTAGTGTCCTGGCTTTGACTCTCTGGTTAGTGCACTGGCTTTGACTCTCTGGTTAGTGCACTGGCTTTGAATCTGGTCAGTGCAATAGCTTTGACTCTCTCTGGGTATTGCATTGGCTTTGACTCTCTCTCTCTCTCCCCCTGGTTACTGCATTGTCTTTGACTCTCGCTGTCTCTCTGGTTAGTGCACTGTCTTTCACTCTCTCTGCATAGTGCCCTTGCTTTGACTCTCTGGTTAGTGCCCTTGCTTTGACTCTCTGGTTAGTGCCCTTGCTTTGACTCTCTGGTTAGTGCCCTGGCTTTGACTCTCTGGTTTTTGCCCTGGCTTTGACTATCTGGTTTGCGCACTCGCTTTGACTCTCTGGTTAGTGCACAGGCTTTGACTCTCTGGTTAGTGCACAGGCTTTGACTCTCTGGTTAGTGCACTGGCTTTGACTCTCTGGTTAGGGCACTGGCTTTGACTCTCTGGTTAGTGCACTGGCTTTGTCTCTCTGGTTAGTGCAGTGGCTGTGAATCTCTGGTTAGTGCACTGGCTGTGACTCTCTGGTTAGTGCACTGGCTTTCACTCTCTCTGCATAGTGCCCTTGCTTTGACTCTCTGCTTAGTGCCCTTGCTTTGACTCTCTGGTTAGTGCCCGGGATTTGACTCTCTGGTTTTTGCCCTGGCTTTGACTCTCTGAATAGTACACTGGCTTTGACTTTCTCTCACTTTCTCTGTCTCTCTGTTTAGTGCACTGGCTTTGACTCTCTGGTTAGTGCACTGGCTTTGACTCTCTGGTTAGTGCACTGGCTTTGACTCTGGTTAGTGCAATAGCTTTGACTCTCTCTGGTTAGTGCACTGGCTTTGACTCTCTGGTTAGTGCACTGGCTTTGAATCTCTGGTTAGTGCACTGGCTTTGACTCTCTCATTAGTGCACTGGAATTGACTCCCTGGTTAGTGCACTGCCTTTGACTCTCTGGTTAGTGCACTGGCTTTGACTCTCTGGTTAGTGCACTGGCTTTGACTCTCTGGTTAGTGCACTGGCTTTGACTCTCTGGTTAGTGCACTGGCTTTGACTCTCTGGTTAGTGCACTGGCTTTGACACTCTGGTTAGTGCACTGGCTTTGACACTCTGGTTAGTGCACTGGCTTTGACACGCTGAATAGTACACTGGCTTTGACTTTCTCTCACATTCTCTGTCTCTCTGGTTGGTGCACTGGCTTTGACTCTCTGGTTAGTGCACTGGCTTTGACTCTGGTTAGTGCAATAGCTTTGACTCTCTCTGGTTAGTGCACTGGCTTTGACTCTCTGGTTAGTGCACTGGCTTTGAATCTCTGGTTAGTGCACTGGCTTTGACTCTCTCATTAGTGCACTGGAATTGACTCCCTGGTTAGTGCACTGCCTTTGACTCTCTGGTTAGTGCACTGGCTTTGACTCTCTGGTTAGTGCACTGGCTTTGACTCTCTGGTTAGTGCACTGGCTTTGACTCTCTGGTTAGTGCACTGGCTTTGACTCTCTGGTTAGTGCACTGGCTTTGACACTCTGGTTAGTGCACTGGCTTTGACACTCTGGTTAGTGCACTGGCTTTGACACGCTGAATAGTACACTGGCTTTGACTTTCTCTCACATTCTCTGTCTCTCTGGTTGGTGCACTGGCTTTGACTCTCTGGTTAGTGCACTGGCTCTGACTCACTGGTTAGTGCACTGGCTTTGACTCTGGTTAGTGCAATAGCTTTGACTCTCTCTGGGTAGTGCATTGGCTTTGACTCTCTCTCTCTCTCCCCCTGGTTACTGCATTGTCTTTGACTCTCGCTGTCTCTCTGGTTAGTGCACTGTCTTTCACTCTTTCTGGATAGTGCCCTTGCTTTGACTCTCTGGTTAGTGCCCTTGCTTTGACTCTCTGGTTAGTGCCCTTGCTTTGACTCTCTGGTTAGTGCCCTTGCTTTGACTCTCTGGTTAGTGCCCTTGCTTTGACTCTCTGGTTAGTGCACAGGCTTTGACTCTCTGGTTAGTGCACAGGCTTTGACTCTATGGTTAGTGCACTGTCTTTGACTCTCTGGTTACTGCCCAGGCTTTGATGATCTGGTTAGTGCACTGGCTTTGACTCTCCGGTTAGTGCCCTGGCTTTGACTCTCTGGTTATTGCACTGGCTTTGACTCTCTGGTTAGTGCCCTTGCTTTGACTCTCTGGTTAGTGCCCGTGCATTGAAAATCTTTCACTTTCTCGGTCTCTCTGGTTAGTGCACTGGCTTTGACTCTCTGGTTAGTGCCCGGGCTTTGACTCTCTGGTTAGTGCACTGTCTTTCACTCTCTCTGCATAGTGCCCTTGCTTTGACTCTCTGGTTAGTGCCCTTGCTTTGACTCTCTGGTTAGTGCCCTTGCTTTGACTCTCTGGTTAGTGCCCTGGCTTTGACTCTCTGGTTTTTGCCCTGGCTTTGACTCTCTGGTTAGTGCACAGGCTTTGACTCTCTGGTTAGTGCACAGGCTTTGACTCTCTGGTTAGTGCACTGGCTTTGACTCTCTGGTTAGTGCACTGGCTTTGTCTCTCTGGTTAGTGCACAGGCTTTGACTCTCTGGTTAGTGCACTGGCTTTCACTCTCTCTGCATAGTGCCCTTGCTTTGACTCTCTGGTTAGTGCCCTTGCTTTGACTCTCTGCTTAGTGCCCTGGCTTTGACTCTCTGGTTTTTCCCCTGGCTTTGACTATCTGGTTTGCGCACTCGCTTTGACTCTCTGGTTAGTGCACAGGCTTTGACTCTCTGGTTAGTGCACTGGCTTTGACTATCTGGTTAGTGCACTGGCTTTGACTCTCTGGTTAGTGCACTGGCTTTGACTCTCTGGTTAGTGCACTGGCTTTGACTATCTGGTTAGTGCACTGGCTTTGACTCTCTGGTTAGTGCACTGGCTTTGACTCTCTGGTTAGTGCACTGGCTTTGACTCTCTGGTTAGTGCACTGGCTTTGACTCTCTGGTTAGTGCACTGGCTTTGACTCTCTGGTTAGTGCACTGGCTTTGACACTCTGGTTAGTGCACTGGCTTTGACACGCTGAATAGTACACTGGCTTTGACTTTCTCTCACTTTCTCTGTCTCTCTGGTTAGTGCACTGGCTTTGACACTCTGGTTAGTGCACTGACTTTGACTCACTGGTTAGTGCACTGGCTTTGACTCTGGTTAGTGCAATAGCTTTGACTCTCTCTGGGCAGTGCGTTGGCTTTGACTGTCTCTCTCTCTCCCCCTGGTTACTGCATTGTCTTTGACTCTCGCTGTCTCTCTGGTTAGTGCACTTTCTGTCACTCTTTCTGGATAGTGCCCTTGCTTTGACTCTCGTTACTGCCCTTTCTTTGACTCTCTGGTTAGTGCCCTTGCTTTGACTCTCTGGTAAGTGCACAGGCTTCGACTCTCTGGTGAGTGCACAGGCTTTGACTCTCTGGTTAGTGCACTGGCTTTGACTGTCTGGTTAGTGCCCGGGCGTTGACTCTCTGGTTAGTGCCCTGGCTTTGACTCTCTGGTTAGTGCACTGGCTTTGACTCTCTGGTTAGTGCACTGGCTTTGACTCTCTGGTTAGTGCACTGGCTTTGACACTCTGGTTAGTGTACTGGCTTTGACTCTCTCGTTAGTGCACTGGCTTTGACTCTGGTTAGTGCAATAGCTTTGACTCTCTCTGGGTAGTGCATTGGCTTTGACTCTCTCTCTCTCTCCCCCTGGTTACTGCATTGTCTTTGACTCTCGCTGTCTCTCTGGTTAGTGCACTGTCTTTCACTCTTTCTGGATAGTGCCCTTGCTTTGACTCTCTGGTTAGTGCCCTTGCTTTGACTCTCTGGTTAGTGCCCTTGCTTTGACTCTCTGGTTAGTGCACTGGCTTTGACTCTCTGGTTAGTGCACTGGCTTTGACTCTCTGGTTAGTGCCCGGGCTTTGACTCTCTGGTTAGTGCACTGGCTTTGACTCTCGGGTTAGTGCACTGGCTTTGACTCTCGGGTTAGTGCACTGGCTTTGACTCTCTGGTTAATGCACTGGCTTTGACTCTCTGGTTAGTGCACTGGCTTTGACTCTCTGGTTAGTGCACTGGCTTTGACACTCTGGTTAGTGCACTGGCTTTGACACGCTGAATAGTACACTGGCTTTGACTTTCTCTCACTTTCTCTGTCTCTCTGGTTATTGCACTGGCTTTGACACTCTGGTTAGTGCACTGGCTTTGACTCACTGGTTAGTGCACTGGCTTTGACTCTGGTTATTGCAATAGCTTTGACTCTCTCTGGGTAGTGCATTGGCTTTGACTGTCTCTCTCTCTCCCCCTGGTTACTGCATTGTCTTTGACTCTCGCTGTCTCTCTGGTTAGTGCACTGTCTTTCACTCTTTCTGGATAGTGCCCTTGCTTTGACTCTCTGGTTAGTGCACAGGCTTTGACTCTCTGGTTAGTGCACTGGCTTTGACTGTCTGGTTAGTGCCCAGGCTTTGATGCTCTGGTTAGTGCACTGGCTTTGACTCTCTGGTTAGTGCCCGGGCTTTGACTCTCTGGTTAGTGCACTGGCTTTGACTCTCTGGTTAGTGCACTGGCTTTGACTCTCTGGTTAGTGCACTGGCTTTGACTCTCTGGTTAGTGCACTGGCTTTGACTCTCTGGTTAGTGCACTGGCTTTGACTTTCTGGTTAGTGCACTGGCTTTGAAACTCTGGTTAGTGCAATGGCTTTGACAATCTTTCACTTTTTCTGTCTCTCTGGTTAGTGCAATGGCTTTGACTCCCTGGTTAGTGCACTGGCTTTGACTCTCTGAATAGTACACTGGCTTTGACTTTCTCTCACTTTCTCTGTCTCTCTGGTTAGTGCACTGGCTTTGACTCTGGTTAGTGCACTGGCTGTGACTCTCTGGTTAGTGCACTGGCTTTGACTCTCTGGTTAGTGCACTGGCTTTGACACTCTGGTTAGTGCACTGGATTTGACACTCTGGTTAGTGTACTGGCTTTGACTCTCTGGTTAGTGCACTGGCTTTGACTCTCTGGTTAGTGCACTGGCTTTGAATCTGGTTAGTGCAATAGCTTTGACTCTCTCTGGGTAGTGCATTGGCTTTGACTCTCTCTCTCTCTCCCCCTGGTTACTGCATTGTCTTTGACTCTCGCTGTCTCTCTGGTTAGTGCACTGTCTTTCACTCTCTCTGCATAGTGCCCTTGCTTTGACTCTCTGGTTAGTGCCCTTGCTTTGACTGTCTGGTTAGTGCCCTTGCTTTGACTCTCTGGTTAGTGCCCTTGCTTTGACTCTCTGGTTAGTGCCCGGGATTTGACTCTCTGGTTTTTGCCCTGGCTTTGACTATCTGGTTTGCGCACTCGCTTTGACTTTCTGGTTAGTGCACAGGCTTTGACTCTCTGGTTAGTGCACAGGCTTTGACTCTCTGGTTAGTGCACTGGCTTTGACTCTCTGGTTAGTGCACTGGCTTTGACGCTCTGGTTAGTGCACTGGCTTTGACTCACTGGTTAGTGCACTGGCTTTGACTCTCTGGTTAGTGCACTGGCTTTGACTCTCTGGTTAGTGCACTGGCTTTGACTCTCTGGTTAGTGCACTGGCTTTGACTCTCTGGTTAGTTCACTGGCTTTGACTCTCTGGTTAGTGCACTGGCTTTGACTCTCTGGTTAGTGCACTGGCTTTGACACTCTTTCACTTTCTCTGTCTCTCTGGTTAGTGCAATGGCTTTGACTCTCTGCGTAGTGCATTGACTTTGATTCTCTGGTTAGTGCACTGCCTTTGACTCTCTGGTTAGTGCACTGGCTTTGACTCTCTGGTTAGTGCACTGGCTTTGACTCTCTGGTTAGTGCACTGGCTGTGACTCTCTGGTTAGTGCACTGGCTTTGACTCTCTGGTTAGTGCACTGGCTTTGACTCTCTGGTTTGTGCACTGGCTGTGACTCTCTGGTTAGTGTACTGGCTTTGACTCTCTGGTTAGTGCACTGGCTTTGACTCTCTGGTTAGTGCACTGGCTTTGACTCTCTGGTTAGTTCACTGGCTTTGACTCTCTGGTTAGTGCACTGGCTTTGACTCTCTGGTTAGTGCACTGGCTTTGACACTCTTTCACTTTCTCTGTCTCTCTGGTTAGTGCAATGGCTTTGACTCTCTGCGTAGTGCATTGACTTTGATTCTCTGGTTAGTGCACTGCCTTTGACTCTCTGGTTAGTGCACTGGCTTTGACTCTCTGGTTAGTGCACTGGCTTTGACTCTCTGGTTAGTGCACTGGCTGTGACTCTCTGGTTAGTGCACTGGCTTTGACTCTCTGGTTAGTGCACTGGCTTTGACTCTCTGGTTTGTGCACTGGCTGTGACTCTCTGGTTAGTGTACTGGCTTTGACTCTCTGGTTAGTGCACTGCCTTTGACTCTCTGGTTAGTGCACTGGCTTTGAATCTGGTTAGTGCAATGGCTTTGACTCTCTCTGGGTAATGCATTGGCTTTGACTCTCTCTCTCTCTCTCCCTGGTTACTGCATTGTCTTTGACTCTCGCTGTCTCTCTGTTTAGTGCACTGTCTTTCACTCTCTCTGCATAGTGCCCTTGCTTTGACTCTCTGGTTAGTGCCCTTGCTTTGACTCTCTGCTTAGTGCCCTTGCTTTGACTCTCTGGTTAGTGCCCGGGATTTGACTCTCTGGTTTTTGCCCTGGCTTTGACACTCTGAATAGTACCCTGGCTTTGACTTTCTCTCACTTTCTCTCTCTCTCTGGTTAGTGCAATGGATTTGGCACTCTGGTTAATGCACTGGCTATGACTCTCTGGTTAGTGCACTGGCTGTGACTCTCTGGTTAGAGCACTGGCTTTGACTCTCTGGTTAGTGCACTGGCTTTGACTCTCTGGTTGGTGCACTGGCTTTGACTCTCTGGTTAGTGCACTGGCTGTGACTCTCTGGTTAGTGCACTGGCTTTGACTCTCTGGTTAGTGCACTGGCTGTGACTCTCTGGTTAGTGCACTATCTGTGACTCTCTGGTTAGTGCACTGGCTGTGACTCTCTGGTTAGTGCACTGGTTTTGACTCTCTGGTTAGTGCACTGGCTTTGACTCTCTGGTTAGTGCTCTGGCTTTGCCTCTCTCTCTCTCTCTCTCTCCCTGGTTCCTGCATTGTCTTTGACTCTCGCTGTCTCTCTGGTTAGTGCACTGGCTTTGACTCTCTGGTTAGTGCACAGGCTTTGAATCTCTGGTCAGTGCCATGGCTTTGACTCTCTGGTTAGTGACGTGGCTTTGACTCTCTGGTTAGTGCACAGGCTTTGAATCTCTGGTTAGTTCACTGGCTTTTACTCTGGTTAGTGCACAGGCTTTGACTCTCTGGTTAGTGCACTGGCTTTGACTCTCTGGTTAGTGCACTGGTTTTGACTCTCTGGTTAGTGGACTGGCTTTGACTATCTGGTTAGTGCACTGGCTTTGACTCTCTGGTTATTTCACTGGCTTTGACTCTCTGGTTAGTGCACTGGCTTTGACTCTCTGGTTAGTGCACTGGCTTTGACTCTCTGGTTAGTGCACTGGCTTTGACTCTCTGGTTAGTGCACTGGCTTTGACTTTCTGGTTAGTGCACTGGCTTTGACTCTCTGATGAGTGCACTGGAATTGTCACCCTGGTTAGTGCACTGGCTTTGACCTTCTTTCACTTTCTCTGTCTCTCTGGTTAGTGCAATGGCTTTGACACTCTGGTTAGTGCACTGGCTTTGACACTCTGCTTAGTGCCCTGGCTTTGACACTCTGGTTAGTGCACTGGCTTTGACTCTCTGGTTAGTTCACTGGCTTTGACTCACTGGTTAGTGCAATGGCTTTGACAATCTTTCACTTTCTCTGTCTCTCTGGTTAGTGCAATGGCTTTGACTCTCTGGTTAGTGCGCTGGCTTTGACTCTCTGGTTAATGCACTGGCTTTGAATCTCTGGTTAGTTCACTGGCTTTTACTCTGGTTAGTGCACAGGCTTTTACTCTGGTTAGTGCACTGGCTTTGACTCTCTGGTTAGTGCACTGGTTTTGACTCTCTGGTTAGTGCACCGGCTTTGACTATCTGGTTAGTGCACTCGATTTCACTCTCTGGTTAGTGCACTGGATTTGACTCTCTGGTTAGTGCACTGGCTTTGACTCTCTGGTTAGTGCACTGGCTTTGACTCTCTGGTTAGTGCAATGGCTTTGACAATCTTTCACTTTTTCTGTCTCTCTGGTTAGTGCAATGGCTTTGACTCTCTGGTTAGTTCACTGGCTTTTACTCTCTGAATAGTACACTGGCTTTGACTTTCTCTCACTTTCCCTGTCTCTCTGGGTAGTGCATTGGCTTTGACTCTCTCTCTCTCTCCCCCTGGTTACTGCATTGTCTTTGACTCTCGCTGTCTCTCTGGTTAGTGCACTGTCTTTCACTCTCTCTGCATAGTGCCCTTGCTTTGACTCTCTGGTTAGTGCCATTGCTTTGACTCTCTGGTTAGTGCCCTTGCTTTGACTCTCTGGTTAGTGCCCTTGCTTTGACTCTCTGGTTAGTGCCCTTGCTTTGACTCTCTGGTTAGTGCACAGGCTTTGACTCTCTGGTTAGTGCACAGGCTTTGACTCTCTGGTTAGTGCACTGGCTTTGACTCTCTGGTTAGTGCACTGGCTTTGACGCTCTGGTTAGTGCACTGGCTTTGACTCACTGGTTAGTGCACTGGCTTTGACTCTCTGGTTAGTGCACTGGCTTTGACTCTCTGGTTAGTGCACTGGCTTTGACTCTCTGGTTAGTGCACTGGCTTTGACTCTCTGGTTAGTGCACTGGCTTTGACTCTCTGGTTAGTTCACTGGCTTTGACTCTCTGGTTAGTGCACTGGCTTTGACTCTCTGGTTAGTGCAGTGGCTTTGACACTCTTTCACATTCTCTGTCTCTCTGGTTAGTGCAATGGCTTTGACCCTCTGCGTAGTGCATTGACTTTGATTCTCTTGTTAGTGCACTGCCTTTGACTCTCTGGTTAGTGCACTGGCTTTGACTCTCTGGTTAGTGCACTGGCTTTGACTCTCTGGTTAGTGCACTGGCTTTGACTCTCTGGTTAGTGCACTGGCTGTGACTCTCTGGTTAGTGCACTGGCTTTGACTCTCTGGTTAGTGCACTGGCTTTGACTCTCTGGTTTGTGCACTGGCTGTGACTCTCTCTGGGTAGTGCATTGGCTTTGACTCTCTCTCTCTCTCCCCCTGGTTACTGCATTGTCTTTGACTCTCGCTGTCTCTCTGTTTAGTGCACTGTCTTTCACTCTCTCTGCATAGTGCCCTTGCTTTGACTCTCTGGTTAGTGCCCTTGCTTTGACTCTCTGCTTAGTGCCCTTGCTTTGACTCTCTGGTTAGTGCCCGGGATTTGACTCTCTGGTTTTTGCCCTGGCTTTGACTCTCTGAATAGTACACTGGCTTTGACTTTCTCTCACTTTCTCTGTCTCTCTGGTTAGTGCACTGGCTTTGACTCTCTGGTTAGTGCACTGGATTTGACTCTCTGGTTAGTGCACTGGCTTTGACTCTGGTTAGTGCAATAGCTTTGACTCTCTCTGGGTAGTGCATTGGCTGTGACTCTCTCTCTCTCTCCCCCTGGTTACTGCATTGTCTTTGACTCTCGCTGTCTCTCTGGTTAGTGCACTGTCTTTCACTCTTTCTGGATAGTGCCCTTGCTTTGACTCTCTGGTTAGTGCCCTTGCTTTGACTCTCTGGTTAGTGCACTGGCTTTGACACTCTGAATAGTACCCTGGCTTTGACTTTCTCTCACTTTCTCTCTCTCTCTGGTTAGTGCAATGGATTTGGCACTCTGGTTAATGCACTGGCTATGACTCTCTGGTTAGTGCACTGGCTGTGACTCTCTGGTTAGAGCACTGGCTTTGACTCTCTGGTTAGTGCACTGGCTTTGACTCTCTGGTTAGTGCACTGGCTTTGACTCTCTGGTAAGTGCACTGGCTGTGACTCTCTGGTTAGTGCACTGGCTTTGACTCTCTGGTTAGTGCACTGGCTGTGACTCTCTGGTTAGTGCACTGGTTTTGACTCTCTGGTTAGTGCACTGGCTTTGACTCTCTGGTTAGTGCTCTGGCTTTGCCTCTCTCTCTCTCTCTCTCTCTCCCTGGTTCCTGCATTGTCTTTGACTCTCGCTGTCTCTCTGGTTAGTGCACTGGCTTTGACGCTTTGGTTAGTGCACTGTCTTTCACTCTCTCTGGATTGTGCCTTGGCTTTGACTTTCTGGTTCGTGCACTGGCTTTGACTCTCTGGTTAGTTCACTGGCTTTGACTCTCTGGTTAGTGCGCAGGCTTTGATGCTCTGGTTAGTGCACTGGCTTTGACTCTCTGGTTAGTGCACTGGCTTTGACTCTCTGGTTAGTGCACAGGCTTTGAATCTCTGGTCAGTGCCATGGCTTTGACTCTCTGGTTAGTGACGTGGCTTTGACTCTCTGGTTAGTGCACAGGCTTTGAATCTCTGGTTAGTTCACTGGCTTTTACTCTGGTTAGTGCACAGGCTCTGACTCTCTGGTTAGTGCACTGGCTTTGACTCTCTGGTTAGTGCACTGGTTTTGACTCTCTGGTTAGTGCACTGGCTTTGACTATCTGGTTAGTGCACTGGCTTTGACTCTCTGGTTATTTCACTGGCTTTGACTCTCTGGTTAGTGCACTGGCTTTGACTCTCTGGTTAGTGCACTGGCTTTGACTCTCTGGTTAGTGCACTGGCTTTGACTCTCTGGTTAGTGCACTGGCTTTGACTTTCTGGTTAGTGCACTGGCTTTGACTCTCTGATGAGTGCACTGGAATTGTCACCCTGGTTAGTGCACTGGCTTTGACCCTCTTTCACTTTCTCTGTCTCTCTGATTAGTGCAATGGCTTTGACACTCTGGTTAGTGCACTGGCTTTGACACTCTGCTTAGTGCCCTGGCTTTGACACTCTGGTTAGTGCACTGGCTTTGACTCTCTGGTTAGTTCACTGGCTTTGACTCACTGGTTAGTGCAATGGCTTTGACAATCTTTCACTTTCTCTGTCTCTCTGGTTAGTGCAATGGCTTTGACTCTCTGGTTAGTGCGCTGGCTTTGACTCTCTGGTTAATGCACTGGCTTTGACTCTCTGGTTAGTTCACTGGCTTTGACGCTCTGAATAGTACACTGGCTTTGACTTTCTCTCACTTTCTCTGTCTCTCTGGTTAGTGCACTGGCTTTGACTCTCTGGTTAGTGCACAGGCTTTGACTCTCTGGTTAGTGCACTGGCTTTGACTCTCTGGTTAGTGCACTGACTTTGACTCTCTGGTTAGTGCACTGGCTTTGACTCTCTGGTTAGTGCACTGGCTTTGACTCTCTGGTTAGTGCACTGGCTTTGACTCTCTGGTTAGTGCCATGGCTTTGACTCTCTGCTGAGTGCACTGGCTTTGACTCTCTGGTTAGTGCACTGGCTTTGACACTCTTTCACTTTCTCTGTCTCTCTGGTTAGTGCAATGGCTTTGACTCTCTGCGTAGTGCATTGAATTTGACTCTCTGGTTAGTGCACTGCCTTTGACTCTCTGGTTAGTGCACTGGCTGTGACTCTCTGGTTAGTGTACTGGTTTTGACTCTCTGGTTAGTGCACTGGCTTTGACTCTCTGGTTAGTGCACTGGCTTTGAATCTGGTTAGTGCAATAGCTTTGACTCTCTCTGGGTAGTGCATTGGCTTTGCCTCTCTCTCTCTCTCTCTCCCCCTGGTTACTGCATTGTCTTTGACTCTCGCTGTCTCTCTGGTTAGTGCACTGACTTTCACTCTCTCTGCATAGTGCCCTTGCTTTGACTCTCTGGTTAGTGCCCTTGCTTTGACTCTCTGCTTAGTGCCCTTGCTTTGACTCTCTGGTTAGTGCCCTGGATTTGACTCTCTGGTTTTTGCCCTGGCTTTGACTCTCTGAATAGTACACTGGCTTTGACTTTCTCTCACTTTCTCTGTCTCTCTGGTTAGTGCACTGGCTTTGACTCTCTGTTTAGTGCCCTTGCTTTGACTCTCTGGTTAGTGCCCTTGCTTTGACTCTCTGGTTAGTGCCCTTGCTTTGGCTCTCTGGTTAGTGCCCTTGCTTTGACTCTCTGGTTAGTGCACTGGCTTTGACACTCTGAATAGTACCCTGGCTTTGACTTTCTCTCACTTTCTCTCTCTCTCTGGTTAGTGCAATGGATTTGACACTCTGGTTAGTGCACTGGCTTTGGCTCTCTGGTTAGTGCACTGGCTTTGACTCTCTGGTTAATGCACTGGCTATGACTCTCTGGTTAGTGCACTGGCTGTGACTCTCTGGTTTGTGCACTGGCTTTGACTCTCTGGTTAGTGCACTGGCTTTGACTCTCTGGTTAGTGCACTGGCTTTGACTCTCTGGTTAGTGCACTGGCTGCGACTCTCTGGTTAGTGCACTGGCTTTGACTCTCTGGTTAGTGCACTGGCTGTGACTCTCTGGTTAGTGCACTGGCTGTGACTCTCTGGTTAGTGCACTGGCTGTGACTCTCTGGTTAGTGCACTGGTTTTGACTCTCTGGTTAGTGCACTGGCTTTGACTCTCTGGTTAGTGCACTGGCTTTGAATCTTTGGTCAGTGCACTGGCTTTGACACTCTGGTTAGTGCACTGGCTTTGAATCTCTGGTTAGTGCACTGGCTTTGACTCTCTGATTAGTGCACTGGAATTGACACTCTGGTTAGTGCACTGGCTTTGACACTCTGAATAGTACACTGGCTTTGACTTTCTCACACTTTCTCTGTATCTCTGGTTAGTGCACTGGCTTTGATTCTCTGGCTAGTGCACTGGCTTTGACTCTCTGGTTAGTGCACTGGCTTTGACTCTCTGGTTAGTGCACTGGATTTGACTCTGGTTAGTGCACTAGCTTTGACTCTCTCTGGGTAGTGCATTGCATTTGCCTCTCTCTCTCTCTCTCTCTCCCTGGTTACTGCATTGTCTTTGACTCTCGCTGTCTCTCTGGTTAGTGCACTGTCTTTCACTCTTTCTGGATAGTGCCCTTGCTTTGACTCTCTGGTTAGTGCCCTTGCTTTGACTCTCTGGTTAGTGCCCTTGCTTTGACTCTCTGGTTAGTGCCCTTGCTTTGACTCTCTGGTTAGTGCACAGGCTTTGACTCTCTGGTTAGTGCACAGGCTTTGACTCTATGGTTAGTGCACTGGCTTTGACTCTCTGGTTAGTGCCCAGGCTTTGATGCTCTGGTTAGTGCACTGGCTTTGACTCTCCGGTTAGTGCACTGGCTTTGACTCTCTGGTTATTGCACTGGCTTTGACTCTCTGGTTAGTGCCCTTGCTTTGACTCTCTGGTTAGTGACCGGGCTTTGACAATCTTTCACTTTCTCGGTCTCTCTGGTTAGTGCACTGGCTTTGACTCTCTGTTTAGTGCACAGGCTTTGAATCTCTGGTTAGTTCACTGGCCTTTACTCTGGTTAGTGCACAGGCTTTGACTCTCTGGTTAGTGCACTGGCTTTGACTCTCTGCTTAGTGCACTGGTTTTGACTCTCTGGTTAGTGCACTGGCTTTGAATCTTTGGTCAGTGCACTGGCTTTGACACTCTGGTTAGTGCACTGGCTTTGAATCTCTGGTTAGTGCACTGGCTTTGACTCTCTGGTTAGTGCACTGGCTTTGACTCTCTGATTAGTGCACTGGAATTGACACTCTGGTTAGTGCACTGGCTTTGACACTCTGAATAGTACACTGGCTTTGACTTTCTCACACTTTCTCTGTATCTCTGGTTAGTGCACTGGCTTTGATTCTCTGGCTAGTGCACTGGCTTTGACTCTCTGGTTAGTGCACTGGCTTTGACTCTCTGGTTAGTGCACTGGCTTTGACTCTTTCTGGATTGTGCCCTTGCTTTGACTCTCTGGTTAGTGCCCTTGCTTTGACTCTCTGGTTAGTGCCCTTGCTTTGACTCTCTGGTTAGTGCCCTTGCTTTGACTCTCTGGTTAGTGCCCGGGCTTTGACAATCTTTCACTTTCTCGGTCTCTCTGGTTAGTGCACTGGCTTTGACTCCCTGGTTAGTGCACTGGCTTTGACTCTGGTTAGTGCAATAGCTTTGACTCTCTCTGGGTAGTGCATTGGCTTTGACTCTCTCTCTCTCTCCCCCTGGTTACTGCATTGTCTTTGACTCTCGCTGTCTCTCTGGTTAGTGCACTGTCTTTCACTCTTTCTGAATAGTGCCCTTGCTTCGACTCTCTGGTTAGTGCCCTTGCTTTGACTCTCTGGTTAGTGCCCTTGCTTTGACTCTCTGGTTAGTGCCCGGGCTTTGACTCTCTGGTTAGTGCACTGGCTTTGACTATCTGGTTAGTGCACTGGCTTTGACTCTCTGGTTAGTGCCCTTGCTTTGACTCTATGGTTAGTGCCCGGGCTTTGACTCTCTGGTTAGTGCACTGGCTTTGACTCTCTGGTTAGTGCACTGGCTTTGACTCTCTGGTTAGTGCACTGGCTTTGACTCTCTGGTTAGTGCACTGGCTTTGACTCTCTGGTTAGTGCACTGGCTTTGACTCTCTGTTTAGTGCACAGGCTTTGAATCTCTGGTTAGTTCACTGGCTTTTACTCTGGTTAGTGCACAGGCTTTGACTCTCTGGTTAGTGCACTGGCTTTGACTCTCTGCTTAGTGAACTGGTTTTGACTCTCTGGTTAGTGCACTGGCTTTGACTATCTGGTTAGTGCACTGGCTTTGACTCTCTGGTTAGTGCACTGGCTTTGACTCTCTGGTTAATGCACTGGCTTTGACTCTCTGGTTAGTGCACTGGCTTTGACTCTCTGGTTAGTGCACTGGCTTTCACTCTCTGGTTAGTGCACTGGCTTTGAATCTTTGGTCAGTGCACTGGCTTTGACACTCTGGTTAGTGCACTGGCTTTGAATCTCTGGTTAGTGCACTGGCTTTGACTCTCTGGTTAGTGCACTGGCTTTGACTCTCTGATTAGTGCACTGGAATTGACACTCTGGTTAGTGCACTGGCTTTGACACTGTGAATAGTACACTGGCTTTGACTTTCTCACACTTTCTCTGTATCTCTGGTTAGTGCACTGGCTTTGATTCTCTGGGTAGTGCACTGGCTTTGACTCTCTCTCTCTCTCTCCCTGGTTACTGCATTGTCTTTGACACTCGCTGTCTCTCTGGTTAGTGCACTGTCTTTCACTCTTTCTGGATAGTGCCCTTG
Source organism: Isurus oxyrinchus (assembly GCA_026770705.1). Lineage (NCBI taxonomy): Eukaryota > Metazoa > Chordata > Chondrichthyes > Lamniformes > Lamnidae > Isurus > Isurus oxyrinchus. The sequence continues at coordinate 420,089 of JANJGN010000139.1, read as the reverse complement.
CTTTGACTCTCTGGTTAGTGCCCTTGCTTTGACTCTCTGGTTAGTGCCCTTGCTTTGACTCTCTGGTTAGTGTCCTTGCTTTGACTCTCTGGTTAGTGCACAGGCTTTGACTCTCTGGTTAGTGCACAGGCTTTGACTCTATGGTTAGTGCACTGGCTTTGACTCTCTGGTTAGTGCCCAGGCTTTGATGCTCTGGTTAGTGCACTGGCTTTGACTCTCCGGTTAGTGCACTGGCTTTGACTCTCTGGTTATTGCACTGGCTTTGACTCTCTGGTTAGTGCCCTTGCTTTGACTCTCTGGTTAGTGCCCGGGCTTTGACAATCTTTCACTTTCTCGGTCTCTCTGGTTAGTGCACTGGCTTTGACTCTCTGGTTAGTGCACTGGCTTTGACTCTGGTTAGTGCAATAGCTTTGACTCTCTCTGGGTAGTGCATTGGCTTTGACTCTCTCTCTCTCTCTCCCTGGTTACTGCATTGTCTTTGACTCTCGCTGTCTCTCTGGTTAGTGCACTGTCTTTCACTCTTTCTGGATAGTGCCCTTGCTTTGACTCTCTGGTTAGTGCCCTTGCTTTGACTCTCTGGTTAGTGCCCTTGCTTTGACTCTCTGGTTAGTGCCCGGGCTTTGACTCTCTGGTTAGTGCACTGGCTTTAAGTATCTGGTTAGTGCACTGGCTTTGACTCTCTGGTTAGTGCCCTTGCTTTGACTCTCTGGTTAGTGAACTGGCTTTGACTCTCTGGTTAGTGCACTGGCTTTGACTCTCTGGTTAGTGCACTGGCTTTGACTCTCTGTTTAGTGCACAGGCTTTGAATCTCTGGTTAGTTCACTGGCTTTTACTCTGGTTAGTGCACAGGCTTTGACTCTCTGGTTAGTGCACTGGCTTTGACTCTCTGCTTAGTGCACTGGTTTTGACTCTCTGGTTAGTGCACTGGCTTTGACTATTTGGTTAGTGCACTGGCTTTGACTCTCTGGTTAGTGCACTGGCTTTGACTCTCTGGTTAGTGCACTGGCTTTGACTCTCTGGTTAGTGCACTGGCTTTGACTCTCTGGTTAGTGCACTGGCTTTGACTCTCTGGTTAGTGCACTGGCTTTGACTCTCTGGTTAGTGCACTGGCTTTGACTCTCTGATGTGTGCACTGGAATTGTCACCCTGGTTAGTGCACTGGCTTTGACTCTCTGGTTAGTGCACTGGCTTTGACTCTCTGGTTAGTGCACTGGCTTTGACTCTCTGGTTAGTGCACTGGCTTTGACTCTCTGGTTAGTGCACTGGCTGTGACTCTCTGGTTAGTGTACTGGTTTTGACTCTCTGGTTAGTGCACTGGCTTTGACTCTCTGGTTAGTGCACTGGCTTTGAATCTGGTTAGTGCAATAGCTTTGACTCTCTCTGGGTAGTGCATTGGCTTTGACTCTCTCTCTCTCTCCCCCTGGTTACTGCATTGTCTTTGACTCTCGCTGTCTCTCTGGTTAGTGCACTGACTTTCACTCTCTCTGCATAGTGCCCTTGCTTTGACTCTCTGGTTAGTGCCATTGCTTTGACTCTCTGCTTAGTGCCCTTGCTTTGACTCTCTGATTAGTGCCCGGGATTTGACTCTCTGGTTTTTGCCCTGGCTTTGACTCTCTGAATAGTACACTGCCTTTGACTTTCTCTCACTTTCTCTGTCTCTCTGGTTAGTGCACTGGCTTTGACTCTCTGTTTAGTGCCCTTGCTTTGACTCTCTGGTTAGTGCCCTTGCTTTGACTCTCTGGTTAGTGCCCTTGCTTTGGCTCTCTGGTTAGTGCCCTTGCTTTGACTCTCTGGTTAGTGCACTGGCTTTGACACTCTGAATAGTACCCTGGCTTTGACTTTCTCTCACTTTCTCTCTCTCTCTGGTTAGTGCAATGGATTTGACACTCTGGTTAGTGCTCTGTCTTTGACTATCTGGTTAGTGCACTGGCTTTGACTCTCTGGTTAGTGCACTGGCTTTGGCTCTCTGGTTAGTGCACTGGCTTTGATTCTCTGGTTAATGCACTGGCTATGACTCTCTGGTTAGTGCACTGGCTGTGACTCTCTGGTTTGTGCACTGGCTTTGACTCTCTGGTTAGTGCACTGGCTTTGACTCTCTGGTTAGTGCACTGCCTTTCACTCTCTGGTTAGTGCACTGGCTTTGACTCTCTGGTTAGTGCACTGGCTTTGACTCTCTGGTTAGTGCACTGGCTTTGACTCTCTGGTTAGTGCACTGGCTGTGACTCTCTGGTTAGTGCACTGGCTTTGGCTCTCTGGTTAGTGCACTGGCTTTGACTCTCTCTGGGTAGTGCATTGGCTTTGACTCTCTCTCTCTCTCCCCCTGGTTACTGCATTGTCTTTGACTCTCGCTGTCTCTCTGGTTAGTGCACTGTCTTTCACTCTCTCTGCATAGTGTCCTTGCTTTGACTCTCTGGTTAGTGCCCTTGCTTTGACGCTCTGCTTAGTGCCCTTGCTTTGACTTTCTGGTTAGTGCCCGGGATTTGACTCTCTGGTTAGTGCACTGGCTTTGACTTTCTCTCACTTTCTCTCTCTCTCTGGTTAGTGCAATGGATTTGACACTCTGGTTAGTGCTCTGTCTTTGACTATCTGGTTAGTGCACTGGCTTTGACTCTCTGGTTAGTGCACTGGATTTGGCTCTCTGGTTAGTGCACTGGCTTTGACTCTCTGGTTAATGCACTGGCTATGACTCTCTGGTTAGTGTACTGGCTGTGACTCTCTGGTTAGTGCACTGGCTTTGACTCTCTGGTTAGTGCACTGGCTTTGACTCTCTGGTTAGTGCACTGGCTTTGACTCGCTGGTTAGTGCACTGGCTTTGACTCTCTGGTTAGTGCACGGGCTGTGACTCTCTGGTTAGTGCACTGGCTTTGACTCTCTGGTTAGTGCACTGGCTGTGACTCTCTGGTTAGTGCACTGGCTGTGACTCTCTGGTTAGTGCACTGGCTTTGACTCACTGGTTAGTGCACTGGCTGTGACTCTCTGGTTAGTGCACTGGCTTTGACTCTCTGGTTAGTGCACTGGCTGTGACTCTCTGGTTAGTGCACTGGCTGTGACTCTCTGGTTCGTGCACTGGCTGTGACTCTCTGGTTAGTGCACTGGTTTTGACTCTCTGGTTAGTGCAATGGCTTTGACTCTCTGGTTAGTGCACTGGCTTTGACTCTCTGGTCAGTGCACTGGCTTTGAATCTCTGGTTAGTGCACTGGCTTTGAATCTCTGGTTAGTGCACTGGCTTTGACTCTCTGGTTAGTGCACTGGCTTTGACTCTCTGATTAGTGCACTGGAATTGACACTCTGGTTAGTGCACTGGAATTGACACTCTGGTTAGTGCACTGGCTTTGACACTCTGAGTAGTACACTGGCTTTGACTTTCTCACACTTTCTCTGTGTCTCTGGTTAGTGCACTGGCTTTGACTCTCTGGCTAGTGCACTGGCTTTGACTCTCTGGTTAGTGCACTGGCTTTGACTCTCTGGTTAGTGCACTGGCTTTGACACTCTGGTTAGTGCACTGGCTTTGACTCTCTGGTTAGTGCACTGGCTTTGACTCTGGTTAGTGCACTAGCTTTGACTCTCTCTGGGTAGTGCATTGGCTTTGCCTCTCTCTCTCTCTCTCTCTCTCTCTCTCCCTGGATACTGCATTGTCTATGACTCTCGCTGCCTCTCTGGTTATTGCATTGTCTTTCACTCTCTCTGGATTGTGCACTGGCTTTGACTTTCTGGTTAATGCACTGGCTTTGACTCTCTGGTTAGTGCCCTTGCTTTGACTCTCTGGTTAGTGCCCTTGCTTTGACTCTCTGGTTAGTGCCCGGGCTTTGACTCTCTGGTTTTTGCCCTGGCTTTGACTATCTGGTTTGCGCACTTGCTTTGAATCTCTGGTTAGTGCACAGGCTTTGACTCTCTGGTTAGTGCACAGGCTTTGACTCTCTGGTTAGTGCACTGGCTTTGACTATCTGGTTAGTGCTCTGGCTTTGCCTCTCTCTCTCTCTCTCTCTCCCTGGTTCCTGCATTGTCTTTGACTCTCGCTGTCTCTCTGGTTAGTGCACTGGCTTTGACGCTTTGGTTAGTGCACTGTCTTTCACTCTCTCTGGATTGTGCCTTGGCTTTGACTTTCTGGTTCGTGCACTGGCTTTGACTCTCTGGTTAGTTCACTGGCTTTGACTCTCTGGTTAGTGCGCAGGCTTTGACGCTCTGGTTAGTGCACTGGCTTTGACTCTCTGGTTAGTGCACTGGCTTTGACTCTCTGGTTAGTGCACAGGCTTTGAATCTCTGGTCAGTGCCATGGCTTTGACTCTCTGGTTAGTGACGTGGCTTTGACTCTCTGGTTAGTGCACAGGCTTTGAATCTCTGGTTAGTTCACTGGCTTTTACTCTGGTTAGTGCACAGGCTCTGACTCTCTGGTTAGTGCACTGGCTTTGACTCTCTGGTTAGTGCACTGGTTTTGACTCTCTGGTTAGTGCACTGGCTTTGACTATCTGGTTAGTGCACTGGCTTTGACTCTCTGGTTATTTCACTGGCTTTGACTCTCTGGTTAGTGCACTGGCTTTGACTCTCTGGTTAGTGCACTGGCTTTGACTCTCTGGTTAGTGCACTGGCTTTGACTCTCTGGTTAGTGCACTGGCTTTGACTTTCTGGTTAGTGCACTGGCTTTGACTCTCTGATGAGTGCACTGGAATTGTCACCCTGGTTAGTGCACTGGCTTTGACCCTCTTTCACTTTCTCTGTCTCTCTGATTAGTGCAATGGCTTTGACACTCTGGTTAGTGCACTGGCTTTGACACTCTGCTTAGTGCCCTGGCTTTGACACTCTGCTTAGTGCCCTGGCTTTGACACTCTGGTTAGTGCACTGGCTTTGACTCTCTGGTTAGTTCACTGGCTTTGACTCACTGGTTAGTGCAATGGCTTTGACAATCTTTCACTTTCTCTGTCTCTCTGGTTAGTGCAATGGCTTTGACTCTCTGGTTAGTGCGCTGGCTTTGACTCTCTGGTTAATGCACTGGCTTTGACTCTCTGGTTAGTTCACTGGCTTTGACGCTCTGAATAGTACACTGGCTTTGACTTTCTCTCACTTTCTCTGTCTCTCTGGTTAGTGCACTGGCTTTGACTCTCTGGTTAGTGCCCTTGCTTTGACTCTCTGGTTAGTGCACTGGCTTTGACTCTCTGGTTAGTGCACTGGCTTTGACACTCTGGTTAGTGCACTGGCTTTGACTCTCTGGTTAGTGCACTCGCTTTGACTCTCTTGTTTGTGCACAGGCTTTGACTCTCTGGTTAGTGCACTGGCTTTGACTATCTGGTTAGTGCACTGGCTTTGACTCTCTGGTTATTTCACTGGCTTTGACTCTCTGGTTAGTGCACTGGCTTTGACTCTCTGGTTAGTGCACTGGCTTTGACTCTCTGGTTAGTGCACTGGCTTTGACTCTCTGGTTAGTGCACTGGCTTTGACTTTCTGGTTAGTGCACTGGCTTTGACTCTCTGATGAGTGCACTGGAATTGTCACCCTGGTTAGTGCACTGGCTTTGACCCTCTTTCACTTTCTCTGTCTCTCTGATTAGTGCAATGGCTTTGACACTCTGGTTAGTGCACTGGCTTTGACACTCTGCTTAGTGCCCTGGCTTTGACACTCTGCTTAGTGCCCTGGCTTTGACACTCTGGTTAGTGCACTGGCTTTGACTCTCTGGTTAGTTCACTGGCTTTGACTCACTGGTTAGTGCAATGGCTTTGACAATCTTTCACTTTCTCTGTCTCTCTGGTTAGTGCAATGGCTTTGACTCTCTGGTTAGTGCTCTGGCTTTGACTCTCTGGTTAATGCACTGGCTTTGACTCTCTGGTTAGTTCACTGGCTTTGACGCTCTGAATAGTACACTGGCTTTGACTTTCTCTCACTTTCTCTGTCTCTCTGGTTAGTGCACTGGCTTTGACTCTCTGGTTAGTGCCCTTGCTTTGACTCTCTGGTTAGTGCACTGGCTTTGACTCTCTGGTTAGTGCACTGGCTTTGACACTCTGGTTAGTGCACTGGCTTTGACTCTCTGGTTTGTGCACTCGCTTTGACTCTCTTGTTTGTGCACAGGCTTTGACTCTCTGGTTAGTGCACTGGCTTTGACTCTCTGGTTAGTGCACTGGCTTTGACTCTCTGGTTAGTGCACTGGCTTTGACTCTCTGGTTAGTGCACTGGCTTTGACTCTCTGGTTAGTGCACTGGCTTTGACTCTCTGGTTAGTGCACTGGCTTTGACTCTCTGGTTAGTGCACTGGCTTTGACTCTCTGGTTAGTGCACTGGCTTTGACACTCTTTCACTTTCTCTGTCTCTCTGGTTAGTGCAATGGCTTTGACTCTCTGCGTAGTGCATTGAATTTGACTCTCTGGTTAGTGCACTGCCTTTGACTCTCTGGTTAGTGCACTGCCTTTGACTCTCTGGTTAGTGCACTGGCTTTGACTCTCTGGTTAGTGCACTGGTTTTGACTCTCTGGTTAGTGCACTGGCTTTGACTCTCTGGTTAGTGCACTGGCTTTGACTCTCTGGTTAGTGCACTGGCTGTGACTCTCTGGTTAGTGCACTGGCTGTGACTCTCTGGTTAGTGTACTGGTTTTGACTCTCTGGTTAGTGCACTGGCTTTGACTCTCTGGTTAGTGCACTGGCTTTGAATCTGGTTAGTGCAATAGCTTTGACTCTCTCTGGGTAGTGCATTGGCTTTGACTCTCTCTCTCTCTCCCCCTGGTTACTGCATTGTCTTTGACTCTCGCTGTCTCTCTGGTTAGTGCACTGACTTTCACTCTCTCTGCATAGTGCCCTTGCTTTGACTCTCTGGTTAGTGCCCTTGCTTTGACTCTCTGTTAGTGCCCTTGCTTTGACTCTCTGGTTAGTGCCCGGGATTTGACTCTCTGGTTTTTGCCCAGGCTTTTACTCTCTGAATAGTACACTGGCTTTGACTTTCTCTCACTTTCTCTGTCTCTCTGGTTAGTGCACTGGCTTTGACTCTCTGTTTAGTGCCCTTGCTTTGACTCTCTGGTTAGTGCCCTTGCTTTGACTCTCTGGTTAGTGCCCTTGCTTTGGCTCTCTGGTTAGTGCCCTTGCTTTGACTCTCTGGTTAGTGCACTGGCTTTGACATTCTGAATAGTACCCTGGCTTTGACTCTCTGGTTAGTGCACTGGCTTTCACTCTCTGGTTAGTGCACTGGCTTTGAATCTTTGGTCAGTGCACTGGCTTTGACACTCTGGTTAGTGCACTGGCTTTGAATCTCTGGTTAGTGCACTGGCTTTGACTCTCTGGTTAGTGCACTGGCTTTGACTCTCTGATTAGTGCACTGGAATTGACACTCTGGTTAGTGCACTGGCTTTGACACTCTGAATAGTACACTGGCTTTGACTTTCTCACACTTTCTCTGTATCTCTGGTTAGTGCACTGGCTTTGATTCTCTGGGTAGTGCACTGGCTTTGACTCTCTCTCTCTCTCTCTCTCCCTGGTTACTGCATTGTCTTTGACTCTCGCTGTCTCTCTGGTTAGTGCACTGTCTTTCACTCTTTCTGGATAGTGCCCTTGCTTTGACTCTCTGGTTAGTGCCCTTGCTTTGACTCTCTGGTTAGTGCCCTTGCTTTGACTCTCTGGTTAGTGCCCTTGCTTTGACTCTCTGGTTAGTGCACAGGCTTTGACTCTCTGGTTATTGCACTGGCTTTGACTCTCTGGTTAGTGCCCTTGCTTTGACTCTCTGGTTAGTGCCCGGGCTTTGACAATCTTTCACTTTCTCGGTCTCTCTGGTTAGTGCACTGGCTTTGACTCTCTGGTTAGTGCACTGGATTTGACTCTGGTTAGTGCAATAGCTTTGACTCTCTCTGGGTAGTGCATTGGCTTTGACTCTCTCTCTCTCTCCCCCTGGTTACTGCATTGTCTTTGACTCTCGCTGTCTCTCTGGTTAGTGCACTGTCTTCCACTCTTTCTGGATAGTGCCCTTGCTTTGACTCTCTGGTTAGTGCCCTTGCTTTGACTCTCTGGTTAGTGCCCTTGCTTTGACTCTCTGGTTAGTGCCCGGGCTTTGACTCTCTGGTTAGTGCACTGGCTTTGACTATCTGGTTAGTGCACTGGCTTTGACTCTCTGGTTAGTGCCCTTGCTTTGACTCTATGGTTAGTGCCCGGGCTTTGACTCTCTGGTTAGTGCACTGGCTTTGACTCTCTGGTTAGTGCACTGGCTTTGACTCTCTGGTTAGTGCACTGGCTTTGACTCTCTGGTTAGTGCCCTGGCTTTGACTCTCTGTTTAGTGCACAGGCTTTGAATCTCTGGTTAGTTCACTGGCTTTTACTCTGGTTAGTGCACAGGCTTTGACTCTCTGGTTAGTGCACTGGCTTTGACTCTCTGCTTAGTGCACTGGTTTTGACGCTCTGGTTAGTGCACTGGCTTTGACTATCTGGTTAGTGCACTGGATTTGACTATCTGGTTAGTGCACTGGCTTTGACTCTCTGGTTAGTGCACTGGCTTTGACTCTCTGGTTAGTGCACTGGCTTTGACTCTCTGGTTAGTGCACTGGCTTTGACTTTCTGGTTAGTGCACTGGCTTTGACTCTCTGAGTGCACTGGAATTGTCACCCTGGTTAGTGCACTGGCTTTGACTCTCTGGTTAGTGCACTGGCTTTGACTGTCTGGTTAGTGCACTGGCTTTGACTCTCTGGTTAGTGCACTGGCTTTGACTCTCTGGTTAGTGCACTGGCTGTGACTCTCTGGTTAGTGCACTGGCTGTGACTCTCTGGTTAGTGCACTGGCTTTGACTCTCTGGTTAGTGCACTGGCTTTGACTCTCTGGTTAGTGCACTGGCTTTGACTCTCTGGTTAGTGCACTGGCTTTGACTCTCTGGTTAGTGCACTGGCTGTGACTCTCTGGTTAGTGCACTGGCTTTGACTCTCTGGTTAGTGCACTGGCTGTGACTCTCTGGTTAGTGCACTGGCTGTGACTCTCTGGTTAGTGCACTGGCTTTGACTCACTGGTTAGTGCACTGGCTGTGACTCTCTGGTTAGTGCACTGGCTTTGACTCTCTGGTTAGTGCACTGGCTGTGACTCTCTGGTTAGTGCACTGGCTGTGACTCTCTGGTTCGTGCACTGGCTGTGACTCTCTGGTTAGTGCACTGGTTTTGACTCTCTGGTTAGTGCAATGGCTTTGACTCTCTGGTTAGTGCACTGGCTTTGACTCTCTGGTCAGTGCACTGGCTTTGAATCTCTGGTTAGTGCACTGGCTTTGACTCTCTGATTAGTGCACTGGAATTGACACTCTGGTTAGTGCACTGGAATTGACACTCTGGTTAGTGCACTGGCTTTGACACTCTGAGTAGTACACTGGCTTTGACTTTCTCACACTTTCTCTGTGTCTCTGGTTAGTGCACTGGCTTTGACTCTCTGGCTAGTGCACTGGCTTTGACTCTCTGGTTAGTGCACTGGCTTTGACTCTCTGGTTAGTGCACTGGCTTTGACTCTCTGGTTAGTGCACTGGCTTTGACACTCTGGTTAGTGCACTGGCTTTGACTCTCTGGTTAGTGCACTGGCTTTGACTCTGGTTAGTGCACTAGCTTTGACTCTCTCTGGGTAGTGCATTGGCTTTGCCTCTCTCTCTCTCTCTCTCTCTCTCCCTGGTTACTGCATTGTCTATGACTCTCGCTGCCTCTCTGGTTATTGCATTGTCTTTCACTCTCTCTGGATTGTGCACTGGCTTTGACTTTCTGGTTAATGCACTGGCTTTGACTCTCTGGTTAGTGCCCTTGCTTTGACTCTCTGGTTAGTGCCCTTGCTGTGACTCTCTGGTTAGTGCCCGGGCTTTGACTCTTTGGTTTTTGCCCTGGCTTTGACTATCTGGTTTGCGCACTTGCTTTGACTCTCTGGTTAGTGCACAGGCTTTGACTCTCTGGTTAGTGCACAGGCTTTGACTCTCTGGTTAGTGCACTGGCTTTGACTATCTGGTTAGTGCTCTGGCTTTGCCTCTCTCTCTCTCTCTCTCTCCCTGGTTCCTGCATTGTCTTTGACTCTCGCTGTCTCTCTGGTTAGTGCACTGGCTTTGACGCTTTGGTTAGTGCACTGTCTTTCACTCTCTCTGGATTGTGCCTTGGCTTTGACTTTCTGGTTCGTGCACTGGCTTTGACTCTCTGGTTAGTTCACTGGCTTTGACTCTCTGGTTAGTGCGCAGGCTTTGACGCTCTGGTTAGTGCACTGGCTTTGACTCTCGGGTTAGTGCACTGGCTTTGACTCTCTGGTTAGTGCACAGGCTTTGAATCTCTGGTCAGTGCCATGGCTTTGACTCTCTGGTTAGTGACGTGGCTTTGACTCTCTGGTTAGTGCACAGGCTTTGAATCTCTGGTTAGTTCACTGGCTTTTACTCTGGTTAGTGCACAGGCTCTGACTCTCTGGTTAGTGCACTGGCTTTGACTCTCTGGTTAGTGCACTGGTTTTGACTCTCTGGTTAGTGCACTGGCTTTGACTCTCTGGTTAGTGCGCTGGCTTTGACTCTCTGGTTAGTGCGCTGGCTTTGACTCTCTGGTTAATGCACTGGCTTTGACTCTCTGGTTAGTTCACTGGCTTTGACGCTCTGAATAGTACACTGGCTTTGACTTTCTCTCACTTTCTCTGTCTCTCTGGTTAGTGCACTGGCTTTGACTCTCTGGTTAGTGCCCTTGCTTTGACTCTCTGGTTAGTGCACTGGCTTTGACTCTCTGGTTAGTGCACTGGCTTTGACACTCTGGTTAGTGCACTGGCTTTGACTCTCTGGTTAGTGCACTCGCTTTGACTCTCTTGTTTGTGCACAGGCTTTGACTCTCTGGTTAGTGCACTGGCTTTGACTCTCTGGTTAGTGCACTGGCTTTGACTCTCTGGTTAGTGCACTGGCTTTGACTCTCTGGTTAGTGCACTGGCTTTGACTCTCTGGTTAGTGCACTGGCTTTGACTCTCTGGTTAGTGCCATGGCTTTGACTCTCTGGTTAGTGCACTGGCTTTGACTCTCTGGTTAGTGCACTGGCTTTGACACTCTTTCACTTTCTCTGTCTCTCTGGTTAGTGCAATGGCTTTGACTCTCTGCGTAGTGCATTGAATTTGACTCTCTGGTTAGTGCACTGCCTTTGACTCTCTGGTTAGTGCACTGCCTTTGACTCTCTGGTTAGTGCACTGGCTTTGACTCTCTGGTTAGTGCACTGGCTTTGACTCTCTGGTTAGTGCACTGGCTTTGACTCTCTGGTTAGTGCACTGGCTTTGACTCTCTGGTTAGTGCACTGGCTGTGACTCTCTGGTTAGTGCACTGGCTGTGACTCTCTGGTTAGTGTACTGGTTTTGTCTCTCTGGTTAGTGCACTGGCTTTGACTCTCTGGTTAGTGCACTGGCTTTGAATCTGGTTAGTGCAATAGCTTTGACTCTCTCTGGGTAGTGCATTGGCTTTGACTCTCTCTCTCTCTCCCCCTGGTTACTGCATTGTCTTTGACTCTCGCTGTCTCTCTGGTTAGTGCACTGACTTTCACTCTCTCTGCATAGTGCCCTTGCTTTGACTCTCTGGTTAGTGCCCTTGCTTTGACTCTCTGCTTAGTGCCCTTGCTTTGACTCTCTGGTTAGTGCCCGGGATTTGACTCTCTGGTTTTTGCCCAGGCTTTTACTCTCTGAATAGTACACTGGCTTTGACTTTCTCTCACTTTCTCTGTCTCTCTGGTTAGTGCACTGGCTTTGACTCTCTGTTTAGTGCCCTTGCTTTGACTCTCTGGTTAGTGCCCTTGCTTTGACTCTCTGGTTAGTGCCCTTGCTTTGGCTCTCTCGTTAGTGCCCTTGCTTTGACTCTCTGGTTAGTGCACTGGCTTTGACATTCTGAATAGTACCCTGGCTTTTACTCTCTGGTTAGTGCACTGGCTTTCACTCTCTGGTTAGTGCACTGGCTTTGAATCTTTGGTCAGTGCACTGGCTTTGACACTCTGGTTAGTGCACTGGCTTTGAATCTCTGGTTAGTGCACTGGCTTTGACTCTCTGGTTAGTGCACTGGCTTTGACTCTCTGATTAGTGCACTGGAATTGACACTCTGGTTAGTGCACTGGCTTTGACACTCTGAATAGTACACTGGCTTTGACTTTCTCACACTTTCTCTGTATCTCTGGTTAGTGCACTGGCTTTGATTCTCTGGGTAGTGCACTGGCTTTGACTCTCTCTCTCTCCCTCTCTCCCTGGTTACTGCATTGTCTTTGACTCTCGCTGTCTCTCTGGTTAGTGCACTGTCTTTCACTCTTTCTGGATAGTGCCCTTGCTTTGACTCTCTGGTTAGTGCCCTTGCTTTGACTCTCTGGTTAGTGCCCTTGCTTTGACTCTCTGGTTAGTGCCCTTGCTTTGACTCTCTGGTTAGTGCACAGGCTTTGACTCTCTGGTTAGTGCACAGGATTTGACTCTCTGGTTAGTGCCCAGGCTTTGATGCTCTGGTTAGTGCACTGGCTTTGACTCTCCGGTTAGTGCACTGGCTTTGACTCTCTGGTTATTGCACTGGCTTTGACTCTCTGGTTAGTGCCCTTGCTTTGACTCTCTGGTTAGTGCCCGGGCTTTGACAATCTTTCACTTTCTCGGTCTCTCTGGTTAGTGCACTGGCTTTGACTCTCTGGTTAGTGCACTGGATTTGACTCTGGTTAGTGCAATAGCTTTGACTCTCTCTGGGTAGTGCATTGGCTTTGACTCTCTCTCTCTCTCCCCCTGGTTACTGCATTGTCTTTGACTCTCGCTGTCTCTCTGGTTAGTGCACTGTCTTCCACTCTTTCTGGATAGTGCCCTTGCTTTGACTCTCTGGTTAGTGCCCTTGCTTTGACTCTCTGGTTAGTGCCCTTGCTTTGACTCTCTGGTTAGTGCCCGGGCTTTGACTCTCTGGTTAGTGCACTGGCTTTGACTATCTGGTTAGTGCACTGGCTTTGACTCTCTGGTTAGTGCCCTTGCTTTGACTCTATGGTTAGTGCCCGGGCTTTGACTCTCTGGTTAGTGCACTGGCTTTGACTCTCTGGTTAGTGCACTGGCTTTGACTCTCTGGTTAGTGCACTGGCTTTGACTCTCTGGTTAGTGCACTGGCTTTGACTCTCTGTTTAGTGCACAGGCTTTGAATCTCTGGTTAGTTCACTGGCTTTTACTCTGGTTAGTGCAAAGGCTTTGACTCTCTGGTTAGTGCACTGGCTTTGACTCTCTGCTTAGTGCACTGGTTTTGACTCTCTGGTTAGTGCACTGGCTTTGACTATCTGGTTAGTGCACTGGATTTGACTCTCTGGTTAGTGCACTGGCTTTGACTCTCTGGTTAGTGCACTGGCTTTGACTCTCTGGTTAGTGCACTGGCTTTGACTCTCTGGTTAGTGCACTGGCTTTGACTCTCTGGTTAGTGCACTGGCTTTGACTCTCTGGTTAGTGCACTGGCTGTGACTCTCTGGTTAGTGCACTGCCTGTGACTCTCTGGTTAGTGCACTGGCTTTGACTCTCTGGTTAGTGCACTGGCTTTGACTCTCTGGTTAGTGCACTGGCTTTGACTCTCTGGTTAGTGCACTGGCTGTGACTCTCTGGTTAGTGCACTGGCTTTGACTCTCTGGTTAGTGCACTGGCTGTGACTCTCTGGTTAGTGCACTGGCTTTGACTCACTGGTTAGTGCACTGGCTGTGACTCTCTGGTTAGTGCACTGGCTTTGACTCTCTGGTTAGTGCACTGGCTGTGACTCTCTGGTTAGTGCACTGGCTGTGACTCTCTGGTTCGTGCACTGGCTGTGACTCTCTGGTTAGTGCACTGGTTTTGACTCTCTGGTTAGTGCAATGGCTTTGACTCTCTGGTTAGTGCACTGGCTTTGACTCTCTGGTCAGTGCACTGGCTTTGAATCTCTGGTTAGTGCACTGGCTTTGAATCTCTGGTTAGTGCACAGGCTTTGACTCTCTGGTTAGTGCACTGGCTTTGACTCTCTGATTAGTGCACTGGAATTGACACTCTGGTTAGTGCACTGGAATTGACACTCTGGTTAGTGCACTGGCTTTGACACTCTGAGTAGTACACTGGCTTTGACTTTCTCACACTTTCTCTGTGTCTCTGGTTAGTGCACTGGCTTTGACTCTCTGGCTAGTGCACTGGCTTTGACTCTCTGGTTAGTGCACTGGCTTTGACTCTCTGGTTAGTGCACTGGCTTTGACACTCTGGTTAGTGCACTGGCTTTGACTCTCTGGTTAGTGCACTGGCTTTGACACTCTGGTTAGTGCACTGGCTTTGACTCTCTGGTTAGTGCACTGGCTTTGACTCTGGTTAGTGCACTAGCTTTGACTCTCTCTGGGTAGTGCATTGGCTTTGCCTCTCTCTCTCTCTCTCTCTCTCTCCCTGGTTACTGCATTGTCTATGACTCTCGCTGCCTCTCTGGTTATTGCATTGTCTTTCACTCTCTCTGGATTGTGCACTGGCTTTGACTTTCTGGTTAATGCACTGGCTTTGACTCTCTGGTTAGTGCCCTTGCTTTGACTCTCTGGTTAGTGCCCTTGCTTTGACTCTCTGGTTAGTGCCCGGGCTTTGACTCTCTGGTTTTTGCCCTGGCTTTGACTATCTGGTTTGCGCACTTGCTTTGACTCTCTGGTTAGTGCACAGGCTTTGACTCTCTGGTTAGTGCACAGGCTTTGACTCTCTGGTTAGTGCACTGGCTTTGACTATCTGGTTAGTGCTCTGGCTTTGCCTCTCTCTCTCTCTCTCTCTCCCTGGTTCCTGCATTGTCTTTGACTCTCGCTGTCTCTCTGGTTAGTGCACTGGCTTTGACGCTTTGGTTAGTGCACTGTCTTTCACTCTCTCTGGATTGTGCCTTGGCTTTGACTTTCTGGTTCGTGCACTGGCTTTGACTCTCTGGTTAGTTCACTGGCTTTGACTCTCTGGTTAGTGCGCAGGCTTTGACGCTCTGGTTAGTGCACTGGCTTTGACTCTCTGGTTAGTACACTGGCTTTGACTCTCTGGTTAGTGCACAGGCTTTGAATCTCTGGTCAGTGCCATGGCTTTGACTCTCTGGTTAGTGACGTGGCTTTGACTCTCTGGTTAGTGCACAGGCTTTGAATCTCTGGTTAGTTCACTGGCTTTTACTCTGGTTAGTGCACAGGCTCTGACTCTCTGGTTAGTGCACTGGCTTTGACTCTCTGGTTAGTGCACTGGTTTTGACTCTCTGGTTAGTGCACTGGCTTTGACTATCTGGTTAGTGCACTGGCTTTGACTCTCTGGTTATTTCACTGGCTTTGACTCTCTGGTTAGTGCACTGGCTTTGACTCTCTGGTTAGTGCACTGGCTTTGACTCTCTGGTTAGTGCACTGGCTTTGACTCTCTGGTTAGTGCACTGGCTTTGACTTTCTGGTTAGTGCACTGGCTTTGACTCTCTGATGAGTGCACTGGAATTGTCACCCTGGTTAGTGCACTGGCTTTGACCCTCTTTCACTTTCTCTGTCTCTCTGATTAGTGCAATGGCTTTGACACTCTGGTTAGTGCACTGGCTTTGACACTCTGCTTAGTGCCCTGGCTTTGACACTCTGCTTAGTGCCCTGGCTTTGACACTCTGGTTAGTGCACTGGCTTTGACTCTCTGGTTAGTTCACTGGCTTTGACTCACTGGTTAGTGCAATGGCTTTGACAATCTTTCACTTTCTCTGTCTCTCTGGTTAGTGCAATGGCTTTGACTCTCTGGTTAGTGCGCTGGCTTTGACGCTCTGAATAGTACACTGGCTTTGACTTTCTCTCACTTTCTCTGTCTCTCTGGTTAGTGCACTGGCTTTGACTCTCTGGTTAGTGCCCTTGCTTTGACTCTATGGTTAGTGCCCGGGCTTTGACTCTCTGGTTAGTGCACTGGCTTTGACTCTCTGGTTAGTGCACTGGCTTTGACTCTCTGGTTAGTGCACTGGCTTTGACTCTCTGGTTAGTGCACTGGCTTTGACTCTCTGGTTAGTGCACTGGTTTTGACTCTCTGGTTAGTGCACTGGCTTTGACTATCTGGTTAGTGCACTGGCTTTGACTCTCTGGTTAGTGCACTGGCTTTGACTCTCTGGTTAGTGCACTGGCTTTGACTTTCTGGTTAGTGCACTGGCTTTGACTCTCTGATGAGTGCACTGGAATTGACTCTCTGGTTAGTGCACTGGCTTTGACTCTCTGGTTAGTGCCATGGCTTTGACTCTCTGGTTAGTGCACTGGCTTTGACTCTCTGGTTAGTGCACTGGCTTTGACACTCTTTCACTTTCTCTGTCTCTCTGGTTAGTGCAATGGCTTTGACTCTCTGCGTAGTGCATTGAATTTGACTCTCTGGTTAGTGCACTGCCTTTGACTCTCTGGTTAGCGCACTGCCTTTGACTCTCTGGTTAGTGCACTGGCTTTGACTCTCTGGTTAGTGCACTGGCTTTGACTCTCTGGTTAGTGCACTGGCTTTGACTCTCTGGTTAGTGCACTGGCTTTGACTCTCTGGTTAGTGCACTGGCTGTGACTCTCTGGTTAGTGCACTGGCTGTGACTCTCTGGTTAGTGTACTGGTTTTGACTCTCTGGTTAGTGCACTGGCTTTGACTCTCTGGTTAGTGCACTGGCTTTGAATCTGGTTAGTGCAATAGCTTTGACTCTCTCTGGGTATTGCATTTGCTTTGACTCTCTCTCTCTCTCCCCCTGGTTACTGCATTGTCTTTGACTCTCGCTGTCTCTCTGGTTAGTGCACTGACTTTCACTCTCTCTGCATAGTGCCCTTGCTTTGACTCTCTGGTTAGTGCCCTTGCTTTGACTCTCTGCTTAGTGCCCTTGCTTTGACTCTCTGGTTAGTGCCCGGGATTTGACTCTCTGGTTTTTGCCCAGGCTTTTACTCTCTGAATAGTACTCTGGCTTTGACTTTCTCTCACTTTCTCTGTCTCTCTGGTTAGTGCACTGGCTTTGACTCTCTGTTTAGTGCCCTTGCTTTGACTCTCTGGTTAGTGCCCTTGCTTTGACTCTCTGGTTAGTGCCCTTGCTTTGGCTCTCTGGTTAGTGCCCTTGCTTTGACTCTCTGGTTAGTGCACTGGCTTTGACATTCTGAATAGTACCCTGGCTTTGACTCTCTGGTTAGTGCACTGGCTTTCACTCTCTGGTTAGTGCACTGGCTTTGAATCTTTGGTCAGTGCACTGGCTTTGACACTCTGGTTAGTGCACTGGCTTTGAATCTCTGGTTAGTGCA
This sequence comes from Isurus oxyrinchus, assembly GCA_026770705.1. Taxonomy (NCBI): domain Eukaryota; kingdom Metazoa; phylum Chordata; class Chondrichthyes; order Lamniformes; family Lamnidae; genus Isurus; species Isurus oxyrinchus. Next base: position 402,957 of record JANJGN010000139.1, on the reverse strand, counting down.
CTGGCTTTGACTCTCTGGTTTGTGCACTGGCTTTGACTCTCTGATTAGTGCACTGGAATTGACACTCTGGTTAGTGCACTGGCTTTGACACTCTGAATAGTACACTGGCTTTGACTTTCTCACACTTTCTCTGTATTTCTGGTTAGTGCACTGGCTTTGATTCTCTGGGTAGTGCACTGGCTTTGACTCTCTCTCTCTCTCTCTCTCCCTGGTTACTGCATTGTCTTTGACTCTCGCTGTCTCTCTGGTTAGTGCACTGTCTTTCACTCTTTCTGGATAGTGCCCTTGCTTTGACTCTCTGGTTAGTGCCCTTGCTTTGACTCTCTGGTTAGTGCCCTTGCTTTGACTCTCTGGTTAGTGCCCTTGCTTTGACTCTCTGGTTAGTGCACAGGCTTTGACTCTCTGGTTAGTGCACAGGCTTTGACTCTATGGTTAGTGCACTGGCTTTGACTCTCTGGTTAGTGCCCAGGCTTTGATGCTCTGGTTAGTGCACTGGCTTTGACTCTCCGGTTAGTGCACTGGCTTTGACTCTCTGGTTATTGCACTGGCTTTGACTCTCTGGTTAGTGCCCTTGCTTTGACTCTCTGGTTAGTGCCCGGGCTTTGACAATCTTTCACTTTCTCGGTCTCTCTGGTTAGTGCACTGGCTTTGACTCTCTGGTTAGTGCACTGGATTTGACTCTGGTTAGTGCAATAGCTTTGACTCTCTCTGGGTAGTGCACTGGCTTTGACTCTCTGGTTAGTGCACTGGCTTTGACTCTCTGTTTAGTGCACAGGCTTTGAATCTCTGGTTAGTTCACTGGCTTTTACTCTGGTTAGTGCACAGGCTTTGACTCTCTGGTTAGTGCACTGGCTTTGACTCTCTGCTTAGTGCACTGGCTTTGACTCTCTGTTTAGTGCCCTTGCTTTGACTCTCTGGTTAGTGCCCTTGCTTTGACTCTCTGGTTAGTGCCCTTGCTTTGGCTCTCTGGTTAGTGCCCTTGCTTTGACTCTCTGGTTAGTGCACTGGCTTTGACATTCTGAATAGTACCCTGGCTTTGACTCTCTGGTTAGTGCACTGGCTTTCACTCTCTGGTTAGTGCACTGGCTTTGAATCTTTGGTCAGTGCACTGGCTTTGACACTCTGGTTAGTGCACTGGCTTTGAATCTCTGGTTAGTGCACTGGCTTTGACTCTCTGGTTTGTGCACTGGCTTTGACTCTCTGATTAGTGCACTGGAATTGACACTCTGGTTAGTGCACTGGCTTTGACACTCTGAATAGTACACTGGCTTTGACTTTCTCACACTTTCTCTGTATTTCTGGTTAGTGCACTGGCTTTGATTCTCTGGGTAGTGCACTGGCTTTGACTCTCTCTCTCTCTCTCTCTCCCTGGTTACTGCATTGTCTTTGACTCTCGCTGTCTCTCTGGTTAGTGCACTGTCTTTCACTCTTTCTGGATAGTGCCCTTGCTTTGACTCTCTGGTTAGTGCCCTTGCTTTGACTCTCTGGTTAGTGCCCTTGCTTTGACTCTCTGGTTAGTGCCCTTGCTTTGACTCTCTGGTTAGTGCACAGGCTTTGACTCTCTGGTTAGTGCACAGGCTTTGACTCTATGGTTAGTGCACTGGCTTTGACTCTCTGGTTAGTGCCCAGGCTTTGATGCTCTGGTTAGTGCACTGGCTTTGACTCTCCGGTTAGTGCACTGGCTTTGACTCTCTGGTTATTGCACTGGCTTTGACTCTCTGGTTAGTGCCCTTGCTTTGACTCTCTGGTTAGTGCCCGGGCTTTGACAATCTTTCACTTTCTCGGTCTCTCTGGTTAGTGCACTGGCTTTGACTCTCTGGTTAGTGCACTGGATTTGACTCTGGTTAGTGCAATAGCTTTGACTCTCTCTGGGTAGTGCACTGGCTTTGACTCTCTGGTTAGTGCACTGGCTTTGACTCTCTGTTTAGTGCACAGGCTTTGAATCTCTGGTTAGTTCACTGGCTTTTACTCTGGTTAGTGCACAGGCTTTGACTCTCTGGTTAGTGCACTGGCTTTGACTCTCTGCTTAGTGCACTGGTTTTGACTCTCTGGTTAGTGCACTGGCTTTGACTATCTGGTTAGTGCACTGGATTTGACTCTCTGGTTAGTGCACTGGCTTTGACTCTCTGGTTAGTGCACTGGCTTTGACTCTCTGGTTAGTGCACTGGATTTGACTCTCTGGTTAGTGCACTGGCTTTGACTTTCTGGTTAGTGCACTGGCTTTGACTCTCTGGTTAGTGCACTGGATTTGACTCTCTGGTTAGTGCACTGGCTTTGACTTTCTGGTTAGTGCACTGGCTTTGACTCTCTGAGTGCACTGGAATTGTCACCCTGGTTAGTGCACTGGCTTTGACTCTCTGGTTAGTGCACTGGCTTTGACTCTCTGGTTAGTGCACTGGCTTTGACTCTCTGGTTAGTGCACTGGCTTTGACTCTCTGGTTAGTGCACTGGCTGTGACTCTCTGGTTAGTGCACTGGCTGTGACTCTCTGGTTAGTGTACTGGTTTTGACTCTCTGGTTAGTGCACTGGCTTTGACTCTCTGGTTAGTGCACTGGCTTTGAATCTGGTTAGTGCAATAGCTTTGACTCTCTCTGGGTAGTGCATTGGCTTTGACTCTCTCTCTCTCTCCCCCTGGTTACTGCATTGTCTTTGACTCTCGCTGTCTCTCTGGTTAGTGCACTGACTTTCACTCTCTCTGCATAGTGCCCTTGCTTTGACTCTCTGGTTAGTGCCCTTGCTTTGACTCTCTGCTTAGTGCCCTTGCTTTGACTCTCTGGTTAGTGCCCGGGATTTGACTCTCTGGTTTTTGCCCTGGCTTTGGCTCTCTGGTTAGTGCCCTTGCTTTGACTCTCTGGTTAGTGCACTGGCTTTGACACTCTGAATAATACCCTGGCTTTGACTTTCTCTCACTTTCTCTCTCTCTCTCTGGTTAGTGCAATGGATTTGACACTCTGGTTAGTGCTCTGTCTTTGACTATCTGGTTAGTGCACTGGCTTTGACTCTCTGGTTAGTGCACTGGCTTTGGCTCTCTGGTTAGTGCACTGGCTTTGGCTCTCTGGTTAATGCACTGGCTATGACTCTCTGGTTAGTGCACTGGCTGTGACTCTCTGGTTTGTGCACTGGCTTTGACTCTCTGGTTAGTGCACTGGCTTTGACTCTCTGGTTAGTGCACTGGCTTTGACTCTCTGGTTAGTGCACTGGCTGCGACTCTCTGGTTAGTGCACTGGCTTTGACTCTCTGGTTAGTGCACTGGCTGTGACTCTCTGCTTAGTGCACTGGCTGTGACTCTCTGGTTAGTGCACTGGCTGTGACTCTCTGGTTAGTGCACTGGTTTTGACTCTCTGGTTAGTGCACTGGCTTTGACTCTCTGGTTAGTGCACTGGCTTTGAATCTTTGGTCAGTGCACTGGCTTTGACACTCTGGTTAGTGCACTGGCTTTGAATCTCTGGTTAGTGCACTGGCTTTGACTCTCTGGTTAGTGCACTGGCTTTGACTCTCTGATTAGTGCACTGGAATTGACACTCTGGTTAGTGCACTGGCTTTGACACTCTGAATAGTACACTGGCTTTGACTTTCTCACACTTTCCCTGTATCTCTGGTTAGTGCACTGGCTTTGCCTCTCTGGCTAGTGCACTGGCTTTGACTCTCTGGTTAGTGCACTGGCTTTGACTCTCTGGTTAGTGCACTGGCTTTGACAAACTTTCACTTTCTCGGTCTCTCTGGTTAGTGCACTGGCTTTGACTCTCTGGTTAGTGCACTGGCTTTGACTCTGGTTTGTGCAATAGCTTTGACTCTCTCTGGGTAGTGCATTGGCTTTGACTCTCTCTCTCTCTCCCCCTGGTTACTGCATTGTCTTTGACTCTCGCTGTCTCTCTGGTTAGTGCACTGTCTTTCACTCTTTCTGGATAGTGCCCTTGCTTTGACTCTCTGGTTAGTGCCCTTGCTTTGACTCTCTGTTTAGTGCCGTTGCTTTGACTCTCTGGTTAGTGCCCGGGCTTTGACTCTCTGGTTAGTGCACTGGCTTTGACTATCTGGTTAGTGCACTGGCTTTGACTCTCTGGTTAGTGCCCTTGCTTTGACTCTATGGTTAGTGCCCGGGCTTTGACTCTCTGGTTAGTGCACTGGCTTTGACTCTCTGGTTAGTGCACTGGTTTTGACTCTCTGGTTAGTGCACTGGCTTTGACTATCTGGTTAGTGCACTGGCTTTGACTCTCTGGTTAGTGCACTGGCTTTGACTCTCTGGTTAGTGCACTGGCTTTGACTTTCTGGTTAGTGCACTGGCTTTGACTCTCTGATGAGTGCACTGGAATTGTCACCCTGGTTAGTGCACTGGCTTTGACACTCTTTCACTTTCTCTGTCTCTCTGGTTAGTGCAATGGCTTTGACACTCTGGTTAGTGCACTGGCTTTGACACTCTGCTTAGTGCCCTGGCTTTGACACTCTGGTTAGTGCACTGGCTTTGACTCTCTGGTTAGTGCACTGGCTTTGAATCTGGTCAGTGCAATAGCTTTGACTCTCTCTGGGTAGTGCATTGGCTTTGACTCTCTCTCTCTCCCCCTGGTTACTGCATTGTCTTTGACTCTCGCTGTCTCTCTGGTTAGTGCACTGTCTTTCACTCTCTCTGCATAGTGCCCTTGCTTTGACTCTCTGGTTAGTGCCCTTGCTTTGACTCTCTGGTTAGTGCCCTTGCTTTGACTCTCTGGTTAGTGCCCGGGCTTTGACTCTCTGGTTAGTGCACAGGCTTTGACTCTCTGGTTAGTGCACTGGCTTTGACTCTCTGATGAGTGCACTGGAATTGTCACCCTGGTTAGTGCACTGGCTTTGACACTCTTTCACTTTCTCTGTCTCTCTGGTTAGTGCAATGGCTTTGACACTCTGGTTAGTGCACTGGCTTTGACACTCTGCTTAGTGCCCTGGCTTTGACACTCTGGTTAGTGCACTGGCTTTGACTCTCTGGTTAGTTCACAGGCTTTGACTCACTGATTAGTGCAATGGCTTTGGCAATCTTTCACTTTCTCTGTCTCTCTGGTTAGTGCAATGGCTTTGACTCTCTGGTTAGTGCGCTGGCTTTGACTCTCTGGTTAGTGCACTGGCTTTGACTCTCTGGTTAGTGCACAGGCTTTGACTCTCTGAATAGTACACTGGCTTTGACTTTCTATCACTTTCTCTGTCTCTCTGGTTAGTGCACTGGCTTTGACTCTCTGGTTAGTGCACTGGCTGTGACTCTCTGGTTAGTGCACTGGCTTTGACTCTCTGGTTAGTGCACTGGCTTTGACACTCTGGTTAGTGCACTGGTTTTGACTCTCTGGTTAGTGCACTGGCTTTGAATGTTGTCAGTGCAATAGCTTTGACTCTCTCTGGGTAGTGCATTGGCTTTGAATCTCTCTCTCTCTCCCCCTGGTTACTGCATTGTCTTTGACTCTCGCTGTCTCTCTGGTTAGTGCACTGTCTTTCACTCTCTCTGCATAGTGCCCTTGCTTTGACTCTCTGGTTAGTGCACTGGCTTTGACTCACTGGTTAGTGCACTGGCTTTGACACTCTGAATAGTGCCCTGGCTTTGACTTTCTCTCACTTTCTCTCTCTCTCTCTGGTTAGTGCAATGGATTTGACACTCTGGTTAGTGCTCTGTCTTTGACTATCTGGTTAGTGCACTGGCTTTGACTCTCTGGTTAGTGCACTGGATTTGGCTCTCTGGTTAGTGCACTGGCTTTGACTCTCTGGTTAATGCACTGGCTTTGACTCTCTGGTTAGTGCACTGGCTTTGACTCTCTGGTTAGTGCACTGGCTTTGACTCTCTGGTTAGTGCACTGGCTTTGACTCTCTGGTTAGTGCCATGGCTTTGACTCTCTGGTTAGTGCACTGGCTTTGACTCTCTGGTTAGTGCACTGGCTTTGACACTCTTTCACTTTCTCTGTCTCTCTGGTTAGTGCAATGGCTTTGACTCTCTGCGTAGTGCATTGAATTTGACTCTCTGGTTAGTGCACTGCCTTTGACTCTCTGGTTAGTGCACTGCCTTTGACTCTCTGGTTAGTGCACTGGCTTTGACTCTCTGGTTAGTGCACTGGCTTTGACTCTCTGGTTAGTGCACTGGCTTTGACTCTCTGGTTAGTGCACTGGCTTTGACTCTCTGGTTAGTGCACTGGCTTTGAATCTGGTCAGTGCAATAGCTTTGACTCTCTCTGGGTAATGCATTGGCTTTGACTCTCTCTCTCTCCCCCTGGTTACTGCATTGTCTTTGACTCTCGCTGTCTCTCTGGTTAGTGCACTGTCTTTCACTCTCTCTGCATAGTGCCCTTGCTTTGACTCTCTGGTTAGTGCACAGGCTTTGACTCTCTGGTTAGTGCACTGGCTTTGACTCTCTGGTTAGTGCACTGGCTTTGACTCTCTGGTTAGTGCAGTGGCTTTGACTCTCTGGTTAGTGCACTGGCTTTGACTCTCTGGTTAGTGCACTGGCTTTGACTCTCTGCTTAGATCACTGGCTTTGACTTTCTCTCACTTTCTCTGTCTCTCTGGTTAGTGCACTGACTTTGACTCTCTGGTTAGTGCACTGGCTTTGACTCTCTGGTTAGTGCACTGGCTTTGACTCTGGTTAGTGCAATAGCTTTGACTCTCTCTGGGTAGTGCATTGGCTGTGACTCTCTCTCTCTCTCCCCCTGGTTACTGCATTGTCTTTGACTCTCGCTGTCTCTCTGGTTAGTGCACTGTCTTTCACTCTTTCTGGATAGTGCCCTTGCTTTGACTCTCTGGTTAGTGCCCTTGCTTTGACTCTCTGGTTAGTGCACTGGCTTTGACACTCTGAATAGTGCCCTGGCTTTGACTTTCTCTCACTTTCTCTCTCTCTCTCTGGTTAGTGCAAGGGATTTGACACTCTGGTTAGTGCTCTGTCTTTGACTATCTGGTTAGTGCACTGGCTTTGACTCTCTGGTTAGTGCACTGGATTTGGCTCTCTGGTTAGTGCACTGGCTTTGACTCTCTGGTTAATGCACTGGCTTTGACTCTCTGGTTAGTGCACTGGCTTTGACTCTCTGGTTAGTGCACTGGCTTTGACTCTCTGGTTAGTGCACTGGCTTTGACTCTCTGGTTAGTGCCATGGCTTTGACTCTCTGGTTAGTGCACTGGCTTTGACTCTCTGGTTAGTGCACTGGCTTTGACACTCTTTCACTTTCTCTGTCTCTCTGGTTAGTGCAATGGCTTTGACTCTCTGCGTAGTGCATTGAATTTGACTCTCTGGTTAGTGCACTGCCTTTGACTCTCTGGTTAGTGCACTGCCTTTGACTCTCTGGTTAGTGCACTGGCTTTGACTCTCTGGTTAGTGCACTGGCTTTGACTCTCTGGTTAGTGCACTGGCTTTGACTCTCTGGTTAGTGCACTGGCTTTGACTCTCTGGTTAGTGCACTGGCTGTGACTCTCTGGTTAGTGCACTGGCTGTGACTCTCTGGTTAGTGTACTGGTTTTGACTCTCTGGTTAGTGCACTGGCTTTGACTCTCTGGTTAGTGCACTGGCTTTGAATCTGGTTAGTGCAATAGCTTTGACTCTCTCTGGGTAGTGCATTGGCTTTGACTCTCTCTCTCTCTCCCCCTGGTTACTGCATTGTCTTTGACTCTCGCTGTCTCTCTGGTTAGTGCACTGACTTTCACTCTCTCTGCATAGTGCCCTTGCTTTGACTCTCTGGTTAGTGCCCTTGCTTTGACTCTCTGCTTAGTGCCCTTGCTTTGACTCTCTGGTTAGTGCCCGGGATTTGACTCTCTGGTTTTTGCCCAGGCTTTTACTCTCTGAATAGTACACTGGCTTTGACTTTCTCTCACTTTCTCTGTCTCTCTGGTTAGTGCACTGGCTTTGACTCTCTGTTTAGTGCCCTTGCTTTGACTCTCTGGTTAGTGCCCTTGCTTTGACTCTCTGGTTAGTGCCCTTGCTTTGGCTCTCTGGTTAGTGCCCTTGCTTTGACTCTCTGGTTAGTGCACTGGCTTTGACATTCTGAATAGTACCCTGGCTTTGACTCTCTGGTTAGTGCACTGGCTTTCACTCTCTGGTTAGTGCACTGGCTTTGAATCTTTGGTCAGTGCACTGGCTTTGACACTCTGGTTAGTGCACTGGCTTTGAATCTCTGGTTAGTGCACTGGCTTTGACTCTCTGGTTAGTGCACTGGCTTTGACTCTCTGATTAGTGCACTGGAATTGACACTCTGGTTAGTGCACTGGCTTTGACACTCTGAATAGTACACTGGCTTTGACTTTCTCACACTTTCTCTGTATCTCTGGTTAGTGCACTGGCTTTGATTCTCTGGGTAGTGCACTGGCTTTGACTCTCTCTCTCTCTCTCTCTCCCTGGTTACTGCATTGTCTTTGACTCTCGCTGTCTCTCTGGTTAGTGCACTGTCTTTCACTCTTTCTGGATAGTGCCCTTGCTTTGACTCTCTGGTTAGTGCCCTTGCTTTGACTCTCTGGTTAGTGCCCTTGCTTTGACTCTCTGGTTAGTGCCCTTGCTTTGACTCTCTGGTTAGTGCACAGGCTTTGACTCTCTGGTTAGTGCACAGGCTTTGACTCTATGGTTAGTGCACTGGCTTTGACTCTCTGGTTAGTGCCCAGGCTTTGATGCTCTGGTTAGTGCACTGGCTTTGACTCTCCGGTTAGTGCACTGGCTGTGACTCTCTGGTTATTGCACTGGCTTTGACTCTCTGGTTAGTGCCCTTGCTTTGACTCTCTGGTTAGTGCCCGGGCTTTGACAATCTTTCACTTTCTCGGTCTCTCTGGTTAGTGCACTGGCTTTGACTCTCTGGTTAGTGCACTGGATTTGACTCTGGTTAGTGCAATAGCTTTGACTCTCTCTGGGTAGTGCATTGGCTTTGACTCTCTCTCTCTCTCCCCCTGGTTACTGCATTGTCTTTGACTCTCGCTGTCTCTCTGGTTAGTGCACTGTCTTCCACTCTTTCTGGATAGTGCCCTTGCTTTGACTCTCTGGTTAGTGCCCTTGCTTTGACTCTCTGGTTAGTGCCCTTGCTTTGACTCTCTGGTTAGTGCCCGGGCTTTGACTCTCTGGTTAGTGCACTGGCTTTGACTATCTGGTTAGTGCACTGGCTTTGACTCTCTGGTTAGTGCCCTTGCTTTGACTCTATGGTTAGTGCCCGGGCTTTGACTCTCTGGTTAGTGCACTGGCTTTGACTCTCTGCTTAGTGCACTGGTTTTGACTCTCTGGTTAGTGCACTGGCTTTGACTCTCTGGTTAGTGCACTGGCTTTGACTCTCTGTTTAGTGCACTGGCTTTGACTCTCTGGTTAGTGCACTGGCTTTGACTCTCTGGTTAGTGCACTGGCTTTGACTCTCTGGTTAGTGCACTGGCTTTGACTTTCTGGTTAGTGCACTGGCTTTGACTCTCTGAGTGCACTGCAATTGTCACCCTGGTTAGTGCACTGGCTTTGACTCTCTGGTTAGTGCACTGGCTTTGACTCTCTGGTTAGTGCACTGGCTTTGACTCTCTGGTTAGTGCACTGGCTTTGACTCTCTGGTTAGTGCACTGGCTGTGACTCTCTGGTTAGTGCACTGGCTGTGACTCTCTGGTTAGTGTACTGGTTTTGACTCTCTGGTTAGTGCACTGGCTTTGACTCTCTGGTTAGTGCACTGGCTTTGAATCTGGTTAGTGCAATAGCTTTGACTCTCTCTGGGTAGTGCATTGGCTTTGACTCTCTCTCTCTCTCCCCCTGGTTACTGCATTGTCTTTGACTCTCGCTGTCTCTCTGGTTAGTGCACTGACTTTCACTCTCTCTGCATAGTGCCCTTGCTTTGACTCTCTGGTTAGTGCCCTTGCTTTGACTCTCTGCTTAGTGCCCTTGCTTTGACTCTCTGGTTAGTGCCCGGGATTTGACTCTCTGGTTTTTGCCCTGGCTTTGACTCTCTGAATAGTACACTGGCTTTGACTTTCTCTCACTTTCTCTGTCTCTCTGGTTAGTGCACTGGCTTTGACTCTCTGTTTAGTGCCCTTGCTTTGACTCTCTGGTTAGTGCCCTTGCTTTGACTCTCTGGTTAGTGCCCTTGCTTTGGCTCTCTGGTTAGTGCCCTTGCTTTGACTCTCTGGTTAGTGCACTGGCTTTGACACTCTGAATAGTACCCTGGCTTTGACTTTCTCTCACTTTCTCTCTCTCTCTCTGGTTAGTGCAATGGATTTGACACTCTGGTTAGTGCTCTGTCTTTGACTATCTGGTTAGTGCACTGGCTTTGACTCTCTGGTTAGTGCACTGGCTTTGGCTCTCTGGTTAGTGCACTGGCTTTGACTCTCTGGTTAATGCACTGGCTATGACTCTCTGGTTAGTGCACTGGCTTTGACTCTCTGGTTAGTGCACTGGCTTTGACTCTCTGGTTAGTGCACTGGCTGCGACTCTCTGGTTAGTGCACTGGCTTTGACTCTCTGGTTAGTGCACTGGCTGTGACTCTCTGGTTAGTGCACTGGCTGTGACTCTCTGGTTAGTGCACTGGCTGTGACTCTCTGGTTAGTGCACTGGCTTTGAATCTTTGGTCAGTGCACTGGCTTTGACACTCTGGTTAGTGCACTGGCTTTGAATCTCTGGTTAGTGCACTGGCTTTGACTCTCTGGTTAGTGCACTGGCTTTGACTCTCTGATTAGTGCACTGGAATTGACACTCTGGTTAGTGCACTGGCTTTGACACTCTGAATAGTACACTGGCTTTGACTTTCTCACACTTTCCCTGTATCTCTGGTTAGTGCACTGGCTTTGCCTCTCTGGCTAGTGCACTGGCTTTGACTCTCTGGTTAGTGCACTGGCTTTGACTCTCTGGTTAGTGCACTGGCTTTGACAATCTTTCACTTTCTCGGTCTCTCTGGTTAGTGCACTGGCTTTGACTCTCTGGTTAGTGCACTGGCTTTGACTCTGGTTTGTGCAATAGCTTTGACTCTCTCTGGGTAGTGCATTGGCTTTGACTCTCTCTCTCTCTCCCCCTGGTTACTGCATTGTCTTTGACTCTCGCTGTCTCTCTGGTTAGTGCACTGTCTTTCACTCTTTCTGGATAGTGCCCTTGCTTTGACTCTCTGGTTAGTGCCCTTGCTTTGACTCTCTGGTTAGTGCCCTTGCTTTGACTCTCTGGTTAGTGCCCGGGCTTTGACTCTCTGGTTAGTGCACTGGCTTTGACTATCTGGTTAGTGCACTGGCTTTGACTCTCTGGTTAGTGCCCTTGCTTTGACTCTATGGTTAGTGCCCGGGCTTTGACTCTCTGGTTAGTGCACTGGCTTTGACTCTCTGGTTAGTGCACTGGCTTTGACTCTCTGGTTAGTGCACTGGCTTTGACTCTCTGGTTAGTGCACTGGCTTTGACTCTCTGGTTAGTGCACTGGTTTTGACTCTCTGGTTAGTGCACTGGCTTTGACTATCTGATTAGTGCACTGGCTTTGACTCTCTGGTTAGTGCACTGGCTTTGACTCTCTGGTTAGTGCACTGGCTTTGACTTTCTGGTTAGTGCACTGGCTTTGACTCTCTGATGAGTGCACTGGAATTGTCACCCTGGTTAGTGCACTGGCTTTGACACTCTTTCACTTTCTCTGTCTCTCTGGTTAGTGCAATGGCTTTGACACTCTGGTTAGTGCACTGGCTTTGACTCTCTGGTTAGTGCACTGGTTTTGACTCTCTGGTTAGTGCACTGGCTTTGACTATCTGGTTAGTGCACTGGCTTTGACTCTCTGGTTAGTGCACTGGCTTTGACTCTCTGGTTAGTGCACTGGCTTTGACTCTCTGGTTAGTGCACTGAATTTGACTCTCTGGTTAGTGCACTGGCTTTGACTATCTGGTTAGTGCACTGGCTTTGACTCTCTGGTTAGTGCACTGGCTTTGACTCTCTGGTTAGTGCACTGGCTTTGAATCTTTGGTCAGTGCACTGGCTTTGACACTCTGGTTAGTGCACTGGCTTTGAATCTCTGGTTAGTGCACTGGCTTTGACTCTCTGGTTAGTGCACTGGCTTTGACTCTCTGATTAGTGCACTGGAATTGACACTCTGGTTAGTGCACTGGCTTTGACACTCTGAATAGTACACTGGCTTTGACTTTCTCACACTTTCCCTGTATCTCTGGTTAGTGCACTGGCTTTGCCTCTCTGGCTAGTGCACTGGCTTTGACTCTCTGGTTAGTGCACTGGCTTTGACTCTCTGGTTAGTGCACTGGCTTTGACAATCTTTCACTTTCTCGGTCTCTCTGGTTAGTGCACTGGCTTTGACTCTCTGGTTAGTGCACTGGCTTTGACTCTGGTTTGTGCAATAGCTTTGACTCTCTCTGGGTAGTGCATTGGCTTTGACTCTCTCTCTCTCTCCCCCTGGTTACTGCATTGTCTTTGACTCTCGCTGTCTCTCTGGTTAGTGCACTGTCTTTCACTCTTTCTGGATAGTGCCCTTGCTTTGACTCTCTGGTTAGTGCCCTTGCTTTGACTCTCTGGTTAGTGCCCTTGCTTTGACTCTCTGGTTAGTGCCCGGGCTTTGACTCTCTGGTTAGTGCACTGGCTTTGACTATCTGGTTAGTGCACTGGCTTTGAATCTTTGGTCAGTGCACTGGCTTTGACACTCTGGTTAGTGCACTGGCTTTGAATCTCTGGTTAGTGCACTGGCTTTGACTCTCTGGTTAGTGCACTGGCTTTGACTCTCTGATTAGTGCACTGGAATTGACACTCTGGTTAGTGCACTGGCTTTGACACTCTGAATAGTACACTGGCTTTGACTTTCTCACACTTTCTCTGTATCTCTGGTTAGTGCACTGGCTTTGATTCTCTGGGTAGTGCACTGGCTTTGACTCTCTCTCTCTCTCCCTGGTTACTGCATTGTCTTTGACTCTCGCTGTCTCTCTGGTTAGTGCACTGTCTTTCACTCTTTCTGGATAGTGCCCTTGCTTTGACTCTCTGGTTAGTGCCCTTGCTTTGACTCTCTGGTTAGTGCCCTTGCTTTGACTCTCTGGTTAGTGCCCTTGCTTTGACTCTCTGGTTAGTGCACAGGCTTTGACTCTCTGGTTAGTGCACAGGCTTTGACTCTATGGTTAGTGCACTGGCTTTGACTCTCTGGTTAGTGCCCAGGCTTTGATGCTCTGGTTAGTGCACTGGCTTTGACTCTCCGGTTAGTGCACTGGCTTTGACTCTCTGGTTATTGCACTGGCTTTGACTCTCTGGTTAGTGCCCTTGCTTTGACTCTCTGGTTAGTGCCCGGGCTTTGACAATCTTTCACTTTCTCGGTCTCTCTGGTTAGTGCACTGGCTTTGACTCTCTGGTTAGTGCACTGGATTTGACTCTGGTTAGTGCAATAGCTTTGACTCTCTCTGGGTAGTGCATTGGCTTTGACTCTCTCTCTCTCTCCCCCTGGTTACTGCATTGTCTTTGACTCTCGCTGTCTCTCTGGTTAGTGCACTGTCTTCCACTATTTCTGGATAGTGCCCTTGCTTTGACTCTCTGGTTAGTGCCCTTGCTTTGACTCTCTGGTTAGTGCCCTTGCTTTGACTCTCTGGTTAGTGCCCGGGCTTTGACTCTCTGGTTAGTGCACTGGCTTTGACTATCTGGTTAGTGCACTGGCTTTGACTCTCTGGTTAGTGCCCTTGCATTGACTCTATGGTTAGTGCCCGGGCTTTGACTCTCTGGTTAGTGCACTGGCTTTGACTCTCTGGTTAGTGCACTGGCTTTGACTCTCTGGTTAGTGCACTGGCTTTGACTCTCTGGTTAGTGCACTGGCTTTGACTCTCTGTTTAGTGCACAGGCTTTGAATCTCTGGTTAGTTCACTGGCTTTTACTCTGGTTAGTGCACAGGCTTTGACTCTCTGGTTAGTGCACTGGCTTTGACTCTCTGCTTAGTGCACTGGTTTTGACTCTCTGGTTAGTGCACTGGCTTTGACTATCTGGTTAGTGCACTGGATTTGACTCTCTGGTTAGTGCACTGGCTTTGACTCTCTGGTTAGTGCACTGGCTTTGACTCTCTGGTTAGTGCACTGGCTTTGACTCTCTGAGTGCACTGGAATTGTCACCCTGGTTAGTGCACTGGCTTTGACTCTCTGGTTAGTGCACTGGCTTTGACTCTCTGGTTAGTGCACTGGCTTTGACTCTCTGGTTAGTGCACTGGCTGTGACTCTCTGGTTAGTGCACTGGCTGTGACTCTCTGGTTAGTGTACTGGTTTTGACTCTCTGGTTAGTGCACTGGCTTTGACTCTCTGGTTAGTGCACTGGCTTTGAATCTGGTTAGTGCAATAGCTTTGACTCTCTCTGGGTAGTGCATTGGCTTTGACCCTCTCTCTCTCTCCCCCTGGTTACTGCATTGTCTTTGACTCTCGCTGTCTCTCTGGTTAGTGCACTGACTTTCACTCTCTCTGCATAGTGCCCTTGCTTTGACTCTCTGGTTAGTGCCCTTGCTTTGACTCTCTGCTTAGTGCCCTTGCTTTGACTCTCTGGTTAGTGCCCGGGATTTGACTCTCTGGTTTTTGCCCTGGCTTTGACTCTCTGAATAGTACACTGGCTTTGACTTTCTCTCACTTTCTCTGTCTCTCTGGTTAGTGCACTGGCTTTGACTCTCTGTTTAGTGCCCTTGCTTTGACTCTCTGGTTAGTGCCCTTGCTTTGACTCTCTGGTTAGTGCCCTTGCTTTGGCTCTCTGGTTAGTGCCCTTGCTTTGACTCTCTGGTTAGTGCACTGGCTTTGACACTCTGAATAGTACCCTGGCTTTGACTTTCTCTCACTTTCTCTCTCTCTCTCTGGTTAGTGCAATGGATTTGACACTCTGGTTAGTGCTCTGTCTTTGACTATCTGGTTAGTGCACTGGCTTTGACTCTCTGGTTAGTGCACTGGCTTTGGCTCTGTGGTTAGTGCACTGGCTTTGACTCTCTGGTTAATGCACTGGCTATGACTCTCTGGTTAGTGCACTGGCTGTGACTCTCTGGTTTGTGCACTGGCTTTGACTCTCTGGTTAGTGCACTGGCTTTGACTCTCTGGTTAGTGCACTGGCTTTGACTCTCTGGTTAGTGCACTGGCTGCGACTCTCTGGTTAGTGCACTGGCTTTGACTCTCTGGTTAGTGCACTGGCTGTGACTCTCTGGTTAGTGCACTGGCTGTGACTCTCTGGTTAGTGCACTGGCTGTGACTCTCTGGTTAGTGCACTGGTTTTGACTCTCTGGTTAGTGCACTGGCTTTGACTCTCTGGTTAGTGCACTGGCTTTGAATCTTTGGTCAGTGCACTGGCTTTGACACTCTGGTTAGTGCACTGGCTTTGAATCTCTGGTTAGTGCACTGGCTTTGACTCTCTGGTTAGTGCACTGGCTTTGACTCTCTGATTAGTGCACTGGAATTGACACTCTGGTTAGTACACTGGCTTTGACTTTCTCACACTTTCCCTGTATCTCTGGTTAGTGCACTGGCTTTGCCTCTCTGGCTAGTGCACTGGCTTTGACTCTCTGGTTAGTGCACTGGCTTTGACTCTCTGGTTAGTGCACTGGCTTTGACAATCTTTCACTTTCTCGGTCTCTCTGGTTAGTGCACTGGCTTTGACTCTCTGGTTAGTGCACTGGCTTTGACTCTGGTTTGTGCAATAGCTTTGACTCTCTCTGGGTAGTGCATTGGCTTTGACTCTCTCTCTCTCTCCCCCTGGTTACTGCATTGTCTTTGACTCTCGCTGTCTCTCTGGTTAGTGCACTGTCTTTCACTCTTTCTGGATAGTGCCCTTGCTTTGACTCTCTGGTTAGTGCCCTTGCTTTGACTCTCTGGTTAGTGCCCTTGCTTTGACTCTCTGGTTAGTGCCCGGGCTTTGACTCTCTGGTTAGTGCACTGGCTTTGACTATCTGGTTAGTGCACTGGCTTTGACTCTCTGGTTAGTGCCCTTGCTTTGACTCTATGGTTAGTGCCCGGGCTTTGACTCTCTGGTTAGTGCACTGGCTTTGACTCTCTGGTTAGTGCACTGGCTTTGACTCTCTGGTTAGTGCACTGGCTTTGACTCTCTGGTTAGTGCACTGGCTTTGACTCTCTGGTTAGTGCACTGGTTTTGACTCTCTGGTTAGTGCACTGGCTTTGACTATCTGGTTAGTGCACTGGCTTTGACTCTCTGGTTAGTGCACTGGCTTTGACTCTCTGGTTAGTGCACTGGCTTTGACTTTCTGGTTAGTGCACTGGCTTTGACTCTCTGATGAGTGCACTGGAATTGTCACCCTGGTTAGTGCACTGGCTTTGACACTCTTTCACTTTCTCTGTCTCTCTGGTTAGTGCAATGGCTTTGACACTCTGGTTAGTGCACTGGCTTTGACTCTCTGGTTAGTGCACTGGTTTTGACTCTCTGGTTAGTGCACTGGCTTTGACTATCTGGTTAGTGCACTGGCTTTGACTCTCTGGTTAGTGCACTGGCTTTGACTCTCTGGTTAGTGCACTGGCTTTGACTCTCTGGTTAGTGCACTGATTTTGACTCTCTGGTTAGTGCACTGGCTTTGACTATCTGGTTAGTGCACTGGCTTTGACTCTCTGGTTAGTGCACTGGCTTTGACTCTCTGGTTAGTGCACTGGCTTTGACTTTCTGGTTAGTGCACTGGCTTTGACTCTCTGATGAGTGCACTGGAATTGTCACCCTGGTTAGTGCACTGGCTTTGACACTCTTTCACTTTCTCTGTCTCTCTGGTTAGTGCAATGGCTTTGACACTCTGGTTAGTGCACTGGCTTTGACTCTCTGGTTAGTGCACTGGTTTTGACTCTCTGGTTAGTGCACTGGCTTTGACTATCTGGTTAGTGCACTGGCTTTGACTCTCTGGTTAGTGCACTGGCTTTGACTCTCTGGTTAGTGCACTGGCTTTGACTCTCTGGTTAGTGCACTGGCTGCGACTCTCTGGTTAGTGCACTGGCTGCGACTCTCTGGTTAGTGCACTGGCTGCGACTCTCTGGTTAGTGCACTGGCTGTGACTCTCTGGTTAGTGCACTGGCTGTGACTCTCTGGTTAGTGCACTGGCTGTGACTCTCTGGTTAGTGCACTGGCTTTGACTCTCTGGTTAGTGCACTGGCTTTGAATCTTTGGTCAGTGCACTGGCTTTGACACTCTGGTTAGTGCACTGGCTTTGAATCTCTGGTTAGTGCACTGGCTTTGACTCTCTGGTTAGTGCACTGGCTTTGACTCTCTGATTAGTGCACTGGAATTGACACTCTGGTTAGTGCACTGGCTTTGACACTCTGAATAGTACACTGGCTTTGACTTTCTCACACTTTCCCTGTATCTCTGGTTAGTGCACTGGCTTTGCCTCTCTGGCTAGTGCACTGGCTTTGACTCTCTGGTTAGTGCACTGGCTTTGGCTCTCTGGTTAGTGCACTGGCTTTGACAATCTTTCGCTTTCTCGGTCTCTCTGGTTAGTGCACTGGCTTTGACTCTCTGGTTAGTGCACTGGCTTTGACTCTGGTTTGTGCAATAGCTTTGACTCTCTCTGGGTAGTGCATTGGCTTTGACTCTCTCTCTCTCTCCCCCTGGTTACTGCATTGTCTTTGACTCTCGCTGACTCTCTGGTTAGTGCCCGGGATTTGACTCTCTGGTTTTTGCCCTGGCTTTGACTCTCTGAATAGTACACTGGCTTTGACTTTCTCTCACTTTCTCTGTCTCTCTGGTTAGTGCACTGACTTTGACTCTCTGGTTAGTGCACTGGCTTTGACTCTCTGGTTAGTGCACTGGCTTTGACTCTGGTTAGTGCAATAGCTTTGACTCTCTCTGGGTAGTGCATTGGCTGTGACTCTCTCTCTCTCTCCCCCTGGTTACTGCATTGTCTTTGACTCTCGCTGTCTCTCTGGTTAGTGCACTGTCTTTCACTCTTTCTGGATAGTGCCCTTGCTTTGACTCTCTGGTTAGTGCCCTTGCTTTGACTCTCTAGTTAGTGCACTGGCTTTGACACTCTGAATAGTGCCCTGGCTTTGACTTTCTCTCACTTTCTCTCTCTCTCTCTGGTTAGTGCAATGGATTTGACACTCTGGTTAGTGCTCTGTCTTTGACTATCTGGTTAGTGCACTGGCTTTGACTCTCTGGTTAGTGCACTGGATTTGGCTCTCTGGTTAGTGCACTGGCTTTGACTCTCTGGTTAGTGCACTGGCTGTGACTCTCTGGTTAGTGCACTGGCTGTGACTCTCTGGTTAGTGCACTGGCTGTGACTCTCTGGTTAGTGCACTGGTTTTGACTCTCTGGTTAGTGCACTGGCTTTGACTCTCTGGTTAGTGCACTGGCTTTGAATCTTTGGTCAGTGCACTGGCTTTGACACTCTGGTTAGTGCACTGGCTTTGAATCTCTGGTTAGTGCACTGGCTTTGACTCTCTGGTTAGTGCACTGGCTTTGACTCTCTGATTAGTGCACTGGAATTGACACTCTGGTTAGTGCACTGGCTTTGACACTCTGAATAGTACACTGGCTTTGACTTTCTCACACTTTCCCTGTATCTCTGGTTAGTGCACTGGCTTTGCCTCTCTGGCTAGTGCACTGGCTTTGACTCTCTGGTTAGTGCACTGGCTTTGGCTCTCTGGTTAGTGCACTGGCTTTGACAATCTTTCGCTTTCTCGGTCTCTCTGGTTAGTGCACTGGCTTTGACTCTCTGGTTAGTGCACTGGCTTTGACTCTGGTTTGTGCAATAGCTTTGACTCTCTCTGGGTAGTGCATTGGCTTTGACTCTCTCTCTCTCTCCCCCTGGTTACTGCATTGTCTTTGACTCTCGCTGACTCTCTGGTTAGTGCCCGGGATTTGACTCTCTGGTTTTTGCCCTGGCTTTGACTCTCTGAATAGTACACTGGCTTTGACTTTCTCTCACTTTCTCTGTCTCTCTGGTTAGTGCACTGACTTTGACTCTCTGGTTAGTGCACTGGCTTTGACTCTCTGGTTAGTGCACTGGCTTTGACTCTGGTTAGTGCAATAGCTTTGACTCTCTCTGGGTAGTGCATTGGCTGTGACTCTCTCTCTCTCTCCCCCTGGTTACTGCATTGTCTTTGACTCTCGCTGTCTCTCTGGTTAGTGCACTGTCTTTCACTCTTTCTGGATAGTGCCCTTGCTTTGACTCTCTGGTTAGTGCCCTTGCTTTGACTCTCTAGTTAGTGCACTGGCTTTGACACTCTGAATAGTGCCCTGGCTTTGACTTTCTCTCACTTTCTCTCTCTCTCTCTGGTTAGTGCAATGGATTTGACACTCTGGTTAGTGCTCTGTCTTTGACTATCTGGTTAGTGCACTGGCTTTGACTCTCTGGTTAGTGCACTGGATTTGGCTCTCTGGTTAGAGCACTGGCTTTGACTCTCTGGTTAATGCACTGGCGATGACTCTCTGGTTAGTGTACTGGCTGTGACTCTCTGGTTAGTGCACTGGCTTTGACTCTCTGGTTAGTGCACTGGCTTTGACTCTCTGGTTAGTGCACTGGCTTTGACTCTCTGGTTAGTGCACTGGCTTTGACTCACTGGTTAGTGCACTGGCTGTGACTCTCTGGTTAGTGCACTGGCTTTGACTCTCTGGTTAGTGCACTGGCTGTGACTCTCTGGTTAGTGCACTGGCTTTGACTCACTGGTTAGTGCACTGGCTGTGACTCTCTGGTTAGTGCACTGGCTTTGACTCTCTGGTTAGTGCACTGGCTGTGACTGTCTGGTTAGTGCACTGGCTGTGACTCTCTGGTTAGTGCACTGGCTGTGACTCTCTGGTTAGTTCACTGGTTTTGACTCTCTGGTTAGTGCAATGGCTTTGACTCTCTGGTTAGTGCACTGGCTTTGACTCTCTGGTCAGTGCACTGGCTTTGAATCTCTGGTTAGTGCACTGGCTTTGACTCTCTGGTTAGTGCACTGGCTTTGACTCTCTGATTAGTGCACTGGAATTGACACTCTGGTTAGTGCACTGGCTTTGACACTCTGAGTAGTACACTGGCTTTGACTTTCTCACACTTTCTCTGTGTCTCTGGTTAGTGCACTGGCTTTGACTCTCTGGCTAGTGCACTGGCTTTGACTCTCTGGTTAGTGCACTGGCTTTGACTCTCTGGTTAGTGCACTGGCTTTGACACTCTGGTTAGTGCACTGGCTTTGACTCTCTGGTTAGTGCACTGGCTTTGACTCTGGTTAGTGCACTAGCTTTGACTCTCTCTGGGTAGTGCATTGGCTTTGCCTCTCTCTCTCTCTCTCTCTCTCCCTGGTTACTGCATTGTCTATGACTCTCGCTGCCTCTCTGGTTATTGCATTGTCTTTCACTCTCTCTGGATTGTGCACTGGCTTAGACTTTCTGGTTAATGCACTGGCTTTGACTCTCTGGTTAGTGCCCTTGCTTTGACTCTCTGGTAAGTGCCCTTGCTTTGACTCTCTGGTTAGTGCCCGGGCTTTGACTCTCTGGTTTTTGCCCTGGCTTTGACTATCTGGTTTGCGCACTCGCTTTGACTCTCTGGTTAGTGCACTGGAATTGACACTCTGGTTAGTGCACTGGCTTTGACACTCTGAATAGTACACTGGCTTTGACTTTCTCTCACTTTCTCTGTCTCTCTGGTTAGTGCACTGGCTTTGACACTCTGGTTAGTGCACTGGCTTTGACTCTCTGGTTAGTGCACTGGCTTTGACTCTGGTTAGTGCAATAGCTTTGGCTCTCTCTGGGTAGTGCATTGGCTTTGACTGTCTCTCTCTCTCCCCCTGGTTACTGCATTGTCTTTGACTCTCGCTGTCTCTCTGGTTAGTGCACTGTCTTTCACTCTTTCTGGATAGTGCCCTTGCTTTGACTCTCTGGTTAGTGCCCTTGCTTTGACTCTCTGGTTAGTGCCCGGGCATTGACTCTCTGGTTAGTGCACTGGCTTTGACTCTCTGGTTAGTGCACTGGCTTTGACTCTCTGGTTAGTGCACTGGCTTTTACTCTCTGGTTAGTGCCCTTGCTTTGACTCTCTGCTTAGTGCCCGGGCTTTTACTCTCTGGTTAGTGCACTGGCTTTGACTCTCTGGTTAGTGCCCGGGCTTTGACAATCTTTCACTTTCTCGGTCTCTCTGGTTAGTGCACTGGCTTTGACTCTCTGGTTAGTGCACTGGCTTTGACTCTGGTTAGTGCAATAGCTTTGACTCTCTCTGGGTAGTGCACTGGCTTTGACTCTCTGATGAGTGCACTGGAATTGTCACCCTGGTTAGTGCACTGGCTTTGACACTCTTTCACTTTCTCTGTCTCTCTGGTTAGTGCAATGGCTTTGACACTCTGGTTAGTGCACTGGCTTTGACACTCTGCTTAGTGCCCTGGCTTTGACACTCTGGTTAGTGCACTGGCTTTGACTCTCTGGTTAGTTCACAGGCTTTGACTCACTGGTTAGTGCAATGGCTTTGACAATCTTTCACTTTCTCTGTCTCTCTGGTTAGTGCAATGGCTTTGACTCTCTGGTTAGTGCGCTGGTTTTGACTCTCTGGTTAGTGCACTGGCTTTGACTCTCTGGTTAGTTCACTGGCTTTGACTCTCTGAATAGTACACTGGCTTTGACTTTCTCTCACTTTCTCTGTCTCTCTGGTTAGTGCACTGGCTTTGACTCTCTGGTTAGTGCACTGGCTGTGACTCTCTGGTTAGTGCACTGGCTTTGACTCTCTGGTTAGTGCACTGGCTTTGACACTCTGGTTAGTGCACTGGTTTTGACTCTCTGGTTAGTGTACTGGCTTTGACTCTCTGGTTAGTGCACTGGCTTTGACTCTCTGGTTAGTGCACTGGCTTTGAATCTGGTCAGTGCAATAGCTTTGGCTCTCTCTGGGTAGTGCATTGGCTTTGACTCTCTCTCTCTCCCCCTGGTTACTGCATTGTCTTTGACTCTCGCTGTCTCTCTGGTTAGTGCACTGTCTTTCACTCTCTCTGCATAGTGCCCTTGCTTTGACTCTCTGGTTAGTGCCCTTGCTTTGACTCTCTGGTTAGTGCCCTTGCTTTGACTCTCTGGTTAGTGCCCGGGCTTTGACTCTCTGGTTAGTGCACAGGCTTTGACTCTCTTGTTAGTGCACTGGCTTTGACTCTCTGGTTAGTGCACTGGCTTTGACTCTCTGGTTAGTGCACTGGATTTGACTCTCTGGTTAGTGCACTGGATTTGACTCTCTGGTTAGTGCACAGGCTTTGACACTCTGAATAGTACCCTGGCTTTGACTTTCTCTCACTTTCTCTCTCTCTCTGGTTAGTGCAATGGATTTGACACTCTGGTTAGTGCTCTGTCTTTGACTATCTGGTTAGTGCACTGGCTTTGACTCTCTGGTTAGTGCACTGGCTTTGGCTCTCTGGTTAGTGCACTGGCTTTGACTCTCTGGTTAATGCACTGGCTATGACTCTCTGGTTAGTGCACTGGCTGTGACTCTCTGGTTAGTGCACTGGCTTTGACTCTCTGGTTAGTGCACTGGCTTTGACTCTCTGGTTAGTGCACTGGCTTTGACTCTCTGGTTAGTGCACTGGCTGTGACTCACTGGTTAGTGCACTGGCTGTGACTCTCTGGTTAGTGCACTGGCTTTGACTCACTGGTTAGTGCACTGGCTGTGACTCTCTGGTTAGTGCACTGGCTTTGACTCTCTGGTTAGTGCACTGGCTGTGACTCTCTGGTTAGTGCACTGGCTGTGACTCTCTGGTTAGTGCACTGGCTGTGACTCTCTGGTTAGTGCACTGGCTGTGACTCTCTGGTTAGTGCACTGGCTTTGACTCTCTGGTTAGTGCACTGGCTTTGACTCTCTGGTCAGTGCACTGGCTTTGAATCTCTGGTTAGTGCACTGGCTTTGAATCTCTGGTTAGTGCACTGGCTTTGACTCTCTGGTTAGTGCACTGGCTTTGACACTCTGATTAGTGCACTGGAATTGACACTCTGGTTAGTGCACTGGCTTTGACACTCTGAATAGTACACTGGCTTTGACATTCTCACACTTTCTCTGTGCCTCTGGTTAGGCACTGGCTTTGACTCTCTGGCTAGTGCACTGGCTTTGACTCTCTGGTTAGTGCACTTTCTCTGTCTCTCTGGTTAGTGCACTGACTTTGACTCTCTGGTTAGTGCACAGGCTTTGACACTCTGAATAGTACCCTGGCTTTGACTTTCTCTCACTTTCTCTCTCTCTCTGGTTAGTGCAATGGATTTGACACTCTGGTTAGTGCTCTGTCTTTGACTATCTGGTTAGTGCACTGGCTTTGACTCTCTGGTTAGTGCACTGGCTTTGGCTCTCTGGTTAGTGCACTGGCTTTGACTCTCTGGTTAATGCACTGGCTATGACTCTCTGGTTAGTGCACTGGCTGTGACTCTCTGGTTAGTGCACTGGCTTTGACTCTCTGGTTAGTGCACTGGCTTTGACTCTCTGGTTAGTGCACTGGCTTTGACTCTCTGGTTAGTGCACTGGCTGTGACTAACTGGTTAGTGCACTGGCTGTGACTCTCTGGTTAGTGCACTGGCTTTGACTCACTGGTTAGTGCACTGGCTGTGACTCTCTGGTTAGTGCACTGGCTTTGACTCTCTGGTTAGTGCACTGGCTGTGACTCTCTGGTTAGTGCACTGGCTGTGACTCTCTGGTTAGTGCACTGGCTGTGACTCTCTGGTTAGTGCACTGGCTGTGACTCTCTGGTTAGTGCACTGGCTTTGACTCTCTGGTTAGTGCACTGGCTTTGACTCTCTGGTCAGTGCACTGGCTTTGAATCTCTGGTTAGTGCACTGGCTTTGAATCTCTGGTTAGTGCACTGGCTTTGACTCTCTGGTTAGTGCACTGGCTTTGACACTCTGATTAGTGCACTGGAATTGACACTCTGGTTAGTGCACTGGCTTTGACACTCTGAATAGTACACTGGCTTTGACTTTCTCACACTTTCTCTGTGCCTCTGGTTAGGCACTGGCTTTGACTCTCTGGCTAGTGCACTGGCTTTGACTCTCTGGTTAGTGCACTTTCTCTGTCTCTCTGGTTAGTGCACTGACTTTGACTCTCTGGTTAGTGCACAGGCTTTGACACTCTGAATAGTACCCTGGCTTTGACTTTCTCTCACTTTCTCTCTCTCTCTGGTTAGTGCAATGGATTTGACACTCTGGTTAGTGCTCTGTCTTTGACTATCTGGTTAGTGCACTGGCTTTGACTCTCTGGTTAGTGCACTGGCTTTGGCTCTCTGGTTAGTGCACTGGCTTTGACTCTCTGGTTAATGCACTGGCTATGACTCTCTGGTTAGTGCACTGGCTGTGACTCTCTGGTTAGTGCACTGGCTTTGACTCTCTGGTTAGTGCACTGGCTTTGACTCTCTGGTTAGTGCACTGGCTTTGACTCTCTGGTTAGTGCACTGGCTGTGACTCACTGGTTAGTGCACTGGCTGTGACTCTCTGGTTAGTGCACTGGCTTTGACTCACTGGTTAGTGCACTGGCTGTGACTCTCTGGTTAGTGCACTGGCTTTGACTCTCTGGTTAGTGCACTGGCTGTGACTCTCTGGTTAGTGCACTGGCTGTGACTCTCTGGTTAGTGCACTGGCTGTGACTCTCTGGTTAGTGCACTGGCTGTGACTCTCTGGTTAGTGCACTGGCTTTGACTCTCTGGTTAGTGCACTGGCTTTGACTCTCTGGTCAGTGCACTGGCTTTGAATCTCTGGTTAGTGCACTGGCTTTGAATCTCTGGTTAGTGCACTGGCTTTGACTCTCTGGTTAGTGCACTGGCTTTGACACTCTGATTAGTGCACTGGAATTGACACTCTGGTTAGTGCACTGGCTTTGACACTCTGAATAGTACACTGGCTTTGACTTTCTCACACTTTCTCTGTGTCTCTGGTTAGGCACTGGCTTTGACTCTCTGGCTAGTGCACTGGCTTTGACTCTCTGGTTAGTGCACTGGCTTTGACTCTCTGGTTAGTGCACTGGCTTTGACACTCTGGTTAGTGCACTGGCTTTGACTCTCTGGTTAGTGCACTGGCTTTGACTCTGGTTAGTGCACTAGCTTTGACTCTCTCTCGGTAGTGCATTGGCTTTGCCTCTCTCTCTCTCTCTCTCTCTCTCCCTGGTTACTGCATTATCTTTGACTCTCGCTGTCTCTCTGGTTGTTGCACTGTCTTTCACTCTCTCTGGATTGTGCACTGGCTTTGACTTTCTGGTTAATGCACTGGCTTTGACTCTCTGGTTAGTGCCCTTGCTTTGATTCTCTGGTTAGTGCCCGGGCTTTGACTCTCTGGTTAGTGCCCTTGCTTTGACTCTCTGGTTAGTGCCCTTGCTTTGACTCTCTGGTTAGTTCCCGGGCTTTGACTCTCTGGTTAGTGCACTGGCTTTGACTCTCTGGTTAGTGCACTGACTTTGACTCTCTGCTTAGTTCACTGGCTTTGACTCTCTGGTTAGTGCACTGGCTTTGACTCTCTGGTTAGTGCACTGGCTTTGACTCTCTGGTTAGTGCACTGGCTTTGACTCTCTGGTTAGTGCACTGGCTTTGACACACTTTCACTTTCTCTGTCTCTCTGGTTAGTGCAATGGCTTTGACTCTCTGCGTAGTGCATTGACTTTGACTCTCTGGTTAGTGCACTGCCTTTCACTCTCTGGTTAGTGCACTGGCTTTGACTCTCTGGTTAGTGCACTGGCTTTGACTCTCTGGTTAGTGCACTGGCTTTGACTCTCTGGTTAGTGCACTGGCTTTGACTCTCTGGTTAGTGCACTGGCTGTGACTCTCTGGTTAGTGCACTGGCTGTGACTCTCTGGTTAGTGCACTGGCTTTGACTCTCTGGTTAGTGCACTGGCTTTGACTCTCTGGTTAGTGCACTGGCTGTGACTCTCTGGTTAGTGTACTGGCTTTGACTCTCTGGTTAGTGCACTGGCTTTGACTCTCTGGTTAGTGCACTGGCTTTGAATCTGGTTAGTGCAATGGCTTTGACTCTCTCTGGGTAGTGCATTGGCTTTGACTCTCTCTCTCTCTCCCCCCCCTGGTTACTGCATTGTCTTTGACTCTCGCTGTCTCTCTGGTTAGTGCACTGTCTTTCACTCTCTCTGCATAGTGCCCTTGCTTTGACTCTCTGGTTTTTGCCCTGGCTTTGACTTTCTCTCACTTTCTCTGTCTCTCTGGTTAGTGCACTGACTTTGACTCTCTGGTTAGTGCACTGGCTTTGACTCTCTGGTTAGTGCACTGGCTTTGACTCTCTGGTTAGTGCACTGGCTTTGACTCACTGGTTAGTGCACTGGCTGTGACTCTCTGGTTAGTGCACTGGCTTTGACTTTCTGTTTAGTGCACTGGCTGTGACTCTCTGGTTAGTGCACTGGCTGTGACTCTCTGGTTAGTGCACTGGCTTTGACTCACTGGTTAGTGCACTGGCTGTGACTCTCTGGTTAGTGCACTGGCTTTGACTTTCTGGTTAGTGCACTGGCTGTGACTCTCTGGTTAGTGCACTGGCTGTGACTCTCTGGTTAGTGCACTGGCTTTGACTCACTGGTTAGTGCACTGGCTGTGACTCTCTGGTTAGTGCACTGGCTTTGACTCTCTGGTTAGTGCACTGGCTGTGACTCTCTGGTTAGTGCACTGGCTGTGACTCTCTGGTTAGTGCACTGGCTGTGACTCTCTGGTTAGTGCACTGGTTTTGACTCTCTGGTTAGTGCAATGGCTTTGACTCTCTGGTTAGTGCACTGGCTTTGACTCTCTGGTCAGTGCACTGGCTTTGAATCTCTGGTTAGTGCACTGGCTTTGAATCTCTGGTTAGTGCACTGGCTTTGACTCTCTGGTTAGTGCACTCGCTTTGACACTCTGATTAGTGCACTGGAATTGACACTCTGGTTAGTGCACTGGCTTTGACACTCTGAATAGTACACTGGCTTTGACTTTCTCACACTTTCTCTGTGTCTCTGGTTAGGCACTGGCTTTGACTCTCTGGCTAGTGCACTGGCTTTGACTCTCTGGTTAGTGCACTGGCTTTGACTCTCTGGTTAGTGCACTGGCTTTGACACTCTGGTTAGTGCACTGGCTTTGACTCTCTGGTTAGTGCACTGGCTTTGACTCTCTGGTTAGTGCACTGGCTTTGACTCTGGTTAGTGCACTAGCTTTGACTCTCTCTCGGTAGTGCATTGGCTTTGATGCTCTGGTTAGTGCACTGGCTTTGACTCTCTGGTTAGTGCCCTTGCTTTGACTCTCTGGTTAGTGCCCGGGCTTTGACTCTCTGGTTAGTGCCCTTGCTTTGACTCTCTGGTTAGTGCACTGGCTTTGACTCTCTGGTTAGTGCACTGGCTTTGACTCTCTGGTTAGTGCACTGGCTTTGACTCTCTGGTTAGTGCACTGTCTTTGACACTCTGAATAGTACACTGGCTTTGACTTTCTCTCACTTTCTCTGTCTCTCTTGTTAGTGCACTGGCTTTGACTCTCTGATTAGTGCACTGGAATTGACACTCTGGTTAGTGCACTGTCTTTGACACTCTGAATAGTACACTGGCTTTGACTTTCTCTCACTTTCTCTGTCTCTCTGGTTAGTGCACTGGCTTTGACTCTCTGGTTAGTGCACTGGCTTTGACTCACTGGTTAGTGCACTGGCTTTGACTCTGGTTAGTGCAATAGCTTTGACTCTCTCCGGGTAGTGCATTGGCTTTGACTCTCTCTCTCTCTCTCCCCCTGGTTACTGCATTGTCTTTGACTCTCGCTGTCTCTCTGGTTAGTGCACTGTCTTTCACTCTTTCTGGATAGTGCCCTTGCTTTGACTCTCTGGTTAGTGCCCTTGCTTTGACTCTCTGGTTAGTGCCCTTGCTTTGACTCTCTGGTTAGTGCCGGGCTTTGATGCTCTGGTTAATGCACTGGCTTTGACTCTCCGGTTAGTGCACTGGCTTTGACTCTCTGGTTAGTGCACTGGCTTTGACTCTCTGGTTAGTGCCCTTGCTTTGACTCTCTGGTTAGTGCCCGGGCTTTGACAATCTTTCACTTCCTCGGTCTCTCTGGTTAGTGCACTGGCTTTGACTCTCTGGTTAGTGCCCTTGCTTTGACTCTCTGGTTAGTGCACCGGCTTCGACTCTCTGGTTAGTGCACAGGCTTTGACTCTGTGGTTAGTGCACTGGCTTTGACTGTGTGGTTAGTGTCCAGGCTTTGATGCTCTGGTTAGTGCACTGGCTTTGACTCTCCGGTTAGTGCACTGGCTTTGACTCTCTGGATAGTGCACTGGCTTTGACTCTCTGGTTAGTGCCCTTGCTTTGACTCTCTGGTTAGTGCCCGGGCTTTGACTCTCTGGTTAGTGCACTGGCTTTGACTCTCTGGTTAGTGCACTGGCTTTGACTCTCTGGTTAGTGCACTGGCTTTGACACTCTTTCACTTTCTCTGTCACTCTGGTTAGTGCAATGGCTTTGACTCTCTGGTTAGTGCCCTTGCTTTGACTCTCTGGTTAGTGCCCGGGCTTTGACTCTCTGGTTAGTGCCCTTGCTTTGACTCTCTGGTTAGTGCCCTTGCTTTGACTCTCTGGTTAGTTCCCGGGCTTTGACTCTCTGGTTTTTGCCCTGGCTTTGACTATCTGGTTTGCGCACTCGCTTTGACTCTCTGGTTAGTGCACAGGCTTTGACTCTCTGGTTAGTGCACAGGCTTTGACTCTCTGGTTAGTGCACTGGCTTTAACTTCTCTGGTTAGTACCCAGGCTTTGATGCTCTGGTTAGTGCACTGGCTTTGACTCTCTGGTTAGTGCACTGGCTTTGACTCTCTGGTTAGTGCACTGGCTTTGACTCTCTGGTTAGTGCCCTTGCTTTGACTCTCTGGTTAGTGCCCGGATTTGACTCTCTGGTTAGTGCACTGGCTTTGACTCTCTGGTTAGTGCACTGGCTTTGACTCTCTGGTTAGTGCACTGGCTTTGACTCTCTGGTTAGTGCACTGGCTTTGACTCTCTGATTAGTGCACTGGAATTGACACTCTGGTTAGTGCACTGTCTTTGACACTCTGAATAGTACACTGGCTTTGACTTTCTCTCACTTTCTCTGTCTCTCTGGTTAGTGCTCTGGCTTTGACTCTCTGGTTAGTGCACTGGCTTTGACTCTCTGGTTAGTGCACTGGCTTTGACTCTGGTTAGTGCAATAGCTTTGACTCTCTCTGGGTAGTGCATTGGCTTTGACTGTCTCTCTCTCTCCCCCTGGTTACTGCATTGTCTTTGACTCTCGCTGTCTCTCTGGTTAGTGCACTGTCTTCCACTCTTTCTGGTTAGTGCCCTTGCTTTGACTCTCTGGTTAGTGCCCTTGCTTTGACTCTCTGGTTAGTGCCCTTGCTTTGACTCTCTGGTTAGTGCCCGGGCTTTGACTCTCTGGTTAGTGCCCTTGCTTTGACTCTCTGGTTAGTGCCCTTGCTTTGACTCTCTGGTTAGTTCCCGGGCTTTGACTCTCTGGTTTTTGCCCTGGCTTTGACTATCTGGTTTGCGCACTCGCTTTGACTCTCTGGTTAGTGCACAGGCTTTGACTCTCTGGTTAGTGCACAGGCTTTGACTCTCTGGTTAGTGCACTGGCTTTAACTTCTCTGGTTAGTACCCAGGCTTTGATGCTCTGGTTAGTGCACTGGCTTTGACTCTCTGGTTAGTGCACTGGCTTTGACTCTCTGGTTAGTGCACTGGCTTTGACTCTCTGGTTAGTGCCCTTGCTTTGACTCTCTGGTTAGTGCCCGGATTTGACTCTCTGGTTAGTGCACTGGCTTTGACTCTCTGGTTAGTGCACTGGCTTTGACTCTCTGGTTAGTGCACTGGCTTTGACTCTCTGGTTAGTGCACTGGCTTTGACTCTCTGATTAGTGCACTGGAATTGACACTCTGGTTAGTGCACTGTCTTTGACACTCTGAATAGTACACTGGCTTTGACTTTCTCTCACTTTCTCTGTCTCTCTGGTTAGTGCACTGGCTTTGACTCTCTGGTTAGTGCACTGGCTTTGACTCTCTGGTTAGTGCACTGGCTTTGACTCTGGTTAGTGCAATAGCTTTGACTCTCTCTGGGTAGTGCATTGGCTTTGACTGTCTCTCTCTCTCCCCCTGGTTACTGCATTGTCTTTGACTCTCGCTGTCTCTCTGGTTAGTGCACTGTCTTCCACTCTTTCTGGTTAGTGCCCTTGCTTTGACTCTCTGGTTAGTGCCCTTGCTTTGACTCTCTGGTTAGTGCCCTTGCTTTGACTCTCTGGTTAGTGCCCGGGCTTTGACTCTCTGGTTAGTGCACAGGCTTTGACTCTCTTGTTAGTGCACTGGCTTTGACTCTCTGGTTAGTGCACTGGCTTTGACTCTCTGGTTAGTGCACTGGCTTTGACTCTCTGGTTAGTGCACTGGCTTTGACTCTCTGGTTAGTGCACTGGCTTTGACTCTCTGCTTAGTTCACTGGCTTTGACTCTCTGGTTAGTGCACTGGCTTTGACTCTCTGGTTAGTGCACTGGCTTTGACTCTCTGGTTAGTGCACTGGCTTTGACTCTCTGCTTAGTTCACTGGCTTTGACTCTCTGGTTAGTGCACTGGCTTTGACTCTCTGGTTAGTGCACTGGCTTTGACTCACTGGTTAGTGCACTGGCTTTGACTCTGGTTAGTGCAATAGCTTTGACTCTCTCCGGGTAGTGCATTGGCTTTGACTCTCTCTCTCTCTCTCCCCCTGGTTACTGCATTGTCTTTGACTCTCGCTGTCTCTCTGGTTAGTGCACTGTCTTTCACTCTTTCTGGATAGTGCCCTTGCTTTGACTCTCTGGTTAGTGCCCTTGCTTTGACTCTCTGGTTAGTGCCCTTGCTTTGACTCTCTGGTTAGTGCCGGGCTTTGATGCTCTGGTTAGTGCACTGGCTTTGACTCTCCGGTTAGTGCACTGGCTTTGACTCTCTGGTTAGTGCACTGGCTTTGACTCTCTGGTTAGTGCCCTTGCTTTGACTCTCTGGTTAGTGCCCGGGCTTTGACAATCTTTCACTTCCTCGGTCTCTCTGGTTAGTGCACTGGCTTTGACTCTCTGGTTAGTGCCCTTGCTTTGACTCTCTGGTTAGTGCACCGGCTTCGACTCTCTGGTTAGTGCACAGGCTTTGACTCTGTGGTTAGTGCACTGGCTTTGACTGTGTGGTTAGTGTCCAGGCTTTGATGCTCTGGTTAGTGCACTGGCTTTGACTCTCCGGTTAGTGCACTGGCTTTGACTCTCTGGATAGTGCACTGGCTTTGACTCTCTGGTTAGTGCCCTTGCTTTGTCTCTCTGGTTAGTGCCCGGGCTTTGACTCTCTGGTTAGTGCACTGGCTTTGACTCTCTGGTTAGTGCACTGGCTTTGACTCTCTGGTTAGTGCACTGGCTTTGACACTCTTTCACTTTCTCTGTCACTCTGGTTAGTGCAATGGCTTTGACTCTCTGGTTAGTGCCCTTGCTTTGACTCTCTGGTTAGTGCCCGGGCTTTGACTCTCTGGTTAGTGCCCTTGCTTTGACTCTCTGGTTAGTGCCCTTGCTTTGACTCTCTGGTTAGTTCCCGGGCTTTGACTCTCTGGTTTTTGCCCTGGCTTTGACTATCTGGTTTGCGCACTCGCTTTGACTCTCTGGTTAGTGCACAGGCTTTGACTCTCTGGTTAGTGCACAGGCTTTGACTCTCTGGTTAGTGCACTGGCTTTAACTTCTCTGGTTAGTACCCAGGCTTTGATGCTCTGGTTAGTGCACTGGCTTTGACTCTCTGGTTAGTGCACTGGCTTTGACTCTCTGGTTAGTGCACTGGCTTTGACTCTCTGGTTAGTGCCCTTGCTTTGACTCTCTGGTTAGTGCCCGGATTTGACTCTCTGGTTAGTGCACTGGCTTTGACTCTCTGGTTAGTGCACTGGCTTTGACTCTCTGGTTAGTGCACTGGCTTTGACTCTCTGGTTAGTGCACTGGCTTTGACTCTCTGATTAGTGCACTGGAATTGACACTCTGGTTAGTGCACTGTCTTTGACACTCTGAATAGTACACTGGCTTTGACTTTCTCTCACTTTCTCTGTCTCTCTGGTTAGTGCTCTGGCTTTGACTCTCTGGTTAGTGCACTGGCTTTGACTCTCTGGTTAGTGCACTGGCTTTGACTCTGGTTAGTGCAATAGCTTTGACTCTCTCTGGGTAGTGCATTGGCTTTGACTGTCTCTCTCTCTCCCCCTGGTTACTGCATTGTCTTTGACTCTCGCTGTCTCTCTGGTTAGTGCACTGTCTTCCACTCTTTCTGGTTAGTGCCCTTGCTTTGACTCTCTGGTTAGTGCCCTTGCTTTGACTCTCTGGTTAGTGCCCTTGCTTTGACTCTCTGGTTAGTGCCCGGGCTTTGACTCTCTGGTTAGTGCCCTTGCTTTGACTCTCTGGTTAGTGCCCTTGCTTTGACTCTCTGGTTAGTTCCCGGGCTTTGACTCTCTGGTTTTTGCCCTGGCTTTGACTATCTGGTTTGCGCACTCGCTTTGACTCTCTGGTTAGTGCACAGGCTTTGACTCTCTGGTTAGTGCACAGGCTTTGACTCTCTGGTTAGTGCACTGGCTTTAACTTCTCTGGTTAGTACCCAGGCTTTGATGCTCTGGTTAGTGCACTGGCTTTGACTCTCTGGTTAGTGCACTGGCTTTGACTCTCTGGTTAGTGCACTGGCTTTGACTCTCTGGTTAGTGCCCTTGCTTTGACTCTCTGGTTAGTGCACTGGCTTTGACACTCTTTCACTTTCTCTGTCACTCTGGTTAGTGCAATGGCTTTGACTCTCTGGTTAGTGCCCTTGCTTTGACTCTCTGGTTAGTGCCCGGGCTTTGACTCTCTGGTTAGTGCCCTTGCTTTGACTCTCTGGTTAGTGCCCTTGCTTTGACTCTCTGGTTAGTTCCCGGGCTTTGACTCTCTGGTTTTTGCCCTGGCTTTGACTATCTGGTTTGCGCACTCGCTTTGACTCTCTGGTTAGTGCACAGGCTTTGACTCTCTGGTTAGTGCACAGGCTTTGACTCTCTGGTTAGTGCACTGGCTTTAACTTCTCTGGTTAGTACCCAGGCTTTGATGCTCTGGTTAGTGCACTGGCTTTGACTCTCTGGTTAGTGCACTGGCTTTGACTCTCTGGTTAGTGCACTGGCTTTGACTCTCTGGTTAGTGCCCTTGCTTTGACTCTCTGGTTAGTGCCCGGATTTGACTCTCTGGTTAGTGCACTGGCTTTGACTCTCTGGTTAGTGCACTGGCTTTGACTCTCTGGTTAGTGCACTGGCTTTGACTCTCTGGTTAGTGCACTGGCTTTGACTCTCTGATTAGTGCACTGGAATTGACACTCTGGTTAGTGCACTGTCTTTGACACTCTGAATAGTACACTGGCTTTGACTTTCTCTCACTTTCTCTGTCTCTCTGGTTAGTGCTCTGGCTTTGACTCTCTGGTTAGTGCACTGGCTTTGACTCTCTGGTTAGTGCACTGGCTTTGACTCTGGTTAGTGCAATAGCTTTGACTCTCTCTGGGTAGTGCATTGGCTTTGACTGTCTCTCTCTCTCCCCCTGGTTACTGCATTGTCTTTGACTCTCGCTGTCTCTCTGGTTAGTGCACTGTCTTCCACTCTTTCTGGTTAGTGCCCTTGCTTTGACTCTCTGGTTAGTGCCCTTGCTTTGACTCTCTGGTTAGTGCCCTTGCTTTGACTCTCTGGTTAGTGCCCGGGCTTTGACTCTCTGGTTAGTGCACAGGCTTTGACTCTCTTGTCAGTGCACTGGCTTTGACTCTCTGGTTAGTGCACTGGCTTTGACTCTCTGGTTAGTGCACTGGCTTTGACTCTCTGGTTAGTGCACTGGCTTTGACTCTCTGGTTAGTGCACTGGCTTTGACTCTCTGCTTAGTTCACTGGCTTTGACTCTCTGGTTAGTGCACTGGCTTTGACTCTCTGGTTAGTGCACTGGCTTTGACTCTCTGGTTAGTGCACTGGCTTTGACTCTCTGCTTAGTTCACTGGCTTTGACTCTCTGGTTAGTGCACTGGCTTTGACTCTCTGGTTAGTGCACTGGCTTTGACTCTCTGGTTAGTGCACTGGCTTTGACACACTTTCACTTTCTCTGTCTCTCTGGTTAGTGCAATGGCTTTGACTCTCTGCGTAGTGCATTGACTTTGACTCTCTGGTTAGTGCACTGCCTTTCACTCTCTGGTTAGTGCACTGGCTTTGACTCTCTGGTTAGTGCACTGGCTTTGACTCTCTGGTTAGTGCACTGGCTTTGACTCTCTGGTTAGTGCACTGGCTTTGACTCTCTGGTTAGTGCACTGGCTGTGACTCTCTGGTTAGTGCACTGGCTGTGACTCTCTGGTTAGTGCACTGGCTTTTCACTCTCTGGTTAGTGCACTGTCTTTGACTCTCTGGTTAGTGCACTGGCTGTGACTCTCTGGTTAGTGTACTGGCTTTGACTCTCTGGTTAGTGCACTGGCTTTGACTCTCTGGTTAGTGCACTGGCTTTGAATCTGGTTAGTGCAATGGCTTTGACTCTCTCTGGGTAGTGCATTGGCTTTGACTCTCTCTCTCTCTCCCCCCCCCCTGGTTACTGCATTGTCTTTGACTCTCGCTGTCTCTCTGGTTAGTGCACTGTCTTTCACTCTCTCTGCATAGTGCCCTTGCTTTGACGCTCTGCTTAGTGCCCTTGCTTTGACTCTCTAGTTAGTGCCCGGGATTTGACTCTCTGGTTTTTGCCCTGGCTTTGACTTTCTCTCACTTTCTCTGTCTCTCTGGTTAGTGCACTGACTTTGACTCTCTGGTTAGTGCACTGGCTTTGACTCTCTGGTTAGTGCACTGGCTTTGACTCTCTGGTTAGTGCACTGGCTTTGACTCTGGTTAGTGCAATAGCTTTGACTCTCTCTGGGCAGTGCATTAGCTGTGACTCTCTCTCTCTCTCCCCCTGGTTACTGCATTGTCTTGACTCTCGCTGTCTCTCTGGTTAGTGCACTGTCTTTCACTATTTCTGGATAGTGCCCTTGCTTTGACTCTCTGGTTAGTGCCCTTGCTTTGACTCTCTGGTTAGTGCACTGGCTTTGACACTCTGAATAGTACCCTGGCTTTGACTTTCTCTCACTTTCTCTCTCTCTCTGGTTAGTGCAATGGATTTGACACTCTGGTTAGTGCTCTGTCTTTGACTATCTGGTTAGTGCACTGGCTTTGACTCTCTGGTTAGTGCACTGGCTTTGGCTCTCTGGTTAGTGCACTGGCTTTGACTCTCTGGTTAATGCACTGGCTGTGACTCTCTGGTTAGTGCACTGGCTTTGACTCTCTGGTTAGTGCACTGGCTTTGACTCTCTGGTTAGTGCACTGGCTTTGACTCTCTGGTTAGTGCACTGGCTTTGACTCACTGGTTAGTGCACTGGCTGTGACTCTCTGGTTAGTGCACTGGCTTTGACTTTCTGGTTAGTGCACTGGCTGTGACTCTCTGGTTAGTGCACTGGCTGTGACTCTCTGGTTAGTGCACTGGCTTTGACTCACTGGTTAGTGCACTGGCTGTGACTCTCTGGTTAGTGCACTGGCTTTGACTCACTGGTTAGTGCACTGGCTGTGACTCTCTGGTTAGTGCACTGGCTTTGACTTTCTGGTTAGTGCACTGGCTGTGACTCTCTGGTTAGTGCACTGGCTGTGACTCTCTGGTTAGTGCACTGGCTTTGACTCACTGGTTAGTGCACTGGCTGTGACTCTCTGGTTAGTGCACTGGCTTTGACTCTCTGGTTAGTGCACTGGCTGTGACTCTCTGGTTAGTGCACTGGCTGTGACTCTCTGGTTAGTGCACTGGCTGTGACTCTCTGGTTAGTGCACTGGTTTTGACTCTCTGGTTAGTGCAATGGCTTTGACTCTCTGGTTAGTGCACTGGCTTTGAATCTCTGGTTAGTGCACTGGCTTTGAATCTCTGGTTAGTGCACTGGCTTTGACTCTCTGGTTAGTGCACTCGCTTTGACACTCTGATTAGTGCACTGGAATTGACACTCTGGTTAGTGCACTGGCTTTGACACTCTGAATAGTACACTGGCTTTGACTTTCTCACACTTTCTCTGTGTCTCTGGTTAGGCACTGGCTTTGACTCTCTGGCTAGTGCACTGGCTTTGACTCTCTGGTTAGTGCACTGGCTTTGACTCTCTGGTTAGTGCACTGGCTTTGACTCTGGTTAGTGCACTAGCTTTGACTCTCTCTCGGTAGTGCATTGGCTTTGCCTCTCTCTCTCTCTCTCTCTCTCCCTGGTTATTGCACTGTCATTCACTCTCTCTGGATTTAGCACTGGCTTTGACTTTCTGGTTAATGCACTGGCTTTGACTCTCTGGTTAGTGCCCTTGCTTTGACTCTCTGGTTAGTGCCCGGGCTTTGACTCTCTGGTTAGTGCCCTTGCTTTGACTCTCTGGTTAGTGCACTAGCTTTGTCTCTCTGGTTAGTGCACTGGCTTTGACTCTCTGGTTAGTGCACTGGCTTTGACTCTCTGGTTAGTGCACTGTCTTTGACACTCTGAATAGTACACTGGCTTTGACTTTCTCTCACTTTCTCTGTCTCTCTGGTTAGTGCACTGGCTTTGACTCTCTGATTAGTGCACTGGAATTGACACTCTGGTTAGTGCACTGTCTTTGACACTCTGAATAGTACACTGGCTTTGACTTTCTCTCACTTTCTCTGTCTCTCTGGTTAGTGCACTGGCTTTGACTCTCTGGTTAGTGCACTGGCTTTGACTCACTGGTTAGTGCACTGGCTTTGACTCTGGTTAGTGCAATAGCTTTGACACTCTCCGGGTAGTGCATTGGCTTTGACTCTCTCTCTCTCTCTCCCCCTGGTTACTGCATTGTCTTTGACTCTCGCTGTCTCTCTGGTTAGTGCACTGTCTTTCACTCTTTCTGGATAGTGCCCTTGCTTTGACTCTCTGGTTAGTGCCCTTGCTTTGACTCTCTGGTTAGTGCCCTTGCTTTGACTCTCTGGTTAGTGCCGGGCTTTGATGCTCTGGTTAGTGCACTGGCTTTGACTCTCCGGTTAGTGCACTGGCTTTGACTCTCTGGTTAGTGCACTGGCTTTGACTCTCTGGTTAGTGCCCTTGCTTTGACTCTCTGGTTAGTGCACCGGCTTCGACTCTCTGGTTAGTGCACAGGCTTTGACTCTGTGGTTAGTGCACTGGCTTTGACTGTGTGGTTAGTGTCCAGGCTTTGATGCTCTGGTTAGTGCACTGGCTTTGACTCTCCGGTTAGTGCACTGGCTTTGACTCTCTGGATAGTGCACTGGCTTTGACTCTCTGGTTAGTGCCCTTGCTTTGACTCTCTGGTTAGTGCCCGGGCTTTGACTCTCTGGTTAGTGCACTGGCTTTGACTCTCTGGTTAGTGCACTGGCTTTGACTCTCTGGTTAGTGCACTGGCTTTGACACTCTTTCACTTTCTCTGTCACTCTGGTTAGTGCAATGGCTTTGACTCTCTGGTTAGTGCCCTTGCTTTGACTCTCTGGTTAGTGGCCGGGCTTTGACTCTCTGGTTAGTGCCCTTGCTTTGACTCTCTGGTTAGTGCCCTTGCTTTGACTCTCTGGTTAGTTCCCGGGCTTTGACTCTCTGGTTTTTGCCCTGGCTTTGACTCTCTGGTTAGTGCACAGGCTTTGACTCTCTGGTTAGTGCACAGGCTTTGACTCTCTGGTTAGTGCATTGGCTTTAACTTCTCTGGTTAGTACCCAGGCTTTGATGCTCTGGTTAGTGCACTGGCTTTGACTCTCTGGTTAGTGCACTGGCTTTGACTCTCTGGTTAGTGCACTGGCTTTGACTCTCTGGTTAGTGCCCTTGCTTTGACTCTCTGGTTAGTGCCCGGATTTGACTCTCTGGTTAGTGCACTGGCTTTGACTCTCTGGTTAGTGCACTGGCTTTGACTCTCTGGTTAGTGCACTGGCTTTGACTCTCTGGTTAGTGCACTGGCTTTGACTTTCTCTCACTTTCTCTGTCTCTCTGGTTAGTGCTCTGGCTTTGACTCTCTGGTTAGTGCACTGGCTTTGACTCTCTGGTTAGTGCACTGGCTTTGACTCTGGTTAGTGCAATAGCTTTGACTCTCTCTGGGTAGTGCATTGGCTTTGACTGTCTCTCTCTCTCCCCCTGGTTACTGCATTGTCTTTGACTCTCGCTGTCTCTCTGGTTAGTGCACTGTCTTCCACTCTTTCTGGTTAGTGCCCTTGCTTTGACTCTCTGGTTAGTGCCCTTGCTTTGACTCTCTGGTTAGTGCCCTTGCTTTGACTCTCTGGTTAGTGCCCGGGCTTTGACTCTCTGGTTAGTGCACAGGCTTTGACTCTCTTGTTAGTGCACTGGCTTTGACTCTCTGGTTAGTGCACTGGCTTTGACTCTCTGGTTAGTGCACTGGCTTTGACTCTCTGGTTAGTGCACTGGCTTTGACTCTCTGGTTAGTGCACTGGCTTTGACTCTCTGCTTAGTTCACTGGCTTTGACTCTCTGGTTAGTGCACTGGCTTTGACTCTCTGGTTAGTGCACTGGCTTTGACTCTCTGGTTAGTGCACTGGCTTTGACTCTCTGCTTAGTTCACTGGCTTTGACTCTCTGGTTAGTGCACTGGCTTTGACTCTCTGGTTAGTGCACTGGCTTTGACTCTCTGGTTAGTGCACTGGCTTTGACACACTTTCACTTTCTCTGTCTCTCTGGTTAGTGCAATGGCTTTGACTCTCTGCGTAGTGCATTGACTTTGACTCTCTGGTTAGTGCACTGCCTTTCACTCTCTGGTTAGTGCACTGGCTTTGACTCTCTGGTTAGTGCACTGGCTTTGACTCTCTGGTTAGTGCACTGGCTTTGACTCTCTGGTTAGTGCACTGGCTTTGACTCTCTGGTTAGTGCACTGGCTGTGACTCTCTGGTTAGTGCACTGGCTGTGACTCTCTGGTTAGTGCACTGGCTTTGACTCTCTGGTTAGTGCACTGGCTTTGACTCTCTGGTTAGTGCACTGGCTGTGACTCTCTGGTTAGTGTACTGGCTTTGACTCTCTGATTAGTGCACTGGCTTTGACTCTCTGGTTAGTGCACTGGCTTTGAATCTGTTTAGTGCAATGGCTTTGACTCTCTCTGGGTAGTGCATTGGCTTTGACTCTCTCTCTCTCTCCCCCCCTGGTTACTGCATTGTCTTTGACTCTCGCTGTCTCTCTGGTTAGTGCACTGTCTTTCACTCTCTCTGCATAGTGCCCTTGCTTTGACTCTCTGGTTAGTGCCCTTGCTTTGACGCTCTGCTTAGTGCCCTTGCTTTGACTCTCTAGTTAGTGCCCGGGATTTGACTCTCTGGTTTTTGCCCTGGCTTTGACTTTCTCTCACTTTCTCTGTCTCTCTGGTTAGTGCACTGACTTTGACTCTCTGGTTAGTGCACTGGCTTTGACTCTCTGGTTAGTGCACTGGCTTTGACTCTGGTTAGTGCAATAGCTTTGACTCTCTCTGGGTAGTGCATTAGCTGTGACTCTCTCTCTCTCTCCCCCTGGTTACTGCATTGTCTTGACTCTCGCTGTCTCTCTGGTTAGTGCACTGTCTTTCACTCTTTCTGGATAGTGCCCTTGCTTTGACTCTCTGGTTAGTGCCCTTGCTTTGACTCTCTGGTTAGTGCACTGGAATTGACACTCTGGTTAGTGCACTGTCTTTGACACTCTGAATAGTACACTGGCTTTGACTTTCTCTCACTTTCTCTGTCTCTCTGGTTAGTGCACTGGCTTTGACTTTCTGGTTAGTGCACTGGCTGTGACTCTCTGGTTAGTGCACTGGCTGTGACTCTCTGGTTAGTGCACTGGCTTTGACTCACTGGTTAGTGCACTGGCTGTGACTCTCTGGTTAGTGCACTGGCTTTGACTCACTGGTTAGTGCACTGGCTGTGACTCTCTGGTTAGTGCACTGGCTTTGACTTTCTGGTTAGTGCACTGGCTGTGACTCTCTGGTTAGTGCACTGGCTTTGACTCACTGGTTAGTGCACTGGCTGTGACTCTCTGGTTAGTGCACTGGCTTTGACTCTCTGGTTAGTGCACTGGCTGTGACTCTCTGGTTAGTGCACTGGCTGTGACTCTCTGGTTAGTGCACTGGCTGTGACTCTCTGGTTAGTGCACTGGTTTTGACTCTCTGGTTAGTGCAATGGCTTTGACTCTCTGGTTAGTGCACTGGCTTTGACTCTCTGGTCAGTGCACTGGCTTTGAATCTCTGGTTAGTGCACTGGCTTTGAATCTCTGGTTAGTGCACTGGCTTTGACTCTCTGGTTAGTGCACTCGCTTTGACACTCTGATTAGTGCACTGGAATTGACACTCTGGTTAGTGCACTGGCTTTGACACTCTGAATAGTACACTGGCTTTGACTTTCTCACACTTTCTCTGTGTCTCTGGTTAGGCACTGGCTTTGACTCTCTGGCTAGTGCACTGGCTTTGACTCTCTGGTTAGTGCACTGGCTTTGACTCTCTGGTTAGTGCGCTGGCTTTGACACTCTGGTTAGTGCACTGGCTTTGACTCTCTGGTTAGTGCACTGGCTTTGACTCTCTGGTTAGTGCACTGGCTTTGACTCTGGTTAGTGCACTAGCTTTGACTCTCTCTCGGTAGTGCATTGGCTTTGCCTCTCTCTCTCTCTCTCTCTCTCTCTCTCTCTCCCTGGTTATTGCACTGTCTTTCACTCTCTCTGGATTGTGCACTGGCTTTGACTTTCTGGTTAATGCACTGGCTTTGACTCTCTGGTTAGTGCCCTTGCTTTGACTCTCTGGTTAGTGCCCGGGCTTTGACTCTCTGGTTAGTGCCCTTGCTTTGACTCTCTGGTTAGTGCACTGGCTTTGACTCTCTGGTTAGTGCACTGGCTTTGACTCCCTGGTTAGTGCACTGGCTTTGACTCTCTGGTTAGTGCACTGTCTTTGACACTCTGAATAGTACACTGGCTTTGACTTTCTCTCACTTTCTCTGTCTCTCTGGTTAGTGCACTGGCTTTGACTCTCTGATTAGTGCACTGGAATTGACACTCTGGTTAGTGCACTGTCTTTGACACTCTGAATAGTACACTGGCTTTGACTTTCTCTCACTTTCTCTGTCTCTCTGGTTAGTGCACTGGCTTTGACTCTCTGGTTAGTGCACTGGCTTTGACTCACTGGTTAGTGCACTGGCTTTGACTCTGGTTAGTGCAATAGCTTTGACTCTCTCCGGGTAGTGCATTGGCTTTGACTCTCTCTCTCTCTCTCCCCCTGGTTACTGCATTGTCTTTGACTCTCGCTGTCTCTCTGGTTAGTGCACTGTCTTTCACACTTTCTGGATAGTGCCCTTGCTTTGACTCTCTGGTTAGTGCCCTTGCTTTGACACTCTGGTTAGTGCCCTTGCTTTGACTCTCTGGTTAGTGCCAGGCTTTGATGCTCTGGTTAGTGCACTGGCTTTGACTCTCCGGTTAGTGCACTGGCTTTGACTCTCTGGTTAGTGCACTGGCTTTGACTCTCTGGTTAGTGCCCTTGCTTTGACTCTCTGGTTAGTGCCCGGGCTTTGACAATCTTTCACTTCCTCGGTCTCTCTGGTTAGTGCACTGGCTTTGACTCTCTGGTTAGTGCCCTTGCTTTGACTCTCTGATTAGTGCACCGGCTTCGACTCTCTGGTTAGTGCACAGGCTTTGACTCTGTGGTTAGTGCACTGGCTTTGACTGTGTGGTTAGTGTCCAGGCTTTGATGCTCTGGTTAGTGCACTGGCTTTGACTCTCCGGTTAGTGCACTGGCTTTGACTCTCTGGATAGTGCACTGGCTTTGACTCTCTGGTTAGTGCCCTTGCTTTGACTCTCTGGTTAGTGCACGGGCTTTGACTCTCTGGTTAGTGCACTGGCTTTGACTCTCTGGTTAGTGCACTGGCTTTGACTCTCTGGTTAGTGCACTGGCTTTGACACTCTTTCACTTTCTCTGTCACTCTGGTTAGTGCAATGGCTTTGACACTCTGGTTAGAGCACTGGCTTTGACACTCTGCTTAGTGCCCTAGCTTTGACTCTCTGGTTAGTGCCCTGGCTTTTACTCTCTGGTTAGTGCACTGGCTTTGACTCTCTGGTTAGTGCACTGGCTTTGACTCTCTGGTTAGTGCACTGGCTTTGACTCTCTGGTTAGTGCACTGGCTTTGACGCTCTGGTTAGTGCACTGGCTTTGACTCTCTGGTTAGTGCACTGGCTTTGACTCTGGTTAGTGCAATAGCTTTGACTCTCTCTGGGTAGTGCATTGGCTTTGACTCTCTCTCTCTCTCCCCCTGGTTACTGCATTGTCTTTGACTCTCGCTGTCTCTCTGGTTAGTGCACTGTCTTTCACTCATTCTGGATAGTGCCCTTGCTTTGACTCTCTGCGTAGTGCCCTTGCTTTGACTCTCTGGTTAGTGCCCTTGCTTTGACTCTCTGGTTAGTGCCCGGGCTTTGACTCTCTGGTTAGTGCACTGGCTTTGACTCTCTGGTTCGTGCACTGGCTTTGACTCTCTGGTTAGTGCACTGGCTTTGACTCTCTGGTTAGTGCCCTTGCTTTGACTCTCTGGTTAGTGCCCGGGCTTTGACTCTCTGGTTAGTGCACTGGCTTTGACTCTCTGGTTAGTGCACTGGCTTTGTCTCTCTGGTTAGTGCACTGGCTTTGACTCTCTGGTTATCGCACTGGCTTTGACTCTCTGGTTAGTGCACTGGCTTTGACACTCTGGTTAGTGCACTGGCTTTGACTCTCTGGTTAGTGCACTGGCTTTGACTCTCTGGTTAGTGCACTGGCTTTGACACTCTGGTTAGTGCACTGGCTTTGACACGCTGAATAGTACACTGGCTTTGACTTTCTCTCACTTTATCTGTCTCTCTGGTTAGTGCACTGGCTTTGACTCACTCTCTCTCTCCCCCTGGTTACTGCATTGTCTTTGACTCTCGCTGTCTCTCTGGTTAGTGCACTGTCTTTCACTCTTTCTGGATAGTGCCCTTGCTTTGACTCTCTGGTTAGTGCCCTTGCTTTGACTCTCCGGTTAGTGCCCTTGCTTTGACTCTCTGGTAAGTGCACAGGCTTTGACTCTCTGGTTAGTGCACAGGCTTTGACTCTCTGGTTAGTGCACAGGCTTTGACTCTCTGGTTAGTGCACTGGCTTTGACTCTCTGGTTAGTGCCCAGGCTTTGATGCTCTGGTTAGTGCACTGGCTTTGACTCTCCGGTTAGTGCACTGGCTTTGACTCTCTGGTTAGTGCACTGGCTTTGACTCTCTGGTTAGTGCACTGGCTTTGACTCTGGTTAGTGCAATAGCTTTGACTCTCTCTGGGTAGTGCATTGGCTTTGACTGTCTCTCTCTCTCCCCCTGGTTACTGCAATGTCTTTGACTCTCGCTGTCTCTCTGGTTAGTGCACTGTCTTTCACTCTTTCTGGTTAGTGCCCTTGCTTTGACTCTCTGGTTAGTGCCCTTGCTTTGACTCTCTGGTAAGTGCCCTTGCTTTGACTCTCTGGTTAGTGCCCGGGCTTTGACTCTCTGGTTAGTGCACTGGCTTTGACTCTCTGGTTAGTGCACTGGCTTTGACTCTCTGGTTAGTGCACTGGATTTGACACTCTTTCACTTTCTCTGTCTCTCTGGTTAGTGCAATGGCTTTGACACTCTGGTTAGAGCACTGGCTTTGACACTCTGCTTAGTGCCCTGGCTTTGACACTCTGCTTAGTGCCCTGGCTTTGACTCTCTGGTTAGTGCCCTGGCTTTTACTCTCTGGTTAGTGCACTGGCTTTGACTCTCTGGTTAGTGCACTGGCTTTGACTCTCTGGTTAGTGCACTGGCTTTGACTCTGGTTAGTGCACTGGCTTTGACTCTCTGGTTAGTGCACTGGCTTTGACTCTCAATCTCTCTCCCCCTGGTTACTGCATTGTCTTTGACTCTCGCTGTCTCTCTGGTTAGTGCACTGTCTTTGACACTCTGAATTGTACACTGGCTTTGACTTTCTCACACTTTCTCTGTCTCTCTGGTTAGTGCACTGGCTTTGACTCTCTGGCTAGTGCACTGGCTTTGACTCTCTGGTTAGTGCACTGGCTTTGACTCTCTGGTTAGTGCACTGGCTTTGTCTCTATGGTTGGTGCACTGGCTGTGACTCTCTGGTTAGTGCACTGGCTGTGACTCTCTGGTTAGTGCACTGGTTTTGACTCTGGTTAGTGCAATGGCTTTGACTCTCTCTGGGTAGTGCATTGGCTTTGACTCTCTGGTTAGTGCCCTTGCTTTGACTCTCTGGTTAGTGCCCGGGCTTTGACTCTCTGGTTAGTGCACTGGCTTTGACTCTGTGGTTAGTGCACTGGCTTTGACTCTGTGGTTAGTGCACTGGCTTTGACTCTGTGGTTAGTGCACTGGCTTTGACTGTGTGGTTAGTGTCCAGGCTTTGATGCTCTGGTTAGTGCACTGGCTTTGACACTCTGGTTAGTGCACTGGCTTTGACACGCTGAATAGTACACTGGCTTTGACAATCTTTCACTTCCTCGGTCTCTCTGGTTAGTGCACTGGCTTTGACTCTCTGGATAGTGCACTGGCTTTGACTCTCTGGTTAGTGCCCTTGCTTTGACTCTCTGGTTAGTGCCCGGGCTTTGACTCTCTGGTTAGTGCACTGGCTTTGACTCTCTGGTTAGTGCACTGGCTTTGAC
The DNA here is from genome assembly GCA_026770705.1 of Isurus oxyrinchus. Lineage (NCBI taxonomy): Eukaryota > Metazoa > Chordata > Chondrichthyes > Lamniformes > Lamnidae > Isurus > Isurus oxyrinchus. The sequence goes on along the minus strand of JANJGN010000139.1, from coordinate 358,631 downwards.
TCTCTGGTTAGTGCACTGGCTTTGACGCTCTGGTTAGTGCACTGGCTTTGACTCTCTGGTTAGTGCACTGGCTTTGACTCTGGTTAGTGCAATAGCTTTGACTCTCTCTGGGTAGTGCATTGGCTTTGACTCTCTCTCTCTCTCCCCCTGGTTACTGCATTGTCTTCGACTCTCGCTGTCTCTCTGGTTAGTGCACTGTCTTTCACTCATTCTGGATAGTGCCCTTGCTTTGACTCTCTGCGTAGTGCCCTTGCTTTGACTCTCTGGTTAGTGCCCTTGCTTTGACTCTCTGGTTAGTGCCCGGGCTTTTACTCTCTGGTTCGTGCACTGGCTTTGACTCTCTGGTTCGTGCACTGGCTTTGACTCTCTGGTTAGTGCACTGGCTTTGACTCTCTGGTTAGTGCCCTTGCTTTGACTCTCTGGTTAGTGCCCGGGCTTTGACTCTCTGGTTAGTGCACTGGCTTTGACTCTCTGGTTAGTGCACTGGCTTTGACTCTCTGGTTAGTGCACTGGCTTTGACTCTCTGGTTAGCGCACTGGCTTTGACTCTCTGGTTAGTGCACTGGCTTTGACACGCTGAATAGTACACTGGCTTTGACTCTCAATCTCTCTCCCCCTGGTTACTGCATTGTCTTTGACTCTCGCTGTCTCTCTGGTTAGTGCACTGTCTTTGACTCTCTGGCTAGTGCACTGGCTTTGACTCTCTGGTTAGTGCACTGGCTTTGACTCTCTGGTTAGTGCACTGGCTTTGTCTCTATGGTTGGTGCACTGGCTGTGACTCTCTGGTTAGTGCACTGGCTGTGACTCTCTGGTTAGTGCTCTGGTTTTGACTCTGGTTAGTGCAATGGCTTTGACTCTCTCTGGGTAGTGCATTGGCTTTGACTCTCTCTCTCTCTCTCCCCCTGGTTACTGCATTGTCTTTGACTCTCGCTGTCTCTCTGGTTAGTGCACTGTCTTTCACTCTCTCTGGATTGTGCACTGGCTTTGACTTTCTGGTTAGTGCACTGGCTTTGACTCTCTGGTTAGTGCCCTTGCTTTGACTCTCTGGTTAGTGCCCGGGCTTTGACTCTCTGGTTAGTGCACTGGCTTTGACTCCCTGGTTAGTGCACTGGCTTTGACTCTCTGGTTAGTGCACTGGCTTTGACTCTCTTGTTAGTGCACTGGCTTTGACTCTCTGGTTAGTGCACTGGCTTTGACTCTCTGGTTAGTGCACTGGCTTTGACACGCTGAATAGTACACAGGCTTTGACTTTCTCTGACTTTCTCTGTCTCTCTGGTTTGTGCACTGGCTTTGACTCTCTGGTTAGTGCACTGGCTTTGACTCTCTAGTTAGTGCACTGGCTTTGACTCTGGTTAGTGCAATAGCTTTGACTCTCTCTGGGTAGTGCATTGGCTTTGACTCTCTCTCTCTCTCTCCCCCTGGTTACTGCATTGTCTTTGACTCTCGCTGTCTCTCTGGTTAGTGCACTGTCTTTCACTCTTTCTGGATAGTGCCCTTGCTTTTACTCTCTGGTTAGTGCCCTTGCTTTGACTAACTGGTTAGTGCCCTTGCTTTGACTCTCTGGTTAGTGCCCTTGCTTTGACTCTCTGGTTAGTGCACAGGCTTTGACTCTCTGGTTAGTGCACAGGCTTTGACTCTCTGGTTAGTGCACTGGCTTTGACTCTCTGGTTAGTGCCCAGGCTTTGATGCTCTGGTTAGTGCACTGGCTTTGACTCTCTGGTTAGTGCACTGGCTTTGACTCTCTGGTTAGTGCCCTTGCTTTGACTCTCCGGTTAGTGCCCGGGCTTTGACTCTCTGGTTAGTGCTCTGGCTTTGACTCTCTGGTTAGTGCACTGGCTTTGACTCTCTGGTTAGTGCACTGGCTTTGACTCTCTGGTTAGTGCACTGGCTTGACTCTCTGGTTAGTGCACTGGCTTTGACACTCTTTCACTTTCTCTCTCTCTGCTTAGTGCACTGGCTTTGACACTCTGAATAGTACACTGGCTTTGAATTTCTCTCACTTCCTCTGTCTCTCTGGTTAGTGCACTGGCTTTGACTCTCTGGTTAGTGCCCTTGCTTTGACTCTCTGGTTAGTGCCCGGGCTTTGACTCTCTGGTTAGTGCACTGGCTTTGACTCCCTGGTTAGTGCACTGGCTTTGACTCTCTGGTTAGTGCACTGGCTTTGACTCTCTGGTTAGTGCACTGGCTTTGACTCTCTGGTTAGTGCACTGGCTTTGACACGCTGAATAGTACACAGGCTTTCACTTTCTCTGACTTTCTCTGTCTCTCTGGTTTGTGCACTGGCTTTGACTCTCTGGTTAGTGCACTGGCTTTGACTCTCTAGTTAGTGCACTGCCTTTGACTCTGGTTAGTGCAATAGCTTTGACTCTCTCTGGGTAGTGCATTGGCTTTGACTCTCTCTCTCTCTCCCCCTGGTTACTGCATTGTCTTTGACTCTCGCTGTCTCTCTGGTTAGTGCACTGTCTTTCACTCTTTCTGGATAGTGCCCTTGCTTTGCTTCTCTGTTTAGTGCCCTTGCTTTGACTCTCTGGATAGTGCCCATGCTTTGACTCTCTGGTTAGTGCCCTGGCTTTGACTCTCTGGTTTTTGCCCGGGTTTGACTCTCTGGTTTTTGCCTTGTCTTTGACTATCTGGTTTGCGCACTCGCTTTGACTCTCTGGTTAGTGCACAGGCTTTGACTCTCTGGTTAGTGCACAGGCTTTGACTCTCAGGTTAGTGCACTGGCTTTGACTCTCTGGTTATTGCCCGGGCTTTGACTCTCTGGTTAGTGCACTGGCTTTGACTCTCTGGTTAGTGCACTGGCTTTGACTCTCTGGTTAGGGCACTGGCTTTGACTCTCTGGTTAGTCCAATGGCTTTGACTCTCTGGTTAGTGCCCGGGCTTTGACTCTCTGGTTAGTGCACTGGCTTTGACTCTCTGGTTAGTGCACTGGCTTTGCCTCTCTCTCTCTCTCCCTGGTTACTGCATTGTCTTTGACTCTCGCTGTCTCTCTGGTTAGTGCACTGTCTTTCACTCTCTCTGGATTGTGCACTGGTTTTGACTCTCTGGTTGGTGCACTGGCTTTGGCTCTCTGGTTAGTGCACTGGCTTTGACTCTCAATCTCTCTCCCCCTGGTTACTGCATTGTCTTTGACTCTCGCTGTCTCTCTGGTTAGTGCACTGTCTTTGACACTCTGAATTGTACACTGGCTTTGACTTTCTCACACTTTCTCTGTCTCTCTGGTTAGTGCACTGGCTTTGACTCTCTGGCTAGTGCACTGGCTTTGTCTCTATGGTTGGTGCACTGGCTGTGACTCTCTGGTTAGTGCACTGGCTGTGACTCTCTGGTTAGTGCACTGGTTTTGACTCTGGTTAGTGCAATGGCTTTGACTCTCTCTGGGTAGTGCATTGGCTTTGACTCTCTAGTTAGTGCCCTTGCTTTGACTCTCTGGTTAGTGCCCGGGCTTTGACTCTCTGGTTAGTGCACTGGCTTTGACTCTGTGGTTAGTGCACTGGCTTTGACTCTGTGGTTAGTGCACTGGCTTTGACTCTGTGGTTAGTGCACTGGCTTTGACTGTGTGGTTAGTGTCCAGGCTTTGATGCTCTGGTTAGTGCACTGGCTTTGACACTCTGGTTAGTGCACTGGCTTTGACACGCTGAATAGTACACTGGCTTTGACAATCTTTCACTTCCTCGGTCTCTCTGGTTAGTGCACTGGCTTTGACTCTCTGGTTAGTGCCCTTGCTTTGACTCTCTGGTTAGTGCACCGGCTTCGACTCTCTCGTTAGTGCACAGGCTTTGACTCTGTGGTTAGTGCACTGGCTTTGACTGTGTGGTTAGTGTCCAGGCTTTGATGCTCTGGTTAGTGCACTGGCTTTGACACTCTTTCACTTTCTCTGTCTCTCTGGTTAGTGCAATGGCTTTGACAGTCTGGTTAGTGAACTGGCTTTGACACTCTGCTTAGTGCCCTGGCTTTGACACTCTTGTTAGTGCACTGGCTTTGACTCTCTGGTTAGTTCATTGGCTTTGACTCTCTGGTTAGTGCACTGGCTTTGGCTCTTTGGTCAGTGCACTGGCTTTGACTCTCTGGTTAGTGCACTGGCTTTGAATCTCTGGTTAGTGCACTGGCTTTGACTCTCTGTTTAGTGCCCTTGCTTTGACTCTCTGGTTAGTGCCCATGCTTTGACTCTCTGGTTAGTGCCCGGGCTTTGACTCTCTGGTTTTTGCCCGGGCTTTGACTCTCTGGTTTTTGCCCTGGGTTTGACTATCTGGTTAGTGCCCAGGCTTTGATGCTCTGGTTAGTGCACTGGCTTTGACTATCTGGTTAGGGCACTGGCTTTGACTCTGGTTAGTGCCCTTGCTTTGACTCTCTGGTTAGTGCCCTGGCTTTGACTCTCTGGTTAGTGCACTGGCTTTGACTCTCTGGTTAGTGCACTGGCTTTGCCTCTCTCTCTCTCTCTCTCTCTCTCCCTGGTTACTGCATTGTCTTTGACTCTCGCTGTCTCTCTGGTTAGTGCACTGTCTTTCACTCTCTCTGGATTGTGCCTTGGCTTTGACTTTCTGGTTCGTGCACTGGCTTTGACTCTCTGGTTAGTTCACTGGCTTTGACTCTCTGGTTAGTGCGCAGGCTTTGATGCTCTGGTTAGTGCACTGGCTTTGACTCTCTGGTTAGTGCCCGGGCTTTGACTCTCTGGTTAGTGCACTGGCTTTGACTCTCTGGTTAGTGCACAGGCTTTGACACTCTGAATAGTACACTGGCTTTGACTCACTGCTTAGTGCATTGAATTTGACTCTCTGCTTAGTGCACAGGCTTTGAATCTCTGGTCAGTGCCATGGCTTTGACTCTCTGGTTAGTGCCGTGGCTTTGACTATCTGGTTAGTGAACAGGCTTTGAATCTCTGGTTAGTTCACTGGCTTTTACTCTGGTTAGTGCAATGTCTTTCACTCTCTCTGCATAGTGCCCTTGCTTTGACTCTCCGGTTAGTGCCCTTGCTTTGACTCTCTGGTTAGTGCTCTTGCTTTGACTCTCTGGTTAGTGCCCGGGCTTTGACTATCTGGTTTGCGCACAGGCTTTGACTCTCTGGTTAGTGCACAGGCTTTGACTCTCTGGTTAGTGCACAGGCTTTGACTCTCTGGTTAGTGCACTGGCTTTGACTCTCTGATTAGTGCACTGGCTTTGACTCTCTGGTTAGTGCACTGGCTTTGACTCTCTGGTTAGTGCACTGGCTTTGACTCTCTGGTTAGTGCACTGGCTTTGACTCTCTGGTTAGTGCACTGGCTTTGACTCTCTGGTTAGTGCACTGGCTTTGACTCTCTGGTTAGTGCACTGGCTTTGACACTCTTTCACTTTCTCTGTCTCTCTGGTTAGCGCAATGGCTTTGACTCTCTGCGTAGTGCATTGACTTTGACTCTCTGGTTAGTGCACTACCTTTGACTCTCTGGTTAGTGCACTGGCTTTGACTCTCTGGTTAGTGCACTGGCTTTGACTCTCTGGTTTGTGAACTGGCTGTTTTTCTCTGGTTAGTGCACTGGCTGTGACTCTCTGGTTAGTGTACTGGCTTTGACTCTCTCTGGGTAGTGCATTGGCTTTGACTCTCTCTCTCTCTCCCCCTGGTTACTGCATTGTCTTTGACTCTCGCTGTGTCTCTGGTTAGTGCACTCTCTTTCACTCTCTCTGCATAGTGCCCTTGCTTTGACTCTCTGGTTAGTGCCGTGCTTTGACTCTCTGGTTAGTGCCCTTGCTTTGACTCTCTGGTTAGTGCCCGGGATTTGACTCTCTGGTTTTTGCCCTGGCTTTGACTATCTGGTTTGCGCACTCACTTTGACTCTTTGGTTAGTGCACAGGCTTTGACTCTCTGGTTAGTGCACTGGCTTTCACTCGCTTGTTAGTGCACTGGCTTTGACTCTCTGGTTAGTGCACTGGCTTTGACTCTCTGGTTAGTGCACTGGCTTTGACTCTCTGGTTAGTGCACTGGCGTTGACACTCTTTCACTTTCTCTGTCTCTCTGGTTAGTGCAATGGCTTTGACACTGTGGTTAGTGCACTGGCTTTGACACTCTGCTTAGTGCCCTGGCTTTGACTCTATGGTTAGTGTACTGGCTTTGACTCTCTGGTTAGTGCACTGGCTTTGAATCTCTGGTTAGTCCACTGGCTTTGACTCTCTGGTTAGTGCACTGGCTTTGACTCTCTGATTAGTGCACTGGAATTAACACTCTGGTTAGTGCACTGGCTTTGACACTCTGAATAGTACACTGGCTTTGACTTTCTCTCACTTTGTCTGTCTCTCTGGTTAGTGCTCTGGCTTTGACTCTCTGGTTAGTGCACTGGCTGTGACTCTCTGGTTATTGCACTGGCTTTGACTCTCTGGTTAGTGCACTGGCTTTGACACTCTGGTTAGTGCACTGGCTTTGACTCTCTGGTTAGTGCACTGGCTTTGACTCTCTGGTTAGTGCACTGGCTTTGACTCTCTGGTTAGTGCACTGGCTGTGACTCTCTGGTTAGTGCTCTTGCTTTGACTCTCTGGTTAGTGCCCGGGCTTTGACTCTCTGGTTTTTGCCCTGGCTTTGACTATTTGGTTTGCGCACTCGCTTTGACTCTCTGGTTAGTGCACAGGCTTTGACTCTATGGTTAGTGCACTGGCTTTGACTCTCTGGTTAGTGCACTGGCTTTGACTCTCTGGTTTGTGAACTGGCTGTTTTTCTCTGGTTAGTGCACTGGCTGTGACTCTCTGGTTAGTGTACTGGCTTTGACTCTCTGGTTAGTGCACTGGCTTTGACTCTCTGGTTAGTGCACTGGCTTTGAATCTGGTTAGTGCAATAGCTTTGACTCTCTCTGGGTAGTGCATTGGCTTTGACTCTCTCTCTCTCTCCCCCTGGTTACTGCATTGTCTTTGACTCTCGCTGTCTCTCTGGTTAGTGCACTCTCTTTCACTCTCTCTGCATAGTGCCCTTGCTTTGACTCTCTGGTTAGTGCCGTGCTTTGACTCTCTGGTTAGTGCCCTTGCTTTGACTCTCTGGTTAGTGCCCGGGATTTGACTCTCTGGTTTTTGCCCTGGCTTTGACTATCTGGTTTGCGCACTCACTTTGACTCTTTGGTTAGTGCACAGGCTTTGACTCTCTGGTTAGTGCACTGGCTTTGACTCTCTGGTTAGTGCACTGGCTTTGACTCTCTGGTTAGTGCACTGGCTTTCACTCGCTTGTTAGTGCACTGGCTTTGACTCTCTGGTTAGTGCACTGGCTTTGACTCTCTGGTTAGTGCACTGGCTTTGACTCTCTGGTTAGTGCACTGGCTTTGACACTCTTTCACTTTCTCTGTCTCTCTGGTTAGTGCAATGGCTTTGACACTGTGGTTAGTGCACTGGCTTTGACACTCTGCTTAGTGCCCTGGCTTTGACTCTATGGTTAGTGTACTGGCTTTGACTCTCTGGTTAGTGCACTGGCTTTGAATCTCTGGTTAGTCCACTGGCTTTGACTCTCTGGTTAGTGCACTGGCTTTGACTCTCTGATTAGTGCACTGGAATTAACACTCTGGTTAGTGCACTGGCTTTGACACTCTGAATAGTACACTGGCTTTGACTTTCTCTCACTTTGTCTGTCTCTCTGGTTAGTGCTCTGGCTTTGACTCTCTGGTTAGTGCACTGGCTGTGACTCTCTGGTTATTGCACTGGCTTTGACTCTCTGGTTAGTGCACTGGCTTTGACACTCTGGTTAGTGCACTGGCTTTGACTCTCTGGTTAGTGCACTGGCTTTGACTCTCTGGTTAGTGCACTGGCTTTGACTCTCTGGTTAGTGCACTGGCTGTGACTCTCTGGTTAGTGCTCTTGCTTTGACTCTCTGGTTAGTGCCCGGGCTTTGACTCTCTGGTTTTTACCCTGGCTTTGACTATTTGGTTTGCGCACTCGCTTTGACTCTCTGGTTAGTGCACAGGCTTTGACTCTATGGTTAGTGCACAGGCTTTGACTCTCCGGTTAGTGCACTGGCTTTGACTCTCTGGTTAGTGCACTGGCTTTGACTCTCTGGTTAGTGCACTGGCTTTGACTCTCTGGTTAGTGCACTCGCTTTGACTCTCTGGTTAGTGCACTGGCTTTGACACTCTTTCACTTTCTCTGTCTCTCTGGTTAGTGCAATGGCTTTGACTCTCTGCGTAGTGCATTGACTTTGACTCTCTGGTTAGTGCACTGCCTTTGACTCTCTGGTTAGTGGACTGGCTTTGACTCTCTGGTTCGTGCACTGCCTTTGACTCTCTGGTTAGTTCGCTGGCTTTCACACTCTGGTTAGTTCACTGGCTTTGACTCTCCGGTTAGTGCACTGGCTTTGACTCTCTGGTTAGTGCACTGGCTTTGACTCTCTGGTTAGTGCACTGGCTTTGACTCTCTGGTTAGTGCACTGGCTTTGACTCTCTGGTTAGTGCACTGGCTTTGACTCTCTGGTTAGTGCACTGGCTTTGACTCTCTGGTTAGTGCACTCGCTTTGACTCTCTGGTTAGTGCACTGGCTTTGACACTCTTTCACTTTCTCTGTCTCTCTGGTTAGTGCAATGGCTTTGACTCTCTGCGTAGTGCATTGACTTTGACTCTCTGGTTAGTGCACTGCCTTTGACTCTCTGGTTAGTGGACTGGCTTTGACTCTCTGGTTCGTGCACTGCCTTTGACTCTCTGGTTAGTTCGCTGGCTTTGACACTCTGGTTAGTTCACTGGCTTTGACTCTCTGGTTAGTGCACTGGCTTTGACTCTCTGGTTAGTGCACTGGCTTTGACTCTCTGGTTAGTGCACTGGCTTTGACTCTCTGGTTAGTGCACTGGCTTTGACTCTCTGGTTAGTGCACTGGCTTTGATTCTCTGGTTAGTGCACTGGCTTTGACTCTCTGGTTAGTTCACTGGCTTTGACTCTCTGGTTAGTGCACTGGCTTTGACACTCTTTCACTTTCTCTGTCTCTCTGGTTAGTGCAATGGCTTTGACACTGTGGTTAGAGCACTGGCTTTGACACTCTGCTTAGTGCCCTGGCTTTGACTCTCTGGTTAGTGTACTGGCTTTGACTCTCTGGTTAGTGCACTGGCTTTGAATCTGGTTAGTGCAATAGCTTTGACTCTCTCTGGGTAGGGCATTGGCTTTGACTCACTCTCTCTCTCCCCCTGGTTACTGCATTGTCTTTGACTCTCGCTGTCTCTCTGGTTAGTGCACTGTCTTTCACTCTTTCTGCATAGTGCCCTTGCTTTGACTCTCTGGTTGGTGCCCTTGCTTTGACTCTCTGGTTAGTGCCCTTGCTTTGACTCTCTGGTTAGTGCTCTTGCTTTGACTCTCTGGTTAGTGCCCGGGCTTTGACTCTCTGGTTTTTGCCCTGGCTTTGACTATTTGGTTTGCGCACTTGCTTTGACTCTCTGGTTAGTGCACAGGCTTTGACTCTATGGTTAGTGCACAGGCTTTGACTCTCCGGTTAGTGCACTGGCTTTGACTCTCTGGTTAGTGCACTGGCTTTGACTCTCTGGTTAGTGCACTGGCTTTGACTCTCTGGTTAGTGCACTGGCTTTGAATCTCTGGTTAGTGCACTGGCTTTGACTCTCTGGTTAGTGCACTGGCTTTGACACTCTTTCACTTTCTCTGTCTCTCTGGTTAGTGCAATGGCTTTGACTCTCTGCGTAGTGCATTGACTTTGACTCTCTGGTTAGTGCACTGCCTTTGACTCTCTGGTTAGTGCACTGGCTTTGACTCTCTGGTTAGTGCACTGGCTTTGACTCTCTGGTTAGTTCGCTGGCTTTGACTCTTTGGTCAGTGCACAGTCTTTGACTCTCTGGTTAGTGCACAGGCTTTGACTCTCTGGTTAGTGCACTGGCTTTGACTCTCTGGTTAGTGCACTGGCTTTGACTCTCTGATTAGTGCACTGGCTTTGACTCTCTGTTTAGTCCAATGGCTTTGACTCTCTGGTTAGTGCACAGGCTTTGACTCTCTGGTTAGTGCACTGGCTTTGACTCTCTGTTTAGTCCAATGGCTTTGACTCTCTGGTTAGTGCACAGGCTTTGACTCTCTGGTTAGTGCACTGGCTTTGACTCTCTGGTTAGTGCACTGGCTTTGACTCTCTGGTTAGTGCACTGGCTTTGAATCTGGTTAGTGCAATAGCTTTGACTCTCTCTGGGTAGGGCATTGGCTTTGACTCACTCTCTCTCTCTCCCTGGTTACGGCATTGTCTTTGACTCTCGCTGTCTCTCTGGTTAGTGCACTATCTTTCACTCTCTCTGGATTGTGCACTGGTTTTGAATTTCTGGTTAGTGCACTGGCTTTGACTCTCTGGTTGGTGCACTGGCTTTGACTCTCTGGTAAGTGCACTGGCTTTGACGCTTTGGTTAGTGCACTGTCTTTCACTCTCTCTGGATTGTGCATTGGCTTTGACTTTCTGGTTCGTGCACTGGCGTTGACTCTCTGGTTAGTTCACTGGCTTTGACTCTCTGGTTAGTGCCCAGGCTTTGACGCTCTGGTTAGTTTACTGGCTTTGACTCTCTGGTTAGTGCACTGGCTTTGACTCTCTGGTTAGTGCACTGGATTTGACACTCTGAATAGTACACTGGCTTTGACTTTCTCTCACTTTATCTGTCTCTCTGGTTAGTGCACTGGCTTTGACTCTCTGTTTAGTGCACTGGCTGTGACTCTCTGGTTAGTGCACTGGCTTGGACACTCTGGTTAGTGCACTGGCTGTGACTATCTGGTTAGTGCACTGGCTGTGACTCTCTGGTTAGTGCACTGGCTGTGACTCTCTGGTTAGTGCACTGGCTTTGACTCTCTGGTTAGTGCACTGGCTTTGACTCTCTGGTTAGTGCACTGGCTTTGACTCTCTGGTTATTGCACTGGCTGTGACTCTCTGGTTAGTGCACTGGCTTTGAATCTGGTTAGTGCAATAGCTTTGACTCTCTCTGGGTAGTGCATTGGCTTTGACTCTCTCTCTCTCTCCCCCTGGTTACTGCATTGTCTTTGACTCTCGCTGTCTCTCTGGTTAGTGCACTGTCTTTCGCTCTCTCTGCATAGTGCCCTTGCTTTGACTCTCTGGTTAGTGCCCTTGCTTTGACTCTCTGGTTAGTGCCCTTGCTTTGACTCTCTGGTTAGTGCCCTTGCTTTGACTCTCTGGTTAGTGCCCTTGCTTTGACTCTCTGGTTAGTGCCTTTGCTTTGACTCTCTGGTTAGTGCACAGGCTTTGAATCTCTGGTTAGTGCACTGGCTGTGACACTCTGAATAGTACACTGGCTTTGACTTTCTCTCACTTTGTCTGTCTCTCTGGTTAGTGCACTGGCTTTGACTCTCTGGTTAGGGCACTGGCTGTGACTCTCTGGTTAGTGCACTGGCTTTGACTCTCTGGTTAGTGCACTGGCTTTGACACTCTGGTTAGTGCACTGACTTTGACTCTCTGGTTAGTGCACTGGCTGTGACTCTCTGGTTAGTGCACTGGCTTTGACTCTCTGGTTAGTGCACTGGCTGTGACTCTCTGGTTAGTGCACTGGCTGTGACTCTATGGTTAGTGCACTGGCTGTGACTCTCTGGTTAGTGCACTGGTTTTGACTCTCTGGTTCGTGTACTGGCTTTGACTCTCTGGTTAGTGCACTGGCTTTGACTCTCTGGTTAGTGCACTGGCTTTGAATCTGGTTAGTGCAATAGCTTTGACTCTCTCTGGGTAGGGCATTGGCTTTGACTCTCTCTCTCTCTCCCCCTGGTTACTGCTTTGTCTTTGACTCTCGCTGTCTCTCTGGTTAGTGCACTGTCTTTCACTCTCTCTGCATAGTGCCCTTGCTTTGACTCTCTGGTTAGTGCCCTTGCTTTGACTCTCTGGTTAGTGCCCTTGCTTTGACTCTCTGGTTAGTGCCCTTGCTTTGACTCTCTGGTTAGTGCCCTTGCTTTGACTCTCTGTTTTTTACAATCGCTTTGACTCTCTGGTTTGCGCACTTGCTTTGACTCCCTGGTTAGTGCACAGGCTTTGACTCTCTGTTTAGTGCACTGGCTTTGACTCTCTGGTTAGTGCAATGGCTTTGACTCTCTGCGTAGTGCATTGACTTTGACTCTCTGGTTAGTGCACTGGCTTTGACTCTCTGGTTAGTGCACTGGCTTTGACTCACCGGTTAGTTCGCTGGCTTTGACTCTTTGGTCAGTGCACAGGCTTTGACTCTCTGGTTAGTGCACTGGCTTTGACTCTCTGGTTAGTGCACTGGCTTTGACTCTCTGATTAGTGCACTGGCTTTGACTCTCTAGTTAGCGCACTGGCTTTGACTCTCTGGTTAGTGCGCTAGCTTTGACTCTCTCTGGGTAGTGCATTGGCTTTGCCTCTCTCTCTCTCTCCCTGGTTACTGCATTGTCTTTGACTCTCGCTGTCTCTCTGGTTAGTGCACTGTCTTTCACTTTCTCTGGATTGTGCACTGGTTTTGAATTTCCGGTTAGTGCACTGGCTTTGACTCTCTGGTTAGTTCACTGGCTTTGACTCTCTGGTTAGTGCACTGGGTTTGACTCTTTGGTCAGTGCACTGGCTTTGACTCTCTGTTTAGTGCACTGGCTTTGACTCTCTGTTTAGTGCACTGGCTTTGAATCTCTGGTTAGTGCACTGGCTTTGACTCTCTGTTTAGTGCCCTTGCTTTGACTCTCTGGTTAGTGCACTGGCTTTGACACTCTGAATAGTACACTGGCTTTGACTTTATCTCACTTTCTCTGTCTCTCTGGTTAGTGCACTGGCTTTGACTCTCTGGTTAGTGCACAGGCTTTGACTCTCTGGTTAGTGCACTGGCTTTGACTCTCTCGTTAGTGCACTGGCTTTGACTCTGGTTAGTGCAATAGCTTTGACTCTCTATGGGTAGTGCATTGGCTTTGACTCTCTCTCTCTCTCCCCCTGGTTACTGCATTGTCTTTGACTCTCGCTGTCTCTCTGGTTAGTGCACTGTCTTTCACTCTTTCTGGATAGTGCCCTTGCTTTGACTCTCTGGTTAGTGCCCTTGCTTTGACTCTCTGGTTAGTGCCCTTGCTTTGACTCTCTGGTTAGTGCCCTTGCTTTGACTCTCTGGTTAGTGCCCGGGCTTTGACTCTCTGGTTTTTGCCCGGGCTTTGACTCTCTGGTTAGTGCACTGGATTTGACACTCTGAATAGTACACTGGCTTTGACTTTCTCTCACTTTCTCTGTCTCTCTGGTTAGTGCACTGGCTTTGACTCTCTGGTTAGTGCACTGGCTGTGACTCTCTGGTTAGTGCACTGGCTTTGACTCTCTGGTTAGTGCACTGGCTTTGACACTCTGGTTAGTGCACTGGCTTTGACTCTCTGGTTAGTGCACTGGCTGTGACTCTCTGGTTAGTGCACTGGCTTTGACTCTCTGGTTAGTGCCCTTGCTTTGACTCTCTGGTTAGTGCCCGGGCTTTGACTCTCTGGTTAGTGCACTGGCTTTGACTCTCTGATTAGTGCACTGGAATTGACACTCTGGTTAGTGCACTGGCTTTGACACTCTGAATAGTACACTGGCTTTGACTTTATCTCACTTTCTCTGTCTCTCTGGTTAGTGCACTGGCTTTGACTCTCTGGTTAGTGCACTGGCTTTGAGTCTCTGGTTAGTGCACTGGCTTTGAGTCTCTGGTTAGTGCACTGGCTTTGACTCTCGGGTTAGTGCACTGGCTTTGACTCTCTGGTTACTGCACTGGCTTTCAATATCTGGTTAGTGCACTGGCTTTGACTCTCTGATTAGTGCACTGGAATTGACACTCTGGTTAGTGCACTGTCTTTGACACTCTGAATAGTACACTGGCTTTGACTTTCTCTCACTTTCTCTGTCTCTCTGGTTAGTGCACTGGCTTTGACTCTCTGGTTAGTGCACTGGCTTTGACTCACTGGTTAGTGCACTGGCTTTGACTCTGGTTAGTGCAATAGCTTTGACTCTCTCCGGGTAGTGCATTGGCTTTGACTCTCTCTCTCTCTCTCCCCCTGGTTACTGCATTGTCTTTGACTCTCGCTGTCTCTCTGGTTAGTGCACTGTCTTTCACTCTTTCTGGATAGTGCCCTTGCTTTGACTCTCTGGTTAGTGCCCTTGCTTTGACTCTCTGGTTAGTGCCCTTGCTTTGACTCTCTGGTTAGTGCCAGGCTTTGATGCTCTGGTTAGTGCACTGGCTTTGACTCTCCGGTTAGTGCACTGGCTTTGACTCTCTGGTTAGTGCACTGGCTTTGACTCTCTGGTTAGTGCCCTTGCTTTGACTCTCTGGTTAGTGCCCGGGCTTTGACAATCTTTCACTTCCTCGGTCTCTCTGGTTAGTGCACTGGCTTTGACTCTCTGGTTAGTGCCCTTGCTTTGACTCTCTGATTAGTGCACCGGCTTCGACTCTCTGGTTAGTGCACAGGCTTTGACTCTGTGGTTAGTGCACTGGCTTTGACTGTGTGGTTAGTGTCCAGGCTTTGATGCTCTGGTTAGTGCACTGGCTTTGACTCTCCGGTTAGTGCACTGGCTTTGACTCTCTGGATAGTGCACTGGCTTTGACTCTCTGGTTAGTGCCCTTGCTTTGACTCTCTGGTTAGTGCCCGGGCTTTGACTCTCTGGTTAGTGCACTGGCTTTGACTCTCTGGTTAGTGCACTGGCTTTGACTCTCTGGTTAGTGCACTGGCTTTGACACTCTTTCACTTTCTCTGTCACTCTGGTTAGTGCAATGGCTTTGACACTCTGGTTAGAGCACTGGCTTTGACACTCTGCTTAGTGCCCTAGCTTTGACTCTCTGGTTAGTGCCCTGGCTTTTACTCTCTGGTTAGTGCACTGGCTTTGACTCTCTGGTTAGTGCACTGGCTTTGACTCTCTGGTTAGTGCACTGGCTTTGACGCTCTGGTTAGTGCACTGGCTTTGACTCTCTGGTTAGTGCACTGGCTTTGACTCTGGTTAGTGCAATAGCTTTGACTCTCTCTGGGTAGTGCATTGGCTTTGACTCTCTCTCTCTCTCCCCCTGGTTACTGCATTGTCTTTGACTCTCGCTGTCTCTCTGGTTAGTGCACTGTCTTTCACTCATTCTGGATAGTGCCCTTGCTTTGACTCTCTGCGTAGTGCCCTTGCTTTGACTCTCTGGTTAGTGCCCTTGCTTTGACTCTCTGGTTAGTGCCCGGGCTTTGACTCTCTGGTTAGTGCACTGGCTTTGACTCTCTGGTTCGTGCACTGGCTTTGACTCTCTGGTTAGTGCACTGGCTTTGACTCTCTGGTTAGTGCCCTTGCTTTGACTCTCTGGTTAGTGCCCGGGCTTTGACTCTCTGGTTAGTGCACTGGCTTTGACTCTTTGGTTAGTGCACTGGCTTTGTCTCTCTGGTTAGTGCACTGGCTTTGACTCTCTGGTTATCGCACTGGCTTTGACTCTCTGGTTAGTGCACTGGCTTTGACACGCTGAATAGTACACTGGCTTTGACTCTCTGGTTAGTGCACTGGCTTTGACTCTCTGGTTAGTGCACTGGCTTTGACACTCTGGTTAGTGCACTGGCTTTGACACGCTGAATAGTACACTGGCTTTGACTTTCTCTCACTTTATCTGTCTCTCTGGTTAGTGCACTGGCTTTGACTCACTCTCTCTCTCCCCCTGGTTACTGCATTGTCTTTGACTCTCGCTGTCTCTCTGGTTAGTGCACTGTCTTTCACTCTTTCTGGATAGTGCCCTTGCTTTGACTCTCTGGTTAGTGCCCGGGCTTTGACTCTCTGGTTCGTGCACTGGCTTTGACTCTCTGGTTAGTGCACTGGCTTTGACTCTCTGGTTAGTGCACTGGCTTTGACTCTGGTTAGTGCAATAGCTTTGACTCTCTCTGGGTAGTGCATTGGCTTTGACTGTCTCTCTCTCTCCCCCTGGTTACTGCAATGTCTTTGACTCTCGCTGTCTCTCTGGTTAGTGCACTGTCTTTCACTCTTTCTGGTTAGTGCCCTTGCTTTGACTCTCTGGTTAGTGCCCTTGCTTTGACTCTCTGGTAAGTGCCCTTGCTTTGACTCTCTGGTTAGTGCCCGGGCTTTGACTCTCTGGTTAGTGCACTGGCTTTGACTCTCTGGTTAGTGCACTGGCTTTGACTCTCTGGTTAGTGCACTGGATTTGACACTCTTTCACTTTCTCTGTCTCTCTGGTTAGTGCAATGGCTTTGACACTCTGGTTAGAGCACTGGCTTTGACACACTGCTTAGTGCCCTGGCTTTGACACTCTGCTTAGTGCCCTGGCTTTGACTCTCTGGTTAGTGCCCTGGCTTTTACTCTCTGGTTAGTGCACTGGCTTTGACTCTCTGGTTAGTGCACTGGCTTTGACTCTCTGGTTAGTGCACTGGCTTTGACTCTGGTTAGTGCACTGGCTTTGACTCTCTGGTTAGTGCACTGGCTTTGACTCTCAATCTCTCTCCCCCTGGTTACTGCATTGTCTTTGACTCTCGCTGTCTCTCTGGTTAGTGCACTGTCTTTGACACTCTGAATTGTACACTGGCTTTGACTTTCTCACACTTTCTCTGTCTCTCTGGTTAGTGCACTGGCTTTGACTCTCTGGCTAGTGCACTGGCTTTGACTCTCTGGTTAGTGCACTGGCTTTGACTCTCTGGTTAGTGCACTGGCTTTGTCTCTATGGTTGGTGCACTGGCTGTGACTCTCTGGTTAGTGCACTGGCTGTGACTCTCTGGTTAGTGCACTGGTTTTGACTCTGGTTAGTGCAATGGCTTTGACTCTCTCTGGGTAGTGCATTGGCTTTGACTCTCTGGTTAGTGCCCTTGCTTTGACTCTCTGGTTAGTGCCCGGGCTTTGACTCTCTGGTTAGTGCACTGGCTTTGACTCTGTGGTTAGTGCACTGGCTTTGACTCTGTGGTTAGTGCACTGGCTTTGACTCTGTGGTTAGTGCACTGGCTTTGACTGTGTGGTTAGTGTCCAGGCTTTGATGCTCTGGTTAGTGCACTGGCTTTGACACTCTGGTTAGTGCACTGGCTTTGACACGCTGAATAGTACACTGGCTTTGACAATCTTTCACTTCCTCGGTCTCTCTGGTTAGTGCACTGGCTTTGACTCTCTGGATAGTGCACTGGCTTTGACTCTCTGGTTAGTGCCCTTGCTTTGACTCTCTGGTTAGTGCCCGGGCTTTGACTCTCTGGTTAGTGCACTGGCTTTGACTCTCTGGTTAGTGCACTGGCTTTGACTCTCTGGTTAGTGCACTGGCTTTGACGCTCTGGTTAGTGCACTGGCTTTGACTCTCTGGTTAGTGCACTGGCTTTGACTCTGGTTAGTGCAATAGCTTTGACTCTCTCTGGGTAGTGCATTGGCTTTGACTCTCTCTCTCTCTCCCCCTGGTTACTGCATTGTCTTCGACTCTCGCTGTCTCTCTGGTTAGTGCACTGTCTTTCACTCATTCTGGATAGTGCCCTTGCTTTGACTCTCTGCGTAGTGCCCTTGCTTTGACTCTCTGGTTAGTGCCCTTGCTTTGACTCTCTGGTTAGTGCCCGGGCTTTTACTCTCTGGTTCGTGCACTGGCTTTGACTCTCTGGTTAGTGCACTGGCTTTGACTCTCTGGTTAGTGCCCTTGCTTTGACTCTCTGGTTAGTGCCCGGGCTTTGACTCTCTGGTTAGTGCACTGGCTTTGACTCTCTGGTTAGTGCACTGGCTTTGACTCTCTGGTTAGTGCACTGGCTTTGACTCTCTGGTTAGCGCACTGGCTTTGACTCTCTGGTTAGTGCACTGGCTTTGACACGCTGAATAGTACACTGGCTTTGACTCTCAATCTCTCTCCCCCTGGTTACTGCATTGTCTTTGACTCTCGCTGTCTCTCTGGTTAGTGCACTGTCTTTGACTCTCTGGCTAGTGCACTGGCTTTGACTCTCTGGTTAGTGCACTGGCTTTGACTCTCTGGTTAGTGCACTGGCTTTGTCTCTATGGTTGGTGCACTGGCTGTGACTCTCTGGTTAGTGCACTGGCTGTGACTCTCTGGTTAGTGCTCTGGTTTTGACTCTGGTTAGTGCAATGGCTTTGACTCTCTCTGGGTAGTGCATTGGCTTTGACTCTCTCTCTCTCTCTCCCCCTGGTTACTGCATTGTCTTTGACTCTCGCTGTCTCTCTGGTTAGTGCACTGTCTTTCACTCTCTCTGGATTGTGCACTGGCTTTGACTTTCTGGTTAGTGCACTGGCTTTGACTCTCTGGTTAGTGCCCTTGCTTTGACTCTCTGGTTAGTGCCCGGGCTTTGACTCTCTGGTTAGTGCACTGGCTTTGACTCCCTGGTTAGTGCACTGGCTTTGACTCTCTGGTTAGTGCACTGGCTTTGACTCTCTTGTTAGTGCACTGGCTTTGACTCTCTGGTTAGTGCACTGGCTTTGACTCTCTGGTTAGTGCACTGGCTTTGACACGCTGAATAGTACACAGGCTTTGACTTTCTCTGACTTTCTCTGTCTCTCTGGTTTGTGCACTGGCTTTGACTCTCTGGTTAGTGCACTGGCTTTGACTCTCTAGTTAGTGCACTGGCTTTGACTCTGGTTAGTGCAATAGCTTTGACTCTCTCTGGGTAGTGCATTGGCTTTGACTCTCTCTCTCTCTCTCCCCCTGGTTACTGCATTGTCTTTGACTCTCGCTGTCTCTCTGGTTAGTGCACTGTCTTTCACTCTTTCTGGATAGTGCCCTTGCTTTTACTCTCTGGTTAGTGCCCTTGCTTTGACTAACTGGTTAGTGCCCTTGCTTTGACTCTCTGGTTAGTGCCCTTGCTTTGACTCTCTGGTTAGTGCACAGGCTTTGACTCTCTGGTTAGTGCACAGGCTTTGACTCTCTGGTTAGTGCACTGGCTTTGACTCTCTGGTTAGTGCCCAGGCTTTGATGCTCTGGTTAGTGCACTGGCTTTGACTCTCTGGTTAGTGCACTGGCTTTGACTCTCTGGTTAGTGCCCTTGCTTTGACTCTCTGGTTAGTGCCCGGGCTTTGACTCTCTGGTTAGTGCTCTGGCTTTGACTCTCTGGTTAGTGCACTGGCTTTGACTCTCTGGTTAGTGCACTGGCTTTGACTCTCTGGTTAGTGCACTGGCTTGACTCTCTGGTTAGTGCACTGGCTTTGACACTCTTTCACTTTCTCTCTCTCTGCTTAGTGCACTGGCTTTGACACTCTGAATAGTACACTGGCTTTGAATTTCTCTCACTTCCTCTGTCTCTCTGGTTAGTGCACTGGCTTTGACTCTCTGGTTAGTGCCCTTGCTTTGACTCTCTGGTTAGTGCCCGGGCTTTGACTCTCTGGTTAGTGCACTGGCTTTGACTCCCTGGTTAGTGCACTGGCTTTGACTCTCTGGTTAGTGCACTGGCTTTGACTCTCTGGTTAGTGCACTGGCTTTGACTCTCTGGTTAGTGCACTGGCTTTGACACGCTGAATAGTACACAGGCTTTCACTTTCTCTGACTTTCTCTGTCTCTCTGGTTTGTGCACTGGCTTTGACTCTCTGGTTAGTGCACTGGCTTTGACTCTCTAGTTAGTGCACTGCCTTTGACTCTGGTTAGTGCAATAGCTTTGACTCTCTCTGGGTAGTGCACTGGCTTTGACTCTCTCTCTCTCTCCCCCTGGTTACTGCATTGTCTTTGACTCTCGCTGTCTCTCTGGTTAGTGCACTGTCTTTCACTCTTTCTGGATAGTGCCCTTGCTTTGCTTCTCTGTTTAGTGCCCTTGCTTTGACTCTCTGGATAGTGCCCATGCTTTGACTCTCTGGTTAGTGCCCTGGCTTTGACTCTCTGGTTTTTGCCCGGGTTTGACTCTCTGGTTTTTGCCTTGTCTTTGACTATCTGGTTTGCGCACTCGCTTTGACTCTCTGGTTAGTGCACAGGCTTTGACTCTCTGGTTAGTGCACAGGCTTTGACTCTCAGGTTAGTGCACTGGCTTTGACTCTCTGGTTATTGCCCGGGCTTTGACTCTCTGGTTAGTGCACTGGCTTTGACTCTCTGGTTAGTGCACTGGCTTTGACTCTCTGGTTAGGGCACTGGCTTTGACTCTCTGGTTAGTCCAATGGCTTTGACTCTCTGGTTAGTGCCCGGGCTTTGACTCTCTGGTTAGTGCACTGGCTTTGACTCTCTGGTTAGTGCACTGGCTTTGCCTCTCTCTCTCTCTCCCTGGTTACTGCATTGTCTTTGACTCTCGCTGTCTCTCTGGTTAGTGCACTGTCTTTCACTCTCTCTGGATTGTGCACTGGTTTTGACTCTCTGGTTGGTGCACTGGCTTTGGCTCTCTGGTTAGTGCACTGGCTTTGACTCTCAATCTCTCTCCCCCTGGTTACTGCATTGTCTTTGACTCTCGCTGTCTCTCTGGTTAGTGCACTGTCTTTGACACTCTGAATTGTACACTGGCTTTGACTTTCTCACACTTTCTCTGTCTCTCTGGTTAGTGCACTGGCTTTGACTCTCTGGCTAGTGCACTGGCTTTGTCTCTATGGTTGGTGCACTGGCTGTGACTCTCTGGTTAGTGCACTGGCTGTGACTCTCTGGTTAGTGCACTGGTTTTGACTCTGGTTAGTGCAATGGCTTTGACTCTCTCTGGGTAGTGCATTGGCTTTGACTCTCTGGTTAGTGCCCTTGCTTTGACTCTCTGGTTAGTGCCCGGGCTTTGACTCTCTGGTTAGTGCACTGGCTTTGACTCTGTGGTTAGTGCACTGGCTTTGACTCTGTGGTTAGTGCACTGGCTTTGACTCTGTGGTTAGTGCACTGGCTTTGACTGTGTGGTTAGTGTCCAGGCTTTGATGCTCTGGTTAGTGCACTGGCTTTGACACTCTGGTTAGTGCACTGGCTTTGACACGCTGAATAGTACACTGGCTTTGACAATCTTTCACTTCCTCGGTCTCTCTGGTTAGTGCACTGGCTTTGACTCTCTGGTTAGTGCCCTTGCTTTGACTCTCTGGTTAGTGCACCGGCTTCGACTCTCTCGTTAGTGCACAGGCTTTGACTCTGTGGTTAGTGCACTGGCTTTGACTGTGTGGTTAGTGTCCAGGCTTTGATGCTCTGGTTAGTGCACTGGCTTTGACTCTCCGGTTAGTGCACTGGCTTTGACTCTCTGGATATTGCACTGGCTTTGACTCTCTGGTTAGTGCCCTTGCTTTGACTCTCTGGTTAGTGCCCGGGCTTTGACTCTCTGGTTAGTGCACTGGCTTTGACTCTCTGGTTAGTGCACTGGCTTTGACTCTCTGGTTAGTGCACTGGCTTTGACGCTCTGGTTAGTGCACTGGCTTTGACTCTCTGGTTAGTGCACTGGCTTTGACTCTGGTTAGTGCAATAGATTTGACTCTCTCTGGGTAGTGCATTGGCTTTGACTCTCTCTCTCTCTCCCCCTGGTTACTGCATTGTCTTCGACTCTCGCTGTCTCTCTGGTTAGTGCACTGTCTTTCACTCATTCTGGATAGTGCCCTTGCTTTGACTCTCTGCGTAGTGCCCTTGCTTTGACTCTCTGGTTAGTGCCCTTGCTTTGACTCTCTGGTTAGTGCCCGGGCTTTGACTCTCTGGTTCGTGCACTGGCTTTGACTCTCTGGTTCGTGCACTGGCTTTGACTCTCTGGTTAGTGCACTGGCTTTGACTCTCTGGTTAGTGCCCTTGCTATGACTCTCTGGTTAGTGCCCGGGCTTTGACTCTCTGGTTAGTGCACTGGCTTTGACTCTCTGGTTAGTGCACTGGCTTTGACTCTGGTTAGTGCACTGGCTTTGACTCTCTGGTTAGCGCACTGGCTTTGAATCTCTGGTTAGTGCACTGGCTTTGACTCTCTGGTTAGTGCACTGGCTTTGAATCTCTGGTTAGTGCACTGGCTTTGACTCTCTGGTTAGTGCACTGGCTTTGTCTCTATGGTTGGTGCACTGGCTGTGACTCTCTGGTTAGTGCACTGGCTGTGACTCTCTGGTTAGTGCACTGGTTTTGACTCTGGTTAGTGCAATGGCTTTGACTCTCTCTGGGTAGTGCATTGGCTTTGACTCTCTCTCTCTCTCTCCCCCTGGTTACTGCATTGTCTTTGACTCTCGCTGTCTCTCTGGTTAGTGCACTGTCTTTCACTCTCTCTGGATTGTGCACTGGCTTTGACTTTCTGGTCAGTGCACTGGCTTTGACTCTCTGGTTAGTGCACTGGCTTTGACTCTGGTTAGTGCAATAGCTTTGACTCTCTCTGGGTAGTGCATTGGCTTTGACTCTCTCTCTCTCTCTCCCCCTGGTTACTGCATTGTCTTTGACTCTCGCTGTCTCTCTGGTTAGTGCACTGTCTTTCACTCTTTCTGGATAGTGCCCTTGCTTTGCTTCTCTGTTTAGTGCCCTTGCTTTGACTCTCTGGATAGTGCCCATGCTTTGACTCTCTGGTTAGTGCCCGGGCTTTGACTCTCTGGTTTTTGCCCGGGCTTTGACTCTCTGGTTTTTGCCTTGTCTTTGACTATCTGGTTTGCGCACTCGCTTTGACTCTCTGGTTAGTGCACAGGCTTTGACTCTCTGGTTAGTGCACAGGCTTTGACTCTCAGGTTAGTGCACTGGCTTTGACTCTCTGGTTATTGCCCGGGCTTTGACTCTCTGGTTAGTGCACTGGCTTTGACTCTCTGGTTGGTGCACTGGCTTTGGCTCTCTGGTAAGTGCACTGGCTTTGACGCTTTGGTTAGTGCACTCTCTTTCACTCTCTCTGGATTGTGCCTTGGCTTTGACTTTCTGGTTCGTGCACTGGCTTTGACTCTCTGGTTAGTTCAATGGCTTTGACTCTCTGGTTAGTGCGCAGGCTTTGATGCTCTGGTTAGTGCACTGGCTTTGACTCTCTGGTTAGTGCACTGGCTTTGACTCTCTGGTTAGTGCACAGGCTTTGACACTCTGAATAGTACACTGGCTTTGGCTCACTGCTTAGTGCATTGAATTTGACACTCTGCTTAGTGCACAGGCTTTGAATCTCTGGTAAGTGCCATGGCTTTGACTCTCTGGTTAGTGCCGTGGCTTTGACTCTCTGGTGAGTGCACAGGCTTTGAATCTCTGGTTAGTTCACTGGCTTTTACTCTGGTTAGTGCACAGGCTTTGACTCTCTGGTTAGTGCACTGGCTTTGACTATCTGGTTAGTGCACTGGCTTTGACTATCTGGTTAGTGCACTGGCTTTGACTCTCTGGTTAGTGCACTGGCTTTGACTCTCTGGTTAGTGCACTGGCTTTGACTCTCTGGTTAGTGCACTGGCTTTGACTCTCTGGTTAGTGCACTGGCTTTGACTCTCTGGTTAGTGCACTGGCTTTGACTCTCTGGTTAGTGCACTGGCTTTGACTCTCTGGTTAGTGCAATGGCTTTGACTCTCTGGTTAGTGCAATGGCTTTGACTCTCTGGTTAGTGCACTGGCTTTGACTCTCTGGTTAGTGCACTGGCTTTCACTCTCTGGTTAGTGCACTGGCTTTGACTCTCTGATGAGTGCACTGGAATTGACACCCTGGTTAGTGCACTGGCTTTGACACTCTTTCACTTTCTCTGTCTCTCTGGTTAGTGCAATGGCTTTGACAGTCTGGTTAGTGAACTGGCTTTGACACTCTGCTTAGTGCCCTGGCTTTGACACTCTTGTTAGTGCACTGGCTTTGACTCTCTGGTTAGTTCATTGGCTTTGACTCTCTGGTTAGTGCACTGGCTTTGACTCTTTGGTCAGTGCACTGGCTTTGACTCTCTGGTTAGTGCACTGGCTTTGAATCTCTGGTTAGTGCACTGGCTTTGACTCTCTGTTTAGTGCCCTTGCTTTGACTCTCTGGTTAGTGCCCATGCTTTGACTCTCTGGTTAGTGCCCGGGCTTTGACTCTCTGGTTTTTGCCCGGGCTTTGACTCTCTGGTTTTTGCCCTGGCTTTGACTATCTGGTTAGTGCCCAGGCTTTGATGCTCTGGTTAGTGCACTGGCTTTGACTCTCTGGTTAGGGCACTGGCTTTGACTCTGGTTAGTGCCCTTGCTTTGACTCTCTGGTTAGTGCCCTGGCTTTGACTCTCTGGTTAGTGCACTGGCTTTGACTCTCTGGTTAGTGCACTGGCTTTGCCTCTCTCTCTCTCTCTCTCTCTCCCTGGTTACTGCATTGTCTTTGACTCTCGCTGTCTCTCTGGTTAGTGCACTGTCTTTCACTCTCTCTGGATTGTGCCTTGGCTTTGACTTTCTGGTTCGTGCACTGGCTTTGACTCTCTGGTTAGTGCACTGGCTTTGACTCTCTGGTTAGTGCGCAGGCTTTGATGCTCTGGTTAGTGCACTGGCTTTGACTCTCTGGTTAGTGCCCGGGCTTTGACTCTCTGGTTAGTGCACTGGCTTTGACTCTCTGGTTAGTGCACAGGCTTTGACACTCTGAATAGTACACTGGCTTTGACTCACTGCTTAGTGCATTGAATTTGACTCTCTGCTTAGTGCACAGGCTTTGAATCTCTGGTCAGTGCCATGGCTTTGACTCTCTGGTTAGTGCCGTGGCTTTGACTCTCTGGTTAGTGCACTGGCTTTGACTCTCAGGTTAGTGCACTGGCTTTGACTCTCTGGTTATTGCCCGGGCTTTGACTCTCTGGTTAGTGCACTGGCTTTGACTCTCTGGTTGGTGCACTGGCTTTGGCTCTCTGGTAAGTGCACTGGCTTTGACGCTTTGGTTAGTGCACTCTCTTTCACTCTCTCTGGATTGTGCCTTGGCTTTGACTTTCTGGTTCGTGCACTGGCTTTGACTCTCTGGTTAGTTCAATGGCTTTGACTCTCTGGTTAGTGCGCAGGCTTTGATGCTCTGGTTAGTGCACTGGCTTTGACTCTCTGGTTAGTGCACTGGCTTTGACTCTCTGGTTAGTGCACAGGCTTTGACACTCTGAATAGTACACTGGCTTTGGCTCACTGCTTAGTGCATTGAATTTGACACTCTGCTTAGTGCACAGGCTTTGAATCTCTGGTAAGTGCCATGGCTTTGACTCTCTGGTTAGTGCCGTGGCTTTGACTCTCTGGTGAGTGCACAGGCTTTGAATCTCTGGTTAGTTCACTGGCTTTTACTCTGGTTAGTGCACAGGCTTTGACTCTCTGGTTAGTGCACTGGCTTTGACTATCTGGTTAGTGCACTGGCTTTGACTATCTGGTTAGTGCACTGGCTTTGACTCTCTGGTTAGTGCACTGGCTTTGACTCTCTGGTTAGTGCACTGGCTTTGACTCTCTGGTTAGTGCACTGGCTTTGACTCTCTGGTTAGTGCACTGGCTTTGACTCTCTGGTTAGTGCACTGGCTTTGACTCTCTGGTTAGTGCACTGGCTTTGACTCTCTGGTTAGTGCAATGGCTTTGACTCTCTGGTTAGTGCAATGGCTTTGACTCTCTGGTTAGTGCACTGGCTTTGACTCTCTGGTTAGTGCACTGGCTTTCACTCTCTGGTTAGTGCACTGGCTTTGACTCTCTGATGAGTGCACTGGAATTGACACCCTGGTTAGTGCACTGGCTTTGACACTCTTTCACTTTCTCTGTCTCTCTGGTTAGTGCAATGGCTTTGACAGTCTGGTTAGTGAACTGGCTTTGACACTCTGCTTAGTGCCCTGGCTTTGACACTCTTGTTAGTGCACTGGCTTTGACTCTCTGGTTAGTTCATTGGCTTTGACTCTCTGGTTAGTGCACTGGCTTTGACTCTTTGGTCAGTGCACTGGCTTTGACTCTCTGGTTAGTGCACTGGCTTTGAATCTCTGGTTAGTGCACTGGCTTTGACTCTCTGTTTAGTGCCCTTGCTTTGACTCTCTGGTTAGTGCCCATGCTTTGACTCTCTGGTTAGTGCCCGGGCTTTGACTCTCTGGTTTTTGCCCGGGCTTTGACTCTCTGGTTTTTGCCCTGGCTTTGACTATCTGGTTAGTGCCCAGGCTTTGATGCTCTGGTTAGTGCACTGGCTTTGACTCTCTGGTTAGGGCACTGGCTTTGACTCTGGTTAGTGCCCTTGCTTTGACTCTCTGGTTAGTGCCCTGGCTTTGACTCTCTGGTTAGTGCACTGGCTTTGACTCTCTGGTTAGTGCACTGGCTTTGCCTCTCTCTCTCTCTCTCTCTCTCCCTGGTTACTGCATTGTCTTTGACTCTCGCTGTCTCTCTGGTTAGTGCACTGTCTTTCACTCTCTCTGGATTGTGCCTTGGCTTTGACTTTCTGGTTCGTGCACTGGCTTTGACTCTCTGGTTAGTTCACTGGCTTTGACTCTCTGGTTAGTGCGCAGGCTTTGATGCTCTGGTTAGTGCACTGGCTTTGACTCTCTGGTTAGTGCCCGGGCTTTGACTCTCTGGTTAGTGCACTGGCTTTGACTCTCTGGTTAGTGCACAGGCTTTGACACTCTGAATAGTACACTGGCTTTGACTCACTGCTTAGTGCATTGAATTTGACTCTCTGCTTAGTGCACAGGCTTTGAATCTCTGGTCAGTGCCATGGCTTTGACTCTCTGGTTAGTGCCGTGGCTTTGACTATCTGGTTAGTGAACAGGCTTTGAATCTCTGGTTAGTTCACTGGCTTTTACTCTGGTTAGTGCAATGTCTTTCACTCTCTCTGCATAGTGCCCTTGCTTTGACTCTCCGGTTAGTGCCCTTGCTTTGACTCTCTGGTTAGTGCCCTTGCTTTGACTCTCTGGTTAGTGCCCGGGCTTTGACTATCTGGTTTGCGCACAGGCTTTGACTCTCCGGTTAGTGCACAGGCTTTGACTCTGTGGTTAGTGCACTGGCTTTGACTGTGTGGTTAGTGTCCAGGCTTTGATGCTCTGGTTAGTGCACTGGCTTTGACACTCTGGTTAGTGCACTGGCTTTGACACGCTGAATAGTACACTGGCTTTGACAATCTTTCACTTCCTCGGTCTCTCTGGTTAGTGCACTGGCTTTGACTCTCTGGATAGTGCACTGGCTTTGACTCTCTGGTTAGTGCCCTTGCTTTGACTCTCTGGTTAGTGCCCGGGCTTTGACTCTCTGGTTAGTGCACTGGCTTTGACTCTCTGGTTAGTGCACTGGCTTTGACTCTCTGGTTAGTGCACTGGCTTTGACGCTCTGGTTAGTGCACTGGCTTTGACTCTCTGGTTAGTGCACTGGCTTTGACTCTGGTTAGTGAAATAGCTTTGACTCTCTCTGGGTAGTGCATTGGCTTTGACTCTCTCTCTCTCTCCCCCTGGTTACTGCATTGTCTTCGACTCTCGCTGTCTCTCTGGTTAGTGCACTGTCTTTCACTCATTCTGGATAGTGCCCTTGCTTTGACTCTCTGCGTAGTGCCCTTGCTTTGACTCTCTGGTTAGTGCCCTTGCTTTGACTCTCTGGTTAGTGCCCGGGCTTTTACTCTCTGGTTCGTGCACTGGCTTTGACTCTCTGGTTCGTGCACTGGCTTTGACTCTCTGGTTAGTGCACTGGCTTTGACTCTCTGGTTAGTGCCCTTGCTTTGACTCTCTGGTTAGTGCCCGGGCTTTGACTCTCTGGTTAGTGCACTGGCTTTGACTCTCTGGTTAGTGCACTGGCTTTGACTCTCTGGTTAGTGCACTGGCTTTGACTCTCTGGTTAGCGCACTGGCTTTGACTCTCTGGTTAGTGCACTGGCTTTGACACGCTGAATAGTACACTGGCTTTGACTCTCAATCTCTCTCCCCCTGGTTACTGCATTGTCTTTGACTCTCGCTGTCTCTCTGGTTAGTGCACTGTCTTTGACTCTCTGGCTAGTGCACTGGCTTTGACTCTCTGGTTAGTGCACTGGCTTTGACTCTCTGGTTAGTGCACTGGCTTTGTCTCTATGGTTGGTGCACTGGCTGTGACTCTCTGGTTAGTGCACTGGCTGTGACTCTCTGGTTAGTGCTCTGGTTTTGACTCTGGTTAGTGCAATGGCTTTGACTCTCTCTGGGTAGTGCATTGGCTTTGACTCTCTCTCTCTCTCTCCCCCTGGTTACTGCATTGTCTTTGACTCTCGCTGTCTCTCTGGTTAGTGCACTGTCTTTCACTCTCTCTGGATTGTGCACTGGCTTTGACTTTCTGGTTAGTGCACTGGCTTTGACTCTCTGGTTAGTGCCCTTGCTTTGACTCTCTGGTTAGTGCCCGGGCTTTGACTCTCTGGTTAGTGCACTGGCTTTGACTCTCTGGTTAGTGCCCTTGCTTTGACTCTCTGGTTAGTGCCCGGGCTTTGACTCTCTGGTTAGTGCACTGGCTTTGACTCCCTGGTTAGTGCACTGGCTTTGACTCTCTGGTTAGTGCACTGGCTTTGACTCTCTGGTTAGTGCACTGGCTTTGACTCTCTGGTTAGTGCACTGGCTTTGACACGCTGAATAGTACACAGGCTTTCACTTTCTCTGACTTTCTCTGTCTCTCTGGTTTGTGCACTGGCTTTGACTCTCTAGTTAGTGCACTGCCTTTGACTCTGGTTAGTGCAATAGCTTTGACTCTCTCTGGGTAGTGCATTGGCTTTGACTCTCTCTCTCTCTCCCCCTGGTTACTGCATTGTCTTTGACTCTCGCTGTCTCTCTGGTTAGTGCACTGTCTTTCACTCTTTCTGGATAGTGCCCTTGCTTTGCTTCTCTGTTTAGTGCCCTTGCTTTGACTCTCTGGATAGTGCCCATGCTTTGACTCTCTGGTTAGTGCCCTGGCTTTGACTCTCTGGTTTTTGCCCGGGTTTGACTCTCTGGTTTTTGCCTTGTCTTTGACTATCTGGTTTGCGCACTCGCTTTGACTCTCTGGTTAGTGCACAGGCTTTGACTCTCTGGTTAGTGCACAGGCTTTGACTCTCAGGTTAGTGCACTGGCTTTGACTCTCTGGTTATTGCCCGGGCTTTGACTCTCTGGTTAGTGCACTGGCTTTGACTCTCTGGTTAGTGCACTGGCTTTGACTCTCTGGTTAGGGCACTGGCTTTGACTCTCTGGTTAGTCCAATGGCTTTGACTCTCTGGTTAGTGCCCGGGCTTTGACTCTCTGGTTAGTGCACTGGCTTTGACTCTCTGGTTAGTGCACTGGCTTTGCCTCTCTCTCT
The DNA here is from genome assembly GCA_026770705.1 of Isurus oxyrinchus. NCBI lineage: Eukaryota > Metazoa > Chordata > Chondrichthyes > Lamniformes > Lamnidae > Isurus > Isurus oxyrinchus. The sequence goes on along the minus strand of JANJGN010000139.1, from coordinate 329,806 downwards.
CTCTCCCTGGTTACTGCATTGTCTTTGACTCTCGCTGTCTCTCTGGTTAGTGCACTGTCTTTCACTCTCTCTGGATTGTGCACTGGTTTTGACTCTCTGGTTGGTGCACTGGCTTTGGCTCTCTGGTTAGTGCACTGGCTTTGACTCTCAATCTCTCTCCCCCTGGTTACTGCATTGTCTTTGACTCTCGCTGTCTCTCTGGTTAGTGCACTGTCTTTGACACTCTGAATTGTACACTGGCTTTGACTTTCTCACACTTTCTCTGTCTCTCTGGTTAGTGCACTGGCTTTGACTCTCTGGCTAGTGCACTGGCTTTGTCTCTATGGTTGGTGCACTGGCTGTGACTCTCTGGTTAGTGCACTGGCTGTGACTCTCTGGTTAGTGCACTGGTTTTGACTCTGGTTAGTGCAATGGCTTTGACTCTCTCTGGGTAGTGCATTGGCTTTGACTCTCTGGTTAGTGCCCTTGCTTTGACTCTCTGGTTAGTGCCCGGGCTTTGACTCTCTGGTTAGTGCACTGGCTTTGACTCTGTGGTTAGTGCACTGGCTTTGACTCTGTGGTTAGTGCACTGGCTTTGACTCTGTGGTTAGTGCACTGGCTTTGACTGTGTGGTTAGTGTCCAGGCTTTGATGCTCTGGTTAGTGCACTGGCTTTGACACTCTGGTTAGTGCACTGGCTTTGACACGCTGAATAGTACACTGGCTTTGACAATCTTTCACTTCCTCGGTCTCTCTGGTTAGTGCACTGGCTTTGACTCTCTGGTTAGTGCCCTTGCTTTGACTCTCTGGTTAGTGCACCGGCTTCGACTCTCTCGTTAGTGCACAGGCTTTGACTCTGTGGTTAGTGCACTGGCTTTGACTGTGTGGTTAGTGTCCAGGCTTTGATGCTCTGGTTAGTGCACTGGCTTTGACTCTCCGGTTAGTGCACTGGCTTTGACTCTCTGGATATTGCACTGGCTTTGACTCTCTGGTTAGTGCCCTTGCTTTGACTCTCTGGTTAGTGCCCGGGCTTTGACTCTCTGGTTAGTGCACTGGCTTTGACTCTCTGGTTAGTGCACTGGCTTTGACTCTCTGGTTAGTGCACTGGCTTTGACGCTCTGGTTAGTGCACTGGCTTTGACTCTCTGGTTAGTGCACTGGCTTTGACTCTGGTTAGTGCAATAGATTTGACTCTCTCTGGGTAGTGCATTGGCTTTGACTCTCTCTCTCTCTCCCCCTGGTTACTGCATTGTCTTCGACTCTCGCTGTCTCTCTGGTTAGTGCACTGTCTTTCACTCATTCTGGATAGTGCCCTTGCTTTGACTCTCTGCGTAGTGCCCTTGCTTTGACTCTCTGGTTAGTGCCCTTGCTTTGACTCTCTGGTTAGTGCCCGGGCTTTGACTCTCTGGTTCGTGCACTGGCTTTGACTCTCTGGTTCGTGCACTGGCTTTGACTCTCTGGTTAGTGCACTGGCTTTGACTCTCTGGTTAGTGCCCTTGCTATGACTCTCTGGTTAGTGCCCGGGCTTTGACTCTCTGGTTAGTGCACTGGCTTTGACTCTCTGGTTAGTGCACTGGCTTTGACTCTGGTTAGTGCACTGGCTTTGACTCTCTGGTTAGCGCACTGGCTTTGAATCTCTGGTTAGTGCACTGGCTTTGACTCTCTGGTTAGTGCACTGGCTTTGAATCTCTGGTTAGTGCACTGGCTTTGACTCTCTGGTTAGTGCACTGGCTTTGTCTCTATGGTTGGTGCACTGGCTGTGACTCTCTGGTTAGTGCACTGGCTGTGACTCTCTGGTTAGTGCACTGGTTTTGACTCTGGTTAGTGCAATGGCTTTGACTCTCTCTGGGTAGTGCATTGGCTTTGACTCTCTCTCTCTCTCTCCCCCTGGTTACTGCATTGTCTTTGACTCTCGCTGTCTCTCTGGTTAGTGCACTGTCTTTCACTCTCTCTGGATTGTGCACTGGCTTTGACTTTCTGGTTAGTGCACTGGCTTTGACTCTCTGGTTAGTGCACTGGCTTTGACTCTGGTTAGTGCAATAGCTTTGACTCTCTCTGGGTAGTGCATTGGCTTTGACTCTCTCTCTCTCTCTCCCCCTGGTTACTGCATTGTCTTTGACTCTCGCTGTCTCTCTGGTTAGTGCACTGTCTTTCACTCTTTCTGGATAGTGCCCTTGCTTTGCTTCTCTGTTTAGTGCCCTTGCTTTGACTCTCTGGATAGTGCCCATGCTTTGACTCTCTGGTTAGTGCCCGGGCTTTGACTCTCTGGTTTTTGCCCGGGCTTTGACTCTCTGGTTTTTGCCTTGTCTTTGACTATCTGGTTTGCGCACTCGCTTTGACTCTCTGGTTAGTGCACAGGCTTTGACTCTCTGGTTAGTGCACAGGCTTTGACTCTCAGGTTAGTGCACTGGCTTTGACTCTCTGGTTATTGCCCGGGCTTTGACTCTCTGGTTAGTGCACTGGCTTTGACTCTCTGGTTGGTGCACTGGCTTTGGCTCTCTGGTAAGTGCACTGGCTTTGACGCTTTGGTTAGTGCACTCTCTTTCACTCTCTCTGGATTGTGCCTTGGCTTTGACTTTCTGGTTCGTGCACTGGCTTTGACTCTCTGGTTAGTTCAATGGCTTTGACTCTCTGGTTAGTGCGCAGGCTTTGATGCTCTGGTTAGTGCACTGGCTTTGACTCTCTGGTTAGTGCACTGGCTTTGACTCTCTGGTTAGTGCACAGGCTTTGACACTCTGAATAGTACACTGGCTTTGGCTCACTGCTTAGTGCATTGAATTTGACACTCTGCTTAGTGCACAGGCTTTGAATCTCTGGTAAGTGCCATGGCTTTGACTCTCTGGTTAGTGCACTGGTTTTGACTCTCTGGTGAGTGCACAGGCTTTGAATCTCTGGTTAGTTCACTGGCTTTTACTCTGGTTAGTGCACAGGCTTTGACTCTCTGGTTAGTGCACTGGCTTTGACTATCTGGTTAGTGCACTGGCTTTGACTATCTGGTTAGTGCACTGGCTTTGACTCTCTGGTTAGTGCACTGGCTTTGACTCTCTGGTTAGTGCACTGGCTTTGACTCTCTGGTTAGTGCACTGGCTTTGACTCTCTGGTTAGTGCACTGGCTTTGACTCTCTGGTTAGTGCACTGGCTTTGACTCTCTGGTTAGTGCACTGGCTTTGACTCTTTGGTTAGTGCAATGGCTTTGACTCTCTGGTTAGTGCAATGGCTTTGACTCTCTGGTTAGTGCACTGGCTTTGACTCTCTGGTTAGTGCACTGGCTTTCACTCTCTGGTTAGTGCACTGGCTTTGACTCTCTGATGAGTGCACTGGAATTGACACCCTGGTTAGTGCACTGGCTTTGACACTCTTTCACTTTCTCTGTCTCTCTGGTTAGTGCAATGGCTTTGACAGTCTGGTTAGTGAACTGGCTTTGACACTCTGCTTAGTGCCCTGGCTTTGACACTCTTGTTAGTGCACTGGCTTTGACTCTCTGGTTAGTTCATTGGCTTTGACTCTCTGGTTAGTGCACTGGCTTTGACTCTTTGGTCAGTGCACTGGCTTTGACTCTCTGGTTAGTGCACTGGCTTTGAATCTCTGGTTAGTGCACTGGCTTTGACTCTCTGTTTAGTGCCCTTGCTTTGACTCTCTGGTTAGTGCCCATGCTTTGACTCTCTGGTTAGTGCCCGGGCTTTGACTCTCTGGTTTTTGCCCGGGCTTTGACTCTCTGGTTTTTGCCCTGGCTTTGACTATCTGGTTAGTGCCCAGGCTTTGATGCTCTGGTTAGTGCACTGGCTTTGACTCTCTGGTTAGGGCACTGGCTTTGACTCTGGTTAGTGCCCTTGCTTTGACTCTCTGGTTAGTGCCCTGGCTTTGACTCTCTGGTTAGTGCACTGGCTTTGACTCTCTGGTTAGTGCACTGGCTTTGCCTCTCTCTCTCTCTCTCTCTCTCCCTGGTTACTGCATTGTCTTTGACTCTCGCTGTCTCTCTGGTTAGTGCACTGTCTTTCACTCTCTCTGGATTGTGCCTTGGCTTTGACTTTCTGGTTCGTGCACTGGCTTTGACTCTCTGGTTAGTTCACTGGCTTTGACTCTCTGGTTAGTGCGCAGGCTTTGATGCTCTGGTTAGTGCACTGGCTTTGACTCTCTGGTTAGTGCCCGGGCTTTGACTCTCTGGTTAGTGCACTGGCTTTGACTCTCTGGTTAGTGCACAGGCTTTGACACTCTGAATAGTACACTGGCTTTGACTCACTGCTTAGTGCATTGAATTTGACTCTCTGCTTAGTGCACAGGCTTTGAATCTCTGGTCAGTGCCATGGCTTTGACTCTCTGGTTAGTGCCGTGGCTTTGACTATCTGGTTAGTGAACAGGCTTTGAATCTCTGGTTAGTTCACTGGCTTTTACTCTGGTTAGTGCAATGTCTTTCACTCTCTCTGCATAGTGCCCTTGCTTTGACTCTCCGGTTAGTGCCCTTGCTTTGACTCTCTGGTTAGTGCCCTTGCTTTGACTCTCTGGTTAGTGCCCGGGCTTTGACTATCTGGTTTGCGCACAGGCTTTGACTCTCCGGTTAGTGCACAGGCTTTGACTCTCTGGTTAGTGCACAGGCTTTGACTCTCTGGTTAGTGCACTGGCTTTGACTCTCTGATTAGTGCACTGGCTTTGACTCTCTGGTTAGTGCACTGGCTTTGACTCTCTGGTTAGTGCACTGGCTTTGACTCTCTGGTTAGTGCACTGGCTTTGAATCTCTGGTTAGTGCACTGGCTTTGACTCTCTGGTTAGTGCACTGGCTTTGACTCTCTGGTTAGTGCACTGGCTTTGACACTCTTTCACTTTCTCTGTCTCTCTGGTTAGCGCAATGGCTTTGACTCTCTGCGTAGTGCATTGACTTTGACTCTCTGGTTAGTGCACTACCTTTGACTCTCTGGTTAGTGCACTGGCTTTGACTCTCTGGTTAGTGCACTGGCTTTGACTCTCTGGTTTGTGAACTGGCTGTTTTTCTCTGGTTAGTGCACTGGCTGTGACTCTCTGGTTAGTGTACTGGCTTTGACTCTCTGGTTAGTGCACTGGCTTTGACTCTCTGGTTAGTGCACTGGCTTTGAATCTGGTTAGTGCAATAGCTTTGACTCTCTCTGGGTAGTGCATTGGCTTTGACTCTCTCTCTCTCTCCCCCTGGTTACTGCATTGTCTTTGACTCTCGCTGTCTCTCTGGTTAGTGCACTCTCTTTCACTCTCTCTGCATAGTGCCCTTGCTTTGACTCTCTGGTTAGTGCCGTGCTTTGACTCTCTGGTTAGTGCCCTTGCTTTGACTCTCTGGTTAGTGCCCGGGATTTGACTCTCTGGTTTTTGCCCTGGCTTTGACTATCTGGTTTGCGCACTCACTTTGACTCTTTGGTTAGTGCACAGGCTTTGACTCTCTGGTTAGTGCACTGGCTTTGACTCTCTGGTTAGTGCACTGGCTTTGACTCTCTGGTTAGTGCACTGGCTTTGACTCTCTGGTTAGTGCACTGGCTTTGACACTCTTTCACTTTCTCTGTCTCTCTGGTTAGTGCAATGGCTTTGACACTGTGGTTAGTGCACTGGCTTTGACACTCTGCTTAGTGCCCTGGCTTTGACTCTATGGTTAGTGTACTGGCTTTGACTCTCTGGTTAGTGCACTGGCTTTGAATCTCTGGTTAGTCCACTGGCTTTGACTCTCTGGTTAGTGCACTGGCTTTGACTCTCTGATTAGTGCACTGGAATTAACACTCTGGTTAGTGCACTGGCTTTGACACTCTGAATAGTACACTGGCTTTGACTTTCTCTCACTTTGTCTGTCTCTCTGGTTAGTGCTCTGGCTTTGACTCTCTGGTTAGTGCACTGGCTGTGACTCTCTGGTTATTGCACTGGCTTTGACTCTCTGGTTAGTGCACTGGCTTTGACACTATGGTTAGTGCACTGGCTTTGACTCTCTGGTTAGTGCACTGGCTTTGACTCTCTGGTTAGTGCACTGGCTTTGACTCTCTGGTTAGTGCACTGGCTGTGACTCTCTGGTTAGTGCTCTTGCTTTGACTCTCTGGTTAGTGCCCGGGCTTTGACACTCTGGTTTTTGCCCTGGCTTTGACTATTTGGTTTGCGCACTCGCTTTGACTCTCTGGTTAGTGCACAGGCTTTGACTCTATGGTTAGTGCAAAGGCTTTGACTCTCCGGTTAGTGCACTGGCTTTGACTCTCTGGTTAGTGCACTGGCTTTGACTCTCTGGTTAGTGCACTGGCTTTGACTCTCTGGTTAGTGCACTGGCTTTGACTCTCTGGTTAGTGCACTCGCTTTGACTCTCTGGTTAGTGCACTGGCTTTGACACTCTTTCACTTTCTCTGTCTCTCTGGTTAGTGCAATGGCTTTGACTCTCTGCGTAGTGCATTGACTTTGACTCTCTGGTTAGTGCACTGCCTTTGACTCTCTGGTTAGTGGACTGGCTTTGACTCTCTGGTTCGTGCACTGCCTTTGACTCTCTGGTTAGTTCGCTGGCTTTGACACTCTGGTTAGTTCACTGGCTTTGACTCTCCGGTTAGTGCACTGGCTTTGACTCTCTGGTTAGTGCACTGGCTTTGACTCTCTGGTTAGTGCACTGGCTTTGACTCTCTGGTTAGTGCACTGGCTTTGACTCTCTGGTTAGTGCACTGGCTTTGACTCTCTGGTTAGTGCACTGGCTTTGACTCTCTGGTTAGTGCACTCGCTTTGACTCTCTGGTTAGTGCACTGGCTTTGACACTCTTTCACTTTCTCTGTCTCTCTGGTTAGTGCAATGGCTTTGACTCTCTGCGTAGTGCATTGACTTTGACTCTCTGGTTAGTGCACTGCCTTTGACTCTCTGGTTAGTGGACTGGCTTTGACTCTCTGGTTCGTGCACTGCCTTTGACTCTCTGGTTAGTTCGCTGGCTTTGACACTCTGGTTAGTTCACTGGCTTTGACTCTCTGGTTAGTGCACTGGCTTTGACTCTCTGGTTAGTGCACTGGCTTTGACTCTCTGGTTAGTGCACTGGCTTTGACTCTCTGGTTAGTGCACTGGCTTTGACTCTCTGGTTAGTGCACTGGCTTTGATTCTCTGGTTAGTGCACTGGCTTTGACTCTCTGGTTAGTTCACTGGCTTTGACTCTCTGGTTAGTGCACTGGCTTTGACACTCTTTCACTTTCTCTGTCTCTCTGGTTAGTGCAATGGCTTTGACACTGTGGTTAGAGCACTGGCTTTGACACTCTGCTTAGTGCCCTGGCTTTGACTCTCTGGTTAGTGTACTGGCTTTGACTCTCTGGTTAGTGCACTGGCTTTGAATCTGGTTAGTGCAATAGCTTTGACTCTCTCTGGGTAGGGCATTGGCTTTGACTCACTCTCTCTCTCCCCCTGGTTACTGCATTGTCTTTGACTCTCGCTGTCTCTCTGGTTAGTGCACTGTCTTTCACTCTCTCTGCATAGTGCCCTTGCTTTGACTCTCTGGTTGGTGCCCTTGCTTTGACTCTCTGGTTAGTGCCCTTGCTTTGACTCTCTGGTTAGTGCTCTTGCTTTGACTCTCTGGTTAGTGCCCGGGCTTTGACTCTCTGGTTTTTGCCCTGGCTTTGACTATTTGGTTTGCGCACTTGCTTTGACTCTCTGGTTAGTGCACAGGCTTTGACTCTATGGTTAGTGCACAGGCTTTGACTCTCCGGTTAGTGCACTGGCTTTGACTCTCTGGTTAGTGCACTGGCTTTGACTCTCTGGTTAGTGCACTGGCTTTGACTCTCTGGTTAGTGCACTAGCTTTGAATCTCTGGTTAGTGCACTGGCTTTGACTCTCTGGTTAGTGCACTGGCTTTGACACTCTTTCACTTTCTCTGTCTCTCTGGTTAGTGCAATGGCTTTGACTCTCTGCGTAGTGCATTGACTTTGACTCTCTGGTTAGTGCACTGCCTTTGACTCTCTGGTTAGTGCACTGGCTTTGACTCTCTGGTTAGTGCACTGGCTTTGACTCTCTGGTTAGTTCGCTGGCTTTGACTCTTTGGTCAGTGCACAGTCTTTGACTCTCTGGTTAGTGCACAGGCTTTGACTCTCTGGTTAGTGCACTGGCTTTGACTCTCTGGTTAGTGCACTGGCTTTGACTCTCTGATTAGTGCACTGGCTTTGACTCTCTGTTTAGTCCAATGGCTTTGACTCTCTGGTTAGTGCACAGGCTTTGACTCTCTGGTTAGTGCACTGGCTTTGACTCTCTGTTTAGTCCAATGGCTTTGACTCTCTGGTTAGTGCACAGGCTTTGACTCTCTGGTTAGTGCACTGGCTTTGACTCTCTGGTTAGTGCACTGGCTTTGACTCTCTGGTTAGTGCACTGGCTTTGAATCTGGTTAGTGCAATAGCTTTGACTCTCTCTGGGTAGGGCATTGGCTTTGACTCACTCTCTCTCTCTCCCTGGTTACGGCATTGTCTTTGACTCTCGCTGTCTCTCTGGTTAGTGCACTATCTTTCACTCTCTCTGGATTGTGCACTGGTTTTGAATTTCTGGTTAGTGCACTGGCTTTGACTCTCTGGTTGGTGCACTGGCTTTGACTCTCTGGTAAGTGCACTGGCTTTGACGCTTTGGTTAGTGCACTGTCTTTCACTCTCTCTGGATTGTGCATTGGCTTTGACTTTCTGGTTCGTGCACTGGCGTTGACTCTCTGGTTAGTTCACTGGCTTTGACTCTCTGGTTAGTGCCCAGGCTTTGACGCTCTGGTTAGTTTACTGGCTTTGACTCTCTGGTTAGTGCACTGGCTTTGACTCTCTGGTTAGTGCACTGGATTTGACACTCTGAATAGTACACTGGCTTTGACTTTCTCTCACTTTATCTGTCTCTCTGGTTAGTGCACTGGCTTTGACTCTCTGTTTAGTGCACTGGCTGTGACTCTCTGGTTAGTGCACTGGCTTGGACACTCTGGTTAGTGCACTGGCTGTGACTATCTGGTTAGTGCACTGGCTGTGACTCTCTGGTTAGTGCACTGGCTGTGACTCTCTGGTTAGTGCACTGGCTTTGACTCTCTGGTTAGTGCACTGGCTTTGACTCTCTGGTTAGTGCACTGGCTTTGACTCTCTGGTTATTGCACTGGCTGTGACTCTCTGGTTAGTGCACTGGCTGTGACTCTCTGGTTAGTGCACTGGCTTTGAATCTGGTTAGTGCAATAGCTTTGACTCTCTCTGGGTAGTGCATTGGCTTTGACTCTCTCTCTCTCTCCCCCTGGTTACTGCATTGTCTTTGACTCTCGCTGTCTCTCTGGTTAGTGCACTGTCTTTCGCTCTCTCTGCATAGTGCCCTTGCTTTGACTCTCTGGTTAGTGCCCTTGCTTTGACTCTCTGGTTAGTGCCCTTGCTTTGACTCTCTGGTTAGTGCCCTTGCTTTGACTCTCTGGTTAGTGCCCTTGCTTTGACTCTCTGGTTAGTGCCTTTGCTTTGACTCTCTGGTTAGTGCACAGGCTTTGAATCTCTGGTTAGTGCACTGGCTGTGACACTCTGAATAGTACACTGGCTTTGACTTTCTCTCACTTTGTCTGTCTCTCTGGTTAGTGCACTGGCTTTGACTCTCTGGTTAGGGCACTGGCTGTGACTCTCTGGTTAGTGCACTGGCTTTGACTCTCTGGTTAGTGCACTGGCTTTGACACTCTGGTTAGTGCACTGACTTTGACTCTCTGGTTAGTGCACTGGCTGTGACTCTCTGGTTAGTGCACTGGCTTTGACTCTCTGGTTAGTGCACTGGCTGTGACTCTCTGGTTAGTGCACTGGCTGTGACTCTATGGTTAGTGCACTGGCTGTGACTCTCTGGTTAGTGCACTGGTTTTGACTCTCTGGTTCGTGTACTGGCTTTGACTCTCTGGTTAGTGCACTGGCTTTGACTCTCTGGTTAGTGCACTGGCTTTGAATCTGGTTAGTGCAATAGCTTTGACTCTCTCTGGGTAGGGCATTGGCTTTGACTCTCTCTCTCTCTCCCCCTGGTTACTGCTTTGTCTTTGACTCTCGCTGTCTCTCTGGTTAGTGCACTGTCTTTCACTCTCTCTGCATAGTGCCCTTGCTTTGACTCTCTGGTTAGTGCCCTTGCTTTGACTCTCTGGTTAGTGCCCTTGCTTTGACTCTCTGGTTAGTGCCCTTGCTTTGACTCTCTGGTTAGTGCCCTTGCTTTGACTCTCTGTTTTTTACACTCGCTTTGACTCCCTGGTTAGTGCACAGGCTTTGACTCTCTGTTTAGTGCACTGGCTTTGACTCTCTGGTTAGTGCAATGGCTTTGACTCTCTGCGTAGTGCATTGACTTTGACTCTCTGGTTAGTGCACTGGCTTTGACTCTCTGGTTAGTGCACTGGCTTTGACTCACCGGTTAGTTCGCTGGCTTTGACTCTTTGGTCAGTGCACAGGCTTTGACTCTCTGGTTAGTGCACTGGCTTTGACTCTCTGGTTAGTGCACTGGCTTTGACTCTCTGATTAGTGCACTGGCTTTGACTCTCTAGTTAGCGCACTGGCTTTGACTCTCTGGTTAGTGCGCTAGCTTTGACTCTCTCTGGGTAGTGCATTGGCTTTGCCTCTCTCTCTCTCTCCCTGGTTACTGCATTGTCTTTGACTCTCGCTGTCTCTCTGGTTAGTGCACTGTCTTTCACTTTCTCTGGATTGTGCACTGGTTTTGAATTTCCGGTTAGTGCACTGGCTTTGACTCTCTGGTTAGTTCACTGGCTTTGACTCTCTGGTTAGTGCACTGGGTTTGACTCTTTGGTCAGTGCACTGGCTTTGACTCTCTGTTTAGTGCACTGGCTTTGAATCTCTGGTTAGTGCACTGGCTTTGACTCTCTGTTTAGTGCCCTTGCTTTGACTCTCTGGTTAGTGCACTGGCTTTGACACTCTGAATAGTACACTGGCTTTGACTTTATCTCACTTTCTCTGTCTCTCTGGTTAGTGCACTGGCTTTGACTCTCTGGTTAGTGCACAGGCTTTGACTCTCTGGTTAGTGCACTGGCTTTGACTCTCTCGTTAGTGCACTGGCTTTGACTCTGGTTAGTGCAATAGCTTTGACTCTCTATGGGTAGTGCATTGGCTTTGACTCTCTCTCTCTCTCCCCCTGGTTACTGCATTGTCTTTGACTCTCGCTGTCTCTCTGGTTAGTGCACTGTCTTTCACTCTTTCTGGATAGTGCCCTTGCTTTGACTCTCTGGTTAGTGCCCTTGCTTTGACTCTCTGGTTAGTGCCCTTGCTTTGACTCTCTGGTTAGTGCCCTTGCTTTGACTCTCTGGTTAGTGCCCGGGCTTTGACTCTCTGGTTTTTGCCCGGGCTTTGACTCTCTGGTTAGTGCACTGGATTTGACACTCTGAATAGTACACTGGCTTTGACTTTCTCTCACTTTCTCTGTCTCTCTGGTTAGTGCACTGGCTTTGACTCTGTGGTTAGTGCACTGGCTGTGACTCTCTGGTTAGTGCACTGGCTTTGACTCTCTGGTTAGTGCACTGGCTTTGACACTCTGGTTAGTGCACTGGCTTTGACTCTCTGGTTAGTGCACTGGCTGTGACTCTCTGGTTAGTGCACTGGCTTTGACTCTCTGGTTAGTGCACTGGCTTTGACTCTCTGGTTAGTGCCCTTGCTTTGACTCTCTGGTTAGTGCCCTTGCTTTGACTCTCTGGTTAGTGCCCGGGCTTTGACTCTCTGGTTAGTGCACTGGCTTTGACTCTCTGATTAGTGCACTGGAATTGACACTCTGGTTAGTGCACTGGCTTTGACTTTATCTCACTTTCTCTGTCTCTCTGGTTAGTGCACTGGCTTTGACTCTGTGGTTAGTGCACTGGCTTTGACTCTCTGGTTAGTGCACTGGCTTTGACTCTCTCGTTAGTGCACTGGCTTTGACTCTGGTTAGTGCAATAGCTTTGACTCTCTATGGGTAGTGCATTGGCTTTGACTCTCTCTCTCTCTCCCCCTGGTTACTGCATTGTCTTTGACTCTCGCTGTCTCTCTGGTTAGTGCGCTGTCTTTCACTCTTTCTGGATAGTGCCCTTGCTTTGACTCTCTGGTTAGTGCCCTTGCTTTGACTCTTTGGTTAGTGCCCTTGCTTTGACTCTCTGGTTAGTGCCCGGGCTTTGACTCTCTGGTTTTTGCCCGGGCTTTGACTCTCTGGTTAGTGCACTGGCTTTGACTCTCTGGTTAGTGCACTGGCTTTGACTCTCTGGTTAGTGCACTGGCTGTGACTCTCTGGTTAGTGCACTGGCTTTGACTCTCTGGTTAGTGCACTGGCTTTGACACTCTGGTTAGTGCACTGGCTTTGACTCTCTGGTTAGTGCACTGGCTGTGACTCTCTGGTTAGTGCACTGGCTTTGACTCTCTGGTTAGTGCACTGGCTTTGACTCTCTGGTTAGTGCACTGGCTTTTACTCTCTGGTTAGTGCACTGGCTGTGAATCTCTGGTTAGTGCACTGGCTTTGACTCTCTGGTTAGTGCACTGGCTTTGACTCTCTGGTTAGTGCACTGGCTGTGACTCTCTGGTTAGTGCACTGGCTGTGACTCTCTGGTTAGTGCACTGGCTTTGACACTCTGGTTAGTGCACTGGCTTTGCCTCTCTCTCTCCCTCTCTCCCTGGTTACTGCATTGTCTTTGACTCTCGCTGTCTCTCTGGTTAGTGCACTGTCTTTCACTCTCTCTGGATTGTGCACTGGCTTTGACTTTCTGGTTAGTGCACTGGCTTTGAATCTCTGGTTAGTGCCCTTGCTTCGACTCTTTGGTTAGTGCCCGGGCTTTGACTCTCTGGTTAGTGCACTGGCTTTGACTCTCTGGTTAGTGCACTGGCTTTGACTCTGGTTAGTGCAATAGCTTTGACTCTCTCTGGGTAGTGCATTGGCTTTGACTCTCTCTCTCTCTCCCCCTGGTTACTGCATTGTCTTTGACTCTCGCTGTCTCTCTGGTTAGTGCACTGTCTTTCACTCTTTCTGGATAGTGCCCTTGCTTTGACTCTCTGGTTAGTGCCCGGGCTTTGACTCTCTGGTTAGTGCCCAGGCTTTGATGCTCTGGTTAGTGCACTGGCTTTGACTCTCTGGTTAGTGCACTGGCTTTGACTCTCTGGTTAGTGCACTGGCTTTGACTCTCTGGTTAGTGCCCGGGCTTTGACTCTCCGGTTAGTGCACTGGCTTTGACTCTCCGGTTAGTGCCCAGGCTTTGATGCTCTGGTTAGTGCCAGGCTTTGATGCTCTTGTTAGTGCACTGGATTTGACTCTCTGGTTAGTGCACTGGCTTTGACTCTCTGGTTAGTGCACTGGCTTGACTCTCTGGTTAGTGCACTGGCTTTGACACTCTTTCACTTTCTCTGTCTCTCTGGTTAGTGCACTGACTTTGACACTCTGGTTAGTGCACTGGCTTTGACACTCTGCTTAGTGCCCTGGCTTTGACACTCTGCTTAGTGCCCTGGCTTTGACACTCTGCTTAGTGCCCTGGCTTTGACTCTCTGGTTAGTGCCCGGGCTTTCACTCTCTGGTTAGTGCACTGGCTTTGACTCTCTGGTTAGTGCCCGGGCTTTGACTCTCTGGTTAGTGCACTGGCTTTGACTCTCTGGTTAGTGCACTGGCTTTGACTCTCTTGTTAGTGCACTGGCTTTGACTCTGGTTAGTGCAATAGCTTTGACTCTCTCTGGGTAGTGCATTGGCTTTGACTCTCTCTCTCTCTCCCCCTGGTTACTGCATTGTCTTTGACTCTCGCTGTCTCTCTGGTTAGTGCACTGTCTTTCACTCTCTCTGGATTGTGCACTGGCTTTTACTTTCTGGTTTGTGCACTGGCTTTGACTCTCTGGTTAGTGCCCTTGCTTTGACTCTCTGGTTAGTGCCAGGGATTTGACTCTCTGGTTAGTGCACTGGCTTTGACACTCTGGTTAGTGCACTGGCTTTGACTCTCTGGTTAGTGCACTGGCTTTGACTCACTGGTTAGTGCAGTGGCTTTGACTCTCTGGTTAGTGCACTGGCTTTGACACTCTTTCACTTTGTCTGTCTCTCTGGTTAGTGCAATGGCTTTGACTCTCTGCGTAGTGCATTGACTTTGACTCTCTGGTTAGTGCACTGCCTTTGACTCTCTGGTTAGTGCACTGGCTTTGACTCTCTGGTTCGTGCACTGGCTTTGACTCTCTGGTTAGTTCGCTGGCTTTGACTCTTTGGTCAGTGCACAGGCTTTGACTCTCTGGTTAGTGCACTGACTTTGACTCTCTGGTTCATGCACTTGCTTTGACTCTCTGGTTAGTTCGCTGGCTTTGACTCTTTGGTCAGTGCACAGGCTTTGACTCTCTGGTTAGTGCACTGGCTTAGACTCTCTGGTTAGTGCACTGGCTTTGACTCTCTGGTTAGTGCACTGGCTTTTACTCTCTGGTTAGTGCACTGGCTTTGACACTCTTTCACTTTCTCTGTCTTTTTGGTTAGTGCAATGGCTTTGACTCTCTGCGTAGTGCATTGACTTTGACTCTCTGGTTAGTGCACTGGCTTTGACTCTCTGGTTAGTGCACTGGCTTTGACTCTCTGGTTATTCGCTGGCTTTGACTCTTTGGTCAGTGCACAGGCTTTGACTCTCTGGTTAGTGCACTGGCTTTGACTCTCTGGTTAGTGCACTGGCTTTGACTCTCTGGTTAGTGCACTGGCTTTGACTCTCTGGTTAGTGCACTGGCTTTGACTCTCTAGTTAGCGCACTGGCTTTGACTCTCTGGTTAGTCCAATGGCTTTGACTCTCTGGTTAGTGCACAGGCTTTGACGTTCTGGTTAGTGCACTGGCTTTGACTCTGGTTAGTGCGCTAGCTTTGACTCTCTCTGGGTAGTGCATTGGCTTTGCCTCTCTATCTCCCTCTCTCCCTGGTTACTGCATTGTCTTTGACTCTCGCTGTCTCTCTGGTTAGTGCACTGTCTTTCACTCTGTCTGGATTGTGCACTGGTTTTGACTTTCTGGTTCGTGCACTGGCTTTGACTCTCTGGTTAGTTCACTGGCTCTGACTCTCTGGTTAGTGCCCAGGCTTTGACGCTCTGGTTAGTTTACTGGCTTTGACTCTCTGGTTAGTGCACTGGCTTTGACTCTCTGGTTAGTGCACTGGCTGTGACTCTCTGGTTAG
The DNA here is from genome assembly GCA_026770705.1 of Isurus oxyrinchus. Lineage (NCBI taxonomy): Eukaryota > Metazoa > Chordata > Chondrichthyes > Lamniformes > Lamnidae > Isurus > Isurus oxyrinchus. Next base: position 314,776 of record JANJGN010000139.1, on the reverse strand, counting down.
TGCACTGGCTGTGACTCTCTGGTTAGTGCACTGGCTTTGACTCTCTGGTTAGTGCCCTTGCTTTGACTCTCTGGTTAGTGCCCTTGCTTTGACTCTGTGGTTAGTGCCCGGGCTTTGACTCTCTGGTTTTTGCCCTGGCTTTGACTATCTGGTTTGCGCACTCGCTTTGACTCTCTGGTTAGTGCACAAGCTTTGACTCTCTGGTTAGTGCACTGGCTTTGACACTCTTTCACTTTCTCTGTCTCTCTGGTTAGTGCAATGGCTTTGACACTCTGGTTAGTGCACTGGCTTTGACACTCTGCTTAGTGCCATGGCTTTGAAACTCTGGTTAGTGCACTGGCTTTGACTCACTGGTCAGTGCACTGGCTTTGACTCTCTGGATAGTGCACTGGCTTTGACACTCTGGTTAGTGCACTGGCTGTGACTCTCTGGTTAGTGCACTGGTTTTGACTCTCTGGTTAGTGTACTGGCTTTGGCTCTCTGGTTAGTGCGCTGGCTTTGACTCTCTGGTTAGTTCACTGGCTTTGACTCTCTGAATAGTACACTGGCTTTGAATCTGGTTAGTGCAATAGCTTTGACTCTCTCTGGGTAGTGCATTGGCTTTGACTCTCTCTCTCTCTCCCCCTGGTTACTGCATTGTCTTTGACTCTCGCTGTGTCTCTGGTTAGTGCACTGTCTTTCACTCTCTCTGCATAGTGCCCTTGCTTTGACTCTCTGGTTAGTGCCCTTGCTTTGACTCTCTGGTTAGTGCCCTTGCTTTGACTCTCTGCTTAGTGCCCTTGCTTTGACTCTCTGGTTAGTGCCCGGGATTTGACTCTCTGGTTTTTGCCCTGGCTTTGACTCTCTGAATAGTACACTGGCTTTGACTTTCTCTCACTTTCTCTGTCTCTCTGGTTAGTGCACTGGCTTTGACTCTCTGGTTAGTGCTCTGTCTTTGACTATCTGGTTAGTGCACTGGCTTTGACTCTCTGGTTAGTGCATTGTCTGTGACTCTCTGGTTAGTGCACTGGCTTTGACTCTCTGGTTAGTGCACTGGCTTTGACTCTCAATCCCTCTCCCCCTGGTTACTGCATTGTCTTTGAGTCTCGCTGTCTCTCTGGTTAGTGCACTGTCTTTCACTCTTTCTGGATAGTGCCCTGGCTTTGACTCTCTGGTTAGTGCCCTTGCTTTGACTCTCTGGTTAGTGCCCTTGCTTTGACTCTCTAGTTAGTGCACGGGCTTTGACTCTCTGGTTAGTGCCCGGGCTTTGACTCTCTGGTTAGTGCACTGGCTTTGACTCTCTGGTTAGTGCCCTTGCTTTGATGCTCTGGCTAGTGCACTGGCTTTGACTCTCTGGTTAGTGCACTGGCTTTGACTCTCTGGTTAGTGCACTGGCTTTGACTCTCTGGTTAGTGCCCTTGCTTTGACTCTCTGGTTAGTGCCCGGGCTTTGACTCTCTGGTTAGTGCACTGGCTTTGACTCTCTGGTTAGTGCACTGGCTTTGACTTTCTGGTTAGTGCACTAACTTTGACTCTCTGGTTAGTGCACTGGCTTTGACTCTCTGGTTAGTGCACTGGCTTTGACTCTCTGATTAGTGCACTGGAATTGACACTCTGGTTAGTGCACTGGCTTTGACACTCTGAATAGTACACTGGCTTTGACTTTCTCTCACTTTCTCTGTCTGTCTGGTTAGTGCACTGGCTTTGACTCTCTGGTTAGTGCACTGGCTTTGACTTTCTGGTTTTTGCCCTGGCTTTGACTATCTGGTTTGCGCACTCGCTTTGACTCTCTGGTTAGTGCACAGGCTTTGACTCTCTGGTTAGTGCACTGGCTTTGACACTCTGGTTAGTGCACTGGCTTTGACACTCTGCTTAGTGCCCTGGCTTTGAAACTCTGGTTAGTGCACTGGCTTTGACTCTCTGGTTAGTGCACTGGCTTTGACACTCTGGTTAGTGCACTGGCTGTGACTCTCTGGTTAGTGCACTGGTTTTGACTCTCTGGTTAGTGTACTGGCTTTGACTCTCTGGTTAGTGCGCTGGCTTTGACTCTCTGGTTAGTTCACTGGCTTTGACTCTCTGAATAGTACACTGGCTTTGAATCTGGTTAGTGCAATAGCTTTGACTCTCTCTGGGTAGTGCATTGGCTTTGACTCTCTCTCTCTCCCCCTGGTTACTGCATTGTCTTTGACTCTCGCTGTGTCTCTGGTTAGTGCACTGTCTTTCACTCTCTCTGCATAGTGCCCTTGCTTTGACTCTCTGGTTAGTGCCCTTGCTTTGACTCTCTGGTTAGTGCCCTTGCTTTGACTCTCTGGTTAGTGCCCTTGCTTTGACTCTCTGCTTAGTGCCCTTGCTTTGACTCTCTGGTTAGTGCCCGGGATTTGACTCTCTGGTTTTTGCCCTGGCTTTGACTCTCTGAATAGTACACTGGCTTTGACTTTCTCTCACTTTCTCTGTCTCTCTGGTTAGTGCACTGGCTTTGACTCTCTGGTTAGTGCTCTGTCTTTGACTATCTGGTTAGTGCACTAGCTTTGACTCTCTGGTTAGTGCACTGGCTTTGGCTCTCTGGTTAGTGCACTGGCTTTGACTCTCTGGTTAATGCACTGGCTTTGACTCTCTGGTTAGTGCAGTGGCTTTGACTCTCTGGTTAGTGCACTGGCTTTGACTCTCTGGTTAGTGCACTGGCTTTGACTCTCTGGTTAGTGCATTGTCTGTGACTCTCTGGTTAGTGCACTGGCTTTGACTCTCTGGTTAGTGCACTGGCTTTGACTCTCTGGTTAGTGCACTGGCTTTGACTCTCTGGTTAGTGCACTGGCTTTGACACTCTTTCACTTTCTCTGTCTCTCTGGTTAGTGCAATGGCTTTGACACTCTGGTTAGAGCACTGGCTTTGACACTCTGCTTAGTGCCCTGGCTTTGACACTCTGCTTAGTGCCCTGGCTTTGACTCTCTGGTTAGTGCCCTGGCTTTGACTCTCTGGTTAGTGCACTGGCTTTGACTCTCTGGTTAGTGCACTGACTTTGACTCTCAATCCCTCTCCCCCTGGTTACTGCATTGTCTTTGAGTCTCGCTGTCTCTCTGGTTAGTGCACTCTCTTTCACTCTTTCTGGATAGTGCCCTGGCTTTGACTCTCTGGTTAGTGCCCTTGCTTTGACTCTCTGGTTAGTGCCCTTGCTTTGACTCTCTGGTTAGTGCACGGGCTTTGACTCTCTGGTTAGTGCCCGGGCTTTGACTCTCTGGTTAGTGCACTGGCTTTGACTCTCTGGTTAGTGCCCTTGCTTTGATGCTCTGGCTAGTGCACTGGCTTTGACTCTCTGGTTAGTGCACTGGCTTTGACTCTCTGGTTAGTGCACTGGCTTTGACTCTCTGGTTAGTGCACTTGCTTTGACTCTCTGGTTAGTGCCCGGGCTTTGACTCTCTGGTTAGTGCACTGGCTTTGACTCTCTGGTTAGTGCACTGGCTTTGACTCTCTGGTTAGTGCACTGGCTTTGACTCTCTGATTAGTGCACTGGAATTGACACTCTGGTTAGTGCACTGGCTTTGACACTCTGAATAGTACACTGGCTTTGACTTTCTCTCACTTTCTCTGTCTCTCTGGTTAGTGCACTGGCTTTGACTCTCTGGTTAGTGCACTGGCTTTGACTCTCTGGTTAGTGCACTGGCTTTGACTCTCTGGTTAGTGCACTGGCTTTGACTCTGGTTAGTGCAATAGCTTTGACTCTCTCTGGGTAGTGCATTGGCTTTGACTTTCTCTCTCTATCTCCCCCTGGTTACTGCATTGTCTTTGACTCTCGCTGTCTCTCTGGTTAGTGCACTGTCTTTCACTCTTTCTGGATAGTGCCCTTGCTTTGACTCTCTGGTTAGTGCCCTTGCTTTGACTCTCTGGTTAGTGCCCTTGCTTTGACTCTCTGGTTAGTGCCCGGGCTTTGACTCTCTGGTTAGTGCACTGGCTTTGACTCTCTGGTTAGTGCACTGGCTTTGACTCTCTGGTTAGTGCACTGGCTTTGACTCTCTGGTTAGTGCACTGGCTTTGACTGTGGTTAGTGCACTAGCTTTGACTCTCTTTGGTTAATGCATTGGCTTTGCCTCTCTCTCTCTCCCTGGTTACTGCATTGTCTTTGACTCTCGCTGTCTCTCTGGTTAGTGCACTGTCTTTCACTCTCTCTGGATTGTGCACTGGCTTTGACTTTCTGGTTAGTGCACTGGCTTTGACTCTCTGGTTAGTGCCCTTGCTTTGACTCTCTGGTTAGTGCCCTTGCTTTGACTCTCTGGTTAGTGCCCTTGCTTTGACTCTCTGGTTAGTGCCCTTGCTTTGACTCTCTGGTTAGTGCCCGGGCTTTGACTCTCTGGTTTTTGCCCTGGTTTGACTATCTGGTTTGCGCACTTGCTTTGACTCTCTGGTTAGTGCACAGGCTTTGACTCTCTGGTTAGTGCACAGGCTTTGACTCTCTGGTTAGTGCACAGGCTTTGACTCTCTGGTTAGTGCAATGGCTTTGACTCTCTGGTTAGTGCACTGGCTTAGACTCTCTGGTTAGTGCACTGGCTTTGACTCTCTGGTTAGTGCACTGGCTTTGACACTCTTTCACTTTCTCTGTCTCTCTGGTTAGTGCACTGGCTTTGACTCTCTGCGTAGTGCATTGACTTTGACTCTCTGGTTAGTGCACTGCCTTTGACTCTCTGGTTAGTGCACTGGCTTTGACTCTCTGGTTAGTGCACTGGCTTTGACTCTCTGGTTATTCGCTGGCTTTGACTCTTTGGTCAGTGCACAGGCTTTGACTCTCTGGTTAGTGCACAAGCTTTGACTCTCTGGTTAGTGTACTGGCTTTGACTCACTGGTTAGTGCACTGGCTTTGACTCTGGTTTGTGCAATAGCTTTGACTCTCTCTGGGTAGTGCATTGGCTTTGACTCTCTCTCTCTCTCTCTCCCTGGTTACTGCATTGTCTTTGACTCTCGCTGTCTCTCTGGTTAGTGCACTGTCTTTCACTCTCTCTGGATTGTGCACTGGTTTTGACTTTCTGGTTAGTGCACTGGCTTTGACTCTCTGGTTTGTGCACTGGCTTTGGCTCTCTGGTAAGTGCACTGGCTTTGCCGCTTTGGTTAGTGCACTGTCTTTCACTCTCTCTGGATTGTGCATTGGCTTTGACTTTCTGGTTCGTGCACTGGCTTTGACTCTCTGGTTAGTTCACTGGCTTTGACTCTCTGGTTAGGGCCCAGGCTTTGACGCTGTGGTTAGTTTACTGGCTTTGACGCTCTGGTTATTTTACTGGCTTTGACTCTCTGGTTAGTGCACTGGCTTTGACTCTCTGGTTAGTGCACTGGATTTGACACTCTGAATAGTACACTGGCTTTGACTCTCTGGTTAGTGCACTGGCTGTGACTCTCTGGTTAGTGCACTGGCTTTGACTCTCTGGTTAGTGCATTGGCTTTGAATCTGGTTAGTGCAATAGCTTTGACTCTCTCTGGGTAGTGCATTGGCTTTGACTCTCTCTCTCTCTCTCCCCCTGGTTACTGAATTGTCTTTGACTCTCGTTGTCTCTCTGGTTAGTGCACTGTCTTTCACTCTCTCTGCATAGTGCCCTTGCTTTGACTCTCTGGTTAGTGCCCTTGCTTTGACTCTCTGGTTAGTGCCCTTGCTTTGACTCTCTGGTTAGTGCCCGGGCTTTGACTCTCTGGTTTTTGCCCTGGCTTTGACTATCTGGTTTGCGCACTCGCTTTGACTCTCTGGTTAGTGCACTGGCTTTGACTCTCTGGTTAGTGCACTGGCTTTGACTCTCTGGTTAGTGCACTGGCTTTGACTCTCTGGTTAGTGCACTGGCTTTGACTCTCTGGTTAGTGCACTGGCTTTGACTCTCTGGTTAGTGCACTGGCTTTGACTCTCTGGTTAGTGCACTGGCTTTGACTCTCTGGTTAGTGCACTGGCTTTGACTCTCTGGTTAGTGCACTGGCTTTGAATCTGGTTATTGCAATAGCTTTGACTCTCTCTCTCTCTCCCCCTGGTTACTGCATTGTCTTTGACTCTCGCTGTCTCTCTGGTTAGTGCACTGTCTTTCACTCTCTCTGCATAGTGCCCTTGCTTTGACTCTCTGGTTAGTGCACTGGCTTTGACTCTCTGGTTAGTGCACTGGCTTTGACTCTCTGGTTAGTGCACTGGCTTTGACTCTCTAGTTAGCGCACTGGCTTTGACTCTCTAGTTAGCGCACTGGCTTTGACTCTCTGGTTAGTCCAATGGCTTTGACTCTCTGGTTAGTGCACAGGCTTTGACTCTCTGGTTAGTTCACTGGCTTTGACTCTCTGGTTAGTGCACTGGCTTTGACACTCTTTCACTTTCTCTGTCTCTCTGGTTAGTGCAATGCCTTTGACTCTCTGGTTAGTGCACTGGCTGTGACTCTCTGGTTAGTGCACTGGCTATGACTCTCTGGTTAGTTCACTGGCTTTGACGCTCTGAATAGTACACTGGCTTTGACACTCTGGTTAGTGCACTGGCTTTGACACTCTGGTTAGTGCACTGGCTTTGACTCTCTGGTTAGTGCACTGCCTTTGACTCTCTGGTTAGTGCACTGACTTTGACTCTCTGGTTAGTGCACTGGCTTTGACTCTCTGGTTAGTGCACTGGCTTTGTCTCTCTGGTTAGTGCACTGGCTGTGACTCTCTGGTTAGTGCACAGGTTTTGACTCTTTGGTTAGTGTACTGGCTTTGACTCTCTGGTTAGTGCACTGGCTTTGACTCTCTGGTTAGTGCACTGGCTTGGAATCTGGTTAGTGCAATAGCTTTGACTCTCTCTGGGTAGTGCATTGGCTTTGACTCTCTCTCTCTCTCCCCCTGGTTACTGCATTGTCTTTGACTCTCGCTGTCTCTCTGGTTAGTGCACTGTCTTTCACTCTCTCTGCATAGTGCCCTTGCTTTGACTCTCTGGTTAGTGCCCTTGCTTTGACTCTCTGGTTAGTGCCCTTGCTTTGACTCTCGGGTTAGTGCCCGGGCTTTGACTCTCTGGTTAGTGCACTGGCTTTGACTCTCTGGGTAGTGCATTGGCTTTGACTCTCTCTGGTTAGTGCACTGGCTTTGACACTCTTTCACTTTCTCTGTCTCTCTGGTTAGTGCACAGGCTTTGACTCTCTGGTTAGTGCACTGGCTTTGACTCTCTGGTTAGTGCACTGGCTTTGACTCTCTGGTTAGTGCACTGGCTTTGACTCTCTGGTTAGTGCACTGGCTTTGACTCTCTGGTTAGTGCACTGGCTTTGACTCTCTGGTTAGTGCACTGGCTTTGACTCTCTGGTTAGTGCACTGGCTTTGACTCTCTGGTTAGTGCACTGGCTTTGAATATGGTTATTGCAATAGCTTTGACTCTCTCTGGGTAGTGCATTGGCTTTGACTCTCTCTCTCTCTCCCCCTGGTTACTGCATTGTCTTTGACTCTCGCTGTCTCTCTGGTTAGTGCACTGTCTTTCACTCTCTCTGCATAGTGCCCTTGCTTTGACTCTCTGGTTAGTGCCCTTGCTTTGACTCTCTGGTTAGTGCCCTTGCTTTGACTCTCTGGTTAGTGCCCTTGCTTTGACTCTCTGGTTAGTGCCTTTGCTTTGACTATCTGGTTTGCGCACTGGCTTTGACTCTCTGGTTAGTGCACTGGCTTTGACTCTCTGGTTAGTGCACTGGCTTTGACTCTCTGGTTAGTGCCCGGGCTTTGACTCTCTGGTTTTTGCCCTGGCTTTGACTATCTGGTTTGCGCACTCGCTTTGACTCTCTGGTTGGTGCACAGGCTTTGACTCTCTGGTTAGTACACTGGCTTTGACTCTCTGGTTAGTGCACTGGCTTTGACTCTCTGGTTAGTGCACTGGCTTTGACTCTCTGGTTAGTGCACTGGCTTTGACTCTCTGGTTAGTGCACTGGCTTTGACTCTCTGGTTAGTGCACTGGCTTTGACTCTCTGGTTAGTGCACTGGCTTTGACTCTCTGGTTAGTGCACTGGCTTTGAATCTGGTTATTGCAATAGCTTTGACTCTCTCTGGGTAGTGCATTGGCTTTGACTCTCTCTCTCTCTCCCCCTGGTTACTGCTTTGTCTTTGACTCTCGCTGTCTCTCTGGTTAGTGCACTGTCTTTCACTCTCTCTGCATAGTGCCCTTGCTTTGACTCTCTGGTTAGTGCCCTTGCTTTGACTCTCTGGTTAGTGCCCTTGCTTTGACTCTCTGGTTAGTGCCTTTGCTTTGACTATCTGGTTTGCGCACTCGCTTTGACTCTCTGGTTAGTGCACAGGCTTTGACTCTCTGGTTAGTGCACTGGCTTTGACTCTCTGGTTAGTGCACTGGCTTTGACTCTCTGGTTAGTGCCCTGGCTGTGACTCTCTGGTTAGTGCACTGGCTTTGACACTCTTTCACTTTCTCTGTCTCTGGTTAGTGCAATGGCTTTGACTCTCTGCGTAGTGCATTGACTTTGACTCTCTGGTTAGTGCACTGGCTTTGACTCTCTGGTTATTGCACTGGCTTTGACACTCTGGTTAGTGCACTGCCTTTGACACTCTGGTTAGTGCACTGGCTTTGACTCTCTCGTTAGTACACTGCCTTTGACTCTCTGGTTAGTGCACTGCCTTTGACTCTCTGGTTAGTGCACTGGCTGTGACTCTCTGGTTAGTGCACTGGCTGTGACTCTCTGGTTAGTGCACTGGTTTTGACTCTCTGGTTAGTGTACTGGCTTTGACTCTCTGGTTAGTGCACTGGCTTTGACTCTCTGGTTAGTGCACTGGCTTTGAATCTGGTTAGTGCAATAGCTTTGACTCTCTCTGGGTAGTGCATTGGCTTTGTCTCTCTCTCTCTCTCCCCCTGGTTACTGCATTGTCTTTGACTCTCGCTGTCTCTCTGGTTAGTGCACTGTCTTTCACTCTCTCTGCATAGTGCCCTTGCTTTGACTCTCTGGTTAGTGCCCTTGCTTTGACTCTCTGGTTAGTGCCCTTGCTTTGACTCTCTGGTTAGTGCCCGGGCTTTGACTCTCTGGTTAGTGCACTGGCTGTGACTCTCTGGTTAGTGCACTGGCTGTGATTCTCTGGTTAGTGCACTGGTTTTGACTCTCTGGTTAGTGTACTGGCTTTGACTCTCTGGTTAGTGCACTGGCTTTGACTCTCTGGTTAGTGCACTGGCTTTGAATCTGGTTAGTGCAATAGCTTTGACTCTCTCTGGGTCTTGCATTGGCTTTGACTCTCTCTCTCTCTCCCCCTGGTTACTGCAATGTATTTGATTCTCGCTGTCTCTCTGGTTAGTGCACTGTCTTTCACTCTCTCTGCATAGTACCCTTGCTTTGACTCTCTGGTTAGTGCCCTTGCTTTGACTCTCTGGTTAGTGCCCGGGCTTTGACTCTCTGGTTTTTGCCCTGGCTTTGACTATCTGGTTTGCGCACTTAGTTTGACTCACTGGTTAGTGCCCTTGCTTTGACTCTCTGGTTAGTGCCCTTGCTTTGACTCTCTGGTTAGTGCCCGTGCTTTGACTCTCTGGTTAGTGCCCGGGCTTTGACTCTCTGGTTTTTGCCCTGGCTTTGACTCTCTGGTTAGTGCACTGGCTTTGACTCTCTGGTTAGTGCACTGGCTTTGACTCTCTAGTTAGCACACTGGCTTTGACTCTCTAGTTAGCGCACTGGCTTTGACTCTCTGGTTAGTCCAATGGCTTTGACTCTCTGGTTAGTGCACAGGCTTTGACTCTCTGGTTAGTGCACTGGCTTTGACTCTCTGGTTAGTGCACTGGCTTTGACTCTCTGGTTAGTGCAGTGGCTTTGACTCTCTGGTTAGTGCACTGGCTTTGACTCTCTGGTTAGTGCACTGGCTTTGACACTCTTTCACTTTCTCTGTCTCTCTGGTTAGTGCAATGGCTTTGACTCTCTGCGTAGTGCATTGACTTTGACTCTCTGGTTAGTGCACTGGCTTTGACTCTCTGGTTAGTGCACTGGCTTTGACTCTCTGGTTAGTCCAATGGCTTTGACTCTCTGGTTAGTGCACAGGCTTTGACTCTCTGGTTAGTGCACTGGCTTTGACTCTCTGGTTAGTGCACTGGCTTTGACTCTCTGGTTAGTGCACTGGCTTTGACTCTCTGGTTAGTGCACTGGCTTTGACTCTCTGGTTAGTGCACTGGCTTTGACACTCTTTCACTTTCTCTGTCTCTCTGGTTAGTGCAATGGCTTTGACTCTCTGCGTAGTGCATTGACTTTGACTCTCTGGTTAGTGCACTGGCTTTGACTCTCTGGTTAGTGCACTGGCTTTGACTCTCTGGTTAGTTCGCTGGCTTTGACTCTTTGGTCAGTGCACAGGCTTTGACTCTCTGGTTAGTGCACTGGCTTTGACTCTCTGGTTAGTGCACTGGCTTTGACTCTCTGGTTAGTGCACTGGCTTTGACTGTCTGGTTAGTGCACTGGCTTTGACTCTCTGGTTAGTGCACTGGCTTTGACTCTCTAGTTAGCGCACTGGCTTTGACTCTCTGGTTAGTCCAATGGCTTTGACTCTCTGGTTAGTGCACAGGCTTTGACTCTGGTTAGTGCAATAGCTTTGACTCTCTCTGGGTAGTGCATTGGCTTTGCCTCTCTCTCTCTCTCTCTCTCTCTCCCTGGTTACTGCATTGTCTTTGACTCTCGCTGTCTCTCTGGTTAGTGCACTGTCTTTCACTCTCTCTGCATAGTGCCCTTGCTTTGACTCTCTGGTTAGTGCCCTTGCTTTGACTCTCTGGTTAGTGCCCTTGCTTTGACTCTCTGGTTAGTGCCCGGGCTTTGACTCTCTGGTTTTTGCCCTGGCTTTGACTATCTGGTTTGCGCACTCGCTTTGACTCTCTGGTTAGTGCACAGGCTTTGATTCTCTGGTTATTGCACAGGCTTTGACTCTCTGGTTAGTGCACTGGCTTTGACTCTCTGGTTAGTGCACTGGCTTTGACTCTCTGGTTAGTGTACTGGCTTTGACTCTCTGGTTAGTGCACTGGCTTTGACTCTCTGGTTAGTGCACTGGCTTTGACTCTCTGGTTAGTGCACTGGCTTTGACTCTCTGGTTAGTTCACTGGCTTTGACTCTCTGGTTAGTGCACTGGCTTTGACACTCTTTCACTTTCTCTGTCTCTCTGGTTAGTGCACTGGCTTTGACTGTGGTTAGTGCACTAGCTTTGACTCTCTTTGGTTAGTGCATTGGCTTTGCCTCTCTCTCTCTCCCTGGTTACTGCTTGGTCTTTGACTCTCGCTGTCTCTCTGGTTAGTGCACTGTCTTTCACTCTCTCTGGATTGTGCACTGGCTTTGACTTTCTGGTTAGTGCACTGGCTTTGACTCTCTGGTTAGTGCCCTTGCTTTGACTCTCTTGTTAGTGCCCTTGCTTTGACTCTCTGGTTAGTGCCCTTGCTTTGACTCTCTGGTTAGTGCCCTTGCTTTGACTCTCTGGTTAGTGCCCGGGCTTTGACTCTCTGGTTTTTGCCATGGTTTGACTATCTGGTTTGCGCACTTGCTTTGACTCTCTGGTTAGTGCACAGGCTTTGACTCTCTGGTTAGTGCACAGGCTTTGACTCTCTGGTTAGTGCAATGGCTTTGACTCTCTGGTTAGTGCACTGGCTTAGACTCTCTGGTTAGTGCACTGGCTTTGACTCTCTGGTTAGTGCACTGGCTTTGACTCTCTGGTTAGTGCACTGGCTTTGACTCTCTGGTTAGTGCACTGGCTTTGACACTCTTTCACTTTCTCTGTCTCTCTGGTTAGTGCACTGGCTTTGACTCTCTGCGTAGTGCATTGACTTTGACTCTCTGGTTAGTGCACTGCCTTTGACTCTCTGGTTAGTGCACTGGCTTTGACTCTCTGGTTAGTGCACTGGCTTTGACTCTCTGGTTATTCGCTGGCTTTGACTCTTTGGTCAGTGCACAGGCTTTGACTCTCTGGTTAGTGCACAAGCTTTGACTCTCTGGTTAGTGTACTGGCTTTGACTCACTGGTTAGTGCACTGGCTTTGACTCTGGTTGGTGCAATAGCTTTGACTCTCTCTGGGTAGTGCATTGGCTTTGACTCTCTCTCTCTCTCTCTCCCTGGTTACTGCATTGTCTTTGACTCTCGCTGTCTCTCTGGTTAGTGCACTGTCTTTCACTCTCTCTGGATTGTGCACTGGTTTTGACTTTCTGGTTAGTGCACTGGCTTTGACTCTCTGGTTTGTGCACTGGCTTTGGCTCTCTGGTAAGTGCACTGGCTTTGCCGCTTTGGTTAGTGCACTGTCTTTCACTCTCTCTGGATTGTGCATTGGCTTTGACTTTCTGGTTCGTGCACTGGCTTTGACTCTCTGGTTAGTTCACTGGCTTTGACTCTCTGGTTAGGGCCCAGGCTTTGACGCTCTGGTTAGTTTACTGGCTTTGAGGCTCTGGTTAGTTTACTGGCTTTGACTCTCTGGTTAGTGCACTGGCTTTGACTCTCTGGTTAGTGCACTGGATTTGACACTCTGAATAGTACACTGGCTTTGACTTTCTCTCACTTTCTCCGTCTCTCTGGTTAGTGCACTGGCTTTGACTCTCTCATTAGTGCACTGGCTGTGACTCTCTGGTTAGTGCACTGGCTTTGATTCTCTGGTTAGTGCACTGGCTTTGACTCTCTGGTTAGTGCACTAGCTGTGACTCTCTGGTTAGTGCACTGGCTTTGACGCTCTGGTTAGTGCACTGGCTTTGACTCTCTGGTTAGTGCACTGGCTGTGACTCTCTGGTTAGTGCACTGGCTGTGACTCTCTGGTTAGTGCACTGGCTTTCACTCTCTGGTTAGTGCATTGGCTTTGAATCTGGTTAGTGCAATAGCTTTGACTCTCTCTGGGTAGTGCATTGGCTTTGACTCTCTCTCTCTCTCCCCCTGGTTACTGCATTGTCTTTGACTCTCGCTGTCTCTCTGGTTAGTGCACTGTCTTTCACTCTCTCTGCATAGTGCCCTTGCTTTGACTCTCTGGTTAGTGCACTGGCTTTGACTCTCTGGTTAGTGCACTGGCTTTGACTCTCTGGTTAGTGCACTGGCTTTGACTCTCTAGTTAGCGCACTGGCTTTGACTCTCTAGTTAGCGCACTGGCTTTGACTCTCTGGTTAGTCCAATGGCTTTGACTCTCTGGTTAGTGCACAGGCTTTGACTCTCTGGTTAGTTCACTGGCTTTGACTCTCTGGTTAGTGCACTGGCTTTGACACTCTTTCACTTTCTCTGTCTCTCTGGTTAGTGCAATGGCTTTGACTCTCTGGTTAGTGCACTGGCTGTGACTCTCTGGTTAGTGCACTGGCTATGACTCTCTGGTTAGTTCACTGGCTTTGACGCTCTGAATAGTACACTGGCTTTGACACTCTGGTTAGTGCACTGGCTTTGACACTCTGGTTAGTGCACTGGCTTTGACTCTCTGGTTAGTGCACTGCCTTTGACTCTCTGGTTAGTGCACTGGCTTTGACTCTCTGGTTAGTGCACTGTCTTTCACTCTCTCTGCATAGTGCCCTTGCTTTGACTCTCTGGTTAGTGCCCTTGCTTTGACTCTCTGGTTAGTGCCCTTGCTTTGACTCTCGGGTTAGTGCCCGGGCTTTGACTCTCTGGTTAGTGCACTGGCTTTGACTCTCTGGGTAGTGCATTGGCTTTGACTCTCTCTGGTTAGTGCACTGGCTTTGACACTCTTTCACTTTCTCTGTCTCTCTGGTTAGTGCACAGGCTTTGACTCTCTGGTTAGTGCACTGGCTTTGACTCTCTGGTTAGTGCACTGGCTTTGACTCTCTGGTTAGTGCACTGGCTTTGACTCTCTGGTTAGTGCACTGGCTTTGACTCTCTGGTTAGTGCACTGGCTTTGACTCTCTGGTTAGTGCACTGGCTTTGACTCTCTGGTTAGTGCACTGGCTTTGACTCTCTGGTTAGTGCACTGGCTTTGACTCTCTGGTTAGTGCACTGGCTTTGACACTCTTTCACTTTCTCTGTCTCTCTGGTTAGTGCACTGGCTTTGACTCTCTGCGTAGTGCATTGACTTTGACTCTCTGGTTAGTGCACTGCCTTTGACTCTCTGGTTAGTGCACTGGCTTTGACTCTCTGGTTAGTGCACTGGCTTTGACTCTCTGGTTATTCGCTGGCTTTGACTCTTTGGTCAGTGCACAGGCTTTGACTCTCTGGTTAGTGCACAAGCTTTGACTCTCTGGTTAGTGTACTGGCTTTGACTCACTGGTTAGTGCACTGGCTTTGACTCTGGTTGGTGCAATAGCTTTGACTCTCTCTGGGTAGTGCATTGGCTTTGACTCTCTCTCTCTCTCTCTCCCTGGTTACTGCATTGTCTTTGACTCTCGCTGTCTCTCTGGTTAGTGCACTGTCTTTCACTCTCTCTGGATTGTGCACTGGTTTTGACTTTCTGGTTAGTGCACTGGCTTTGACTCTCTGGTTTGTGCACTGGCTTTGGCTCTCTGGTAAGTGCACTGGCTTTGCCGCTTTGGTTAGTGCACTGTCTTTCACTCTCTCTGGATTGTGCATTGGCTTTGACTTTCTGGTTCGTGCACTGGCTTTGACTCTCTGGTTAGTTCACTGGCTTTGACTCTCTGGTTAGGGCCCAGGCTTTGACGCTCTGGTTAGTTTACTGGCTTTGAGGCTCTGGTTAGTTTACTGGCTTTGACTCTCTGGTTAGTGCACTGGCTTTGACTCTCTGGTTAGTGCACTGGATTTGACACTCTGAATAGTACACTGGCTTTGACTTTCTCTCACTTTCTCCGTCTCTCTGGTTAGTGCACTGGCTTTGACTCTCTCATTAGTGCACTGGCTGTGACTCTCTGGTTAGTGCACTGGCTTTGATTCTCTGGTTAGTGCACTGGCTTTGACTCTCTGGTTAGTGCACTAGCTGTGACTCTCTGGTTAGTGCACTGGCTTTGACGCTCTGGTTAGTGCACTGGCTTTGACTCTCTGGTTAGTGCACTGGCTGTGACTCTCTGGTTAGTGCACTGGCTGTGACTCTCTGGTTAGTGCACTGGCTTTCACTCTCTGGTTAGTGCATTGGCTTTGAATCTGGTTAGTGCAATAGCTTTGACTCTCTCTGGGTAGTGCATTGGCTTTGACTCTCTCTCTCTCTCCCCCTGGTTACTGCATTGTCTTTGACTCTCGCTGTCTCTCTGGTTAGTGCACTGTCTTTCACTCTCTCTGCATAGTGCCCTTGCTTTGACTCTCTGGTTAGTGCACTGGCTTTGACTCTCTGGTTAGTGCACTGGCTTTGACTCTCTGGTTAGTGCACTGGCTTTGACTCTCTAGTTAGCGCACTGGCTTTGACTCTCTAGTTAGCGCACTGGCTTTGACTCTCTGGTTAGTCCAATGGCTTTGACTCTCTGGTTAGTGCACAGGCTTTGACTCTCTGGTTAGTTCACTGGCTTTGACTCTCTGGTTAGTGCACTGGCTTTGACACTCTTTCACTTTCTCTGTCTCTCTGGTTAGTGCAATGGCTTTGACTCTCTGGTTAGTGCACTGGCTGTGACTCTCTGGTTAGTGCACTGGCTATGACTCTCTGGTTAGTTCACTGGCTTTGACGCTCTGAATAGTACACTGGCTTTGACACTCTGGTTAGTGCACTGGCTTTGACACTCTGGTTAGTGCACTGGCTTTGACTCTCTGGTTAGTGCACTGCCTTTGACTCTCTGGTTAGTGCACTGGCTTTGACTCTCTGGTTAGTGCACTGTCTTTCACTCTCTCTGCATAGTGCCCTTGCTTTGACTCTCTGGTTAGTGCCCTTGCTTTGACTCTCTGGTTAGTGCCCTTGCTTTGACTCTCGGGTTAGTGCCCGGGCTTTGACTCTCTGGTTAGTGCACTGGCTTTGACTCTCTGGGTAGTGCATTGGCTTTGACTCTCTCTGGTTAGTGCACTGGCTTTGACACTCTTTCACTTTCTCTGTCTCTCTGGTTAGTGCACAGGCTTTGACTCTCTGGTTAGTGCACTGGCTTTGACTCTCTGGTTAGTGCACTGGCTTTGACTCTCTGGTTAGTGCACTGGCTTTGACTCTCTGGTTAGTGCACTGGCTTTGACTCTCTGGTTAGTGCACTGGCTTTGACTCTCTGGTTAGTGCACTGGCTTTGACTCTCTGGTTAGTGCACTGGCTTTGACTCTCTGGTTAGTGCACTGGCTTTGAATATGGTTATTGCAATAGCTTTGACTCTCTCTGGGTAGTGCATTGGCTTTGACTCTCTCTCTCTCTCCCCCTGGTTACTGCATTGTCTTTGACTCTCGCTGTCTCTCTGGTTAGTGCACTGTCTTTCACTCTCTCTGCATAGTGCCCTTGCTTTGACTCTCTGGTTAGTGCCCTTGCTTTGACTCTCTGGTTAGTGCCCTTGCTTTGACGCTCTGGTTAGTGCCCTTGCTTTGACTCTCTGGTTAGTGCCCTTGCTTTGACTCTCTGGTTAGTGCCCTTGCTTTGACTCTCTGGTTAGTGCGTTTGCTTTGACTATCTGGTTTGCGCACTCGCTTTGACTCTCTGGTTAGTGCGTTTGCTTTGACTATCTGGTTTGCGCACTCGCTTTGACTCTCTGGTTAGTGCACAGGCTTTGACTCTCTGGTTAGTGCACTGGCTTTGACTCTCTGGTTAGTGCACTGGCTTTGACTCTCTGGTTAGTGTCCGGGCTTTGACTCTCTGGTTTTTGCCCTGGATTTGACTATCTGGTTTGCGCACTCGCTTTGACTCTCTGGTTAGTGCACAGGCTTTGAATCTCTGGTTAGTACACTGGCTTTGACTCTCTGGTTAGTGCACTGGCTTTGACTCTCTGGTTAGTGCACTGGCTTTGACTCTCTGGTTAGTGCACTGGCTTTGACTCTCTGGTTAGTGCACTGGCTTTGACTCTCTGGTTAGTGCACTGGCTTTGACTCTCTGGTTAGTGCACTGGCTTTGACTCTCTGGTTAGTGCACTGGCTTTGAATCTGGTTATTGCAATAGCTTTGACTCTCTCTGGGCAGTGCTTTGGCTTTGACTCTCTCTCTCTCTCCCCCTGGTTACTGCATTGTCTTTGACTCTCGCTGTCTCTCTGGTTAGTGCACTGTCTTTCACTCTCTCTGCATAGTGCCCTTGCTTTGACTCTCTGGTTAGTGTCCTTGCTTTGACTCTCTGGTTAGTGCCCTTGCTTTGACGCTCTCGTTAGTGCCCTTGCTTTGACTCTCTGGTTAGTGCCCTTGCTTTGACTCTCTGGTTAGTGCCCTTGCTTTGACTCTCTGGTTAGTGCCTTTGCTTTGACTATCTGGTTTGCGCACTCGCTTTGACTCTCTGGTTAGTGCACAGGCTTTGACTCTCTGGTTAGTGCACTGGCTTTGACTCTCTGGTTAGTGCACTGGCTTTGACTCTCTGGTTAGTGCCCTGGCTTTGACTCTCTGGTTAGTGCACTGGCTTTGACACTCTTTCACTTTCTCTGTCTCTGGTTAGTGCAATGGCTTTGACTCTCTGCGTAGTGCATTGACTTTGACTCTCTGGTTAGTGCACTGGCTTTGACTCTCTGGTTAGTGCACTGGCTTTGACTCTCTGGTTAGTTCGCTGGCTTTGACTCTTTGGTCAGTGCACAGGCTTTGACTCTCTGGTTAGTGCACTGGCTTTGACTCTCTGGTTAGTGCACTGGCTTTGACTCTCTGCGTAGTGCATTGACTTTGACTCTCTGGTTAGTGCACTGGCTTTGACTCTCTGGTTAGTGCACTGGCTTTGACTCTCTGGTTAGTTCGCTGGCTTTGACTCTTTGGTCAGTGCACAGGCTTTGACTCTCTGGTTAGTGCACTGGCTTTGACTCTCTGGTTAGTGCACTGGCTTTGACTCTCTGGTTAGTGCACTGGCTTTGACTGTCTGGTTAGTGCACTGGCTTTGACTCTCTGGTTAGTGCACTGGCTTTGACTCTCTAGTTAGCGCACTGGCTTTGACTCTCTGGTAAGTCCAATGGCTTTGACTCTCTGGTTAGTGCACAGGCTTTGACTCTCTGGTTAGTGCACTGGCTTTGACTCTGGTTAGTGTGCTAGCTTTGACTCTCTCTGGGTAGTGCATTGGCTTTGCCTCTCTCTCTCTCTCTCTCTCTCCCCCTGGTTACTGCATTGTCTTTGACTCTCGCTGTCTCTCTGGTTAGTGCACTGTCTTTCACTCTCTCTGCATAGTGCCCTTGCTTTGACTCTCTGGTTAGTGCCCTTGCTTTGGCTCTCTGTTTAGTGCCCTTGCTTTGACTCTCTGGTTAGTGCCCTTGCTTTGACTCTCTGGTTAGTGCCCGGGCTTTGACTCTCTGGTTTTTGCCCTGGCTTTGACTATCTGGTTTGCGCACTCGCTTTGACTCTCTGGTTAGTGCACAGGCTTTGATTCTCTGGTTAGTGCACTGGCTTTGACTCTCTGGTTAGTGCACTGGCTTTGACTCTCTGGTTAGTGCACTGGCTTTGACTCTCTGGTTAGTTCACTGGCTTTGACTCTCTGGTTAGTGCACTGGCTTTGACACTCTTTCACTTTCTCTGTCTCTCTGGTTAGTGCACTGGCTTTGACTGTGGTTAGTGCACTAGCTTTGACTCTCTTTGGGTAATGCATTGGCTTTGCCTCTCTCTCTCTCCCTGGTTACTGCATTGTCTTTGACTCTCGCTGTCTCTCTGGTTAGTGCACTGTCTTTCACTCTCTCTGGATTGTGCACTGGCTTTGACTTTCTGGTTAGTGCACTGGCTTTGACTCTCTGGTTAGTGCCCTTGCTTTGACTCTCTGGTTAGTGCCCTTGCTTTGACTCTCTGGTTAGTGCCCTTGCTTTGACTCTCTGGTTAGTGCCCTTGCTTTGACTCTCTGGTTAGTGCCCGGGCTTTGACTCTCTGGTTTTTGCCCTGGTTTGACTATCTGGTTTGCGCACTTGCTTTGACTCTCTGGTTAGTGCACAGGCTTTGACTCTCTGGTTAGTGCACAGGCTTTGACTCTCTGGTTAGTGCAATGGCTTTGACTCTCTGGTTAGTGCACTGGCTTAGACTCTCTGGTTAGTGCACTGGCTTTGACTCTCTGGTTAGTGCACTGGCTTTGACGCTCTGGTTAGTGCACTGGCTTTGACACTCTTTCACTTTCTCTGTCTCTCTGGTTAGTGCACTGGCTTTGACTCTCTGCGTAGTGCACTGACTTTGACTCTCTGGTTAGTGCACTGCCTTTGACTCTCTGGTTAGTGCACTGGCTTTGACTCTCTGGTTAGTGCACTGGCTTTGACTCTCTGGTTAGTGTACTGGCTTTGACTCACTGGTTAGTGCACTGGCTTTGACTCTGGTTTGTGCAATAGCTTTGACTCTCTCTGGGTAGTGCACTGGCTTTGACTCTCTGGTTAGTGTCCGGGCTTTGACTCTCTGGTTTTTGCCCTGGATTTGACTATCTGGTTTGCGCACTCGCTTTGACTCTCTGGTTAGTGCACAGGCTTTGACTCTCTGGTTAGTACACTGGCTTTGACTCTCTGGTTAGTGCACTGGCTTTGACTCTCTGGTTAGTGCACTGGCTTTGACTCTCTGGTTAGTGCACTGGCTTTGACTCTCTGGTTAGTGCACTGGCTTTGACTCTCTGGTTAGTGCACTGGCTTTGACTCTCTGGTTAGTGCACTGGCTTTGCCGCTTTGGTTAGTGCACTGTCTTTCACTCTCTCTGGATTGTGCATTGGCTTTGACTTTCTGGTTCGTGCACTAGCTTTGACTCTCTGGTTAGTTCACTGGCTTTGACTCTCTGGTTAGGGCCCAGGCTTTGACGCTCTGGTTAGTTTACTGGCTTTGACGCTCTGGTTAGTGCACTGGCTTTGACTCTCTGGTTAGTGCACTGGATTTGACACTCTGAATAGTACACTGGCTTTGACTTTCTCTCACTTTCTCCGTCTCTCTGGTTAGTGCACTGGCTTTGACTCTCTCATTAGTGCACTGGCTGTGACTCTCTGGTTAGTGCACTGGCTTTGATTCTCTGGTTAGTGCACTGGCTTTGACTCTCTGGTTAGTGCACTAGCTGTGACTCTCTGGTTAGTGCACTGGCTTTGACGCTCTGGTTAGTGCACTGGCTTTGACTCTCTGGTTAGTGCACTGGCTGTGACTCTCTGGTTAGTGCACTGGCTGTGACTCTCTGGTTAGTGCACTGGCTTTGACTCTCTGGTTAGTGCATTGGCTTTGAATCTGGTTAGTGCAATAGCTTTGACTCTCTCTGGTTAGTGCACTGGCTTTGACTCTCTGGGTAGTGCATTGGCTTTGACTCTCTCTGGTTAGTGCACTGGCTTTGACACTCTTTCACTTTCTCTGTCTCTCTGGTTAGTGCACAGGCTTTGACTCTCTGGTTAGTGCACTGGCTTTGACTCTCTGGTTAGTGCACTGGCTTTGACGCTCTGGTTAGTGCACTGGCTTTGACTCTCTGGTTAGTGCACTGGCTTTGACTCTCTGGTTAGTGCACTGGCTTTGACTCTCTGGTTAGTGCACTGGCTTTGACTCTCTGGTTAGTGCACTGGCTTTGACTCTCTGGTTAGTGCACTGGCTTTGAATATGGTTATTGCAATAGCTTTGACTCTCTCTGGGTAGTGCATTGGCTTTGACTCTCTCTCTCTCCCCCTGGTTACTGCATTGTCTTTGACTCTCGCTGTCTCTCTGGTTAGTGCACTGTCTTTCACTCTCTCTGCATAGTGCCCTTGCTTTGACTCTCTGGTTAGTGCCCTTGCTTTGACTCTCTGGTTAGTGCCCTTGCTTTGACGCTCTGGTTAGTGCCCTTGCTTTGACTCTCTGGTTAGTGCCCTTGCTTTGACTCTCTGGTTAGTGCCCTTGCTTTGACTCTCTGGTTAGTGCCTTTGCTTTGACTATCTGGTTTGCGCACTCGCTTTGACTCTCTGGTTAGTGCACTGGCTTTGACGCTCTGGTTAGTGCACTGGCTTTGACTCTCTGGTTAGTGCACTGGCTTTGACTCTCTGGTTAGTGCACTGGCTTTGACTCTCTGGTTAGTGCCCGGGCTTTGACTCTCTGGTTTTTGCCCTGGCTTTGACTATCTGGTTTGCGCACTCGCTTTGACTCTCTGGTTAGTGCTCAGGCTTTGACTCTCTGGTTAGTACACTGGCTTTGACTCTCTGGTTAGTGCACTGGCTTTGACTCTCTGGTTAGTGCACTGGCTTTGACTCTCTGGTTAGTGCACTGGCTTTGACTCTGGTTAGTGCACTGGCTTTGACTCTCTGGTTAGTGCACTGGCTTTGACTCTCTGGTTAGTGCACTGGCTTTGACTCTCTGGTTAGTGCACTGGCTTTGAATCTGGTTAGTGCAATAGCTTTGACTCTCTCTGGGTAGTGCTTTGGCTTTGACTCTCTCTCTCTCTCCCCCTGGTTACTGCATTGTCTTTGACTCTCGCTGTCTCTCTGGTTAGTGCACTGTCTTTCACTCTCTCTGCATAGTGCCCTTGCTTTGACTCTCTGGTTAGTGCCCTTGCTTTGACTCTCTGGTTAGTGCCCTTGCTTTGACGCTCTCGTTAGTGCCCTTGCTTTGACTCTCTGGTTAGTGCCCTTGCTTTGACTCTCTGGTTAGTGCCCTTGCTTTGACTCTCTGGTTAGTGCCTTTGCTTTGACTATCTGGTTTGCACACTCGCTTTGACTCTCTGGTTAGTGCACAGGCTTTGACTCTCTGGTTAGTGCACTGGCTTTGACTCTCTGGTTAGTGCACTGGCTTTGACTCTCTGGTTAGTGCCCTGGCTTTGACTCTCTGGTTAGTGCACTGGCTTTGACACTCTTTCACTTTCTCTGTCTCTGGTTAGTGCAATGGCTTTGACTCTCTGCGTAGTGCATTGACTTTGACTCTCTGGTTAGTGCACTGGCTTTGACTCTCTGGTTAGTGCACTGGCTTTGACTCTCTGGTTAGTGCACTGGCTTTGACTCTCTGGTTAGTGCGCTGGCTTTGACTCTTTGGTCAGTGCACAGGCTTTGACTCTCTGGTTAGTGCACTGGCTTTGACTCTCTGGTTAGTGCACTGGCTTTGACTTTCTGGTTAGTGCACTGGCTTTGACTCTCTGGTTGGTGCACTGGCTTTGGCTCTCTGGTAAGTGCACTGGCTTTGACTCTGGTTAGTGCACTAGCTTTGACTCTTTCTGGGTAGTGCATTGGCTTTGACTTTCTGGTTCGTGCACTGGCTTTGACACTCTTTCACTTTCTCTGTCTCTCTGGTTAGTGCACAGGCTTTGACTCTCTGGTTAGTGCACTGGCTGTGACTCTCTGGTTAGTGCACTGGCTTTGACTCTCTGGTTAGTTCACTGGCTTTGGCTCTCTGAATAGTACACTGGCTTTGCCTTTCTCTCACTTTCTCTGTCTCTCTGGTTAGTGCACTGGCTTTGACTCTCTGGTTAGTGCACTGGCTGTGACTCTCAGGTTAGTGCACTGGCTTTGACTCTCTGGTTAGTGCACTGGCTTTGACACTCTGGTTAGTGCACTGGCTTTGACTCTCTGGTTAGTGCACTGGCTGTGAATCTCTGGTTAGTGCACTGGCTTTGGCTCTCTGGTAAGTGCACTGGCTTTCACTCTCTCTGGATTGTGCATTGGCTTTGACTTTCTGGCACGTGCACTGGCTTTGACTCTCTGGTTAGTGCACTGGCTGTGACTCTCTGGTCAGTGCACTGGCTGTGACTCTCTGGTTAGTGCACTGGCTTTGACTCTCTGGTTAGTGCACTGGCTTTGACTCTCTCTGGGTAGTGCATTGGCTTTGACTCTCTCTCTCTCCCCCTGGTTACTGCATTGTCTTTGACTCTCGCTGTCTCTCTGGTTAGTGCACTGTCTTTCACACTCTCTGCATAGTGCCCTTGCTTTGACTCTCTGGTTAGTGCCCTTGCTTTGATTCTCTGGTTAGTGCCCTTGCTTTGACTCTCTGGTTAGTGCCCGGGCTTTGACTCTCTGGTTTTAGCCCTGGCTTTGACTATCTGGTTTGCGCACTCACTTTGACTCTCTGGTTAGTGCCCTTGCTTTGACTCTCTGGTTAGTGCACAGGCTTTGACTCTCTGGTTATTGCACAGGCTTTGACTCTCTGGTTAGTGCACTGGCTTTGACTCTCTGGTTAGTGCACTGGCTTTGACTCTCTGGTTAGTGCACTGGCTTTGGCTCTCTGGTAAGTGCACTGGCTTTCACTCTCTCTGGATTGTGCATTGGCTTTGACTTTCTGGCACGTGCACTGGCTTTGACTCTCTGGTTAGTGCACTGGCTGTGACTCTCTGGTCAGTGCACTGGCTGTGACTCTCTGGTTAGTGCACTGGCTTTGACTCTCTGGTTAGTGCACTGGCTTTGACTCTCTCTGGGTAGTGCATTGGCTTTGACTCTCTCTCTCTCCCCCTGGTTACTGCATTGTCTTTGACTCTCGCTGTCTCTCTGGTTAGTGCACTGTCTTTCACACTCTCTGCATAGTGCCCTTGCTTTGACTCTCTGGTTAGTGCCCTTGCTTTGATTCTCTGGTTAGTGCCCTTGCTTTGACTCTCTGGTTAGTGCCCGGGCTTTGACTCTCTGGTTTTAGCCCTGGCTTTGACTATCTGGTTTGCGCACTCACTTTGACTCTCTGGTTAGTGCCCTTGCTTTGACTCTCTGGTTAGTGCACAGGCTTTGACTCTCTGGTTATTGCACAGGCTTTGACTCTCAGGTTAGTGCACTGGCTTTGACTCTCTGGTTAGTGCACTGGCTTTGACTCTCTGGTTAGTGCACTGGCTTTGACTCTCTGGTTAGTGCACTGGCATTGACTCTCTGGTTAGTTCACTGGCTTTGACTCTCTGGTTAGTGCACTGGCTTTGACACTCTTTCACTTTCTCTGTCTGTCTGGTTAGTGCAATTGCTTTGACTCTCTGGTTAGTGCACTGGCTGTGACTCTCTGGTTAGTGCACTGGCTTTGACTCTATGGTTAGTTCACTGGCTTTGACGCTCTGAATAGTACACTGGCTTTGACTTTCTCTCACTTTCTCTGTCTCTCTGGTTAGTGCACTGGCTTTCACTCTCTGGTTAGTGCACTGGCTTTGACTCTCTGGTTAGTGCACTGGCTTTGACTCTCTGGTTATTGCACTGGCTTTGACACTCTGGTTAGTGCACTGGCTTTGACACTCTGGTTAGTGCACTGGCTTTGACACTCTGGTTAGTGCACTGGCTTTGACTCTCTCGTTAGTACACTGCCTTTGACTCTATGGTTAGTGCACTGCCTTTGACTCTCTGGTTAGTGCACTGGCTGTGACTCTCTGGTTAGTGCACTGGCTGTGACTCTCTGGTTAGTGCACTGGTTTTGACTCTCTGGTTAGTGCACTGGCTTTGACTCTCTCTCTCTCTCTCTCTCTCCCTGGTTACTGCATTGTCTTTGACTCTCGCTGTCTCTCTGGTTAGTGCACTGTCTTTCACTCTCTCTGCATAGTGCCCTTGCTTTGACTCTCTGGTTAGTGCCCTTGCTTTGATTCTCTGGTTAGTGCCCTTGCTTTGACTCTCTGGTTAGTGCCCGGGCTTTGACTCTCTGGTTTTAGCCCTGGCTTTGACTATCTGGTTTGCGCACTCACTTTGACTCTCTGGTTAGTGCCCTTGCTTTGACTCTCTGGTTAGTGCACAGGCTTTGACTCTCTGGTTATTGCACAGGCTTTGACTCTCTGGTTAGTGCACTGGCTTTGACTCTCTGGTTAGTGCACTGGCTTTGACTCTCTGGTTAGTGCACTGGCTTTGACTCTCTGGTTAGTGCACTGGCATTGACTCTCTGGTTAGTTCACTGGCTTTGACTCTCTGGTTAGTGCACTGGCTTTGACACTCTTTCACTTTCTCTGTCTGTCTGGTTAGTGCAATTGCTTTGACTCTCTGGTTAGTGCACTGGCTGTGACTCTCTGGTTAGTGCACTGGCTTTGACTCTATGGTTAGTTCACTGGCTTTGACGCTCTGAATAGTACACTGGCTTTGACTTTCTCTCACTTTCTCTGTCTCTCTGGTTAGTGCACTGGCTTTCACTCTCTGGTTAGTGCACTGGCTTTGACTCTCTGGTTAGTGCACTGGCTTTGACTCTCTGGTTATTGCACTGGCTTTGACACTCTGGTTAGTGCACTGGCTTTGACACTCTGGTTAGTGCACTGGCTTTGACACTCTGGTTAGTGCACTGGCTTTGACTCTCTCGTTAGTACACTGCCTTTGACTCTATGGTTAGTGCACTGCCTTTGACTCTCTGGTTAGTGCACTGGCTGTGACTCTCTGGTTAGTGCACTGGCTGTGACTCTCTGGTTAGTGCACTGGTTTTGACTCTCTGGTTAGTGCACTGGCTTTGACTCTCTCTCTCTCTCTCTCTCTCCCTGGTTACTGCATTGTCTTTGACTCTCGCTGTCTCTCTGGTTAGTGCACTGTCTTTCACTCTCTCTGCATAGTGCCCTTGCTTTGACTCTCTGGTTAGTGCCCTTGCTTTGACTCTCTGGTTAGTGCCCTTGCTTTGACTCTCTGGTTAGTGCCCTTGCTTTGACTCTCTGGTTAGTGCCCTTGCTTTGACTCTCTGGTTAGTGCCCGGGCTTTGACTCTCTGGTTTTTGCCCTGGCTTTGACTATCTGGTTTGCGCACTCGCTTTGACTCTCTGGTTAGTGCACAGGCTTTGATTCTCTGGTTATTGCACAGGCTTTGACTCTCTGGTTAGTGCACTGGCTTTGACTCTCTGGTTAGTGCACTGGCTTTGACTCTCTGGTTAGTGTACTGGCTTTGACACTCTGGTTAGTGCACTGGCTTTGACTCTCTGGTTAGTGCACTGGCTTTGACTCTCTGGTTAGTGCACTGGCTTTGACTCTCTGGTTAGTTCACTGGCTTTGACGCTCTGAATAGTACACTGGCTTTGACTTTCTCTCACTTTCTCTGTCTCTCTGGTTAGTGCACTGGCTTTGACTGTCTGCTTAGTGCACTGGCTGTGACTCTCTGGTTAGTGCACTGGCTTTGACTCTCTGGTTAGTACACTGGCTTTGACACTCTGGTTAGTGCACTGGCTTTGACACTCTGGTTAGTGCACTGGCTTTGACTCTCTGGTTAGTGCACTGCCTTTGACTCTCTGGTTAGTGCAATGACTTTGACTCTCTGGTTAGTGCACTGGCTTTGACTCTCTGGTTAGTGCACTGGCTTTGTCTCTCTGGTTAGTGCACTGGCTGTGACTCTCTGGTTAGTGCACTGGCTGTGACTCTCTGGTTAGTGCACTGGTTTTGAGTCTCTGGTTAGTGTACTGGCTTTGACTCTCTGGTTAGTGCACTGGCTTTGACTCTCTGGTTAGTGCACTGGCTTGGAATCTGGTTAGTGCAATAGCTTTGACTCTCTCTGGGTAGTGCATTGGCTTTGACTCTCTCTCTCTCTCCCCCTGGTTACTGCATTGTCTTTGACTCTCGCTGTCTCTCTGGTTAGTGCACTGTCTTTCACTCTCTCAGCATAGTGCCGTTGCTTTGACTCTCTGGTTAGTGCCCTTGCTTTGACTCTCTGGTTAGTGCCCTTGCTTTGACTCTCGGGTTAGTTCCCGGGCTTTGACTCTCTGGTTAGTGCACTGGCTTTGACTCTCTGGGTAGTGCATTGGCTTTGACTCTCTCTGGTTAGTGCACTGGCTTTGACACTCTTTCACTTTCTCTGTCTCTCTGGTTAGTGCAATGGCTTTGACTCTCTGCGTAGTGCATTGACTTTGATTCTCTGGTTAGTGCACTGCCTTTGACTCTCTGGTTAGTGCACTGGCTTTGACTCTCTGGTTAGTGCACTGGCTTTGACTCTCTGGTTGGTTCGCTGGCTTTGACTCTCTGGTTAGTGCACTGGCTGTGACTCTGGTTAGTCCAATGGCTTTGACTCTCTGGTTAGTGCACTGGCTGTGACTCTGGTTAGTGTACTGGCTTTGACTCTCTGGTTAGTGCACTGGCTTTGACTCTCTGGTTAGTGCACTGGCTTTGACTCTCTGGGTAGTGCATTGGCTTTGACTCTCTCTGGTTAGTGCACTGGCTTTGACACTCTTTCACTTCCTCTGTCTCTCTGGTTAGTGCAATGGCTTTGACTCTCTGCGTAGTGCATTGACTTTGATTCTCTGGTTAGTGCACTGCCTTTGACTCTCTGGTTAGTGCACTGGCTTTGACTCTCTGGTTAGTGCACTGGCTTTGACTCTCTGGTTAGTTCGCTGGCTTTGACTCTCTGGTTAGTGCACTGGCTGTGACTCTGGTTAGTCCAATGGCTTTGACTCTCTGGTTAGTGCACTGGCTGTGACTCTGGTTAGTGTACTGGCTTTGACTCTCTGGTTAGTGCACTGGCTTTGACTCTCTGGTTAGTGCACTGGCTTTGACTCTCTGGTTAGTTCGCTGGCTTTGACTCTTTGGTCAGTGCACAGGCTTTGACTCTCTGGTTAGTGCACTGGCTTTGACTCTCTGGTTAGTGCACTGGCTTTGACTCTCTGGTTAGTGCACTGGCTTTGACTCTCTGGTTAGTTCACTGGCTTTGACTCTCTGGTTAGTGCACAGGCTTTGACTCTCTTGTTAGCGCACTGGCTTTGACTCTCTGGTTATTCCAATGGCTTTGACTCTCTGGTTAGTGCACTGGCTGTGACTCTGGTTAGTCCAATGGCTTTGACTCTCTGGTTAGTGCACTGCCTTTGACTCTCTGGTTAGTGCACTGACTTTGACTCTCTGGTTAGTGCACTGGCTTTGACTCTCTGGTTAGTGCGCTGGCTTTGACTCTTTGGTCAGTGCACAGGCTTTGACTCTCTGGTTAGTGCACTGGCTTTGACTCTCTGGTTAGTGCACTGGCTTTGACTTTCAGGTTAGTGCACTGGCTTTGACTCTCTGGTTGGTGCACTGGCTTTGGCTCTCTGGTAAGTGCACTGGCTTTGACTCTGGTTAGTGCACTAGCTTTGACTCTCTCTGGGTAGTGCATTGGCTTTGACTTTCTGGTTCGTGCACTGGCTTTGACACTCTTTCACTTTCTCTGTCTCTCTGGTTAGTGCAATGGCTTTGACTCTCTGGTTAGTGCACTGGCTGTGACTCTCTGGTTAGTGCACTGGCTTTGACTCTCTGGTTAGTTCACTGGCTTTGGCTCTCTGAATAGTACACTGGCTTTGCCTTTCTCTCACTTTCTCTGTCTCTCTGGTTAGTGCACTGGCTTTGACTCTCTGGTTAGTGCACTGGCTGTGACTCTGGTTAGTGTACTGGCTTTGACTCTCTGGTTAGTGCACTGGCTTTGACTCTCTGGTTAGTGCACTGGCTTTGACTCTCTGGTTAGTTCGCTGGCTTTGACTCTTTGGTCAGTGCACAGGCTTTGACTCTCTGGTTAGTGCACTGGCTTTGACTCTCTGGTTAGTGCACTGGCTGTGACTCTGGTTAGTGTACTGGCTTTGACTCTCTGGTTAGTGCACTGGCTTTGACTCTCTGGTTAGTGCACTGGCTTTGACTCTCTGGTTAGTTCGCTGGCTTTGACTCTTTGGTCAGTGCACAGGCTTTGACTCTCTGGTTAGTGCACTGGCTTTGACTCTCTGGTTAGTGCACTGGCTTTGACTCTCTGGTTAGTGCACTGGCTTTGACTCTCTGGTTAGTTCACTGGCTTTGACTCTCTGGTTAGTGCACTGGCTTTGACTCTCTGGTTAGTGCACTGGCTTTGACTCTCCGGTTAGTGCACTGGCTTTGACTCTCTGGTTAGTGCACTGGCTTTGACTGTCTAGTTAGCGCACTGGCTTTGACTCTCTGGTTAGTCCAATGGCTTTGACTCTCTGGTTAGTGCACAGGCTTTGACTCTCTGGTTAGTGCACTGGCTTTGCCTCTCTCTCTCTCTCTCCCTGGTTACTGCATTGTCTTTGACTCTCGCTGTCTCTCTGGTTAGTGCACTGTCTTTCACTCTCTCTGGATTGTGCATTGGCTTTGACTTTCTGGTTCGTGCACTGGCTTTGACTCTCTGGTTAGTGCCCAGGCTTTGACGCTCTGGTTAGTTTACTGGCTTTGACTCTCTGGTTAGTGCACTGGCTTTGACTCTCTGGTTAGTGCACTGGATTTGACACTCTGAACAGTACACTGGCTTTGACTTTCTCTCACTTTCTCTGTCTCTCTGGTTAGTGCACTGGCTTTGACTCTCTGGTTAGTGCACTGGCTGTGACTCTCTGGTTAGTGCACTGGCTTTCACTCTCTCTGGTTAGTGCACTGGTTTTGACTTTCTGGTTAGTGCACTGGCTTTGACTCTCTGGTTGGTGCACTGGCTTTGGCTCTCTGGTAAGTGCACTGGCTTTGACGCTTTGGTTAGTGCACTGTCTTTCACTCTCTCTGGATTGTGCATTGGCTTTGACTTTCTGGTTCGTGCACTGGCTTTGACTCTCTGGTTAGTTCACTGGCTTTGACTCTCAGGTTAGTGCCCAGGCTTTGACGCTCTGGTTAGTTTACTGGCTTTGACTCTCTGGTTAGTGCACTGGCTTTGACTCTCTGGTTAGTGCACTGGATTTGACACTCTGAGTAGTACACTGGCTTTGACTTTCTCTCACTTTCTCTGTCTCTCTGGTTAGTGCACTGGCTGTGACTCTCTGGTTAGTGCACTGGCTTTGACTCTCTGGTTAGTGCACTGGCTTTGACACTCTGGTTAGTGCACTGGCTTTGACTCTCTGGTTAGTGCACTGGCTGCGACTCTCTGGTTAGTGCACTGGCTGCGACTCTCTGGTTACTGCACTGGCTTTGACTCTCTGGTTAGTGCACTGGCTTTGACTCTCTGCTGAGCGCACTGGCTTTGACTCTCTGGTTAGTTCGCTGGCTTTGACTCTTTGGTCAGTGCACAGGCTTTGACTCTCTGGTTAGTGCACTGGCTTTGACTCTCTGGTTAGTGCACTGGCTTTGACTCTCTGGTTAGTGCACTGGCTTTGACTGTCTGGTTAGTGCACTGGCTTTGACACTCTTTCACTTTCTCTGTCTCTCTGGTTAGTGCAATGGCTTTGACTCTCTGGTTAGTGCACTGGCTGTGACTCTCTGGTTAGTGCACTGGCTTTGACTCTCTGGTTAGTTCACTGGCTTTGACGCTCTGGTTAGTGCACAGGCTTTGACTCTCTTGTTAGCGCACTGGCTTTGACTCTCTGGTTATTCCAATGGCTTTGACTCTCTGGTTAGTGCACTGGCTGTGACTCTGGTTAGTCCAATGGCTTTGACTCTCTGGTTAGTGCACTGGCTTTGACTCTCTGGTTAAAGCACTGGCTTTGACTCTCTGGTTAGTGCACTGGCTTTGACTGTCTAGTTAGCGCACTGGCTTTGACTCTCTGGTTAGTCCAATGGCTTTGACTCTCTGGTTAGTGCACAGGCTTTGACTCTCTGGTTAGTGCACTGGCTTTGACTCTGGTTAGTGCGCTAGCTTTGACTCTCTCTGGGTAGTGCATTGGCTTTGCCTCTCTCTCTCTCTCTCTCCCTGGTTACTGCATTGTCTTTGACTCTCGCTGTCTCTCTGGTTAGTGCACTGTCTTTCACTCTCTCTGGATTGTGCATTGGCTTTGACTTTCTGGTTCGTGCACTGGCTTTGACTCTCTCGTTAGTTCACTGGCTTTGACTCTCTGGTTAGTGCCCAGGCTTTGACGCTCTGGTTACTGCACTGGCTTTGACTCTCTGGTTAGTGCACTGGCTTTGACTCTCTGCTGAGCGCACTGGCTTTGACTCTGTAGTTAGTGCACTGGCTTTGACTCGCTGGGTACTGCACTGGCTGTGACTCTCTGGTTAGTGCACTGGCTGTGACTCTTTGGTTAGTGCACTGGCTGTGACTCTCTGGTTAGTGCACTGGCTTTGACTCTCTGGTTAGTGCACTGGCTTTGACTCTCTCTGGGTAGTGCATTGGCTTTGACTCTCTCTCTCTCCCCCTGGTTACTGCATTGTCTTTGACTCTCGCTGTCTCTCTGGTTAGTGCACTGTCTTTCACTCTCTCTGCATAGTGCCCTTGCTTTGACTCTCTGGTTAGTGCACTTGCTTTGACTCTCTGGTTAGTGCCCTTGCTTTGACTCTCTGGTTAGTGCCCTTGCTTTGACTCTCTGGTTAGTGCCCGGATTTTGACTCTCTGGTTTTTGCCCTGGCTTTGACTATCTGGTTTGCGCACTCGCTTTGACTCTCTGGTTAGTGCACAGGCTTTGACTCTCTGGTTATTGCACAGGCTTTGACTCTCTGGTTAGTGCACTGGCTTTGACTCTCTGGTTAGTGCACTGGCTTTGAATCTCTGGTTAGTGCACTGGCTTTGACTCTCTGGTTAGTGCACTGGCTTTGACTCTCTGGTTAGTGCACTGGCTTTGACTCTCTGGTTTGTTCACTGGCTATGACTCTCTGGTTTGTGCACTGGCTTTGACACTCTTTTACTTTCTCTGTCTCTCTGGTTAGTGCACTGGCTTTGACTCTCTGGTTAGTGCACTGGCTTTGACTCTCTGGTTAGTGCACTGGCTTTGACTCTCTGGTTAGTGCACTGCCTTTGACTCTCTGGTTAGTGCACTGACTTTGACTCTCTGGTTAGTGCACTGGCTTTGACTCTCTGGTTAGTGCACTGGCTTTGTCTCTCTGGTTAGTGCACTGGCTGTGACTCTCTGGTTAGTGCACTGGCTGTGACTCTCTGGTTAGTGCACTGGTTTTGACTCTCTGGTTAGTGTACTGGCTTTGACTCTCTGGTTAGTGCACTGGCTTTGACTCTCTGGTTAGTGCACTGGCTTTGAATCTGGTTAGTGCAATAGCTTTGACTCTCTCTGGGTAGTGCATTGGCTTTGACTCTCTGGTTAGTGCACTGGCTTTGAATCTCTGGTTAGTGCACTGGCTTTGACTCTCTGGTTAGTGCACTGGCTTTGACTCTCTGGTTAGTGCACTGGCTTTGACTCTCTGGTTAGTTCACTGGCTTTGACTCTCTGGTTTGTGCACTGGCTTTGACACTCTTTTACTTTCTCTGTCTCTCTGGTTAGTGCACTGGCTTTGACTCTCTGGTTAGTGCACTGGCTTTGACACTCTGGTTAGTGCACTGGCTTTGACTCTCTGGTTAGTGCACTGCCTTTGACTCTCTGGTTAGTGCACTGACTTTGACTCTCTGGTTAGTGCACTGGCTTTGACTCTCTGGTTAGTGCACTGGCTTTGTCTCTCTGGTTAGTGCACTGGCTGTGACTCTCTGGTTAGTGCACTGGCTGTGACTCTCTGGTTAGTGCACTGGTTTTGACTCTCTGGTTAGTGTACTGGCTTTGACTCTCTGGTTAGTGCACTGGCTTTGACTCTCTGGTTAGTGCACTGGCTTTGAATCTGGTTAGTGCAATAGCTTTGACTCTCTCTGGGTAGTGCATTGGCTTTGACTCTCTCTCTCTCTCCCCCTGGTTACTGCATTGTCTTTGACTCTCGCTGTCTCTCTGGTTAGTGCACTGTCTTTCACTCTCTCTGCATAGTGCCCTTGCTTTGACTCTCTGGTTAGTGCCCTTGCTTTGACTCTCTGGTTAGTGCCCTTGCTTTGACTCTCTGGTTAGTGCACTGGCTTTGACTCTCTGGGTAGTGCATTGGCTTTGACTCTCTCTGGTTAGTGCACTGGCTTTGACACTCTTTCACTTTCTCTGTCTCTCTGGTTAGTGCAATGGCTTTGACTCTCTGGTTAGTGCACAGGCTTTGACTCTCTGGTTAGTGCACTGGCTTTGACTCTCTGGTTAGTTCGCTGGCTTTGACTCTTTGGTCAGTGCACAGGCTTTGACTCTCTGGTTAGTGCACTGGCTTTGACTCTCTTGTTAGCGCACTGGCTTTGACTCTCTGGTTAGTCCAATGGCTTTGACTCTCTGGTTAGTGCACTGGCTGTGACTCTGGTTAGACCAATGGCTTTGACTCTCTGGTTAGTGCACCGGCTGTGACTCTGGTTAGTGTACTGGCTTTGACTCTCTGGTTAGTGCACTGGCTTTGACTCTCTGGTTAGTGCACTGGCTTTGACTCTCTGGTTAGTTCGCTGGCTTTGACTCTTTGGTCAGTGCACAGGCTTTGACTCTCTGGTTAGTGCACTGGCTTTGACTCTCTGGTTAGTGCACTGGCTTTGACTCTCTGGTTAGTGCACTGGCTTTGACTCTCTGGTTAGATCACTGGCTTTGACTCTCTGGTTAGTGCACAGGCTTTGACTCTCTTGTTAGCGCACTGGCTTTGACTCTCTGGTTAGTCCATTGGCTTTGACTCTCTGGTTAGAGCACTGGCTGTGACTCTGGTTAGTCCAATGGCTTTGACTCTCTGGTTAGTGCACTGGCTGTGACTCTGGTTAGTGTACTGGCTTTGACTCTCTGGTTAGTGCACTGGCTTTGACTCTCTGGTTAGTGCACTGGCTTTGACTCTCTGGTTAGTTCGCTGGCTTTGACTCTTTGGTCAGTGCACAGGCTTTGACTCTCTGGTTAGTGCACTGGCTTTGACTCTCTGGTTAGTGCACTGGCTTTGACTCTCTGGTTAGTGCACTGGCTGTGACTCTTTGGTTAGTGCACTGGCTTTGACTCTCTGGTTAGTGCACTGGCTTTGACACTCTGGTTAGTGCACTGGCTTTGACTCTCTGGTTAGTGCACTGGCTGCGACTCTCTGGTTAGTGCACTGGCTGCGACTCTCTGGTTACTGCACTGGCTTTGACTCTCTGGTTAGTGCACTGGCTTTGACTCTCTGCTGAGCGCACTGGCTTTGACTCTCTAGTTAGTGCACTGGCTTTGACTCGCTGGGTACTGCACTGGCTGTGACTTTCTGGTTAGTGCACTGGCTGTGACTCTTTGGTTAGTGCACTGGCTGTGACTCTCTGGTTAGTGCACTGGCTTTGACTCTCTGGTTAGTGCACTGGCTTTGACTCTCTCTGGGTAGTGCATTGGCTTTGACTCTCTCTCTCTCCCCCTGGTTACTGCATTGTCTTTGACTCTCGCTGTCTCTCTGGTTAGTGCACTGTCTTTCACTCTCTCTGCATAGTGCCCTTGCTTTGACTCTCTGGTTAGTGAACTTGCTTTGACTCTCTGGTTAGTGCCCTTGCTTTGACTCTCTGGTTAGTGCCCTTGCTTTGACTCTCTGGTTAGTGCCCGGGTTTTGACTCTCTGGTTTTTGCCCTGGCTTTGACTATCTGGTTTGCGCACTCGCTTTGACTCTCTGGTTAGTGCACAGGCTTTGACTCTCTGGTTATTGCACAGGCTTTGACTCTCTGGTTAGTGCACTGGCTTTGACTCTCTGGTTAGTGCACTGGCTTTGAATCTCTGGTTAGTGCACTGGCTTTGACTCTCTGGTTAGTGCACTGGCTTTGACTCTCTGGTTAGTGCACTGGCTTTGACTCTCTGGTTAGTGCACTGGCTTTGACTCTCTGGTTAGTTCACTGGCTTTGACTCTCTGGTTAGTGCACTGGCTTTGACACTCTTTCACTTTCTCTGTCTCTCAGGTTAGTGCAATGGCTTTGACTCTCTGGTTAGTGCACTGCCTTTGACTCTCTGGTTAGTGCACTGGCTTTGACTCTCTGGTTAGTGCACTGGCTTTGACTCTCTGGTTAGTTCGCTGGCTTTGACTCTTTGGTCAGTGCACAGGCTTTGACACTCTGGTTAGTGCACTGGCTTTGACTCTCTGGTTAGTGCACTGGCTTTGACTCTCTTGTTAGTGCACTGGCTTTTACTCTCTAGTTAGCGCACTGGCTCTGACTCTCTGGTTAGTCCAATGGCTTTGACTCTCTGGTTAGTGCACTGGTTTTGACTCTCTGGTTAGTGTACTGGCTTTGACTCTCTGGTTAGTGCACTGGCTTTGACTCTCTGGTTAGTGCATTGGCTTTGACTCTCTCTCTCTCTCTCCCCTGGTTTCTGCATTGTCTTTGACTCTCGCTGTCTCTCTGGTTAGTGCACTGTCTTTGACTCTCTGGTTAGTGCACTGTCTATGACTCTCTGGTTAGTGCACTGGCTTTGACTCTCTGGTTAGTGCACTGGCTTTGACTCTCTCTGGGTAGTGCATTGGCTTTGACTCTCTCTCTCTCCCCCTGGTTACTGCATTGTCTTTGACTCTCGCTGTCTCTCTGGTTAGTGCACTGTCTTTCACTCTCTCTGCATAGTGCCCTTGCTTTGACTCTCTGGTTAGTGAACTTGCTTTGACTCTCTGGTTAGTGCCCTTGCTTTGACTCTCTGGTTAGTGCCCTTGCTTTGACTCTCTGGTTAGTGCCCGGGTTTTGACTCTCTGGTTTTTGCCCTGGCTTTGACTATCTGGTTTGCGCACTCGCTTTGACTCTCTGGTTAGTGCACAGGCTTTGACTCTCTGGTTATTGCACAGGCTTTGACTCTCTGGTTAGTGCACTGGCTTTGACTCTCTGGTTAGTGCACTGGCTTTGAATCTCTGGTTAGTGCACTGGCTTTGACTCTCTGGTTAGTGCACTGGCTTTGACTCTCTGGTTAGTGCACTGGCTTTGACTCTCTGGTTAGTGCACTGGCTTTGACTCTCTGGTTAGTTCACTGGCTTTGACTCTCTGGTTAGTGCACTGGCTTTGACACTCTTTCACTTTCTCTGTCTCTCAGGTTAGTGCAATGGCTTTGACTCTCTGGTTAGTGCACTGCCTTTGACTCTCTGGTTAGTGCACTGGCTTTGACTCTCTGGTTAGTGCACTGGCTTTGACTCTCTGGTTAGTTCGCTGGCTTTGACTCTTTGGTCAGTGCACAGGCTTTGACACTCTGGTTAGTGCACTGGCTTTGACTCTCTGGTTAGTGCACTGGCTTTGACTCTCTTGTTAGTGCACTGGCTTTTACTCTCTAGTTAGCGCACTGGCTCTGACTCTCTGGTTAGTCCAATGGCTTTGACTCTCTGGTTAGTGCACTGGTTTTGACTCTCTGGTTAGTGTACTGGCTTTGACTCTCTGGTTAGTGCACTGGCTTTGACTCTCTGGTTAGTGCATTGGCTTTGACTCTCTCTCTCTCTCTCTCCCCTGGTTTCTGCATTGTCTTTGACTCTCGCTGTCTCTCTGGTTAGTGCACTGTCTTTGACTCTCTGGTTAGTGCACTGTCTATGACTCTCTGGTTAGTGCACTGGCTTTGACTCTCTGGTTAGTGCACTGGCTTTGACTCTCTGGTTAGTTCACTGGCTTTGACTCTCTCTCTCTCTCCCCCTGGTTACTGCATTGTCTTTGACTCTCGCTGTCTCTCTGGTTAGTGCACTGTCTTTCACTCTCTCTGCATAGTGCCCTTGCTTTGACTCTCTGGTTAGTGCCCTTGGTTTGACTCTCTGGTTTTTGCCCTTGCTTTGACTCTCAATCAAAGCCAGGGCAAAAACCAGAGAGTCAAAGCTAGGGCAAAAACCAATGTGGTTTGCGCACTCGCTTTGACTCTCTGGTTAGTGCACAGGCTTTGACTCTCTGGTTAGTGCACAGGCTTTGACTCTCTGGTTAGTGCACTGTCTTTGACTCTCTGGTTAGTGCCCTGGCTTTGACTCTCTGGTTAGTGCACTGGCTTTGTCTCTCTGGTTAGTGCACTGGCTTTGACTCTCTGGTTAGTGCACTGGCTTTGACTCTCTGGTTAGTGCCTGGCTTTGACTCTCTGGGTAGTGCACTGGCTTTGACACTCTTTCACTTTCTCTGTCTCTCTGGTTAGTGCAATGGCTTTGACTCTCTGCGTAGTGCATTGACTTTGACTCTCTGGTTACTGCACTGCCTTTGACTCTCTGGTTAGTGCACTGGCTTTGACTCTCTCTGGATTGTGCATTGGCTTTGACTTTCTGGTTCGTGCACTGGCTTTGACTCTCTGGTTAGTTCACTGGCTTTGACTCTCTGGTTAGTGCCCTGTCTTTGACGCTCTGGTTAGTTTACTGGCTTTGACTCTCTGGTTAGTGCACTGGCTTTGACTCTCTGGTTAGTGCCCTTGCTTTGACACTCTGGTTAGTGCCCTTGCTTTGTCTCTCTGGTTAGTGCCTGGGCTTTGACTCTCTGGTTTTTGCCCTGGCTTTGACTATCTGGTTTGCGCACTCGCTTTGACTCTCTGGTTAGTGCACAGGCTTTGACTCTCTGGTTAGTGCACAGGCTTTGACTCTCTGGTTAGTGCACTGGCTTTGACTCTCTGGTTAAT
This sequence comes from Isurus oxyrinchus, assembly GCA_026770705.1. Classification (NCBI taxonomy): domain Eukaryota; kingdom Metazoa; phylum Chordata; class Chondrichthyes; order Lamniformes; family Lamnidae; genus Isurus; species Isurus oxyrinchus. The sequence goes on along the minus strand of JANJGN010000139.1, from coordinate 277,936 downwards.
GCACTGGCTTTGACTCTCTGGTTAATGCATTGTCTTTGACTCTCTGGTTAGTGCACTGGCTTTGACTCTCTGGTTAGTGCACTGGCTTTGACTCTCTGGTTAGTGCACTGGCTTTGACTCTCTGGTTAGTGCACTGGCTTTGACACTCTTTCACTTTCTCTGTCTCTCTGGTTAGTGCAATGGCTTTGACTCTCTGGTTAGTGCACTGGCTTTGAATCTCTGGTTAGTGCACTGGCTTTGACTCTCTGGTTAGTGCACTGGCTTTGACTCTCTGGTTAGTGCCCTGGCTTTGACTCTCTGGTTAGTGCACTGGCTTTGTCTCTCTGGTTAGTGCACTGGCTTTGACTCTCTGGTTAGTGCACTGGCTTTGACTCTCTGGTTAGTGCCTGGCTTTGACTCTCTGGGTAGTGCACTGGCTTTGACACTCTTTCACTTTCTCTGTCTCCCTGGTTAGTGCAATGGCTTTGACTCTCTGCGTAGTGCATTGACTTTGACTCTCTGGTTAGTGCACTGCCTTTGACTCTCTGGTTAGTGCACTGGCTTTGACTCTCTCTGGATTGTGCATTGGCTTTGACTTTCTGGTTCGTGCACTGGCTTTGACTCTCTGGTTAGTTCACTGGCTTTGACTCTCTGGTTAGTGCCCAAGCTTTGACGCTCTGGTTAGTTTACTGGCTTTGACTCTCTGGTTAGTGCACTGGCTTTGACTCTCTGGTTAGTGCCCTTGCTTTGACACTCTGGTTAGTGCCCTTGCTTTGTCTCTCTGGTTAGTGCCCGGGCTTTGACTCTCTGGTTTTTGCCCTGGCTTTGACTATCTGGTTTGCGCACTCGCTTTGACTCTCTGGTTAGTGCACAGGCTTTGACTCACTGGTTAGTGCACAGGCTTTGACTCTCTGGTTAGTGCACTGGCTTTGACTCTCTGGTTAATGCACTGGCTTTGACACTCTGAATAGTACACTGGCTTTGACTTTCTCTCACTTTCTCTGTCTCTCTGGTTAGTGCAATGGATTTGACACTCTGGTTAGTGCACTGGCTTTGACTCTCTGCTTAGTGCATTGAATTTGACTCTCTGGTTAGTGCACAGGCTTTGAATCTCTGGTCAGTGCCATGGCTTTGACTCTCTGGTTAGTGCCGTGACATTGACACTCTGTTTAGTGCCCTGGCTTTGACTCTCTGGTTTGTGCCCTGGCTTTGACTCTCTGGTTAGTGCACTGGCTTTGAATCTCTGGTTAGTGCACAGGCTTTGACTCTCTGGTTAGTGCACTGGTTTTGACTCTCTGGTTAGTGCACTGGCTTTGACTCTCTGGTTAGTGCACTGGCTTTGACTCTCTGGTTAGTGCACTGGCTTTGACTCTCTGGTTAGTGCACAGGCTTTGACTCTCTGGTTAGTGCACTGGCTTTGACTCTCTGGTTAGTGCACTGGCTTTGACTCTGGTTTGTGCACTAGCTTTGACTCTCTTTGGTTAGTGCATTGGCTTTGCCTCTCTCTCTCTCTCCCTGGTTACTGCATTGTCTTTGACTCTCGCTGTCTCTCTGGTTAGTGCACTGCCTTTCACTCTCTCTGGATGGTGCACTGGCTTTGACTCTCTGGTTAGTGCACTGGCTTTGACTCTCTGGTTAGTGCATTGGCTTTGACTCTCTGGTTTGTGCACTGGCTTTGACTCTCTGGTTTGTGCACTGGCTTTGACTCTCTGGTTAGTGCACTGGCTTTGACTCTCTGGTTAGTGCACTGGCTTTGACTCTGGTTTGTGCACTAGCTTTGACTCTCTTTGGTTAGTGCATTGGCTTTGCCTCTCTCTCTCTCTCCCTGGTTACTGCATTGTCTTTGACTCTCGCTGTCTCTCTGGTTAGTGCACTGCCTTTCACTCTCTCTGGATGGTGCACTGGCTTTGACTCTCTGGTTAGTGCACTGGCTTTGACTCTCTGGTTAGTGCAGTGGCTTTGACTCTCTGGTTAGTGCACAAGCTTTGCCTCTCTGGTTAGTGCACTGGCTTTGACTCTCTCTCACTTTGTCTCTCTGGTTAGTCCAATGGCTTTGACGCTCTGAATAGTGCTCTGGCTTTGACTGTCTTGTTAGTGCCCTGGCTTTGAGTCTGTGGTTAGTGTACTGGCATTGAGTGTCTGGTTAGTGCCCTGGCGTTTAATCTCGGGTTAGTGCACAGGCTTTGACGCTCTGGTTAGTGCACAGGCTTTGACTCTCTGGTTAGTGCCCTGGCTTGGACTCTCTGGTTAGTGCCCTTGCTTGGACTCTCTGGTTAGTGCACTGGCTTTGACTCTCTGGTCAATGCATGGCTTTGATTCTTTGGTCAGTGCACTGGCTTTGACTCTCTGGTTAGTGCACTGGCTTTGACTCTCTGGTTAGTGCACTGGCTTTGACTCTCTGGTTAGTGCACTGGCTTTGACTCTGGTTAGTGCAATAGCTTTGACTCTCTCTGGGTAGTGCATTGGCTTTGCCTCTCTCTCTCTCCCTGCTAACTGCATTGTGTTTGACTCTCGCTGTCTCTCTGGTTAGTGCACTGTCGTTCACTCTCTCTGGTTTGAGCACTGGTTTTGACTTTCTGGTTAGTGCACTGGTTTTGACTTTCTGGTTAGTGCACTGGCTTTGACTCTCTGGTTAGTGCACTGGCTTTGACTCTCTGGTTAGTGCACTGGCTTTGACTCTCTGGTTAGTGCACTGGCTTTGACTCTGGTTTGTGCACTAGCTTTGACCCTCTTTGGTTAGTGCATTGGCTTTGACTCTCTGGTTTGTCCCCTCGCGTTGAATCTCTGGTTAGTGCACTGGAATTGGCACTCTGGTTAGTTCACTGGCTTTGACTCTCTCTCACTTTGTCTCTCTGGTGAGTGCAATGGCTTTGACACTCTGTTTAGTGCTCTGGCTTTGAGTATCTGGTTAGTGCCCTGGCTTTGCCTCTCTGGTAAGTGCACTGGCTTTGCCTCTCTGGTTAGTGCACTGGCTTTGACTCTGGTTAGTGCATTGGCTTTGATTCTCTGGTTAGTGCCCAGGATTGTCTCTCTGGTTAGTGCCCTGGCAATGACTCTATGGCTAGTGCACTGGAATTGACACTCTGGTTAGTTCACTGGCTTTGACACTCTGGGTAGTGGTGTACTAGCTTTGACTCTCTCTGGGTAGTGCATTGGCTTTGCCTCTCTCTCTCTCACTCTCTCTCTCCGTAGTTGCTGCATTGTCTTTGACTCTCGCTGTCTCTCTGGTTAGTGCACTGTCTTTCACTCTCTCTGGATTGTGCACTGGTTTTGACTTTCTGGATAGTGCACTGGCTTTGACTCTCTGGTTGGTGCACTGGCTTTGGCTCTCTGGTAAGTGCACTGGCTTTGACGCTCTGGTTAGTGCACTGGCTTTGACACTCTGAATAGTACACTGGCTTTGACTTTCTCTCACTTTCTCTGTCTCTCCGGTTAGTGCAATGGATTTGACACTCTGATTAGTGCACTGGCTTTGACTCTCTGCTTAGTGCATTGAATTTGACTCTCTGGTTAGTGCACAGGCTTTGAATCTCTGGTCAGTGCCATGGCTTTGACTCTCTGGTTAGTGCCGTGGCATTGACACTCTGTTTAGTGCCATGGCTTTGATTCTGTGGTTAGTGCACTGGCTTTGACTCTCTGGTTAGTGCACTGGCTTTGGCACTGGTTAGTGCAATGGCTTTGAATCTCTGGTTAGTGCACTGGCTTTGGCTCTCTGGTTAGTGACCAGGATTTGACTCTCTGGTTAGTGCCCAGGGATTGTCTCTCTGGTTAGTGCCCTGGCATTGACTCTCTGGTAAGTGCACTGGTTTTGACTCTCTGGTTAGTGCAATGGCTTTGACACTCTGGTTAGTGCACTGGATTTGACTATCTGGTTAGTGCTCTGGCTTTGATTATCTGGTTACTGTACTGGCTTTGACTCTATGGTTAGTGCACTGGCTTTGACTCTCTGGTTAGTGCACTGGCTTTGACTCTGGCTTGTGCACTGGCTTTGACTCTCTGGTTAGTGCCCAGGATTGTCTCTCTGGTAAGTGCCCTGGCAATGACTCTCTGGCTAGTGCACTGGAATTGACACTCTGGTTAGTTCACTGGCTTTGACACTCTGGATAGTGGTGTACTAGCTTTGACTCTCTCTGGGTAGTGCATTGGCTTTGCCTCTCTCTCTCTCACTCTCTCTCTCCATAGTTGCTGCATTGTCTTTGACTCTCGCTGTCTCTCTGGTTAGTGCACTGTCTTTCACTATCTCTGGATTGTGCACTGGTTTTGACTTTCTGGATAGTGCACTGGCTTTGACTCTCTGGTTGGTGCACTGGCTTTGGCGCTCTGGTAAGTGCACTGGCTTTGACGCTTTGGTTAGTGCACTGTCTTTCACTCTCTCTGGATTGTGCACTGGCTTTGACTTTCTGGTTCGTTCACTGGCTTTGACTCTCTGGTTAGTGCACTGGCTTTGACTCTCTGATTAGTGCCCTGGAATTGACACTCTGGTTAGTGCACTGGCTTTGACACTCTGAATAGTACACTGGCTTTGACTCTCTCTCACTTTGTCTCTCTGGTTAGTCCAATGGCTTTGACATTCTGATTAGTGCTCTGGCTTTGACTCTCTGGTTAGTGCCCTGGCTTTGACTCTGTGGTTAGTGTACTGGCTTTGAGTCTCTGGTTAGTGCCCTGGCGTTTAATCTCGGGTTAGTGCACAGGCTTTGACGCTCTGGTTAGTGCACAGGCTTTGACTCTCTGGTTAGTGCACTGGCTTTGACTCTCTGGTTAGTGCACTGGCTTTGACTCTCTGGTTAGTGCACTGGCATTGACTCTCTGGTTATTGCACTGGCTTTGACTCTCTGGTTAGTGCCCAGAATTTTACTCTCTTGTTTTTGCCCTCGCTTTGACTCTCTGGTTAGTGCACTGGCTTTGACTCTCTGGTTAGTGCCCTGGCGTTGAATCTCTGGTTAGTGCACTGGAATTGGCACTCTGGTTAGTTCACTGGCTTTGACTCTCTCTCACTTTGTCTCTCTGGTTAGTGCAATGGCTTTGACACTCTGGTTAGTGCTCTGGCTTTGACTATCTGGTTAGTGCGCTGGCTTTGCCTCTCTGGTTAGTGCACTGGCTTTGCCTCTCTGGTTAGTGCACTGGCTTTGACTCTGGTTAGTGCATTGGATTTGATTCTCTGGTTAGTGCCCAGGATTGTCTCTCTGGTTAGTGCCCTGGCAATGACTCTCTGGCTAGTGCACTGGAATTGACACTCTGGTTAGTGCAATGGCGTTGAATCTCGGGTTAGTGCACTGGCTTTGACGCTCTGGTTAGCGCACTGGCTTTGACTCTCTGGTTAGTGCACTGGCGTTGACTCTCTGGTTAGTGCACTGGCTTTGACTCTCTGGTTGGTGCACTGGCTTTGACTCTCTGGTTAGTGCACTGGCTTGGCTCTCTGGTTAGTGCACTGGCTTTGACACTCTTTCACTTTCTCTGTCTCTCTGGTTAGTGCAATGGCTTTGACACTCTGGTTAGTGCACTGGATTTGACTATCTGGTTAGTGCTCTGGCTTTGACTATCTGGTTACTGTACTGGCTTTGACTCTGTGGTTAGTGCACTGGCTTTGACTCTCTGGTTGGTGCACTGGCTTTGACTCTCTGGTTAGTGCACTGGCTTTGACTCTCTGGTTAGTGCACTGGCTTTGACTCTGGTTAGTGCGCTAGCTTTGACTCTCTTTGGTTAGTGCATTGGCTTTGCCTCTCTCTCTCTCTCTCTCCCTGGTTACTGCATTGTCTTTGACTCTCGCTGTCCCTCTGGTTAGTGCACTGCCTTTCACTCTCTCTGGATTGTGCACTGGCTTTGACTCTCTGGTTAGTGCACTGGCTTTGACTCTCTGGTTAGAGCAGTGGCTTTGACTCTCTGGTTAGTGCACAAGCTTTGACTCTCTGGTTAGTGCACTGGCTTTGACTCTCTGATTAGTGCACTGGAATTGACACTCTGGTTAGTGCACTGGCTTTGACACTCTGAATAGTCCACTGGCTTTGACTTTCTCTCACTTTCTCGGTCTCTCTGGTTAGTGCAATGGATTTGACACTCTGGTTAGTGCACTGGCTTTGACTCTCTGGTTAGTCCACTGGCTTTGACTCTCTGCTTAGGGCACTGGCTTTGACTCACTGGTTAGTGCACTGGCTTTGACTCTCTGGTTAGTGCACTGGCTTTGACACTCTGGTTAGTGCACTGGCTTTGACGCTCTGGTTAGTGCACTGGCTTTGACGCTCTGGTTAGTGCACTGGCTTTGACGCTCTGGTTAGTGCACTGGCTTTGACTCTCTGGTTAGTGCACTGGCTTTGACTCTCTGGTTCGTGCACTGGCTTTGACTCTGGTTAGTGCACTAGCTTTGACTCTCTCTGGGTACTGCATTGGCTTTGCCTCTCTCTGGATTGTGCACTGGCTTTGACTTTCTGGTTAGTGCACTGGCTTTGATTCTCTGGTTAGTTCACTGGCTTTGACTCTGGTTAGTGCACAGGCTTTGAATCTCTGGTCAGTGCCATGGCTTTGACTCTCTGGTTAGTGCCGTGGAACTGACACTCTGTTTAGTGCCCTGGCTTTGACTCTCTGGTTAGTGCCCAGGCTTTGATGCTCTGGTTAGTGCACTGGCTTTGACGCTCTGGTTAGTGCACTGGCTTTGACTCTCTGGTTAGTGCACTTCTTTGACTCTCTGGTTAGTGCACTGGCTATGACTCTCTGGTTAGTGCACTGGCTTTGACTCTCTGGTTAGTGCACTGGCTTGGACTCTCTGGTTAGTGCCCTGGCTTGGACTCTCTGGTTGGTGCACTGACTTTGACTCTCTGGTCAGTGCACTGGCTTTGACTCTCTGGTCAGTGCACTGGCTTTGACTCTCTGGTTAGTGCACTGGCTTTGACTCTCTGGTTAGTGCACTGGCTTTGACTCTCTGGTTAGTGCACTGGCTTTGACTCTCTGGTTAGTGCACTGGCTTTGACTCTCTGGTTAGTGCACTGGCTTTGACTCTCTGGTTAGTGCACTGGCTTTGACTCTGGTTAGTGCACTAGCTTTGACTCTCTTTGGTTAGTGCATTGGCTTTGCCTCTCTCTCTCCCTGGTTACTGCATTGTCTTTGACTCTCGCTGTCTCTCTGGTTAGTGCACTGCTTTTCACTCTCTCTGGATTGTGCACTGGCTTTGACTCTCTGGTTAGTGCACTGGCTTTGACTCTCTTGTTAGTGCAGTGGCTTTGACTCTCTGGTTAGTGCACAAGCTTTGACTCTCTGGTTAGTGCACTGGCTTTGACTCTCTCTCACTTTGTCTCTCTGGTTAGTCCAATGGCTTTGACACTCTGATTAGTGCTCTGGCTTTGACTCTCTGGTTTGTGCCCTGGCTTTGACACTCTTTCACTTTCTCTGTCTCTCTGGTTAGTGCAATGGCTTTGACACTCTGGTTAGTGCACTGGATTTGACTATCTGGTTAGTGCTCTGGCTTTGACTATCTGGTTACTGTACTGGCTTTGACTCTGTGGTTAGTGCACTGGCTTTGACTCTCTGGTTGGTGCACTGGAATTGGCACTCTGGTTAGTTCACTGGCTTTGACTCTCTCTCACTTTGTCTCTCTGGTTAGTGCAATGGCTTTGACACTCTGGTTAGTGCTCTGGCTTTGCATCTCTGGTTAGTGCACTGGCTTTGACTCTGGTTAGTGCATTGGATTTGATTCTCTGGTTAGTGCCCAGGATTGTCTCTCTGGTTAGTGCCCTGGCAATGACTCTCTGGCTAGTGCACTGGAATTGACACTCCGGTTAGTTCACTGGCTTTGACACTCTGGACAGTACACTGGCTTTGACTCTCAGGATAGTACACTGGCTTTGACTCTCTGGTTAGTGCAGTGGCTTTGACTCTCTGGTTAGTGCACTGGCTTTGGCACTGGTTAGTGCAATGACTTTGAATCTCTGGTTAGTGCACTGGCTTTGGCTCTCTGGTTAGTGACCAGGATTTGACTCTCTGGTTAGTGCCCAGGGATTGTCTCTCTGGTTAGTGCCCTGGCATTGACTCTCTGGTAAGTGCACTGGTTTTGACTCTCTGGTTAGTGCAATGGCTTTGACACTCTGGTTAGTGCACTGGATTTGACTATCTGGTCAGTGCTCTGGCTTTGATTATCTGGTTACTGTACTGGCTTTGACTCTATGGTTAGTGCACTGGCTTTGACTCACTGGTTAGTGCACTGGCTTTGACTCTGGTTAGTGCACTGGCTTTGACTCTCTGGTTAGTGCCCAGGATTGTCTCTCTGGTAAGTGCCCTGGCAATGACTCTCTGGCTAGTGCACTGGAATTGACACTCTGGTTAGTTCACTGGCTTTGACACTCTGGATAGTGGTGTACTAGCTTTGACTCTCTCTGGGTAGTGCATTGGCTTTGCCTCTCTCTCTCTCACTCTCTCTCTCCGTAGTTGCTGCATTGTCTTTGACTCTCGCTGTCTCTCTGGTTAGTGCACTGTCTTTCACTATCTCTGGATTGTGCACTGGTTTTGACTTTCTGGATAGTGCACTGGCTTTGACTCTCTGGTTGGTGCACTGGCTTTGGCTCTCTGGTAAGTGCACTGGCTTTGACGCTTTGGTTAGTGCACTGTCTTTCACTCTCTCTGGATTGTGCACTGGCTTTGACTTTCTGGTTCGTGCACTGGCTTTGACTCTCTGGTTAGTGCACTGGCTTTGACTCTCTGATTAGTGCCCTGGAATTGACACTCTGGTTAGTGCACTGGCTTTGACACTCTGAATAGTACACTGGCTTTGACTCTCCCTCACTTTGTCTCTCTGGTTAGTCCAATGGCTTTGACATTCTGATTAGTGCTCTGGCTTTGACTCTCTGGTTAGTGCCCTGGCTTTGACTCTGTGGTTAGTGTACTGGCTTTGAGTCTCTGGTTAGTGCCCTGGCGTTTAATCTCGGGTTAGTGCACAGGCTTTGACGCTCTGGTTAGTGCACAGGCTTTGACTCTCTGGTTAGTGCACTGGCTTTGACTCTCTGGTTAGTGCACTGGCTTTGACTCTCTGGTAAGTGGACTGGCTTTGACTCTCTGGTTAGTGCACTGGCTTTGACTCTCTGGTTAGTGCACTGGCTTTGACTCTCTGGTTAGTGCCCAGAATTTTACTCTCTTGTTTTTGCCCTCGCTTTGACTCTCTGGTTAGTGCACTGGCTTTGACTCTCTGGTTAGTGCCCTGGCGTTGAATCTCTGGTTAGTGCACTGGAATTGGCACTCTGGTTAGTTCACTGGCTTTGACTCTCTCTCACTTTGTCTCTCTGGTTAGTGCAATGGCTTTGACACTCTGGTTAGTGCTCTGGCTTTGACTATCTGGTTAGTGCGCTGGCTTTGCCTCTCTGGTTAGTGCACTGGCTTTGCCTCTCTGGTTAGTGCACTGGCTTTGACTCTGGTTAGTGCATTGGATTTGATTCTCTGGTTAGTGCCCAGGATTGTCTCTCTGGTTAGTGCCCTGGCAATGACTCTCTGGCTAGTGCACTGGAATTGACACTCTGGTTAGTTCACTGGCTTTGACACTCTGGATAGTACACTGGCTTTGACTCTCAGGATAGTACACTGGCTTTGACTCTCTGGTTAGTGCAGTGGCTTTGACTCTCCGCTTAGTGCACTGGCTTTGATTCTGTGGTTAGTGCACTGGCTTTGGCACTGGTTAGTGCAATGACTTTGAATCTCTGGTTAGTGCACTGGCTTTGGCTCTCTGGTTAGTGACCAGGATTTGACTCTCTGGTTAGTGCCCAGGGATTGTCTCTCTGGTTAGTGCCCTGGCATTGACTCTCTGGTAAGTGCACTGGTTTTGACTCTCTGGTTAGTGCAATGGCGTTGAATCTCGGGTTAGTGCACTGGCTTTCACGCTCTGGTTAGCGCACTGGCTTTGACTCTCTGGTTAGTGCACTGGCGTTGACTCTCTGGTTAGTGCACTGGCTTTGACTCTCTGGTTGGTGCACTGGCTTTGACTCTCTGGTTAGTGCACTGGCATGGCTCTCTGGTTAGTGCACTGGCTTTGACACTCTGGTTAGTGCACTGGATTTGACTATCTGGTTACTGTACTGGCTTTGACTCTGTGGTTAGTGCACTGGTTTTGACTCTCTGGTTGGTGCACTGGCTTTGACTCTCTGGTTAGTGCACTGGCTTTGATTCTCTGGTTAGTGCACTGGCTTTGACACTCTTTCACTTTCTCTGTCTCTCTGGTTAGTGCAATGGCTTTGACACTCTGGTTAGTGCACTGGATTTGACTATCTGGTTAGTGCTCTGGCTTTGACTCTGGTTAGTGCACTAGCTTTGACTCTCTTTGTTTAGTGCATTGGCTTTGCCTCTCTCTCTCTCTCTCCTTGGTTACTGCATTGTCTTTGACTCTCGCTGTCCCTCTGGTTAGTGCACTGCCTTTCACTCTCTCTGGATTGTGCACTGGCTTTGACTCTCTGGTTAGTGCACTGGCTTTGACTCTCTGCTTAGTGCAGTGGCTTTGACTCTCTGGTTAGTGCACAAGCTTTGACTCTCTGGTTAGTGCACCGGCTTTGACTATCTGATTAGTGCACTGGAATTGACACTCTGGTTAGTGCACTGGCTTTGACACTCTGGTTAGTGCACTGGCTTTGACTCTCTGGTTAGTGCACTGGCTTTGACTCTCTGGTTAGTGCACTGGCTTTGACGCTCTGGTTAGTGCACTGGCTTTGACGCTCTGGTTAGTGCACTGGCTTTGACTCTCTGGTTAGTGCACTGGCTTTGACTCTCTGGTTAGTGCACTGGCTTTGACTCTGGTTAGTGCACTAGCTTTGACTCTCTCTGGGTACTGCATTGGCTTTGCCTCTCTCTGGATTGTGCACTGGCTTTGACTTTCTGGTTAGTGCACTGGCTTTGATTCTCTGGTTAGTTCACTGGCTTTTACTCTGGTTAGTGCACAGGCTTTGACTCTCTGGTTAGTGCCCTTGCTTTGACTCTATGGTTAGTGATCGGGCTTTGACTCTCTGGGTTTTGCCCTGGCTTTGACTATCTGGTTTGCGCACTTGCTTTGACTCTCTGGTTAGTGTACTGGCTTTGACTCTCTGGTTAGTGCACTGGCTTTGACTCTCTGGTTAGTGCACAAGCTTTGACTCTCTGGTTAGTGCACTGGCTTGGACTCTCTCTCACTTTGTCTCTCTGGTTAGTCCAATGGCTTTGACACTCTGGTTAGTGCTCTGTCTTTGACTATCTGCTTCGTGCCCTGGCTTTGACTCTCTGGTTTTTGCCCTGGCGTTTAATCTCGGGTTAGTGCACAGGCTTTGACGCTCTGGTTAGTGCCCTGGCGTTTAATCTCGGGTTAGTGCACAGGCTTTGACGCTCTGGTTAGTGCACAGGCTTTGACGCTCTGGTTATTGCACAGGCTTTGACTCTCTGCTAGTGCACTGGCTTTGACTCTCTGGTTAGTGCACTGGATTTGACTCTCTGGTTAGTGCCCTGGCTTTGACTCTCTGGTTAGTGCACTGGCTTTGACTCTCTGGTTAGTGCACTGGCTTTGACTCTGGTTAGTGCACTAGCTTTGACTCTCTCTGGGTATTGCATTGGCTTTGCCTCTCTCTCTCTCTCTCTCTCCCTGGTTACTGCATTGTCTTTGACTCTCGCTGTCTCTCTGGTTAGTGCACAAGCTTTGACTCTCTGGTTAGTGCACTGGCTTTGACTCTCTGATTAGTGCACTGGAATTGACACTCTGGTTAGTGCACTGGCTTTGACACTCTGAATAGTCCACTGGCTTTGACTTTCTCTCACTTTCTCTGTCTCTCTGGTTAGTGCAATGGATTTGACACTCTGGTTAGTGCACTGGCTTTGACTCTCTGGTTAGTCCACTGGCTTTGAATCTCTGCTTAGGGCACTGGCTTTGAATCACTGGTTAGTGCACTGGCTTTGACTCTCTGGTTAGTGCACTGGCTTTGACTCTCTGGTTAGTGCACTGGCTTTGACGCTCTGGTTAGTGCACTGGCTTTGACTCTCTGGTTTGTGCACTGGCTTTGACTCTCTGGTTCGTGCACTGGCTTTGACTCTGGTTAGTGCACTAGTTTGACTCTCTCTGGGTTGTGCATTGGCTTTGCCTCTCTCTGGATTGTGCACTGGCTTTGACTTTCTGGTTAGTGCACTGGCTTTGATTCTCTGGTTAGTTCACTGGCTTTGACTCTGGTTAGTGCACAGGCTTTGACTCTCTGGTTAGTGCCGTGGAACTGACACTCTGTTTAGTGCCCTGGCTTTGACTCTCTGGTTAGTGCCCAGGCTTTGATGCTCTGGTTAGTGCACTGGCTTTGACTCTCCGGTTAGTGCACTGGCTTTGACTCTCTGGTTAGTGCACTGGCTTTGACTCTCTGGTTAGTGCACTGGCTTTGACTCTCTGGTTAGTGCACTGGCTTGGAATCTATGGTTAGTGCCCTGTCTTGGACTCTCTGGTTGGTGCACTGACTTTGACTCTCTGGTCAGTGCACTGGCTTTGACTCTCTGGTTAGTGCACTGGCTTTGACTCTCTGGTTAGTGCACAGGCTTTGACTCTCTCTCTCTCTCTCTCCCTGGTTACTGCATTGTCTTTGACTCTCGCTGTCCCTCTGGTTAGTGCACTGCCTTTCACTCTCTCTGGATTGTGCACTGGCTTTGACTCTCTGGTTAGTGCACTGGCTTTGACTCTCTGGTTAGTGCAGTGGCTTTGACTCTCTGGTTAGTGCACTGGCTTTGACGCTCTGGTTAGTGCACTGGCTTTGACTCTCTGGTTAGTGCACTGGCTTTGACTCTCTGGTTCGTGCACTGGCTTTGACTCTGGTTAGTGCACTAGTTTGACTCTCTCTGGGTAGTGCATTGGCTTTGCCTCTCTCTGGATTGTGCACTGGCTTTGACTTTCTGGTTAGTGCACTGGCTTTGATTCTCTGGTTAGTTCACTGGCTTTGACTCTGGTTAGTGCACAGGCTTTGAATCTCTGGTCAGTGCCATGGCTTTGACTCTCTGGTTAGTGCCGTGGAACTGACACTCTGTTTAGTGCCCTGGCTTTGACTCTCTGGTTAGTGACCAGGCTTTGATGCTCTGGTTAGTGCACTGGCTTTGACTCTCCGGTTAGTGCACTGGCTTTGACTCTCTGGTTAGTGCACTGGCTTTGACTCTCTGGTTAGTGCACTGGCTTTGACTCTCTGGTTAGTGCACTGGCTTGGAATCTATGGTTAGTGCCCTGTCTTGGACTCTCTGGTTGGTGCACTGACTTTGACTCTCTGGTTAGTGCACAGGCTTTGATTCTCTCTCTCTCTCTCTCCCTGGTTACTGCATTGTCTTTGACTCTCGCTGTCCCTCTGGTTAGTGCACTGCCTTTCACTCTCTCTGGATTGTGCACTGGCTTTGACTCTCTGGTTAGTGCACTGGCTTTGACTCTCTGGTTAGTGCAGTGGCTTTGACTCTCTGGTTAGTGCACAAGCTTTGACTCTCTGGTTAGTGCACTGTCTTTGACTCTCTGATTAGTGCACTGGAATTGGCACTCTGGTTAGTGCACTGGCTTTGACACTCTGAATAGTCCACTGGCTTTGACTTTCTCTCACTTTCTCTGTCTCTCTGGTTAGTGCAATGGATTTGACACTCTGGTTAGTGCACTGGCTTTGACTCTCTGGTTAGTCCACTGGCTTTGACTCTCTGCTTAGGGCACTAGCTTTGACTCTCTCTGGGTATTGCATTGGCTTTGCCTCTCTCTCTCTCTCTCCCTGGTTACTGCATTGTCTTTGACTCTCGCTGTCTCTCTGGTTAGTGCACTGTCTTTCACTCTCTCTGGATTGTGCACTGGTTTTGACTTTCTGGTTAGTGCACAGGCTTTGACTCTCTGGTGCACTGGCTTTGGCTCTCTGGTAAGTGCACTGGCTTTGAAGCTTTGGTTAGTGCACTGGCTTTGACTCTCTGGTTAGTTCACTGGCTTTGACTTTCTGGTTAGTGCACAGGCTTTGACTCTCTGGTTAGTGCACAGGCTTTGAATCTCTGTTTAGTTCACTGGCTTTTACTCTGGTTAGTGCACAGGCTTTGACTCTCTGGTTAGTGCCCTTGCTTTGACTCTATGGTTAGTGCCCGGGCTTTGACTCTCTGGTTTTTGCCCTGGCTTTGACTATCTGGTTTGCGCACTTGCTTTGACTCTCTGGTTAGTGCACTGGCTTTGACTCTGGTTAGTGCACTAGCTTTGACTCTCTCTGGGTAGTGCATTGGCTTTGCCTCTCTCTGGATTGTGCACTGGCTTTGACTTTCTGGTTAGTGCACTGGCTTTGATTCTCTGGTTAGTTCACTGGCTTTTACTCTGGTTAGTGCACAGGCTTTGACTCTCTGGTTAGTGTACAGGCTTTGACTCTCTGGTTAGTGCACTGGCTTTGACTCTCTGGTTAGTGCTCTGTATTTGACTATCTGCTTCGTGCCCTGGCTTTGACTCTCTGGTTTTTGCCCTCGCTTTGACTCTCTGGTTAGTGCCCTGGCGTTTAATCTCGGGTTAGTGCACAGGCTTTGACGCTCTGGTTAGTGCACAGGCTTTGACGCTCTGGTTAGTGCACAGGCTTTGACTCTCTGCAAGTGCACTGGCTTTGACTCTCTGGTTAGTGCACTGGATTTGACTCTCTGGTTAGTGCCCTGGCTTTGACTCTCTGGTTAGTGCACTGGCTTTGACTCTCTGGTTAGTGCACTGGCTTTGACTCTGGTTAGTGCACTAGCTTTGACTCTGGTTAGTGCACAGGCTTTGACTCTCTGGTTAGTGCCGTGGAACTGACACTCTGTTTAGTGCCCTGGCTTTGACTCTCTGGTTAGTGCCCAGGCTTTGATGCTCTGGTTAGTGCACTGGCTTTGACTCTCCGGTTAGTGCACTGGCTTTGACTCTCTGGTTAGTGCACTGGCTTTGACTCTCTGGTTAGTGCACTGGCTTTGACTCTCTGGTTAGTGCACTGGCTTGGAATCTATGGTTAGTGCCCTGTCTTGGACTCTCTGGTTGGTGCACTGACTTTGACTCTCTGGTCAGTGCACTGGCTTTGACTCTCTGGTTAGTGCACTGGCTTTGACTCTCTGGTTAGTGCACAGGCTTTGACTCTCTCTCTCTCTCTCTCCCTGGTTACTGCATTGTCTTTGACTCTCGCTGTCCCTCTGGTTAGTGCACTGCCTTTCACTCTCTCTGGATTGTGCACTGGCTTTGACTCTCTGGTTAGTGCACTGGCTTTGACTCTCTGGTTAGTGCAGTGGCTTTGACTCTCTGGTTAGTGCACTGGCTTTGACGCTCTGGTTAGTGCACTGGCTTTGACTCTCTGGTTAGTGCACTGGCTTTGACTCTCTGGTTCGTGCACTGGCTTTGACTCTGGTTAGTGCACTAGTTTGACTCTCTCTGGGTAGTGCATTGGCTTTGCCTCTCTCTGGATTGTGCACTGGCTTTGACTTTCTGGTTAGTGCACTGGCTTTGATTCTCTGGTTAGTTCACTGGCTTTGACTCTGGTTAGTGCACAGGCTTTGAATCTCTGGTCAGTGCCATGGCTTTGACTCTCTGGTTAGTGCCGTGGAACTGACACTCTGTTTAGTGCCCTGGCTTTGACTCTCTGGTTAGTGACCAGGCTTTGATGCTCTGGTTAGTGCACTGGCTTTGACTCTCCGGTTAGTGCACTGGCTTTGACTCTCTGGTTAGTGCACTGGCTTTGACTCTCTGGTTAGTGCACTGGCTTTGACTCTCTGGTTAGTGCACTGGCTTGGAATCTATGGTTAGTGCCCTGTCTTGGACTCTCTGGTTGGTGCACTGACTTTGACTCTCTGGTTAGTGCACAGGCTTTGATTCTCTCTCTCTCTCTCTCCCTGGTTACTGCATTGTCTTTGACTCTCGCTGTCCCTCTGGTTAGTGCACTGCCTTTCACTCTCTCTGGATTGTGCACTGGCTTTGACTCTCTGGTTAGTGCACTGGCTTTGACTCTCTGGTTAGTGCAGTGGCTTTGACTCTCTGGTTAGTGCACAAGCTTTGACTCTCTGGTTAGTGCACTGTCTTTGACTCTCTGATTAGTGCACTGGAATTGGCACTCTGGTTAGTGCACTGGCTTTGACACTCTGAATAGTCCACTGGCTTTGACTTTCTCTCACTTTCTCTGTCTCTCTGGTTAGTGCAATGGATTTGACACTCTGGTTAGTGCACTGGCTTTGACTCTCTGGTTAGTCCACTGGCTTTGACTCTCTGCTTAGGGCACTAGCTTTGACTCTCTCTGGGTATTGCATTGGCTTTGCCTCTCTCTCTCTCTCTCCCTGGTTACTGCATTGTCTTTGACTCTCGCTGTCTCTCTGGTTAGTGCACTGTCTTTCACTCTCTCTGGATTGTGCACTGGTTTTGACTTTCTGGTTAGTGCACAGGCTTTGACTCTCTGGTGCACTGGCTTTGGCTCTCTGGTAAGTGCACTGGCTTTGAAGCTTTGGTTAGTGCACTGGCTTTGACTCTCTGGTTAGTTCACTGGCTTTGACTTTCTGGTTAGTGCACAGGCTTTGACTCTCTGGTTAGTGCACAGGCTTTGAATCTCTGTTTAGTTCACTGGCTTTTACTCTGGTTAGTGCACAGGCTTTGACTCTCTGGTTAGTGCCCTTGCTTTGACTCTATGGTTAGTGCCCGGGCTTTGACTCTCTGGTTTTTGCCCTGGCTTTGACTATCTGGTTTGCGCACTTGCTTTGACTCTCTGGTTAGTGCACTGGCTTTGACTCTGGTTAGTGCACTAGCTTTGACTCTCTCTGGGTAGTGCATTGGCTTTGCCTCTCTCTGGATTGTGCACTGGCTTTGACTTTCTGGTTAGTGCACTGGCTTTGATTCTCTGGTTAGTTCACTGGCTTTTACTCTGGTTAGTGCACAGGCTTTGACTCTCTGGTTAGTGTACAGGCTTTGACTCTCTGGTTAGTGCACTGGCTTTGACTCTCTGGTTAGTGCTCTGTCTTTGACTATCTGCTTCGTGCCCTGGCTTTGACTCTCTGGTTTTTGCCCTCGCTTTGACTCTCTGGTTAGTGCCCTGGCGTTTAATCTCGGGTTAGTGCACAGGCTTTGACGCTCTGGTTAGTGCACAGGCTTTGACGCTCTGGTTAGTGCACAGGCTTTGACTCTCTGCAAGTGCACTGGCTTTGACTCTCTGGTTAGTGCACTGGATTTGACTCTCTGGTTAGTGCCCTGGCTTTGACTCTCTGGTTAGTGCACTGGCTTTGACTCTCTGGTTAGTGCACTGGCTTTGACTCTGGTTAGTGCACTAGCTTTGACTCTCTCTGGGTATTGCATTGGCTTTGCCTCTCTCTCTCTCTCTCCCTGGTTACTGCATTGTCTTTGACTCTCGCTGTCTCTCTGGTTAGTGCACTGTCTTTCACTCTCTCTGGATTGTGCACTGGTTTTGACTTTCTGGTTAGTGCACAGGCTTTGACTCTCTGGTGCACTGGGTTTGGCTCTCTGGTAAGTGCACTGGCTTTGACGCTTTGGTTAGTGCACTGGCTTTGACTCTCTGGTTAGTTCACTGGCTTTGACTTTCTGGTTAGTGCACAGGCTTTGACTCTCTGGTTAGTGCACTGGCTTTGACTCTCTGGTTAGTGCCGTGGCATTGACACTCTGTTTAGTGCCCTGGCTTTGACTCTCTGGTTTGTGCCCTGGCTTTGACTCTCTGGTTAGTGCACAGGCTTTGAATCTCTGGTTAGTTCACTGGCTTTTACTCTGGTTAGTGCACAGGCTTTGACTCTCTGGTTAGTGCCCTTGCTTTGACTCTATGGTTAGTGCCCGGGCTTTGACTCTCTGGTTTTTGCCCTGGCTTTGACTATCTGGTTTGCGCACTTGCTTTGACTCTCTGGTTAGTGTACTGGCTTTGACTCTCTGGTTAGTGCTCTGGCTTTGACTCTCTGGTTAGTGCCCTGGCTTTGACTCTCTGGTTAGTGTACTGGCTTTGACTCTCTGGTTAGTGCACTGGCTTTGCCTCTCTGGTTAGTGCACTGGCTTTGACTCTCTGTTTGGTGCACTGGATTTGACTCTCTGGTTCGTGCTTTGGCTTTGACTATCTGGTTAGTGCCCTGGCTTTGACACTCGGCTTAGAGCCCTGGCTTTGGCTCTCTGGTTAGTGCACTGGCTTTGACTCTCTGGTTAGTGCACTGGCTTTGACTCCCTGTTTCGTGCACTGGCTTTGACTCTTTGGTTAATGCACTGCAATTGACTCTCTGGTTAGTGCACTGGCTTTGACACTCTGAATAGTACACTCGCTTTGACTTTCTCTCACTTTCTCTGTCTCTCTGGTTACTGCAATGGATTTGACTCTCTGCGTAGTGCATTGACTTTGACTCTCTTGTTAGTGCACTGGCTGTGACTCTCTGGTTAGTGCACTGGCTTTGACTCTCTGGTTAGTGCACTGGCTGTGACTCTCTCTGGTTATTGCATTGGCTTTGCCTCTCTCTGTCTCTCTCCCTGGTTACTGCATTGTCTTTGACTCTCGCTGTCTCTCTGGTTAGAGCACTGTCTTTCACTCTCTCTGGTTTGCGCACGGGCTTTGACTTTTTGGTTAGTGCACTGGCTTTGACTCTCTGGTTGGTGCACTGGCTTTGACTCTCTGCTTAGTGCACTGATTTTGACGCTCTGCTTAGTGCACTGGCTTTGACTCTCTGGTTAGTGCACTGGCTTTGCCTCTCTGGTTAGTGCACTGGCTTTGACTCTCTGGTTAGTGCACTGGCTTTGGCAATCTGAATAGTACTCTGGCTTTGAATTTCTCTCACTTTCTCTGTCTCTCTGGTTAGTGCAATGGATTTGACACTCTGGTTAGTGCTCTGAATTTGACTCTCTGGTTTGTGCTCTGGTTTTCACTATCAGGTTCGTGCTCTGGCTTTGACCATCTGGTTAGTGCCCTGGCTTTGACACTCTGCTTAGAGCCCTGGCTTTGGCTCTCTGGTTAGTGCACTGGCTTTGCCTCTCTGGTTAGTGCACTGGCTTTGCCTCTCTGGTTAGTGCACTGGCTTTGACTCTCTAGTTAGTGCACTGGCTTTGACTCTCTGGTTAGTGCACTGGCTTTGGCACTCTGAATAGTACTCTGGCTTTGACTTTCTCTCACTTCCTCTGTCTCTCTGGTTAGTGCAATGGATTTGACACTCTGGTTAGTGCTCTGTCTTTGACTATCTGCTTCGTGCCCTGGCTTTGACTCTCTGGTTTTTGCCCTCGCTTTGACTCTCTGGGTAGTGCCCTGGCGTTTAATCTCGGGTTAGTGCACTGGCTTTGACGCTCTCGTTAGTGCACAGGCTTTGACTCTCTGGTTAGTGCACTGGCTTTGACTCTCTGGTTAGTGCACTGGATTTGACTCTCTGGTTAGTGCACTGGCTTTGACTCTCTGGTTAGTGCACTGGCTTTGACTCTCTGGTTAGTGCACTGGCTTTGACTCACTGGTTAGTGCACTGGCTTTGACTCTGGTTAGTGCACTAGCTTTGACTCTCTCTTGGTAGTGCATTGGCTTTGCCTCTCTCTCTCTCTCTCCCTGGTTACTGCATTGTCTTTGACTCTCGCTGTCTCTCTTTTTCGTGCACTGTCTTTCACTCTCTCTGGATTGTGCACTGGTTTTGACTTTCTGGTTAGTGCACTGATTTTGACGCTCTGGTTAGTGCACTGGCTTTGACTCTCTGGTTAGTGCACTGGCTTTGCCTCTCTGGTTAGTGCACTGGCTTTGACTCTCTGGTTAGTGCACTGGCTTTGACTCTCTGGTTAGTGCTCTGGCTTTGACTCTCTGGTTAGTGCTCTGGCTTTGACTCTCTGGTTAGTGCATTGTCTTTTACTCTCCGGTTAGTGCACTGGATTTTACTCTTTGGTTAGTGCACTGGCGTTGACTCTTTGGTTAGTGCACTGGCTTTGACTCTCTGGTTAGTGCTTTGGCTTTGACTCTCTGGTTAGTGCACTGGCTTTGACTCTCTGGTTAGTGCACTGGCTTTGCCTCTCTGGTTAGTGCACTGGCTTTGCCTCTCTGGTTAGTGCACTGGCTTTGCCTCTCTGGTTAGTGCACTGGCTTTGGCACTCTGAATAGTACTCTGGCTTTGACTTTCTGCTTAGTGCACTGGCTTTGACTCTCTGGTTAGTGCACTTCTTTGTCTCTCTGGTTAGTGCACTGGCTTTGACTCTCTGGTTAGTGCACTGGCTTGGACTCTCTGGTTAGTGCCCTGGCTTGGACTATCTGGTTAGTGCACTGGCTTTGACTCTCTGGTTAGTGCACTGGCTTTGACTCTCTGGTTAGTGTACTGGCTTTGACTCTCTGGTTAGTGCACTGGCTTTGACTCTCTGGTTAGTGCATTGGCTTTTACTCTCCGGTTAGTGCACTGGATTTTACTCTTTGGTTAGTGCACTGGCGTTGACTCTTTGGTTAGTGCACTGGCTTTGACTCTCTGGTTAGTGCACTGGCTTTGACTATCTGGTTCGTGCTCTGGCTTTGACTATCTGGTTAGTGCCCTGGCTTTGACACTCTGCTTAGAGCCCTGGCTTTGGCTCTCTGGTTAGTGCACTGGCTTTGACTCTCTGGTTAGTGCACTGGCTTTGACACTCTGAATAGTACACTGGCTTTGACTTTCTCTCACTTTCTCTGTCTCTCTGGTTAGTGCAATGGATTTGACACTCTGCGTAGTGCATTGACTTTGACTCTCTTGTTAGTGCACTGGCTTTGACTCTCTGGTTAGTGCACTGGCTTTGACTCTCTGGTTAGTGCACTGGCTTTGACTGTCTGGTTAGTGCACTGTCTGTGACTCTCTGGTTAGTGCACTGGCTTTGACTCTCTGGTTAGTGCACTGGCTTTGACTCTCTGGTTAGTGCACTGGCTTTGACTGTCTGGTTAGTGCACTGTCTGTGACTCTCTGGTTAGTGCACTGGCTTTGACTCTGGTTAGTGCACTAGCTTTGACTCTCTCTGGTTAGTGCATTGGCTTTGCCTCTCTCTGTCTCTCTCCCTGGTTACTGCATTGTCTTTGACTCTCGCTGTCTCTCTGGTTAGAGCACTGTCTTTCACTCTCTCTGGTTTGCGCACGGGCTTTGACTTTTTGGTTAGTGCACTGGCTTTGACTCTCTGGTTGGTGCACTGGCTTTGACTCTCTGCTTAGTGCACTGATTTTGACGCTCTGCTTAGTGCACTGGCTTTGACTCTCTGGTTAGTGCACTGGCTTTGCCTCTCTGGTTAGTGCACTGGCTTTGACTCTCTGGTTAGTGCTCTGAATTTGACTCTCTGGTTTGTGCTCTGGTTTTCACTATCAGGTTCGTGCTCTGGCTTTGACCATCTGGTTAGTGCCCTGGCTTTGACACTCTGCTTAGAGCCCTGGCTTTGGCTCTCTGGTTAGTGCACTGGCTTTGCCTCTCTGGTTAGTGCACTGGCTTTGCCTCTCTGGTTAGTGCACTGGCTTTGACTCTCTGGTTAGTGCACTGGCTTTGACTCTCTGGTTAGTGCACTGGCTTTGGCACTCTGAATAGTACTCTGGCTTTGACTTTCTCTCACTTCCTCTGTCTCTCTGGTTAGTGCAATGGATTTGACACTCTGGTTAGTGCTCTGTCTTTGACTATCTGCTTCGTGCCCTGGCTTTGACTCTCTGGTTTTTGCCCTCGCTTTGACTCTCTGGGTAGTGCCCTGGCGTTTAATCTCGGGTTAGTGCACTGGCTTTGACGCTCTCGTTAGTGCACAGGCTTTGACTCTCTGGTTAGTGCACTGGCTTTGACTCTCTGGTTAGTGCACTGGATTTGACTCTCTGGTTAGTGCACTGGCTTTGACTCTCTGGTTAGTGCACTGGCTTTGACTCTCTGGTTAGTGCACTGGCTTTGACTCACTGGTTAGTGCACTGGCTTTGACTCTGGTTAGTGCACTAGCTTTGACTCTCTCTTGGTAGTGCATTGGCTTTGCCTCTCTCTCTCTCTCTCCCTGGTTACTGCATTGTCTTTGACTCTCGCTGTCTCTCTTTTTCGTGCACTGTCTTTCACTCTCTCTGGATTGTGCACTGGTTTTGACTTTCTGGTTAGTGCACTGATTTTGACGCTCTGGTTAGTGCACTGGCTTTGACTCTCTGGTTAGTGCACTGGCTTTGCCTCTCTGGTTAGTGCACTGGCTTTGACTCTCTGGTTAGTGCACTGGCTTTGACTCTCTGGTTAGTGCTCTGGCTTTGACTCTCTGGTTAGTGCTCTGGCTTTGACTCTCTGGTTAGTGCATTGTCTTTTACTCTCCGGTTAGTGCACTGGATTTTACTCTTTGGTTAGTGCACTGGCGTTGACTCTTTGGTTAGTGCACTGGCTTTGACTCTCTGGTTAGTGCTTTGGCTTTGACACTCTGGTTAGTGCACTGGCTTTGACTCTCTGGTTAGTGCACTGGCTTTGCCTCTCTGGTTAGTGCACTGGCTTTGCCTCTCTGGTTAGTGCACTGGCTTTGCCTCTCTGGTTAGTGCACTGGCTTTGGCACTCTGAATAGTACTCTGGCTTTGACTTTCTGCTTAGTGCACTGGCTTTGACTCTCTGGTTAGTGCACTTCTTTGTCTCTCTGGTTAGTGCACTGGCTTTGACTCTCTGGTTAGTGCACTGGCTTGGACTCTCTGGTTAGTGCCCTGGCTTGGACTATCTGGTTAGTGCACTGGCTTTGACTCTCTGGTTAGTGCACTGGCTTTGACTCTCTGGTTAGTGTACTGGCTTTGACTCTCTGGTTAGTGCACTGGCTTTGACTCTCTGGTTAGTGCATTGGCTTTTACTCTCCGGTTAGTGCACTGGATTTTACTCTTTGGTTAGTGCACTGGCGTTGACTCTTTGGTTAGTGCACTGGCTTTGACTCTCTGGTTAGTGCACTGGCTTTGACTATCTGGTTCGTGCTCTGGCTTTGACTATCTGGTTAGTGCCCTGGCTTTGACACTCTGCTTAGAGCCCTGGCTTTGGCTCTCTGGTTAGTGCACTGGCTTTGACTCTCTGGTTAGTGCACTGGCTTTGACACTCTGAATAGTACACTGGCTTTGACTTTCTCTCACTTTCTCTGTCTCTCTGGTTAGTGCAATGGATTTGACACTCTGCGTAGTGCATTGACTTTGACTCTCTTGTTAGTGCACTGGCTTTGACTCTCTGGTTAGTGCACTGGCTTTGACTCTCTGGTTAGTGCACTGGCTTTGACTGTCTGGTTAGTGCACTGTCTGTGACTCTCTGGTTAGTGCACTGGCTTTGACTCTCTGGTTAGTGCACTGGCGTTGACTCTCTGGTTAGTGCACTGGCTTTGACTGTCTGGTTAGTGCACTGTCTGTGACTCTCTGGTTAGTGCACTGGCTTTGACTCTGGTTAGTGCACTAGCTTTGACTCTCTCTGGTTAGTGCATTGGCTTTGCCTCTCTCTGCCTCTCTCCCTGGTTACTGCATTGTCTTTGACTCTCGCTGTCTCTCTGGTTAGAGCACTGTCTTTCACTCTCTCTGGTTTGCGCACGGGCTTTGACTTTTTGGTTAGTGCACTGGCTGTGACTTTGTGGTTAGTGCACTGGCTTTGACTCTCTGGTTAGTGCACCGGGTTTCACACTGGTTAATGCACTGGCTTTCACTCTCCGGTTGGTGCACTGGCTTTGACTCTCTGCTTAGTGCACTGACTTTGACTCTCTGCTTAGTGCACTGGCTTTGACTCTCTGGTTAGTGCACTGGCTTTGACTCTCTGGTTAGTGCACTGGCTTTTACTCTCCGGTTAGTGCACTGGATTTTACTCTTTTGTTAGTGCACTGGCGTTGACTCTTTGGTTAGTGCACTGGATTTGACTCTCTGGTTAGTGCACTGGCTTTGACTCTCTGGTTAGTGCACTGGAATTGACACTCTGGTTAGTGCCCTGGCTTTGACACTCTCTCACTTTCTCTGTCTCTCTGGTTAGTGCAAGGGCTTTGTCTTTCTGGTTAGTGCATTTGCTTTGACTCTCAGGTTAGTGCTCTGGCTTCGACCATCTGGTTAGTGCCCTGGCTTTGACTCTCCGGTTAGTGCCCTGGTTTTGACTCTCTGGTTAGTGCAGTGGCTTTGACTCTCCGCTTAGTGCACTGGCTTTGATTCTGTGGTTAGTGCACTGGCTTTGACTCTCTGGTTAGTGCACTGGCTTTGGCACTGGTTAGTGCAATGACTTTGAATCTCTGGTTAGTGCACTGGCTTTGGCTCTCTGGTTAGTGACCAGGATTTGACTCTCTGGTTAGTGCCCAGGGATTGTCTCTCTGGTTAGTGCCCTGGCATTGACTCTCTGGTAAGTGCACTGGTTTTGACTCTCTGGTTAGTGCAATGGCGTTGAATCTCGGGTTAGTGCACTGGCTTTGACGCTCTGGTTAGCGCACTGGCTTTGACTCTCTGGTTGGTGCACTGGCTTTGACTCTCTGGTTATTGCACTGGCTTGGCTCTCTGGTTAGTGCACTGGCTTTGACACTCTTTCACTTTCTCTGTCTCTCTGGTTAGTGCAATGGATTTGACACTCTGGTTAGTGCACTGGATTTGACTATCTGGTTAGTGCTCTGGCTTTGACTATCTGGTTACTGTACTGGCTTTGACTCTGTGGTTAGTGCACTGGCTTTGACTCTCTGGTTAGTGCACTGGCTTTGACTCTCTGGTTAGTGCACTGGCTTTGACTCTAGTTAGTGCGCTAGCTTTGACTCTCTTTGGTTAGTGCATTGGCTTTGCCTCTCTCTCTCTCTCCTTGGTTACTGCATTGTCTTTGACTCTCGCTGTCCCTCTGGCTAGTGCACTGCCTTTCACTCTCTCTGGATTGTGCACTGGCTTTGACTCTCTGGTTAGTGCACTGGCTTTGACTCTCTGGTTAGTGCAGTGGCTTTGACTCTCTGGTTAGTGCACAAGCTTTGACTCTCTGGTTAGTGCACTGGCTTTGACTCTCTGATTAGTGCACTGGAATTGACACTCTGGTTAGTGCACTGGCTTTGACACTCTGAATAGTCCAGTGGCTTTGACTTTCTCTCACTTTCTCTGTCTCTCTGGTTAGTGCAATGGATTTGACACTCTGGTTAGTGCACTGGCTTTGACTCTCTGGTTACTCCACTGGCTTTGACTCTCTGCTTAGGGCACTGGCTTTGAATCACTGGTTAGTGCACTGGCTTTGACTCTCTGGTTAGTGCACTGGCTTTGACTCTCTGGTTAGTGCACTGGCTTTGACGCTCTGGTTAGTGCACTGGCTTTGACTCTCTGGTTAGTGCACTGGCTTTGACGCTCTGGTTAGTGCACTGGCTTTGACTCTCTGGTTAGTGCACTGGCCTTTGACTCTCTGGTTAGTGCACTGGCTTTGACTCTTTGGTTCGTGCACTGGCTTTGACTCTGGTTAGTGCACTAGTTTGACTCTCTCTGGGTAGTGCATTGGCTTTGCCTCTCTCTGGATTGTGCACTGGCTTTGACTTTCTGGTTAGTGCACTGGCTTTGATTCTCTGGTTAGTTCACTGGCTTTGACTCTGGTTAGTGCACTGGCTTTGATTCTCTGGTTAGTGCACTGGCTTTGACTCTCTGGTTAGTGCACTGGCTTGGACTCTATGGTTAGTGCCCTGTCTTGGACTCTCTGGTTGGTGCACTGACTTTGACTCTCTGGTCAGTGCACTGGCTTTGACTCTCTGGTTAGTGCACTGGCTTTGACTCTCTGGTTAGTTCACAGGCTTTGACTCTCTGGTTAGTGCCCTGGCTTTGACTCTCTGGTTAGTGCACTGGCTTTGCCTCTCTCTCTCTCTCTCTCCCTGGTTACTGCATTGTCTTTGACTCTCGCTGTCCCTCTGGTTAGTGCACTGCCTTTCACTCTCTCTGGTTTGCGCACGGGCTTTGACTTTTTGGTTAGTGCACTGGCTGTGACTTTTTGGTTAGTGCGCTGGCTTTGACTCTCTCCTTAGTGCATTGAATTTGACTCTCTGGTTAGTGCACAGGCTTTGAATCTCTGGTCAGTGCCATGGCTTTGACTCTCTGGTTAGTGCAGTGGCATTGACACTCTGTTTAGTGCCCTGGCTTTGACTCTCTGGTTAGTGCACAGGCTTTGAATCTCTGGTTAGTTCACTGGCTTTTACTCTGGTTAGTGCACAGGCTTTGACTCTCTGGTTAGTGCCCTTGCTTTGACTCTATGGTTAGTGTACTGGCTTTGACTCTCTGGTTAGTCCAATGGCTTTGACTCTCTGGTTAGTGCACAGGCTTTGACTCTCTGGTTAGTGTACTGGCTTTGACTCTCTGGTTAGTGCCCTGGCGTTTAATCTCGGGTTAGTGCACAGGCTTTGACGCTCTGGTTAGTGCACTGGCTTTTACTCTGGTTAGTGCACTAGCTTTGACTCTCTCTGGATAGTGCATTGGCTTTGACTTTCTGGTTCTTGCACTGGCTTTGACTCTCTGGTTAGTGCCCTTGCTTTGACTCTATGGTTAGTGCCCGAGCTTTGACTCTCTGGTTTTTGCCCTGGCTTTGACTATCTGGTTTGCGCACTTGCTTTGACTCTCTGGTTAGTGTACTGGCTTTGACTCTCTGGTTAGTGCACTGGCTTTGACTCTCTGGTTAGTGCACTGGCTTTGACTCTCTGTTAGTGCACTGGCTTTGACTCTCTGGTTAGTGCACTGGCTTTGACTCTCTGATTAGTGCCCTGGAATTGACACTCTGGTTCGTGCACTGGCTTTGACACTCTGAATAGTACACTGGCTTTGACTTTCTCTCACTTTCTCTGTCTCTCTGGTTACTGCAATGGATTTGACACTCTGGTTAGTGCACTGGCTTTGACTGTCTGGTTAGTGTACTGGCGTTGACTCTCTGGTTAGTGCACTGGCTTTGACTCTCTGGTTAGTGCACTGGCTTTGACTCTCTGGTTAGTGCACTGGCTTTGACTCTCTGGTTAGTGCACTGGCTTTGGCACTCTGAATAGTACTCTGGCTTTGGCTCTCTGGTTAGTGCACTGGCTTTGACTCTTTGGTTAATGCACTGCAATTGACTCTCTGGTAAGTGCACTGGCTTTGACACTCTGAATAGTACACTGGCTTTGACTTTCTCTCACTTTCTCTGTCTCTCTGGTTACTGCAATGGATTTGACTCTCTGCGTAGTGCATTGACTTTGACTCTCTTGTTAGTGCACTGGCTTTGACTCTCTGGTTAGTGCACTGGCTTTGACTCTCTCGTTAGTGCACTGGCTTTGACTCTCTGGTTAGTGCACTGGCTTTGACTCTCTGGTTAGTGCACTGGCTGTGACTCTCTCTGGTTATTGCATTGGCTTTGCCTCTCTCTGTCTCTCTCCCTGGTTACTGCATTGTCTTTGACTCTCGCTGTCTCACTGGTTAGAGCACTGTCTTTCACTCTCTCTGGTTTGCGCACGGTCTTTGAATTTTTGGTTAGTGCACTGGCTGTGACTTTTTGGTTAGTGCACTGGCTTTGACTCTCTGGTTAGTGCACAGGGTTTCACACTGGTTAATGCACTGGCTTTCACTCTCTGGTTGGTGCACTGGCTTTGACTCTCTGCTTAGTGCACTGACTTTGACGCTCTGCTTAGTGCACTGGCTTTGACTCTCTGGTTAGTGCACTGGCTTTGACTCTCTGGTTAGTGCATTGGCTTTTACTCTCTGGTTAGTGCACTGGCGTTGACTCTTTGGTTAGTGCACTGGCGTTGACTCTTTGGTTAGTGCACTGGCTTTGACTCTCTGGTTAGTGCACTGGCTTTGACTCTCTGGTTAGTGCACTGGCTTTGACACTCTCTCACTTTCTCTGTCTCTCTGGTTAGTGCAAGGGCTTTGTCTCTCTGGTTAGTGCATTTGCTTTGACTCTCTGGTTAGTGCCCTGGTTTTGACTCTCTGGTTCGTGCACTGGCTTTGACTCTCTGGTTCGTGCACTGGAATTGACACTCTGGTGAGTGCACTGCGTTTGACACTCTGGTTCATGCACTGACTTTGACTCTCTGGTTACTGCCCTGGCGTTGAATCTCTGGTAGTGCCCTGGCTTTGACGCTCTGCTTCGTGCACTGGCTTTGACTCTGTGGTTAGTGCACTGGCTTGGACTCTCTGGTCAATGCACTGGCATTGACTCTTTGGTCAGTGCACTGGCTTTGACTCTTTGGTCAGTGCACTGGCTTTGACTCTCTGGTTAGTGCACTGGCTTTGACTCTCTGGTTAGTGCACTGGCTTTGAATCTTTCTCTCTCTCCCTGGTTACTGCATTGTCTTTGACTCTCGCTGTCTCTCTGGTTAGTGCACTGTCTTTCACTCTCTCTGGATTGTGCACTAGCTTTGACTCTCTGGTTA
Source organism: Isurus oxyrinchus (assembly GCA_026770705.1). Classification (NCBI taxonomy): domain Eukaryota; kingdom Metazoa; phylum Chordata; class Chondrichthyes; order Lamniformes; family Lamnidae; genus Isurus; species Isurus oxyrinchus. Next base: position 249,795 of record JANJGN010000139.1, on the reverse strand, counting down.
GTGCACTGGCTTTGACTCTCTGGTTAGTGCAGTGGCTTTGACTCTCTGGTTAGTGCACAAGCTTTGACTCTCTGGTTAGTGCACTGGCTTTGACTCTCTCTCACTTTGTCTCTCTGGTTAGTCCAATGGCTTTGACACTCTGGTTAGTGCTCTGGCTTTGACTCTCTGGTTGGTGCCCTGGCTTTGACTCTGTGGTTAGTGTACTGGCATTGAGTCTCTGGTTAGTGCACTGGCTTTGACTCTCTGGATAGTGCACTGGCTTTGACTTTCTCTCACCTTCTCTGTCTCTCTGGTTAGTGCAAAGGATTTGACACTCTGGTTAGTGCTCTGTCTTTGACTATCTGGTTCGTGCGCTGGCTTTGACTCTCTGGTTTTTGCCCTCGCTTTGACTCTCTGGTTAGTGCCCTGGCGTTTAATCTCGGGTTAGTGCACAGGCTTTGACTCTCTGGTTAGTGCACTGGAATTGACACTCTGGTTAGTGCACTGCGTTTGACACTCTGGTTAATGCACTGGCTTGGAATCTCTGGTTAGTGCCCTGGCGTTGAATCTCTGGTAGTGACCTGGCTTTGACACTCTGGTTAGTGCACTGGCTTTGACTCTCTGGTTAGTGCACTGGCTTTGACTGTCTGGTTAGTGCAGTGGCTTTGATTCTCTGGTTAGTGCACAAGCTGTGACTCTCTGGTTAGTGCACTGGCTTTGACTCTCTCTCACTTTGATTCTCTGGTTAGTCCAATGGCTTTGACACTCTGGTTAGTGCACTGGCTTTGACTCTCTGGTTAGTGCACTGGAATTGACACTCTGGTTAATGCACTGGCTTTGACACTCTCTCACTTTCTCTGTCTCTCTGGTTAGTGCAAGGGCTTTGTCTCTCTGGTTAGTGCATTTGCTTTGACTCTCAGGTTAGTGCTCTGGCTTCGACCATCTGGTTAGTGCCCTGGCTTTGACTCTCTGGTTAGTGCCCTGGTTTTGACTCTCTGGTTAGTGCACTGGCTTTGACTCTCTGGTTAGTGCACTGGAATTGACACTCTGGTTAGTGCACTGCGTTTGACACTCTGGTTCATGCACTGACTTTGACTCTCTGGTTACTGCCCTGGCGTTGAATCTCTGGTAGTGCTCTGGCTTTGACGCTCTGCTTAGTGCACTGGCTTTGACTCTCTGGTTAGTGCACTGGCTATGACTCGTTGGTTAGTGCACTGGCTTGGACTCTCTGGTTAATGCACTGGCTTTGACTCTTTGGTCAGTGCACTGGCTTTGACTCTTTGGTCAGTGCACTGGCTTTGACTCTTTGGTCAGTGCACTGGCTTTGACTATCTGGTTAGTGCACTGGCTTTGACTATCTGGTTAGTGCACTGGCTTTGACTCTCTGGTTAGTGCACTGGCTTTGAATCTTTCTCTCTCTCCCTGGTTACTGCATTGTCTTTGACTCTCGCTGCCTCTCTGGTTAGTGCACATCTTTCACTCTCTCTGGATTGTGCACTAGCTTTGACTCTCTGGTTAGTGCACTGGCTTTGACTCTCTGGTAAGTGCAGTGGCTTTGACTCTCTGGTTAGTGCACAAGCTTTGACTCTCTGCTTAGTGCACTGACTTTGACTCTCTGCTTAGTGCACTGGCTTTGACTCTCTGGTTAGTGCAATGGATTTGACACTCTGGTTAGTGCTCTGTCTTTGACTATCTGCTTCGTTCCCTGGCTTTGACTCTCTGGTTTTTGCCCTCGCTTTGACTCTCTGGTTAGTGCCCTGGCGTTGAATCTCTGGTAGTGACCTGGCTTTGACGCTCTGGTTAGTGCACTGGCTTTGACTCTCTGGTTAGTGCTCTGGCTTTGACTCTCCGGTTAGTGCCCTGGCTTTGACTCTCTGGTTAGTGCACTGGTTTTGACTCTCTGGTTAGTGCACTGGAATTTACGCTCTGGTTAGTGCACTGGCTTTGGCACTCTGAATAGTACACTGGCTTTGACTTTCTCTCACTTTCTCTGTCTCTCTGGTTAGTGCAAAGGATTTGACACTCTGGTTAGTGCTCTGTCTTTGACTATCTGGTTCGTGCCTGGCTTTGACTCTCTGGTTTTTGCCCTCGCTTTGACTCTCTGGTTAGTGCCCTGGCGTTTAATCTCGTGTTAGTGGACAGGCTTTGACTCTCTGGTTAGTGCACTGGCTTTGACTCTTTGGTTAGTGCACTGGTTTTGACTCTCTGGTTAGTGCACTGGAATTGACACTCTGGTTGGTGCACTGGCTTTGACACTCTCTCACTTTCTCTGTCTCTCTGGTTAGTGCAATGGCTTTGACACTCTGGTTAGTGCACTGGCTTTGACTCTCAGGTTAGTTTTCTGGCTTCGACCATCTGGTTCGTGCCCTGGCTTTGACTCTCTGGTTAGTGCCCTCGCTTTGACTCTCTAGTTAGTGCCCTCGTTTTGACTCTCTGGTTAGTGCACTGGCTTTGACTCTCTGGTTAGTGCACTGGAATTGACACTCTGGTTAGTGCACTGGAATTGACACTCTGGTTAATGCACTGGCTTGGAATCTCTGGTTAGTGCCCTGGCGTTGAATCTCTGGTAGTGACCTGGCTTTGACGCTCTGGTTAGTGCACTGGCTTTGACTCTCTGGTTAGTGCACTGGCTTTGACTCTCTGGTTACTGCAGTGGCTTTGACTCTCTCTCACTTTGTTTCTCTGGTTAGTCCAATGGCTTTGACACTCTGGTTAGGTGCTCTGGCTTCGACAATCTGGTTAGTGCCCTGGCTTTGACTCTCTGGTTAGTGCACTGGAATTGACACTCTGGTTAGTGCACTGCGTTTGACACTCTGGTTAATGCACTGACTTTGACTCTCTGGTTACTGCCCTGGCGTTGAATCTCTGGTAGTGCCCTGGCTTTGACGCTCTGCTTAGTGCACTGGCTTTGACTCTATAGTTAGTGCACTGGAATTGACACTCTGGTTAGTGCACTGGCTTTGTCACTCTGAATAGTACTCTGGCTTTGACGTTCTCTCACTTTCTCTGTCTCTCTGGTTAGTGCAATGGATTTGACACTCTGGTTAGTGCTCTGTCTTTGTCTCTCTGGTTAGTGCAGTGGCTTTGACTCTCTGGTTAGTGCACAAGCTTTGACTCTCTGGTTAGTGCACTGGCTTGGACTCTCTCTCACTTTGGACTAACCAGAGAGACAATGGCTTTGACACTCTGGTTAGTGCTCTGGATTTGACTCTCTGGTTAGTGCCCTGGCTTTGACTCTTTGGTTAGTGTACTGGCTTTGACTCTCTGGTTAGTGCACTGGCTTTGCCTCTCTGGTTAGTGCACTGGCTTTGACTCTCTGGTTAGTGCACTGGCTTTGACTCTCTGGTTAGTGCACTGGCTTTGGCACTCTGAATAGTACTATGGCTTTGACTTTCTCTCACTTTCTCTGTCTCTCTGGTTAGTGCAATGGATTTGACACTCTGGTTAGTGCTCTGTCTTTGTCTCTCTGGTTAGTGCTCTGGCTTTCACTATCTGGTTCGTGCTCTGGCTTTGACTATCTGGTTAGTGCCCTACCTTTGAGACTCTGCTTAGAGCCCTGGCTTTGGCTCTCTGGTTAGTGCACTGGCTTTGACTCTCTGGTTAGTGCACTGGCGTTGACTCTTTGGTTAGTGCACTGGCGTTGACTCTTTGGTTAGTGCACTGGCTTTGACTCTCTGGTTAGTGCACTGGCTTTGACTCTCTGGTTAGTGCACTGGAATTGACACTCTGGTTAGTGCACTGGCTTTGACACTCTCTCACTTTCTCTGTCTCTTTGGTTAGTGCACTGGCTTTGACTCTCTGGTTAGTGCACTGGAATTGACACTCTGGTTAGTGCACTGCGTTTGACACTCAGGTTCATGCACTGACTTTGACTCTCTGGTTTCTGCCCTGGCGTTGAATCTCTGGTAGTGACCTGGCTTTGACTCTCTGCTTAGTGCACTGACTTTGACGCTCTGCTTAGTGCACTGGCTTTGACTCTCTGGTTAGTGCACTGGCTGTGACTCTCTCTGGTTATTGCATTGGCTTTGCCTCTCTCTGTCTCTCTCCCTGGTTACTGCATTGTCTTTGACTCTCGCTATCTCTCTGGTTAGAGCACTGTCTTTCACTCTCTCTGGTTTGCGCACGGGCTTTGACTTTTTGGTTAGTGCACTGGCTGTGACTTTTTGGTTAGTGCACTGGCTTTGACTCTCTGGTTAGTGCACAGGGTTTCACACTGGTTAATGCACTGGCTTTCACTCTCTGGTTGGTGCACTGGCTTTGACTCTCTGCTTAGTGCACTGACTTTGACGCTCTGCTTAGTGCACTGGCTTGACTCTCTGGTTAGTGCACTGGCTTTGAACTCTCTCACTTTCTCTGTCTCTCAGGTTAGTGCACTGGATTTTACTCTTTGGTTAGTGCACTGGCGTTGACTCTTTGGTTAGTGCACTGGCTTTGACTCTCTGGTTAGTGCACTGGCTTTGACTCTCTGGTTAGTACACTGGAATTGACACTCTGGTTAGTGCACTGGCTTTGACACTCTGGTTAGTGCACTGCGTTTGACTCTCTGGTTAGTGCACTGACTTTGACTCTCTGGTTAGTGCACTGGCTTTGACTCACTGGTTAGTGCATTGGCTTTTACTCGCCGGTTAGTGCACTGGATTTTACTCTTTGGTTAGTGCACTGGATTTTACTCTTTGGTTAGTGCACTGGCTTTGACTCTCTGGTTAGTGCACTGGCTTTGACTCTCTGGTTAGTGCACTGGAATTGACACTCTGGTTAGTGCACTGGCTTTGACACTCTCTCACTTTCTCTGTCTCTCTGGTTAGTGCACTGGCTTTGACTCTCTGGTTAGTGCCCTGGCGTTGAATCTCTGGTAGTGCCCTGGCTTTGACTCTCTGGTTAGTGCACAGGCTTTGACTCTCTGGTTAGTGCACAGGCTTTGACTCTCTGGTTAGTGCACTGGCTTTGACTCTCTGGTTAGTGCACTGGCTTTGACTCTCTGGTTAGTGCACTGGCTTTGACAATCTGAATAGTACACTGGCTTTGACTTTCTCTCACTTTCTCTGTCTCTCTGGTTAGTGCAATGGATTTGACTCTCTGCTTCGTGCCCTGGCTTTGACTCTCTGGTTTTTGCCATCGCTTTGACTCTCTGGTTAGTGCTCTGTCTTTGACTATCTGCTTCGTGCCCTGGCTTTGACTCTCTGGTTTTTGCCATCGCTTTGACTCTCTGGTTAGTGCCCTGGCGTTTAATCACGGGTTAGTGCACAAGCTTTGACGCTCTGGTTAGTGCACTGGCTTTGACTCTGGTTAGTGCACCAGCTTTGACTCTCTCTGGGTAGTGCATTGGCTTTGCCTCTCTCTCTCTCTCTCCCTGGTTACTGCATTGTCTTTGACTCTCGCTGTCTCTCTGGTTAGTGCGCTGTCTTTCACTCTCTCTGGATTGTGCTCTGGTTTTGACTTTCTGGTTAGTGCACAGGCTTTGACTCTCTGGTTAGTTCACTGGCTTTGACTCTCTGGTTAGTGCACTGGCTTTGACTCTCTGTTAGTGCACTGGCTTTGACTCTCTGGTTAGTGCACTGGCTTTGACTCTCTGATTAGTGCCCTGGCCTTGACTCTCTGGTTTGTGCCCTGGCTTTGACTCTCTGGTTAGTGCACTGGCTTTGACTCTCTGGTTAGTGCACTGGCTTTGCCTCTCTGGTTAGTGAACTGGCTTTGACTCTCTGGTTAGTGCAGTGGCTTTGACTCTCTGGTTAGTACACTGGCTTTGACTCTCTGGTTAGTGCAGTGGTTTGACTCTCTGGTTAGTGCACAAGCTTTGACTCTCTGGTTAGTGCACTGGCTTGGACTCTCTCTCACTTTGTCTCTCTGGTTAGTCCAATGGCTTTGACACTCTGGTTAGTGCTCTGGATTTGACTCTCTGGTTAGTGCCCTGGCTTTGACTCTCTGGTTAGTGTACTGGCTTTGACTCTCTGGTTAGTGCACTGGCTTTGCCTCTCTGGTTAGTGCACTGGCTTTTACTCTCTGGTTAGTGCACTGGCTTTGACTCTCTGGTTAGTGCACTGGCTTTCACTCACTGGTTAGTGCATTGGCTTTGACACTCTCTCACTTTCTCTGTCTCTCTGGTTAGTGCACTGGCATTGACTCTCTGGTTAGTGCACTGGAATTGACACTCTGGTTAGTGCACTGCGTTTGACACTCTGGTCAATGCACTGAATTTGACTCTCTGGTTACTGCCCTGGCGTTGAATCTCTGGTAGTGCCCTGGCTTTGACGCTCTGCTTAGTGCACTGGCTTTGACTCTCTGGTTAGTGCACTTCTTTGACTCTCTGGTTAGTGCACTGGCTATGACTCGTTGGTTAGTGCACTGGCTTTGACTCTCTGGTTAGTGCACTGGCTTTGACTCTCTGGTTAGTGCACTGGCTTGGACTATCTGGTTAGTGCACTGGCTTTGACTATCTGCTTCGTGCCCTGGCTTTGACTCTCTGGTTTTTGCCCTCGCTTTGACTCTCTGGTTAGTGCCCTGGCGTTTAATCACGGGTTAGTGCACAGGCTTTGACGCTCTGGTTAGTGCACTGGCTTTGACTCTGGTTAGTGCACTAGCTTTGACTCTCTCTGGGTAGTGCATTGGCTTTGCCTCTCTCTCACTCTCTCCCTGGTTACTGCATTGTCTTTGACTCTCGCTGTCTCTCTGGTTAGTGCGCTGTCTTTCACTCTCTCTGGATTGTGCTCTGGTTTTGACTTTCTGGTTAGTGCACAGGCTTTGTCTCTCTGGTTAGTTCACTGGCTTTGACACTCTGGTTAGTGCTCTGGATTTGACTCTCTGGTTAGTGCCCTGGCTTTGACTCTCTGGTTAGTGTACTGGCTTTGACTCTCTGGTTAGTGCACTGGCTTTGCCTCTCTGGTTAGTGCACTGGCTTTGACTCTCTGGTTAGTGCAGTGGCTTTGACTCTCTGGTTAGTGCACTGGTTTTGACTCTCTGGTTAGTGCAGTGGTTTGACTCTCTAGTTAGTGCACAAGCTTTGACTCTCTGGTTAGTGCACTGGCTTGGACTCTCTCTCACTTTGTCTCTCTGGTTAGTCCAATGGCTTTGACACTCTGGTTAGTGCTCTGGATTTGACTCTCTGGTTAGTGCACTGGCTTTGACTCTCTGGTTAGTGCACTGGCTTTGACTCTCTGGTTAGTGCACTGGCTTTGCCTCTCTGGTTAGTGCACTGGCTTTGACTCTCTGGTTAGTGCACTGGCTTTGACTCTCTGGTTAGTGCACTGGCTTTGGCACTCTGAATAGCACTCTGGCTTTGACTTTCTCTCACTTTCTCTGTCTCTCTGGTTAGTGCAATGGATTTGACACTCTGGTTAGTGCTCTGGCTTTCACTATCTGGTTCGTTCTCTGGCTTTTACTATCTGGTTAGTGCCCTGCCTTTGAGACTCTGCTTAGAGCCCTGGCTTTGGCTCTCTGGTTAGTGCACTGGCTTTGACTCTCTGGTTAGTGCACTGGCGTTGACTCTTTGTTTAGTGCACTGGCTTTGACTCTCTGGTTAGTGCACTGGCTTTGACTCTCTGGTTAGTGCACTGGAATTGACACTCTGGTTAGTGCACTGGCTTTGACACTCTCTCACTTTCTCTGTCTCTCTGATTAGTGCACTGGCTTTGACTCTCTGGTTAGTGCACTGGAATTGACACTCTGGTTAGTGCACTGCGTTTGACACTCAGGTTCATGCACTGACTTTGACTCTCTGGTTACTGCCCTGGCGTTGAATCTCTGCTAGTGACCTGGCTTTGACTCTCTGCTTAGTGCACTGACTTTGACGCTCTGCTTAGTGCACTGGCTTTGACTCTCTGGTTAGTGCACGGGCTTTGACTCTCTGGTTAGTGCATTTGCTTTGACTCTCAGGTTAGTGCTCTGGCTTCGACCATCTGGTTAGTGCCCTCGCTTTGACTCTCTGGTTAGTGCCCTGGTTTTGACTCTCTGGTTAGTGCACTGGCTTTGACTCTCTGGTTAGTGCACTGGAATTGACACTCTGGTTAGTGCACTGCGTTTGACACTCTGGTTCATGCACTGACTTTGACTCTCTGGTTACTGCCCTGGCGTTGAATCTCTGGTTAGTGCCCTGGCTTTGACTCTCTGGTTAGTGTACTGGCTTTGACTCTCTGGTTAGTGCACTGGCTTTGCCTCTCTGGTTAGTGCACTGGCTTTGACTCTCTGGTTAGTGCACTGGCTTTGTCACTCTGAATAGTACTCTGGCTTTGACTTTCTCTCACTTTCTCTGTCTCTCTGGTTAGTGCAATGGATTTGACACTCTGGTTAGTGCTCTGTCTTTGTCTCTCTGGTTAGTGCAGTGGCTTTGACTCTCTGGTTAGTGCACTGGCTTTGCCTCTCTGTTTAGTGCACTGGCTTTGACTCTCTGGTTAGTGCAGTGGCTTTGACTCTCTGGTTAGTGCACTGTCTTTGACTCTCTGGTCAGTGCAGTGGTTTGACTCTCTGGTGAGTGCACAAGCTTTGACTCTCTGGTTAGTGCACTGGCTTGGACTCTCTCTCACTTTGGACTAACCAGAGAGACAATGGCTTTGACACTCTGGTTAGTGCTCTGGATTTGACTCTCTGGTTAGTGCCCTGGCTTTGCCTCTTTGGTTAGTGTACTGGCTTTGACTCTCTGGTTAGTGCACTGGCTTTGCCTCTCTGGTTAGTGCACTGGCTTTGACTCTCTGGTTAGTGCACTGGCTTTGACTCTCTGGTTAGTGCACTGGCTTTGGCACTCTGAATAGTACTATGGCTTTGACTTTCTCTCACTTTCTCTGTCTCTCTGGTTAGTGCTCTGGCTTTCACTATCTGGTTCGGGCTCTGGCTTTGACTATCTGGTTAGTGCCCTGCCTTTGACACTCTGCTTAGAGCCCTGGCTTTGGCTCTCTGGTTAGTGCACTGGCTTTGACTCTCTGGTTAGTGCACTGGAATTGACACTCTGGTTAGTGCACTGCCTTTGACACTCTCTCACTTTCTCTGTCTCTCTGGTTAGTGCACTGGCTTTGACTCTCTGGTTAGTGCACTGGAATTGACACTCTGGTTAGTGCACTGCGTTTGACACTCAGGTTCATGCACTGACTTTGACTCTCTGGTTTCTGCCCTGGCGTTGAATCTCTGCTTAGTGCACTGACTTTGACGCTCTGCTTAGTGCACTGGCTTTGACTCTCTGGTTAGTGCACTGGCTGTGACTCTCTCTGGTTATTGCATTGGCTTTGCCTCTCTCTGTCTCTCTCCCTGGTTACTGCATTGTCTTTGACTCTCGCTGTCTCTCTGGTTAGAGCACTGTCTTTCACTCTCTCTGGTTTGCGCACGGGCTTTGACTTTTTGGTTAGTGCACTGGCTGTGACTTTTTGGTTAGTGCACTGGCTTTGACTCTCTGGTTAGTGCACAGGGTTTCACACTGGTTAATGCACTGGCTTTCACTCTCTGGTTGGTGCACTGGCTTTGACTCTCTGCTTAGTGCACTGACTTTGACGCTCTGCTTAGTGCACTGGCTTTGACTCTCTGGTTAGTGCACTGGCTTTGAACTCTCTCACTTTCTCTGTCTCTCAGGTTAGTGCACTGGATTTTACTCTTTGGTTAGTGCACTGGCGTTGACTCTTTGGTTAGTGCACTGGCTTTGACTCTCTGGTTAGTGCACTGGCTTTGACTCTCTGGTTAGTACACTGGAATTGACACTCTGGTTAGTGCACTGGCTTTGACACTCTGGTTAGTGCACTGCGTTTGACTCTCTGGTTAGTGCACTGACTTTGACTCTCTGGTTAGTGCACTGGCTTTGACTCACTGGTTAGTGCATTGGCTTTTACTCTTTGGTTAGTGCACTGGATTTTACTCTTTTGTTAGTGAACTGGCGTTGACTCTTTGGTTAGTGCACTGGCTTTGACTCTCTGGTTAGTGCACTGGCTTTGACTCTCTGGTTAGTGCACTGGAATTGACACTCTGGTTAGTGCACTGGCTTTGACACTCTCTCACTTTCTCTGTCTCTCTGGTTAGTGCACTGGCTTTGACTCTCTGGTTAGTGCCCTGGCGTTGAATCTCTGGTTAGTGCACTAGCTTTGACTCTCTCTGGGTAGTGCATTGGCTTTGCCTCTCTCTCTCTCTCTCCCTGGTTACTGCATTGTCTTTGACTCTCGCTGTCTCTCTGGTTAGTGCACTATCTTTCACTCTGATTAGTGCACTGTCTTTCACTCTCTCTGGATTGTGCTCTGGTTTTGACTTTCTGGTTAGTGCACAGGCTTTGACTCTCTGGTTAGTTCACTGGCTTTGACTCTCTGGTTAGTGCACTGGCTTTGACTCTCTGTTAGTGCACTGGCTTTGACTCTCTGGTTAGTGCACTGGCTTTGACTCTCTGGTTAGTGCAGTGGCTTTGACTCTCTGGTTAGTACACTGGCTTTGACTCTCTGGTTAGTGCAGTGGTTTGACTCTCTGGTTAGTGCACAAGCTTTGACTCTCTGGTTAGTGCACTGGCTTGGACTCTCTCTCACTTTGTCTCTCTGGTTAGTCCAATGGCTTTGACACTCTGGTTAGTGCTCTGGATTTGACTCTCTGGTTAGTGCCCTGGCTTTGACTCTCTGGTTAGTGTACTGGCTTTGACTCTCTGGTTAGTGCACTGGCTTTGCCTCTCTGGTTAGTGCACTGGCTTTTACTCTCTGGTTAGTGCGCTGGCTTTGACTCTCTGGTTAGTGCACTGGCTTTGACTCACTGGTTAGTGCATTGGCTTTGACACTCTCTCACTTTCTCTGTCTCTCTGGTTAGTGCACTGGCATTGACACTCTGGTTAGTGCACTGCGTTTGACACTCTGGTCAATGCACTGAATTTGACTCTCTGGTTACTGCCCTGGCGTTGAATCTCTGGTAGTGCCCTGGCTTTGACGCTCTGCTTAGTGCACTGGCTTTGACTCTCTGGTTAGTGCACTTCTTTGACTCTCTGGTTAGTGCACTGGCTATGACTCGTTGGTTAGTGCACTGGCTTTGACTCTCTGGTTAGTGCACTGGCTTGGACTATCTGGTTAGTGCACTGGCTTTGACTATCTGCTTCGTGCCCTGGCTTTGACTCTCTGGTTTTTGCCCTCGCTTTGACTCTCTGGTTAGTGCCCTGGCGTTTAATCACGGGTTAGTGCACAGGCTTTGACGCTCTGGTTAGTGCACTGGCTTTGACTCTGGTTAGTGCACTAGCTTTGACTCTCTCTGGGTAGTGCATTGGCTTTGCCTCTCTCTCTCTCTCTCCCTGGTTACTGCATTGTCTTTGACTCTCGCTGTCTCTCTGGTTAGTGCGCTGTCTTTCACTCTCTCTGGATTGTGCTCTGGTTTTGACTTTCTGGTTAGTGCACAGGCTTTGTCTCTCTGGTTAGTTCACTGGCTTTGACACTCTGGTTAGTGCTCTGGATTTGACTCTCTGGTTAGTGCCCTGGCTTTGACTCTCTGGTTAGTGTACTGGCTTTGACTCTCTGGTTAGTGCACTGGCTTTGCCTCTCTGGTTAGTGCACTGGCTTTGACTCTCTGGTTAGTGCACTGGCTTTGACTCTCTGGTTAGTGCACTGGCTTTGACTCTCTGGTTAGTGCAGTGGTTTGACTCTCTAGTTAGTGCACAAGCTTTGACTCTCTGGTTAGTGCACTGGCTTTGACTCTCTGGTTAGTGCACTGGCTGTGACTCTCTCTGGTTATTGCATTGGCTTTGCCTCTCTCTGTCTCTCTCCCTGGTTACTGCATTGTCTTTGACTCTCGCTGTCTCTCTGGTTAGAGCACTGTCTTTCACTCTCTCTGGTTTGCGCACGGGCTTTGACTTTTTGGTTAGTGCAATGGCTGTGACTTTTTGGTTAGTGCACTGGCTTTGACTCTCTGGTTAGTGCACAGGGTTTCACACTGGTTAATGCACTGGCTTTCACTCTCTGGTTGGTGCACTGGCTTTGACTCTCTGCTTAGTGCACTGACTTTGACGCTCTGCTTAGTGCACTGGCTTTGACTCTCTGGTTAGTGCACTGGCTTTGAACTCTCTCACTTTCTCTGTCTCTCAGGTTAGTGCACTGGATTTTACTCTTTGGTTAGTGCACTGGCGTTGACTCTTTGGTTAGTGCACTGGCTTTGACTCTCTGGTTAGTGCACTGGCTTTGACTCTCTGGTTAGTACACTGGAATTGACACTCTGGTTAGTGCACTGGCTTTGACACTCTGGTTAGTGCACTGCGTTTGACTCTCTGGTTAGTGCACTGACTTTGACTCTCTGGTTACTGCCCTGGCGTTGAATCTCTGGTAGTGACCTGGCTTTGACTCTCTGCTTAGTGCATTGACTTTGACGCTCTGCTTAGTGCACTGGCTTTGACTCTCTGGTTAGTGCACTGGCTTTGACTCTCTGGTTAGTGCATTTGCTTTGACTCTCAGGTTAGTGCTCTGGCTTCGACCATCTGGTTAGTGCCCTGGCTTTGACTCTCTGGTTAGTGCCCTGGTTTTGACTCTCTGGTTAGTGCACTGGCTTTGACTCTCTGGTTAGTGCACTGGAATTGACACTCTGGTTAGTGCACTGCGTTTGACACTCTGGTTCATGCACTGACTTTGACTCTCTGGTTACTGCCCTGGCGTTGAATCTCTGGTAGTGCCCTGGCTTTGACGCTCTGCTTAGTGCTCTGGCTTTGACTCTCTGGTTAGTGCACTGGCTTTGACTCTCTGGTTAGTGCACTGGCTTTTAATCTTTCTCTCTCTCCCTGGTTACTGCATTGTCTTTGACTCTCGCTGTCTCGCTGGTTAGTGCACTGTCTTTCACTCTCTCTGGATTGTGCACTAGCTTTGACTCTCTGGTTAGTGCACTGGCTTTGACTCTCTGGTTAGTGCAGTGGCTTTGACTCTCTGGTTAGTGCACAAGCTTTGACTCTCTGGTTAGTGCACTGGCTTTGACTCTCTCTCACTTTGTCTCTCTGGTTAGTCCAATGGCTTTGACACTCTGGTTAGTGCTCTGGCTTTGACTCTCTGGTTAGTGCCCTGGCTTTGACACTGTGGTTAGTGTACTGGCTTTGAGTCTCTGGTTAGTGCACTGGCTTTGACTCTCTGGTTAGTGCACTGGCTTTGACTCTCTGGTTAGTGCACTGGCTTTGACTCTCTAGTTAGTGCACTGGAATTTACACTCTGGTTAGTGCACTGGCTTTGGCACTCTGAATAGTACACTGGCTTTGACTTTCTCTCACTTTCTCTGTCTCTCTGGTTAGTGCAAAGGATTTGACACTCTGGTTAGTGCTCTGTCTTTGACTATCTGGTTCGTGCCCTGGCTTTGACTCTCTGGTTTTTGCCCTCGCTTTGACTCTCTGGTTAGTGCCCTGGCGTTTAATCTCGGGTTAGTGCACAGGCTTTGACTCTCTGGTTAGTGCACAGGCTTTGACTCTCTGCTTAGTGCACTGGCTTTGACTCTCTGGTTAGTGCACTGCCTTTGACTTCTGGTTAGTGCACTGGCTGTAACTCTCCGGTTAGTGCACTGGATTTTACTCTTTGGTTAGTGCATTGGCTTTGACTCTTTGGTTAGTGCACTGGTTTTGACTCTCTGGTTAGTGCACTGGCTTTGACTCTCAGGTTAGTTTTCTGGCATCGACCATCTGGTTCGTGCCCTGGCTTTTACTCTCTGGTTAGTGCCCTCGCTTTGACTCTCTGGTTAGTGCCCTGTTTTTGACTCTCTGGTTAGTGCACTGGCTTTGACTTTCTGGTTAGTGCACTGGCTTTGACACTCTGTTTAGTGCACTGGCTTTGACTCTCTAGTTAGTGCACTGGAATTGACACTCTGGTTAGTGCACTGGCTTGGACTCTCTGGTTAGTGCCCTCGCTTTGACTCTCTGGTTAGTGCCCTGGTTTTGACTCTCTGGTTAGTGCACTGGCTTTGACTTTCTGGTTAGTGCACTGGCTTTGACTCTCTGGTTAGTGCACTGGCTTTGACTCTCTAGTTAGTGCACTGGAATTGACACTCTGGTTAGTGCACTGGCTTGGACTCTCTGGTTAGTGCACTGGCTTGGACTCTCTGGTTAGTGCACTGGCTTTGACTCTCTGGTTAGTGCACTGGCTTTGACTCTCGGGTTAGTGCACAGGATTTGACTCTCTGGTTAGTGCACTGACTTTGACTCTCTGCTTAGTGCACTGGCTTTGACTCTCTGGTTAGTGCACTGCCTTTGACTTCTGGTTAGTGCACTGGCTGTAACTCTCCGGTTAGTGCACTGGATTTTCCTCTTTGGTTAGTGCACTGGCTTTGACTCTTTGGTTAGTGCACTGGTTTTGACTCTCTGGTTAGTGCACTGGCTTTGACTCTCAGGTTAGTTTTCTGGCATCGACCATCTGGTTCGTGCCCTGGCTTTGACTCTCTGGTTAGTGCCCTCGCTTTGACTCTCTGGTTAGTGCCCTGGTTTTGACTCTCTGGTTAGTGCACTGGCTTTGACTTTCTGGTTAGTGCACTGGCTTTGACTCTCTGGTTAGTGCACTGGCTTTGACTCTCTAGTTAGTGCACTGGAATTGACACTCTGGTTAGTGCACTGGCTTGGACTCTCTGGTTAGTGCACTGGCTTGGACTCTCTGGTTAGTGCACTGGCTTTGACTCTCTGGTTAGTGCACTGGCTTGGACTCTCTGGTTAGTGCACTGGCTTTGACTCTCTGGTTAGTGCACTGGCTTTGACTCTCTGGTTAGTGCACTGGCTTTGACTCTCTGGTTGGTGCACAGGCTTTGACCCTCCGTGTTTAGTGCCCTGGATTTGACTCTCTCTGTCTCTTTTCCTGGTCACTGCATTGTCTTTGACTCTCACTGTCTCTCTCTCTGGTTAGTGCACTGTCTTTGCACTAAACAGAAAGCCAGAGAGAAAGATTCAATGTCTTTGACTCTCTCTGCTTAGTATACTGGCTGTTACTTTCTGTTTGGTGTACTCTCTGGTTGGAACCTCCAAAGTTAGTGCCCTGATTTCACTCTCTGGTCAGTGCCCAGGCTTTGACTCTCTGGTTTTTGCCCTCGCTTTGACTCTCTGGTTAGTGCACTGGCTTTGACTCTCTGGTTAGTGCACTGGCTTTGACTCTCTGGTTAGTGCACTGGCTTTGACTCTCTGGTTAGTGCACTGGCTTTGTCTCCCCGGTTAGTGCACTGGCTTTGTCTCCCTGGTTAGTGCACTGGCTTTGTCTCCCCGGTTACGACACTGGCTTTGAGTCTCTGGTTAGTGCACTTTCGTTGACTCTCTGGTTAGTGCACTGGCTTTGCCTATCTGGTTAGTGCACTGGCTTTGACTCTCTGGTTAGTGCAGTGGCTTTGACTCTCTGGGTAGTGCACTGGCTTTGACTTTCGGGTTAGTGCACTGGCTTTGACTTTCTGGTTATTGCACTGGCTTTGACTCTCTGGTTAGTGCACTGCCTTTGACTCTCTGGTTAGTGCACTGGCTTGGACTCTCTGGTTAGTGCACTGGCTTGGACTCTCTGGTTAGTGCACTGGCTTTGACTCTCTGGTTAGTGCACTGGCTTGGACTCTCTGGTTAGTGCACTGGCTTTGACTCTCTGGTTAGTGCACTGGCTTTGACTCTCTGGTTAGTGCACTGGCTTTGACTCTCTGGTTGGTGCACAGGCTTTGACCCTCCGTGTTTAGTGCCCTGGATTTGACTCTCTCTGTCTCTTTTCCTGGTCACTGCATTGTCTTTGACTCTCACTGTCTCTCTCTCTGGTTAGTGCACTGTCTTTGCACTAAACAGAAAGCCAGAGAGAAAGATTCAATGTCTTTGACTCTCTCTGCTTAGTATACTGGCTGTTACTTTCTGTTTGGTGTACTCTCTGGTTGGAACCTCCAAAGTTAGTGCCCTGATTTCACTCTCTGGTCAGTGCCCAGGCTTTGACTCTCTGGTTTTTGCCCTCGCTTTGACTCTCTGGTTAGTGCACTGGCTTTGACTCTCTGGTTAGTGCACTGGCTTTGACTCTCTGGTTAGTGCACTGGCTTTGACTCTCTGGTTAGTGCACTGGCTTTGTCTCCCCGGTTAGTGCACTGGCTTTGTCTCCCTGGTTAGTGCACTGGCTTTGTCTCCCCGGTTACGACACTGGCTTTGAGTCTCTGGTTAGTGCACTTTCGTTGACTCTCTGGTTAGTGCACTGGCTTTGCCTATCTGGTTAGTGCACTGGCTTTGACTCTCTGGTTAGTGCAGTGGCTTTGACTCTCTGGGTAGTGCACTGGCTTTGACTTTCGGGTTAGTGCACTGGCTTTGACTTTCTGGTTATTGCACTGGCTTTGACTCTCTGGTTAGTGCACTGCCTTTGACTCTCTGGTTAGTGCACTGGCTTTGACCCTTTGGTTAGTGCACTGGCTTTGACTCTCTGGTTAGTGCCCTCGCTTTGACTCTCTGGTTAGTGCCCTGGCTTTGACTCTCTGGTTAGTGCACTGGCTTTGACTCTCTGGTTAGTGCAGTGGCTTTGACTCTCTGGTTAGTGCAATGGCTTTGACTCTCTGGTTAGTGCACAAGCTTTGACTCTCTGGTTAGTGCACTGGCTTGGACTCTCTCTCACTTTGTCTCTCTGGTTAGTCCAATGGCTTTGACACTCTGGTTAGTGTTCTGGCTTTGACTCTCTGGTTAGTGTACTGGTTTTGAGTCTCTGGTTAGTGCACTGGCTTTGACTCTCTGAATAGTCAACTGGCTTTGACACTCTGAATAGTAAACTCGCTTTGACTTTCTCTCAATTTCTCTGTCTCTCTGGTTAGTCCACTGCCTTTGACTCTCTGGTTAGTCCATTGGCTTTGACTCTCTGGTTAGTGCACTGGCTTTGACTCTCTGGTTAGTGCATTTGCTTTGACTCTTTGGTCAGTGCGCAGGCTTTGACTCTCTGGTTAGTGCACTGGCTTTAACTCTCTGGTTAGTGCACTGGCTTTAACTCTGGTTAGTGCAATAGCTTTGACTCTCTTTGGTTAGTGCATTGGCTTTGCCTCTCTCTCTCTCTCCCTGGTTACTGCATTGTCTTTGACTCTCGCTGTCTCTCCGGTTAATGCACTGGCTTTCACTCTCTGGTTGGTGCACTGGCTTTGACTCTCTGCTTAGTGCACTGACTTTGACGCTCTGCTTAGTGCACTGGCTTTGACTCTCTGGTTAGTGCACTGGCTTTGAACTCTCTCACTTTCTCTGTCTCTCAGGTTAGTGCACTGGATTTTACTCTTTGGTTAGTGCACTGGCGTTGACTCTTTGGTTAGTGCACTGGCTTTGACTCTCTGGTTAGTGCACTGGCTTTGACTCTCTGGTTAGTACACTGGAATTGACACTCTGGTTAGTGCACTGGCTTTGACACTCTGGTTAGTGCACTGCGTTTGACTCTCTGGTTAGTGCACTGACTTTGACTCTCTGGTTACTGCCCTGGCGTTGAATCTCTGGTAGTGACCTGGCTTTGACTCTCTGCTTAGTGCACTGACTTTGACGCTCTGCTTAGTGCACTGGCTTTGACTCTCTGGTTAGTGCACTGGCTTTGACTCTCTGGTTAGTGCATTTGCTTTGACTCTCAGGTTAGTGCTCTGGCTTCGACCATCTGGTTAGTGCCCTGGCTTTGACTCTCTGGTTAGTGCCCTGGTTTTGACTCTCTGGTTAGTGCACTGGCTTTGACTCTCTGGTTAGTGCACTGGAATTGACACTCTGGTTAGTGCACTGCGTTTGACACTCTGGTTCATGCACTGACTTTGACTCTCTGGTTACTGCCCTGGCGTTGAATCTCTGGTAGTGCCCTGGCTTTGACGCTCTGCTTAGTGCACTGGCTTTGACTCTCTGGTTAGTGCACTGGCTTTGACTCTCTGGTTAGTGCACTGGCTTTTAATCTTTCTCTCTCTCCCTGGTTACTGCATTGTCTTTGACTCTCGCTGTCTCGCTGGTTAGTGCACTGTCTTTCACTCTCTCTGGATTGTGCACTAGCTTTGACTCTCTGGTTAGTGCACTGGCTTTGACTCTCTGGTTAGTGCAGTGGCTTTGACTCTCTGGTTAGTGCACAAGCTTTGACTCTCTGGTTAGTGCACTGGCTTTGACTCTCTCTCACTTTGTCTCTCTGGTTAGTCCAATGGCTTTGACACTCTGGTTAGTGCTCTGGCTTTGACTCTCTGGTTAGTGCCCTGGCTTTGACACTGTGGTTAGTGTACTGGCTTTGAGTCTCTGGTTAGTGCACTGGCTTTGACTCTCTGGTTAGTGCACTGGCTTTGACTCTCTGGTTAGTGCACTGGCTTTGACTCTCTAGTTAGTGCACTGGAATTTACACTGGTTAGTGCACTGGCTTTGGCACTCTGAATAGTACACTGGCTTTGACTTTCTCTCACTTTCTCTGTCTCTCTGGTTAGTGCAAAGCATTTGACACTCTGGTTAGTGCTCTGTCTTTGACTATCTGGTTCGTGCCCTGGCTTTGACTCTCTGGTTTTTGCCCTCGCTTTGACTCTCTGGTTAGTGCCCTGGCGTTTAATCTCGGGTTAGTGCACAGGCTTTGACTCTCTGCTTAGTGCACTGGCTTTGACTCTCTGGTTAGTGCACTGCCTTTGACTTCTGGTTAGTGCACTGGCTGTAACTCTCCGGTTAGTGCACTGGATTTTACTCTTTGGTTAGTGCACTGGCTTTGACTCTTTGGTTAGTGCACTGGTTTTGACTCTCTGGTTAGTGCACTGGCTTTGACTCTCAGGTTAGTTTTCTGGCATCGACCATCTGGTTCGTGCCCTGGCTTTTACTCTCTGGTAGTGCCCTGGCTTTGACGCTCTGCTTAGTGCACTGGCTTTGACTCTCTGGTTAGTGCACTGGCTTTGACTCTCTGGTTAGTGCACTGGCTTTTAATCTTTCTCTCTCTCCCTGGTTACTGCATTGTCTTTGACTCTCGCTGTCTCGCTGGTTAGTGCACTGTCTTTCACTCTCTCTGGATTGTGCACTAGCTTTGACTCTCTGGTTAGTGCACTGGCTTTGACTCTCTGGTTAGTGCAGTGGCTTTGACTCTCTGGTTAGTGCACAAGCTTTGACTCTCTGGTTAGTGCACTGGCTTTGACTCTCTCTCACTTTGTCTCTCTGGTTAGTCCAATGGCTTTGACACTCTGGTTAGTGCTCTGGCTTTGACTCTCTGGTTAGTGCCCTGGCTTTGACACTGTGGTTAGTGTACTGGCTTTGAGTCTCTGGTTAGTGCACTGGCTTTGACTCTCTGGTTAGTGCACTGGCTTTGACTCTCTGGTTAGTGCACTGGCTTTGACTCTCTAGTTAGTGCACTGGAATTTACACTGGTTAGTGCACTGGCTTTGGCACTCTGAATAGTACACTGGCTTTGACTTTCTCTCACTTTCTCTGTCTCTCTGGTTAGTGCAAAGGATTTGACACTCTGGTTAGTGCTCTGTCTTTGACTATCTGGTTCGTGCCCTGGCTTTGACTCTCTGGTTTTTGCCCTCGCTTTGACTCTCTGGTTAGTGCCCTGGCGTTTAATCTCGGGTTAGTGCACAGGCTTTGACTCTCTGGTTAGTGCACAGGCTTTGACTCTCTGCTTAGTGCACTGGCTTTGACTCTCTGGTTAGTGCACTGCCTTTGACTTCTGGTTAGTGCACTGGCTGTAACTCTCCGGTTAGTGCACTGGATTTTACTCTTTGGTTAGTGCACTGGCTTTGACTCTTTGGTTAGTGCACTGGTTTTGACTCTCTGGTTAGTGCACTGGCTTTGACTCTCAGGTTAGTTTTCTGGCATCGACCATCTGGTTCGTGCCCTGGCTTTTACTCTCTGGTTAGTGCCCTCGCTTTGACTCTCTGGTTAGTGCCCTGTTTTTGACTCTCTGGTTAGTGCACTGGCTTTGACTTTCTGGTTAGTGCACTGGCTTTGACACTCTGGTTAGTGCACTGGCTTTGACTCTCTAGTTAGTGCACTGGAATTGACACTCTGGTTAGTGCACTGGCTTGGACTCTCTGGTTAGTGCCCTCGCTTTGACTCTCTGGTTAGTGCCCTGGTTTTGACTCTCTGGTTAGTGCACTGGCTTTGACTTTCTGGTTAGTGCACTGGCTTTGACTCTCTGGTTAGTGCACTGGCTTTGACTCTCTAGTTAGTGCACTGGAATTGACACTCTGGTTAGTGCACTGGCTTGGACTCTCTGGTTAGTGCACTGGCTTGGACTCTCTGGTTAGTGCACTGGCTTTGACTCTCTGGTTAGTGCACTGGCTTTGACTCTCGGGTTAGTGCACAGGATTTGACTCTCTGGTTAGTGCACTGACTTTGACTCTCTGCTTAGTGCACTGGCTTTGACTCTCTGGTTAGTGCACTGCCTTTGACTTCTGGTTAGTGCACTGGCTGTAACTCTCCGGTTAGTGCACTGGATTTTCCTCTTTGGTTAGTGCACTGGCTTTGACTCTTTGGTTAGTGCACTGGTTTTGACTCTCTGGTTAGTGCACTGGCTTTGACTCTCAGGTTAGTTTTCTGGCATCGACCATCTGGTTCGTGCCCTGGCTTTGACTCTCTGGTTAGTGCCCTCGCTTTGACTCTCTGGTTAGTGCCCTGGTTTTGACTCTCTGGTTAGTGCACTGGCTTTGACTTTCTGGTTAGTGCACTGGCTTTGACTCTCTGGTTAGTGCACTGGCTTTGACTCTCTAGTTAGTGCACTGGAATTGACACTCTGGTTAGTGCACTGGCTTGGACTCTCTGGTTAGTGCACTGGCTTGGACTCTCTGGTTAGTGCACTGGCTTTGACTCTCTGGTTAGTGCACTGGCTTTGACTCTCTGGTTAGTGCACTGGCTTTGACTCTTTGGTCAGTGCACTGGCTTTGACTCTCTGGTTGGTGCACAGGCTTTGACCCTCCGTGTTTAGTGCCCTGGATTTGACTCTCTCTGTCTCTTTTCCTGGTCACTGCATTGTCTTTGACTCTCACTGTCTCTCTCTCTGGTTAGTGCACTGTCTTTGCACTAAACAGAAAGCCAGAGAGAAAGATTCAATGTCTTTGACTCTCTCTGCTTAGTATACTGGCTGTTACTTTCTGTTTGGTGTACTCTCTGGTTGGAACCTCCAAAGTTAGTGCCCTGATTTCACTCTCTGGTCAGTGCCCAGGCTTTGACTCTCTGGTTTTTGCCCTCGCTTTGACTCTCTGGTTAGTGCACTGGCTTTGACTCTCTGGTTAGTGCACTGGCTTTGACTCTCTGGTTAGTGCACTGGCTTTGACTCTCTGGTTAGTGCACTGGCTTTGTCTCCCCGGTTAGTGCACTGGCTTTGTCTCCCTGGTTAGTGCACTGGCTTTGTCTCCCCGGTTACGACACTGGCTTTGAGTCTCTGGTTAGTGCACTTTCGTTGACTCTCTGGTTAGTGCACTGGCTTTGCCTATCTGGTTAGTGCACTGGCTTTGACTCTCTGGTTAGTGCAGTGGCTTTGACTCTCTGGGTAGTGCACTGGCTTTGACTTTCGGGTTAGTGCACTGGCTTTGACTTTCTGGTTATTGCACTGGCTTTGACTCTCTGGTTAGTGCACTGCCTTTGACTCTCTGGTTAGTGCACTGGCTTTGACCCTTTGGTTAGTGCACTGGCTTTGACTCTCTGGTTAGTGCCCTCGCTTTGACTCTCTGGTTAGTGCCCTGGCTTTGACTCTCTGGTTAGTGCACTGGCTTTGACTCTCTGGTTAGTGCAGTGGCTTTGACTCTCTGGTTAGTGCAATGGCTTTGACTCTCTGGTTAGTGCACAAGCTTTGACTCTCTGGTTAGTGCACTGGCTTGGACTCTCTCTCACTTTGTCTCTCTGGTTAGTCCAATGGCTTTGACACTCTGGTTAGTGTTCTGGCTTTGACTCTCTGGTTAGTGTACTGGCTTTGAGTCTCTGGTTAGTGCACTGGCTTTGACTCTCTGAATAGTCAACTGGCTTTGACACTCTGAATAGTAAACTCGCTTTGACTTTCTCTCAATTTCTCTGTCTCTCTGGTTAGTCCACTGCCTTTGACTCTCTGGTTAGTCCATTGGCTTTGACTCTCTGGTTAGTGCACTGGCTTTGACTCTCTGGTTAGTGCATTTGCTTTGACTCTTTGGTCAGTGCGCAGGCTTTGACTCTCTGGTTAGTGCACTGGCTTTAACTCTCTGGTTAGTGCACTGGCTTTAACTCTGGTTAGTGCAATAGCTTTGACTCTCTTTGGTTAGTGCATTGGCTTTGCCTCTCTCTCTCTCTCCCTGGTTACTGCATTGTCTTTGACTCTCGCTGTCTCTCCGGTTAGTGCACTGTCTTTCACTCTCTCTGGACTGTGCACTGGCTTTAACTTCCTGGTTAGTGTGCTTGCTTTCACACTCTGCTTAGTGCAATGGTTTTGACTCTCTGCTTAGAGCACTGGTTTTGACACTCTGCTTAGTGCAATAACTTTGACTCTCTGGGTAGTGCACTGGCTTTGACTCTCTGGTTAGTGCACTGGCTTTGACTCTCTGGTTAGTGCACTGGCTTTGACTCTCTGGTTAGTGCACTGGCTTTGACTCTCTGGTTAGTGCACTGGCTTTGACTCTCTGGTTAGTGCACGGCTTTGACTCTGGTTCGTGCACTAGCTTTGACTCTCTTTGGTTACTGCATTGGCTTTGCCTCTCTCTCTCTCTCCCTGGCTACTGCATTGTCTTTGACTCTCGCTGTCTCTCTGGTTAGTGCACTGTCTTTCACTCTGTCTAGATTGTGCACTGGCTTTGACTCTCTGCTTAGTGCACTGGGTTTGAGTCTTTGCTCAGTGCACTGGCTTTGACTCTCTGGTTAGTGCACTGGAATTGACACTCCGGTTAGTGCACTGCGTTTGACACTCTGGTTAATGCAATGACTTTGACTCTCTGGTTAATGCCCTGGCGTTGAATCTCTTATAGTGTCCTGGCTTTGACGCTCTGGTTAGTGCACTGGCTTTGACTCTCTGGTTAGTCCACTGGCTTTGACTCTCTGCTTAGTGCACTGGCTTTGACTCTCTGCTTAGTGCACTGGCTTTGACTCTCTGGTTAGTGCACTGGCTTTGACTCTCTGGGTAGTGCATTGGCTTTGCCTATCTCTCTCTCTCTCTCTCTCTCTCTCTCTCTCCCTGGTTACTGCATTGCCTTTGACTCTCGCTGTCTCTCTGGTTAGTGCACTGTCGTTCACTCTCTCTGGTTTGAGCACTGGCTTTGACTTTCTGGTTCGTGCACTGGCTTTGAATTTCTGGTTAGTGCCCAGGCTTTGACTCTCTGGTTAGTGCCCAGGCTTTGACTCTCTGGTTAGTGCACTGGCTTTGACTCTCTGGTTAGTGCACTGGCTTTGACTCTCTGGTTAGTGCACTGGCTTTGACTCTCTGAATAGTACACTGGCTTTGACTTTCTCTCACTTTCTCTGTCTCTCTGGTTAGTGCAATGGATTTGACACTCTGGTTAGTGCACTGGCTTTGACTCTCTGGTCAGTGCCATGGCTTTGACTCTCTGGTTAGTGCACAGGGTTTGAATCTCTGGTTAGTTCACTGGCTTTCACTCCGGTTAGTGCACAGGCTTTGACTCTCTGGTTAGTGCCCTTGCTTTGACTCTCTGGTTAGTGCCCGGGCTTTGACTCTCTGGTTTTTGCCCTGGCTTTGACTATCTGGTTTGCGCACTCGCTTTGACTCTCTGGTTAGTGCACAGGCTTTGACCCTCTAGTTAGTGCACAGGCTTTGACTCTCTGGTTAATGCACTGGCTTTGACTCTCTGGTTAGTGCACTGGCTTTGACTCTGTGGTTAGTGCACTGGCTTTGACTCTCTGGTTAGTGCACTGGCTTTGACTCTCTGGTTAGTGCACTGGCTTTGACTCTCTGGTTAGTGCACTGGCTTTGACACTCTGGTTAGTGCACTGGCTTGGACTCTCTGGTTAGTGCACTGGCTTTGACTCTCTTGTTAGTGCCGTGGCATTGACACTTTGTTTCGTGCCCTGGCTTTGACTCTCTGGTTAGTGTCCTGGCTTTGATTACCTGGTTAGTGCAATGGTTTTGACTATCTGCTTAGTGCACTGGTTTTGACTGTAACTGCACTGGCTTTGACTCTCTGCTTAGTGCACAGAATTTGACTCTCTGGTTAGTGCCCTGGATTTGACTCTGTCTGTCTCTTTTCCTGGTCACTGCATTGTCTTTGACTCTCACTGTCTCTCTCTCTGGTTAGTGCACTGTCTTTGATTCTTTTTCTCTCGCTCTCTGTTTAGTGCAAAGACAGTGCACTAACCAGAGAGAGAGAGAGACAGAATCAATGTCTTTGACTCTCTCTTCTTAGTATACTGGCTGTTACTTTCTGTTTGGTGCACTCTCTGGTTGGAACCTCCATAGTTAGTGCCCTGGCTTTGACACTCTGGTCAGTGCCCAGGCTTTGACTCTCTGGTTTTTGCCCTCGCTTTGACTCTCTGGTTAGTGCACTGGCTTTGACTTTCTGGTTAGTGCACTGGCTTTGACTTTCTGGTTAGTGCACTGGCTTTGACTCTCTGGTTAGTGCACTGGCTTTGACTCTCTGGTTAGTGCACTGGCTTTGACTCTCAGGTTCGTGCACTGGCTTTGACTCTCTGGTTCGTGCACTGGCTTTGACTCTCTGGTTAGTGTACTGGCTTTGAATCTCTGGTTAGTGCACTGGCTTTGACTTTCTGGTTAGTGCACTGGCTTTGACACTCTGCTTAGTGCACTGGCTTTGACTCTCTGGTTAGTGCACTGGCTTTGACTTTCTGGTTAGTGCACTGGCTTTGACTTTCTGGTTAGTGCACTGGTTTTGACTCTCTGGTTAGTGCACTGGCTTTGACTCTCTGGTTAGTGCACTGGCTTTGACTCTCAGGTTCGTGCACTGGCTTTGACTCTCTGGTTCGTGCACTGGCTTTGACTCTCTGGTTAGTGCACTGGCTTTGACTCTCTGGTTAGTGCACTGGCTTTGACTCTCTGGTTAGTGCACTGGCTTTGACTTTCTGGTTAGTGCACTGGCTTTGACTCTCTGGTTAGTGCACTGGCTTTGACTCTCTGGTTAGTGCACTGGCTTTGACTCTCAGGTTCGTGCACTGGCTTTGACTCTCTGGTTCGTGCACTGGCTTTGACTCTCTGGTTAGTGTACTGGCTTTGAATCTCTGGTTAGTGCACTGGCTTTGACTTTCTGGTTAGTGCACTGGCTTTGACACTCTGCTTAGTGCACTGGCTTTGACTCTCTGGTTAGTGCACTGGCTTTGACTTTCTGGTTAGTGCACTGGCTTTGACTTTCTGGTTAGTGCACTGGTTTTGACTCTCTGGTTAGTGCACTGGCTTTGACTCTCTGGTTAGTGCACTGGCTTTGACTCTCAGGTTCGTGCACTGGCTTTGACTCTCTGGTTCGTGCACTGGCTTTGACTCTCTGGTTAGTGCACTGGCTTTGACTCTCTGGTTAGTGCACTGGCTTTGACTCTCTGGTTAGTGCACTGGCTTTGACTCTGGTTAGTGCACTAGCTTTGACTCTCTTTGGTTAGTGCATTGGATTTTCCTCTCTCTCTCTCTCTCCCTGTTTACTGCATTGTCTTTGACTCTCGCTGTCTTTCCGGTTAGTGCACTGTTTTTCACTCTCTCTGGTTAGTGCACAGGCTTTGACTCTCTGAGTAGTGCCCTTGCTTTGACTCTCTGGTTAGTGCCCGGGCTTTGACTCTCTGGTATTTGCCCTGGCTTTGACCATCTGGTTTGCGCACTCGCTTTGACTCTCTGGTTAGTGCACAGGCTTTGACCCTCTAGTTAGTGCACAGGCTTTGACTCTCTGGTTAATGCACTGGCTTTGACTCTCTGGTTAGTGCACTGGCTTTGACTCTCTGGTTAGTGCACTGGCTTTGACTCTCTGGTTAGTGCACTGGCTTTGACTCTCTGGTTAGTGCACTGGCTTTGACTCTCTGGTTAGTGCACTGGCTTTGACACTCTGGTTCGTGCACTGGCTTGGACTCTCTGGTTAGTGCACTGGCTTTGACTCTCTTGTTAGTGCCGTGGCATTGACACTTTGTTTCGTGCCCTGGCTTTGACTCTCTGGTTAGTGTCCTGGCTTTGATTACCTGGTTAGTGCAATGGTTTTGACTATCTGCTTAGTGCACTGGTTTTGACTCTAACTGCACTGGCTTTGACTCTCTGCTTAGTGCACAGAATTTGACTCTCTGGTTAGTGCCCTGGATTTGACTCTGTCTGTCTCTTTTCCTGGTCACTGCATTGTCTTTGACTCTCACTGTCTCTCTCTCTGGTTAGTGCACTGTCTTTGATTCTTTTTCTCTCGCTCTCTGTTTAGTGCAAAGACAGTGCACTAACCAGAGAGAGAGAGAGACAGAATCAATGTCTTTGACTCTCTCTTCTTAGTATACTGGCTGTTACTTTCTGTTTGGTGCACTCTCTGGTTGGAACCTCCATAGTTAGTGCCCTGGCTTTGACACTCTGGTCAGTGCCCAGGCTTTGACTCTCTGGTTTTTGCCCTCGCTTTGACTCTCTGGTTAGTGCACTGGCTTTGACTTTCTGGTTAGTGCACTGGCTTTGACTTTCTGGTTAGTGCACTGGCTTTGACTCTCTGGTTAGTGCACTGGCTTTGACTCTCTGGTTAGTGCACTGGCTTTGACTCTCAGGTTCGTGCACTGGCTTTGACTCTCTGGTTCGTGCACTGGCTTTGACTCTCTGGTTAGTGTACTGGCTTTGAATCTCTGGTTAGTGCACTGGCTTTGACTTTCTGGTTAGTGCACTGGCTTTGACACTCTGCTTAGTGCACTGGCTTTGACTCTCTGGTTAGTGCACTGGCTTTGACTTTCTGGTTAGTGCACTGGCTTTGACTTTCTGGTTAGTGCACTGGTTTTGACTCTCTGGTTAGTGCACTGGCTTTGACTCTCTGGTTAGTGCACTGGCTTTGACTCTCTGGTTCGTGCACTGGCTTTGACTCTCTGGTTCGTGCACTGGCTTTGACTCTCTGGTTAGTGCACTGGCTTTGACTCTCTGGTTAGTGCACTGGCTTTGACTCTCTGGTTAGTGCACTGGCTTTGACTCTGGTTAGTGCACTAGCTTTGACTCTCTTTGGTTAGTGCATTCGATTTTCCTCTCTCTCTCTCTCCCTGTTTACTGCATTGTCTTTGACTCTCGCTGTCTTTCTGGTTAGTGCATTGTTTTTCACTCTCTCTCGATTGTGCACTGGCTTTGACTTTCTGGTTATTGCACTGGCTTTGACTCTCTGGTTAGTGCACTGGCTTTCACTCTCTGGTTAGTGCACTGGCTTTGACTCTCTGGTTAGTGCACTGGCTTTGACTCTCTGGTTAGTGCACTGGCTTTGACACTCTTTCACTTTCTCTGTCTCTCTGGTTAGTACAATTGCTTTGACACTCTGGTTAGTGAACTGGCTTTGACTATCTGGTTAGTGCAATGGCTTTGACACTCTGCTTAGTGCCCTGGCATTGACACTCCGCTTAGTGCCCTGGCTTTGACTCTCTGGTTAGTGCACTGGCTTTGACTCTCTGGTTAGTGCACTGTCTTTGACTCTCTGGTTAATGCACTGGCTTTGACTCTCTGGTTAGTGCACTGGCTTTGACTCTCTGGTTAGTGCACTGGCTTTGACTCTCTGGTTAGTGCACTGGCTTTGACTCTCTGGTTAGTGCACTGGCTTTGACTCTCTGGTTAGTGCACTGGCTTTGACTCTCTGGTTAGTGCACTGGCTTTGACTCTCTCTGGACTGTGCACTGGCTTTGACTTTCTGGTTAGTGTGCTTGCTTTGACTCTCTGCTTAGTGCAATGGTTTTGACTCTCTGCTTAGAGCACTGGTTTTGACTCTCTGCTTAGAGCACTGGTTTTGACTCTCTGCTTAGTGCACTGACATTGACTCTCTGGTTAGTGCACAGACTTTGACTCTCTGCTTACTGCACTGACTTTGACTCTCTGGGTAGTGCACTGGCTTTGACTTTCAGGTTAGTGCACTGGCTTCGACTTTCTGGTTAGTGCACTGGCTTTGACTTTCTGGTTAGTGCACTGGTTTTGACTCTCTGGTTAGTGCACTGGCTTTGACTCTCTGGTTAGTGCACTGGCTTTGACTCTCTGGTTAGTGCACTGGCTTTGACTATCTGGTTAGTGCTCTGGCTTTGACACTCTGCTTAGTGCCCTCGCTTTGACACTCTGCTTAGTGCCCTGTCTTTGACTGTCTGGTTAGTGCACTGGCTTTGACTCTTTGGTTAGTGCACTGGCTTTGTCTCCCTGGTTCGTGCACTGGCTTTGTCTCCCTGGTTACGGCACTGGCTTTGAGTCTCTGGTTAGTGTACTGGCTTTGACTCTCTGGTTAGTGTACTGGCTTTGACTCTCTGGTTAGTGCACTGGCTTAGACTCTCTTTGGTTAGTGCATTGGATTTTCCTCTCTCTCTCTCTCCCTGTTTACTGCATTGTCTTTGACTCTCGCTGTCTTTCCGGTTAGTGCACTGTTTTTCACTCTCTCTGGATTGTGCACTGGCTTTGACTCTCTGGTTAGTGCACTGGCTTTGACTCTCTGGTTAGTGCACTGGCTTTGACTCTCTGGTTAGTGCACTGGCTTTGACACTCTTTCACTTTCTCTGTCTCTCTGGTTAGTACAATTGCTTTGACACTCTGGTTAGTGAACTGGCTTTGACTATCTGGTTAGTGCAATGGCTTTGACACTCTGCTTAGTTCCCTGGCATTGACACTCCGCTTAGTGCCCTGGCTTTGACTCTCTGGTTAGTGCACTGGCTTTGGCTCTCTGGTTAGTGCACTGTCTTTGACTCTCTGGTTAGTGCACTGGCTTTGACTCTCTGGTTAGTGCACTGGCTTTGACTCTCTGGTTAGTGCACTGGCTTTGACTCTCTCTGGACTGTGCACTGGCTTTGACTTTCTGGTTAGTGTGCTTGCTTTGACTCTCTGCTTAGTGCAATGGTTTTGACTCTCTGCTTAGAGCACTGGTTTTGACTGTCTGCTTACTGCACTGACTTTGACTCTCTGGGTAGTGCACTGGCTTTGACTTTCAGGTTAGTGCACTGGCTTCGACTTTCTGGTTAGTGCACTGGCTTTGACTTTCTGGTTAGTGCACTGGTTTTGACTCTCTGGTTAGTGCACTGGCTTTGACTCTCTGGTTAGTGCACTGGCTTTGACTCTCTGGTTAGTGCACTGGCTTTGACTATCTGGTTAGTGCTCTGGTTTTGACACTCTGCTTAGTGCCCTCGCTTTGACACTCTGCTTAGTGCCCTGTCTTTGACTGTCTGGTTAGTGCACTGGCTTTGACTCTTTGGTTAGTGCACTGGCTTTGTCTCCCTGGTTCGTGCACTGGCTTTGTCTCCCTGGTTACGGCACTGGCTTTGAGTCTCTGGTTAGTGTACTGGCTTTGACTCTCTGGTTAGTGTACTGGCTTTGACTCTCTGGTTAGTGCACTGGCTTAGACTCTCTTTGGTTAGTGCATTGGATTTTCCTCTCTCTCTCTCTCCCTGTTTACTGCATTGTCTTTGACTCTCGCTGTCTTTCCGGTTAGTGCACTGTTTTTCACTCTCTCTGGATTGTGCACTGGCTTTGACTTTCTGGTTAGTGCACTGGCTTTGACTCTCTGGTTAGTGCACTGGCTTTCACTCTCTGGTTAGTGCACTGGCTTTGACTCTCTGGTTAGTGCACTGGCTTTGACTCTCTGGTTAGTGCACTGGCTTTGACACTCTTTCACTTTCTCTGTCTCTCTGGTTAGTACAATTGCTTTGACACTCTGGTTAGTGAACTGGCTTTGACTATCTGGTTAGTGCAATGGCTTTGACACTCTGCTTAGTGCCCTGGCATTGACACTCCGCTTAGTGCCCTGGCTTTGACTCTCTGGTTAGTGCACTGGCTTTGGCTCTCTGGTTAGTGCACTGTCTTTGACTCTCTGGTTAATGCACTGGCTTTGACTCTCTGGTTAGTGCACTGGCTTTGACTCTCTGGTTAGTTCACTGGCTTTGACTCTCTGGTTAGTGCACTGGCTTTGACTCTCTGGTTAGTGCACTGGCTTTGACTCTCTGGTTAGTGCACTGGCTTTGACTCTCTCTGGCCTGTGCACTGGCTTTGACTTTCTGGTTAGTGTGCTTGCTTTGACTCTCTGCTTAGTGCAATGGTTTTGACTCTCTGCTTAGAGCACTGGTTTTGACTCTCTGCTTAGAGCACTGGTTTTGACTCTCTGCTTAGTGCACTGACATTGACTCTCTGGTTAGTGCACAGACTTTGACTCTCTGCTTACTGCACTGACTTTGACTCTCTGGGTAGTGCACTGGCTTTGACTTTCAGGTTAGTGCACTGGCTTCGACTTTCTGGTTAGTGCACTGGCTTTGACTTTCTCGTTAGTGCACTGGTTTTGACTCTCTGGTTAGTGCACTGGCTTTGACTCTCTGGTTAGTGCACTGGCTTTGACTCTCTGGTTAGTGCACTGGCTTTGACTCTCTGGTTAGTGCACTGGCTTTGACACTCTTTCACATTCTCTGTCTCTCTGGTTAGTGCAATGGCTTTGACACTCTGGTTAGTGCACTGGCTTTGACTATCTGGTTAGTGCTCTGGCTTTGACACTCTGCTTAGTGCCCTCGCTTTGACACTCTGCTTAGTGCCCTGTCTTTGACTCTCTGGTTAGTGCACTGGCTTTGACTCTTTGGTTAGTGCACTGGCTTTGTCTCCCTGGTTCGTGCACTGGCTTTGTCTCCCTGGTTACGGCACTGGCTTTGAGTCTCTGGTTAGTGTACTGGCTTTGACTCTCTGGTTAGTGTACTGGCTTTGACTCTCTGGTTAGTGCACTGGCTTAGACTCTCTGGTTAGTGCACTGGCTTTGACTCTCTGATTAGTGGACTGACTTGGACTCTCTGCTCAATGAACTGACTTTGACTCTCTGCTTAGTGCACTGACTTTGACTCTCTGCTTAGTGCACTGGCTTTGACTATGGTTATTGCACTAGCTTTGACTCTCTCTGGGCAGTGCATTGGCTTTGCCTCTCTCTCTCCCTCTCTCTCCCTGGTTACTGCATTGTCTTTGACTCTCGCTGTCTCTCTGGTTAGTGCACTGTCTTTCACTCTCTCTGGCTTGTGCACTGGCTTTGACTTTCTGGTTAGTGCACTGGCTATGACTTTCTGGTTAGTTCACTGGCTTTGACTCTCTGGTTAGTGCACTGGCTTTGACACTGGTTAGTGCACTGGCTTCGACTCTCTGGTAAGTGCCCTGGCTTTGACTCTCTCGTTAGTTCACTGGCGTTCAATTCTGGTTAGGGCACTGGCTTTGACTCGCTGGTTAGTGCACTGGCTTAAACTCTGGTTAGTGCACTAGCTTTGACTTTCTCTGGTTGGTGCACTGGCTTTGCCTCTCTCTCTGTCTCTCTCCCTGGTTACTGCATTGTCTTTGACTCTCGTGGTCTCTCTGGTTAGTGCACTGTCTTTCACTCTCTCTGGTTAGTGCACTGGCTTTGACTCGCTGGTTAGTGCACTGATGTTGACTCTCTTTCGCTTTCTTTCTGATTAGTGCACTGGCTTTGACTCTCTCTTTCTCTCTCTCTCTCTCGTTATTGCACTGGCTTTGACTCTCCGGTTAGTGCTCTGGCTTTGACTCTCTGGTTAGTGCACTGGCTTTGACTCTTCGGCCAGTGCACTGGCGTTGACACTCTGGTTAGTGCATTGGCTTTGATTCTCTGGTTAGTGCCCTGGCTTTGACTCTCTGGTTAGTGCACTGGCTTTGACTCTCTGGTTAGTGCACTGGCTTTGACTCTCTCTCACGTTCTCTGTCTCTCTGGTTTGTACAATGGCTTTGACACTCTGGTTCGTGCACTGGCTTTGACTCTCTGCTTAGTGCACTGGCTTTGACTCTCCGCTTAGTGCACTGGCTCTGATTCTCTGGTTAGTGCACTGGCTTTGACTCTCTGGTTAGTGAACTGGCATTGACACTGGTTAGTGAACTGACTTTGACTCTCTGCTGAGTGCACTGGCTTTGGCTCTCTGGTTAGTGCACTGGCTTTGACCCTCTTCTTAGTGATCAGGATTTGACTCTCTGGTTAGTGCCCAGGGATTCTCTCTCTGGTTAGTGCCCTGGCATTGACTCTCTGGTAAGTGCACTGGCTTTGATTCTCTGGTTTGTGCCCTGGCGTTGAATCTCGGGTTAGTGCACTGGCTTTGACCCTCCA
Source organism: Isurus oxyrinchus (assembly GCA_026770705.1). Taxonomy (NCBI): domain Eukaryota; kingdom Metazoa; phylum Chordata; class Chondrichthyes; order Lamniformes; family Lamnidae; genus Isurus; species Isurus oxyrinchus. The sequence continues at coordinate 217,827 of JANJGN010000139.1, read as the reverse complement.
TGTTTCGTGCCCTGGATCTGACTCTCTCTGTCTCTTTTCCAGGTTACTGCATTGTCTTTGACTCTCATGGTCTCTCTGGTTAGTGCACTGTCTTTCACTCTCTCTGGTTAGTGCACTGGCTTTGACTCGCTGGTTAGTGCACTGATGTTGACTCTCTTTCGCTTTCTTTCTGATTAGTGCACTGGCTTTGAGTCTCTGGTTAGTGCCCTGGCTTTGACTCTCTGGTTAGTGCACTGTCTTTGACTCTCTGGTTAGTGCACTGGCTTTGACTCTCTGGTTAGTGCCCTGGTTTTGACTCGCTGGTTAGTGCATTGACGTTGACTCTCTTTCGCTTTCTTTCTGATTAGTGCACTGGCTTTGACTCTCTCTTTCTCTCTCTCTCTCGTTAGTGCACTGGCTTTGACTCTCTGGTTAGTGCACTAGCTTTGACTCTCTGGTTAGTGCACAGGCTTTGACTCTCTGGTTAGTGCACTGGCTTTGACTTTATGGTTAGTGCACTGGCTTTGACTTTATGGTTAGTGCACTGGCTTTGACTGTCTCTCTCTCTCTCTCGCTCTTTCTCTCTCTCTCTCGTCAGTGCACTGTCTTTGACTCTCTGGTTAGTGCACCGGCTTTGACACTCTGGTTAGTGCACTGGCTTGGACTCTCTGGTTAGTGCACTGGCTTTGACTCTCTTGTTAGTGCCGTGGCATTGACACTTTGTTTCGTGCCCTGGCTTTGACTCTCTGGTTAGTGTCCTGGCTTTGATTACCTGGTTAGTGCAATGGTTTTGACTATCTGCTTAGTGCACTGGTTTTGACTGTAACTGCACTGGCTTTGACTCTCTGCTTAGTGCACAGAATTTGACTCTCTGGTTAGTGCCCTGGATTTGACTCTGTCTGTCTCTTTTCCTGGTCACTGCATTGTCTTTGACTCTCACTGTCTCTCTCTCTGGTTAGTGCACTGTCTTTGATTCTTTTTCTCTCGCTCTCTGTTTAGTGCAAAGACAGTGCACTAACCAGAGAGAGAGAGAGACAGAATCAATGTCTTTGACTCTCTCTTCTTAGTATACTGGCTGTTACTTTCTGTTTGGTGCACTCTCTGGTTGGAACCTCCATAGTTAGTGCCCTGGCTTTGACACTCTGGTCAGTGCCCAGGCTTTGACTCTCTGGTTTTTGCCCTCGCTTTGACTCTCTGGTTAGTGCACTGGCTTTGACTTTCTGGTTAGTGCACTGGCTTTGACTTTCTGGTTAGTGCACTGGCTTTGACTCTCTGGTTAGTGCACTGGCTTTGACTCTCTGGTTAGTGCACTGGCTTTGACTCTCAGGTTCGTGCACTGGCTTTGACTCTCTGGTTCGTGCACTGGCTTTGACTCTCTGGTTAGTGTACTGGCTTTGAATCTCTGGTTAGTGCACTGGCTTTGACTTTCTGGTTAGTGCACTGGCTTTGACACTCTGCTTAGTGCACTGGCTTTGACTCTCTGGTTAGTGCACTGGCTTTGACTTTCTGGTTAGTGCACTGGCTTTGACTTTCTGGTTAGTGCACTGGTTTTGACTCTCTGGTTAGTGCACTGGCTTTGACTCTCTGGTTAGTGCACTGGCTTTGACTCTCAGGTTCGTGCACTGGCTTTGACTCTCTGGTTCGTGCACTGGCTTTGACTCTCTGGTTAGTGCACTGGCTTTGACTCTCTGGTTAGTGCACTGGCTTTGACTCTCTGGTTAGTGCACTGGCTTTGACTTTCTGGTTAGTGCACTGGCTTTGACTCTCTGGTTAGTGCACTGGCTTTGACTCTCTGGTTAGTGCACTGGCTTTGACTCTCAGGTTCGTGCACTGGCTTTGACTCTCTGGTTCGTGCACTGGCTTTGACTCTCTGGTTAGTGTACTGGCTTTGAATCTCTGGTTAGTGCACTGGCTTTGACTTTCTGGTTAGTGCACTGGCTTTGACACTCTGCTTAGTGCACTGGCTTTGACTCTCTGGTTAGTGCACTGGCTTTGACTTTCTGGTTAGTGCACTGGCTTTGACTTTCTGGTTAGTGCACTGGTTTTGACTCTCTGGTTAGTGCACTGGCTTTGACTCTCTGGTTAGTGCACTGGCTTTGACTCTCAGGTTCGTGCACTGGCTTTGACTCTCTGGTTCGTGCACTGGCTTTGACTCTCTGGTTAGTGCACTGGCTTTGACTCTCTGGTTAGTGCACTGGCTTTGACTCTCTGGTTAGTGCACTGGCTTTGACTCTGGTTAGTGCACTAGCTTTGACTCTCTTTGGTTAGTGCATTGGATTTTCCTCTCTCTCTCTCTCTCCCTGTTTACTGCATTGTCTTTGACTCTCGCTGTCTTTCCGGTTAGTGCACTGTTTTTCACTCTCTCTGGTTAGTGCACAGGCTTTGACTCTCTGAGTAGTGCCCTTGCTTTGACTCTCTGGTTAGTGCCCGGGCTTTGACTCTCTGGTATTTGCCCTGGCTTTGACCATCTGGTTTGCGCACTCGCTTTGACTCTCTGGTTAGTGCACAGGCTTTGACCCTCTAGTTAGTGCACAGGCTTTGACTCTCTGGTTAATGCACTGGCTTTGACTCTCTGGTTAGTGCACTGGCTTTGACTCTCTGGTTAGTGCACTGGCTTTGACTCTCTGGTTAGTGCACTGGCTTTGACTCTCTGGTTAGTGCACTGGCTTTGACTCTCTGGTTAGTGCACTGGCTTTGACACTCTGGTTCGTGCACTGGCTTGGACTCTCTGGTTAGTGCACTGGCTTTGACTCTCTTGTTAGTGCCGTGGCATTGACACTTTGTTTCGTGCCCTGGCTTTGACTCTCTGGTTAGTGTCCTGGCTTTGATTACCTGGTTAGTGCAATGGTTTTGACTATCTGCTTAGTGCACTGGTTTTGACTCTAACTGCACTGGCTTTGACTCTCTGCTTAGTGCACAGAATTTGACTCTCTGGTTAGTGCCCTGGATTTGACTCTGTCTGTCTCTTTTCCTGGTCACTGCATTGTCTTTGACTCTCACTGTCTCTCTCTCTGGTTAGTGCACTGTCTTTGATTCTTTTTCTCTCGCTCTCTGTTTAGTGCAAAGACAGTGCACTAACCAGAGAGAGAGAGAGACAGAATCAATGTCTTTGACTCTCTCTTCTTAGTATACTGGCTGTTACTTTCTGTTTGGTGCACTCTCTGGTTGGAACCTCCATAGTTAGTGCCCTGGCTTTGACACTCTGGTCAGTGCCCAGGCTTTGACTCTCTGGTTTTTGCCCTCGCTTTGACTCTCTGGTTAGTGCACTGGCTTTGACTTTCTGGTTAGTGCACTGGCTTTGACTTTCTGGTTAGTGCACTGGCTTTGACTCTCTGGTTAGTGCACTGGCTTTGACTCTCTGGTTAGTGCACTGGCTTTGACTCTCAGGTTCGTGCACTGGCTTTGACTCTCTGGTTCGTGCACTGGCTTTGACTCTCTGGTTAGTGTACTGGCTTTGAATCTCTGGTTAGTGCACTGGCTTTGACTTTCTGGTTAGTGCACTGGCTTTGACACTCTGCTTAGTGCACTGGCTTTGACTCTCTGGTTAGTGCACTGGCTTTGACTTTCTGGTTAGTGCACTGGCTTTGACTTTCTGGTTAGTGCACTGGTTTTGACTCTCTGGTTAGTGCACTGGCTTTGACTCTCTGGTTAGTGCACTGGCTTTGACTCTCAGGTTCGTGCACTGGCTTTGACTCTCTGGTTCGTGCACTGGCTTTGACTCTCTGGTTAGTGCACTGGCTTTGACTCTCTGGTTAGTGCACTGGCTTTGACTCTCTGGTTAGTGCACTGGCTTTGACTCTGGTTAGTGCACTAGCTTTGACTCTCTTTGGTTAGTGCATTCGATTTTCCTCTCTCTCTCTCTCCCTGTTTACTGCATTGTCTTTGACTCTCGCTGTCTTTCTGGTTAGTGCACTGTTTTTCACTCTCTCTCGATTGTGCACTGGCTTTGACTTTCTGGTTATTGCACTGGCTTTGACTCTCTGGTTAGTGCACTGGCTTTCACTCTCTGGTTAGTGCACTGGCTTTGACTCTCTGGTTAGTGCACTGGCTTTGACTCTCTGGTTAGTGCACTGGCTTTGACACTCTTTCACTTTCTCTGTCTCTCTGGTTAGTACAATTGCTTTGACACTCTGGTTAGTGAACTGGCTTTGACTATCTGGTTAGTGCAATGGCTTTGACACTCTGCTTAGTGCCCTGGCATTGACACTCCGCTTAGTGCCCTGGCTTTGACTCTCTGGTTAGTGCACTGGCTTTGACTCTCTGGTTAGTGCACTGTCTTTGACTCTCTGGTTAATGCACTGGCTTTGACTCTCTGGTTAGTGCACTGGCTTTGACTCTCTGGTTAGTGCACTGGCTTTGACTCTCTGGTTAGTGCACTGGCTTTGACTCTCTGGTTAGTGCACTGGCTTTGACTCTCTGGTTAGTGCACTGGCTTTGACTCTCTGGTTAGTGCACTGGCTTTGACTCTCTCTGGACTGTGCACTGGCTTTGACTTTCTGGTTAGTGTGCTTGCTTTGACTCTCTGCTTAGTGCAATGGTTTTGACTCTCTGCTTAGAGCACTGGTTTTGACTCTCTGCTTAGAGCACTGGTTTTGACTCTCTGCTTAGTGCACTGACATTGACTCTCTGGTTAGTGCACAGACTTTGACTCTCTGCTTACTGCACTGACTTTGACTCTCTGGGTAGTGCACTGGCTTTGACTTTCAGGTTAGTGCACTGGCTTCGACTTTCTGGTTAGTGCACTGGCTTTGACTTTCTGGTTAGTGCACTGGTTTTGACTCTCTGGTTAGTGCACTGGCTTTGACTCTCTGGTTAGTGCACTGGCTTTGACTCTCTGGTTAGTGCACTGGCTTTGACTATCTGGTTAGTGCTCTGGCTTTGACACTCTGCTTAGTGCCCTCGCTTTGACACTCTGCTTAGTGCCCTGTCTTTGACTGTCTGGTTAGTGCACTGGCTTTGACTCTTTGGTTAGTGCACTGGCTTTGTCTCCCTGGTTCGTGCACTGGCTTTGTCTCCCTGGTTACGGCACTGGCTTTGAGTCTCTGGTTAGTGTACTGGCTTTGACTCTCTGGTTAGTGTACTGGCTTTGACTCTCTGGTTAGTGCACTGGCTTAGACTCTCTTTGGTTAGTGCATTGGATTTTCCTCTCTCTCTCTCTCCCTGTTTACTGCATTGTCTTTGACTCTCGCTGTCTTTCCGGTTAGTGCACTGTTTTTCACTCTCTCTGGATTGTGCACTGGCTTTGACTCTCTGGTTAGTGCACTGGCTTTGACTCTCTGGTTAGTGCACTGGCTTTGACTCTCTGGTTAGTGCACTGGCTTTGACACTCTTTCACTTTCTCTGTCTCTCTGGTTAGTACAATTGCTTTGACACTCTGGTTAGTGAACTGGCTTTGACTATCTGGTTAGTGCAATGGCTTTGACACTCTGCTTAGTTCCCTGGCATTGACACTCCGCTTAGTGCCCTGGCTTTGACTCTCTGGTTAGTGCACTGGCTTTGGCTCTCTGGTTAGTGCACTGTCTTTGACTCTCTGGTTAGTGCACTGGCTTTGACTCTCTGGTTAGTGCACTGGCTTTGACTCTCTGGTTAGTGCACTGGCTTTGACTCTCTCTGGACTGTGCACTGGCTTTGACTTTCTGGTTAGTGTGCTTGCTTTGACTCTCTGCTTAGTGCAATGGTTTTGACTCTCTGCTTAGAGCACTGGTTTTGACTGTCTGCTTACTGCACTGACTTTGACTCTCTGGGTAGTGCACTGGCTTTGACTTTCAGGTTAGTGCACTGGCTTCGACTTTCTGGTTAGTGCACTGGCTTTGACTTTCTGGTTAGTGCACTGGTTTTGACTCTCTGGTTAGTGCACTGGCTTTGACTCTCTGGTTAGTGCACTGGCTTTGACTCTCTGGTTAGTGCACTGGCTTTGACTATCTGGTTAGTGCTCTGGTTTTGACACTCTGCTTAGTGCCCTCGCTTTGACACTCTGCTTAGTGCCCTGTCTTTGACTGTCTGGTTAGTGCACTGGCTTTGACTCTTTGGTTAGTGCACTGGCTTTGTCTCCCTGGTTCGTGCACTGGCTTTGTCTCCCTGGTTACGGCACTGGCTTTGAGTCTCTGGTTAGTGTACTGGCTTTGACTCTCTGGTTAGTGTACTGGCTTTGACTCTCTGGTTAGTGCACTGGCTTAGACTCTCTTTGGTTAGTGCATTGGATTTTCCTCTCTCTCTCTCTCCCTGTTTACTGCATTGTCTTTGACTCTCGCTGTCTTTCCGGTTAGTGCACTGTTTTTCACTCTCTCTGGATTGTGCACTGGCTTTGACTTTCTGGTTAGTGCACTGGCTTTGACTCTCTGGTTAGTGCACTGGCTTTCACTCTCTGGTTAGTGCACTGGCTTTGACTCTCTGGTTAGTGCACTGGCTTTGACTCTCTGGTTAGTGCACTGGCTTTGACACTCTTTCACTTTCTCTGTCTCTCTGGTTAGTACAATTGCTTTGACACTCTGGTTAGTGAACTGGCTTTGACTATCTGGTTAGTGCAATGGCTTTGACACTCTGCTTAGTGCCCTGGCATTGACACTCCGCTTAGTGCCCTGGCTTTGACTCTCTGGTTAGTGCACTGGCTTTGGCTCTCTGGTTAGTGCACTGTCTTTGACTCTCTGGTTAATGCACTGGCTTTGACTCTCTGGTTAGTGCACTGGCTTTGACTCTCTGGTTAGTTCACTGGCTTTGACTCTCTGGTTAGTGCACTGGCTTTGACTCTCTGGTTAGTGCACTGGCTTTGACTCTCTGGTTAGTGCACTGGCTTTGACTCTCTCTGGCCTGTGCACTGGCTTTGACTTTCTGGTTAGTGTGCTTGCTTTGACTCTCTGCTTAGTGCAATGGTTTTGACTCTCTGCTTAGAGCACTGGTTTTGACTCTCTGCTTAGAGCACTGGTTTTGACTCTCTGCTTAGTGCACTGACATTGACTCTCTGGTTAGTGCACAGACTTTGACTCTCTGCTTACTGCACTGACTTTGACTCTCTGGGTAGTGCACTGGCTTTGACTTTCAGGTTAGTGCACTGGCTTCGACTTTCTGGTTAGTGCACTGGCTTTGACTTTCTCGTTAGTGCACTGGTTTTGACTCTCTGGTTAGTGCACTGGCTTTGACTCTCTGGTTAGTGCACTGGCTTTGACTCTCTGGTTAGTGCACTGGCTTTGACTCTCTGGTTAGTGCACTGGCTTTGACACTCTTTCACATTCTCTGTCTCTCTGGTTAGTGCAATGGCTTTGACACTCTGGTTAGTGCACTGGCTTTGACTATCTGGTTAGTGCTCTGGCTTTGACACTCTGCTTAGTGCCCTCGCTTTGACACTCTGCTTAGTGCCCTGTCTTTGACTCTCTGGTTAGTGCACTGGCTTTGACTCTTTGGTTAGTGCACTGGCTTTGTCTCCCTGGTTCGTGCACTGGCTTTGTCTCCCTGGTTACGGCACTGGCTTTGAGTCTCTGGTTAGTGTACTGGCTTTGACTCTCTGGTTAGTGTACTGGCTTTGACTCTCTGGTTAGTGCACTGGCTTAGACTCTCTGGTTAGTGCACTGGCTTTGACTCTCTGATTAGTGGACTGACTTGGACTCTCTGCTCAATGAACTGACTTTGACTCTCTGCTTAGTGCACTGACTTTGACTCTCTGCTTAGTGCACTGGCTTTGACTATGGTTATTGCACTAGCTTTGACTCTCTCTGGGCAGTGCATTGGCTTTGCCTCTCTCTCTCCCTCTCTCTCCCTGGTTACTGCATTGTCTTTGACTCTCGCTGTCTCTCTGGTTAGTGCACTGTCTTTCACTCTCTCTGGCTTGTGCACTGGCTTTGACTTTCTGGTTAGTGCACTGGCTATGACTTTCTGGTTAGTTCACTGGCTTTGACTCTCTGGTTAGTGCACTGGCTTTGACACTGGTTAGTGCACTGGCTTCGACTCTCTGGTAAGTGCCCTGGCTTTGACTCTCTCGTTAGTTCACTGGCGTTCAATTCTGGTTAGGGCACTGGCTTTGACTCGCTGGTTAGTGCACTGGCTTAAACTCTGGTTAGTGCACTAGCTTTGACTTTCTCTGGTTGGTGCACTGGCTTTGCCTCTCTCTCTGTCTCTCTCCCTGGTTACTGCATTGTCTTTGACTCTCGTGGTCTCTCTGGTTAGTGCACTGTCTTTCACTCTCTCTGGTTAGTGCACTGGCTTTGACTCGCTGGTTAGTGCACTGATGTTGACTCTCTTTCGCTTTCTTTCTGATTAGTGCACTGGCTTTGACTCTCTCTTTCTCTCTCTCTCTCTCGTTATTGCACTGGCTTTGACTCTCCGGTTAGTGCTCTGGCTTTGACTCTCTGGTTAGTGCACTGGCTTTGACTCTTCGGCCAGTGCACTGGCGTTGACACTCTGGTTAGTGCATTGGCTTTGATTCTCTGGTTAGTGCCCAGGGATTGACTCTCTGGTTAGTGCCCTGGCTTTGACTCTCTGGTTAGTGCACTGGCTTTGACTCTCTGGTTAGTGCACTGGCTTTGACTCTCTCTCACGTTCTCTGTCTCTCTGGTTTGTACAATGGCTTTGACACTCTGGTTCGTGCACTGGCTTTGACTCTCTGCTTAGTGCACTGGCTTTGACTCTCCGCTTAGTGCACTGGCTCTGATTCTCTGGTTAGTGCACTGGCTTTGACTCTCTGGTTAGTGAACTGGCATTGACACTGGTTAGTGAACTGACTTTGACTCTCTGCTGAGTGCACTGGCTTTGGCTCTCTGGTTAGTGCACTGGCTTTGACCCTCTTCTTAGTGATCAGGATTTGACTCTCTGGTTAGTGCCCAGGGATTCTCTCTCTGGTTAGTGCCCTGGCATTGACTCTCTGGTAAGTGCACTGGCTTTGATTCTCTGGTTTGTGCCCTGGCGTTGAATCTCGGGTTAGTGCACTGGCTTTGACCCTCCGTGTTTCGTGCCCTGGATCTGACTCTCTCTGTCTCTTTTCCAGGTTACTGCATTGTCTTTGACTCTCGTGGTCTCTCTGGTTAGTGCACTGTCTTTCACTCTCTCTGGTTAGTGCACTGGCTTTGACTCGCTGGTTAGTGCACTGATGTTGACTCTCTTTCGCTTTCTTTCTGATTAGTGCACTGGCTTTGAGTCTCTGGTTAGTGCCCTGGCTTTGACTCTCTGGTTAGTGCACTGTCTTTGACTCTCTGGTTAGTGCACTGTCTTTGACTCTCTGGTTAGTGCACTGGCTTTGACTCTCTGGTTAGTGCCCTGGTTTTGACTCGCTGGTTAGTGCATTGACGTTGACTCTCTTTCGCTTTCTTTCTGATTAGTGCACTGGCTTTGACTCTCTCTTTCTCTCTCTCTCTCGTTAGTGCACTGGCTTTGACTCTCTGGTTAGTGCACTAGCTTTGACTCTCTGGTTAGTGCACAGGCTTTGACTCTCTGGTTAGTGCACTGGCTTTGACTTTATGGTTAGTGCACTGGCTTTGACTTTATGGTTAGTGCACTGGCTTTGACTGTCTCTCTCTCTCTCTCGCTCTTTCTCTCTCTCTCTCGTCAGTGCACTGTCTTTGACTCTCTGGTTAGTGCACCGGCTTTGACTCTCGGGTTAGTGCACTGGCGTTGACTCTCTGGTTAGTGCACTGGCTTGGACTCTCTGGTTAGTGCACTGGCTTTAACTCTCTCTCACTTTCTCTGTCTCTCTGGTTAGTGTACTGGCTTTGACTCTCTGCTTAGTGAATTGGCTTTGACTCTCTGGTTAGTGTAATGGCTTTGACTCTGTGGTTAGTGCACTGGCTTTGACTCTCTGGTTAGTGCACTGGCTTTGACTCTCTGGTTAGTGCCCTTGCTTTGACTCTCTGGTTAGTGCCCGGGCTTTGACTCTCTGGTTAGTGCCCTGGCTTTGACTCTCTGGTTAGTGTACTGGCTTTGAGTCTCTGGTTAGTGCACTAGCTTTGACTTTCTCTGGTTAGTGCACTGGCTTTGACTTTCGCTGGTTAGTGCACTGACGTTGACTCTCTTTCGGTTTCTTTCTGATTAGTGCACTGGCTTTGACTCTCTCTTTCTGTCTCTCTGGTTAGTGCACTGGCTTTGACTCTCTGGTTAGTGCACAGGCTTTGACTCTCTGGTTAGTGCACAGGCTTTGACTCTCAGGTTAGTGCACTGGCGTTGACTCTCTGGTTTGTGCACTGGCGTTGACTCTCTGGTTAGTGAACTGGTTTTGACTCACTGGTTAGTGCTCTGGCTTTGATTCTCTCGTTAGTGCCCTGGCTTTGACTCGTTTGTTCGTGCACTGACGTTGACTCTCTTTCGCTTTCTTTCTGATTAGTGCACTGGCTTTGACTCTCTCTTTCTCTCTCTCTCTCTCGTTAGTGCACTGGCGTTGACACTCTGGTTAGTGCATTGGCTTTGATTCTCTGGTTAGTGCCCAGCAATTGACTCTCTGGTTAGTGCACTGGCTTTGACTTTATGGTTAGTGCACTGGCTTTGACTGTCTCTCTCTCTCTCTCTCTTTCTCTCTCTCTCTCGTCAGTGCACTGGCTTTGACTCTCTGGTTAGTGCACTGGATTTGACTCTCTGGTTAGTGACCAGGATTTGAGACTCTGGCTAGTGCCCAGGGTTTGTCTCTATGGTTAGTGTAATGGCTTTGACTCTGTGGTTAGTGCACTGGCTTTGACTCTCTGGTTAGAGCACTGGCTTTGACTCTCTGGTTAGTGCACTGGCTTTGACTCTCTGGTTAGTGCACTGACGTTGACTCTCTTTAGCTTTCTTTCTGATTAGTGCACTGGCTTTGACTCTCTGGTTAGTGCAAGGCTTTGACTCTCTGGTTAGTGCACAGGCTTTGACTCTCTGGTAAGTGCACTGGCGTTGACTCTCTGGTTAGTGCACTGGCGTTGACTCTCTGGTTAGTGCACTGACTTTGACTCTCTGGTTAGTGCACTGGCTTTGACTCACTTGTTAGTGCCCTGGCTTTGACTCTCTCTCTCTTTTTCTCTGGTTAGTGCACTGGCTTTGACTCTCTCTTTCTCTCTGGTTAGTAAACTGGCTTTGACTCTCTGGTAAGTGCCGTGGCATCGACTCTCTGGTTAGTGCACTGGCTTTGGCTCTCTGGTTAGTGCACTGGCTTTGTCTCTCTGGTAAGTGCACTGGTTTTGACTGTCTGGTTAGTGCACTGGCTTTGATCTCTCTTTCTCTCTCTCTGGTTATTGCACTGCCTTTGACTCTCTGGTTAGTTACCAGGATTTAACTCTCTGGTTAGTGCCCAGTGTTTGTCCCTCTGGTTAGTGCCCTGGCTTTGAATCTCTGGTTAGTGGCCAACCTTTGACTCTCTGGTTAGTGGCCAACCTTTGACTCTCTGGTTAGTGCACTGGCTTTCAATTTCTGGTTAGTGCACTGGCTTTCAATCTCTGGTTATTGCACAGGCTTTGACTCTCTGGTTAGTGCCCAGGGTTTGTCCCTCTGGTTAGTGCCCTGGCTTTGACTCTTTGGTTAGTGCCCTGGCTTTGTCTCTCTGGTTAGTGCCCTGGCTTTGATTCTCTGGTTAATGCACTGGCTTTCGATCTCTGGTTAGTGCACTGGCTTTGACTCTCTGGTTAGTGCACTGGCTTTGACATTTTGGTTAGTGCACTGGCTTTGACTCTCTGGTTAGTGCACTGGCTTTGACTCTCTGGTTAATGCACTGGCTTGGCTCTCTGGTTAGTTCCCTGGCTTTAAGTTAATGGTTAGTGCATTGGCTTTGACTCGCTGGTTAGTGCACTGGCTTTCAATCTCTGGTTAGTGCACTGGCTTTGACTCTCTGGTTAGTGCACTGGCTTTGACTCTTTCTCTCTCTCTCTCTGGTTAGTGCACTGGCTTTGACTCTCTGGTTAGTTACCAGGATTTGACTCTCTGGTTAGTGCCCAGGGTTTGTCCCTCTGGTTAGTGCCCTGGCTTTGACTCTCTGGTTAGTGCCCTGGCTTTCACTCTTTGGTTAGTGCCCTGGCTTTGACTCTCTGGTTAGTGCCCTGGCTTTAATTCTCTGGTTAATGCACTGGCTTTCAATCTCTGGTTAGTGCACTAGCTTTGACTCTCTGGTTAGTGCACTGGCTTTCAATCTCTGGTTAGTGCACTGGCTTTCAATCTCTGGTTAGTGCACTGGCTTTGACTCTCTGGTTAGTGCACTGGCTTTGACATTTTGGTTAGTGCACTGGCTTTGACTCTCTGGTTAGTGCAGTGGCTTTGACTCTCTGGTTAGTGCACTGGCTTTGACAATCTGGTTAGTGCACTTACTTTGACTCTCTGGTTAGTGCACTGGCTTTGACTCAATTGTTAGTGCCCTGGCTTTGACTCTCTCTCTCTTTTTCTCTGGTTAGTGCACTGGCTTTGACTCTCTCTTTCTCTCTGGTTAGTAAACTGGCTTTGACTCTCTGGTTAGTGCCGTGGCATCGACTCTCTGGTTCGTGCACTGGCATTGGCTCTCTGGTTAGTGCACTGGCTTTGACTCTCTGGTAAGTGCACTCGTTTTGACTGTCTGGTGAGTGCACTGGCTTTGATCTCTCTTTCTCTCTCTCTGGTTTTTGCACTGGCTTTGACTCTCTCGTTAGTTACCAGGATTTGACTCTCTGGTTAGTGCACTGGCTTTGACTCTCTGGTTAGTGCACTGGCTTTGACTCTTTCTCTCTCTCTCACTTTTTCTCTCTGGTTTGTGCACTGGCTTTGATCTCCCTTTCTCTCTCTCTCTCTGGTTAGTGCACTGGCTTTGACTCTCTGGTTAGTTACCAGGATTTGACTCTCTGGTTAGTGCCCAGGGTTTGTCCCTCTGGTTAGTGCCCTGGCTTTGACTCTCTGGTTAGTGCACTGGCTTTGACATTTTCGTTAGTGCACTGGCTTTGACTCTCTGGTTAGTGCACTGGCTTTGACATTTTGGTTAGTGCACTGGCTTTGACTCTCTGGTTAGTGCACTGGCTTTGACGCTCTGGTTAGTGCACTGGCTTTGACTCTCTGGTTAGTGCACTGACTTTGACTCTCTGGTTAGTGCACTGGCTTTGACTCTCTGGTTAGTTTTCTGGCTTTGACTCTCTGTTTAGTGCACTGGCTTTGACACTCTGGTTAGTGCATTGGTTTTGACTCTCTGGTTAGTGCTCAGGCTTTGACTCTCTGGTTAGTGCCCTTGCTTTGACTCTCTGGTTAGTGCCCGGGCTTTGACTCTCTGGTTAGTGCCCTGGCTTTGACTCTCTGGTTAGTGTACTGGCTTTGAGTCTCTGGTTAGTGCACTAGCTTTGACTTTCTCTGGTTAGTGCACTGGCTTTGACTTTCGCTGGTTAGTGCACTGACGTTGACTCTCTTTCGGTTTCTTTCTGATTAGTGCACTGGCTTTGACTCTCTCTTTCTGTCTCTCTGGTTAGTGCACTGGCTTTGACTCTCTGGTTAGTGCACAGGCTTTGACTCTCTGGTTAGTGCACAGGCTTTGACTCTCAGGTTAGTGCACTGGCGTTGACTCTCTGGTTTGTGCACTGGCGTTGACTCTCTGGTTAGTGAACTGGTTTTGACTCACTGGTTAGTGCTCTGGCTTTGATTCTCTCGTTAGTGCCCTGGCTTTGACTCGTTTGTTCGTGCACTGACGTTGACTCTCTTTCGCTTTCTTTCTGATTAGTGCACTGGCTTTGACTCTCTCTTTCTCTCTCTCTCTCTCGTTAGTGCACTGGCGTTGACACTCTGGTTAGTGCATTGGCTTTGATTCTCTGGTTAGTGCCCAGCAATTGACTCTCTGGTTAGTGCACTGGCTTTGACTTTATGGTTAGTGCACTGGCTTTGACTGTCTCTCTCTCTCTCTCTCTTTCTCTCTCTCTCTCGTCAGTGCACTGGCTTTGACTCTCTGGTTAGTGCACTGGATTTGACTCTCTGGTTAGTGACCAGGATTTGAGACTCTGGCTAGTGCCCAGGGTTTGTCTCTATGGTTAGTGTAATGGCTTTGACTCTGTGGTTAGTGCACTGGCTTTGACTCTCTGGTTAGAGCACTGGCTTTGACTCTCTGGTTAGTGCACTGGCTTTGACTCTCTGGTTAGTGCACTGGCTTTGACTCTCTGGTTAGTGCAAGGCTTTGACTCTCTGGTTAGTGCACAGGCTTTGACTCTCTGGTAAGTGCACTGGCGTTGACTCTCTGGTTAGTGCACTGGCGTTGACTCTCTGGTTAGTGCACTGACTTTGACTCTCTGGTTAGTGCACTGGCTTTGACTCACTTGTTAGTGCCCTGGCTTTGACTCTCTCTCTCTTTTTCTCTGGTTAGTGCACTGGCTTTGACTCTCTCTTTCTCTCTGGTTAGTAAACTGGCTTTGACTCTCTGGTAAGTGCCGTGGCATCGACTCTCTGGTTAGTGCACTGGCTTTGGCTCTCTGGTTAGTGCACTGGCTTTGTCTCTCTGGTAAGTGCACTGGTTTTGACTGTCTGGTTAGTGCACTGGCTTTGATCTCTCTTTCTCTCTCTCTCGTTATTGCACTGCCTTTGACTCTCTGGTTAGTTACCAGGATTTAACTCTCTGGTTAGTGCCCAGGGTTTGTCCCTCTGGTTAGTGCCCTGGCTTTGAATCTCTGGTTAGTGGCCAACCTTTGACTCTCTGGTTAGTGGCCAACCTTTGACTCTCTGGTTAGTGCACTGGCTTTCAATTTCTGGTTAGTGCACTGGCTTTCAATCTCTGGTTATTGCACAGGCTTTGACTCTCTGGTTAGTGCCCAGGGTTTGTCCCTCTGGTTAGTGCCCTGGCTTTGACTCTTTGGTTAGTGCCCTGGCTTTGTCTCTCTGGTTAGTGCCCTGGCTTTGATTCTCTGGTTAATGCACTGGCTTTCGATCTCTGGTTAGTGCACTGGCTTTGACTCTCTGGTTAGTGCACTGGCTTTGACTCTCTGGTTAGTGCACTGGCTTTGACTCTCTGGTTAGTGCACTGGCTTTGACTCTCTGGTTAGTGCAAGGCTTTGACTCTCTGGTTAGTGCACAGGCTTTGACTCTCTGGTTAGTGCACTGGCTTTGACTCTCTGGTTAGTGCACTGGCTTTGACTCTCTGGTTAGTGCAAGGCTTTGACTCTCTGGTTAGTGCACAGGCTTTGACTCTCTGGTAAGTGCACTGGCGTTGACTCTCTGGTTAGTGCACTGGCGTTGACTCGCTGGTTAGTGCACTGACTTTGACTCTCTGGTTAGTGCACTGGCTTTGACTCACTTGTTAGTGCCCTGGCTTTGACTCTCTCTCTCTTTTTCTCTGGTTAGTGCACTGGCTTTGACTCTCTCTTTCTCTCTGGTTAGTAAACTGGCTTTGACTCTCTGGTAAGTGCCGTGGCATCGACTCTCTGGTTAGTGCACTGGCTTTGGCTCTCTGGTTAGTGCACTGGCTTTGTCTCTCTGGTAAGTGCACTGGTTTTGACTGTCTGGTTAGTGCACTGGCTTTGATCTCTCTTTCTCTCTCTCTCGTTATTGCACTGCCTTTGACTCTCTGGTTAGTTACCAGGATTTAACTCTCTGGTTAGTGCCCAGGGTTTGTCCCTCTGGTTAGTGCCCTGGCTTTGAATCTCTGGTTAGTGGCCAACCTTTGACTCTCTGGTTAGTGGCCAACCTTTGACTCTCTGGTTAGTGCACTGGCTTTCAATTTCTGGTTAGTGCACTGGCTTTCAATCTCTGGTTATTGCACAGGCTTTGACTCTCTGGTTAGTGCCCAGGGTTTGTCCCTCTGGTTAGTGCCCTGGCTTTGACTCTTTGGTTAGTGCCCTGGCTTTGTCTCTCTGGTTAGTGCCCTGGCTTTGATTCTCTGGTTAATGCACTGGCTTTCGATCTCTGGTTAGTGCACTGGCTTTGACTCTCTGGTTAGTGCACTGGCTTTGACATTTTGGTTAGTGCACTGGCTTTGACTCTCTGGTTAGTGCACTGGCTTTGACTCTCTGGTTAATGCACTGGCTTGGCTCTCTGGTTAGTTCCCTGGCTTTAAGTTAATGGTTAGTGCATTGGCTTTGACTCGCTGGTTAGTGCACTGGCTTTCAATCTCTGGTTAGTGCACTGGCTTTGACTCTCTGGTTAGTGCACTGGCTTTGACTCTTTCTCTCTCTCTCTCTGGTTAGTGCACTGGCTTTGACTCTCTGGTTAGTTACCAGGATTTGACTCTCTGGTTAGTGCCCAGGGTTTGTCCCTCTGGTTAGTGCCCTGGCTTTGACTCTCTGGTTAGTGCCCTGGCTTTCACTCTTTGGTTAGTGCCCTGGCTTTGTCTCTCTGGTTAGTGCCCTGGCTTTGATTCTCTGGTTAATGCACTGGCTTTCAATCTCTGGTTAGTGCACTAGCTTTGACTCTCTGGTTAGTGCACTGGCTTTCAATCTCTGGTTAGTGCACTGGCTTTCAATCTCTGGTTAGTGCACTGGCTTTGACTCTCTGGTTAGTGCACTGGCTTTGACATTTTGGTTAGTGCACTGGCTTTGACTCTCTGGTTAGTGCAGTGGCTTTGACTCTCTGGTTAGTGCACTGGCTTTGACAATCTGGTTAGTGCACTTACTTTGACTCTCTGGTTAG
The DNA here is from genome assembly GCA_026770705.1 of Isurus oxyrinchus. Classification (NCBI taxonomy): domain Eukaryota; kingdom Metazoa; phylum Chordata; class Chondrichthyes; order Lamniformes; family Lamnidae; genus Isurus; species Isurus oxyrinchus. The sequence goes on along the minus strand of JANJGN010000139.1, from coordinate 201,354 downwards.
TGCACTGGCTTTGACTCAATTGTTAGTGCCCTGGCTTTGACTCTCTCTCTCTTTTTCTCTGGTTAGTGCACTGGCTTTGACTCTCTCTTTCTCTCTGGTTAGTAAACTGGCTTTGACTCTCTGGTTAGTGCCGTGGCATCGACTCTCTGGTTCGTGCACTGGCATTGGCTCTCTGGTTAGTGCACTGGCTTTGACTCTCTGGTAAGTGCACTCGTTTTGACTGTCTGGTGAGTGCACTGGCTTTGATCTCTCTTTCTCTCTCTCTGGTTATTGCACTGGCTTTGACTCTCTCGTTAGTTACCAGGATTTGACTCTCTGGTTAGTGCACTGGCTTTGACTCTCTGGTTAGTGCACTGGCTTTGACTCTTTCTCTCTCTCTCACTTTTTCTCTCTGGTTTGTGCACTGGCTTTGATCTCCCTTTCTCTCTCTCTCTCTGGTTAGTGCACTGGCTTTGACTCTCTGGTTAGTTACCAGGATTTGACTCTCTGGTTAGTGCCCAGGGTTTGTCCCTCTGGTTAGTGCCCTGGCTTTGACTCTCTGGTTAGTGCACTGGCTTTGACATTTTCGTTAGTGCACTGGCTTTGACTCTCTGGTTAGTGAACTGGCTTTGACATTTTGGTTAGTGCACTGACTTTGACTCTCTGGTTAGTGCACTGGCTTTGACGCTCTGGTTAGTGCACTGGCTTTGACAATCTGGTTAGTGCACTGACTTTGACTCTCTGGTTAGTGCACTGGCTTTGACTCTCTGGTTAGTTTTCTGGCTTTGACTCTCTGTTTAGTGCACTGGCTTTGACACTCTGGTTAGTGCATTGGTTTTGACTCTCTGGTTAGTGCTCAGGCTTTGACTCGCTGGTTAGTGCACTGACGTTGACTCTCTTTCTCTTTCTTTCTGATTAGTGCACTGCCTTTGACTCTCTCTTTCTCTCCCTCTCGTTAGTGCACTGGCTTTGACTCTCTGGTTAGTGCACAGGATTTGACTCTCTGGTTAGTGCACCGGCTTTGACTCTCAGGTTAGTGCACTGGCGTTGCATCTCTGGTTAGTGCACTGGCGTTGACTCTCTGGTTAGTACACTGGCGCTGACTCTCTTTCTCTTTCTTTCTGATTAGTGCACTGGCTTTGACTCTCTCTTTCTCTCCCTCTCGTTAGTGCACTGGCTTTGACTCTCTGGTTAGTGCACAGGATTTGACTCTCTGGTTAGTGCATTGGCTTTGACTCTCTGGTTAGTGCACTGGCTTTGACAGTCTGGTTAGTGCACTGGCTTTGACTCTCAGGTTAGTGCACTGGCTTTGGCTCTCTGGTCAATGCACTGGCTTTGACTCACTGGTTAGTGCACTGGCTTTGACTCTCTCTCAATTTCTCTGTCTCTCTGGTTAGTGCACTGGCTGTGACACTCTGGTTAGTGCACTGGCTTTGACTCTCTGGTTAGTGCACTGGCTTTGACTCTCTGGTTAGTGCACTGGCTTTGACTCTCTGGTCAATGCACTGGCTTTGACTCTCTGGTTAGTGCACTGGCTTTGACTCTCTGGTTAGTCCTCTGGCTTTGACTCGCTGGTTAGTGCACTGACAATTACTCTCTCACTTTCTTTCTTGTTAGTGCACTGGCTTTGACTCTCTCTTTCTCTCTCTCTCTCGTTAGTGCACTGGCTTTGACTCTCTGGTTCGTGCACTGGCTTTGACTCTGTTTAGTGCCCTGGATTTGACTCTCTCTCTCTTTCTCTCTGCTTGGTGCAATGGCTTTGACTCTCTCTTTCTCTCTGGTTAGTAAACTGGCTTTGACTCTCTGGTTAGTGCCGTGGCATCGACGCTCTGGTGAGTGCACTGGCTTAGTGTCTCTCTTTCTCTCTCTCTGGATAAGTGCAATGTCTTTGACGCTTTCTCTCTCGCTTTCTGTTTAGTGCACTGTCTTTGACTCCCTCTGCTTAGTGCACTGGCTCTTACTCTCTGGTTAGGGCACAGGATTTGACTCTCTGGTTAGTGCACTGGTTTTGCCTCTCTGGTTAGTGCACTGGCTTTGACTCTCTGGTTAGTGCACTGGCTTTGACTCTCTGGTTAGTGCACTGGCTTTGACTCTCTCTGGTTAGTGCACAGGCTTTAACTCTCTGGTTAGTGCACAGGCTTTGATTCTCGGGTTAGTGCCACTGGCTTTGAATCTCTGGTTAGTGCACTTGCTTTGACTCTCTGGTTAGTGCACTTGCTTTGACTCTCTGGTTAGTGCCATGGCTTTGACTCTCTGGTTAGTGCCGTGGCTTTCACACTGTGGTAAGTGCCCTGGCGTTGACTCTCTGGTTAGTGCACTGGCTTTGACTCTCTGGTTAGTGCACTGGCTTTCAATATCTGGTTAGTGCACTGGCTTTCAATCTCTGGTTAGTGCACTGGCTGTGACACTCTGGTTAGTGCACTGGCTTTGACTCTCTGGTTAGTGTACTGGCTTTGGCTCTCTGGTTAGTGCACTGGCTTTGACTCTCTGGTCAATGCACTGGCTTTGACTCTCTGGTCAATGCACTGGCTTTGACACACTGGTTAGTGCACTGGCTTTGACTCGCTGGTTAGTGCACTGACAATGACTCTCTCACTTTCTTTCTTGTTAGTGCACTGGCTTTGACTCTCTCTTTCTCTCTCTCTCTCTCTCTCGTTAGTGCACTGGCTTTGACTCTCTCTCTCTCTTTCTCTTTGCTTGGTGCACTGGCTTTGACTCTCTCTTTCTCTCTGGTTAGTAAAGTGGCTTTGACTCTCTGGTTAATGCACTGGCTTTGACTCTATGGTTAGTGAACTGGCTTTGACACACTCTGTGCATTGGCTTTGCCTCTCTGCTTAGTGCAATGAATTTGCCTCTCTGGTTAGTGCCGTGGCATCTACTCTCTGGTTAGTGCTCTGGCTTAGAGTCTCTCTTTCTCTCTCTCTCTCTCTGGTTAGTGCAATGTCTTTGCCTCTTTCTCTCTCACTTTCTGTTTAGTGCACTGTCTTTGACTCCCTCTGCTTAGTGCACTGGCTCTTACTCTCTGGTTAGGGCACAGGATTTGACTCTCTGGTTAGTGCACTGGTTTTGACTCTCTGGTTAGTGCACTGGCTTTTACTCTCTGGTTAGTGCACTGGCTTTGACTCTCTCTGGTTAGTGCACAGGCTTTGACTCTCTGGTTAGTGCACTGGCTTTGACTCTCTGGTTAGTGCACTGGCTTTGGCAGTCTGGTTCGTGCGCTGGCTTTGCCTTTATGGTTAGTCCAATGGCTTTGACTCGCTGGTTAGTGCACTGGCTTTCAATCTCTGATTAGTGCACTGGCTTTGACTTTCTGGTTAGTGCACTGGCTTTGACTCTCTGGTTAGTGCACTGGCTTTGAGTCTCTGGTTAGTGCACTAGCTTTGACTTTCTCTCTCTCTCTCTCTCTCTCTCTCTCTCACTCTCTCTCTCTCTCTCTCTCTCTCTCTCTCTCTCTGGTTAGTGCACTGGCTTTGATCTCTCTGATTAGTGCACTGGATTTGACTCTCTGGTTAGTGCACTTGCTTTGACAAACTGGTTAGTGCACTGGCTTTGACTCTCTGGTTAGTGCACTGGCTTTGACTCTCTCTCTCTTTTTCTCTGGTTAGTGCACTGGCTTTGACTCTCTGTTCAATGCACTGGCTTTGACTCACTGGTTAGTGCACTGGCTTTGACTATCTCTCAATTTCTCTGTCTCTCTGGTTAGTGCACGGGCTGTGACACTCTGGTTAGTGCCCTGGCTTTGACTCTCTGGTTAGTGTACTGGCTTTGACTCTCTGGTTAGTGCACTGGCTTTGCCTCTCTGGTCAATGCACTGGCTTTGACTCACTGGTTAGTGTACTGGCTTTGACTCTCTCTCAATTTCTCTGTCTCTCTGGTTAGTGCACTGGCTGTGACACTCTGGTTAGTGCACTGGCTTTGACTCTCTGGTTAGTGCACTGGCTTTGACTCTCTGGTCAATGCACTGGCTTTGACTCACTGGTTAGTGCACTGGCTTTCACACTCTGGTTAGTGCACTTGCTTTGACTCTCTGGTTCGTCCTCTGGCTTTGACTCGCTGGTTAGTGCACTGACAATTACTCTCTCACTTTCTTTCTTGTTAGTGCACTTGCTTTGACTCTCTCTTTCTCTCTCTCTCTCGTTAGTGCACTGGCTTTGACTCTCTGGTTCGTGCACTGACTTTGACTCTGTTTAGTGCCCTGGATTTGACTCTCTCTCTCTTTCTCTCTGCTTGGTGCAATGGCTTTGACTCTCTCTTTCTCTCTGGTTAGTAAAGTGGCTTTGACTCTCTGGTTAATGCACTGGCTTTGACTCTATGGTTAGTGAACTGGCTTTGACACTCTCTGTGCATTGGCTTTGCCTCTCTGCTTAGTGCAATGAATTTGACTCTCTGGTTAGTGCTCTGGCTTAGAGTCTCTCTTTCTCTCTCTCTCTCTGGTTAGTGCACTGGCTTTGACAGTCTGGTTAGTGCACTGGCTTTGACTCTCTGGTCAATGCACTGGCTTTGACTCACTGGTTAGTGCACTTGCTTTGAATCTCTGGTTAGTGTACTGGCTTTGACTCTCTGGTTAGTGCACTGGCTTTGCCTCTCTGGTCAATGCACTGGCTTTGACTCACTGGTTAGTGCACTGGCTTTGACTCTCTCTCAATTTCTCTGTCTCTCTGGTTAGTGCACTGGCTTTTAATCTCTGGTTATTGCACTGGCTTTGACTCTCTGGTTAGTGCACTGGCTTTGACTCTCTGGTCAATGCACTGGCTTTGACTCACTGGTTAGTGCACTGCCTTTCACACTCTGGTTAGTGCACTTGCTTTGACTCTCTGGTTCGTCCTCTGGCTTTGACTAGCTGGTTAGTGCACTGACAATTACTCTCTCACTTTCTTTCTTGTTAGTGCACTGGCTTTGACTCTCTCTTTCTCTCTCTCTCTCTGGTTAGTGCACTGGCTTTGACAGTCTGGTTAGTGCACTGGCTTTGACTCTCTGGTCAATGCACTGGCTTTGACTCACTGGTTAGTGCACTGGCTTTGAATCTCTGGTTAGTGCCGCGGCATCGACTCTCTGGTTAGTGCACTGGCTTAGAGTCTCTCTTTATCTCTCTCTCTGGTTAGTGCAATATCTTTGACTCTTTCTCTCTCACTTTCTTTTTAATGCACTGTCTTTGACTCCCTCTGCTTAGTGCACTGGCTTTTAATCTCTGGTTAGGGCACTGGCTTTGACTTTATCGTTAGTGCACTGGCTTTGACTGTCTGGTTAGTGCACTGGCTTTCAGTCTCTGGTTAGTGCACTGGCTTTGACTTTCTGGTTAGTGCACTGGCTTTGACTCTCTCTCTCTCTCTCCGGTTAGTGCACAGGCTTTGATCTCTCTTCTCTCTCTCTCTGATTAGTGCACTGGCTTTCACTCTCTGGTTAGTGACCAGGATTTGACTCTCTGGTTAGTGCACAGGGTTTGTCTCTCTGGTTAGTGCCCTGGCATTGACTCTCTGTAAGTGCACTGGCTTTGATTCTCTGTTTAGTGCCCTGGCTTTGAATCTCTGCATAGTGCACTGGCTTTTACTGTCTGCACTGACGTTGACTCTCTTTCTCTTTCTTTCTGATTAGTGCACTGGCTTTGATTCTCTCTTTCTCTCCCTCTCGTTAGTGCACTGGCTTTGACTCTCAGGTCAGTGCACTGGCTTTGACTCCCTCTCACTTTCTCTGTCTCTCTGGTTAGTGCACTGGCTTTGACACTCTGGTTAGTGCCGTGGCTTTGACTCTCTGGTTAGTGCCGTGGCTTTCACACTGTGGTAAGTGGCCTGGCTTTGACTCTCTGGTTAGTGCACTGGCTTTGACTCTCTGTTTAGTGCACTGGCTTTGACTCTCTGGTTAGTGCACTGGCTTTGGCAGTCTGGTTCGTGCGCTGGCTTTGACTTTATGGTTAGTCCACTGGCTTTGACTCGCTGGTTAGTGCAAAGGGTTTGACTCTCTGATTAGTGCACAGGATTTGACTCACTGGTTAGCGCACTGGCATTGACTCTCTGGTTAGTGCACTGGCTTTGACTCTCTGCATAGTGCACTTGCTTTGGCTGTCTGGTTAGTGCACTGGCTTTGACTCTCTCTCTCTCTCTCTCTGGTTAGAGCACAGGCTTTGATTTCTCTTCTCTCTCTCTGGTTAGTGCACTGGCTTTGACTCTCTCTCTCTCTCTCTCTGGTTAGAGCACAGGCTTTGATTTCTCTTCTCTCTCTCTGGTTAGTGCACTGGCTTTGACTGTCTGGTTAGTGCACTGGCTTTGACTCTCTGGTTAGTGCACTGGCTTTGAGTCTCTGGTTAGTGCACTAGCTTTGACTTTCTCTGGTTAGTGCACTGGCTTTGACTCTCTCTGTCTCTCTCCCTGGTTACTGCATTGTCTTTGACTCTTGCTGTCTCTCTGGTTAGTGCACTGTCTTTCACTCTCTCTGGTTTGTGCACTGGCTTTGACTTTGTGGTTATTGCACGGGCTTTGACTCTCTGGTTAGCGCACTGGCTTTGACACTGTTTAGTGCACTGGCTTTGACTCTCTGGTTAGTGCACTGGCTTTGGCTCTCTGGTTAGTGCACTGGCTTTGACTTTCTGGTTAGAGCACTGGCTTGAACTCTCTCTCTCTCTCTCTCTCTCTCTCTCTGGTTAGTGCACTGTCTTTGATCTCTCTTTCTCTCTCTCTGGTTAGTGCCCAGGGAATGTCTCTCTGGTTAGTGCACTGGCTTTGACTTTCTGGTCAATGCACTGGCTTTGACTCACTGGTTAGTGCACTGGCTTTGAATCTCTGGTTAGTGCCGCGGCATCGACTCTCTGGTTAGTGCACTGGCTTAGAGTCTCTCTTTGTCTCTCTCTCTGGTTAGTGCAATATCTTTGACTCTTTCTCTCTCACTTTCTTTTTAATGCACTGTCTTTGACTCCCTCTGCTTAGTGCACTGGCTTTTAATCTCTGGTTAGGGCACAGGATTTGACTTTCTGGTACGTGCACTGGCTTTGACTCTCTGGTTAGTGCACTGGCTTTGACTTTATCGTTAGTGCACTGGCTTTGACTGTCTGGTTAGTGCACTGGCTTTCAATCTCTGGTTAGTGCACTGGCTTTGACTCTCTGGTTAGTGCCCTGGCTTTGACTCTCTGGTTAGTGCCCTGGCTTTGACTCTCTGGTTAGTGCCCTGGCTTGAATCTCTGGTTAGTGCCGTGGCTTTGACTCTCTGGTTAGGGCCGTGGCTTTCAATATCTGGTTAGTGCACTGGCTTTAAATCTCTGGTTAGTGAACTGGCTTTGACTCTCTGGTGAGTGCACTGGCTTTGACTGTCTGGTCAGTGCACTGGCTTTGACTCTCAGGTTAGTGCACTGGCTTTGACTCTCTGGTCAATGCACTGGCTTTGACTCTCAGGTTAGTGCACTGGCTTTGGCAGTCTGGTTCGTGCACTGGCTTTGACTTTATGGTTAGTCCACTGGCTTTGACTCGCTGGTTAGTGCACTGGCTTTCAATCTCTGGTTAGTGCACTGGCTTTGACTTTCTGGTTAGTGCACTGGCTTTTACTCTCTGGTTAGTGCACTGGCTTTGACTCATCTGGTTAGTGCACTGGCTTTTACTCTCTGGTTAGTGCACTGGCTTTGACTCTCTCTGGTTAGTGCACAGGCTTTAACTCTCTGGTTAGTGCACAGGCTTTGACTCTCGGTTTAGTGCACTGGCTTTGACTCCCTCTCACTTTCTCTGTCTCTCTGGTTAGTGCACTGGCTTTGACACTCTGCTTAGTGTACTGGCTTTGACTCTCTGCTTAGTGTACTGGCTTTGACTCTCTGCTTAGTGTACTGTCTTTGACTCTCTGCTTAGTGTACTGGCTTTGACTCTCTCTCTCTCTCTCTCTCTCTCTCTCTCTCTCTCTCTCTCTCTCTCTCTCTCTCTCTCTCTCTCTCTCTCTCTCTCTCTCTGGTTAGTGCACTGGCTTTGATCTCTCTTCTCTCTCTGATTAGTGCACTGGATTTGACACTCTGGTTAGTGCACTGGCTTTGACTCTCTGGTTAGTGCACTGGCTTTGACTCTGGTTAGTGCCCTGGCTTTGACTCTCTCTCTCTTTTTCTCTGGTTAGTGCACTGGCTTTGACTCTCTCTTTCTCTCTGGTTAGTAAACTGGCTTTGACTCTCTGGTTAGTGCCGTGGCATCGACTCTCTGGTTAGTGCCCTGGCTTTGACTCTCTGGTTAGTGCATTGGCTTTGACTCTCCGGTAAGTGCCCTGGCTTTGACTCTCTGGTAAGTGCACTGGTTTTGACACTCTGGTTAGTGCACTGGCTTTGACTCTCTGGTTAGTGCACTGGCTTTGGCTCTCTGGTTAGTGGACTGGCTTTGACTTTCTGGTTAGAGCACTGGCTTAAACTCTCTCTCTCTCTCACTCGCTCTCTCTCTCTCTCTCTCTCTCTCTCTCTCTCTGGTTAGTGCACTGTCTTTGATCTCTCTTTCTCTCTCTCTGGTTAGTGCCCAGGGAATGTCTCTCTGGTTAGTGCACTGGCTTTGACTTTCTGGTCAATGCACTGGCTTTGACTCACTGGTTAGTAAACTGGCTTTGACTCTCTGGTTAGTGCCGTGGCATCGACTCTCTGGTTAGTGCACTGGCTTAGTGTCTCTCTTTCTCTCTCTCTGGATAAGTGCAATGTCTTCGACTCTTTCTCTCTCGCTTTCTGTTTAGTGCACTGTCTTTGACTTCATCTGCTTAGTGCACTGGCTCTTCCTCTCTGGTTAGGGCACAGGATTTGACTCTCTGGTTAGTGCACAGGTTTTGCTTCTCTGGTTAGTGCCCTGGCTTTGACTCTCTGGTTAGTGCCCTGGCTTTGACTCTCTGGTTAGTGCATTGGCTTTGACTCTCCGGTAAGTGCCCTGGCTTTGACTCTCTGGTAAGTGCACTGGTTTTGACACTCTGGTTAGTGCACTGGCTTTGACTCTCTGGTTAGTGCACTGGCTTTGGCTCTCTGGTTAGTGGACTGGCTTTGACTTTCTGGTTAGAGCACTGGCTTAAACTCTCTCTCTCTCTCACTCGCTCTCTCTCTCTCTCTCTCTCTCTCTCTCTCTGGTTAGTGCACTGTCTTTGATCTCTCTTTCTCTCTCTCTGGTTAGTGCCCAGGGAATGTCTCTCTGGTTAGTGCACTGGCTTTGACTTTCTGGTCAATGCACTGGCTTTGACTCACTGGTTAGTGCCCTGGCTTTGAATCTCTGGTTAGTGCCGCGGCATCGACTCTCTGGTTAGTGCACTGGCTTAGAGTCTCTCTTTGTCTCTCTCTCTGGTTAGTGCAATGTCTTTGACTCTTTCTCTCTCACTTTCTTTTTAATGCACTGTCTTTGACTCCCTCTGCTTAGTGAACTGGCTTTTAATCTCTGGTTAGGGCACAGGATTTGACTTTCTGGTACGTGCACTGGCTTTGACTCTCTGGTTAGTGCACTGGCTTTGACTTTATCGTTAGTGCACTGGCTTTGACTGTCTGGTTAGTGCACTGGCTTTCAATCTCTGGTTAGTGCACTGGCTTTGACTCTCTGGTTAGTGCCCTGGCTTTGACTCTCTGGTTAGTGCCCTGGCTTTGACTCTCTGGTTAGTGCCCTGGCTTGAATCTCTGGTTAGTGCCGTGGCTTTGACTCTCTGGTTAGGGCCGTGGCTTTCAATATCTGGTTAGTGCACTGGCTTTAAATCTCTGGTTAGTGAACTGGCTTTGACTCTCTGGTGAGTGCACTGGCTTTGACAGTCTGGTCAGTGCACTGGCTTTGACTCTCAGGTTAGTGTACTGGCTTTGACTCTCTCGCACTTTCTCTGTCTCTCTGGTTAGTATACTGGCTTTGACTCTCGGGTTAGTGCACTGGCTTTGACTCCCTCTCACTTTCTCTTTCTCTCTGGTTAGTGCACTGGCTTTGACACTCTGGTTAGTGCACTGGCTTTGACTCTCTGCTTAGTGTACTGGCTTTGACTATCTGGCTAGTGCACTGGCTTGACTCTCTAGTTAGAGTGCTGGCTTTGACTCTCTGGTTAGTGCACTGGCTTTGACTCTCTGGTTAGTGCACTTGCTTTCAATATCTGGTGAGTGCACTGGATTTGAATCTCTGGATAGTGCACTGGCTTTGACTCTCTGGTTAGTGCACTGGCTTTGACTCTCTGGTTAGTGCACTGGCTTTCAATCTCTGGTTAGTGCACTGGCTTAGACTTTCTGGTTAGTGCACTGGCTTTGACTCTCTCTCTCTCTCTCTCTCTCTCTCTCTCTCTCTCTCTCTCTCTCTCTCTCTCTCTCTCTCTCTCTCTCTCTCTCTCTCTCTCTCTGGTTAGTGCACTGGCTTTGATCTCTCTTCTCTCTCTGATTAGTGCACTGGATTTGACACTCTGGTTAGTGCACTGGATTTGACTGTCTGGTTAGTGCACTGGCTTTGACTGTCTGGGTAGTGCACTGGCTTTGACTCTCTGGTTAGTGCACTGGCTTTGAGTCTCTGATTAGTGCACTAGCTTTGACTTTCTCTGGTTAGTGCACTGGCTTTGACTCTCTTTCTCTTTCTTTCTGATTAGTGCACTGGCTTTGACTCTCTCTTTCTCTCTCTCTCTGGTTAGTGCACTGGATTTGACTCTCTGGTTAGTGCACTGGCTTTTACTCTCTGGTTAGTGCACTGGCTTTGACTCTCTCTGGTTAGTGCACAGGCTTTAACTCTCTGGTTAGTGCACAGGCTTTGACTCTCGGTTTAGTGCACTGGCTTTGACTCTCTGGTTAGTGCACTGGCTTTGACACTCTGCTTAGTGTACTGGCTTTGACTCTCTGCTTAGTGTACTGGCTTTGACTCTCTGCTTAGTGTACTGTCTTTGACTCTCTGCTTAGTGTACTGGCTTTGACTCTCTCTCTCTCTCTCTCTCTCTCTCTCTCTCTCTCTCTCTCTCTCTCTCTCTCTCTCTCTCTCTCTCTGGTTAGTGCACTGGCTTTGATCTCTCTTCTCTCTCTGATTAGTGCACTGGCTTTGACTCTCTGGTTAGTGACCAGGATTTGACTCTCTGGTTAGTGCCCAGGGTTTGTCTCTCTGGTTAGTGCCCTGGCTTTGGCACTCTGGATAGTACACTGGCTTTGACTCACTGGTTAGTGCATTGGATTTGACTCTCTGGTTAGTGCACTGGCTTTGACTCTCTCGCACTTTCTCTGTCCCTCTGGTTAGTATACTGGCTTTGACTCTCGGGTTAGTGCACTGGCTTTGACTCCCTCTCACTTTCTCTTTCTCTCTGGTTAGTGCACTGGCTTTGACACTCTGGTTAGTGCACTGGCTTTGACTCTCTGCTTAGTGTACTGGCTTTGACTATCTGGCTAGTGCACTGGTTTGACTCTCTAGTTAGAGTGCTGGCTTTGACTCTCTGGTTAGTGCACTGGCTTTGACTCTCTGGTTAGTGCACTTGCTTTCAATATCTGGTTAGTGCACTGGATTTGACTCTCTGGATAGTGCACTGGCTTTGACTCTCTGGTTAGTGCACTGGCTTTGACTCTCTGGTTAGTGCACTGGCTTTCAATCTCTGGTTAGTGCACTGGCTTTCAATCTCTGGTTAGTGCACTGGCTTAGACTTTCTGGTTAGTGCACTGGCTTTGACTCTCTCTCTCTCTCTCTCTCTCTCTCTCTCTCTCTCTCTCTCTCTCTCTCTCATCTCTCTCTCTCTCTCTCTCTCTCTGGTTAGTGCACTGGCTTTGATCTCTCTTCTCTCTCTGATTAGTGCACTGGATTTGACACTCTGGTTAGTGCACTGGATTTGACTGTCTGGTTAGTGCACTGGCTTTGACTGTCTGGGTAGTGCACTGGCTTTGACTCTCTGGTTAGTGCACTGGCTTTGAGTCTCTGATTAGTGCACTAGCTTTGACTTTCTCTGGTTAGTGCACTGGCTTTGACTCTCTTTCTCTTTCTTTCTGATTAGTGCACTGGCTTTGACTCTCTCTTTCTCTCTCTCTCTGGTTAGTGCACTGGATTTGACTCTCTGGTTAGTGCACTGGCTTTTACTCTCTGGTTAGTGTACTGTCTTTGACTCTCTGCTTAGTGTACTGTCTTTGACTCTCTGCTTAGTGCACTGGCTTTGACTCCCTCTCACTTTCTCTCTCTCTCTGGTTAGTGCACTGGATTTGACTCTCTGGTTAGTGCACTGGCTTTGACACACTGGTTAGTGCACTGGCTTTGACTCTCTGCTTAGTGTACTGGCTTTGACTCTCTGCTTAGTGTACTGTCTTTGACCCTCTGCTTAGTGTACTGGCTTTGACTCTCTCTCTCTCTCTCTCTCTCTCTCTCTCTCTCTCTCTCTCTCTCTCTCTCTCTCTCTCTCTCTGGTTAGTGCACTGGCTTTGATCTCTCTTCTCTCTCTGATTAGTGCACTGGCTTTGACTCTGGTTAGTGACCAGGATTTGACTCTCTGGTTAGTGCCCAGGGTTTGTCTCTCTGGTTAGTGCCCTGGCTTTGGCACTCTGGATAGTACACTGGCTTTGACTCACTGGTTAGTGCATTGGCTTTGACTCTCTGGTTAGTGCACTGGCTTTGACTCTCTCGCACTTTCTCTGTCTCTCTGGTTAGTATACTGGCTTTGACTCTCGGGTTAGTGCACTGGCTTTGACTCCCTCTCACTTTCTCTTTCTCTCTGGTTAGTGCACTGGCTTTGACACTCTGGTTAGTGCACTGGCTTTGACTCTCTGGTTAGTGCACTGGCTTTGACTCTCTCTCACTTTCTGTGTCTCTCTGGTTAGTGTACTGGCTTTGACTCTCGGGTTAGTGCACTGGCTTTGACTCCCTCTCACTTTCTCTGTCTCTCTGTTTAGTGCACTGGCTTTGACACTCTGGTTAGTGCACTGGCTTTGGCACTCTGGTTAGTGCACTGGCTTTGGCTCTCTGCTTAGTGTACTGGCTTTGACTCTCTGGTTAGTGCACTGGCTTTGATTCCCTCTCACTTTCTCTGTCTCTCTGGTTAGTGCACTGGCTTTCAATATCTGGTTAGTGCACTGGCTTTCAATCTCTGGTTAGTGTACTGGCTTTGAGTCTCTGGTTAGTGCACTGGCTTTCAATATCTGGTTAGTGCACTGGCTTTCAATCTCTGGTTATTGCCCATGCTTTGACTCTCTAGTTAGTGCCCTGGCTTTGACTCTCTGGTAAGTGACCTGGCTATGACTCTCTGGTTAGGGCCGTGGCTTCCAATATCTCGTTAGTGCACTGGCTTTTAATCTCTGGTTAGTGCACTGGCTTTGACTCTCTGGTGAGTGCACTGGTTTTGACAGTCTGGTTAGTGCACTGGCTTTGACTCACTGGTTAGTGCACTGGCTTTGACTCTCTCCTCAATTTCTCTGTATCTCTGGTTAGTGCACTGGCTGTGACACTCTGGCTAGTGCACTGGCTTTGACTGTCTGGTTAGTGTACTGGCTTTGACTCTCTGGTTAGTGCACTGGCTTTGACTCTCTGGTCAATGCCCTGGCTTTGACTCACTGGTTAGTGCACTGGCTTTGACTCTCTCTCAATTTCTCTGTCTCTCTGGTTAGTGCACTGGCTGTGACACTGTGGTTAGTGCACTGGCTTTGACTCTCTGGTTAGTGCACTGGCTTTGACTCACTGGTTAGTGCACTGGCTTTCACACTCTGGTTAGTGCACTTGCTTTGACTCTCTGGTTCGTCTTCTGGCTTTGACTCGCTGGTTAGTGCACTGACAATTACTCTCTCACTTTCTTTCTTGTTAGTGCACTGGCTTTGACTCTCTCTTTCTCTCTCTCTCTCGTTAGTGCACTGGCTTTAACTCTCTGGTTCGTGCACTGGCTTTGACTCTGTTTAGTGCCCTGGATTTGACTCTCTCTCTCTTTCTCTCTGCTTGGTGTAATGGCTTTGACTCTCTCTTTCTCTCTGGTTAGTAAAGTGGCTTTGACTCTCTGGTTAATGCACTGGCTTTGACTCTATGGTTAGTGAACTGGCTTTGACACTCTCTGTGCATTGGCTTTGCCTCTCTGCTTAGTGCAATGAATTTGACTCTCTGGTTAGTGCTCTGGCTTAGAGTCTCTCTTTCTCTCTCTCTCTCTGGTTAGTGCACTGGCTTTGACAGTCTGGTTAGTGCACTGGCTTTGACTCTCTGGTCAATGCACTGGCTTTGACTCACTGGTTAGTGCACTGGCTTTGAATCTCTGGTTAGTGCCGCGGCATCGACACTCTGGTTAGTGCACTGGCTTAGAGTCTCTCTTTGTCTCTCTCTCTGGTTAGTGCAATATCTTTGACTCTTTCTCTCTCACTTTCTTTTTAATGCACTGTCTTTGACTCCCTCTGCTTAGTGCACTGGCTTTTAATCTCTGGTTAGGGCACAGGATTTGACTTTCTGGTAAGTGCACTGGCTTTGACTCTCTGGTTAGTGCACTGGCTTTGACTTTATCGTTAGTGCACTGGCTTTGACTGTCTGGTTAGTGCACTGGCTTTCAATCTCTGGTTAGTGCACTGGCTTTGACTCTCTCTCTCTCTCTCTCTCTCTATCCGGTTAGTGCACAGGCTTTGATCTCTCTTCTCTCTCTCTCTCTGATTAGTGCACTGGCTTTCACTCTCTGGTTAGTGACCAGGATTTGACTCTCTGGTTAGTGCAAAGGGTTTGTCTCTCTGGTTAGTGCCCTGGCATTGACTCTCTGTAAGTGCACTGGCTTTGATTCTCTGTTTAGTGCCCTGGCTTTGAATCTCTGCATAGTGCACTGGCTTTTACTGTCTGCACTGACGTTGACTCTCTTTTTCTTTCTTTCTGATTAGTGCACTGGCTTTGATTCTCTCTTTCTCTCCCTCTCGTTAGTGCACTGGCTTTGACTCTCTGGTTAGTGCAAAGGGTTTGACTCTCTGATTAGTGCACAGGATTTGACTCTCTGGTTAGTGCACTGGCATTGACTCTCTGGTTAGTGCACTGGCTTTGACTCTCTGCATAGTGCACTTGCTTTGGCTGTCTGGTTTGTGCACTGCCTTTGACTGTCTGGTTAGTGCACTGGCTTTCAATCTCTGGTTAGTGCACTGGCTTTGACTTTCTGGTTAGTGCACTGGCTTTGACTCTCTCTCTCTCTCTCTCTCCGGTTAGAGCACAGGCTTTGATTTCTCTTCTCTCTCTCTCTGGTTAGTGCGCTGGCTTTGACTGTCTGGTTAGTGTACTGGCTTTGACTGTCTGGGTAGTGCACTGGCTTTGACTCTCTGGTTAGTGCACTGGCTTTGACTTTCTCTGGTTAGTGCACTGGCTTTGACTCTCTCTGTCTCTCTCCCTGGTTACTGCATTGTCTTTGACTCTCGCTGTCTCTCTGGTTAGTGCACTGTCTTTCACTCTCTCTGGTTTGTGCACTGGCTTTGACTTTGTGGTTAGTGCACTGGCTTTGACTCTCTGGTTAGCGCACTGGCTTTGACACTGTTTAGTGCACTGGCTTTGACTCTCTGGTTAGTGCACTGGCTTTGGCTCTCTGGTTAGTGCACTGGTTTTGACTTTCTGGTTAGAGCACTGGCTTGAACTCTCTCTCTCTCTCTCACTCGCTCTCTCTCTCTCTCTCTGGTTAGTGCACTGTCTTTGATCTCTCTTTCTCTCTCTCTGGTTAGTGCCCAGGGAATGTCTCTCTGGTTAGTGCACTGGCTTTGACTTTCTGGTCAATGCACTGGCTTTGACTCACTGGTTAGTGCACTGGCTTTGAATCTCTGGTTAGTGCCGCGGCATCGACTCTCTGGTTAGTGCACTGGCTTTGAGTCTCTCTTTGTCTCTCTCTCTGGTTAGTGCAATGTCTTTGACTCTTTCTCTCTCACTTTCTTTTTAATGCACTGTCTTTGACTCCCTCTGCTTAGTGCACTGGCTTTTAATCTCTGGTTAGGGCACAGGATTTGACTTTCTGGTAAGTGCACTGGCTTTGACTCTCTGGTTAGTGCACTGGCTTTGACTTTATCGTTAGTGCACAGGCTTTGACTGTCTGGTTAGTGCAAAGGGTTTGACTCTCTGATTAGTGCACAGGATTTGACTCTCTGGTTAGTGCACTGGCATTGACTCTCTGGTTAGTGCACTGGCTTTGACTCTCTGCATAGTGCACTTGCTTTGGCTGTCTGGTTTGTGCACTGCCTTTGACTGTCTGGTTAGTGCACTGGCTTTCAATCTCTGGTTAGTGCACTGGCTTTGACTTTCTGGTTAGTGCACTGGCTTTGACTCTCTCTCTCTCTCTCTCCGGTTAGAGCACAGACTTTGATTTCTCTTCTCTCTCTCTCTGGTTAGTGCGCTGGCTTTGACTGTCTGGTTAGTGTACTGGCTTTGACTGTCTGGGTAGTGCACTGGCTTTGACTCTCTGGTTAGTGCACTGGCTTTGACTTTCTCTGGTTAGTGCACTGGCTTTGACTCTCTCTGTCTCTCTCCCTGGTTACTGCATTGACTTTGACTCTTGCTGTCTCTCTGGTTAGTGCACTGTCTTTCACTCTCTCTGGTTTGTGCACTGGCTTTGACTTTGTGGTTAGTGCACTGGCTTTGACTCTCTGGTTAGCGCACTGGCTTTGACACTGTTTAGTGCACTGGCTTTGACTCTCTGGTTAGTGCACTGGTTTTGACTTTCTGGTTAGAGCACTGGCTTGAACTCTCTCTCTCTCTCTCACTCGCTCTCTCTCTTTCTCTATCTCTGGTTAGTGCCCAGGGAATGTCTCTCTGGTTAGTGCACTGGCTTTGACTTTCTGGTCAATGCACTGGCTTTGACTCACTGGTTAGTGCACTGGCTTTGAATCTCTGGTTAGTGCCGCGGCATCGACTCTCTGGTTAGTGCACTGGCTTAGAGTCTCTCTTTGTCTCTCTCTCTGGTTAGTGCAATGTCTTTGACTCTTTCTCTCTCACTTTCTTTTTAATGCACTGTCTTTGACTCCCTCTGCTTAGTGCACTGGCTTTTAATCTCTGGTTAGGGCACAGGATTTGACTTTCTGGTAAGTGCACTGGCTTTGACTCTCTGGTTAGTGCACTGGCTTTGACTTTATCGTTAGTGCACAGGCTTTGACTGTCTGGTTAGTGCACTGGCTTTCAATCTCTGGTTAGTGCACTGTCTTTGACTTTCTGGTTAGTGCACTGGCTTTGACTCTCTGGTTAGTGCCCTGGCTTTGACTCTCTGGTAAGTGCCGTGGCTTTGACTCTCTGGTTAGGGCCGTGGCTTTCAATATCTGGTTAGTGCACTGGCTTTAAATCTCTGGTGAGTGCACTGGCTTTGACAGTCTGGTTAGTGCACTGGCTTTGACTCTCAGGATAGTGCACTGGCTTTGACTCTCTGGTCAATGCACTGGCTTTGACTCACTGGTTAGTGCACTGGCTTTGACTCTCTCTCAATTTCTCTGTCTCTCTGGTTAGTGCACTGGCTTTGATTCTCTCTCAATTTCTCTGTCTCTCTGGTTCGTGCACTGGCTTTGACTCTGTTTAGTGCCCTGGATTTGACTCTCTCTCTCTTTCTCTCTGCTTGGTGCAATGGCTTTGACTCTCTCTTTCTCTCTGGTTAGTAAACTGGCTTTGACTCTCTGGTTAGTGCAGTGGCATCGACTCTCTGGTGAGTGCACTGGCTTTGACAGTCTGGTTAGTGCACTGGCTTTGACTCACTGGTTAGTGCACTGGCTTTGACTCTCTCTCAATTTCTCTGTATCTCTGGTTAGTGCACTGGCTGTGACACTATGGTTAGTACACTGGCTTTGACTGTCTGGTTAGTGTACTGGCTTTGACTCTCTGGTTAGTGCACTGGCTTTGACTCTCTGGTCAATGCCCTGGCTTTGACTCACTGGTTAGTGCACTGGCTTTGACTCTCTCTCAATTTCTCTGTCTCTCTGGTTAGTGCACTGGCTGTGACACTCTGGTTAGTGCACTGGCTTTGACTCTCTGGTTAGTGCACTGGCTTTGACTCTCTGGTCAATGCACTGGCTTTGACTCACTGGTTAGTGCACTGGCTTTCACACTCTGGTTAGTGCACTTGCTTTGACTCTCTGGTTCGTCTTCTGGCTTTGACTCGCTGGTTAGTGCACTGACAATTACTCTCTCACTTTCTTTCTTGTTAGTGCACTGGCTTTGACTCTCTCTTTCTCTCTCTCTCTCGTTAGTGCACTGGCTTTAACTCTCTGGTTCGTGCACTGGCTTTGACTCTGTTTAGTGCCCTGGATTTGACTCTCTCTCTCTCTTTCTCTCTGCTTGGTGCAATGGCTTTGACTCTCTCTTTCTCTCTGGTTAGTAAAGTGGCTTTGACACTCTGGTTAATGCACTGGCTTTGACTCTATGGTTAGTGAACTGGCTTTGACACTCTCTGTGCATTGGCTTTGCCTCTCTGCTTAGTGCAATGAATTTGACTCTCTGGTTAGTGCTCTGGCTTAGAGTCTCTCTTTCTCTCTCTCTCTGGTTAGTGCACTGGCTTTGACAGTCTGGTTAGTGCACTGGCTTTGACTCTCTGGTCAATGCACTGGCTTTGACTCTCTGGTCAATGCACTGGCTTTGACTCACTGGTTAGTGCACTGGCTTTGAATCTCTGGTTAGTGCCGCGGCATCGACTCTCTGGTTAGTGCACTGGCTTAGAGTCTCTCTTTGTCTCTCTCTCTGGTTAGTGCAATATCCTTGACTCTTTCTCTCTCACTTTCTTTTTAATGCACTGTCTTTGACTCCCTCTGCTTAGTGCACTGGCTTTTAATCTCTGGTTAGGGCACAGGATTTGACTTTCTGGTAAGTGCACTGGCTTTGACTCTCTGGTTAGTGCACTGGCTTTGACTTTATCGTTAGTGCACTGGCTTTGACTGTCTGGTTAGTGCACTGGCTTTCAATCTCTGGTTAGTGCACTGGCTTTGACTTTCTGGTTAGTGCACTGGCTTTGACTCTCTCTCTCTCTCTCTCTCCGGTTAGTGCACAGGCTTTGATCTCTCTTCTCTCTCTCTCTCTGATTAGTGCACTGGCTTTCACTCTCTGGTTAGTGACCAGGATTTGACTCTCTGGTTAGTGCAAAGGGTTTGTCTCTCTGGTTAGTGCCCTGGCATTGACTCTCTGTAAGTGCACTGGCTTTGATTCTCTGTTTAGTGCCCTGGCTTTGAATCTCTACATAGTGCACTGGCTTTTACTGTCTGCACTGACGTTGACTCTCTTTCTCTTTCTTTCTGATTAGTGCACTGGCTTTGATTCTCTCTTTCTCTCCCTCTCGTTAGTGCACTGGCTTTGACTCTCTGGTTAGTGCAAAGGGTTTGACTCTCTGATTAGTGCACAGGATTTGACTCTCTGGTTAGTGCACTGGCGTTGACTCTCTGGTTAGTGCACTGGCTTTGACTCACTGGTTAGCGCACTGGCATTGACTCTCTGGTTAGTGCACTGGCTTTGACTCTCTGCATAGTGCACTTGCTTTGGCTGTCTGGTTTGTGCACTGGCTTTGACTGTCTGGTTAGTGCACTGGCTTTCAATCTCTGGTTAGTGCACTGGCTTTGACTTTCTGGTTAGTGCACTGGCTTTGACTCTCTCTCTCTCTCTCTCCGGTTAGAGCACAGGCTTTGATTTCTCTTCTCTCTCTCTGGTTAGTGCGCTGGCTTTGACTGTCTGGTTAGTGTACTGGCTTTGACTGTCTGGGTAGTGCACTGGCTTTGACTCTCTGGTTAGTGCACTGGCTTTGACTTTCTCTGGTTAGTGCACTGGCTTTGACTCTCTCTGTCTCTCTCCCTGGTTACTGCATTGTCTTTGACTCTTGCTGTCTCTCTGGTTAGTGCACTGTCTTTCACTCTCTCTGGTTAGTGCACTGGCTTTGACTCTCTGGTTAGCGCACTGGCTTTGACACTGTTTAGTGCACTGGCTTTGACACACTCGTTAGTGCCGTGGCTTTGACTCTCTGGTTAGTGCACTGGCTTTGACTCTCTGGTTAGTGCCCTGGCTTTGACTCTCTGGTTAGTGCCGTGGCTTTGACTCTCTGGTTAGTGCCCTGGCTTTGACTCGCTGGTTAGTGCACTGACAATTACTCTCTCACTTTCTTTCTTGTTAGTGCACTGGCTTTGACTCTCTCTTTCTCTCTCTCTCTCGTTCGTGCACTGGCTTTGACTCTCTGGTTCGTGCACTGGCTTTGACTCTGTTTAGTGCCCTGGATTTGACTCTCTCTCTCTTTCTCTCTGCTTGGTGCAATGGCTTTGACTCTCTCTTTCTCTCTGGTTAGTAACATGGCTTTGACTCTCTGGTTAGTGCCGTGGCATCGACTCTCTGGTGAGTGCACTGGCTTAGTGTCTCTCTTTCTCTCTCTCTGGATAAGTGCAATGTCTTTGACGCTTTCTCTCTCGCTTTCTGTTTAGTGCACTGTCTTTGACTCCCTCTGCTTAGTGCACTGGCTCTTACTCTCTGGTTAGGGCACAGGATTTGACTCTCTGGTTAGTGCACTGGTTTTGCCTCTCTGGTTAGTGCACTGGCTTTGACTCTCTGGTTAGTGCACTGGCTTTGACTCTCTGGTTAGTGCACTGGCTTTGACTCTCTGGTTAGTGCACAGGCTTTAACTCTCTGGTCAATGCACTGGCTTTGACTCACTGGTTAGTGCACTGGCTTTCACACTCTGGTTAGTGCACTTGCTTTGACTCTCTGGTTAGTGCACTGGCTTTGACTCGCTGGTTAGTGCACTGACAATTACTCTCTCACTTTCTTTCTTGTTAGTGCACTGGCTTTGACTCTCTCTTTCTCTCTCTCTCTCGTTCGTGCACTGGCTTTGACTCTCTGGTTCGTGCACTGGCTTTGACTCTGTTTAGTGCCCTGGATTTGACTCTCTCTCTCTTTCTCTCTGCTTGGTGCAATGGCTTTGACTCTCTCTTTCTCTCTGGTTAGTAACATGGCTTTGACTCTCTGGTTAGTGCCGTGGCATCGACTCTCTGGTGAGTGCACTGGCTTAGTGTCTCTCTTTCTCTCTCTCTGGATAAGTGCAATGTCTTCGACGCTTTCTCTCTCGCTTTCTGTTTAGTGCACTGTCTTTGACTCCCTCTGCTTAGTGCACTGGCTCTTACTCTCTGGTTAGGGCACAGGATTTGGCTCTCTGGTTAGTGCACTGGTTTTGCCTCTCTAGTTAGTGCACTGGCTTTGACTCTCTGGTTAGTGCACTGGCTTTGACTCTCTGGTTAGTGCACTTGCTTTGACACACTGGTTAGTGCCGTGGCTTTGAGTCTATGGTTAGTGCACTGGCTTTGACTCTCTGGTTAGTGCCCTGGCTTTGACTCTCTGGTTAGTGCCCTGGCTTTGACTCT
Source organism: Isurus oxyrinchus (assembly GCA_026770705.1). Classification (NCBI taxonomy): domain Eukaryota; kingdom Metazoa; phylum Chordata; class Chondrichthyes; order Lamniformes; family Lamnidae; genus Isurus; species Isurus oxyrinchus. Next base: position 180,197 of record JANJGN010000139.1, on the reverse strand, counting down.
CTGGTTAGTGCCGTTGCTTTGACTCTCTGGTTAGGGCCGTGGCTTTCAATATCTGGTTAGTGCACTGGCTTTAAATCTCTGGTTAGTGCACTGGATTTGACTCTCTGGTGAGTGCACTGGCTTTGACAGTCTGGTTAGTGCACTGGCTTTGACTCTCTGGTCAATGCACTGGCTTTGACTCACTGGTTAGTGCACTGGCTTTCACACTCTGGTTAGTGCACTTGCTTTGACTCTCTGGTTAGTCCTCTGGCTTTGACTCGCTGGTTAGTGCACTGACAATTACTCTCTCACTTTCTTTCTTGTTAGTGCACTGGCTTTGACTCTCTCTTTCTCTCTCTCTCTCGTTAGTGCACTGGCTTTGACTCTCTGGTTCGTGCACTGGCTTTGACTCTGTTTAGTGCCCTGGATTTGACTCTCTCTCTCTTTCTCTCTGCTTGGTGCAATGGCTTTGACTCTCTCTTTCTCTCTGGTTAGTAAACTGGCTTTGACTCTCTGGTTAGTGCCGTGGCATCGACTCTCTGGTGAGTGCACTGGCTTAGTGTCTCTCTTTCTCTCTCTCTGGATAAGTGCAATGTCTTTGACGCTTTCTCTCTCGCTTTCTGTTTAGTGCACTGTCTTTGACTCCCTCTGCTTAGTGCACTGGCTCTTACTCTCTGGTTAGGGCACAGGTTTTGACTCTCTGGTTAGTGCACTGGTTTTGCCTCTCTGGTTAGTGCACTGGCTTTGACTCTCTGGTTAGTGCACAGGCTTTAACTCTCTCGTTAGTGCACAGGCTTTGATTCTCGGGTTAGTGCACTGGCTTTGAATCTCTGGTTAGTGCACTTGCTTTGACTCTCTGGTTAGTGCCGTGGCTTTGACTCTTTGGTTAGTGCCGTGGCTTTCACACTGTGGTAAGTGCCCTGGCGTTGACTCTCTGGTTAGTGCACTGGCTTTGACTCTCTGGTTAGTGCACTGGCTTTCAATATCTGGTTAGTGCACTGGCTGTGACACTCTGGTTAGTGCACTGGCTTTGATTCTCTGGTTAGTGTACTGGCTTTGGCTCTCTGGTTAGTGCACTGGCTTTGACTCTCTGGTCAATGCACTGGCTTTGACTCTCTGGTCAATGCACTGGCTTTGACTCTCTGGTCAATGCACTGGCTTTGACACACTGGTTAGTGCACTGGCTTTGACTCGCTGGTTAGTGCATGGACAATGACTCTCTCACTTTCTTTCTTGTTAGTGCACTGGCTTTGACTCTCTCTTTCTCTCTCTCTCTCTCTCTCTCTCGTTAGTGCACTTGCTTTGACTCTCTCTCTCTCTTTCTCTTTGCTTGGTGCACTGGCTTTGACTCTCTCTTTCTCTCTGGTTAGTAAAGTGGCTTTGACTCTCTGGTTAATGCACTGGCTTTGACTCTATGGTTAGTGAACTGGCTTTGACACACTCTGTGCATTGGCTTTGCCTCTCTGCTTAGTGCAATGAATTTGCCTCTCTGGTTAGTGCCGTGGCATCTACTCTCTGGTTAGTGCAATGTCTTTGCCTCTTTCTCTCTCACTTTCTGTTTAATGCACTGTCTTTGACTCCCTCTGTTTAGTGCACTGGCTTTTAATCTCTGGTTGGGGCACAGGATTTGACTCTCTGGTAAGTGCACTGGCTTTGACTCTCTGGTTAGTGCACTGGCTTTGACTCTCTGGTTAGTGCACTGGCTTTGACTTTATGGTTAGTCCACTGGCTTTGACTCGCTGGTTAGTGCACTGGCTTTCAATCTCTAGTTCGTGCACTGGCTTTGACTTTCTGGTTAGTGCACTGGCTTTGACTCTCTCTCTCTCTCTCTCTCTCTCTCTCTGGTTAGTGCACTGGCTTTGATCTCTCTTCTCTCTCTGATTAGTGCACTGGCTTTGACTCTCTGGTTAGTGACCAGGATTTGACTCTCTGGTTAGTGCCCTAAGTTTGTCGCTCTGGTTAGTGCCCTGGCTTTGGCACTCTGGATAGTACACTGGCTTTGACTCACTGGTTAGTGCATTGGCTTTGACTCTCTGGTTAGTGCACTGGCTTTGACTCTCTCGCACTTTCTCTGTCTCTCTGGTTAATATACTGGCTTTGACTCTCGGGTTAGTGCACTGGCTTTGACTCCCTCTCACTTTCTCTTTCTCTCTGGTTAGTGCACTGGCTTTGACTCTCTGCTTAGTGTACTGGCTTTGACTCTCTGGCTAGTGCACTGGTTTGACTCTCTAGTTAGAGCACTGGCTTTGACTCTCTGGTTAGTGCACTGGCTTTGACTCTCTGGTTAGTGCACTTGCTTTCAATATCTGGTTAGTGCCGTGGCTTTGACTCTCTGGTTAGTGCACAGGCTTTGACTCTCTGGTTAGTGCACTGGCTTTGACTCTCTCTCTCTTTTTCTCTGGTTAGTGCACTGGCTTTGACTCTCTTGTTAGTGCACTGGCTTTGACTTTATGGTTAGTCCACTGGCTTTGAATCGCTGGTTAGTGCACTGGCTTTCAATCTCTAGTTCGTGCACTGGCTTTGACTTTCTGGTTAGTGCACTGGCTTTGACTCTCTCTCTCTCTCTCTCTCTGGTTAGTGCACTGGCTTTGATCTCTCTTCTCTCTCTGATTAGTGCACTGGCTTTGACTCTCTGGTTAGTGACCAGGATTTGACTCTCTGGTTAGTGCCCAGGGTTTGTCTCTCTGGTTAGTGCCCTGGCTTTGGCACTCTGGATAGTACACTGGCTTTGACTCACTGGTTAGTGCATTGGCTTTGACTCTCTGGTTAGTGCACTGGCTTTGACTCTCTAGTTAGAGCACTGGCTTTGACTCTCTGGTTAGTGCACTGGCTTTGACTCTCTGGTTAGTGCACTTGCTTTCAATATCTGGTTAGTGCACTTGCTTTCAATATCTGGTTAGTGCCGTGGCTTTGACTCTCTGGTTAGTGCACAGGCTTTGACTCTCTGGTTCTCTCTGGTTAGTAAACTGGCTTTGACTCTCTGGTTAGTGCCGTGGCATCGACTCTCTGGTTAGTGCACTGGCTTAGTGTCTCTCCTTCTGTCTCTCTGGATAAGTGCAATGTCTTCGACTCTTTCTCTCTCGCTTTCTGTTTAGTGCACTGTCTTTGACTCCATCTGCTTAGTACACTGGCTCTTCCTCTCTGGTTAGGGCACAGGATTTGACTCTCTGGTTAGTGCACAGGTTTTGCTTCTCTGGTTAGTGCCCTGGCTTTGACTCTCTGGTTAGTGCATTGGCTTTGACTCTCCGGTAAGTGCCCTGGCTTTGACTCTCTGGTTAGTGCACTGGTTTTGCTTCTCTGGTTAGTGCACTGGCTTTGACTCTCTGGTTAGTGCACTGGCTTTGACTGTCTGTTTAGTGACCTGGATTTGACTCTCTGGTTAGTGCCCAGGGTTTGTCTCTCTGGTTAGTGCGCTGGGTTTGACTGTCTGGTTAGTGCACTGGCTTTAACTCTCTGGTTAGTGCACTGGCTTTGACACCCTGGTTAGTGCACTGGCTTTGGCACTCTGGATAGTACACTGGCTTTGACATTCTCTCAATTTCTGTGTCTCTCAGGTTAGTGCACTGGCTTTGACTCTCTGGTTAGTGCACTTGCTTTGACACCCTGGTTAGTGTACTGGCTTCGACTCTCTGGTTAGTGTACTGGCTTTGACTCTCTGGTAAGTGCACTGGCTTTGACTCTCTCTTTCTCTCTCTCTCTCTCGTTAGTGCGCTGGCTTTGACTCTCTCGTTAGTGTCGTGGTTTTGACTCTCGGGTTAGTGCCGTGGCTTTGACTCTCTGGTTAGTGCACTGGCTTTGACTCTCTGGTTAGTGCACTGGCTTTGACTCTCTGGTTAGTGCAAAGTGTTTGACTCTCTGATTAGTGCACAGGATTTGACTCTCTGGTTAGTGCACTGGCGTTGACTCTCTGGTTAGTGCACTGGCTTTGACTCTCTGGTTAGTGCACTGGCTTTGACTCTCTGGTTAGTGCCCTGGTTTTGACTCTCTGGTTAGTGCACTGGCTTTGACTCTCTGCATAGTGCACTTGCTTTGGCTGTCTGGTTTGTGCACTGGCTTTGACTGTCTGGTTAGTGCACTGGCTTTCAATCTCTGGTTACTGCACGGGCTTTGACTTTCTGGTTAGTGCACTGGCTTTGACTCTCTCTCTCTCTCTCTCTCTCTCCGGTTAGTGCACAGGCTTTGATCTCTCTTCTCTCTCTCTGGTTAGTGCACTGGCTTTGACTGTCTGGTTAGTGTACTGGCTTTGACTGTCTGGGTAGTGCACTGGCTTTGACTCTCTGGTTAGTGCACTGGCTTTGAGTCTCTGGTTAGTGCACTAGCTTTGACTTTCTCTGGTTAGTGCACTGGCTTTGCCTCTCTCTGGTTTGTGCACTGGCTTTGACTTTGTGGTTAGTGCACTGGCTTTGACTCTCTGGTTAGCGCACTGGCTTTGACACTGTTTAGTGCACTGGCTTTGACTCCCTGGTTAGTGAACTGGCTTTGACATTCTGGTTAGAGCTCTGGCTTGAACTCTCTCTCTCTCTCACTCGCTCTCTCTCTCTCTCTCTGGTTAGTGCACTGTCTTTGATCTCTCTTTCTCTCTCTCTGGTTAGTGCCCAGGGTTTGTCTCTCTGGTTAGTGCACTGGCTTTGAGTCTCTGGTTAGTGCACTTGCTTTGACACACTGGTTAGTGCACTGGTTTTGTCTCTCTGGTTAGTGCACTAGCTTTGACTCTCTGCTTAGTGTACTGGCTTTGACTCTCTGCTTAGTGTACTGGCTTTGACTCTCTGGTTAGTGCTCTGGCTTTGACTCTCTGGTTAGTGTACTGGCTTTGACTCTCGGGTTAGTGCACTGCTTTGACTCCCTCTCACGTTCTCTGTCTCTCTGGTTAGTGCACTCGCTTTGACACTCTGCTTAGTGTACTGGCTTTGACTCTCTGCTTAGTGTACTGGCTTTGACTCTCTCTCTCTCTCTCTCTCTCTCTCTCTCTCTCTCTGGTTAGTGCACTGGCTTTGATCTCTCTTCTCTCTCTGATTAGTGCACTGGATTTGACTCTCTGGTTAGTGCACTGGCTTTGACTCTCTGGTTAGTGCCCTGGCTTTGACTCTCTCTCCCTTTTTCTCTGGTTAGTGCACTGGCTTTGACTCTCTCTTTTCTCTGGTTAGTAAACTGGCTTTGACTCTCTGGTTAGTGCCGTGGCATCGACTCTCTGGTTAGTGCACTGGCTTAGTGTCTCTCTTTCTCTCTCTCTGGATAAGTGCAATGTCTTCGACTCTTTCTCTCTCGCTTTCTGTTTAGTGCACTGTCTTTGACTCCATCTGCTTAGTGCACTGGCTCTTCCTCTCTGGTTAGGGCACAGGATTTGACTCTCTGGTTAGTGCACAGGTTTTGCTTCTCTGGTTAGTGCCCTGGCTTTGACTCTCTGGTTAGTGCCCTGGCTTTGACTCTCTGGTTAGTGCATTGGCTTTGACTCTCCGGTAAGTGCCCTGGGTTTGACTCTCTGGTAAGTGCACTGGTTTTGACACTCTGGTTAGTGCACTGGCTTTGACTCTCTGGTTAGTGCACTGGCTTTTACTCTCTGGTTAGTGCACTGGCTTTGACTCTCTCTGGTTAGTGCACAGGCTTTAACTCTCTGGTTAGTGCACAGGCTTTGACTCTCGGTTTAGTGCACTGGCTTTGACTCCCTCTCACTTTCTCTGTCTCTCTGGTTAGTGCACTGGCTTTGACACTCTGCTTAGTGTACTGGCTTTGACTCTCTGCTTAGTGTACTGTCTTTGACTCTCTGCTTAGTGTACTGGCTTTGACTCTCTGGTGAGTGCTCTGGCTTTGACTCTCTGGTTAGTGCACTGGCTTTGACTGTCTGGGTAGTGCACTGGCTTTGACTCTCTGGTTAGTGCACTGGCTTTGACTCTCTCTGGTTAGTGCACTTGCTTTGACTCTCTGGTTAGTGCCGTGGCATTGACTCTCTGGTTAGTGTCGTGGCTTTCACACTGTGGTAAGTGGCCTGGCTTTGACTCTCTGGTTAGTGCACTGGCTTTCAATCTCTGGTTAGTGCACTGGATTTGACTCTCTGGTTCGTGCACTGGCTTTGGCAGTCTGGTTCGTGCACTGGCTTTGACTTTATGGTTAGTCCATTGGCTTTCAGTCTCTGGTTAGTGCCCTGGCTTTGACTTTCTGGTTAGTGCACTGGCTTTGACTCTCTGGTTAGTGCACTGGCTTTTACTCTCTGGTTAGTGCACTGGCTTTGACTCTCTGGTTAGTGCACTGGCTTTTACTCTCTGGTTAGTGCACTGGCTTTGACTCTCTCTGGTTAGTGCACAGGCTTTAACTCTCTGGTTAGTGCACAGGCTTTGACTCTCGGTTTAGTGCACTGGCTTTGACTCCCTCTCACTTTCTCTGTCTCTCTGGTTAGTGCACTGGCTTTGACACTCTGCTTAGTGTACTGGCTTTGACTCTCTGCTTAGTGTACTGGCTTTGACTCTCTGCTTAGTGTACTGTCTTTGACTCTCTGCTTAGTGTACTGGCTTTGACTCTCTGGTGAGTGCTCTGGCTTTGACTCTCTGGTTAGTGCACTGGCTTTGACTGTCTGGGTAGTGCACTGGCTTTGACTCTCTGGTTAGTGCACTGGCTTTGACTCTCTCTGGTTAGTGCACTTGCTTTGACTCTCTGGTTAGTGCCGTGGCATTGACTCTCTGGTTAGTGTCGTGGCTTTCACACTGTGGTAAGTGGCCTGGCTTTGACTCTCTGGTTTGTGCACTGGCTTTGACTCTCTGGTTAGTGCACTGGCTTTCAATATCTGGTTACTGCACTGGCTTTCAATCTCTGGTTAGTGCACTGGATTTGACTCTCTGGTTCGTGCACTGGCTTTGACTTTATGGTTAGTCCACTGGCTTTCAGTCTCTGGTTAGTGCCCTGGCTTTGACTTTCTGGTTAGTGCACTGGCTTTGACTCTCTCTCTCTCTCTCTCTCTCTCTCTCTGGTTAGTGCACTGGCTTTGACTCTCTGCTTAGTGTACTGGCTTTGACTCTCTCTCTCTCTCTCTCTCTCTCTCTCTCTCTCTCTCTCTCTCTCTCTCTCTCTCTCTCTCTCTCTCTCTCTCTCTCTCTCTCTCTCTCTCTCTCTCTCTCCTCTCTCTGATTAGTGCACTGGATTTGACACTCTGGTTAGTGCACTGGCTTTGACTCTCTGGTTAGTGCACTGGCTTTCAATCTCTGGTTAGTGCCCTGGCTTTGACTTTCTGGTTAGGGCCGTGGCTTCCAATATCTCGTTAGTGCACTGGCTTTTAATCTCTGGTTAGTGCACTGGCTTTGACTCTCTGGTGAGTGCACTGGTTTTGACTGTCTGGTTAGTGCACTGGCTTTCAATCTCTGGTTAGTGCACTGGCTTTGACTCTCTGGTTAGTGCACTTGCTTTGACACACTCGTTAGTGCCGTGGCTTTGACTCTCTGGTTAGTGCACTGGCTTTGACTCTCTGGTTAGTGCCCTGGCTTTGACTCTCTGGTTAGTGCCCTGGCTTTGACTCTCTGGTTAGTGCCCTGGCTTTGACTCTCTGGTTAGTGCCGTGGCTTTGACTCTCTGGTTAGGGCCGTGGCTTTCAATATCTGGTTAGTGCACTGGCTTTAAATCTCTGGTTAGTGCACTGGCTTTGACTCTCTGGTGAGTGCACTGGCTTTGACAGTCTGGTTAGTGCACTGGCTTTGACTCTCAGGATAGTGCACTGGCTTTGACTCTCTGGTCAATGCACTGGCTTTGACTCACTGGTTAGTGCACTGGCTTTGACTCTCTCTCAATTTCTCTGTCTCTCTGGTTAGTGCACTGGCTTTGACTCTCTCTCAATTTCTCTGTCTCTCTGGTTCGTGCACTGGCTTTGACTCTGTTTAGTGCCCTGGATTTGACTCTCTCTCTCTTTCTCTCTGCTTGGTGCAATGGCTTTGACTCTCTCTTTCTCTCTGGTTAGTAAACTGGCTTTGACTCTCTGGTTAGTGCCGTGGCATCGACTCTCTGGTGAGTGCACTGGCTTAGTGTCTCTCTTTCTCTCTCTCTGGATAAGTGCAATGTCTTTGACGCTTTCTCTCTCGCTTTCTGTTTAGTGCACTGTCTTTGACTCCCTCTGCTTAGTGCACTGGCTCTTACTCTCTGGTTAGGGCACAGGATTTGACTCTCTGGTTAGTGCACTGGTTTTGCCTCTCTGGTTAGTGCACTGGCTTTGACTCTCTGGTTAGTGCACTGGCTTTGACTCTCTGGTTAGTGCACAGGCTTTAACTCTCTGGTCAATGCACTGGCTTTGACTCACTGGTTAGTGCACTGGCTTTCACACTCTGGTTAGTGCACTTGCTTTGACTCTCTGGTTAGTCCTCTGGCTTTGACTCGCTGGTTAGTGCACTGACAATTACTCTCTCACTTTCTTTCTTGTTAGTGCACTGGCTTTGACTCTCTCTTTCTCTCTCTCTCTCGTTCGTGCACTGGCTTTGACTCTCTGGTTCGTGCACTGGCTTTGACTCTGTTTAGTGCCCTGGATTTGACTCTCTCTCTCTCTTTCTCTCTGCTTGGTGCAATGGCTTTGACTCTCTCTTTCTCTCTGGTTAGTAAACTGGCTTTGACTCTCTGGTTAGTGCCGTGGCATCGACTCTCTGGTGAGTGCACTGGCTTAGTGTCTCTCTTTCTCTCTCTCTGGATAAGTGCAATGTCTTTGACGCTTTCTCTCTCGCTTTCTGTTTAGTGCACTGTCTTTGACTCCCTCTGCTTAGTGCACTGGCTCTTACTCTCTGGTTAGGGCACAGGATTTGGCTCTCTGGTTAGTGCACTGGTTTTGCCTCTCTAGTTAGTGCACTGGCTTTGACTCTCTGGTTAGTGCACTGGCTTTGACTCTCTGGTTAGTGCCCTGGCTTTGACTCTCTGGTTAGTGCCCTGGCTTTGACTCTCTGGTTAGTGCCCTGGCTTTGACTCTCTGGTTAGTGCCGTTGCTTTGACTCTCTGGTTAGGGCCGTGGCTTTCAATATCTGGTTAGTGCACTGGCTTTAAATCTCTGGTTAGTGCACTGGATTTGACTCTCTGGTGAGTGCACTGGCTTTGACAGTCTGGTTAGTGCACTGGCTTTGACTCTCAGGTTAGTGCACTGGCTTTGACTCTCTGGTCAATGCACTGGCTTTGACTCACTGGTTAGTGCACTGGCTTTCACACTCTGGTTAGTGCACTTGCTTTGACTCTCTGGTTAGTCCTCTGGCTTTGACTCGCTGGTTAGTGCACTGACAATTACTCTCTCACTTTCTTTCTTGTTAGTGCACTGGCTTTGACTCTCTCTTTCTCTCTCTCTCTCGTTAGTGCACTGGCTTTGACTCTCTGGTTCGTGCACTGGCTTTGACTCTGTTTAGTGCCCTGGATTTGACTCTTTCTCTCTGCTTGGTGCAATGGCTTTGACTCTCTCTTTCTCTCTGGTTAGTAAACTGGCTTTGACTCTCTGGTTAGTGCCGTGGCATCGACTCTCTGGTGAGTGCACTGGCTTAGTGTCTCTCTTTCTCTCTCTCTGGATAAGTGCAATGTCTTTGACGCTTTCTCTCTCGCTTTCTGTTTAGTGCACTGTCTTTGACTCCCTCTGCTTAGTGCACTGGCTCTTACTCTCTGGTTAGGGCACAGGTTTTGACTCTCTGGTTAGTGCACTGGTTTTGCCTCTCTGGTTAGTGCACTGGCTTTGACTCTCTGGTTAGTGCACAGGCTTTAACTCTCTCGTTAGTGCACAGGCTTTGATTCTCGGGTTAGTGCACTGGCTTTGAATCTCTGGTTAGTGCACTTGCTTTGACTCTCTGGTTAGTGCCGTGGCTTTGACTCTCTGGTTAGTGCCGTGGCTTTCACACTGTGGTAAGTGCCCTGGCGTTGACTCTCTGGTTAGTGCACTGGCTTTGACTCTCTGGTTAGTGCACTGGCTTTCAATATCTGGTTAGTGCACTGGCTGTGACACTCTGGTTAGTGCACTGGCTTTGATTCTCTGGTTAGTGTACTGGCTTTGGCTCTCTGGTTAGTGCACTGGCTTTGACTCTCTGGTCAATGCACTGGCTTTGACTCTCTGGTCAATGCACTGGCTTTGACTCTCTGGTCAATGCACTGGCTTTGACACACTGGTTAGTGCACTGGCTTTGACTCGCTGGTTAGTGCATGGACAATGACTCTCTCACTTTCTTTCTTGTTAGTGCACTGGCTTTGACTCTCTCTTTCTCTCTCTCTCTCTGGTTAGTGCACTGGATTTGACTCTCTGGTTAGTGCACTGGCTTTGACTCTCTGGTTAGTGCACTGGCTTTGACACACTGGTTAGTGCACTGGCTTTGACTCTCTGGTTAGTGCACTGGCTTTGACTCTCTCTCACTTTCTGTGTCTCTCTGGTTAGTGTACTAGCTTTGACTCTCGGGTTAGTGCACTGGCTTTGACTCCCTCTCACTTTCTCTGTCTCTCTGGTTAGTGCACTGGCTTTGACACTCTGGTTAGTGCACTGGCTTTGACACTCTGGTTAGTGCACTGGATTTGACACTCTGGTTAGTGCACTGGCTTTGACTCTCTGGTTAGTGCACTTGCTTTGACAAACTGGTTAGTGCCGTGGCTTTGACTCTTTGGTTAGTGCACTGGCTTTGACTCTCTGGTTAGTGCCCTGGCTTTGACTCTCTCTCTCTTTTTCTCTGGTTAGTGCACTGGCTTTGACTCTCTCTCTCTCTCTGGTTAGTAAACTGGCTTTGACTCTCTGGTTAGTGCCATGGCATCGACTCTCTGGTTAGTGCACTGGCTTAGTGTCTCTCTTTCTCTCTCTCTGGATAAAGTGCAATGTCTTCGACTCTTTCTCTCTCGCTTTCTGTTTAGTGCACTGTCTTTGACTCCATCTGCTTAGTGCACTGGCTCTTCCTCTCTGGTTAGGGCACAGGATTTGACTCTCTGGTTAGTGCACAGGTTTTGCTTCTCTGGTTAGTGCCCTGGCTTTGACTCTCTGGTTAGTGCACTGGCTTTGACTCTCTGGTAAGTGACCTGGCTTTGACTCTCTGGTTAGTGCACTGGCTTTGATTCCCTCTCACTTTCTCTGTCTCTCTGGTTAGTGCACTGGCTTTGAGTCTCTGGTTTTCAATCTCTGGTTAGTGCGCTGGCTTTGACTCTCTAGTTAGTGCCCTGGCTTTGACTCTCTGGTAAGTGACCTGGCTATGACTCTCTGGTTCGTGCATTGGCTTTGACTCTCTGGTTAGTGCACTGGCTTTGACTCTGTCTGGTTAGTGCACAGGCTTTGACTCTCTGGTTAGTGCACTGGCTTTGACTCTCTGGTTAGTGCACAGGCTTTGACTCTCTGGTTAGAGCACAGGCTTTGACTCTCTGGTTAGTGCCCAGGCTTTGAATCTCTGCATAGTGCACTGGCTTTGACTGTCTGGGTAGTGCACTGGCTTTGACTCTCTGGTTAGTGCACTGGCTTTGAGTCTCTGGTTAGTGCACTAGCTTTGACTTTCTCTGGTTAGTGCATTGGCTTTGACTCTCTCTGTATCTCTCCCTGGTTACTGCATTGTCTATGACTCTTGCTGTCTCTCTGGTTAGTGCACTGTCTTTAACTCTCTCTGGTTTGTGCACTGGCTTTGACTTTGTGGTTAGTGCACTGGCTTTGACACTGTTTAGTGCACTGGCTTTCAATATCTGGTTAGTGCTCTGGCTTTCAATCTCTGGTTAGCGCAATGGATTTGAATCTCTGGTTAGTGCACTGGCTTTGACTCTCTGCATAGTGCACTGGCTTTGACTGTCTGGTTAGTGCCCAGGGTTTGTCTCTCTGGTTAGTGCCCTGGCATTGACTCTCTGTAAGTGCACTGGCTTTGATTCTCTGTTTAGCGCCCTGGCTTTGGCACTCTGGACAGTACACTGGCTTTGACTCTCTCTCTCTCTCTCTCTCAATTTCTCTTTCTCTCTGGTTAGTGCAATGGCTTTGAAACTCTGGTTAGTGCACTGGCTTGGACTCTCTGGTTAGTGCACTGGCTTTGACTCTCTTTCTCTTTCTTTCTGATTAGTGCACTGGCTTTGACTCTCTCTTTCTCTCTCTCTCTGGTTAGTGCACTGGATTGGACTCTCTGGTTAGTGCACTGGCTTTCACTCTCTGGTTAGTGCACTGGCTTTGACACACTGGTTAGTGCACTGGCTTTGACTCTCTGGTTAGTGCACTGGCTTTGACTCTCTCTCACTTTCTGTGTCTCTCTGGTTAGTGTACTAGCTTTGACTCTCGGGTTAGTGCACTGGCTTTGACTCCCTCTCACTTTCTCTGTCTCTCTGGTTAGTGCACTGGCTTTGACACTCTGGTTAGTGCACTGGCTTTGACACTCTGGTTAGTGCACTGGATTTGACACTCTGGTTAGTGCACTGGCTTTGACTCTCTGGTTAGTGCACTTGCTTTGACAAACTGGTTAGTGCCGTGGCTTTGACTCTCTGGTTAGTGCACTGGCTTTGACTCTCTGGTTAGTGCCCTGGCTTTGACTCTCTCTCTCTTTTTCTCTGGTTAGTGCACTGGCTTTGACTCTCTCTTTCTCTCTGGTTAGTAAACTGGCTTTGACTCTCTGGTTAGTGCCATGGCATCGACTCTCTGGTTAGTGCACTGGCTTAGTGTCTCTCTTTCTCTCTCTCTGGATAAAGTGCAATGTCTTCGACTCTTTCTCTCTCGCTTTCTGTTTAGTGCACTGTCTTTGACTCCATCTGCTTAGTGCACTGGCTCTTCCTCTCTGGTTAGGGCACAGGATTTGACTCTCTGGTTAGTGCACAGGTTTTGCTTCTCTGGTTAGTGCCCTGGCTTTGACTCTCTGGTAAGTGACCTGGCTTTGACTCTCTGGTTAGTGCACTGGCTTTGATTCCCTCTCACTTTCTCTGTCTCTCTGGTTAGTGCACTGGCTTTGAGTCTCTGGTTTTCAATCTCTGGTTAGTGTACTGGCTTTGAGTCTCTGGTTAGTGCACTGGCTTTCAATCTCTGGTTATTGCCCATGCTTTGACTCTCTAGTTAGTGCCCTGGCTTTGACTCTCTGGTAAGTGACCTGGCTATGACTCTCTGGTTCGTGCATTGGCTTTGACTCTCTGGTTAGTGCACTGGCTTTGACTCTGTCTGGTTAGTGCACAGGCTTTGACTCTCTGGTTAGTGCACTGGCTTTGACTCTGTCTGGTTGGTGCACAGGCTTTGACTCTCTGGTTAGTGCACTGGCTTTGACTCTCTGGTTAGTGCACAGGCTTTGACTCTCTGGTTAGAGCACAGGCTTTGACTCTCTGGTTAGTGCCCAGGCTTTGAATCTCTGCATAGTGCACTGGCTTTGACTGTCTGGGTAGTGCACTGGCTTTGACTCTCTGGTTAGTGCACTGGCTTTGAGTCTCTGATTAGTGCACTAGCTTTGACTTTCTCTGGTTAGTGCACTGGCTTTGACTCTCTTTCTCTTTCTTTCTGATTAGTGCACTGGCTTTGACTCTCTCTTTCTCTCTCTCTCTCTGGTTAGTGCACTGGATTTGACTCTCTGGTTAGTGCACTGGCTTTGACACACTGGTTAGTGCACTGGCTTTGACTCTCGGGTTCGTGCACTGGCTTTGACTCCCTCTCACTTTCTCTGTCTCTCTCGTTAGTGTACTGGCTTTGACTCTCTGCTTAGTACACTGGCTTTCAATATCTGGTTTGTGCACTGGATTTGACTCTCTGGTTAGTGCACTGGCTTTGACTCTCTGGTTAGTGCACTGGCTTTGACATTCTGGTTAGAGCTCTGGCTTGAACTCTCTCTCTCTCTCACTCGCTCTCTCTCTCTCTCTCTCTCTCTCTGGTTAGTGCACTGTCTTTGATCTCTCTTTCTCTCTCTCTGGTTAGTGCCCAGGGTTTGTCTCTCTGGTTAGTGCACTGGCTTTGAGTCTCTGGTTAGTGCACTTGCTTTGACACACTGGTTAGTGCACTGGTTTTGCCTCTCTGGTTAGTGCCCTGGCTTTGACTCTCTGGTAAGTGCCCTGGCTTTGACACTCCGGTGAGTGCACTAGCTTTGACTCTCTGCTTAGTGTACTGGCTTTGACTCTCTGCTTAGTGTACTGGCTTTGACTCTCTGGTCAGTGCTCTGGCTTTGACTCTCTGGTTAGTGCACTGGCTTTGACTCTCTGGTTAGTGCACTGGCTTTGACTCTCTGGTTAGTGCCCATGCTTTGACTCTCTGGTAAGTGCACTGGCTTTCAATATCTGGTTAGTGCACTGGCTTTCAATCTCTGGTTAGCGCACTGGATTTGACTCTCTGGTTAGTGCACTGGCTTTGACTGTCTGGTTAGTGCACTGGCTTTGACTGTCTGGTTAGTGCACTGGCTTTGACTGTCTGGTTAGTGTACTGGCTTTGACTGTCTGGGTAGTGCACTGGCTTTGACTCTCTGGTTAGTGCACTGGCTTTGAGTCTCTGGTTAGTGCACTAGCTTTGACTTTCTCTGGTTAGTGCACTGGCTTTGACTCTCTCTGTCTCTCTCCCTGGTTACTGCATTGTCTTTGACTCTTGCTGTCTCTCTGGTTAGTGCAGTGACTTTCACTCTCTCTGGTTTGTGCACTGGCTTTGACTTTGTGGTTAGTGCACTGGCTTTGACTCTCTGGTTAGCGCACTGGCTTTGACTCTCTGGTTAGTGCACTGGCTTTGACTGTCTGGTTAGTGCACTGGCTTTGACTGTTTGGTTAGTGCACTGGATTTGACTGTCTGGTTAGTGCACTGGCTTTGACTCTCTGGTTAGTGCACTGGCTTTGATTCCCTCTCACTTTCTCTGCCTCTCTGGTTAGTGTACTGGCTTTGAGTCTCTGGTTAGTGCACTGGCTTTCAATATCTGGTTAGTGCACTGGCTTTCAATCTCTGGTTAGTGCACTGGATTTGACCTTATGGTTAGTCCACTGGCTTTGACTCGCTGGTTAGTGCACTGGCTTTCAATCTCTGGTTAGTGCACTGGCTTTGACTTTCTGGTTAGTGCACTGGCTTTGGCTCTCTGGTTAGTGCACTGGCTTTGACACTCTGGTTAGAGCCCTGGCTTTGACTCTCTGGTTAGTGCCGTGGCTTTGACTCTCTAGTTAGTGCCCTGGCTTTGACTCTCTGGTTAGTGCACTGGCTTTGACTCTCTGGTTAGTGCTCTGGCTTTCAATATCTGGTTAGTGCACTGGCTTTCAATCTCTGGTTAGCGCACTGGATTTGACTCTCTGGTTAGTGCACTGGCTTTGACTCTCTGCATAGTGCACTGGCTTTGACTGTCTGGTTAGTGCACTGGCTTTGACTGTCTGGTTAGTGCACTGGCTTTGACTGTCTGGTTAGTGCACTGGCTTTGACTGTCTGGTTAGTGTACTGGCTTTGACTGTCTGGGTAGTGCACTGGCTTTGACTCTCTGGTTAGTGCACTGGCTTTGAGTCTCTGGTTAGTGCACTAGCTTTGACTTTCTCTGGTTAGTGCACTGCCTTTGACTCTCTCTGTCTCTCTCCCTGGTTACTGCATTGTCTTTGACTCTTGCTGTCTCTCTGGTTAGTGCAGTGACTTTCACTCTCTCTGGTTTGTGCACTGGCTTTGACTTTGTGGTTAGTGCACTGGCTTTGACTCTCTGGTTAGCGCACTGGCTTTGAAACTGTTTAGTGCACTGGCTCTGACTCTCCGGTTAGTGCACTGGCTTTGGCTCTCTGGTTAGTGCACTGGCTTTGACTTTCTGTTTAGAGCACTGGCTTGAACTCTCTCTCTCTCTCTCTCTCTCTCTCCCTCGCTCTCTCTCTCTCTCTGGATAGTGCAATGTCTTTGATCTCTCTTTCTCTCTCTCTGGTTAGTGCCCAGGGTTTGACTCTCTGGTTAGTGACCTGGCTTGACTCTCTGGTTTGTGCACTGGCTTTGACTCTCTGGTTTGTGCACTGGCTTTGACTCTCTCTGGTTAGTGCACAGGCTTTAACTCTCTGGTTAGTGCACAGGCTTTGACTCTCCGGTTAGTGCACTGCTTTGACTCCCTCTCACATTCTCTGTCTCTCTGGTTAGTGCACTGGCTTTGACTCTGTCTGGTTAGTGCACAGGCTTTGACTCTCTGGTCAGTGCACAGTCTTTGACTCTCTGGTTAGTGCACAGGCTTTGACTCTCTGGTTAGTGCACAGGCTTTGAATCTCTGCATAGTGCACTGGCTTTGACTGTCTGGTTAGTTCACTGGCTTTGACTGTCTGGTTAGTGCACTGGCTTTGACTGTCTGGTTAGTGCACTGGCTTTGACTGTCTGGTTAGTGCACTGGATTTGACTGTCTGGTTAGTGCACTGGCTTTGACTGTCTGGGTAGTGCACTGGCTTTGACTCTCTGGTTAGTGCACTAGCTTTGACTTTCTCTGGTTAGTGCACTGGCTTTGACTCTCTCTGTCTCTCTCCCTGGATACTGCATTGTCTTTGACTCTTGCTGTCTCTCTGGTTAGTGCACTGTCTTTAACCCTCTCTGGTTTGTGCACTGACTTTGACTTTTTGGTCACTGCACTGTCTTTGACACTGTTTAGTGCACTGGCTTTCAATATCTGGTTAGTGCTCTGGCTTTCAATCTCTGGTTAGCGCAATGGATTTGAATCTCTGGTTAGTGCACTGGCTTTGACTCTCTGCATAGTGCACTGGCTTTGACTGTCTGGTTAGTGCCCAGGGTTTGTCTCTCTGGTTAGTGCCCTGGCACTGACTCTCTGTAAGTGCACTGGCTTTGATTCTCTGTTTAGCGCCCTGGCTTTGGCACTCTGGACAGTACACTAGCTTTGACTCTCTCTCTCTCTCTCTCTCTCAATTTCTCTTTCTCTCTGGTTAGTGCAATGGCTTTGAAACTCTGGTTAGTGCACTGGCTTGGACTCTCTGGTTAGTGCACTGGCTTTGACTCTCTTTCTCTTTCTTTCTGATTAGTGCACTGGCTTTGACTCTCTGGTTAGTGCACTGGCTTTGACACACTGGTTAGTGCACTGGCTTTGACTCTCTGGTTAGTGCACTGGCTTTGACTCTCTCTCTCACTTTCTGTGTCTCTCTGGTTAGTGTACTGGCTTTGACTCTCGGGTTAGTGCACTGGCTTTGACTCCCTCTCACTTTCTCTGTCTCTCTGGTTAGTGCACTGGCTTTGACACTCTGGTTAGTGCACTGGCTTTGACACTCTGGTTAGTGCACTGGATTTGACACTCTGGTTAGTGCACTGGCTTTGACTCTCTGGTTAGTGCACTTGCTTTGACAAACTGGTTAGTGCCGTGGCTTTGACTCTCTGGTTAGTGCACTGGCTTTGACTCTCTGGTTAGTGCCCTGGCTTTGACTCTCTCTCTCTTTTTCTCTGGTTAGTGCACTGGCTTTGACTCTCTGGTTAGTGCCGTGGCATCGACTCTCTGGTTAGTGCACTGGCTTAGTGTCTCTCTTTCTCTCTCTCTGGATAAGTGCAATGTCTTCGACTCTTTCTCTCTCGCTTTCTGTTTAGTGCACTGTCTTTGACTCCATCTGCTTAGTGCACTGGCTCTTCCTCTCTGGTTAGGGCACAGGATTTGACTCTCTGGTTAGTGCACAGGTTTTGCTTCTCTGGTTAGTGCCCTGGCTTTGACTCTCTGGTTAGTGCCCTGGCTTTGACTCTCTGGTAAGTGACCTGGCTTTGACTCTCTGGTTAGTGCACTGGCTTTGATTCCCTCTCACTTTCTCTGTCTCTCTGGTTAGTGCACTGGCTTTGAGTCTCTGGTTAGTGCACTGGCTTTCAATATCTGGTTAGTGCACTGGCTTTCAATCTCTGGTTAGTGTACTGGCTTTGAGTCTCTGGTTAGTGCACTGGCTTTCAATATCTGGTTAGTGCACTGGCTTTCAATCTCTGGTTATTGCCCATGCTTTGACTCTCTAGTTAGTGCCCTGGCTTTGACTCTCTGGTAAGTGACCTGGCTATGACTCTCTGGTTCGTGCATTGGCTTTGACTCTCTGGTTAGTGCACTGGCTTTGACTCTGTCTGGTTAGTGCACAGGCTTTGACTCTCTGGTTAGTGCACAGGCTTTGACTCTGTGGTTAGTGCACAGGCTTTGACTCTCTGGTTAGTGCCCAGGCTTTGAATCTCTGCATAGTGCACTGGCTTTGACTGTCTGGGTAGTGCACTGGCTTTGACTCTCTGGTTAGTGCACAGGCTTTGACTCTCTGGTTAGTGCACAGGCTTTGACTCTGTGGTTAGTGCACAGGCTTTGACTCTCTGGTTAGTGCCCAGGCTTTGAATCTCTGCATAGTGCACTGGCTTTGACTGTCTGGGTAGTGCACTGGCTTTGACTCTCTGGTTAGTGCACTGGCTTTGACTCTCTGGTTAGTGCACTGGCTTTGAGTCTCTGGTTAGTGCACTAGCTTTGACTTTCTCTGGTTAGTGCATTGGCTTTGACTCTCTCTGTCTCTCTGGTTAGTGCACTGTCTTTAACTCTCTCTGGTTTGTGCACTGGCTTTGACTTTGTGGTTAGTGCACTGGCTTTGACTCTCTGGTTAGTGCACTGGCTTTGACACTGTTTAGTGCACTGGCTTTGACTTTCTGGTTAGTGCAGTGGCTTTGACTGTCTGGTTAGTGCACTGGCTTTGAATGTTTGGTTAGTGCACTGGATTTGACTCTCTGGTTCGTGCACTGGCTTTGACTCGCTGGTTGGTGCACATGCTTTGACTCTCTAGTTAGTGTCCTGGCTTTCAATCTCTGGTAAGTGCACTGGCTTTGACTCTGTCTGGTTAGTGCACAGGCTTTGACTCTCTGGTTAGTGCACAGGCTTTGACTCTCTGGTTAGTGCACAGGCTTTGACTCTCTGGTTAGAGCACAGGCTTTGACTCTTTGGTTAGTGCACAGGCTTTGACTCTCTGGTTGGTGCACAGGCTTTGAATATCTGCATAGTGCACTGGCTTTGACTGTCTGGTTAGTGCACTGGCTTTGACTGTCTGGTTAGTGCACTGGCTTTGAGTGTCTGGTTAGTGCACTGGATTCGACTGTCTGGTTAGTGCACTGGCTTTGACTGCCTGGTTAGTGCACTGGCTTTGACTCTCTGGTTAGTGCTCGTGCTTTGACTCTCTAGTTAGTGCCCTGGCTTTGACTCTCTCGTAAGTGACCTGGCTATGACTATCTGGTTCGTGCATTGGCTTTGACTCTGTCTGGTTAGTGCACAGGCTTTGACTCACTGGTTAGTGCACTGGCTTTGACTCTCCGGTTAGTGCACTGGCTTTGGCTCCCTGGTTAGTGCACTGGCTTTGACACTCTGGTTAGTGCCCTGGCTTTGACTCTCTGGTTAGTGCACTGGCTTTGACTCTCTGGTTAGTGCACTGGCTTTCAATATCTGGTTAGTGCACTGGCTTTCAATCTCTGGTTAGCGCACTGGATTTGACTCTCTGGTTAGTGCACTGGCTTTGACTCTCCGCATAGTGCACTGGCTTTGACTGTCTGGTTAGTGCACTGGCTTTGACTGTCTGGTTAGTGCACTGGCTTTGACTGTCTGGTTAGTGCACTGGCTTTGACTGTCTGGTTAGTGCACTGGCTTTGACTGTCTGGGTAGTGCACTGGCTTTGACTCTCTGGTTAGTGCACTGGCTTTGAGTCTCTGGTTAGTGCACTAGCTTTGACTTTCTCTGGTTAGTGCATTGGCTTTGACTCTCTCTGTCTCTCTGGTTAGTGCACTGTCTTTAACTCTCTCTGGTTTGTGCACTGGCTTTGACTTTGTGGTTAGTGCACTGGCTTTGACTCTCTGGTTAGTGCACTGGCTTTGACACTGTTTAGTGCACTGGCTTTGACTTTCTGGTTAGTGCAGTGGCTTTGACTGTCTGGTTAGTGCACTGGCTTTGAATGTTTGGTTAGTGCACTGGATTTGACTGTCTGGTTACTGCACTGGCTTTCAATCTCTGGTTAGTGCACTGGATTTGACTCTCTGGTTCGTGCACTGGCTTTGGCAGTCTGGTTCGTGCACTGGCTTTGACTTTATGGTTAGTCCACTGGCTTTGACTCGCTGGTTGGTGCACATGCTTTGACTCTCTGGTAAGTGCACTGGCTTTGACTCTGTCTGGTTAGTGCACAGGCGTTGACTCTCTGGTTAGTGCACAGGCTTTGACTCTCTGGTTAGTGCACAGGCTTTGACTCTCTGGTTAGAGCACAGGCTTTGACTCTTTGGTTAGTGCACAGGCTTTGACTCTCTGGTTGGTGCACAGGCTTTGAATATCTGCATAGTGCACTGGCTTTGACTGTCTGGTTAGTGCACTGGCTTTGACTGTCTGGTTAGTGCACTGGCTTTGACTGTCTGGTTAGTGCACTGGATTCGACTGTCTGGTTAGTGCACTGGCTTTGACTGCCTGGTTAGTGCACTGGCTTTGACTCTCTGGTTAGTGCTCGTGCTTTGACTCTCTAGTTAGTGCCCTGGCTTTGACTCTCTCGTAAGTGACCTGGCTATGACTATCTGGTTCGTGCATTGGCTTTGACTCTGTCTGGTTAGTGCACAGGCTTTGACTCACTGGTTAGTGCACTGGCTTTGACTCTCCGGTTAGTGCACTGGCTTTGGCTCCCTGGTTAGTGCACTGGCTTTGACACTCTGGTTAGTGCCCTGGCTTTGACTCTCTGGTTAGTGCACTGGCTTTGACTCTCTGGTTAGTGCACTGGCTTTCAATATCTGGTTAGTGCACTGGCTTTCAATCTCTGGTTAGCGCACTGGATTTGACTCTCTGGTTAGTGCACTGGCTTTGACTCTCCGCATAGTGCACTGGCTTTGACTGTCTGGTTAGTGCACTGGCTTTGACTGTCTGGTTAGTGCACTGGCTTTGACTGTCTGGTTAGTGCACTGGCTTTGACTGTCTGGTTAGTGCACTGGCTTTGACTGTCTGGGTAGTGCACTGGCTTTGACTCTCTGGTTAGTGCACTGGCTTTGAGTCTCTGGTTAGTGCACTAGCTTTGACTTTCTCTGGTTAGTGCACTGGCTTTGACTCTCTGGTTAGTGCACTGGCTTTGACTTTCTGGTTATAGCACTGGCTTGAACTCTCTCTCTCTCTCTCCCTCGCTCTCTCTCTCTCTCTCTCTGGATAGTGCAATGTCTTTGATCTCTCTTTCTCTCTCTCTGGTTAGTGCCCAGGGTTTGTCTCAACTGGTTAGTGCCCTGGCTTTGACTCTCTGGAAAGTGCCCTGGCTTTGACACTCTGGTTAGTGCACTAGCTTTGACTCTCTCTGGTTAGTGCACAGGCTTTAACTCTCTGGTTAGTGCACAGGCTTTAACTCTCTGGTTAGTGCACAGGCTTTGACTCTCGGTTTAGTGCACTGGCTTTGACTCCCTCTCACATTCTCTGTCTCTCTGGT
Organism: Isurus oxyrinchus; assembly: GCA_026770705.1. Taxonomy (NCBI): domain Eukaryota; kingdom Metazoa; phylum Chordata; class Chondrichthyes; order Lamniformes; family Lamnidae; genus Isurus; species Isurus oxyrinchus. The sequence goes on along the minus strand of JANJGN010000139.1, from coordinate 158,975 downwards.
TAGTGCACTGGCTTTGACTCTGTCTGGTTAGTGCACAGGCTTTGACTCTCTGGTCAGTGCACAGGCTTTGACTCTCTGCATAGTGCACTGGCTTTGACTGTCTGGTTAGTGCACTGGCTTTGACTGTCTGGTTAGTGCACTGGCTTTGACTGTCTGGTTAGTGCACTGGCTTTGACTGTCTGGTTAGTGCACTGGCTTTGACTCTCTGGTTAGTGCACTGGATTTGACTGTCTGGTTAGTGCACTGGCTTTGACTCTCTCTCTCTCTCTCTCTCTCTCTCTCTCTCTCTCTCTCTCTCTCTCTCTCTCTCTCTCTCTCTCTCTCTCTCTCTCTCTCTCTCTGGTTCGTGCACTGGCTTTGACTTTATGGTTAGTCCACTGGCTTTGACTCGCTGGTTGGTGCACATGCTTTGACTCTCTAGTTAGTGCCCTGGCTTTGACTCTCTGGTAAGTGACCTGGCTATGACTCTCTGGTTCGTGCATTGGCTTTGACTCTCTGGTTAGTGCACTGGATTTGACTGTCTGGTTAGTGCACAGGCTTTGACTCTTTGGTTAGTGCACAGGCTTTGACTCTCTGGTTGGTGCACAGGCTTTGAATATCTGCATAGTGCATTGGCTTTGACTGTCTGGTTAGTGCACTGGCTTTGACTGTCTGGTTAGTGCACTGGCTTTGACTCTCTGGTTAGTGCACTGGATTCGACTGTCTGGTAAGTGCACTGGCTTTGACTGCCTGGTTAGTGCACTGGCTTTGACTCTCTGGTTAGTGCCCGTGCTTTGACTCTCTAGTTAGTGCCCTGGCTTTGACTCTCTCGTAAGTGACCTGGCTATGATCTCTGGTTCGTGCATTTGCTTTGACTCTGTCTGGTTAGTGCACAGGCTTTGACTCTGTTTAGTGCACTGGCTTTGACTCTCCGGTTAGTGCACTGTCTTTGACTCTCTGGTGAGTGCTCTGGCTTTGACTCTCTGGTTAGTGCACTGGCTTTGACTGTCTCGGTAGTGCACTGGCTTTGACTCTCTGGTTAGTGCACTGGCTTTGAGTCTCTGGTTAGTGCACTTGCTTTGACTCTCTGGTTAGTGCCGTGGCTTTGACTCTCTGGTTAGTGTCGTGGCTTTCACACTGTGGTAAGTGGCCTGGCTTTGACTCTCTGGTTCGTGCACTGGCTTTGACTCTCTGGTTAGTGCACTGGCTTTCAATATCTGGTTACTGCACTGGCTTTCAATCTCTGGTTAGTGCACTGGATTTGACTCTCTGGTTCGTGCACTGGCTTTGGCAGTCTGGTTCGTGCACTGGCTTTGACTTTATGGTTAGTCCACTGGCTTTGACTCGCTGGTTGGTGCACTGGCTTTCAATCTCTGGTTAGTGCACTGGCTTTGACTCTCTCTCTCTCTCTCTCTCTCTCTCTCTCTCTCTCTCTCTCTCTCTCTCTCTCTTCTCTCTCTAATTAGTGCACTGGATTTGACACTCTGGTTAGTGCATTGGCTTTGCCTCTCTGCTTAGTGCAATGAATTTGACTCTCTGGTTAGTGCTCTGGCTTAGAGTCTCTCTTTCTCTCTCTCTCTGGTTAGTGCACTGGCTTTGACAGTCTGGTTAGTGCACTGGCTTTGACTCTCTGGTCAATGCACTGGCTTTGACTCACTGGTTAGTGCACTGGCTTTGAATCTCTGGTTAGTGCCGCGGCATCGACTCTCTGGTTAGTGCACTGGCTTAGAGTCTCTCTTTGTCTCTCTCTCTGGTTAGTGCAATATCTTTGACTCTTTCTCTCTCACTTTCTTTTTAATGCACTGTCTTTGACTCCCTCTGCTTAGTGCACTGGCTTTTAATCTCTGGTTAGGGCACAGGATTTGACTTTCTGGTAAGTGCACTGGCTTTGACTCTCTGGTTAGTGCACTGGCTTTGACTCTCTGGTTAGTGCACTTGCTTTGACACACTGGTTAGTGCCGTGGCTTTGACTCTCTGGTTAGTGAACTGGCTTTGACTCTCTGGTTAGTGCCCTGGCTTTGACTCTCTGGTTAGTGCCGTGGCTTTGACTCTCTGGTTAGGGCCGTGGCTTTCAATATCTGGTTAGTGCACTGGCTTTTAATCTCTGGTTAGTGCACTGGCTTTGACTCTCTGGTGAGTGCACTGGCTTTGACAGTCTGGTTAGTGCACTGGCTTTGACTCTCAGGTTAGTGCACTGGCTTTGACTCTCTGGTCAATGCACTGGCTTTGACTCACTGGTTAGTGCACTGGCTTTGACTCTCTCTCAATTTCTCTGTATCTCTGGTTAGTGCACTGGCTGTGACACTCTGGTTAGTGCACTGGCTTTGACTCTCTGGTTAGTGCACTGGCTTTGACTCTCTGGTTAGTGCACAGGCTTTGACTCTCTGGATAGTGCACAGGCTTTGAATCTCTGCATAGTGCACTGGCTTTGACTCTCTCTCCCTTTCACTGTCTCTCTGGTTAGTGCACTGGCTTTGACTCTCTGGTTAGTGCACTGGCTTTGACTCTCTGGTTAGTGCACTGGCTTTGACAGTCTGGTTAGTGCACTGGCTTTGACTCTCTGGTTAGTGTTCTGGCTTTGACTCTCTGGTTAGTGTACTGGCTTTGACTCTCTGGTTAGTGCACTGGCTTTGACTCTCTGGTTAGTGCCCATGCTTTGACTCTCTGGTTAGTGCCCTGGCTTTGACTCTCTGGTTAGTGCATTGGCTTTGACTCTTGCTGTCTCTTTGGTTAGTGCACTGTCTTTAACTCTCTCTGGTTTGTGCACTGACTTTGACTCTCTCTGGTTAGTGCACAGGCTTTGACTCTCTCTGGTTAGTGCACAGGCTTTAACTCTCTGGTTAGTGCACAGGCTTTGACTCTCGGGTTAGTGCACAGGCTTTGAATCTCTGCATAGTGCACTGGCTTTGACTGTCTGGTTAGTGCACTGGCTTTGACTGTCTGGTTAGTGCACTGGCTTTGACTGTCTGGTTCGTGCACAGGCTTTGACTCTCTCGTTAGTGCACTGGCTTTGACTCTCTGGTTAGTGCACAGGCTTTGACTCTCTGGATAGTGCACAGGCTTTGAATCTCTGCATAGTGCACTGGCTTTGACTCTCTCTCCCTTTCACTGTCTCTCTGGTTAGTGCACTGGCTTTGACTCACTGGTTAGTGCACTGGCTTTGACTCTCGGGTTCGTGCACTGGCTTTGACTCCCTCTCACTTTCTCTGTCTCTCTGGTTAGTGTACTGGCTTTGACTCTCTGCTTAGTGCACTGGCTTTCAATATCTGGTTAGTGCTTTGGCTTTCAATCTCTGTTTATTGCACTGGCTTTGACTCTCTGGTTAGTGCACAGGCTTTGACTCTCTGGTTAGTGCACTGGCTTTGACTCTCTGGTTAGTGCACTGGCTTTGACAGTCTGGTTAGTGCACTGGCTTTGACTGTCTGGTTAGTGCACTGCCTTTGACTGTCTGGTTAGTGCACGGGCTTTGACTGTCTGGGTAGTGCACTGGCTTTGACTCTCTGGTTAGTGCACTGGCTTTGAGTCTCTGATTAGTGCAATAGCTTTTACTCTCTCTGGGTAGTGCATTGGCTTTGACTCTCTCTGTCTCTCTCCCCCTGGTTACTGCATTGTCTTTGACTCTCGCTGTCTCTCTGGTTAGTGCACTGTCTTTCACTCTTTCTGGATAGTGCCCTTGCTTTGACTCTCTGTTTAGTGCCCTTGCTTTGACTCTCTGGTTAGTGCCCATGCTTTGACTCTCTGGTTAGTGCCCTGGCTTTTACACTCTGGTTAGTGCCCTGGCTTTGACACTCTGGTTAGTGCACTGGCTTTGACTCTCTCTAAATTTCTCTGTCTCTCTGGTTAGTACAATGGCTTTGAAAATCTGGTTAGTGCCCATGCTTTGACTGTCTGGTTAGTGCACTGGCTTTGACTGTCTGGTTAGTGCACTGGCTTTGACTCTCTGGTTAGTGCACTGGCTTTCACACTGTGGTAAGTGGCCTGGCTTTGACTCTCTGGTTCGTGCACTGGCTTTGACTCTCTGGTTAGTGCACTGGCTTTCAATATCTGGTTACTGCACTGGCTTTCAATCTCTGGTTAGTGCACTGGATTTGACTCACTGGTTAGTGCACTGGCTTTGGCACTCTGGATAGTACACTGGCTTTGACTCTCTCTCACTTTCACTGTCTCTCTGGTTAGTGTACTGGCTTTGACTCTCTGGATAGTGCACTGGCTTTGACATTATTGTTAGTGCAATGGCTTTGACTCTCTGTTTAGAGCCCTGGCTTTGACACTCTGGTTAGTGCACTGGCTTTGACTCTCTCTAAATTTCTCTGTCTCTCTGGTTAGTACAATGGCTTTGAAAATCTGGTTAGTGCCCATGCTTTGACTGTCTGGTTAGTGCACTGGCTTTGACTGTCTGGTTAGTGCACTGGCTTTGACTCTCTGGTTAGTGCACTGGCTTTGACTCACTGGTTAGTGCACTGGCTTTGGCACTCTGGATAGTACACTGGCTTTGACTCTCTCTCACTTTCACTGTCTCTCTGGTTAGTGTACTGGCTTTGACTCTCTGGATAGTGCACTGGCTTTGACATTATTGTTAGTGCAATGGCTTTGACTCTCTGTTTAGAGCCCTGGCTTTGACTCCCTGGTTAGTGCACTGGCTTTGACTCTCTGGTTAGTGCACTGGCTTTCAATATCTGGTTAGTGCACTGGCTTTCAATCTCTGGTTAGCGCACTGGATTTGACTCTCTGGTTAGTGCGCTGGCTTTGACTCTCTGGTTAGTGCCCTGGCTTTGACACTCTGGTTAGTGCACTGGCTTTGACTCTCTGGTTAGTGCACTGGCTTTGAGTCTCTGATTAGTGCACTAGCTTTGACTTTCTCTGGTTAGTGCACTGGCTTTGACTCTCTCTGTCTCTCTCCCTGGATACTGCATTGTCTTTGACTCTTGCTGTCTCTCTGGTTAGTGCACTGGCTGTGACTCTCTGGTTAGTGTACTGGCTTTGACTCTCTGGTTAGTGCACTGGCTTTGACTCTCTGGTTAGTGCACTGGCTTTGACTCTGGTTAGTGCAATAGCTTTGACTCTCTCTGGGTAGTGCATTGGCTTTTACTCTCTCTCTCTCTCCCCCTGGTTACTGCATTGTCTTTGACTCTCGCTGTCTCTCTGGTTAGTGCACTGTCTTTCACTCTTTCTGGATAGTGCCCTTGCTTTGACTCTCTGTTTAGTGCCCTTGCTTTGACTCTCTGGTTAGTGCCCATGCTTTGACTCTCTGGTTAGTGCCCGGGCTTTGACACTCTGGTTAGTGCCCTGGCTTTGACACTCTGGTTAGTGCACTGGCTTTGACTCTCTCTAAATTTCTCTGTCTCTCTGGTTAGTACAATGGCTTTGAAAATCTGGTTAGTGCCCATGCTTTGACTGTCTGGTTAGTGCACTGGCTTTGACTGTCTGGTTAGTGCACTGGCTTTGACTCTCTGGTTAGTGCACTGGCTTTGACTCACTGGTTAGTGCACTGGCTTTGGCACTCTGGATAGTACACTGGCTTTGACTCTCTCTCACTTTCACTGTCTCTCTGGTTAGTGTACTGGCTTTGACTCTCTGGATAGTGCACTGGCTTTGACATTATTGTTAGTGCAATGGCTTTGACTCTCTGTTTAGAGCCCTGGCTTCGACTCCCTGGTTAGTGCACTGGCTTTGACTCTCTGGTTAGTGCACTGGCTTTCAATATCTGGTTAGTGCACTGGCTTTCAATCTCTGGTTAGCGCACTGGATTTGACTCTCTGGTTAGTGCCCTGGCTTTGACTCTCTGATTAGTGCCCTGGCTTTGACACTCTGGTTAGTGCACTGGCTTTGACTGTCTGGTTAGTGCACTGGCTTTGACTGTCTGGGTAGTGCACTGGCTTTGAGTCTCTGGTTAGTGCACTAGCTTTGACTTTCTCTGGTTAGTGCACTGGCTTTGACTCTCTCTGTCTCTCTCCCTGGATACTGCATTGTCTTTGACTCTTGCTGTCTCTCTGGTTAGTGCACTGGCTGTGACTCTCTGGTTAGTGCACTGGCTATGGCGCTCTGGATTGTACACTGGCTTTGACTCTCTCTCACTTTCACTCTCTCTCTCTGGTTAGTGTACTGGCTTTGACTCTCTCTTTCTCTCTCTCTCGTTAGTGCACTGGCTTTAACTCTCTGGTTAGTGCACAGGGTTTGACTCTCTGGTTAGTGCACAGGATTTGACTCTCCGGTTAGTGCACTGGCTTTGAATCACTGGTTAGTGCACTGGCTTTGACTTTCTGGTTAGTGCACTGGCTTTGACTCTCTCTCTCTCTCTCTCTCTCTCTCTCTCTCTCTCTCTCTCTCTCTCTCTCTCTGGTTAGTGCACTGGCTTTGATCTCTCTTCTCTCTCTGATTAGTGCACTGGATTTGACACTCTGGTTATTGCACTGGCTTTGACTCTCTGGTTAGTGCACTGGCTTTGACAAACTGGTTAGTGCCGTGGCTTTGACTCTCTGGTTAGTGCACTGGCTTTGACTCTCTGGTTAGTGCCCTGGCTTTGACTCTCTCTCTCTTTTTCTCTGGTTAGTGCACTGGCTTTGACTCTCTCTTTCTCTCTGGTTAGTAAACTGGCTTTGTCTCTCTGGTTAGTGCCGTGGCATCGACTCTCTGGTTAGTGCACTGGCTTAGTGTCTCTCTTTCTCTCTCTCTGGATAAGTGCAATGTCTTCGACTCTTTCTCTCTCGCTTTCTGTTTAGTGCACTGTCTTTGACTCCATCTGCTTAGTGCACTGGCTCTTCCTCTCTGGTTAGGGCACAGGATTTGACTCTCTGGTTAGTGCACAGGTTTTACTTCTCTGGTTAGTGCCCTGGCTTTGACTCTCTGGTTAGTGCATTGGCTTTGACTCTCCGGTAAGTGCCCTGGCTTTGACTCTCTGGTTAGTGCCCTGGCTTTGACTCTCCGGTAAGTGCCCTGGCTTTGACTCTCTGGTAAGTGCACTGGTTTTGACACTCTGGTTAGTGCACTGGCTTTGACTCTCTGGCTAGTGCACTGGCTTTCAATATCTGGTTAGTGCACTGGCTTTCAATCTCTGGTTAGCGCACTGGATTTGACTGTCTGGTTAGTGCACTGGCTTTGACTGTCTGGTTAGTGCACTGGCTTTGACTGTCTGGTTAGTGTACTGGCTTTGACTGTCTGGGTAGTGCACTGGCTTTGACTCTCTGGTTAGTGCACTGGCTTTGAGTCTCTGGTTAGTGCACTAGCTTTGACTTTCTCTGGTTAGTGCACTGGCTTTGACTCTCTCTGTCTCTCTCCCTGGTTACTGCATTGTCTTTGACTCTTGCTGTCTCTCTGGTTAGTGCAGTGACTTTCACTCTCTCTGGTTTGTGCACTGGCTTTGACTTTGTGGTTAGTGCACTGGCTTTGACTCTCTGGTTAGCGCACTGGCTTTGACACTGTTTAGTGCACTGGCTCTGACTCTCCGGTTAGTGCACTGGCTTTGGCTCTCTGGTTAGTGCACTGGCTTTGACTTTCTGGTTAGAGCACTGGCTTGAACTCTCTCTCTCTCTCTCTCTCTCTCTCTCCCTCGCTCTCTCTCTCTCTCTGGATAGTGCAATGTCTTTGATCTCTCTTTCTCTCTCTCTGGTTAGTGCCCAGGGTTTGACTCTCTGGTTAGTGCACTGGCTTTGACTCTCTCTGGTTAGTGCACAGGCTTTAACTCTCTGGTTAGTGCACAGGCTTTTACTCTCCGGTTAGTGCACAGGCTTTGACTCTCGGTTTAGTGCACTGGCTTTGACTCCCTCTCACATTCTCTGTCTCTCTGGTTAGTGCACTGGCTTTGACTCTGTCTGGTGAGTGCACAGGCTTTGACTCTCTGGTCAGTGCACAGTCTTTGACTCTCTGGTTAGTGCACAGGCTTTGACTCTCTGGTTAGTGCACAGGCTTTGAATCTCTGCATAGTGCACTGGCTTTGACTGTCTGGTTAGTGCACTGGCTTTGACTGTCTGGTTAGTGCACTGGCTTTGACTGTCTGGTTAGTGCACTGGCTTTGACTGTCTGGTTAGTGCACTGGCTTTGACTGTCTGGTTAGTGCACTGGATTTGACTGTCTGGTTAGTGCACTGGCTTTGACTCTCTCTGTCTCTCTCCCTGGATACTGCATTGTCTTTGACTCTTACTGTCTCTCTGGTTAGTGCACTGTCTTTAACCCTCTCTGGTTTGTGCACTGACTTTGACTTTGTGGTCACTGCACTGTCTTTGACACTGTTTAGTGCACTGGCTTTCAATATCTGGTTAGTGCTCTGGCTTTCAATCTCTGGTTAGCGCAATGGATTTGAATCTCTGGTTAGTGCACTGGCTTTGACTCTCTGCATAGTGCACTGGCTTTGACTGTCTGGTTAGTGCCCAGGGTTTGTCTCTCTGGTTAGTGCCCTGGCATTGACTCTCTGTAAGTGCACTGGCTTTGATTCTCTGTTTAGCGCCCTGGCTTTGGCACTGTGGACAGTACACTGGCTTTGACTCTCTCTCTCTCTCTCTCTCTCTCAATTTCTCTTTCTCTCTGGTTAGTGCAATGGCTTTGAAACTCTGGTTAGTGCACTGGCTTGGACTCTCTGGTTAGTGCACTGGCTTTGACTCTCTTTCTCTTTCTTTCTGATTAGTGCACTGGCTTTGACTCTCTCTTTCTCTCTCTCTCTGGTTAGTGCACTGGATGTGACTCTCTGGTTAGTGAACTGGCTTTGACTCTCTGGTTAGTGCACTGGCTTTGACACACTGGTTAGTGCACTGGCTTTGACTCTCTGGTTAGTGCACTGGCTTTGACTCTCTCTCACTTTCTGTGTCTCTCTGGTTAGTGTACTGGCTTTGACTCTCGGGTTAGTGCACTGGCTTTGACTCCCTCTCACATTCTCTGTCTCTCTGGTTAGTGCACTGGCTTTGACACTCTGGTTAGTGCACTGGCTTTGACACTCTGGTTAGTGCACTGGATTTGACACTCTGGTTAGTGCACTGGCTTTGACTCTCTGGTTAGTGCACTTGCTTTGACAAACTGGTTAGTGCCGTGGCTTTGACTCTCTGGTTAGTGCACTGGCTTTGACTCTCTGGTTAGTGCCCTGGCTTTGACTCTCTCTCTCTTTTTCTCTGGTTAGTGCACTGGCTTTGACTCTCTGGTTAGTGCCGTGGCATCGACTCTCTGGTTAGTGCACTGGCTTAGTGTCTCTCTTTCTCTCTCTCTGGATAAGTGCAATGTCTTCGACTCTTTCTCTCTCGCTTTCTGTTTAGTGCACTGTCTTTGACTCCATCTGCTTAGTGCACTGGCTCTTCCTCTCTGGTTAGGGCACAGGATTTGACTCTCTGGTTAGTGCACAGGTTTTGCTTCTCTGGTTAGTGCCCTGGCTTTGACTCTCTGGTTAGTGCCCTGGCTTTGACTCTCTGGTAAGTGACCTGGCTTTGACTCTCTGGTTAGTGCACTGGCTTTGATTCCCTCTCACTTTCTCTGTCTCTCTGGTTAGTGCACTGGCTTTGAGTCTCTGGTTAGTGCACTGGCTTTCAATATCTGGTTAGTGCACTGGCTTTCAATCTCTGGTTAGTGTACTGGCTTTGAGTCTCTGGTTAGTGCACTGGCTTTCAATATCTGGTTAGTGCACTGGCTTTCAATCTCTGGTTATTGCCCATGCTTTGACTCTCTAGTTAGTGCCCTGGCTTTGACTCTGTCTGGTTAGTGCACAGGCTTTGACTCTCTGGTTAGTGCACAGGCTTTGACTCTGTGGTTAGTGCACAGGCTTTGACTCTCTGGTTAGTGCCCAGGCTTTGAATCTCTGCATAGTGCACTGGCTTTGACTGTCTGGGTAGTGCACTGGCTTTGACTCTCTGGTTAGTGCACTGGCTTTGAGTCTCTGGTTAGTGCACTGGCTTTGAGTCTCTGGTTAGTGCACTAGCTTTGACTCTCTGGTTAGTGCACTGTCTTTAACTCTCTCTGGTTTGTGCACTGGCTTTTACTTTGTGGTTAGTGCACAGGCTTTGACTCTCTGGTTAGTGCACTGGCTTTGACACTGTTTAGTGCACGGGCTTTGACTTTCTGGTTAGTGCAGTGGCTTTGACTGTCTGGTTAGTGCACTGGCTTTGAATGTTTGGTTAGTGCACTGGATTTGACTGTCTGGTTACTGCACTGGCTTTCAATCTCTGGTTAGTGCACTGGATTTGACTCTCTGGTTCGTGCACTGGCTTTGGCAGTCTGGTTCGTGCACTGGCTTTGACTTTATGGTTAGTCCACTGGCTTTGACTCGCTGGTTGGTGCACTGGCTTTCAATCTCTGGTTAGTGCACTGGCTTTGACTCTCTGGTAAGTGACCTGGCTATGACTCTCTGGTTCGTGCATTGGCTTTGACTCTCTGGTTAGTGCACTGGCTTTGACTCTGTCTGGTTAGTGCACAGGCTTTGACTCTCTGGTTAGTGCACAGGCTTTGACTCTCTGGTTAGTGCACAGGCTTTGACTCTCTGGTTAGAGCACAGGCTTTGACTCTTTGGTTAGTGCACAGGCTTTGACTCTCTGGTTGGTGCACAGGCTTTGACTCTCTGGTTGGTGCACAGGCTTTGAATATCTGCATAGTGCACTGGCTTTGACTGTCTGGTTAGTGCACTGGCTTTGACTGTCTGGTTAGTGCACTGGCTTTGACTGTCTGGTTAGTGCACTGGACTCGACTGTCTGGTTAGTGCACTGGCTTTGACTGCCTGGTTAGTGCACTGGCTTTGACTCTCTGGTTAGTGCCCGTGCTTTGACTCTCTCGTAAGTGACCTGGCTATGACTCTCTGGTTCGTGCATTGGCTTTGACTCTGTCTGGTTAGTGCACAGGCTTTGACTCACTGGTTAGTGCACTGGCTTTGACTCTCCGGTTAGTGCACTGGCTTTGGCTCTCTGGTTAGTGCACTGGCTTTGACACTCTGGTTAGTGCCCTGGCTTTGACTCTCTGGTTAGTGCCGTGGCTTTGACTCTCTAGTTAGTGCCCTGGCTTTGACTCTCTGGTTAGTGCACTGGCTTTGACTCTCTGGTTAGTGCACTGGCTTTCAATATCTGGTTAGTGCACTGGCTTTCAATCTCTCGTTAGCGCACTGGATTTGGCTCTCTGGTTAGTGCACAGGCTTTGACTCTCTGCATAGTGCACTGGCTTTGACTGTCTGGTTAGTGCACTGGCTTTGACTGTCTGGTTAGTGCACTGGCTTTGACTGTCTGGTTAGTGCACTGGCTTTGACTGTCTGGTTAGTGTACTGGCTTTGACTGTCTGGGTAGTGCACTGGCTTTGACTCTCTGGTTAGTGCACTGGCTTTGAGTCTCTGGTTAGTGCACTAGCTTTGACTTTCTCTGGTTAGTGCACTGGCTTTGACTCTCTCTGTCTCTCTCCCTGGTTACTGTATTGTCTTTGACTCTTGCTGTCTCTCTGGTTAGTGCAGTGACTTTCACTCTCTCTGGTTTGTGCACTGGCTTTGACTTTGTGGTTAGTGCACTGGCTTTGACTCTCTGGTTAGCGCACTGGCTTTGACACTGTTTAGTGCACTGGCTCTGACTCTCCGGTTAGTGCACTGGCTTTGGCTCTCTGGTTAGTGCACTGGCTTTGACTTTCTGGTTAGAGCACTGGCTTGAACTCTCTCTCTCTCTCTCTCTCCCTCTCTCTCTCTCTCTCTCTCTCTGGATAGTGCAATGTCTTTGATCTCTCTTTCTCTCTCTCTGGTTAGTGCCCAGGGTTTGTCTCAACTGGTTAGTGCCCTGGCTTTGACTCTCTGGTCTCTCTGATTAGTGCACTGGATTTGACACTCTGGTTAGTGCACTGGCTTTGACTCTCTGGTTAGTGCACTGGCTTTGACAAACTGGTTAGTGCCGTGGCTTTGACTCTCTGGTTAGTGCACTGGCTTTGACTCTCTGGTTAGTGCCCTGGCTTTGACTCTCTCTCTCTTTTTCTCTGGTTAGTGCACTGGCTTTGACTCTCTCTTTCTCTCTGGTTAGTAAACTGGCTTTGTCTCTCTGGTTAGTGCCGTGGCATCGACTCTCTGGTTAGTGCACTGGCTTAGTGTCTCTCTTTCTCTCTCTCTGGATAAGTGCAATGTCTTCGACTCTTTCTCTCTCGCTTTCTGTTTAGTGCACTGTCTTTGACTCCATCTGCTTAGTGCACTGGCTCTTCCTCTCTGGTTAGGGCACAGGATTTGACTCTCTGGTTAGTGCACAGGTTTTACTTCTCTGGTTAGTGCCCTGGCTTTGACTCTCTGGTTAGTGCATTGGCTTTGACTCTCCGGTAAGTGCCCTGGCTTTGACTCTCTGGTTAGTGCCCTGGCTTTGACTCTCCGGTAAGTGCCCTGGCTTTGACTCTCTGGTAAGTGCACTGGTTTTGACACTCTGGTTAGTGCACTGGCTTTGACTCTCTGGCTAGTGCACTGGCTTTCAATATCTGGTTAGTGCACTGGCTTTCAATCTCTGGTTAGCGCACTGGATTTGACTGTCTGGTTAGTGCACTGGCTTTGACTGTCTGGTTAGTGCACTGGCTTTGACTGTCTGGTTAGTGTACTGGCTTTGACTGTCTGGGTAGTGCACTGGCTTTGACTCTCTGGTTAGTGCACTGGCTTTGAGTCTCTGGTTAGTGCACTAGCTTTGACTTTCTCTGGTTAGTGCATTGGCTTTGACTCTCTCTGTCTCTCTCCCTGGTTACTGCATTGTCTTTGACTCTTGCTGTCTCTCTGGTTAGTGCAGTGACTTTCACTCTCTCTGGTTTGTGCACTGGCTTTGACTTAGTGGTTAGTGCACTGGCTTTGACTCTCTGGTTAGCGCACTGGCTTTGACACTGTTTAGTGCACTGGCTCTGACTCTCCGGTTAGTGCACTGGCTTTGGCTCTCTGGTTAGTGCACTGGCTTTGACTTTCTGGTTAGAGCACTGGCTTGAACTCTCTCTCTCTCTCTCTCTCTCTCTCTCTCTCTCCCTCGCTCTCTCTCTCTCTCTGGATAGTGCAATGTCTTTGATCTCTCTTTCTCTCTCTCTGGTTAGTGCCCAGGGTTTGGCTCTCTGGTTAGTGCACTGGCTTTGACTCTCTCTGGTTAGTGCACAGGCTTTAACTCTCTGGTTAGTGCACAGGCTTTTACTCTCCGGTTAGTGCACAGGCTTTGACTCTCGGTTTAGTGCACTGGCTTTGACTCCCTCTCACATTCTCTGTCTCTCTGGTTAGTGCACTGGCTTTGACTCTGTCTGGTTAGTGCACAGGCTTTGACTCTCTGGTCAGTGCACAGTCTTTGACTCTCTGGTTAGTGCACAGGCTTTGACTCTCTGGTTAGTGCACAGGCTTTGAATCTCTGCATAGTGCACTGGCTTTGACTGTCTGGTTAGTGCACTGGCTTTGACTGTCTGGTTAGTGCACTGGCTTTGACTGTCTGGTTAGTGCACTGGCTTTGACTGTCTGGTTAGTGCACTGGCTTTGACTGTCTGGTTAGTGCACTGGATTTGACTGTCTGGTTAGTGCACTGGCTTTGACTCTCTCTGTCTCTCTCCCTGGATACTGCATTGTCTTTGACTCTTACTGTCTCTCTGGTTAGTGCACTGTCTTTAACCCTCTCTGGTTTGTGCACTGACTTTGACTTTGTGGTCACTGCACTGTCTTTGACACTGTTTAGTGCACTGGCTTTCAATATCTGGTTAGTGCTCTGGCTTTCAATCTCTGGTTAGCGCAATGGATTTGAATCTCTGGTTAGTGCACTGGCTTTGACTCTCTGCATAGTGCACTGGCTTTGACTGTCTGGTTAGTGCCCAGGGTTTGTCTCTCTGGTTAGTGCCCTGGCATTGACTCTCTGTAAGTGCACTGGCTTTGATTCTCTGTTTAGCGCCCTGGCTTTGGCACTGTGGACAGTACACTGGCTTTGACTCTCTCTCTCTCTCTCTCTCTCTCTCTCAATTTCTCTTTCTCTCTGGTTAGTGCAATGGCTTTGAAACTCTGGTTAGTGCACTGGCTTGGACTCTCTGGTTAGTGCACTGGCTTTGACTCTCTTTCTCTTTCTTTCTGATTAGTGCACTGGCTTTGACTCTCTCTTTCTCTCTCTCTGGTTAGTGCACTGGATGTGACTCTCTGGTTAGTGCACTGGCTTTGACTCTCTGGTTAGTGCACTGGCTTTGACACACTGGTTAGTGCACTGGCTTTGACTCTCTGGTTAGTGCACTGGCTTTGACTCTCTCTCTCACTTTCTGTGTCTCTCTGGTTAGTGTACTGGCTTTGACTCTCGGGTTAGTGCACTGGCTTTGACTCCCTCTCACTTTCTCTGTCTCTCTGGTTAGTGCACTGGCTTTGACACTCTGGTTAGTGCACTGGCTTTGACACTCTGGTTAGTGCACTGGATTTGACACTCTGGTTAGTGCACTGGCTTTGACTCTCTGGTTAGTGCACTTGCTTTGACAAACTGGTTAGTGCCGTGGCTTTGACTCTCTGGTTAGTGCACTGGCTTTGACTCTCTGGTTAGTGCCCTGGCTTTGACTCTCTCTCTCTTTTTCTCTGGTTAGTGCACTGGCTTTGACTCTCTGGTTAGTGCCGTGGCATCGACTCTCTGGTTAGTGCACTGGCTTAGTGTCTCTCTTTCTCTCTCTCTGGATAAGTGCAATGTCTTCGACTCTTTCTCTCTCGCTTTCTGTTTAGTGCACTGTCTTTGACTCCATCTGCTTAGTGCACTGGCTCTTCCTCTCTGGTTAGGGCACAGGATTTGACTCTCTGGTTAGTGCACAGGTTTTGCTTCTCTGGTTAGTGCCCTGGCTTTGACTCTCTGGTTAGTGCCCTGGCTTTGACTCTCTGGTTAGTGCATTGGCTTTGACTCTCCGGTAAGTGCCCTGGGTTTGACTCTCTGGTAAGTGCACTGGTTTTGACACTCTGGTTAGTGCACTGGCTTTGACTCTCTGGTTAGTGCACTGGCTTTTACTCTCTGGTTAGTGCACTGGCTTTGACTCTCTCTGGTTAGTGCACAGGCTTTAACTCTCTGGTTAGTGCACAGGCTTTGACTCTCGGTTTAGTGCACTGGCTTTGACTCCCTCTCACTTTCTCTGTCTCTCTGGTTAGTGCACTGGCTTTGACACTCTGCTTAGTGTACTGGCTTTGACTCTCTGCTTAGTGTACTGTCTTTGACTCTCTGCTTAGTGTACTGGCTTTGACTCTCTGGTGAGTGCTCTGGCTTTGACTCTCTGGTTAGTGCACTGGCTTTGACTGTCTGGGTAGTGCACTGGCTTTGACTCTCTGGTTAGTGCACTGGCTTTGACTCTCTCTGGTTAGTGCACTTGCTTTGACTCTCTGGTTAGTGCCGTGGCATTGACTCTCTGGTTAGTGTCGTGGCTTTCACACTGTGGTAAGTGGCCTGGCTTTGACTCTCTGGTTAGTGCACTGGCTTTCAATCTCTGGTTAGTGCACTGGATTTGCCTCTCTGGTTCGTGCACTGGCTTTGGCAGTCTGGTTCGTGCACTGGCTTTGACTTTATGGTTAGTCCATTGGCTTTCAGTCTCTGGTTAGTGCCCTGGCTTTGACTTTCTGGTTAGTGCCGTGGCATCGACTCTCTGGTTAGTGCACTGGCTTAGTGTCTCTCTTTCTCTCTCTCTGGATAAGTGCAATGTCTTCGACTCTTTCTCTCTCGCTTTCTGTTTAGTGCACTGTCTTTGACTCCATCTGCTTAGTGCACTGGCTCTTCCTCTCTGGTTAGGGCACAGGATTTGACTCTCTGGTTAGTGCACAGGTTTTGCTTCTCTGGTTAGTGCCCTGGCTTTGACTCTCTGGTTAGTGCCCTGGCTTTGACTCTCTGGTAAGTGACCTGGCTTTGACTCTCTGGTTAGTGCACTGGCTTTGATTCCCTCTCACTTTCTCTGTCTCTCTGGTTAGTGCACTGGCTTTGAGTCTCTGGTTAGTGCACTGGCTTTCAATATCTGGTTAGTGCACTGGCTTTCAATCTCTGGTTAGTGTACTGGCTTTGAGTCTCTGGTTAGTGCACTGGCTTTCAATATCTGGTTAGTGCACTGGCTTTCAATCTCTGGTTATTGCCCATGCTTTGACTCTCTAGTTAGTGCCCTGGCTTTGACTCTGTCTGGTTAGTGCACAGGCTTTGACTCTCTGGTTAGTGCACAGGCTTTGACTGTCTGGGTAGTGCACTGGCTTTGACTCTCTGGTTAGTGCACTGGCTTTGAGTCTCTGGTTAGTGCACTGGCTTTGAGTCTCTGGTTAGTGCACTAGCTTTGACTCTCTGGTTAGTGCACTGTCTTTAACTCTCTCTGGTTTGTGCACTGGCTTTTACTTTGTGGTTAGTGCACAGGCTTTGACTCTCTGGTTAGTGCACTGGCTTTGACACTGTTTAGTGCACGGGCTTTGACTTTCTGGTTAGTGCAGTGGCTTTGACTGTCTGGTTAGTGCACTGGCTTTGAATGTTTGGTTAGTGCACTGGATTTGACTGTCTGGTTACTGCACTGGCTTTCAATCTCTGGTTAGTGCACTGGATTTGACTCTCTGGTTCGTGCACTGGCTTTGGCAGTCTGGTTCGTGCACTGGCTTTGACTTTATGGTTAGTCCACTGGCTTTGACTCGCTGGTTGGTGCACTGGCTTTCAATCTCTGGTTAGTGCACTGGCTTTGACTCTCTGGTAAGTGACCTGGCTATGACTCTCTGGTTCGTGCATTGGCTTTGACTCTCTGGTTAGTGCACTGGCTTTGACTCTGTCTGGTTAGTGCACAGGCTTTGACTCTCTGGTTGGTGCACAGGCTTTGACTCTCTGGTTGGTGCACAGGCTTTGAATATCTGCATAGTGCACTGGCTTTGACTGTCTGGTTAGTGCACTGGCTTTGACTGTCTGGTTAGTGCACTGGCTTTGACTGTCTGGTTAGTGCACTGGATTCGACTGTCTGGTTAGTGCACTGGCTTTGACTGCCTGGTTAGTGCACTGGCTTTGACTCTCTGGTTAGTGCCCGTGCTTTGACTCTCTCGTAAGTGACCTGGCTATGACTCTCTGGTTCGTGCATTGGCTTTGACTCTGTCTGGTTAGTGCACAGGCTTTGACTCACTGGTTAGTGCACTGGCTTTGACTCTCCGGTTAGTGCACTGGCTTTGGCTCTCTGGTTAGTGCACTGGCTTTGACACTCTGGTTAGTGCCCTGGCTTTGACTCTCTGGTTAGTGCCGTGGCTTTGACTCTCTAGTTAGTGCCCTGGCTTTGACTCTCTGGTTAGTGCACTGGCTTTGACTCTCTGGTTAGTGCACTGGCTTTCAATATCTGGTTAGTGCACTGGCTTTCAATCTCTGGTTAGCGCACTGGATTTGGCTCTCTGGTTAGTGCACTGGCTTTGACTCTCTGCATAGTGCACTGGCTTTGACTGTCTGGTTAGTGCACTGGCTTTGACTGTCTGGTTAGTGCACTGGCTTTGACTGTCTGGTTAGTGCACTGGCTTTGACTGTCTGGTTAGTGTACTGGCTTTGACTGTCTGGGTAGTGCACTGGCTTTGACTCTCTGGTTAGTGCACTGGCTTTGAGTCTCTGGTTAGTGCACTAGCTTTGACTTTCTCTGGTTAGTGCACTGGCTTTGACTCTCTCTGTCTCTCTCCCTGGTTACTGTATTGTCTTTGACTCTTGCTGTCTCTCTGGTTAGTGCAGTGACTTTCACTCTCTCTGGTTTGTGCACTGGCTTTGACTTTGTGGTTAGTGCACTGGCTTTGACTCTCTGGTTAGCGCACTGGCTTTGACACTGTTTAGTGCACTGGCTCTGACTCTCCGGTTAGTGCACTGGCTTTGGCTCTCTGGTTAGTGCACTGGCTTTGACTTTCTGGTTAGAGCACTGGCTTGAACTCTCTCTCTCTCTCTCTCTCCCTCGCTCTCTCTCTCTCTCTCTCTCTGGATAGTGCAATGTCTTTGATCTCTCTTTCTCTCTCTCTGGTTAGTGCCCAGGGTTTGTCTCAACTGGTTAGTGCCCTGGCTTTGACTCTCTGGAAAGTGCCCTGGCTTTGACACTCTGGTTAGTGCACAGGCTTTAACTCTCTGGTTAGTGCACAGGCTTTAACTCTCTGGTTAGTGCACAGGCTTTGACTCTCGGTTTAGTGCACTGGCTTTGACTCCCTCTCACATTCTCTGTCTCTCTGGTTAGTGCACTGGCTTTGACTCTGTCTGGTTAGTGCACTGGCTTTGACTGTCTGGTTAGTGCACTGGCTTTGACTGTCTGATTAGTGCACTGGCTTTGACTCTCTCTCTCTCTCTCTCTCTCTCTCTCTCTCTCTCTCTCTCTCTCTCTCTCTCTGGTTAGTGCACTGGCTTTGATCTCTCTTCTCTCTCTGATTAGTGCACTGGATTTGACACTCTGGTTAGTGCACTGGCTTTGACTCTCTGGTTAGTGCACTTGCTTTGACAAACTGGTTAGTGCCGTGGCTTTGACTCTCTGGTTAGTGCACTGGCTTTGACTCTCTGGTTAGTGCCCTGGCTTTGACTCTCTCTCTCTTTTTCTCTGGTTAGTGCACTGGCTTTGACTCTCTCTTTCTCTCTGGTTAGTAAACTGGCTTTGACTCTCTGGTTAGTGCCGTGGCATCGACTCTCTGGTTAGTGCACTGGCTTAGTGTCTCTCTTTCTCTCTCTCTGGATAAGTGCAATGTCTTCGACTCTTTCTCTCTCGCTTTCTGTTTAGTGCACTGTCTTTGACTCCATCTGCTTAGTGCACTGGCTCTTCCTCTCTGGTTAGGGCACAGGATTTGACTCTCTGGTTAGTGCACAGGTTTTGCTTCTCTGGTTAGTGCCCTGGCTTTGACTCTCTGGTTAGTGCCCTGGCTTTGACTCTCTGGTTAGTGCATTGGCTTTGACTCTCCGGTAAGTGCCCTGGCTTTGACTCTCTGGTCAGTGCACTGGTTTTGACACTCTGGTTAGTGCACTGGCTTTGACTCTCTGGTTAGTGCACTGGCTTTTACTCTCTGGTTAGTGCACTGGCTTTGACTCTCTCTGGTTAGTGCACAGGCTTTAACTCTCTGGTTAGTGCACAGGCTTTGACTCTCGGTTTAGTGCACTGGCTTTGACTCCCTCTCACTTTCTCTGTCTCTCTGGTTAGTGCACTGGCTTTCACACTCTGCTTAGTGTTCTGGCTTTGACTCTCTGCTTAGTGTACTGGCTTTGACTCTCTGCTTAGTGTACTGGCTTTGACTCTCTGGTGAGTGCTCTGGCTTTGACTCTCTGGTTAGTGCACTGGCTTTGACTGTCTGGGTAGTGCACTGGCTTTGACTCTCTGGGTAGTGCACTGGCTTTGACTCTCTGGTTAGTGCACTGGCTTTGAGTCTCTGGTTAGTGCACTAGCTTTGACTTTCTCTGGTTAGTGCATTGGCTTTGACTCTCTCTGTATCTCTCCCTGGTTACTGCATTGTCTATGACTCTTGCTGTCTCTCTGGTTAGTGCACTGTCTTTAACTCTCTCTGGTTTGTGCATTGGCTTTGACTTTCTGGTTAGTGCACTGGCTTTGACTCTCTGGTTAGTGCACTGGCTTTGACTCTCTCTGGTTAGTGCACAGGCTTTAACTCTCTGGTTAGTGCACTGGCTTTGACTCCCTCTCACTTTCTCTGTCTCTCTGGTTAGTGCACTGGCTTTGACTCTCTGCTTAGTGTACTGTCTTTGACTCTCTGCTTAGTGTACTGGCTTTGACTCTCTGGTGAGTGCTCTGGCTTTGACTCTCTGGTTAGTGCACTGGCTTTGACTGTCTGGGTAGTGCACTGGCTTTGACTCTCTGGTTAGTGCACTGGCTTTGACTCTCTCTGGTTAGTGCACTTGCTTTGACTCGCTGGTTGGTGCACATGCTTTGACTCTCTAGTTAGTGCCCTGGCTTTGACTCTCTGGTAAGTGACCTGGCTATGACTCTCTGGTTAGTGCCCGGGCTTTGACTCTCTGGTTAGTGCCCAGGCTTTGACTCTCTGGTTAGTGCCCTTGCTTTGACTCTCTGGTTAGTGCACTGGCTTTGACTCTTTGGTTAGTGCACAGGCTTTGAATATCTGCATAGTGCATTGGCTTTGACTGTCTGGTTAGTGCACTGGCTTTGACTGTCTGGTTAGTGCACTGGCTTTGACTCTCTGGTTAGTGCACTGGATTCGACGGTCTGGTAAGTGCACTGGCTTTGACTGCCTGGTTAGTGCACTGGCTTTGACTCTCTGGTTAGTGCCCGTGCTTTGACTCTCTAGTTAGTGCACTGGCTTTGACTCTCTGGTTCGTGCATTGGCTTTGACTCTCTGGTTCGTGCATTGGCTTTGACTCTGTCTGGTTAGTGCACAGGCTTTGACTCTGTTTAGTGCACTGGCTTTGACTCTCCGGTTAGTGCACTGTCTTTGACTCTCTGGTGAGTGCTCTGGCTTTGACTCTCTGGTTAGTGCACTGGCTTTGACTGTCTCGGTAGTGCACTGGCTTTGACTCTCTGGTTAGTGCACTGGCTTTGAGTCTCTGGTTAGTGCACTTGCTTTGACTCTCTGGTTAGTGCCGTGGCTTTGACTCTCTGGTTAGTGTCGTGGCTTTGAGTCTCTGGTTAGTGCACTTGCTTTGACTCTCTGGTTCGTGCACTGGCTTTGACTCTCTGGTTAGTGCACTGGCTTTCAATATCTGGTTACTGCACTGGCTTTCAATCTCTGGTTAGTGCACTGGATTTGACTCTCTGGTTCGTGCACTGGCTTTGGCAGTCTGGTTCGTGCACTGGCTTTGACTTTATGGTTAGTCCACTGGCTTTGACTCGCTGGTTGGTGCACTGGCTTTCAATCTCTGGTTAGTGCACTGGCTTTGACTCTCTCTCTCTCTCTCTCTCTCTCTCTCTTCTCTCTCTGATTAGTGCACTGGATTTGACACTCTGGTTAGTGCATTGGCTTTGCCTCTCTGCTTAGTGCAATGAATTTGACTCTCTGGTTAGTGCTCTGGCTTAGAGTCTCTCTTTCTCTCTCTCTCTGGTTAGTGCACTGGCTTTGACAGTCTGGTTAGTGCACTGGCTTTGACTCTCTGGTCAATGCACTGGCTTTGACTCACTGGTTAGTGCACTGGCTTTGAATCTCTGGTTAGTGCCGCGGCATCGACTCTCTGGTTAGTGCACTGGCTTAGAGTCTCTCTTTGTCTCTCTCTCTGGTTAGTGCAATATCTTTGAATCTTTCTCTCTCACTTTCTTTTTAATGCACTGTCTTTGACTCCCTCTGCTTAGTGCACTGGCTTTTAATCTCTGGTTAGGGCACAGGATTTGACTTTCTGGTAAGTGCACTGGCTTTGACTCTCTGGTTAGTGCACTGGCTTTGACTCTCTGGTTAGTGCACTTGCTTTGACACACTGGTTAGTGCCGTGGCTTTGACTCTCTGGTTAGTGAACTGGCTTTGACTCTCTGGTTAGTGCCCTGGCTTTGACTCTCTGGTTAGTGCCGTGGCTTTGACTCTCTGGTTAGGGCCGTGGCTTTCAATATCTGGTTAGTGCACTGGCTTTTAATCTCTGGTTAGTGCACTGGCTTTGACTCTCTGGTGAGTGCACTGGCTTTGACAGTCTGGTTAGTGCACTGGCTTTGACTCTCAGGTTAGTGCACTGGCTTTGACTCTCTGGTCAATGCACTGGCTTTGACTCACTGGTTAGTGCACTGGCTTTGACTCTCTCTCAATTTCTCTGTATCTCTGGTTAGTGCACTGGCTGTGACACTCTGGTTAGTGCACTGGCTTTGACTCTCTAGTTAGTGTACTGGCTTTGACTCTCTGGTTAGTGTACTGGCTTTGACTCTCTGGTTAGTGCACTGGCTTTGACTCTCTGGTCAATGCCCTGGCTTTGACTCACTGGTTAGTGCACTGGCTTTGACTCTCTCTCAATTTCTCTGTCTCTCTGGTTAGTGCACTGGCTGTGACAGTCTGGTTAGTGCACTGGCTTTGACTCTCTGGTTAGTGCACTGGCTTTGACTCTCTGGTCAATGCACTGGCTTTGACTCACTGGTTAGTGCACTGGCTTTCACACTCTGGTTAGTGCACTTGCTTTGACTCTCTGGTTCGTCTTCTGGCTTTGACTCGCTGGTTAGTGCACTGACAATTACTCTCTCACTTTCTTTCTTGTTAGTGCACTGGCTTTGACTCTCTCTTTCTCTCTCTCTCTCTCGTTAGTGCACTGGCTTTAACTCTCTGGTTCGTGCACTGGCTTTGACTCTGTTTAGTGCCCTGGATTTGACTCTCTCTCTCTTTCTCTCTGCTTGGTGCAATGGCTTTGACTCTCTCTTTCTCTCTGGTTAGTAAAGTGGCTTTGACTCTCTGGTTAATGCACTGGCTTTGACTCTATGGTTAGTGAACTGGCTTTGACACTCTCTGTGCATTGGCTTTGCCTCTCTGCTTAGTGCAATGAATTTGACTCTCTGGTTAGTGCTCTGGCTTAGAGTCTCTCTTTCTCTCTCTCTCTGGTTAGTGCACTGGCTTTGACAGTCTGGTTAGTGCACTGGCTTTGACTCTCTGGTCAATGCACTGGCTTTGACTCTCTGGTCAATGCACTGGCTTTGACTCACTGGTTAGTGCACTGGCTTTGAATCTCTGGTTAGTGCCACGGCATCGACTCTCTGGTTAGTGCACTGGCTTAGAGTCTCTCTTTGTCTCTCTCTCTGGTTAGTGCAATATCTTTGACTCTTTCTCTCTCACTTTCTTTTTAATGCACTGTCTTTGACTCCCTCTGCTTAGTGCACTGGCTTTTAATCTCTGGTTAGGGCACAGGATTTGACATTCTGGTAAGTGCACTGGCTTTGACTCTCTGGTTAGTGCACTGGCTTTGACTGTCTGGTTAGTGCACTGGCTTTCAATCTCTGGTTAGTGCACTGGCTTTGACTTTCTGGTTAGTGCACTGGCTTTGACTCTCTCTCTCTCTCTCTCTCTCCGGTTAGTGCACAGGCTTTGATCTCTCTTCTCTCTCTCTCTGATTAGTGCACTGGCTTTCACTCTCTGGTTAGTGACCAGGATTTGACTCTCTGGTTAGTGCACAGGGTTTGTCACTCTGGTTAGTGCACTGGCTTTGGCGCTCTGGATTGTACACTGGCTTTGACTCTCTCTCACTTTCACTCTCTCTCTGGTTAGTGTACTGGCTTTGACTCTCTCTTTCTCTCTCTCTCGTTAGTGCACTGGCTTTAACTCTCTGGTTAGTGCACAGGGTTTGACTCTCTGGTTAGTGCACAGGATTTGACTCTCTGGTTAGTGCACTGGCTTTGAATCACTGGTTAGTGCACTGGCTTTGACTCTTGGGTTAGTGCACTGGCTTTGACTCTCTGGTTAGTGCACTGGCTTTCAATATCTGGTTAGTGCACTGGCTTTGACTCTCTGGTTAGTGCACTGGCTTTGACTCTCTGGTTAGTGCACTGGCTTTGACTCTCTGGTAAGTGCACTGGCTTCGACTCTCTGGTTAGTGTTCTGGCTTTGACTCTCTGGTTAGTGCACTGGATTTGACTCTCTGGTTAGTGCCCATGCTTTGACTCTCTGGTTAGTGCCCATGCTTTTACTCTCTGGTTAGTGCCCTGGCTTTGACTCTTGCTGTCTCTCTGGTTAGTGCACTGTCTTTAACTCTCTCTGGTTTGTGCACTGACTTTGACTTTGTGGTTAGTGCACTGGCTTTGACACTGTTTGGTGCACTGGCTTTGACTCTCCGGTTAGTGCACTGGCTTTGGCTCTCTGGTTAGTGCACTGGCTTTGACAATCTGGTTAGTGCCCTGGCTTTGACTCTCTGGTTAGTGCCCTGGCTTTGACTCACTGGTTAGTGCCCTGGATTTGACTCTCTGGTTAGTGCACTGGCTCTGACTCTCTGGTTAGTGCACTGGCTTTGACAGTCTGGTTAGTGCACTGGCTTTGACTCTATGGTTAGTGTACTGGCTTTGAGTCTCTGGTTAGTGCACTGGCTTTGGCTCTCTGGTTAGTGCACTGGTTTTGGCTCTCTGGTTAGTGCACTGGTTTGACTCTCTGGTTAGTGCCCATGCTTTGACTCTCTGGTTAGTGCCCTGGCTTTGACTCTCTGGTAAGTGCCCTAGCTTTGACTCTCTCGTTCGTGCATTGGCTTTGACTCTCTGGTTAGTGCACTGGCTTTGACTCTGTCTGGTTAGTGCACAAGCTTTGACTCTCTGGTTAGTGCACAGGCTTTGACTCTCTTGTTAGTGCACAGGCTTTGACTCTCTGGTTAGTGCACATGCTTTGAATCTCTGCATAGTGCAATGGCTTTGACTGTCTGGTTAGTGCACTGGCTTTGACTCTCTGGTTAGTGCCCTGGCTTTGCCTCTATGGTTAGTGCCCTGGCTTTGACTCTCTGGTTAGTGCAATGGCTTTGACTCTCTGGTTAGTGCACTGGCTTTGACAGTCTGGTTGGTGCACTGGCTTTGACTCTCTGGTTAGTGTACTGGCTTTGACTCTCTGGTTAGCGCACTGGCTTTGACACTGTTTAGTGCACTGGCTCTGACTCTCCGGTTAGTGCACTGCTTTGACTCCCTCTCACATTCTCTGTCTCTCTGGTTAGTGCACTGGCTTTGACTCTGTCTGGTTAGTGCACAGGCTTTGACTCTCTGGTTAGTGCACAGGCTTTGACTCTCTGGTTAGTGCACAGGCTTTGAATCTCTGCATAGTGCACTGGCTTTGACTGTCTGGTTAGTGCACTGGCTTTGACTGTCTGGTTAGTGCACTGGCTTTGACTGTCTGGTTAGTGCACTGGATTTGACTGTCTGGTTAGTGCACTGGCTTTGACTGTCTGGGTAGTGCACTAGCTTTGACTTTCTCTGGTTAGTGCACTGGCTTTGACTCTCTCTGGTTTGTGCACTGACTTTGACTTTGTGGTTACTGCACTGGCTTTGAAACTGTTTAGTGCACTGGCTTTGACTCTCCGGTTAGTGCACTGGCTTTGGCTCTCTGGTTAGAGCACTGGCTTTGACACTCTGATTAGTGCCCTGGCTTTGACTCTCTGGTTAGTGCCCTGGCTTTGACTCTCTGGTTAGTGCCCTGGCTTTGACTCTCTGGTTAGTGCCCTGGCTTTGACTCTCTGGTTAGTGCACTGGCTTTGACTATCTGGTTAGTGCACTGGCTTTGAGTCTCTGGTTAGTTCACTAGCTTTGACTCTCTCTGTCTCTCTCCCTGGTTACTGCATTGGTTTGACTCTTGCTGTCTCTCTGCTTAGTGCACTGTCTTTCACTCTCTCTGGTTTGTGCACTGGCTTTGACTTTGTGGTTAGTGCACTGGCTTTGACTGTCTGGGTAGTGCACTGGCTTTGACTGTCTGGGTAGTGCACTGGCTTTGACTCTCTGGTTAGTGCACTGGCTTTGAATCTCTGGTTAGTGCACTGGGTTTGGCTCTCTGGTTAGTGCACTGGCTTTGACTTTCTGGTTAGAGCACTGGCTTGAACTCTCTCTCTCTCTCTCCCTCGCTCTCTCTCTCTCTGTCTGGTTAGTGCAATGTCTTTGATCTCTCTTTCTCTCTCTCTGGTTAGTGCCCAGGGTTTGTCTCTCTGGTTAGTGCACTGGCTTTGAGTCTCTGATTAGTGCACTAGCTTTGACTTTCTCTGGTTAGTGCACTGGCTTTGACACTCTGGTTAGTGCCCTGGCTTTGACACTCTGGTTAGTGCACTGGCTTTGACTCTCTCTAAATTTCTCTGTCTCTCTGGTTAGTACAATGGCTTTGAAAATCTGGTTAGTGCCCATGCTTTGACTGTCTGGTTAGTGCACTGGCTTTGACTGTCTGGTTAGTGCACTGGCTTTGACTCTCTGGTTAGTGCACTGGCTTTGACTCACTGGTTAGTGCACTGGCTTTGGCACTCTGGATAGTACACTGGCTTTGACTCTCTCTCACTTTCACTGTCTCTCTGGTTAGTGTACTGGCTTTGACTCTCTGGATAGTGCACTGGCTTTGACATTATTGTTAGTGCAATGGCTTTGACTCTCTGTTTAGAGCCCTGGCTTTGACTCCCTGGTTAGTGCACAGGCTTTGACTCTCTGGTTAGTGCACTGGCTTTCAATATCTGGTTAGTGCACTGACTTTCAATCTCTGGTTAGCGCTCTGGATTTGACTCTCTGGTTAGTGCCCTGGCTTTGACTCTCTGGTTAGTGCCCTGGCTTTGACACTCTGGTTAGTGCACTGGCTTTGACTCTCTGGTTAGTGCACTGGCTTTGAGTCTCTGATTAGTGCACTAGCTTTGACTTTCTCTGGTTAGTGCACTGGCTTTGACTCTCTCTGTCTCTCTCCCTGGATACTGCATTGTCTTTGACTCTTGCTGTCTCTCTGGTTAGTGCACTGGCTGTGACTCTCTGGTTAGTGTACTGGCTTTGACTCTCTGGTTAGTGCACTGGCTTTGACTCTCTGGTTAGTGCACTGGCTTTGACTCTGGTTAGTGCAATAGCTTTGACTCTCTCTGGGTAGTGCATTGGCTTTTACTCTCTCTCTCTCTCCCCCTGGTTACTGCATTGTCTTTGACTCTCGCTGTCTCTCTGGTTAGTGCACTGTCTTTCACTCTTTCTGGATAGTGCCCTTGCTTTGACTCTCTGTTTAGTGCCCTTGCTTTGACTCTCTGGTTAGTGCCCATGCTTTGACTCTCTGGTTAGTGCCCTGGCTTTGACACTCTGGTTAGTGCCCTGGCTTTGACACTCTGGTTAGTGCACTGGCTTTGACTCTCTCTAAATTTCTCTGTCTCTCTGGTTAGTACAATGGCTTTGAAAATCTGGTTAGTGCCCATGCTTTGACTGTCTGGTTAGTGCACTGGCTTTGACTGTCTGGTTAGTGCACTGGCTTTGACTCTCTGGTTAGTGCACTGGCTTTGACTCACTGGTTAGTGCACTGGCTTTGGCACTCTGGATAGTACACTGCCTTTGACTCTCTCTCACTTGCACTGTCTCTCTGGTTAGTGTACTGGCTTTGACTCTCTGGATAGTGCACTGGCTTTGACATTATTGTTAGTGCAATGGCTTTGACTCTCTGGTTAGTGCACTGGCTTTCAATATCTGGTTAGTGCACTGGCTTTCAATCTCTGGTTAGCGCACTGGATTTGACTCTCTGGTTAGTGCCCTGGCTTTGACTCTCTGGTTAGTGCCCTGGCTTTGACACTCTGGTTAGTGCACTGGCTTTGACTCTCTTGTTAGTGCACTGGCTTTGACTGTCTGGTTAGTGCACTGGCTTTGACTGTCTGGTTAGTGCACTGGCTTTGACTGTCTGGTTAGTGCACTGCCTTTGACTGTCTGGTTAGTGTACTGGCTTTGACTCTCTTGTTAGTGCACTGGCTTTGACTCACTGGTTAGTGCCCTGGATTTGACTCTCTGGTTAGTGCACTGGCTCTGACTCTCTGGTTAGTGCACTGGCTTTGACAGTCTGGTTAGTGCACTGGCTTTGACTCTATGGTTAGTGTACTGGCTTTGAGTCTCTGGTTAGTGCACTGGCTTTGGCTCTCTGGTTAGTGCACTGGCTTTGACTCTCTGGTTAGTGCCCATGCTTTGACTCTCTGGTTAGTGCCCTGGCTTTGACTCTCTGGTAAGTGCCCTGGCTTTGACTCTCTCGTTCGTGCATTGGCTTTGACTCTCTGGCTAGTGCACAGGCTTTGACTCTCTTGTTAGTGCACAGGCTTTGACTCTCTGGTTAGTGCACAGGCTTTGACTCTCTGGTAAGTGCCCAGGCTTTGACTCTCTCGTTCGTGCATTGGCTTTGACTCTCTGGCTAGTGCACAGGCTTTGACTCTCTTGTTAGTGCACAGGCTTTGACTCTCTGGTTAGTGCACAGGCTTTGAATCTCTGCATAGTGCAATGGCTTTGACTCTCTGGTTAGTGCCCTGGCTTTGCCTCTATGGTTAGTGCCCTGGCTTTGACTCTCTGGTTAGTGCCCTGGCTTTGACTCTCTGGTTAGTGCAATGGCTTTGACTCTCTGGTTAGTGCACTGGCTTTGACAGTCTGGTTGGTGCACTGGCTTTGACTCTCTGGTTAGTGTACTGGCTTTGACTCTCTGGTTAGTGCCCATGCTTTGACTCTCTGGTAAGTGCCCTAGCTTTGACTCTCTGGTTCGTGCATTTTCTTTGACTCTCTGGTTAGTGCACTGGCTTTGACTCACTGGTTAGTGCACTGGCTTTGGCACTCTGGATAGTACACTGGCTTTGACTCTCTCTCACTTGCACTGTCTCTCTGGTTAGTGTACTGGCTTTGACTCTCTGGATAGTGCACTGGGTTTGACATTATTGTTAGTGCAATGGCTTTGACTCTCTGTTTAGAGCCCTGGCTTTGACTCCCTGGTTAGTGCACTGGCTTTGACTCTCTGGTTAGTGCACTGGCTTTCAATATCTGGTTAGTGCACTGGCTTTCAATCTCTGGTTAGCGCACTGGATTTGACTCTCTGGTTAGTGCCCTGGCTTTGACTCTCTGGTTAGTGCCCTGGCTTTGACACTCTGGTTAGTGCACTGGCTTTGACTGTCTGGTTAGTGCACTGGCTTTGACTGTCTGGTTAGTGCACTGGCTTTGACTGTCTGGTTAGTGCACTGCCTTTGACTGTCTGGTTAGTGTACTGGCTTTGACTGTCTGGGTAGTGCACTGGCTTTGACTCTCTGGTTAGTGCACTGTCTTTGGCGCTCTGGATTGTACACTGGCTTTGACTCTCTCTCACTTTCACTCTCTCTCTGGTTAGTGTACTGGCTTTGACTCTCTCTTTCTCTCTCTCTCGTTAGTGCACTGGCTTTAACTCTCTGGTTAGTGCACAGGGTTTGACTCTCTGGTTAGTGCACAGGATTTAACTCTCCGGTTAGTGCACTGGCTTTGAATCACTGGTTAGTGCACTGGCTTTGACTCTCGGGTTAGTGCACTGGCTTTGACTCTCTGGTTAGTGCACTGGCTTTCAATATCTGGTTAGTGCACTGGCTTTGACTCTCTGGTTAGTGCACTGGCTTTGACTCTCTGGTTAGTGCACTGGCTTTGACTCTCTGGTAAGTGCACTGGCTTCGACTCTCTGGTTAGTGTTCTGGCTTTGACTCTCTGGTTAGTGCACTGGATTTGACTCTGTCTGGTTAGTGCACAGGCTTTGACTCTCTGGCTAGTGCACAGGCTTTGACTCTCTTGTTAGTGCACAGGCTTTGACTCTCTGGTTAGTGCACAGGCTTTGAATCTCTGCATAGTGCAATGGTTTTGACTGTCTGGTTAGTGCACTGGCTTTGACTCTCTGGTTAGTGTCCTGGCTTTGCCTCTATGGTTAGTGCCCTGGCTTTGACTCTCTGGTAAGTGCACTGGCTTCGACTCTCTGGTTAGTGTTCTGGCTTTGACTCTCTGGTTAGTGCACTGGATTTGACTCTCTGGTTAGTGCCCATGCTTTGACTCTCTGGTTAGTGCCCATGCTTTTACTCTCTGGTTAGTGCCCTGACTTTGACTCTTGCTGTCTCTCTGGTTAGTGCACGGTCTTTAACTCTCTCTGGTTTGTGCACTGACTTTGACTTTGTGGTTAGTACACTGGCTTTGACACTGTTTGGTGCACTGGCTTTGACTCTCCGGTTAGTGCACTGGCTTTGGCTGTCTGGTAAGTGTAATGGCTTTGACTCTGTGGCTAGTGCACTGGCTTTGACTCTCTGGTTAGTGCACTGGCTTTGACTCTCTGGTTAGTGCACTGGCTTTGACTCTCTCTTACTTTCTCTGTCTCTCTGGTTAGTGCACTGGCTTTGACTCTCTGGTTAGTGCACTGGCTTTCAATATTTGGTTAGTGCACTGGCTTTCATTCTCTGGTTAGTGCACTGGATTTGACTCACTGGTTAGTGCACTCGCTTTGACTCTCTGGTTAGTGCACTGGCTTTGACAGTCTGGTTAGTGCACTGGCTTTGACTCTCTGGTTAGTGTACTGGCTTTGACTCTCTGGTTAGTGCACTGGCTTTGACTCTCTGGTTAGTGCACTGGCTTTGACTCTCTGGTTAGTGCCCATGCTTTGACTCTCTGGTTAGTGCACAGGCTTTGACTCTCTGGTTATTGCCCAGGCTTTGACTCTCTGGTTAGTGCTTTGGCTTTCAATCTCTGGTTAGTGCTTTGGCTTTCAAACTCTGGTTATTGCACTGGCTTTGACTCTCTGGTTAGTGCACAGGCTTTGACTCCTGGTTAGTGCACTGGCTTTGACTCTCTGGTTATTGCACTGGCTTTGACAGTCTGGTTAGTGCACTGGCTTTGACTCTCTGGTTAGTGCACTGGCTTTGGCTCTCTGGTTAGTGCACTGGCTTAGACTCTCTCTATCTCTCTGGTTAGTAAACTGGCTTTGAGTCTCTGGTTAGTGCACTGGCTTTGACTCTCTGCATAGTGCACTGGTTTTGACTGGTTAGTGCACAGGCTTTGACTGTCTGGTTAGTGCACTGGCTTTGACTGTCTGGTTAGTGTACTGGCTTTGACAGTCTGGGTAGTGCACTGGCTTTGACTCTCTGGTTAGTGCACTGGCTTTGAGTCTCTGGTTAGTGCACTAGCTTTGACTTTCTTTGGTTAGTACACTGGCTTTGACTCTCTCTGTCTCTCTCCATGGTTACTGCCTTTTCTTTGACTCTTGCTGTCTCTCTGGTTCGTGTACTGTCTTACACTCTCTCTGGTTTGTGCACTGGCTTTGACTTTGTGGTTAGTGCACTGGCTTTGACTCTCCGGTTAGTGCACTGGTTTTGGCTCTCTGGTTAGTGCCCGGGCTTTGACTCTCTGGTTAGTGCCCTGGCTTTGACTCTCTGGTTAGTGCCCTGGCTTTGACTCTCTGGTTAGTGCCCTGGCTTTGACTCTCTGGTTAGTGCACTGGCTTTGGTTTTATGGTTAGTGCACTGGCTTTGACTCGATATTTAGTGCACTGGCTTTCAATCTCTTGTTAGTGCATTGGCTTGGACTTTCTGGTTAGTGCACTGGCTTTGACTCTCTGGTTAGTGCACTGGCTTTGAGTCTCTGGTTAGTGCACTTGCTTTGACTCTCTGGTTAGTGCACTGGCTTTGACTCTCTGGTCAATGCACTGGCTTTGACTCACTGGTTAGTACACTGGCTTTGACTCTCTCTTTCTCTCTGGTTAGTAAACTGGCTTTGACTCTCTGGTTAGTGACCAGGATTTGACTCTCTGGTTAGTGCCCAGGGTTTGTCTCTCTGGTTAGTGCCCTGGCATTGACTCTCTGTAAGTGCACTGGCTTTGATTCTCTGTTTAGCGCCCTGTGTTTGGCACTCTGGACAGTACACTGGCTTTGACTCTCTCTCTCTCTCTCAATTTCTCTTTCTCTCTGGTTAATGCAATGGCTTTGAAACTCTGGTTAGTTCACTGGCTTGGACTCTCTGGTTAGTGCACTGGCTTTGACTCTCTGGTTAGTGCTCTGGCTTTGAGTCTCTGGTTAGTGCCGTGGCTTTGACTCGCTGGTTAGTGCACTGATGATGACTCTCTTTCTCTTTCTTTCTGATTAGTGCACTGGCTTTGACTCTCTCTTTCTCTCTCTCTCGTTAGTGCACTGGCTTTAACTCACTGGTTAGTGCACTGGCTTTGACTCTCTGGTTAGTGCACTGGCTTTGACACTATTGTTAGTGCACTGGCTTTGACTCTCTGGTTAGAGCCCTGGCTTTGACTCCCTGGTTAGTGCACTGGCTTTCAATATCTGGTTAGTGCACTGGCTTTCAATCTCTGGTTAGTGCACTGGCTTTGAAACTATTGTTAGTGTACTGGCTTTGACTCTCTGGTTAATGCCCTGGCTTTGACACTCTGGTTAGTGCACTGGCTTTGACACTCTGGTAAGTGCACTGGCTTTGACTCTCTTGTTAGTGCACTGGCTTTGACTGTCTGGTTAGTGCACTGGCTTTGACTGTCTGGGTAGTGCACTGGCTTTGACTCTCTGGTTCCTGCACTGGCTTTGACTCACTGGTTAGTGCACTGGCTTTGGCACTCTGGATAGTACACTGGCTTTGACTCTCTCTCCCTTTCACTGTCTCTCTGGTTAGTGCACTGGCTTTGACTCACTGGTTAGTGCACTGGCTTTGACTCTCGGGTTCGTGCACTGGCTTTGACTGTCTGGGTAGTGCACTGGCTTTGACTCTCTGGTTCCTGCACTGGCTTTGACTCACTGGTTAGTGCACTGGCTTTGGCACTCTGGATAGTACACTGGCTTTGACTCTCTCTCCCTTTCACTGTCTCTCTGGTTAGTGCACTGGCTTTGACTCACTGGTTAGTGCACTGGCTTTGACTCTCGGGTTCGTGCACTGGCTTTGACTCCCTCTCACTTTCTCTGTCTCTCTGGTTAGTGTACTGGCTTTGACTCTCTGCTTAGTGCACTGGCTTTCAATATCTGGTTTGTGCACTGGATTTGACTCTCTGGTTAGTGCACTGGCTTTGACTCTCTGGTTAGTGCACTGGCTTTGACAGTCTGGTTAGTGCACTGGCTTTGACAGTCTGGTTAGTGCACTGGCTTTGACTCTCTGGTTAGTGCACTGGCTTTGACTCTCTGGTTAGTGCACTTGCTTTGACTCTCTGGTTAGTGCACTGGCTTTGACTCTCTGGTTAGTACACTGGCTTTGACTCTCTGGTTAGTGCACTGGCTTTGACTCTCTGGTTAGTGCCCATGCTTTGACTCTCTGGTTAGTGCCCTGGCTTTGACTCTCTGGTTAGTGCATTGGCTTTGACTCTCGCTGTCTCTTTGGTTAGTGCACTGTCTTTAACTCTCTCTGGTTTGTGCACTGACTTTGACTTTGTGGTTAGTGCACTGGCTTTGACACTGTTTAGTGCACTGGCTTTGACTCTCCGGTTAGTGCACTGGCTTTGGCTCTCTGGTTAGTGCACTGGCTTTGACACTCTGGTTAGTGCCCTGGCTTTGACTCTCTGGTTAGTGCCCTGGCTTTGACACTCTGGTTAGTGCCCTGGCTTTGACTCACTGGTTAGTGCACTGGCTTTGACTCTCTGGTTAGTGCACTGGCTTTCAATATCTGGTTAGTGCTTTGGCTTTCAATCTCTGGTTATTGCACTGGCTTTGACTCTCTGGTTAGTGCACAGGCTTTGACTCTCTGGTTAGTGAACTGGCTTTGACTCTCTGGTTAGTGCACTGGCTTTGACAGTCTGGTTAGTGCACTGGCTTTGACTGTCTGGTTAGTGCACTGGCTTTGACTGTCTGGTTAGTGCACTGGCTTTGAGTCTCTGATTAGTGCACTAGCTTTGACTTTCTCTGGTTAGTGCACTGGCTTTGACTCTCTCTGTCTCTCTCCCTGGATACTGCATTGTCTTTGACTCTTGCTGTCTCTCTGGTTAGTGCACTGGCTGTGACTCTCTGGTTAGTGTACTGGCTTTGACTCTCTGGTTAGTGCACTGGCTTTGACTCTCTGGTTAGTGCACTGGCTTTGACTCTGGTTAGTGCAATAGCTTTGACTCTCTCTGGGTAGTGCATTGGCTTTTACTCTCTCTCTCTCCCCCTGGTTACTGCATTGTCTTTGACTCTCGCTGTCTCTCTGGTTAGTGCACTGTCTTTCACTCTTTCTGGATAGTGCCCTTGCTTTGACTCTCTGTTTAGTGCCCTTGCTTTGACTCTCTGGTTAGTGCCCATGCTTTGACTCTCTGGTTAGTGCCCTGGCTTTGACACTCTGGTTAGTGCCCTGGCTTTGACACTCTGGTTAGTGCACTGGCTTTGACTCTCTCTAAATTTCTCTGTCTCTCTGGTTAGTACAATGGCTTTGAAAATCTGGTTAGTGCCCATGCTTTGACTGTCTGGTTAGTGCACTGGCTTTGACTCTCTGGTTAGTGCACTGGCTTTGACTCACTGGTTAGTGCACTGGCTTTGGCACTTTGGATAGTACACTGGCTTTGACTCTCTCTCACTTTCACTGTCTCTCTGGTTAGTGTACTGGCTTTGACTCTCTGGATAGTGCACTGGCTTTGACATTATTGTTAGTGCAATGGCTTTAACTCTCTCTCCCTTTCACTGTCTCTCTGGTTAGTGCACTGGCTTTGACTCACTGGTTAGTACACTGGCTTTGACTCTCTCTCACTTTCACTGTCTCTCTGGTTAGTGTACTGGCTTTGACTCTCTGGATAGTGCACTGGCTTTGACATTATTGTTAGTGCAATGGCTTTGACTCTCTCTCCCTTTCACTGTCTCTCTGGTTAGTGCACTGGCTTTGACTCACTGGTTAGTGCACTGGCTTTGACTCACTGGTTAGTGCACTGGCTTTGACTCTCGGGTTCGTGCACTGGCTTTGACTCCCTCCACTTTCTCTGTCTCTCTCGTTAGTGTACTGGCTTTGACTCTCTGCTTAGTACACTGGCTTTCAATATCTGGTTTGTGCACTGGATTTGACTCTCTGGTTAGTGCACTGGCTTTGACTCTCTGGTTAGTGCACTGGCTTTGACAGTCTGGTTAGTGCACTGGCTTTGACTCTCTGGTTAGTGCACTGACTTTGACACTCTGGTTAGTGCCCTGGCTTTTACTCTCTGGTTAGTGCACTGGTTTTGACTCTCTGGTTAGTGCACTGGCTTTGACTCTCTGGTTAGTGCACTGGCTTTGAGTCTCTGGTTAGTGCACTTGCTTTGACTCTCTGGTTAGTGCCGTGGCTTTGACTCTCTGGTTAGTGCACTGGCTTTGACTCTCTGGTTAGTGCACTGGCTTTCAATATCTGGTTAGTGCACTGGCTTTGACTCTCTGGTTAGTGCACTGGCTTTGACTCTCTGGTCAATGCACTGGCTTTGACTCACTGGTTAGTGCACTGGCTTTGACTCTCTCTTTCTCTCTGGTTAGTAAACTGGCTTTGACTCTCTGGTTAGTGACCAGGATTTGACTCTCTGGTTAGTGCCCAGGGTTTGTCTCTCTGGTTAGTGCACTGGATTTGACTCTCTGGTTAGTGCACTGGCTTTGACTCTCTGGTTAGTGCACTGGCTTTGACAGTCTGGTTAGTGCCCTGGCTTTGACTCTCTGGTTAGTGCATTGGCTTTGACTCTTGCTGTCTCTCTGGTTAGTGCACTGTCTTTAACTCTCTCTGGTTTTTGCACTGACTTTGACTTTGTGGTTAGTGCACTGGCTTTGACACTGTTTAGTGCACTGGCTTTGACTCTCCGGTAACTGCACTGGCTTTGGCTCTCTGGTTAGTGCACTGGCTTTGACACTCTGGTTAGTGCCCTGGCTTTGACTCACTTGTTAGTGCACTGGCTTTGACTCTTTGGTTAGTGCACTGGCTTTGACTCTCTGGTTAGTGCACTGGCTTTGACTCTCTGGTTAGTGCACTGGCTTTCAATATCTGGTTAGTGCTTTGGCTTTCAATCTCTGGTTATTGCACTGGCTTTGACTCTCTGGTTAGTGCACTGGCTTTGACTCTCTGGTTAGTGCACTGGCTTTGACACTTTGGTCAATGCACTGGCTTTGACTCTCTGGTTAGTGCACTGGAATTGACACTCTGGTTAGTGCACTGCGTTTGACACTCTGGTTAAGGCACTGACTTTGACTCTCTGGTTACTGCCCTGGCGTTGAATCTCTGGTAGTGCCCTGGCTTTGAGCGCTCTGGTTAGTGCACAAGCTATGACTCTCTGGTTAGTGCACTGGCTTGGACTCTCTCGTTAGTGCCCTGGCTTGGACTCTCTGGTTAGTGCCCTGGCTTTGACTCTCTGCTTAGTGCACTGGCTTTGACTCTCTGCTTAGTGCACTGGCTTTGACTCTCTGCTTAGTGCACTGGCTTTGACTCTCTGGTTAGTGCACTGGCTTTGACTCTCTGATTAGTGCACTGGCTTTGACTCTCTGGTTAGTGCACTGGCTTTGACTCTCTGGTTAATGCACTGGCTTTGGCTCTCTGGTTAGTGCACTGGCTTTGACTATCTGGTTAGTGCACTGGCTTTGACTCTCTGGTTAGTGCACTGGCTTTGACTCTCTGGTTAGTGCACTGGCTTTGACTCTCTGGTTTGTGCACTGGCTTTGACTCTCTGGTTAGTGCACTGTCTTTCACTCTCTCTGGTTTGTGCACTGGCTTTGACTCTCAGG
Organism: Isurus oxyrinchus; assembly: GCA_026770705.1. Lineage (NCBI taxonomy): Eukaryota > Metazoa > Chordata > Chondrichthyes > Lamniformes > Lamnidae > Isurus > Isurus oxyrinchus. The sequence continues at coordinate 123,156 of JANJGN010000139.1, read as the reverse complement.
TTAGTGCCCTGGCTTTGACACTCTGGTTAGTGCCCTGGCTTTGACTCTCTGGTTAGTGCCCTGGCTTTGACTCTCTGGTTAGTGCACTGTCTTTGATACTGGTTAGTGCACTGGCTTTGACTCTCTGGTTAGTGCACTGGCTTTGGTTTTATGGTTAGTGCACTGGCTTTGACTCTCTGCTTAGTGTACTGGCTTTGACTCTCTGCTTAGTGTACTAGCTTTGAATCTCTGGTTAGTGCACTGGTTTGACTCACTGGTTAGTGCACTGGCTTTGACTCTCTGGTTAGTGCACTGACTTTGACACTCTGGTTAGTGCCCTGGCTTTTACTCTCTGGTTAGTGCACTGGCTTTGACTCTCTGGTTAGTGCACTGGCTTTGACTCTCTGGTTAGTGCACTGGCTTTGAGTCTCTGGTTAGTGCACTTGCTTTGACTCTCTGGTTAGTGCCGTGGCTTTGACTCTCTGGTTAGTGCACTGGCTTTGAGTCTCTGGTTAGTGCACTTGCTTTGACTCTCTGGTTAGTGCCGTGGCTTTGACTCTCTGGTTAGTGCACTGGCTTTGACTCTCTGGTTAGTGCACTGGCTTTCAATATCTGGTTAGTGCACTGGCTTTGACTCTCTGGTTAGTGCACTGGCTTTGACTCTCTGGTCAATGCACTGGCTTTGACTCACTGGTTAGTGCACTGGCTTTGACTCTCTCTTTCTCTCTGGTTAGTAAACTGGCTTTGACTCTCTGGTTAGTGACCAGGATTTGACTCTCTGGTTAGTGCCCAGGGTTTGTCTCTCTGGTTAGTGCACTGGATTTGACTCTCTGGTTAGTGCACTGGCTTTGACTCTCTGGTTAGTGCACTGGCTTTGACAGTCTGGTTAGTGCCCTGGCTTTGACTCTCTGGTTAGTGCATTGGCTTTGACTCTTGCTGTCTCTCTGGTTAGTGCACTGTCTTTAACTCTCTCTGGTTTTTGCACTGACTTTGACTTTGTGGTTAGTGCACTGGCTTTGACACTGTTTAGTGCACTGGCTTTGACTCTCCGGTAAGTGCACTGGCTTTGGCTCTCTGGTTAGTGCACTGGCTTTGACTCACTTGTTAGTGCACTGGCTTTGACTCTTTGGTTAGTGCACTGGCTTTGACTCTCTGGTTAGTGCACTGGCTTTCAATATCTGGTTAGTGCTTTGGCTTTCAATCTCTGGTTATTGCACTGGCTTTGACTCTCTGGTTAGTGCACAGGCTTTGACTCTCTGGTTAGTGCACTGGCTTTGACTCTCTGGTTAGTGCACTGGCTTTGACAGTCTGGTTAGTGCACTGGCTTTGACTCTCTGGTTAGTGTACTGGCTTTGACTCTCTCTTTCTCTCTGGTTAGTAAACTGGCTTTGACTCTCTGGTTAGTGCACTGGCTTTGACTCTCTGCATAGTGCACTGGCTTTGATTGTCTGGTTAGTGCACTGGCTTTGACTGTCTGGTTAGTGCACTGGCTTTGAGTCTCTGGTTAGTGCACTAGCTTTGACTTTCTTTGGTTAGTACACTGGCTTTGACTCTCTCTGTCTCTCTCCATGGTTACTGCCTTGTCTTTGACTCTTGCTTTCTCTCTGGTTCGTGTACTGTCTTTCACTCTCTCTGGTTTGTGCACTGGCTTTGACTCTCTGGTTAGTGCACTGGCTTTGACTCTCTGGTTAGTGCCCTGGCTTTGACTCTCTGGTTAGTGCCCTGGCTTTGACTCTCTGGTTAGTGCACTGTCTTTGATACTGGTTAGTGCACTGGCTTTGACTCTCTGGTTAGTGCACTGGCTTTGGTTTTATGGTTTGTGCACTGGCTTTGACTCTCTGGTTAGTGCACTGGCTTTGAATCTCTGGTTAGTGCACTGGTTTGACTCACTGGTTAGTGCACTGGCTTTGACTCTCTGGTTAGTGCACTGGCTTTGACACTCTGGTTAGTGCCCTGGCTTTTACTCTCTGGTTAGTGCACTGGCTTTGACTCTCTGGTTAGTGCATTGGCTTTGACTCTCTGGTTAGTGCACTGGCTTTGACTCTCTGCATAGTGCACTGGCTTTGATTGTCTGGTTAGTGCACTGGCTTTGACTGTCTGGTTAGTGCACTGGCTTTGAGTCTCTGGTTAGTGCACTAGCTTTGACTTTCTTTGGTTAGTACACTGGCTTTGACTCTCTCTGTCTCTCTCCATGGTTACTGCCTTGTCTTTGACTCTTGCTTTCTCTCTGGTTCGTGTACTGTCTTTCACTCTCTCTGGTTTGTGCACTGGCTTTGACTCTCTGGTTAGTGCACTGGCTTTGACTCTCTGGTTAGTGCCCTGGCTTTGACTCTCTGGTTAGTGCCCTGGCTTTGACTCTCTGGTTAGTGCACTGTCTTTGATACTGGTTAGTGCACTGGCTTTGACTCTCTGGTTAGTGCACTGGCTTTGGTTTTATGGTTTGTGCACTGGCTTTGACTCTCTGGTTAGTGCACTGGCTTTGAATCTCTGGTTAGTGCACTGGTTTGACTCACTGGTTAGTGCACTGGCTTTGACTCTCTGGTTAGTGCACTGGCTTTGACACTCTGGTTAGTGCCCTGGCTTTTACTCTCTGGTTAGTGCACTGGCTTTGACTCTCTGGTTAGTGCATTGGCTTTGACTCTCTGGTTAGTGCACTGGCTTTGAGTCTCTGGTTAGTGCACTTGCTTTGACTCTCTGGTTAGTGCCGTGGCTTTGACTCTCTGGTTATTGCACTGGCTTTGACTCTCTGGTTAGTGCACTGTCTTTGATACTGGTTAGTGCACTGGCTTTGACTCTCTGGTTAGTGCACTGGCTTTGACTCTCTGGTTAGTGACCAGGATTTGACTCTCTGGTTAGTGCCCAGGGTTTGTCTCTCTGGTTAGTGCACTGGATTTGACTCTCTGGTTAGTGCACTGGCTTTGACACTCTGGTTAGTGCACTGGCTTTGACAGTCTGGTTAGTGCACTGGCTTTGACTCTCTGGTTAGTGTTCTGGCTTTGACTCTCTGGTTAGTGCACTGTCCTTTGACTCTCTGGTTAGTGCACTGGCTTTGACTCTCTGGAAAGTGCCCATGCTTTGACTCTCTGGTTAGTGCCCTGGCTTTGACTCTCTGGTTAGTGCATTGGCTTTGACTCTCTCTGGTTTGTGCACTGACTTTGACTTTGTGGTTAGTGCACTGGCTTTGACACTGTTTAGTGCACTGGCTTTGACTCTCCGGTAAGTGCACTGGCTTTGGCTCTCTGGTTAGTGCACTGGCTTTGACTCTCTGGTTAGTGACCAGGATTTGACTCTCTGGTTAGTGCCCAGGGTTTGTCTCTCTGGTTAGTGCACTGGATTTGACTCTCTGGTTAGTGCACTGGCTTTGACACTCTGGTTAGTGCACTGGCTTTGACAGTCTGGTTAGTGCACTGGCTTTGACTCTCTGGTTAGTGTTCTGGCTTTGACTCTCTGGTTAGTGCACTGTCCTTTGACTCTCTGGTTAGTGCACTGGCTTTGACTCTCTGGAAAGTGCCCATGCTTTGACTCTCTGGTTAGTGCCCTGGCTTTGACTCTCTGGTTAGTGCATTGGCTTTGACTCTCTGGTTAGTGCACTGACTTTGACTTTGTGGTTAGTGCACTGGCTTTGACACTGTTTAGTGCACTGGCTTTGACTCTCCGGTAGGTGCACTGGCTTTGGCTCTCTGGTTAGTGCACTGGCTTTGACACTCTGGTTAGTGCACTGGCTTTGACTCTCTGGTTAGAGCCCTGGCTTTGACTCCCTGGTTAGTGCACTGGCTTTCAATATCTGGTTAGTGCACTGGCTTTCAATCTCTGGTTAGTGCACTGGCTTTGACACTATTGTTAGTGTACTGGCTTTGACTCTCTGGTTAATGCCCTGGCTTTGACTCTCTGGTTAGTGCACAGGCTTTGACTCTCTGGTTAGTGCACTGGCTTTGACTCTCTGGTTAGTGCACTGGCTTTGACTCTCTGCATAGTGCACTGGCTTTGAGTCTCTGGTTAGTGCACTAGCTTTGACTTTCTTTGGTTAGTACACTGGCTTTGACTCTCTCTGTCTCTCTCCATGGTTACTGCCTTGTCTTTGACTCTTGCTGTCTCTCTGGTTCGTGTACTGTCTTTGACTTTGTGGTTAGTGCAATGGCTTTGACACTCCGGTTAGTGCCCTGGCTTTGACTCTCTGGTTAGTGCCCTGGCTTTGACTCTCTGGTTAGTGCCCTGGCTTTGACTCTCTGGTTGGTGCACTGTCTTTGATACTGGTTAGTATACTGGCTTTGACTCTCTGGTTAGTGCACTGGCTTTGGTTTTATGGTTAGTGCACTGGCTTTGACTCTCTGCTTAGTGTACTGGCTTTGACTCTCTGCTTAGTGTACTGGCTTTGAATCTCTGGTTACTGCACTGGTTTGACTCACTGGTTAGTGCACTGGCTTTGACTCGCTGGTTAGTGCACTGGCTTTGACACTCTGGTTAGTGCCCTGGCTTTTACTCTCTGGTTAGTGCACTGGCTTTGACTCTCTGGTTAGTGCACTGGCTTTGACTCTCTGGTTAGTGCACTGGCTTTGAGTCTCTGGTTAGTGCACTTGCTTTGACTCTCTGGTTAGTGCCGTGGCTTTGACTCTCTGGTTAGTGCACTGGCTTTGACTCTCTGGTTAGTGCACTGGCTTTCAATATCTGGTTAGTGCACTGGCTTTGACTCTCTGGTTAGTGCACTGGCTTTGACTCTCTGGTCAATGCACTGGCTTTGACTCACTGGTTAGTGCACTGGCTTTGACTCTCTCTTTCTCTCTGGTTAGTAAACTGTCTTTGACTCTCTGGTTAGTGACCAGGATTTGACTCTCTGGTTAGTGCCCTGGCATTGACTCTCTGTAAGTGCACTGGCTTTGATTCTCTGTTTAGCGCCCTGTCTTTGGCACTCTGGACAGTACACTGGCTTTGACTCTCTCTCCCTTTCACTGTCTCTCTGGTTAGTGCACTGGCTTTGACTCACTGGTTAGTGCACTGGCTTTGACACTCTGGTTCCTGCACTGGCTTTGACTCACTGGTTAGTGCACTGGCTTTGGCACTCTGGATAGTACACTGGCTTTGACTCTCTCTCCCTTTCACTGTCTCTCTGGTTAGTGCACTGGCTTTGACTCACTGGTTAGTGCACTGGCTTTGACTCTCGGGTTCGTGCACTGGCTTTGACACTCTGGTTAGAGCCCTGGCTTTGACTTTCTGGTTAGTGCACTGGCTTTCAATATCTGGTTAGTGCACTGGCTTTCAATCTCTGGTTAGTGCACTGGCTTTGACACTATTGTTAGTGTACTGGCTTTGACTCTCTGGTTAATGCCCTGGCTTTGACTCTCTGGTTAGTGCACTGGCTTTGACACTCTGGTCAGTGCACTGGCTTTGACTCTCTTGTTAGTGCACTGGCTTTGACTGTCTGGTTAGTGCGCTGGCTTTGACTGTCTGGGTAGTGCACTGGCTTTGACACTCTGGTTCCTGCACTGGCTTTGACTCACTGGTTAGTGCACTGGCTTTGGCACTCTGGATAGTACACTGGCTTTGACTCTCTCTCCCTTTCACTGTCTCTCTGGTTAGTGCACTGGCTTTGACTCACTGGTTAGTGCACTGGCTTTGACACTCTGGTTCCTGCACTGGCTTTGACTCACTGGTTAGTGCACTGGCTTTGGCACTCTGGATAGTACACTGGCTTTGACTCTCTCTCCCTTTCACTGTCTCTCTGGTTAGTGCACTGGCTTTGACTCACTGGTTAGTGCACTGGCTTTGACTCTCGGGTTCGTGCACTGGCTTTGACACTCTGGTTAGTGCCCTGGCTTTGACTCCCTGGTTAGTGCACTGGCTTTCAATATCTGGTTAGTGCACTGGCTTTCAATCTCTGGTTAGTGCACTGGCTTTGACACTATTGTTAGTGTACTGGCTTTGACTCTCTGGTTAATGCCCTGGCTTTGACTCTCTGGTTAGTGCACTGGCTTTCACACTCTGGTCAGTGCACTGGCTTTGACTCTCTTGTTAGTGCACTGGCTTTGACTGTCTGGTTAGTGCGCTGGCTTTGACTGTCTGGGTAGTGCACTGGCTTTGACTCTCTGGTTCCTGCACTGGCTTTGACTCACTGGTTAGTGCACTGGCTTTGACTCACTGGTTAGTGCACTGGCTTTGACTCTCTGGTTAGTGTTCTGGCTTTGACTCTCTGGTTAGTGCACTGTCCTTTGACTCTCTGCTTAGTGCACTGGCTTTGACTCTCTGGTTAGAGCACTGTCTTTGTCTCTCTCTGCTTAGTGCACTGGCTTTGACTCTCTGGTTAGTGCACTGGCTTTGACTCTCGGGTTAGTGCACTGGCTTTGACTCTCTGGTTAGTGCCCTGGCTTTGACTCTCTGGTTAGTGCCCTGGCTTTGACTCTCTGGTTAGTGCCCTGGCTTTGAGTCTCTGGTTAGTGCCCTGGCTTTGACTCCCTCTCACTTTCTCTGTCTCTCTGGTTAGTGTACTGGCTTTGACTCTCTGCTTAGTGCACTGGCTTTCAATATCTGGTTTGTGCACTGGATTTGACTCTCTGGTTAGTGCACTGGCTTTGACTCTCTGGTTAGTGCACTGGCTTTGACAGTCTGGTTAGTGCACTGGCTTTGACTCTCTGGTTAGTGTTCTGGCTTTGACTCTCTGGTTAGTGCACTGTCCTTTGACTCTCTGCTTAGTGCACTGGCTTTGACTCTCTGGTTAGAGCACTGTCTTTGTCTCTCTCTGCTTAGTGCACTGGCTTTGACTCTCTGGTTAGTGCACTGGCTTTGACTCTCTGGTTAGTGCCCTGGCTTTGACTCTCTGTTTAGTGCCCTGGCTTTGACTCTCTGGTTAGTGCCCTGGCTTTGAGTCTCTGGTTAGTGCCCTGGCTTTGACTCCCTCTCACTTTCTCTGTCTCTCTGGTTAGTGTACTGGCTTTGACTCTCTGCTTAGTGCACTGGCTTTCAATATCTGGTTTGTGCACTGGATTTGACTCTCTGGTTAGTGCACTGGCTTTGACTCTCTGGTTAGTGCACTGGCTTTGACAGTCTGGTTAGTGCACTGGCTTTGACTCTCTGGTTAGTGTTCTGGCTTTGACTCTCTGGTTAGTGCACTGTCCTTTGACTCTCTGCTTAGTGCACTGGCTTTGACTCTCTGGTTAGAGCACTGTCTTTGTCTCTCTCTGCTTAGTGCACTGGCTTTGACTCTCTGGTTAGTGCACTGGCTTTGACTCTCTGCTTAGTGCACTGGCTTTGACTCTCTGGTTAGTGCACTGGCTTTGACTCTCTGCTTAGTGCACTGGCTTTGACTCTCGGGTTAGTGCACTGGCTTTGACTCTCTGGTTAGTGCCCTGGCTTTGACTCTCTGGTTAGTGCCCTGGCTTTGACTCTCTGGTTAGTGCCCTGGCTTTGAGTCTCTGGTTAGTGCCCTGGCTTTGACTCTCTGGTTAGTGCCCTGGCTTTGACTCTCTGCTTAGTGCACTGGCTTTGACTCTTGGGTTAGTGCACTGGCTTTGACTCTCTGGTTAGTGCCCTGGCTTTGAGTCTCTGGTTAGTGCCCTGGCTTTGACTCTCTCGGGTTAGTGCACTGGCTTTGACCCTTTCCTGTTTTGATGATTTGTTAATCGCTGGACCCTGGTGTTGAAATTTTCCAGCTGATTACATCCCCTTTGATTGTTCGTGTCGTACTTTTCCACGACTGACAATCAATCTCTGCGGACGTTTAGGCCACTTTCATGAATTGGGATATTTTGAAGTCCAAGCAGCCTTGTATCCCACTCTGTTCACCTCTCCTCTGCTTGTCTTTGTCTGGACCTTTCTCCGTCTTTCACTGTTCCATCACGCGCACTGATTTTTCCCCCTCTCTGTCGCTCTCCATCAATCATCCATTTTAATTTGTTTTATATCTCTCTCTCTCTCTCTTTGCATTTCATCTTTTTTCTCTCCACTTACCCCAGCTCTCAATTTATTTCTCTTCTCTGTAGCACCTCTCTACTGTTCTTTTTTGATCCTGTTCCTGGTTTTAAGTTTGAGACTGTCTGTCCTGCTGTCATTCTGTCCTTCCTCTCTCATTCACTCCCCCTGCTACTGGTTGCCTTAGATCCCCACCCATCACTGTCTCTGTCTGTACGGTTGACCATCTCTGTCCCCAGTGTTTCCTCCTGCCAGTCTCACTGTTCGGAAGGCAGCAGGTTCTGTCTCAGGAGCTGCTGATACATCTATTGATGTCCTCTCACCGGCACTGGCCAAGGTTTAACAAATCATATCCAGGATCCCGGAGTTCACAGCTTGTGATTTCACTCCTCTCATCCAAGTCAGTAGAGCTGAAGTGTCGGAGCTTCGAATGAGAGAGAAATCAACTGATACCAGAAAATGCGGAGAAATTTTTTTTAAAAAAAACTGGCTTTAGATCTAAAAGAAAATTCTGTATCATTTAACAAGTCCTGTCAATCTTTGCTTTTTTGTCTTTTGCCTGTGGACTTTATTTTGCCTGCAGTAATATTTGTAGCCACTGGGAGGCAGCAGCATCTTATCGTGTCGTACAGGCAAAAGTTTCACAAAACTTCAGTTGACTAATTCCTGGCTAATTGACAGTGGATTTCAGTGTCCTGTATGGATGAAGCCAGTAAACTTACACTGTCACACAGCAAATGGTTATACTGAAGTGTCAACTTGAGGTCTGGTTTTCCAATGATGCAGACTTGGCAAATCTCAAAGGCCAGTATTTATTGCCCATCCCTAACTGCCCCTTGAGAAGGTGGTGGTGAGCTGCCTTCTTGAGCCGCTGCAGTCCATGTGGTGTAGGTACACCCACAGTGCTGTTAGGGAGGGAGTTCCAGGATTTTGACCCAGCAACAGTGAAGGAACGGTGATATATTTCCAAGTCAGGATGGTGAGTGACTTGGAGGGGAACTTCCAGGTGGTGGTGTTCCCATCTATCTGCTGCCCTTGTCTTTCTAGATGGTAGTGGTCGTGGGTTTGGAAGGTGCTGTCGAAGGAGCCTTGGTGAATTCCTGCAGTGCATCTTGTAGATGGTACACACACTGCTGCTACTGTGTGTCAGTGGTGGAGGGAGTGAATGTTTAACATAAGATCATAAGAAACAATAGCAGGGGACAATTCAGCCCATTGACCTGCTCTGCCATTTATTAAAATCATGGCTGATCTGATTGTGTCCAAACTCCACTTTACTGTCTGTTCCCTTGACTCTCTTGTCTACCAAATTTCTGTCTAACTCAGCCTTGAATATATTCAATGATCCAGCCTCCTCTTCTCCCCCCCACCCCCAACCACTGCTCTCTGGGGTTGAGAATTCCAAAGACTAATAACCTTCTGAGAGAAGAAATTCCTCCTCATCTCCATCTTAACTGGGAGAGCCCTTATTTTTTAAACTGTGCCCCCTAGTTCTAGACTCACCTACCTTCAGAAACATCCATTCAGCATCCACCCTGTCATGTCCCTTCAGGATCTTTTATGTTTCATTAAGGTCACCTCTCCTCCTTCTAAACTCCAATGGGTACAGACCCAACCTGCTCAACCTTTCTTCATAAGATGAACCTCTCGTCCTAGGAACCAGTTGAGTGAACCTTCTCTGAACTGCCTCCAAAGCAAATATTTCTTTCTTAAGGAGGCCAAATCTGTACACAGCACTCCAGGTGTGGTCTCACCAATTTCCTGTTCAGTTGTAGCAAGACTTCCCTACTTTTATATTCCAACCCTCTCGGAATAAAGGCCAACATTCCATTTGCCTTCCAAGTTGCTTGCTCTGTTTTTCTGGTTCATGTACAAGTACTCCCAGATCCCTGGTGCTGGATCGAGTAATGTATAAAGGGGTAAAATCAGAAGGTATGTGGAGTAGACAATGGCTGCATTCTAATGAATTTAGAAAAACACAGGTTGCTGTGATCAAGCTAATGACAGAAGCTGATAATGAGGGCCGGGCTGTGCAGAGGTGATGTCAGGAAGCACTTCACACAAAGCTGAATGGAAATCCGGAACACACTCCTTCAAACACTACACAGGCTGGGAGCCAATTTCGGTTTTCAAGAGCAAGATCCATCGGATTTTATTTGAATAAAGTTGCCAAGGGAGGGAACATCGAGTGGAAAGGCAGGCAAACCATGATTTGTTTGAATGATGTAACAAGCTCAAGGAGGAACGTAACTTCTTCCTGTTCCTATGTAACAGGACAAAGGGGCTGAATGGCCTCCTGCACTTCCTGTGTAACAGTCTCAATGAGCTGAACAGCCTCCTCCTATTCTTGTGTAATAGGCCCAAGGGGCTGAATGGCCTCCTCCTGTTCCTATGTAACTAGCTCAAATGGGTCACTAATGATGCACTGTCAGAGGGTCAGTACTGAGGGAGTGCTGCACTGTCAGAGGATCAGTACTGAGGGAGTGCTGCACTGTCAGAGGGTCAGTACTGAGGGAGCGCTGCACTGTCAGAGGGTCAGCACTGAGGGAGCGCTGCACTGTCAGAGTGTCAGTACTGCACTGTCAGAGGGTCAGTACTGAGGGAGTGCTGCACTGTCAGAGGGTCAGTACTGAGGGAGTGCTGCACTGTCAGAGAGTCAGTACTGAGGTAGTGCTGCACTGTCAGAGGGTCAGTACTGAGGGAGTGCTGCACTGTCAGAGGGTCAGCACTGAGGGAGCGCTGCACTGTCAGAGTGTCAGTACTGAGGTAGTGCTGCACTGTCAGAGGGTCAGTACTGAGGGAGTGCTGCACTGTCAGAGGGTCAGTACTGAGGGGGTGCAGCACTGTTGGAGGGAACGTTGAGCTGTTGGAGCTTCAGTACTCACAGTATCAGAGCATCTTTACAGTGCAGAAGGAGGCCAACTGGCCCATTGAGTCTGTACTGGCTCTCTGAAAGAACATTCCACCTAGCCCCACTCCCCTGCCTTATCCCTGTAACCTTGCACATTCTCTCTTTTCAGGTAGCGATCCAATTCCCTCTGGAATATTTCGATCAAACCTGCCTCCACCACCCTCTCAGGAAGTTCGTTCCAGATCCAAACACCTTCTGGGTGAAAAAAAGTTCCTTCACATCACGTTTATTGCTTTTGCCAATTATTTTGAATCTGTGTCTAGTTCTTGATGTTCTCTTGAGTGGGAACAGTTTCTCACTATTTACCCTGTCCATACCGCTCAGGACCTTGAATATCTCTATCAGGTCTCCTCTCAGCCTCCTGTTCTCCAAGGGAATGGGAACCTGAGCAGGGAGACAGAGGAGAGGGAACAAGGATAGAAACAAAATGCAGAAAAGTAAGAAGCAAAAGTAGAACGTGGATAAACCAAATGGGGTCATAGTGCAAAATAAAGCTAAGGTGACTTAACAAGGTTAAAAAGACAAATCTAAAGACATTGTATGTAAATGCGTGGAGCATTCACAGTAAGGTGGATGAATTAACAGTGCAAATAGATATGAACGATCATGATATAGTTGCTGTTATGGAGACATGGCTGCAGGGTGACCAAGGATGGGAGCTGAACATCCGGAGGTATTCAATATTCAGGAAGGAGAGACAAATAGGGAAAGGAGGTGGGGTAGAATTGTTAGTAATGGAGGAAATCAATGCAATAGTGAGGAAGGACATTGGCTCAGAAAATCATGATGTGAAATCTGTTTGAGTGGAGATAAGAAACACCAAATGTTGGTGGGGCTGTCTATCAGCCCTCAAACAGTAACGGAGATGTAAGGGAAGGCACTAAACAGGGAATTAGAGACACATGCAGTAAGGGTACAACTGTAATCATGGGTGACTTTAATCTACATATAGATTTGACAAACCAAACTAACAATAATGATATGGAAGAGGATTTCCTGGAGTGTGCACATGATATTTTTTTAGACCAATTGGTTGAGGAACCAACTGCAGAGCAGGCTATCCCAGACTGGGTATTGTGCAATGAGAAAGTTGTGTGGGGTCCCTTAGGGAAGAGTGACTATAAAATGATAGAATTGTCCATTACGATGGAGAGTGAAGAGGTTGAATCCGAAACTAGGGAACTACGAGTGTATGAGGTGTGAGTTGGCAGTGATGGATTGGGGAACCTTACTAAAAGGGTTGATGGTAAATAAGCAATGGCTAATATTTAAGGAACATATGCATGAATTATTCATTCCTGTCTGACGCAAAAATAAAACAGGAAAAGTGGCTCAACCATGGCTTACAAAAGAAATTAGGGATAGTTCTAGATCCAAAGAGGAGACATATAAAACTGTCAGATAAAGCAGCAAGGCTGAGGATTGGGAGCAGTTCAGAATTCAGCAAAAGTGAACAAAAGGATTGATTAAAAATGGGAAAATGGAGTATGAGAATAAATTTGCAAGGAACATAAAAACTGAGTGTAAAAGCTTTTATAAATATGTGAAGAGAAAAAGATTAGTGAAGACAAATGTAAGGTCCTTACAGTCAGAAGCGGGGGAAATTATAATGGGGGACAAAGAAATGGCAGAAGAATTGAACACATATTTTGGTTCTGTCTTCACAAAAGAGGACACAAATAATTTCCTAGAAATATTAGGGAACCAAGGGTCTAGTGAGAGGGTGGAATTGAAGAAAATCAGTATTAGTTTAAAAAAACAATGGTGCTAGCGAAATTAATGGAGCTAAAGATTGAAAACTCCCCAGGGCCTGATAATCTACATCCCAGAGTACTACAGGAAGTGGCCCTGGGAATATTGGATGCATTGGTGGTCATCTTCCAAAATTTTACAGATTCTGGAGCCGTTCCTACAGATTGGAGGGTGGCAAATGTAACCCCCACTATTTAAAAAAGGGGGGAGAGAAAAGCCAGAGATTTACAGACCAGTTAGGCTCTAGCATTTTCCCCATTCCTGATGTTAGGCTATTATAAAATATGTGGTAACAGAATACTTAGAAAACATTAATGGGATTAGACAAAGTCAGCATGGGTTTGTGAAAGGGAAATCATGCTTAACTAACCTACTGGAGTTTCTTTAGTAGGATAGATAAGGGAGAACCAGTGGATGTGGTGTATTTGGATTTCAAGAAGGCTTTTGATAAAGTCCCACATCAGAGGCTAGTGGGCAAAATAAAACATTTGGGATCGAGAGTGATATACTGACACCGAGGTCACTCGGTTCCTGCACCTCCTTTATTTGATACTGTCTCTCTATATTCTTCCTTCCAAAATGAATCACCTCACACTTCTCTACACTGAACTTCATCTGTCACTTGTCTGCCTAAACCACCAAGATGTCTATCCTCAAGACTATCCTCATCACAGTTAACAACATTTCCAATCTTCATATCATCTGCAAATGTTGAAATCATGCCCTGCACACCACAGTCTAGGTCATTAATATATACCTGGAAGAGCCAAGGGTCCCAACACTGATCCCTGGGGAACCCCACCACAAACCTACCTCCAATCTGAAAAACAATGCTTTATCACTGCTCTCGGTTTCCTGTCACTCAGCCAATTTCTTATCCAAGTGCCTACTTTCCCTTTCATTCCGTGACCTAGAAATTTGTTCACAAGTCTGTTGTGTGGCCCTGTACCAAATGCATTCTGAAAATCCACATACACCACATCAACAGTGTTTCCTTTATCTTTATCTTCCTCTGTTACCTCCTCAAAAAGACTCCAGTAAGTTAGTTAAACCTGATTTTCTCTTGATGTATCCCATGCCGGCTTTCCTTAATGATCCTGCCCTTGTCTAAGTGATGATTGATTTTATCCTGTACTATAGTTTCCAGAAGTTTCCCTGCCACTGAGGTCAGACTGACTGGTCTGTTGTTGTTGGTTTTATCCTTGCACCCCTTTTTGAACAAGGGTGTAACATTCACAACTCTCCAGTCCTCTGGCACCTTCCTTGTGTCTAAGGAAGACTGGATGATTATCACTAGTGTCTCTGCAATTTCCGCTCTCACTTCCCTCAGTACCCTGGGATGCACCTCATTTGATCCTGCTACCTTAGCTGTTTTAAGTAAAGATAGCCATTCCGACACCTCCTTCCTCTCAATTGTAAGTTCTTCTGGTGTACCAGTTACCCCTCTCTCACCTCGGCCTGGGTAGCATCTTCTTCCTTTGTAAAGACAGATGCAATGTATTCGTTCAAAACCTCGGCTATTTCTCCAACCTCCACATGCAAGTAATCTTTTTTGTCCCTAATCGGCCCTACTCTTTCTTTTACCACCTTTTCATTATTTAAATGCTTATATAAGACCTTGGGTTTCCCTTTTATGTTCGCTGCCAGCCTCTGTTCATGCTCTCTCCTTGCTTTTCTTATTAGTTTCTTCACTTCCCCTCTGCTCTTTCTCTGCTCCTTCTATATTCAGCCTGATTCTCCACTACATTTTCTACCTGACATCTGTCATAGGTGCACTTCTTCCTTTTCATCCTTATCTCTATCTCGCTCGTCATGCAGGGCGCTCTGGATTTATTTGTCCGAACTTTTCCCTTCAGGGGAATATACCTTGACATTTCCTGCAATACTTTTTCTTTGGAGGCGGCCCATTGTTCAGTCACTGCCTTTTCTGCAAACATTTGATTCCAACTCACTCAACTCAGATGCAATCTCATCCCATTGAAGTTGGCTTTCCCACAATTAATTATCCCTGCTCTGGATTGTTCTCTGTCCTTTTCCAGGATTAACCTAAACCTTATGACGCAATGGTCACTGTCCCTGAAAGGCTCTCCCAGTGATATTTGATTCACTTGGGCCAACTCATTCCCCAGAACCAGGTCCGAAAGTGCATGTCCTCTCGTTGGACTGGAAACATACTGCTGTAGAAAATTATCTTGAACATGTTCCAGGAACTCTCACCCCTCTTGTCCTTTTGTACTATTCCTATCCCAGTCTCTTTTGGAGAATTGAAGTCCCCCATTGTGATTACTCTGTACGCCTCCTTGTAATCTCTTTGCAAATTTGTTTCCCCACATCCCTTCCACTAGTTAGTGGTCTATGTATTACACCAATCAATGTTATTGTATCTTTCCCAGTCCTTAGCTCTAGCCAGAGAGATTCAATCCTTGACCCCTCTGGAACATCCTCTCTCTCCAGTACTGTAATGCCATCGTTAACCACTATTGCCAGTCCACCCTCTATTCCTCCTTTCCTGTCTGTCCTAAACACCTTGCAAACAGGAATATTTAACACCCAGTCCTGCCCTTCTTTGAGCCAGGTCTCTGTGAGAGCAATAATATCATAATTCCATGTGTCAACCTGTGCCTGTAGTTCACCAATCTTATTAAGCAGACTCTGTTCATGCAGACACATCACCTTAGCCCTGATTTAGGCTTTTATGCTTTGCCCTTTAAACTGACCCCATCTAATGACTTATTGTTGCCTACTCCAATTCTGTCAAAATCTCCAAGTATTCTATCTACTCTCTGATAAATCTTCATCATCAGTTGAGATTTTACTACTTCACACTGCCAGTGTTTTTCCTCTGTACTCCGAATGTCCCCTCAGGTTCCCAACCGCTGAGGTGTGAGCGAGTGCTGCACTGTCAGATGGTCAGTACTGAGGGAGTGCTGCACTGTCAGAGGGTCAGTACTGAGGGAGTGCTGCACTGTTAAATGGAAAGTACTCAGGGAGTGCTGCATTGTCACAGAGTCAGTATTGAGGGAGTGCTGCACTGTTAAATGGTCAGTGCTGTGGGAGTGCTGCACAGTCAGAGGGTCAGTACTGAGGGAGTGCTGCACTGTTAAATGGTCAGTGCTGTGGGAGTGCTGCACTGTCAGAGGGTCAGTTCTGAGGGCGTATTGCACTATCAGAGGGTCAGTACTGAGGGAGTGCTGCACGGTCAATGGCCACTACTGAGGGAGTGCTGCACTGTCAGAGGGTCAGTACTGATGGAGTGCTGCACTGTCAGTGGGACAGTACTGAGGGATTGCTGCCCTGTCAGAGGGTCAGTACTGAGGGAGTGCTGCAGTGTCAGAGGGTCAGTACTGAGGGAGTGCTGCACTGTCAGAGGGTCAGTACTGAGGGAGTGCTGCACTGTCAGAGGGTCAGTACTGAGGGAGTGCTGCACTGTCAGAGGGTCAGTACTGAGGGAGTGCAGCAATGTCAGAGGGTCAGTACTGAGGGAGTGCTGCACTGTCAGAGGGTGAGTACTGAGGGAGTGCTGCACTGTTAAATGGTCAGTGTTGAGCGAGTGCTGCACTGTTAAATGGTCAGTGTTGAGGGCTTGCTGCACTGTCAGAGGGTCAGTATTGAGGGACTGCTGCTCTATTGAATGGTCAGTACTTAGGGCGTGCTGCACTGTCAGAGGGTCAGTACTGAGGGCGTGCTGCACTGTCAGAGGGTCAGTACTGAGGGAGTGCTGCACTGTCAGAGCCTGAGTACTGAGGGAGTGCTGCACTGTCAGATGGTCAGTGTTGAGGGATTGCTGCAGTCAAAGATCAGTAATGAGGGAATGCTGCCCTGTTAAATCGTCAGTACTGAGGGAGTGCTGCACTATTAAATGGACAGTACTGAGGGAGTGCTGCACTGTCTGAGGGTCAGTACTGAGGGAGTGCTGCACTGTTAAACAGTCAGTGCTGTGGGAGTGCTGCATTGTCAGAGGGTCAGTACTGAGGGAGCATTGCACTGTCAGAGGCTGAGAACTGAGGGAGTGCTGCACTGTCAGAGGGTCAGTACTGAGGGAGTGCTGCACGGTCATTGGTCACTACTGAGGGAGTGCTGCACTGTCAGAGGGTCAGTACTGAAGGAGTGCTGCACTGTTAAATGGTCAGTGTTGAGGGAGTGCTGCACTATTAAATGGTAAGTACTGAGGGAGTGCTGCACTGTCAGAGGGTAAGTACTGCGGAAGTGCTGCACTGTTAGAAGGTCAGTATTGAGGGACTGCTGCACTGTCAGAGGGTCAATACAGATGGAGTGCTGCACTGTCAGAGTGTCAGTACTGAGGGAGTGCTACACTGTCAGAGGGTCAGTACTGCAGGAATGCTGCACTGTCAGATGGTCAGTACTGAGGGCGTATTGCACTGTCAGAGGGTCAGTGTTGAGAGAGTGCTGCACTATTAAATGGTCAGTATTGAGGGCTTGCTGCACTGTCAGAGGGTCAGTATTGAGGGACTGCTGCTCTATTGAATGGTCAGTACTTAGGGCGTGCTGCACTGTCAGAGGGTCAGTACTGAGGGCGTGCTGCACTGTCAGAGCCTGAGTACTGAGGGAGTGCTGCACTGTTAAATGGTCAGTATTGAGGGAGTGCTGCACTGTCAGAGGGTCAGTACCGAGGGAGTGCGGCACTGTCAGAGGGTCAGTACTGATGGAGTGCAGCACTGTCAGAGGGTCAGTACTGAGGGAGAGCTGCAAAGTCATTGGCTCACTACTGAGGGAGTGCTGCACTGTCAGTGGGACAGTACTGAGGGATTGCTGCCCTGTCAGAGGGTCAGTACTGAGGGAGTGCTGCACTGTCAGAGGGTCAGTACTGAGGGAGTGCTGCACTGTCAGGGGGTCAGTACTGAGGGTGTGCTGCACTGTCAGCGGGTCAGTACTGAGGAGTGCTGCACTGACGGAGGGTCAGTACTGAGGGAGTGCTGCACTGACAGAGGGTCAGTACTGAGGGAGTGCTGCACTGTCAGAGCCTGAGTACTGAGGGAGTGCTGCACTGTCAGAGGGTCAGTGTTGTGGGATTGCTGCAGTCAAAGATCAGTAATGAGGGAATGCTGCCCTGTTAAATGGTCAGTATTGAGGGAGTGCTGCACTATTAAATGGACAGTACTGAGGGAGTGCTGCACTGTCTGAGGGTCAGTACTGAGGGAGTACTGCACTGTTAAATGGAAAGTACTCAAGGAGTGCTGCACTGTCACAGGGTCAGTATTGAGGGAGTGCTGCACTGTTAAACGGTCAGTGCTGTGGGAGTGCTGCATTGTCAGAGGGTCAGTACTGAGGGAGTGCTGCACTGTCAGGGGGTCAGTACTGATGGAGTGCTGCACTGTCGGAGGGACAGTACTGAGGTAGTACTGCACTGTCCGAGGGTCAGTACCGAGTGAATGCTGCACTGTCAGATGGTCAGTACCGAGGGAGTGCTGCACTGTCAGAGGGTCAGTACTGAGGGAGTGCTGCACTGTCAGGGGGTCAGTACTGAGGGTGTGCTGCACTGTCAGCGGGTCAGTGCTGAGGGAGTTCTGCACTGTCAGCGGGTCAGTACTGAGGGAGTGCTGCACTGACGGAGGGTCAGTACTGAGGGAGTGCTGCACTGATGGAGGGTCAGTACTGAGGGAGTGCTGCACTGTCAGAGGGTCAGTACTGAGGGAGTGCTCTACTGTTGGAGAGTATTTGTGGTTTCTTACATTCTGCTGCCACCATATATATTGAGGGTCTCGATGTAGGCCTCTAGGTTTCTGTCTCTGTGCTAAGCAAAATATTGAGACTGAAAAGGGTTCTGGATGAACACAATTACATGATGTCTATTACTAGCAAGGCCTGCTGTACATAGTTGTTGCTACGCTCCCTCAGTACTGACCCTCCAACAGTACAGCACTCCCTCAGTAGATTCACCTGCGTCACACCCGCTCTCTGAACCAGGCACCAGCGCAGATACCAGCAGCTCAGTGGGCATTAGATCATTGGCTAGTATCTTGTGCACATTGGTGCGAGCACTTCACACTCTCTTGAGGTGCAGGTGGAGGCAGAGAGTGCCCAGGGCACAGGCAGTGGGAGGGCTGCTGGAGACCAGGACTATGCTCAGTCAAAGGCAGATGATGAGTCTCTGGAGTCGTCCATTAGGCAGCAAATGCTGGATGTCCAGGGGGATGTGCAGGAGGATTGGTGGAGATCCATGAGGGTCTGTGGCCATGGTCTCTGTTGTGGAGGAGTCCATGTGGAGCATGAACAATACAATGACCCTCATGGCTGTGTCACTGCCTCCTCAATTGAGAGAATAACGACTCTGATTCTGTCCCTGGAGCTGCCTCTCCATCAGAGGTTCCTGGGGTTGCTCTCGGACCTGCAGCTCTCACACAGGTAATGACCTCAGGTGGTCAGTGTCAGTGTGGCAGATGGATGAGGCACCCAGTATCCCAGCTAGGTGGCCGTCCATCAATGGTGGGCAGGGAGGTCCAGAGTGACCTCACATTGGTGCACAAGCTGCCTGGCGTCTCTGTGGGCTTCTCTCAGGGCGCTCTGGATAATGGCAGCAGCTCCTCCGCCCCTCTGCCAGTGAGCGTGGCATCTGATGAGGCTGCGATGGCTGGGGAGATGCCAGCTCTGGTGCTGGACACTCCCTCCCAGGCAGGGTCAGCACAGGCTCCACTGGCCAGAGGACGATGCCAAGGTCATCAAGGCCAACAGGACAGCAGAGTGAGTGGGATGTCTCTGACACCGGTACCAGTGAGGGGGAGGGGGGCACTAAGATGTAGCACTCACAAATGTAAATTAAAGGCACCAGGAGCACAAGAGGGACTGGTCACAGGTGATCTTCTGTTCTGTAATGTTTATTTTAACCGGACTGGGGTTGAAGACGAGAGATGTTTCTGTTAATTTGTTTGGACTGTCAACAAGAAATAAATTTTCTTTTGTCACAATGGCCTGATTATGTTTCACCTTTTTTATTTATTTTGGTGCTGGGTACTCCAGTGTGTAATGCTGGACGTCAGTGACTCTAAACTTTATTACACAGGCACTGAGTGGACTGTGGGGTCAAATGAAAGGGTCATTTCAGACACCCGGGTTGGGGGTGGCAGTCCTGGTATGAGGTGGAAGCAGATCTTTGGCAGCCTAGCTGAAGGAGTGTTGGATCAAGGTGTCCCTGGTGTCCCTGCCTCCCTGGAGGTTCCTGAGGTCTGCCTCCACACCCTCAGTGTTCTCCTCACTGTGCCCCTCTTCTGACTCACTACTGGATCCATCCTCTGTGGCCTGTGGAGCTGCCTCAAGATCCTCTTCCTCCAGTGGGTCACCCCTTGTCAGTGTCAGATAGTGGAGAGTGCAGCATGCAATCACTATCAATGACACCTACTCTGGGGGGTATTGGAGTGCACTTCCAATGCCTGGACCATTCAGGGGATGCATCTTGAGAAGACCTATTGCTCTCTCTACCACCGCCCTTGTGGAGGCGTGGCTCCTATTGTAATGCTGCTCAGATTCTGTTCTTGGATGGCGGAGAGGCGTCATGAGCCTTTTGAGGGGATAGCCCTTGTCACCCAGCAGCCATCCATCCAATCAGGCTGGAGATCTGAAGAGCCCCGGCACCTGGGAGTGTCTCAGGATGTAAGTGTCATGGGAGCTGCCTGGGTACCTTGCACAGACTTGCAGAATCTGCATCCTGTGGTCACACACTATCTGCCCGTTCATGGAGTGGAATCCCTTCTTGTTGATGAAGGCACTGGGCTCACCCCCTGGTGCCTTGATGGCCACAAGTGTACAGTTTATAGCACCCTGGACATGGGGGAAGCCTCTGGCTCGCTCTGCCTGGCTGAGATCATTGAAGGTGGCAGGGCAGGTGGAGAAAACAGTTAATAAAGCATATGGTATCCTGGGCTTTATTAATAGGGGCTTAGAGTACAAGAGCAGGGAGGTTATGTTGAATTTATATAAGACACTTGTTAGACCTCAGCTGGAGTATTGTGTACAGTTCTGGGCACCATACTATAGGAAGGATGTGAACACATTGGAGAGAGTGCAGAAGAGGTTTACAAAAATGATTCCAGGAATGATAAACTTCAATTATGAAGATAGATTGGAGAGGTTGGGACTGTTCTCCTTGGACAGGAGAAGGCTAAGAGGAGATTTGATGGAGGTGTTCAAAATTATGAGGGGGCTGGGCAGAGTAGACAGGGAGAACCCATGCCTGGTTGTAAAAAAGAGCGAGAATAAGAAGGCACAGGTATAAAGTGATTTGCAAAAGAAGCAAATGTGATGTGAGAACAAACATTTTTACACAGCGAGTGTTTCAGGTCTGGAGTGCACGGCCTGGAAGTGTGGTGGGGGCAGGTTCAATCGAGACATTCAAGAGGGTATTGGATGGTTATTGAATAGAAACAATGTGCTGGGGTATGGGGAAAAGGCAGGGTAATGGCACTAGGTCATAATGCTCAGTTGGTGAGATGGTGCAGACAAGAAGGGCCAAATGGCCTCCTGCACCATAACAATTCTGTGATTCTATGCTTGGCAAGATTCAAATTACCTGTACTAAGAAAGTTGTTAACTACTCATTTTTGGCCAAGATTGACATAGGGGAAACTGCCAACTTACTAACCCTGTGGATTCTAAAAGACATGTATCCATAGGCATGGAAGGGCCACCTGCTACTGCGCAATGTTCAGTGCACAATGGTTCACTAATTCCATGGGCAGAATTCATAGTCCTGGAGTACAAGTATGATCAAAGCTCCTGAGTGTCACAGATGTTTTACATCGTGGAGACAGAAGAACTGGCGATTGCAGGTCTATCGGCAAGTCGTGACCTTATACTAGTAATAATCCATGGAATCAGTCAGATCACAGAGGGCAGATCAATCTCAGAAACTACTCCTATTACCTCAGTGCTCAACCTAACGTCAAAATATGCAGAATGTTTCAACAATACTAGCGGTTTCAAGGGAGCTACAACCTTACACTTGCAGGAGAATGTAACTCCTTCAATTGATCTGGTACATTTGCACAATGTTTCTTCTTGCAGCTGCTGACATTTGCAATGAAGGATTCCACTACAGAAACTGTGGAAATCTATCTTTGAAGAATGACCTGATTCAATTCAGCATGTCCGCAAACACGTGAGACCATTTTGTCCTTATTGGGATGAACTAGTCAGCTCCTGGGGGGTCATTTTTAAAAGCAGGCAGGTCATAATACTGGAATCTTTGATGAAGCCCTTGAAGAATATCAGGTTGCACTCACATATGGGCATAGTTTGGACAAGACTCGCAAGAGCGACAGTCTATTGACCAGGTATGAAGAATCACATTGAAGTTGTTGTCAAGAGTGTGAGGCAAATCAGGAGCATGTGCCATGTCAGCACAAAGAGCCACAGGTTCCACATGAAACTCCAAAATTGCATCCGACCTCTTTCATATCCATGGCACTGACTTCATCGTCATTGGCGACTTTACCAAGTGCCCCATTATTTGACAATTGCACAATATGTCAAGCCCAACTGTCATGTGATTCAGTCTTAGTTTCACTTTTGCCTTTGAGCTGAGCACACACACACACACACACCTCTGCTGCTGATGGCTGCAAGCTTTGTATCCATGTATAACTGTTCTCACATGCCTAGTCTTAATAAATGAGCCCACAACATATTTACCCAATTGCTTATGAGTATTTAGTGCCTTTATATCATTTTAATGATGACCCTGTTGCCTACATCACAATAGTGACAACACTTCTAAAGTATTTCATTTGCTGTGAAGCACTTTGGTACATCATTACGATCTGATAGGTACTATAGAATTGAAAACATGAAACCTCTGCTGTTGGGTCTTTAAGCTCCCTGTGTCCCACAATTGAGTCCAACTGGTTAGTGGGTTGATAGCAGTTCCATGAATATGAGCTGCTGTTTCCCTGAATGGGCAGTGTGACTTCAAAACTTGAAAAGAAAGTGTTTAGTGAATGGGAAGGCTGGTCTCGCCTATGAATTTTCCCATCTCACTCAGCATGTTGGCACCTTGGCATGCGATGGAGGGGAATGTGGGATACCAGTCCGAGCGGGCAACAACTCATTCTGCTGCATCTGTATTATATAGTATAACAGCACAGTGGCAGCACTATGAGCCATCTACAAGGTACATTCAACAACTCACCAAGCCTCCTTAGACAGCACCTTCCAAACCCGTGACCACTACCATCTAGAAGGACAAGGGCAGCAGATGGAGGGGAACTTCCAGGTGGTGGTGTTCCCATCTAAGTCACTCACCATCCTGACTTGAAAATATATCGCCGTTCCTTCACTGTCACTGGGTCCTGGAATGAAGACCTGGCTTCACAAACAGGACTGGGCTTTAAGAAATCCTGGATACAACATGTTCAGGAAAGATCTTAAATGAAGGAAAGTAGGAGGGGTGGCTGTATTGATTTAGGAGAGCATTGCAGTGCTGGAGAAGGAAGATATCCAAAAGGGTCAAGGAGAGAATCTATTTGGCTGGAGCTAAGGAACAAAAACACTGCAATTACATTGCTCAGTGTGTTCTATAGGCCGTGAATTAGTGGGAAGGATGCAAGAGGAACAAACTTGTAAGGAAATACAGAGAGGTGCAAGAATTAGTGAATAGTTAATTATCTGAATATAGACTGGGATGATGATGATGGTGGTGGTGGTGGTGGTAGTTGTCCTTTGACTTCAAAGAAGATGATGGATGTGTAGACTCATCAATGATGAACATGGAGATGACTATGTAGTCCCAGCCCAGAAGCATAGAGTGGGGAGAGATGGGGCATTGGAACTCCTACGCTGTGACATGGACAGATGCTGCAGATGCTGCCCTATGATGCTGTTCAATGACAGCAATAAGACATTGACATTGATTTTTTTCAACAGAAGCTGTACAGATCAGGCTCTGCAGCGAGTCCCGTCTCGCACTGATTCTTCCAGCTCATTAGGCTTGATGCTTCACCATTTCAGATTGCCTTAAAGCATGTCTTTGCAGCACTTGTGTGGCTGACCTTAGCTTCTGTATGGATAGTTAGCATCTAGCAAAAGAAACCATCTTGCATTTGAATTATGTACCTTACCCAGTGCAGCCGGGCTTTCAGGAGCATTGCCTCAATACTTGTTGCCTGGGTTCAGTCCATGCCGAGGATGGAGCGAAGAGTGTACGTGTGAAATTGTTCCAATTCCTTATGTGTCCGCGGTATAAAGTCCAGGACTCTCAGCCATAGAGGAGGGAAGTAATGACGAGCATTGT
Source organism: Isurus oxyrinchus (assembly GCA_026770705.1). Lineage (NCBI taxonomy): Eukaryota > Metazoa > Chordata > Chondrichthyes > Lamniformes > Lamnidae > Isurus > Isurus oxyrinchus. The sequence goes on along the minus strand of JANJGN010000139.1, from coordinate 99,376 downwards.
GTATCTTGATCCTTGGTGGGCAGTCTGATGCTATGGTGGTTTACTACTCTGGCACAAAGCTTTCTGAGCACCTTGCTTACCATGCTGATCCCAGCTGATGACTCATTATCAAGCGAACCATTGTTGGAAATCATGGTTCCAAGGTATGTGAAGCTATCTCCCATGCATCCGCCCTCACCGTCCAAGGGCCCAAACACTCCTTTCAAGTGAAGCAGCATTTCACTTGCATTTCCCCCAACTTAGTCTACTGCATTCGTTGCTCCCAATGTGGTCTCCTCTACATTGGAGAGACCAAACGTAAACTGGGCGACCGCTTTGCAGAACACCTGCGGTCTGTCCGCAAGAATGACCCAAACCTCCCTGTCGCTTGCCATTTTAACACTCCACCCTGCTCTCTTGCCCACATGTCTGTCCTTGGCTTACTGCATTGTTCCAGTGAAGCCCAACGCAAACTGGAGGAACAACACCTCATCTTCCGACTAGGCACCTTACAGCCTTCCGGACTGAATATTGAATTCAACAACTTTAGGTCGTGAGCTCCCTCCCCCATCCCCACCCCCTTTCTGTTTCCCCCTTCCTTTTGTTTTTTCCAATAAATTATATAGATTTTTCTTTTCCCACCTATTTCCATTATATTAAAATCTTTTATGCTCCCCACCCCCACTAGAGCTGTACCTTAATTCCCCAACTATCTATTCTTAATTAGCACATTCGTTTAGATAATATCACCAACTTCAACACCTCTGTGTTCTTTTGTTCTGTTGTCTGTGACATCTGATGATCTGCTTCTATTACTGCTTGCTTGTCCCTACAACCACACCCCCCCTCCACTTCTCTCCTCCCAAACAAACCACCCCCCAGCCCCCCCATCAGCCCCCCCCCCCCCCCACCCCCGCCCCGCCGCCACACACACACACCTTAAACCAGCTTATATTTCACCCCTTCCTTGGATTCACCTAGTTCTGTCGAAGGGTCATGAAGACTCGAAACGTCAACTCTTTTCTTCTCCGCCGATGCTGCCAGACCTGCTGAGTTTTTCCAGGTAATTCTGTTTTTGTTTTGGATTTCCAGCATCCGCAGTTTTTTGTTTTTATAAAGTTGAAACCGACTGGCAGAAGAAGCTGGGCAGGAGGGAGCTGCAGGAAGCAGGTTTCCCCAAAGAACAGAAGAATGGAGTCCTGAGAAATCCTTCTAGTCAAAGGAAGAACAGGAAGCTGCAAAACGGTCCTGTTTCGTGAAGTGAAGAGTAAGGAGCAGAGATAGTATCCAAGCTTAGAAAGATACTGGATGCAGATTTAAAGCAACATAGGCTTGTGAGAAGCCAGAAGATCCCAGGAGACAGCTGAATGTCTGTACCTCTTTACTGTGGTTATGTGAAGCAATGGTGTCCTGTTGGTATGGCTGTATATCTGATAGAGAGTGTGTAGTAGGTGAAGCTTGAATGCATGTGGTGAACCAGGGAAGAGGGACATCGGAAGGAGAGTTCAAAACCCCAAAAGTGGACCCTTGTGGAAGGTGTCTGAGAGAAAGTGTCATTTGGGAGAAGATTCCAAAGTGGGTACTTCGGGAGTGGAGATTGGAATCCCTCGTGTGAAGGATGGAATTCAGTGAGACTGGTTGGCTCTCGGTGTGACAAGTGACTGGGGGGAGTTGATGAGGGATCCATAGCATCTGTTTGGGGTGGCATCTGTCACTTGGTTTCAGAGTGTGGTGTGTCTGACCACAGGTCGCCTATTGGTTTACATGGACTGTACATACTGTGAACCTTAGAGTATAAGATAGTTTTTGTAACTCCTGTTATCCATACAGTCTGTATAATTCTGTAAAGGTATAGTTGTGGGTGAAAGAGTATTGTAACATAGTTCATCTTTTCACAGAATCACAGAATCACACAGTGCAGAAAAGGCCTTCGGCCCATCAAGTCTGCACCAACACGTGAGAAACACCTGACCTATCTACCTAATCCCATTTACCAGCACTTGGCACATCATAACATTCAAGGCTATGGGCCAAGTGCTCATCCAGGTACTTTTTAAAGGATGTGAGGCAACCCACCTCCACCACCCTCCCGGCAGCGCATTCCAGACTGTCAACACCCTCTGGGTAAAAAAGGTTTTTCCTCACATCCCCCCTAAACCTCCTGCCCCTCATCTTGAACTTATGCCCCCTTGTGACTGACCCTTCAACTAAGGGGAACAGCTACTCCCTATCCACCCTCTCCATGCCCCTCATAATCTTGTACACCTCCATCAGGTCGCCCCTCAGTCTTCCCTGCTCCAATGAAAACAACTCAAATCTATCCAAACTCTCTTCATAACTTAAATGCTTCATCCCAGGCAACATCCTGCTGAATCTCCTCTGCACCCCCTCCAGTGCAATCACATCCTTCCTATAATGTGGCGACCAGAACTGCACACAGTACACCAGCTGTGGCCTCACCAAGGTTCTATACAACTCCAACATGATCTCCCTACTTTTGTAATCTATGCCTCAACTGATAAAGGCAAGTGTCCCATATGCCTTTTTCACCAGCCCACTAACATGCCCCTCCGCCTTCAGAGATCTATGGACACACACGCCAAGGTCCCTTTGTTCCTCAGAACTTCCTAGTGTCATGCCGTTCATTGGAAGGAGTAATTAGACAAGGAAGTATTCAAAGTGTATCACCTCATACTTTTCAGGGTTAAATTCCATCTGCCACTTATCTGCCCATTTGACCATCCCGTCTATATCTTCCTGTAGCCCACGACACTTAATCTCACTGTTAACCACCTGGCCAATCTTTGCATCATCCACAAACTTACTAATCCTCCCCCCCACCCACATAGTCATCTATGTCGTTTATATAAATGACGAATAATAGGGGACCCAGCACAGATCCCTGTGGTACGCCACTGGACACTGGCTTCCAGTCACTAAAGCATCCTTCTGTCATCACCCTCTGTCTCCTACAACTGAGCCAATTTTAAATCCACCTTATCAAATTACCCTGTATCCCATGTCCTGTTTAATAAATGTTTTATTCTTTTGCTAAACGTTCATCAGCTGATTCCTGTGACTCTGCTCAGTAGCCACTCTCCATGTTTCTAATCAAAAAATAAAAGTTAGGTTCTAGCAAGCCAAACTCCAACTAGGATCAGGCTTGTCCAGCTGTAACATCAGCTGGGATCATAAAACAATGATAATGGAACGACTGACCAATCACAGTGACCAATCTATATCAGTGAGTCCACCACAGACCTACACATGAGGTTAGGAAATCCCCTCCAGTGATGAAGAGATTTGGGAACCAAAGCTCCAAAGTCACCTTTTCCTCCTGAGTCATGTTCCACTCACCGCGTGTCAAGTCTCACATTCTTCATAGACTGTAATACAAAATGTTATTGATTCAACTGAAATACTCTTTGCAAAGGTTCATTTTGGAAGTTAGCCATTTCAAACTCAGGCTATGTTCTCTGGTTCTACTGTTCTGGACAAGGTGAAACAACTTATCATTATCCACTCGATCCCGCCTCTTCAGAATCCTAAACATAACATAATATCACCTCTCAATCTTCTCACTGCCAGTGAAAACAGTCTAATGTATGTAATCGCTGCTCATAGTTTAATCCCAAACCTTACCAATTGTCCTATTTATTCCTTCCTCAGTGAATCAATGACTAGTCATCCAGGAAGTCCTTTTCATCGATGATGGTGCTTTAATGACTCACAAACCAGATTTCCTGGAGTTGGTATCAAACCTAGCTTTCTGCTGCTTGTGTTTGTTGGAGGCCAATCATCTCGAAATTTATCCAGAAACTTTAAAGGATTGTGATCTGTATGGACAGCTGTTTCTGACAGATTATTTGCAACATAAATCTCAAAATGCTGCAACACTAACACCAAACCCAAGGTCTCCTTTTCATTTGTTGAAAAGCTTCTGTGTCGTACATTCAACTTCCGTGAAAAATACCCTATTGGTTTTTCAATTCCACTTCATCTTCTTGTAACAGTGCAGCCCCAAAGCCTTTATCACTTGCATCAACAGCCAAATTAAACTGCTAGGCATAATTGGGCCACAGTTAATATAGTTTTCAAACTGTCAACTGCCTCTGACACTCCAGTGTCCATTAAAACTCCTTGTTCCTTTTTAATCGTTCAGTCAGTGGAGCAACCACTTGGCTAAAATTTGGTACAAATTTCCAATAAAACCCACTCATGCCCAGAAATTTCAAAACTTCTCGTTTTATTGTAGGCACTGCGAAATCCACGATAGCCTTGACTTTAACATCTCTTAGAGCCACCTTACCATGTGCAATGGTATGGCCTAGATACATGAACTTGGCTAAAAGTGAATTTGCATAAGCACAAGTTATCACCAAACTAGGTTATTGTAGTTGAGCAAATAATTCTTCCAGATGCTGTAAATGCTCCTCCCACATCTGACTGAAACCGATTAGATCATCAATATAAACAGCACAATTGCTTAGACCCACAATTACTTTGTTTGTCAGTCTTTGAAATGTCACAGGTGCATTCTTAATACCAAAGGGCAGTGACTTTAAACTGATATAATCCACTTGGCGTTACAAAAGCTGATATCTCATTTGATCTCTCCGATAACATACTTGCCAATATTCTTACAGCCTCCCCGAGGACTCGCCTCAGGATTCTGAAGCCCAAGTTCCTGAGCACTCCCTCCAGCCACATATTCATCAGCTCTAGCTGTCTATTTCTGTAGTCACTAACACTAGGCACTCGGAGTAATCCGGTGAGTAGTACCATTGCCATCAGGCTTTTTAATTTCTCTCCTAGTTTCCTAAACTGTGCCTTTAGGATCTCATTCCTCTTTCTGCTGATGTCATTGGTGCCAATAAAAACTATGACTTCTGGGTGTTCACAATCCCCCTTTAGCTCACACCCTTGACCCTGGCACGAGGGAGGCAACATACCATCCTGGAGTCACGGCTGGGTCTGTTCCCCTCACATCAGTCCCTCCACTTCCCTACCTTTGTCCTTTTTCACAATTACTCTAAATCTAACTGAATTATGATCACTTCCATTAACATGCTGCCCAACTGATACCCCTCCCACCTACCTAGCTTCACTTCCTCAAACAAAGTCCAGAACCAGTTGGGCTTGCTACATGCTGGCTAAAATAGTTCTTCTGACTGCATTGTAAGATTCCTGCTCCATCTGGGCCTAACCCCTTTAATCCCTTCTCATTTCTCCTCCTCTCTACCACCCCCTTCTCCGCTCCCACTCTCCGCCTCCCCTCCCCCTCCACTCTCCCTCATCCCCTTCTCCAGTCCCTTCCCAGAATCTCGTCCCACCTCTCTCCAGCCTCACCCAACCTGTCCACTTCCCTCCCTCTCTGTCCCCTTTCAGCTTCCATCCTTCTTCCTGTTCCCTCTGGTTCCCGACAACTCTGCTCCACCTCCCTCACCCTCCCGTTCACTCTCTCTAGGCATCCTCTCCTGCTCTGTCTCACATCTTCCTCCTCAGTGCTCAGTAATTGGTATGAGGGCAGGAACACAGGAACAGGAAACCGGGATAGAGAGATACAGGGATGCAGGGAAACAGGAACAAAAGGACACAGCAATATAAGAGTACAGAAACATAAGGATAGAAGGAGAGTAAAATAAAGGACACCACAATATAGGAAGGCAGATACAGGGGTGCAGACCTGGGGAGAGACAGAGATACAGAGGGATACAGTATAAAGAGGTACACAGGGATGCAGAAGGACACTGGGTTACAGAGGGACACAGGGATACAGAGGGACACAGGGATACAGAAGGAGAGGGAGATACAGAGGGACACGGGGATACAGAGGGACATGGGCATACAGAAGGAGAGGGAGATACAGAGGGACACGGGGATACAGAGGGACATGGGCATACAGAAGGAGAGGGAGATACAGAGGGACATGGGGTTACAAAGGAACATGGGCATACAGAGGGACATGGGGATACAGAAGGAGAGGGAGATACAGAGGGACATGGGGTTGCAGAGGGACATGGGCATACAGAAGGAGAGGGAGATACAGAGGGACATGGGGATATAGAAGGAGAGGGAGATACAGAGGGACACAGGGATACAGAGGGACATGGGGATACAGAAGGAGAGGGAGATACAGAGGGACATGGGCATACAGAAGGAGAGGGAGATACAGAGGGACATGGGGATACAGAAGGAGAGGGAGATACAGAGGGACATGGGGATACAGAAGGAGAGGGAGATACAGAGGGACATGGGCATACAGAAGGAGAGGGAGATACAGAGGGACACGGGGATACAGAGGGACATGGGCATACAGAAGGAGAGGGAGATACAGAGGGACATGGGGTTACAAAGGAACATGGGCATACAGAGGGACATGGGGATACAGAAGGAGAGGGAGATACAGAGGGACATGGGGTTGCAGAGGGACATGGGCATACAGAAGGAGAGGGAGATACAGAGGGACATGGGGATATAGAAGGAGAGGGAGATACAGAGGGACACAGGGATACAGAGGGACATGGGGATACAGAAGGAGAGGGAGATACAGAGGGACATGGGCATACAGAAGGAGAGGGAGATACAGAGGGACATGGGGATACAGAAGGAGAGGGAGATACAGAGGGACATGGGGATACAGAAGGAGAGGGAGATACAGAGGGACATGGGGATACAGAAGGAGAGGGAGATACAGAGGGACATGGGGATATAGAAGGAGAGGGAGATACAGAGGGACACAGGGATACAGAGGGACATGGGGATACAGAAGGAGAGGGAGATACAGAGGGACATGGGGATACAGAAGGAGAGGGAGATACAGAGGGACATAGGGGATACAGAAGGAGAGGGAGATACAGAGGGACATGGGGTTACAAAGGAACATGGGGATACAGAGGGACATGGGGATATAGAGGGAGAGGGGGATATGGAGGGAGAGGGGTATACAGAGGGAGTGGGGAATACAGGGGCACAGGGGGATACAGGGGGAGTGGGGGATACGGGGGACGGGGGAGGCAGGGGGATACGGGGAGACAGGGGGATACGGGGGGACTGGGGGATACGGACGGACTCGGGGATGCAGGGTGCCGGTTGCTGGGTTACCGGAGCCGCAGCATCAGGACCAGGCGGGCGCGCACTCGGTGGACTCGGGGCCGCGCGGGGCCGGAGCGGCAGATCCTCAGGAAAAAAACAACCTAACAGGTAAATAAAACCCAAAATCCCAGGATAGAGAGAGAGAGAATCCCAAATCCCGGGGTGCAGGGTCAGTGAATCCCAAATCCCAGGATGGAGGGTCAGTGTATCCCAAATCCCGGGATGGAGGGTCAGTGAGTCCCAAATCCCAGGATGGAGGGTCAGTGTATCCCAAATCCCGGGGTGGAGGGTCAGTGAGTCCCAAATCCCGGGATGGAGGGTCAGTGAATCCCAAATCCCGGGGTGGAGGGTCAGTGAGTCCCAAATCCCGGGATGGAGGGTCAGTGTATCCCAAATCCCGGGGTGGAGGGTCAGTGAATCCCAAATCCCGGGGTGGAGGGTCAGTGTATCCCAAATCCCGGGGTGGAGGGTCAGTGAATCCCAAATCCCGGGATGGAGGGTCAGTGAATCCCAAATCCCGGGGTGGAGGGTCAGTGAATCCCAAATCCCGGGGTGGAGGGTCAGTGAATCCCAAATCCCGTGGTGGAGGGTCAGTGTATCCCAAATCCCGGGATGGAGGGTCAGTGTATCCCAAATCCCGGGGTGGAGGGTCAGTGAATTCCAAATCCCGGGGTGGAGAGTCAGTGTATCCCAAATCCCGGGGTGGAGGATCAGTGAATCCCAAATCCCGGGATGGAGGGTCAGTGTATCCCAAATCCCGGGGTGGAGGGTCAGTGAATCCCAAATCCCGGGGTGGAGGGTCAGTGTATCCCAAATCCCGGGGTGGAGGGTCAGTGAATTCCAAATCCCGGGGTGGAGAGTCAGTGTATCCCAAATCCCGGGGTGGAGGATCAGTGAATCCCAAATCCCGGGATGGAGGGTCAGTGTATCCCAAATCCCGGGGTGGAGGGTCAGTGAATCCCAAATCCCGGGGTGGAGGGTCAGTGAATCCCAAATCCCGGGATGGAGGGTCAGTGTGTCCCAAATCCCGGGGTGGAGGGTCAGTGAGTCCCAAATCCCGGGGTGGAGGGTCAGTGTGTCCCAAATCCCGGGGTGGAGGGTCAGTGTGTCCCAAATCCCGGGATGGAGGGTCAGTGTATCCCAAATCCCGGGGTGGAGGGTCAGTGTATCCCAAATCCCGGGGTGGAGGGTCAGTGAATCCCAAATCCCGGGGTGGAGGGTCAGTGAATCCCAAATCCCGGGGTGGAGGGTCAGTGTATCCCAAATCCCGGGATGGAGAGTCAGTGAATCCCAAATCCCGGGGTGGAGGGTCAGTGAATCCCAAATCCCGGGGTGGAGGGTCAGTGAGTCCCAAATCCCGGGATGGAGGGTCAGTGAGTCCCAAATCCCGGGGTGGAGGGTCAGTGAGTCCCAAATCCCGGGGTGGAGGGTCAGTGAGTCCCAAATCCCGGGGTGGAGGGTCAGTGAGTCCCAAATCCCGGGATGGAGGGTCAGTGAGTCCCAAATCCCGGGATGGAGGGTCAGTGAGTCCCAAATCCCGGGGTGGAGGGTCAGTGTGTCCCAAATCCCGGGATGGAGGGTCAGTGTATCCCAAATCCCGGGGTGGAGGGTCAGTGAGTCCCAAATCCCGGGGTGGAGGGTCAGTGAGTCCCAAATCCCGGGGTGGAGGGTCAGTGTGTCCCAAATCCCGGGGTGGAGGGTCAGTGAGTCCCAAATCCCGGGGTGGAGGGTCAGTGAGTCCCAAATCCCGGGGTGGAGGGTCAGTGAGTCCCAAATCCCGGGGTGGAGGGTCAGTGAGTCCCAAATCCCGGGATGGAGGGTCAGTGAGTCCCAAATCCCGGGGTGGAGGGTCAGTGTGTCCCAAATCCCGGGATGGAGGGTCAGTGTATCCCAAATCCCGGGATGGAGGGTCAGTGAGTCCCAAATCCCGGGGTGGAGGGTCAGTGTATCCCAAATCCCGGGGTGGAGGGTCAGTGTATCCCAAATCCCGGGATGGAGGGTCAGTGAGTCCCAAATCCCGGGATGGAGGGTCAGTGTATCCCAAATCCCGGGGTGGAGGGTCAGTGAATCCCAAATCCCGGGATGGAGGGTCAGTGAATCCCAAATCCCGGGACGGAGGGTCAGAGAATCCCCAAAATCCTGGGATTGGGCGACAGTGAATCCCCAAAATCCCAGCACTGAGAGAGAGAGAGAGAGAGAGTGAACCCTGGAATCCCAGGATAGAAAGAGATTGAATCCTGAAAACTCAGGAAAAAGTGAATGATTCCTGAAATCCTGGTATAAAGACATGATGTACCCTAAAATCCCAGGATACTGAGAGAGAGAGAACATGTACCCTGTAATCCTGGGATAGAGGGCGCACCCTGAAATCCAGGGATAGGGAGACAGAGCAGCCTGAAATTCCAGAGTTGCAGCATTTGCAAGAGACAATTTTTAAGATGTTGCCCCAGTTGCATTGTTGGAAATGCAGCCGCTAATTTTTGCTCAGGAATTTCCCTCAAGCTGCAACATGATTAGCTGCAGATGATCTTTTTTAGGAATAACTTTTTCAGGGGTTTCCTGAAGAGAACTGGCCCCGCGCTTCCCAGTTTCGAGCTGGTTTGATATGGTGAGCGTTGAGGAACTGGTTCCATTTGTTGAGACAAGGGGAAATAGATCTGAGATCATAACTAACATTGGGCAGGGTCATTCCCTGAGCAGTCAATGGAGCACGCAAGGTGCTATACAAATTTAACTCCTCTGCTTCTCGATTCTATCTCTTCAGGAAAGAACCATCAAAAAATGCAAACCAGGCACTGGGGTTATGTTAAGCTATGTCGCTATAGTGATTTGTGTATCTGTAACCTAAAATCTCACTGCCTGACTGCTCCATTTCCAAGGCATACTTGGCCTCCTTAAACTTCATACAGCAACGGTTGGGTGAGAGTGTCAAACAATGACCTACGTTTTCTTGTTCAGTGAGGTCAGCTCCGGAGAGCCTTGCGATGGAATGGGACCATGGTGTTAATCTCTCACAGTTCAGTATGGCTTTGCTTGTGAGTGGGCCTGGAAAGGAGTTTCAGGACTTGGAGGCCAAACCGGGCCATGTCCTGTGAGCGGTGGGATCACAGCTGGGCCAGGCCGGACCAGCAGGTCAGTGTTTACAGAATGCATTGCTATTGGACAAAGCTCCAGTCCCACAATCTGTATTTTTTTTTAATTCATTCATTGGATGTGGGTGTCGCTGGCTAGGCCAGCATTTATTGCCCATCCCTAATTGGCCTTGTTCAGAGAGCATAAGAACATAAGAACTAGGAGCAGGAGTAGGCAATTCAGCCCCTCGAGCCTGCCCCACCATTCATTACGATCATGGACGACTCCAGAAACTCATCATCCAAATCAGAATCAGTCTCTGGATCACCCCAGACTCTCCTCTGACTGCCCAAGCCCTGCTCAACCACACTCTCTGGCAGCTGAATGTGCAACTGTGAAGTGCCCTCGCTGGTCTGTGCATGCCCCCATTCTGGAGCACAAACCCCTGCCAAGATGCCAGTATCTGCGCTGGTGCTTGGGACAGAATGCGGATGTGATATTGCATCCTCTAAGGGTTCTTGCTCCTCCTCTCAGGGGAGTGGCAGTCTGGCATCCAGACAAGGGTCCATGGAAGAGGCTTTATCTGTGGCAGCGAGACAGAAGTAAGGGGATTAGTGGTCATCACAAATCTTTCCACATCTGCACTAAGTCACTAAGCTCTGTACATAAGCACATAGGAACATAAGAACTAGGAGCAGGAGTAGGCAATTCAGCCCCTCGAGCCTGCCCCGCCATTCATTACGATCACGGCTGATCTCATTTCAGCCTCAACTCCAATTTCCCGCCCTCTCCCCATAACCTTTCAACCCGTTACTAATTAAAAATCTGTCTATCTCTTCCTTAAATTTATTCAGCGTCCCGGCATCCACTGCACTCTGAGGTAGTGAATTCCACAGACTCACGACCCTTTGAGAAAAGTAATTCCTCCTCATCTCTGATTTAAATCTACCATCCCTTAGTCTAAAACTATGGCCTCTCATTCTAGAATGTCCCACAAGAGGAAACATCCGCTCCATGTTTACTTTGTCTATCCCCTTTAGCATCTTATAAACCTCAATTAGATCTCCTCTCATCCTTCTAAACTCTAGTGAGTATAGGCCTAAACTGTTCAATCTCTCCTCATAAGACGAACCCCATATCTCTGGAATCAATCTAGTGATCCTCCTCTGAACCACCTCCAGAGCAACTACATCCTTCCTCAAGTAAGGGGACCAAAACTGTGCACAGTACTCCAGGTGCGGTCTCACCAATGCCTTGTACAATTGCAACAACACTTCCCTATTTTTATATTCTATTCCTTTAGCAATAAATGCCAAAATTCCATTTGCCTTCCTTATTACCTGCTGTACCTGCATTCTAGCTTTCAGCGATTCATGCACGAGGACACCCAGATCCCTCTGCACTGAAGCATTCTGAGGTTTCTCTCCATTTAAATAATAAGTCGCCTTTTTATTCTTCTGACCAAAATGGATAACCTCACACTCATCCACGTTAAACTCCATCTGCCAGATTTTGGCCCATTCACCTAACCTGTCCATATCCATTTGTAAATTTCTTATTTCTTCATTGTAGCTTACTTTCCCACCTATATTGGTGTCATCTGCAAATTTAGCTATAGTGCCTTCTATCCCTGAATCCAAGTTATTAATATGGATTGTAAACAGTTGGGGCCCAAGGACCGAACCCTGTGGCACCTCACTGGTTACAGCTTGCCATCCAGAAAAACACCCATCTTTCCCAACTCTCTGCTTGGATAGAGGATTGGCTAACCAACAGAAAGCAAATATATTACCCCTAACTCCGTGTGATCTTATCTTGTGTATTAATCTTCTGTGCGGCACCTTATCAAAGGCCTTCTGGAAGTCCAGATATATTACAGCTACAGGATTCCCATTATCCACTTTGCTTGTCACATCTTCAAAGAACTCTAGCAAATTAGTCAAACATGATTTACTCTTCATAAAACCATGCTGACTCTGATGGATTGCATTTTGACTTTCCAAATGTCTCATTACTATTTCCTTAATAATTAATTCCAACAATTTCCCAACGGCAGACGTTAAACTAACTGGTCTATAGTTTCCTACATTCTGCCCGCCCCCCCCCCCCCCCCCCCCCCCCACTTTTTGAATAAGGGCGTTATATTAGCATTTTTCCAATCCACTGGAACCTTTCCAGAATCCAGGGAATTTTGGAATATTATAGCCAATGCATCCACTATCTCCGCTGCCACTTCCTTTAAGACCCTGAGATGTAGACCATCAGGTCCTGGGGACTTGTCACCCTTTAATCCCAATAGTTTGCTCAGTACCTTTTCTCTAGTGATGGTGATTGTTCTAAGTTCCTCCTTCTCCATACCTCTGCACTAGCTGTTACTATTGGGGTGGTACTAGTGCCCTCCACTGTGAAAACCAATGCAAAATATTGATTAAGCGCCACTGCCATTTCTGTGTTTCCCACTATTAACTCCCCAGAGGGCACTTAAAAGTCAACCACATTACTTTGGGTCTGGAGTCACATGTAGGCCAGACCAGGATTCCAGTGCAGCAGATTTCCTTCCCTAAAGGGACATTATGTGAACCAGATGGGTTTTTAAAACAATTGATAATGGCTTATTGGACTTTTAACTCCAGATTTTTTATTGAATTTAAATTCCACCAAGTGCTGTGGTGGGTTGTGAACCTGGGTCCCCAGAGCATTACCCTGGGTTCCTAGGTTACTAGCCCAGTGACAACACCACTGTGCCATCGCCAACACAGGAAAGCACCCAAGCTGCTTTACAGGAGCGTTATTGAGCAAAATTTGACATTGAGTCACATAAGGAGACAAGGGGTTGTATAGGCCAAACGTTAGCACTGCATAGGGCCTCACCATACGGAGATCAAAACTGTTCAGAATTTGCAAACACCACTCGCAGCCGATTAAAAACTACCTCTCTGACCAAACTTTTAAAGAGCACCTTAAAGGATTCTGAAGTAGCGGTGGGGAGGTGTAAGGAAGGAATTCCAGAGCTTTGGGCACAGGGCAGCTAAAGGCACAACCTTCCCAATATTTCATTGGAGGAAATAGATTACAAGGCCCAGCAGGCCTGGGGTGCGAGTGTGTGCGAGTGTGGGAATGCGTGTGTATGAGTGTGTGTATGAGTGTGTGAGTGCACACTTTCTGTCTGAGTTTTATTTTACCTTTAGAATTCAGCAATCTTCTTCATTTTGCTGGTGTGATGTTCGTAGTTTCAGGTTTGACTAGGAGCTGTTGTAAGTCGAGTAGCTAAAGGATGGGAAATTGTACACTAACATTCTTCCGTCACCCAACACCCCAGGTGAGAAAGCTTGACAGGACAATCATCTTCTGCTGTTGGTGACATTTTGCTCCAACATTTCCCAGTGTTGTTTTCTGGAGTGAAATTCTTTTCACAGGGATAATAATAACAATAATGAAGGTGATGTGCTATTTTTGGAATCCATTTTAAAAATGTAAAGCTTGAGGTCCAACCCAACTGTCTGTTGTGAAATACCTTGTCTCCTTAACACGCCAACCATAACCTGGCCACTTTAAACATGTGCAACGCTGAGCTAGGCTTCACAATCCGTCATGGGAAGGGTTTGCCTGGGGTGGGTGGGTACATTTGCTGAGGAGTTTTCCTGTCATTCCAGGCTAAATTCAGACAAACCAAGAGCAAGAAAAACAGGATTGTGAGTACAGGCGGCACGTACACTGTGTCAAAGGGTGCGACAACTGAGAAATTGCATGATTGAGACAGGTTCAGGCACTTGGATAAACATTTGAAGAGAAAGATTTGCAGGGCTATAGAGAAAGGGTAGAGGAGTGGGACCTGCTAACAGGCTTTTGCAGGGAGTTGTCCTGGACAGGACAAGCAAAGTGGCTTCCTCCTGTGCTATAACCCACTATTCTATGTTAGGCAAAAAAAAACTTGGGTGATTGTTGGCAATGCTTTATTTATTGCCCATCTTCTCTTGCCCTGGAATGTCCGCTGTTGCTCAGTAGGGAACTCACTCACCTCTCAGTCACTCAATCGCACTCACCTCTCAGTCACTCACTCTCACTCACCTCTCCGTCAGAAGGTTGTGGATTTGATCCATTCCTGATACTTCCACAAAAAAAGCTAGTCTGACACTTGCAGCATAGTGCTGAGGGAGTGCTGCACTGTCAGAGGCTCAGTACTGAGGGAGTGCTGCACTGTCAGAGGGTCAGTACTGAGGGAGTGCTGCACTGTCAGAGGGTCAGTACTGAGGGAGTGCTGCACTGTCAGAGGGTCAGTACTGTGGGAGATGGAGGTGTCATTGTTTGGATGAGACATTAAAGCGATACCCTGCTTGCCCTCTGAGATGGGGGTGAAATTTCACACAGGGGAGCTCTCCCCATTTTCTGGATCAATAATTATTCTTCAACCAACATCAGAGAAAACATGGGACCTGTTGGTTCACACATTGAAAGAAATGTGGCAGCCAATTTGGGCAGTGCAAGGTCCCACAGACAGCATTGTCGCTGGCCGGATTGGAATGTCTGTCCTGTGTAGACGCTAGTGAAAGGCACATTCGTTCTGCCTGGTGTCAAGGATCAGACAGTTTAACACTGGGTTTCTCTCGCCCACCTTCCTTGTTAAGCAACACACCAATCACACGCTGTCTAGAACTGGCTCTTACTCTTTTGCTTCTGTGTGTTGACAGGTGTCAAGTGTGAGCCATCCACAATGCCACTATTGCGTGATAATGTTAACAACTTGTTCTGACCTGGGGCTAGTGCAAGGTTGCAATTCCCAATGAAAAGGCAGCAGTCTGGCCTCATTTCAGTCAGCAGGCTGCATGCTAACAGCGGGAGAAAGGTTAAACACCCTCCCTGTGTCTTATTGTCCCTCAGGCGCTGCTATTTTAACGTTGTTCAACAGGGAGATGTTCGTGCTTTCGTCTCTGTTTGTTTTCCAGTTGCGTTACTGGTTGCCTGGCGATGTGCCTGGGTAGTTACAGTAGCTCAGTGAGGGTGGAGGTGGGGAGCCAAGCTGGCCGACTGGGTCTCGAACCTGGACTTGTGGACAGGCATTTTCCTGGGGTTCCCAACGCGATCGCTGACAGATGCATTGTGTCTGTCTGTAGCAGTGACTGTACCTGGCAGAGATAGAGGGAGAGAGAGAGAGAGAGAGAGGGAGAGGGAGAGAGACGGGGAGAGAAGGGGGTGAGAGAGAAAGAGAAAGGGGGGTTAGAGGAGGAGAGGGGGTGAGAGAGTGAGGGAGAGATGGAGAGAGAGAGGGAGAGAAAGAAGGGGAGAGGGATGGAGAAGGAGAGAGAGCCAGAGAGAGAAGGAGAGATAGAGAGAGAGAGACAGAGAGAAACTGAGAATGAGAGAGAGAGAGAGACAAAAGATAATCACCAGGGAGATTGAGGAGCCAATCACAGCTATAGAGGAGTGGAGGAGGGGGAGTGAGGAGTGGACCAGGATGATTGAAGAATGGACCAGGGGGAGTGAGGAGTGGACCAGGGGGAGTGAGGAGTGGAGGAGGGGGAGTGAGGAGTGGAGGAGGGGGAGTGAGGAGTGGAGCAGGGGGAGTGAGGAGTGGACCGGGGGGAGTGAGGAGTGGACCACGGGGAGTGAGGAGTGGACCAGGGGAGTGAGGAGTGGACCGGGGGGAGTGAGGAGTGGACCGGGGGAGTGAGGAGTGGACCGGGGGAGTGAGGAGTGGTTCGGGGGGCGTGAGGAGTGGACCGGGGGAGTGAGGAGTGGACCACGGGGAGTGAGGAGTGGATCAGGGGGAGTGAGGAGTGGATCAGGGGGAGTGAGGAGTGGACCAGGAGGAGTGAGGAGTGGAGCAGGGAGAGTGAGGAGTGGACCAGGGGAGTGAGGAGTGGACCAGGGAGAGTGAGGAGTGGAGCAGGGGGAGTGAGGAGTGGAGCAGGGAGAGTGAGGAGTGGAGCAGGGGGAGTGAGGAGTGGACCGGGGGGAGTGAGGAGTGGACCAGGGGAGTGAGGAGTGGACCGGGGGAGTGAGGAGTGGACCACGGGGAGTGAGGAGTGGATCAGGGGGAGTGAGGAGTGGATCAGGGGGAGTGAGGAGTGGACCAGGAGGAGTGAGGAGTGGAGCAGGGAGAGTGAGGAGTGGACCAGGGGAGTGAGGAGTGGAGCAGGGAGAGTGAGGAGTGGAGCAGGGGGAGTGAGGAGTGGAGCAGGGGGAGTGAGGAGTGGAGCAGGGAGAGTGAGGAGTGGAGCAGGGGGAGTGAGGAGTGGAGCAGGGGAGTGAGGAGTGGACCAGGGGAGTGAGGAGTGGACCAGGGGAGTGAGGAGTGGAGCAGGGGAGTGAGGAGTGGACCGGGGGAGTGAGGAGTGGACCGGGGGGAGTGAGGAGTGGACGAGGGGGAGTGAGGAGTGGATCAGGGGGCGTGAGGAGTGGACCGGGGGAGTGAGGAGTGGACGAGGGGGAGTGAGGAGTGGATCAGGGGGAGTGAGGAGTGGACCAGGGGAGTGAGGAGTGGACCACGGGGAGTGAGGAGTGGACCAGGGGAGTGAGGAGTGGACTGGGGGGAGTGAGGAGTGGAGCAGGGAGAGTGAGGAGTGGACCGGGGGGAGTGAGGAGTGGAGCAGAGGGAATGAGGAGTGAACAAGGGGGAGTAAGGAGTGGACCAGGGGGAGTGAGGAGTGGACCGGGGGGAGTGAGGAGTGGACCAAGGGAGTGAGGAGTGGACCAAGGGAGTGAGGAGTGGAGCAGGGGGAGTGAGGAGTGGACCAGGGAGAGTGAGGAGTGGACCGGGGGAGTGAGGAGTGGACCGGGGAGAGTGAGGAGTGGACCGGGGGAGTGAGGAGTGGACCGGGGAGAGTGAGGAGTGGATTGTGGTGTTACTGAGGGAATGATCCCTTTAGAATGCTGAAGAGGGAGGGCAGTAGAAGATATGTCTGGAGGTGATGGAAATAGCAGAGGATGATCATTGAACTAGGGATGGGTCATGGATTCTGGCCTGGTCAGTAACACCCACCTCCCATGAACAAATTAAAAAAAAGAATACAGCGATTGGTGGGGTGGAACCCATTATTAAAGAAGTAGTACAGCACATTTAGAGTATCATAATATAATTAAGCAGAGTCAACGTGGTTTTATGAAAGGGAAATCATGTTTAACAAATTTATTAGAGTTCTGTGAAGATGTAACAAGGAAAGAGGAAAGAGGGGAACCAGTTGAATTTCCGGAAGGTACTCGGAGCTCATGGTGTTGGGGATGATACATCAGCATGGAGAGAGGATTGTCGAACAGGAAACAGAGAGTCAGGATAAATGGGTCATTTTCCGGTTGGCAAACTGTAACTAGTGAGTGTCACAGGGATCAGCGTGGGGACCTCAACTATTTACAATATATATTAGTGATAAGGATGAAGGGACCAAGTGTATAGTGGCCAAATCTACTGATGATACTGTGAGAATGGATGTTCCTTTTTAATATTTTGGTGAATATTGTGTTATTCTGTAAAGAAGGCTGGATGTGTCTGTGTGTGTGTGTGTCCGTGTGCATGTGTGTGTGTGTGTATGTGTGTGTATGTCTGTGTGTGTGTGTGTGTGTGTGTGTGTGTGTCTGTGTGTCTGTTTGTGTGTGTGTATGTGTGTGTGTGTCCGTGTGCGTGTGTGTGTCTGTGTGTCTGTGTGTGTGTGTGTGTGTGTCTGTGTGTCTGTGTGTGTCTGTGTGTGTGTGTGTATGTCTGTGTGTGTGTGTGTGTGTGTGTGTGTGTCTGTGTGTCTGTGTGTGTGTGTGTGTGTGTCTGTGTGTCTGTGTGTGTGTGTGTCTGTTTGTGTGTGTGTATGTGTGTGTGTGTCCGTGTGCGTGTATGTGTGTGTGTGTGTGTGTCTGTGTGTGTCTGTGTGTCTGTGTGTCTGTGTATGTGTGTGTATGTCTGTGTGTGTGTGTGTGTGTGTGTCTGTGTGTCTGTGTGTGTGTGTGTCTGTGTGTGTGTGTGTGTCCGTGTGCGTGTGTGTGTGTGTGTGTGTGTCTGTGTGTGTGTGTGTCTGTGTGTGTGTGTGTGTCCGTGTGCGTGTGTGTGTGTCTGTGTGTGTGTGTGTCTGTGTGTGTTTGTGTCCGTGTGTGTGTGTGTGTCTGTGTGTCTGTGATTTAATTAAGCTGGGCAAGAGATTGATAGGAGTCAGGTTATCTGGGGGTTTGGAAACATGACAATGATAGGGATATTAAGTTTGAGCTACAAGTTAATAGGTTAGATCTAATATTTGCATTTTTAGATAAGTTGAGAGTTTGAATATCAAAGGGGAGTCAGAGGTGAAAAAGGAAAATGTTTGCTTTTGGGTCAATAAAATACATTATCCCCTCTACTATTTACCTATGGAACTCCTGCAAGATGCAAAGATAAGATGGAAACATGAAAGATCTTATATTTGGAAGGGTTTGAGTTTCAAAGAGGTGAAAGAACAATAGAACTGAGATGAAAGTGAAGAAAGGTATATTAGACTTACTGTGGATAGCTGGATAGCTGTTGAGTAAGAGATAGCTGGAGATGTTTGAGCTGTTGAGCTATAGCTAGAGCTTTGGGCTGGGAGATGATGTAGTTTGAATGAACCATCCAGTTAAGCCAGAAAAGTCTTGGGCTGCAACAAGCAGTTTTATTCTGAAGTGATTCCACTGCAGAGTGGATGAGGGCAGAGGTCAAGTGGTATGCCTTTACTGAAGCTGCAGCAGTTTTCCTTGTGTAATATTACTGCATTTCATAGTTGACATCTATAAGGGAGGTGCTGCCTGGAAAATGTTTACTTGTGGGTTCGGCCAAGTTGAGAGTTTTTGGGAGAATGTTTTGTAAGACTAACCTTAATTGTGTAACTGTAATCTTGTGTGCTCAAGTTTGCTCTTATTTTGTTAAAAAAAAACTTGTATCCAGAATACAAAAACAAAGGGTGTGGTCTGTAAGCCAAGTTTCCCTCTGGGATTTGATTTGTGCAGCAATTAACACCGGCTGCGGACATAACAGTACAAAAGCAGATAGGAAAGCAAACTGTGTAGAGACACAGAGGGCCTGCAAAGAGATCTAGATAGGTTAAGTGAGTGGGAAAAAATGGCAGATGGGGTATTACATACGAAAATGTAAGGTTGTTCACTTTGGCAGGAAGAATAGAAAAGCAGAATATTATTTAAATGGAGAGAGAGAGAGATCCCTCTGTACTGCAGCATTCTGCAGTCTGAGTGTCCTTGTACATGAATCACAAAAAGCCAGAATGGATAGACATAGTGTTAAGGGTTTGGATGGAATAGATTTCTTGAAATGTGTACAGGAGAACTTTTTAGGTCAATATGTAGAGTGTCCAATAAGGGACGGCGCAGTGCTGGACCTAATTCTGGGGAATGAAGCCAGACAGGTGGCTGAGGTGGTGGTGGGCGAGCATTTTAGTGATAGTGACCACAACATGGTACAGTTTAAGTTTGTTATGGAAAAAAGAAATCAACAAGTTGCAAAAAACATTTTGAATTGGGGGAGAGTGGATTTTAGTAAAATAAGGCAGGATCTTGCCAAGGTAGACTGGGAACAGCTACTTGTGGGGAAATCTACAGAGGAGCAGTGGGGGACATTCAAAAAGGAAATGGGGAGGGTACAGGCTCAACATGTTCCCTCTAGGGTGATAGGAAGGAGTAATAAGCCTAGAGAATCATGGATGACCAGAGATATTCAGGTTAAGATGAGAAGGAAAAGAGAGGCTTTTAGCAGGTACAAGGGAAGCAAATCAGCGGAGGCATTAGTGGGGTACAGACAGTGCAGGGTGGAGCTTAAGAAAGCAATTAGGAGAGCAAAGAGGGGATATGAGAAAGCTCTGGCTGGTAAAAGTAGGGAAAATCCCAAGATATTCTATAAGCATATCAATGGGAAGTGGGTAACCAGGGAAAGAGTAGGGCCCATAAGGGACCAAGCGGGCAATCTATGAATGGAGCCAGAGGACATCAGTCGAGTGTTGAATAAATACTTCACATTCGTCTTCACCCAAGAGAAGGAGGATGAAGGTATTGAACCCGGGGAGAGAGACTGTGAGGTTCTTGAGCAAATTGATGTAGGGAGTGACAAGGTATTGGAGGTGTTAGCAGGCTTAAAAGTGGACAAATCTCCAGGTCCGGATGGTTTGTGTCCCAGACTGCTGAGGGAGGCAAGGGAGGAGATTGCAGGGGCTCTGACCCAAATTTTTAATTCCTCTCTGGCCAGGGGGGAGGTGCCAGAGGACTGGAGAACAGCTAATGTGGTTCTGCTATTTAAGAAGGGTTGTAGAGATAAGCCAGGGAACTACAGGCCAGAGAGTCTCACGTCAGTGTTAGGGAAACTATTGGAGAAATTTCTGAAGGAGAGAATCTATCTCCACTTGGAGAGGCAAGGTTTGATCAGGGATAGTCAGCATGGCTTTGTCAGAGGGAGGTCATGCCTAACAAATTTGATTGAATTTTTTGAGGAGGTGACCAGGTGTGTAGATGAGGGTAGTGCAGTTGATGTAGTTTATATGGATTTCAGCAAAGCCTTTGACAAGGTCCCACATGGGAGACTTATAAAGAAGGCAAATGTATTGGGATACAGGGTAATTTGATAAGGTGGATTCAAAATTGGCTTAGTTGTAGGAGACAGAGGGTGATGACAGAAGGATGCTTTAGTGACTGGAAGCCAGTGTCCAGTGGCGTACCACAGGGATCTGTGCTGGGTCCCCTATTATTTGTCATTGATATAAATGACATAGATGACTATGTGGGGGGTAGGATTAGTAAGTTTGTGGATGACACAAAGATTGGCCGGGTGGTTAACAGTGAGGTTGAGTGTCTTGGGCTACAGGAAGATATAGACGGGATGGTCAAATGGGCAGATTAGTAGCAGATGAAATTTAACCCTGAAAAGTGTGAGGTGATACACTTTGGAAGGAGTAATTTGACAAGGAAGTATTTAATGAATGGCATGGCACTAGGAAGTTCTGAGGAACAAAGGGACCTTGACGTGTGTGTCCATAGATCTCTGAAGGTGGTGGGGCATGTTAGTGGGGTGGTGAAAAAGGCATATGGGACACTTGCCTTTAACAATCGAGGCATAGATTACAAAAGTAGGGAGGTCATATTGGAGTTGTATAGAACCTTGGTGAGGCCACAGCTGGAGTACTGTGTGCAGTTCTGGTCGCCACATTATAGGAAGGATGTGATTGCACTGGAGGGGGTGCAGAGGAGATTCACCAGGATGTTGCCTGAGATGAAACATTTAAGTTATGAAGAGAGGTTGGATGGATTTGGGTTGTTTTCGTTGGAGCAGAGAAGACTGAGGGGCGACCTGATAGAGATGTACAAGATTATGAGGGGCATGGACAGGGTGGATAGGGAGTAGCTGTTCCCCTTAGTTGAAGGGTCAGTCACAAGGGGACATAAGTTCAAGGTGAGGGGCAGGAGGTTTAGGGGGGTGTGAGGAAAAGCTTTTTTACCCAGAGGGTGGTGACGGTCTGGAATGCACTGCCTGGGAGGGTGGTGGAGGTGGGTTGCCTCACATCCTTTAAAAAGTACCTGGATGAGCACTTGGCAAGTCATAACATTCAAGGCTATGGGCCAAGTGCTGGTAAATGGGATTAGGGAGGTAGGTCAGGTGTTTCTCACGTGTCGGTGCAGACTCGATGGGCCGAAGGGCCTCTTCCGCATTGTGTGATTCTGCGATCCTGTGATTCTGTGATTAGGAAGGCAAATGGTATGTTGGCCTTAATTGCAAAGGGGGGTGGATTATAAAAGTAGGGATGTCTTAGCACAACTCTACAGGGCATTGGTGAGACCACGCCTAGATTACTGTGTACAGATTTGGTCTCCTTACTTGCATTGTTGTCGGGTACATGGAGTGTTCAGATAGAGGTAGCACCCTTGTATTTACAGCTGCACCCCACTTGCTGTATAGACTTGAATCACTGGTCCTCATCTCCACCGAACCCTGCTGCTGGCTCCAAGCACCACACCGTCTCAGCTGGGAGATGAAACGCAGTGAGCAGAGATCTGATTGTCAAGGAACGTACCTGCCCAGGTCACGTCATGTCTAAGATAATGGGCAGGGTGGAAGGATTCCATGTGGCTCAAATGACCATCACGTTCTGGACCAAAGGCACGTCACACTATATTGCAAGGACTACAGTTGTCGGTATACCAGCTACGGAGGGTCCCTTCAAGCCTTGGTCAGCAACTCACCCAGGAGAGGGAAACTCTGAATCCACACCTAGGGCTTGGAGACCTTACTGCTGCTGTGCTTGTTAACTGGGCCATGATGGATGAGCTCCAGGCTTAAAAGGGTGGGGGCAGTCGGTGCAAACTGTGCTTCACCCTAAAGTTCCACTGGGTAGGCAGGAAGGGGAAAATTTCAACAACAGCCCTGGAGAGATGTGCGGAAGAGGTGAAAGTGGCAGGTGTAGGGTGACACTGACAGTAACCTGAGCCGCCTGTAGGCAGGATTCAAACAGCAGCTGTTTGTTTTGATGATGACCCAGAGACAACATCATCACCGGGAAGCACAGCCTGAGAGACCAAGTGGCTTTTTTGAAGGTCAGCGCTGATTGCCCCCTGAGGGGCTGAGGGAAGGTGGCCTAAACAAGTGCCGGTCTTCTCACCACCCAGCTGGCTGGCTGCGGTCAACAGGCATTGGTTAATGTAGCCAAACTGCGACAGGGAAGAAAACGCAAACTCCTAGGGGCAGAGTTTTCTGCCCGTTGGGTGGGTGGGGGGGCTGATCCCCGCCAGCGAGGTGTGATGTCTGGTGGGAAGCGCTAGGCACTCCCTGTGCGGGTTAGGAGGGGGGAGGGGATTCCCTCAATGCGAGAGTTTGCTCTCTCGATCATACACACCATAGAGCGCACATCCCCCCGCGGCTACGTGCAGCCTCAGGGAGATCACTTCCACGTTGGAAAATATTTAAAATTTCCCTAACATGTTCCTCTCACATGACAATGTTACATGAGTTGGGACATGTTCATAATTCCCAAAAAAACTTTATTAAACTGTTTAAACCCCTACATGAAGCCTCATCCCGCCGTTGGATGAGGTTTCATGTTTTATCTATTCCCCGCCGGGACTCCTGGTCAATCCGCCAGCCTTAAGGTTGGACAAGCAGGTCCTTTAATTGTTTCAATGGTCCTGTCAATGGCCTCAATTGGTCACTGACAGGTCAGCGGGCCCCACAGCTGATTGTGCCGCGCCCCTGCCTTCCTGAAGATTTAAATGGGGCGGGGTGAGATCGGGGGTTCCGCCCCCTGCCTGCTGGTGGCAAAATTCTGCCCCTAATCTCGCTTCAAAAGGTGGGGAAAGTAGAAACATTCTGGAAGCAGCCTGCTGGGATGTGAGAAAAGGAGGCAAAGGGTCGATCCAGTTGCCCCCAACATTGACTACACCTTCACCGTCAGCCCCGTGGGAGCTTCTGCCAGTCACCAGTGGGCCTCACTAGCCACCAGTGGGCCTCACTAGTCACCAGTGGGCCTCACTAGCCACCAGTGGGCCTCACTGGCCACCAGTGGGCCTCACTGGCTACCAGTGGGCCTGCAAACAATTGTAAGAAAAATCTTCCAAAAAATCTTCGTCTGCAAAGAAATGTCAAGAGACTCACGTTGTAGGCAGTTTGGAGAAGGTTCACTCAGCTGGTTCCTGGGGTGAGGGGTTTATCTGAGGAGGAGACGCTGAGTAGCTTGGTCCTGTACCCATTGGGGTTTAGAAGAATGAGAGGGGATCTTACTGAAACATATAAGATCCTGAGGGCACTTGGCTGAGTAGATGCTGAGAAAATATTTTCCCTTGTCGGGGGGGGGGGGGGGGGGAGGGGAGGAGGGGTCCAGAACTAGGGGCTCAGTTTACAAACAAGGGAGACAGATGTGAGGAGGAAGCTTCTTCTCTCAGAGGGTGATTGGGGAAGAGAATTCCACAGACTAGAGAGCAGTGGGGGCTGGGCCATTGAATATATTCAAGGCCGAGTGAGAGAGATTTTTGATAAACAAGAGAGTCCAGGTTTATAGGGGCAAACAGGAAAATGGAGCTGAGACCACAACCAGATCAGTCATGATCTTATTGAACGGTGGAGCAGGCTCGAAGGGCTGAATGGCCTCCTCCTGCCCCTATGTTTTCATGTTCAAATGACAAGAGGAACCATAACATTGTGCTGGGAGAGAGTGGAAGGGGTGAGAGCAGAAGTGGGAGAAATGGGCTGGACACCATCAAGGACCCTGCCAACCTTGGGAAAGCCCAAACCTCATTCGAAGTACTGGAGCTTTTGGAAGAATATATCAGAACAGATGTGATGTAGACACAATAACTGGGAGAAGGAAATGTAGTCCTTATAGGAAGCAAGGTGTGAGGAAGTGGGGACAAGATAGTCAGTGGCCTTATAGATCTATCAATCCACACTGCACTCTGTGCAGTTCTGGGCATCAAACCTTAGGTTGTGGCAGAGTAACTCTAGGTATGTTCTGACCATGGTCTTGTATAACTGAAGCATGACTTCTACCCCCTTATCTTTTAGCCCTCTAGGTATAAAGGCCAGGATTACATCAGCCTTTTTAATTATTTTCTGTCCAGGACATTTTAATGATTTACAATGATCAGAAGCAGGTCAAAAGTCATGTATCTAATCCTGTGCTGTACCTGCCCTGGGAGTGTTTGATGGGGACAGTGTAAAGGGAGATTTACTCTGTATCTAACCCTGTGCTGTACCTGTCCTGGGAGTGTTTGATGGGGACAGTGTAGAGGGAGCTTTACTCTGTATCTAACCCCGTGCTGTACCTGTCCTGGGAGTGTTTGATGGGGACAGAGTAAAGCTCCCTCTACACTGTCCCCATCAAACACTCCCAGGACAGGTACAGCACAGGGTTTGATACAGTGTGGAGGGAGCTTTACTCTGTATCTAACACCGTGCTGTACCTGTCCTGGGAGTGTTTGATGAGGACTGTGTAGAGGGAGCTTTACTCTGGATAATTTGCAGCTCTTTTCCCAGACCTCCACCAGGACAGGTACAGCACAGAGTTAGATACAGTGTAGGAGCACAATCTCCTTGAGTTCCACGGTATCCTGTTTGTGTTGGGATAGTGTATTGCCCATAATTCTTCCGAGTGGGAGGGAAGACACAACATAGGGAGGGGCATTGCGTGTGACTTTGTTACACATCGAGAATGCAGTCTCCGTGAATCAGGTCTGCCCCGCCCCAGTCTTCCATATATCTATACATGTAATAGATTCTTTATAAATAACTGGGCAGGTCTTTATCCTGCAGTGTGACCCTCAGTTCCAGCCGCTTGACATGTCTGTTCAGAAGTATTCACAGTTCCAGCTCCTGTCCTGGTGATCCTGGTGGGAAAAGCTGGGTTTGCTGTTAAACCCGGCCGGTGAAGTTTAACACAGAGAGGGTGCGGACTGATTTATTTTGGTTGGAGGAATGAGGAGGGAGGAGGGACAACGGGCGGAATTTTACTCACAGCTTGTGGCACACACGCCGACACGCCCAACTGTAAAATGACAGGCGATGGCATCGAGCGTGTGTCCCGACATCATCTCGCACTCCCGCCATGTATTGTTCGGAGGGGAGCGGACCAGAATCGGCTGCACGCCCGCCAATAACTGAACGGCCCATTAAGGCCATTAACAAGCTAATTACAATCCAATTTACACTGTGCATCCAACCTCACGGTGCGTGGGACTGGTGAAAATGGCCAAGCGGCCTTTACATTTTTTAGGAAACCTCATCCACGGGCGGGATGAGGTTTCCAGCAGCAAATAGACGTTAAATATAAACTTTATTTTTGAATTAAGAACATGTCCCAGGCCATGTTCCTCCTCCCCTTGACCCACGCAGACAGAGCTCAGCACTGCCACAGGACCAGCCTTTTTCACCCACCCACATGAAATATCGGAGCGGAGCGGATCGCAGGTGGTTCCTGCCAAACCCAACGAGGGAAAAGCTCTGGCCCAAAATTAACAGATTTATATTCTAAAGGGGGCGCAGGAACAGAGAGAGCTCGGGCTGAATGGACAGGAATCATCGAAGGTGGCAGCACGAGTTGGGGAGCTGTTAAAAAAGGATTTGGGATCCTTGGCTTTATTTCCAGAGGGATAGATTACACAAAATGAGGAAGTTATATGAAACCCTTTACAAGTTACTGGTTAGACCCCAGCTGGAGGATTGTGTCCCAATTGTGGGTCCCACCCTTTAGGAAGGATGTCAAGGCCTTGGAGAGGGTGCGGAGGGAGATTTACCAGGATGGGAGCAGGGATGAGGGACTTCTATTAATGTGGGGAGACTGGAGAAGCTGGGATTGTTCTCCTTAGAGCAGAGAAGGTTAAGGGGGAGATTTAATCGAGATGTTCAAAATCATGAGGTGTTTAGATAGAGTGAATAAGGAGAAACTGTTTCCAGTGGCAGGAGGGTGGGTAACCAGAGGGACACAGACTGAAGATGATTGAGGTGAAAGAACCAGAGAGGTAGATGAGAGAAAAGGAAAATACTGTCACTCTGGAAATCAGAAATAAAAACAGAATGTTCTGGAAGTGCTGAGGATGTCAGGCAACATATGTGGAGACAGTAAGTCACTGTGAACTATCTGACAAAAATCAGCCTGAAACGTGGGTCCTTTTACTGTGATCTGGAAGGCGCTGCCTGAAAGGGAGGTGGAGACAGATTCAATAAAAACTTCCAGAATGGAATTGGATAAATACGTAAAAATGTAAATTCACAGGCCCAATGGGGCAAGAGCAGGGGGAGTGGGACTAATTGGATAGATAGCTGTTCAAAGAGCCAGCACTGACACAATGGGCCAAACGGTCTCTTACTGTGCTGGATGTTTCTTTAATCAATGATTCTAAATGGATTACTGGTCCCAGACTAACCATGTGTGAGGTATCTAGCCAGGACTTGCAAAGTTGGATGAAAGGAGTATTCAGACCACAGCTGAAGATCAGTTAACATGAGGGGTGGGTGAAGTGTTCCAGATCTTTCACTTCAAAGTTTTATGGATTTTATATTTTATATATATTTCGTTGAGGAGTGGCTGGGTCCCAGGAGGAGTACGGTTTCTCTGTAAGTCTACCACAGTCTGGAAAAATGGCCAAAAAATCTGTTTATTGTGCAGCGAGAGCAGAGGCACATGGTGCAAGGCAGGAAGATTAGGAGTTCCAGACCACTTTGGCTTTTTATTTAGTTGTAGCAGTCTCAATGGAATGGCCATACATAGATATTTACAAATTAAATTGAGATATTTAGCAATGTATTGATATACTTTACAGTTATATTTAGTATGAGAGGAGCTATCGAACCATTTGAACCCGTTCTGCCATTCAACAGGATCGGGGTTGAACTGTACCTCAACTCCAGCTAGCCAGTCTGGCTGGGTTGATTGTAATTTTTTATTGATGTTCAATAATTACAGAAATAAATGTTTGATGTAGAAACATAGAAGACCATGCAGTAATTAATAATTCTTTAGAGAAATTTCGAAGAACACGGGTCACTTGCATGTCTGTAGCCAATTTCACTGCCTCAGGACATCCAAAGAGTTTAACAATGTGGACCCTGTGACAATGTAGGAAGGGCACTAACCAATTTACACACAGCAAATCCCATCAGCAGCAATATGGAATGACCTGATCATATCATTTGTAGTAATGTTGCTGCTGAAAAATGTTCACTGGAACCCTGGGGTGAACTTCCCACTCTTCTGCAAGTAGTGTCATTGCATCTGTTAGGCCCTCCTGAGTGGAAAAGCGGGACCTCTGTTGCACTGTCAGGGGATGACACGGTAAACTCTCTTTCAGTACTGTCCCTTCAATAGTGCAGCACTCCTGCATTATGGTCCATTTGCCAGTGCAGCATTCCCTAACACTGACCCTCTGACAGTGCAGCACTCCCTCAGTACTGACGCTCTGACAGTACAGCACTCCCTCAGTACTGACCCTCTGACAGTGCAGCACTCCCTCAGTACTGACGCTCTGACAGTACAGCACTCCCTCGGTAGCACACCCTCACAACTGACCCTCTGATAGAGGGTCAGTACTGAGGGAGTGCTGCACTGTCAGAGGGTCAGTACTGAGGGAGTGCTGCACTATCAGAGGGTCAGTACTGAGGGAGTGCTGCACTATCAGTGCAGCACTCCCTCAGTACTGACCCTTTGGCAGTGCAACGCTCCCTCAGTTCTGATACCTCCAAAAGCGCAGCACTCCCTCATACTGAGCACTGACAGTGCAGTACTCCCTCAGCACTGACCCTCTATCAGAGAGTCAGTACTGAGTCTGTGCTGCACTGTCAGTGTGACACTCCCTCAGTACTGACCTGCTGACAGTGTAGCACCACCTCGGTACTGATCACCTGAGAGTGCAGCACTCCCTCAGTACAGACCTTTTGACAGTGCAGCATTCTCTCAGTACTGACCTTTCGACAGTGCAGCACTCCCTCAGTACTGACCGTCTGACAGAGCAGCACTCCCTCAGTACTGACCCTCTGAGAGTGCTGCACTCCCTCAAAACTGACAACTCCAAAAGCGCAGCAATCCCTGAGTAATGACCTTCTGACAGTACAGTACTCCCTCAGTATTGAGTCCTCCCAAAGTGCAGCAGTCCCCTCAGTAGTGACCCACTCACAGTGCGGCACTCTCTCAGTATTGACCCTCTGACAGTGCGGCACTCCCTCAGCACTGGCCCTCTGACAGTGAAGCACTCCCTCAGTACTGAAACCCCGACAGGGCAGCAGTCCCTCAGTACTGACCCTCTGACAGTGCCACATTCCCTCAGATCTGACCCTCTGACAGTGCAGCGCCCCATCTGTATTGACCCTCTGACAGTGCAGCACACACTCAGTACTGACACCTCCAAAAGTGCAGAAATCCCTCATACTGACTTCTGACAGTGCAGTACTCCCTCAATACTGATCCTCTGACAGTGCAGCATTCCCTGAGTACTGACCCTCTGACAGTGCAGCACTCCTTCAGTACTGACTCTCTGACAGAGCAGCACTCCCTCCGTACTGACCCTCTGACAGAGCAGCACTCCCTCATTACTGACCCTCTGAAAGTGAAGCATTCCCTCAGTACTAACCCTCTGATAGTGCAGCATTCCCTCAGTACAGATCCCCTGACTGAACCCCCGACAATGCAGCACTCCCTAAGTACTGAACCTCTGACAGGGCAGCTCTTCCTAAGTACAGACCCACTGACAGTGCAGCACTCCCTCATACTGACCTCTGACAGTGCAGTACTCCCTTAGTAATGACCCTCTGACAAAGCAGCACTCCCTCAGTACTGACCTTCTAACAGTGCAGAACTCCCTCTGTACTGATCCTCTGACAGTGCAGCTCTTCCTAAGTACAGACCATCTGACAGTGCAGCACTCCCTCATACTGACCTCTGACAGTGTGATACTCCCTCAGTACTAATTCACTGACAGTGCAGCACTCCCTCAGTACTGACACTCTGACAGTGCAGCACTCACTCAGTACTGACTCTCTGACAGTGCAGCAGTCCCCCAGTACTGATCCTCTGACAGTGCAGCACTCCCTCAGTTCTAATCCTCTGACAGTTCAATGCTCCCTCAGTATTTTTGCTTAATTGGGAGCCAGTGTAGATCAGCACAGGACTTTTGGGTGAATTATACTTGATGGGATTTCGGACGTAGGTGAGGCAGATTTTGATGAGCTCGGTTTACAGAGGGCGGAATGTGGGAGATCTGCTGAAAGTACAGTTCATTCGTTAAATTTTGGTGTAACGCTAGTATGACCAAGTGTTGATCAGGAGATGATCTGAGACAGGCACCAAGTTGGAGCTGGAAATTGGTGGTCTTAGTGATGGTGTGGACATGAGGCCGAAAGCTCATCTTGGTGTGAAATGTGACAGCAAAGTTGTGTAAAAACTGGCTTTAGCCCAGCCAGTTGCCATTGTGGCAGGCGCTGAAGATGTACTCTTCAGTATTTCCAGTATTTAATTTGAGGAAATTTCTGCTGATCCAGTACTGGATGTCGGATAAGCAGTCTGATAATTTAGCAGCAGTGGAGGTGTTGAGAGAGCTGGTGGTGAGGTAGAGCTGGGTGTTGTCTGTGTACACGTGAATATTAACGCTGTGTTTTCAGATGATGTCACCGAGGGGCAGCGAGTCGATGAGAAATAGGAGGGGCCATGGATTGATCCCTGGGGGACGCCAGAGGTAACAGTGTGGGAACAGAAACCATTGCGGGCGATTCTCTAAC
The DNA here is from genome assembly GCA_026770705.1 of Isurus oxyrinchus. NCBI lineage: Eukaryota > Metazoa > Chordata > Chondrichthyes > Lamniformes > Lamnidae > Isurus > Isurus oxyrinchus. The sequence continues at coordinate 69,051 of JANJGN010000139.1, read as the reverse complement.
TATGATCAGATCGGTAAGAATGGAAGCAGGTGAGGGCAGCCCCACCCAGCTGGACGACAGTGGAGAGGTGCTGGAGGAGGATGTTGTGGTCAAACCGTGTCAGAGGCTGCAGACAGGTCGAGAGGGACGAGGAGGGAGAGTTTACCCTTGTCACAGTCACTGAGGATGTCACCGGTGACTTGTGATTTGTAATAAGAGCTTTATAAAAATTCACTTACGGGATGTGGGGCTTCGCTGGGCTGGACCAGCATTTATTGCCCATCCCTAATTGCCCTTGAGGAGGTGGCGGTGAGCTGCCCTCTTGACCCGCTGCAGTCTGTGCTTGTGTGTGTGTGTGTGGGCTGCCGGGCAGAAATCTGACTGAAGGGAAGGAATCGTGAAGTTCAACCTGATGTTATTTTGTGACGTCCGCTTGATTGGGTGAATACCACCAGAAGAGTTTGAATACTAAAACATTTGAAATAAAAGAAAAACTTTTGCTTCAGTTTATTTTTGATCATTCTGTTGTTCCCCCCCCCCCCCCCACACCCCACCCCTCCCCACAGAAATGGATGATTCTAATCGGCAGGTGAGGGAGTTATTGGTCTGGAGGAGGGCGGTGCAGGGGTCTGCACCAACTCCCCCACCCCACGAGCGTTTCGAGAGGATGAAACTTACTGGCGATGTTCTCTGGTGAGGATCAGGTGGGGCTGGAGAGTGAAAAGCAAAGCCCTGCCCAAATCCAGCCAGCACCTGGGGGGTTAATTCCACTGGACGGGCCTGGGGTTCAAGTGGGTGGGGCTGGGTATTATAACAGTCGGTGGGCCTGATGGGGGGGCGGGGGCGGAATTGCAGTGGGTGGGGCTGGGGGCTAAATTAGCATGGGGGGGTTGGAGTTAATTAGTGTGGGTGGGGTTTGGGGGTTAATTAGAGTGGGTGGGGTTACAGGTTAATTAGAGTGGGTGGGGTTTGGGTTAATTAGAGTGGGTGGGGTTTGGGTTAATTAGAGTGGGTGGGGTTTGGAGTTAATTAGTGTGGGTGGGGTTTGGGTTAATTAGTGTGGGTGGGGTTTGGGTTAATTAGTGTGGGTGGGGTTTGAGTTAATTAGAGTGGGTGGGGTTTGGGGGTTAATTAGAGTGGGTGGGGTTTGGGGTTAATTAGTGTGGGTGGGGTTTGAGTTAATTAGAGTGGGTGGGGTTTGGAGTTAATTAGTGTGGGTGGAGTTTGAGTTAATTAGAGTGGGTGAGGTTTGGGGTTAATTAGCGTGGGTGGGGTTTGAGTTAATTAGAGTGGGTGGGGTTTGGAGTTAATTAGCATGGGTGGGGTTTGGAGTTAATTAGAGTGGGTGGCGTTTGGAGTTAATTAGAGTGGGTGCGGTTTGGGGTTAATTAGTGTGGGTGGGGTTTGGGTTAATTAGTGTGGGTGGGGTTTGGAGTTAATTAGTGTGGGTGGGGTTTGGAGTTAATTAGCGTGGGTGGGGGTTTGGAGTTAATTAGCGTGGGTGGAGTTTGAGTTAATTAGAGTGGGTGGGGTTTGGAGTTAATTAGTGTGGGTGGGGTTTGGGGTTAATTAGTGTGGGTGGGGTTTGGAGTTAATTAGCGTGGGTGGGGGTTTGGAGTTAATTAGCGTGGGTGGAGTTTGAGTTAATTAGAGTGGGTGGGGTTTGGAGTTAATTAGTGTGGGTGGGGTTTGGAGTTAATTAGAGTGGGTGGGGTTTGGAGTTAATTAGTGTGGGTGGGGTTTGGGGTTAATTAGTGTGGGTGGGGTTTGAGTTAATTAGTGTGGGTGGGGTTTGGAGTTAATTAGTGTGGGTGGAGTTTGAGTTAATTAGAGTGGGTGAGGTTTGGGGTTAATTAGCGTGGGTGGGGTTTGGGTTAATTAGAGTGGGTGGGGTTTGGGTTAATTAGTGTGGGTGGGGTTTGGGTTAATTAGAGTGGGTGGGGTTTGGAGTTAATTAGCATGGGTGGGGTTTGGAGTTAATTAGAGTGGGTGGGGTTTGGAGTTAATTAGAGTGGGTGCGGTTTGGGGTTAATTAGTGTGGGTGGGGTTTGGGTTAATTAGTGTGGGTGGGGTTTGGAGTTAATTAGTGTGGGTGGGGTTTGGAGTTAATTAGCGTGGGTGGGGGTTTGGAGTTAATTAGCGTGGGTGGAGTTTGAGTTAATTAGCGTGGGTGGGGTTTGGAGTTAATTAGCGTGGGTGGGGTTTGGAGTTAATTAGAGTGGGTGGGGTTTGGAGTTAATTAGCGTGGGTGGAGTTTGAGTTAATTAGCGTGGGTGGGGTTTGGAGTTAATTAGCGTGGGTGGAGTTTGAGTTTATTAGAGTGGGTGGGGTTTGGGGTTAATTAGAGTGGGTGGGGTTTGGGGTTAATTAGTGTGGGTGGGGTTTGGAGTTAATTAGAGTGGGTGGGATTTGTGTTAATTAGAGTGGAAGGGGTTTGGGTTAATTAGTGTGGGTGGGGTTTGGGTTAATTAGAGTGGAAGGGGTTTGGGGTTAATTAGAGTGGGTGGGGTTTGAGTTAATTAGTGTGGGTGTGTTTTGGGTTAATTAGTGTGGGTGGGGTTTGGGTTAATTAGAGTGGGTGGGGTTTGAGTTAATTAGTGTGGGTGTGTTTTGGGTTAATTAGTGTGGGTGGGGTTTGGAGTTAATTAGAGTGGGTGGGGTTTGAGTTAATTAGTGTGGGTGGGGTTTGGGTTAATTAGTGTGGGTGGGGTTTGGGGTTAATTAGTGTGGGTGGGGTTTGGGTTAATTAGTGTGGGTGGGGTTTGGGTTAATTAGAGTGGGTGGGGTTTGGGTTAATTAGTGTGGGTGGGGTTTGAGTTAATTAGTGTGGGTGTGGTTTGGGTTAATTAGTGTGGGTGGGGTTTGGGTTAATTAGTGTGGGTGGGGTCTGGGTTAATTAGTGTGGGTGGGGTTTGGGTTAATTAGAATGGGTGGGGTTTGGAGTTAATTAGAGTGGGTGGAGTTTGGGGTCAATTAGTGTGGGTGGGGTTTGGGTTAATTAGAGTGGGTGGGGTTTGGGGTTAACTGGAGTTGGTGGGATTTGGTGTTAATTAAATTAGCTGATGGAGTGACTGATCAATAATCAGTCCGTTTGTTTGGGGCGATGTATAAATCTGTTTTCTTTTCGCCCTCTTACAGGTACCAAGGCCGTTCAGGGGATGTCAGATACTTTGTTGTTGCTCAGCCGTTGCCAAAGCACAACAATTATTTTGAGGTAATCTGCGAGTGGGCATTTGCTTGAATTCCTGTTGCAAGTTAAAGATCTTCTTCACAAAGACATGCTTGTGTTTACTGGAGGTGGGACACTGTGGGGAGTGGGTAGTGAGGAGAGGGCTGAGGATGGTGCTGGTGGGGAGTCGGGGTGAGGACAGGGAGAGTTTTGGGAGGTCTGAGTGGGTAAGTGTTGCTCACCTGATACAACCTTCAGGCCCCGCTGTGAATGGGTGAGCAGTTCACCCCCGCGGACCAGGTGTGGTGGCCTGTCCAGTATGCACTGCCGGATCTGAGAACCCGGTTAGAATATTCCAGAAAAGAATTTGCTGAGTCTGTGACACTCCGGTTCCAACCATTAGTTCCCAGGCTGCTTGCAGCCACACTTCCAGAAGCCTCTCAGAAACTCACTGTGGGAATTCTCATTATAACTGCAGCTCCTGTCCACGCTTGGTCCAGGCTTCTGCCCATTCCCCATCCCTCCTTCCCGCCCCATCCCTCACGTTCGGCCTGCTAACTGACTCAGTGCTGGAGCTGTAGTGAGGTGCTCACATGCAGTCAAATTGGAAACCCTCCTATCCAATTTGAGAAAGCAACATGTGTCATTTCATATGGTTGCTGGCTCTGACTCTGTATGATTGCGTTTATTTCCCTAAAGGGGACCTTGGTAGAGGTTTTTGAAACGATGAAAGGTTTCGATCGAGTGGACACAGAGAGAATGTTTCCTCTTGTGGGGAGGAGCAGAACAAGAGGCCGTCAACATGAGATGGTCACCAAGAAATCCAACAGGGGATTCAGGAGAAACTCCTTCACCCAGAGAGTTTTGAGAATGTGGAACTCACTCACCCAGGGAGTGAAGTGAGCAGCATCGCTACATTGAAAGAGAAATTAGACAAACATGTGAGTGCGGAGGGGATAGATGCACTTTTCTTGACCACCGGATGTCTCAAAGCATCTTCAAGGCAACAAAGTACTCTTTGAAGTGTGGCTGCTGTCGTAAGGCAGGAAATGTGGCTGCCAATTTACACGCAGCCAGCTCCCACAAGCAGTAATGTGGTAACGACCAAACAATCTGTTGTTATGATGTTGATTGAGAGATAAACATTGGAAGGGACACTGGGCAGAACTACCCTGCTCCTCTTTGAACTATTTCCCTGGGTCTTTCACCTTTGAAGTGAGCCTCAGGCATTAATGTTTCATCCAAAAGGATGGAGAAGGGTGGGAGGAAAGTTGAGTGGTGTAAACGTGGCTGGGCTGAGCGGCCTGTTTCGGTGCCGAATATTCCACGTAATGTTACCTCCTCCACATGGAAATCCAGCAAAGTCGGCCATTGCCAATCTTGGCCATCTGAAATAATCTGGCGTGTTGGAGCCCGAGGGTCCCGGAGATTAACCGCAAAGCTGTTGCTGGGGAACGGTGGGATTGAGGGGTTCAATTCCCTCACATTTACACTGTCTCCTGTACGTCTTCCAGCAGAAAACTGGGCTGCCCTGTGAGTCATTGCAGTTGCACAATAGTTTGCAGATGTATAAGAGTCTTTTGGAGGTGGTGATATTTGGTATTTAAATGCTGGCAGTTCAGGCTGTTCCTGTCAGAAAGGGAAAAACAATGGATTCAGAACACATTTACACGCTTAATGTGAAAAGCCTGTTGTGAGAGACAGCTCAGCGCTGATCTGTCCTCAACACCTCACCAGGATGGAGTAATCTTCCTGGGGGATGGCTGCAAAGGTGTGGGGGGGGGAGGGAGAGGGGAGGGGGGAGGGGAGGGGGAGGGGAGGGGAAGGAGAGGGGAGGGGGAGGGGAGGGAGAGAGGAGGGAGAGGGGAGGGGAAGGGGGAGGGGAAGGGGGAGGGGAGGGGAGGGAGAGGGGAGGGAGTGGGGAGGGGAAGGGGGAGGGGAGGGGAGGGAGAGGGGAGGGAGTGGGGAGGGGAAGGGGGAGGGGAGGGGAGGGAGAGGGGAGGGGAAGGGAGAGGGGAGGGGAGGGAGAGGGGAGGGAGGTGGAGGGGAAGGAAAGGGGAGGGGAGGGTGAGGGGAGGGGAGGGAGACGGGAGGGAGAGGGGAGGAAGAGGGGAGGGAGAGGGAGAGGGGAGGGAGAGGGGAGGGGAGGGAGAGGGGAGGAAGAGGGGAGGGAGAGGGGAGGGGAGGGAGAGGGGAGGAAGAGAGGAGGGAGAGGGGAGGGGAGGGAGAGGGGAGGGAGAGGGGAGGAAGAGGGGAGGGGGAAGGGGAGAGGAGGGAGAGTGGAGGGGAGGGAGAGGGGAGGGGAGGGAGAGGGGAGGAAGAGAGGAGGGGAGGGGAGGGAGAGGGGAGGGAGAGGGGAGGAAGAGGGGAGGGGGAAGGGGAGAGGAGGGAGAGTGGAGGGGAGGGAGAGGGGAGGGGAGGGAGAGGGGAGGAAGAGAGGAGGGGAGGGGAGGGAGAGGGGAGGAAGAGGAGGGAGAGGGGAGGGGAGGGAGAGGGGAGGGGGTGAGAGCCTGTGGAATTCACTACCACAGAAAGTAGTTGAGACCAGAACATTGATCCCTTTCGCCACAAGAACTATATCTAACTCCTTCATGAAAACATACAAAGGGTATGGGGAGAAAGCAGGAGCAGGCTATTGAGTTGGATGATCAGCCATGATCATAATGAATGGGGGAGCAGGCTGGAAGGGCTGAATGGCCTACTCCTGCTCCTAGTTTCTATGTTTCTATGAGCCCCCCAAAAGTGATGTGGGGGCCTGGCACCAATGACTGGAGTGTTGCCCGAGGCAAGGTAGGCAAACAATCCTCGAAGTCCCGAGTGAAGTGCAGCTCTCCAGGTGGATGTCACCAAACACATTGGAGTGCAATCACGCCAACATGCTGCAGCGTGTGGGGAGGGGGATGATGCAGTGTGTGTGGGGGGGGGGGATGATGCAGTGTGTGTGGGGAGGGGGATGATGCAGTGTGTGTGGGGGGGGGGGATGATGCAGTGTGTGTCGGGGGGGGGGATGATGCAGTGTGTGTGGGGGGGGGGGATGATGCAGTGTGTGTGGGGAGGGGGATGATGCAGTGTGTGTGGGGGGGGGGGATGATGCAGTGTGTGTGGGGGTGGGGGATGATGCAGTGTGTGTGGGGGGGGGGGGGATGATGCAGTGTGTGTGGGGGGGGGATGATGCAGTGTGTGTGGGGGGGGGGGATGATGCAGTGTGTGTGTGGGGGGGGGGGATGATGCAGCGTGTGTGGGGGGGGGATGATGCAGTGTGTGTGGGGGGATGATGCAGTGTGTGTGGGGGGGGATGATGCAGTGTGTGGGGGGGGGATGATGCAGCGTGTGTGGGGGGGGGATGATGCAGCGTGTGGGGGGGGGATGATGCAGTGTGTGTGGGGGGATGATGCAGTGTGTGTGGGGGGGGATGATGCAGTGTGTGGGGGGGGGGGTGATGATGCAGTGTGTGTGGGGGGGGGTGATGCAGTGCGTGTGGGGGGGGATGATGCAGCGTGTGGGGGGGGGATGATGCAGTGTGTGTGGGGGGATGATGCAGTGTGTGTGGGGGGGGATGATGCAGTGCGTGTGGGGGATGATGCAGTGTGTGGGGGGGGGGATGATGCAGCGTGTGGGGGGTGGGGGATGATGCAGTGTGTGTGGGGGGGGATGATGCAGTGTGTGTGGGGGGGGGATGATGCAGTGCGTGTGGGGGATGATGCAGTGTGTGGGGGGGGGGATGATGCAGCGTGTGGGGGGTGGGGGATGATGCAGTGTGTGTGGGGGGGGGGATGATGCAGTGTGTGGGGGGGGGATGATGCAGTGTGTGTGGGGGGGATGATGCAGCGTGTGGGGGGGGGATGATGCAGTGTGTGTGCGGGGGGGGATGATGCAGTGTGTGGGGGATGATGCAGTGTGTGGGGGGGGGGGATGATGCAGCGTGTGGGGGGTGGGGGATGATGCAGTGTGTGGGGGGGGGGATGATGCAGTGTGTGTGGGGGGGATGATGCAGTGTGTGGGGGGGGGGGATGATGCAGTGTGTGTGGGGGGGGATGATGCAGCGTGTGGGGGGGGGGATGATGCAGTGTGTGTGGGGGGGGATGATGCAGTGTGTGGGGGGGGGGATGATGCAGTGTGTGGGGGGGGGATGATGCAGTGTGTGTGGGGGGGGATGATGCAGTGTGTGTGGGGGGGGGATGATGCAGTGTGTGTGGGGGGGGATGATGCAGTGTGTGGGGGGGGGGATGCAGTGTGTGTGGGGGGGTGGATGATGCAGTGTGTGGGGGGGGGATGATGCAGTGTGTGGGGGGGGATGATGCAGTGTGTGGGGGAGGGATGATGCAGTGTGTGGGGGGGGGATGATGCAGTGTGTGTGGGGGGGGATGATGCAGTGTGTTGGGGGGGGTGGATGATGCAGTGTGTGTGGGGGGGAATGATGCAGTGTGTGTGGGGGGGGGATGATGCAGTGTGTGTGGGGGGGGATGATGCAGCGTGTGTGGGGGGGAATGATGCAGTGTGTGTGGGGGGGGGATGATGCAGTGTGTGTTGGGGGGGATGATGCAGCGTGTGTGGGGGGGATGATGCAGCGTGTGGGGGGGGGATGATGCAGTGTGTGTGGGGGGGGATGATGCAGTGTGTGTGGGGTGGGATGATGCAGTGTGTGTGGGGGGGGATGATGCAGCGTGTGGGGGGGGGATGATGCAATGTGTGTGTGGGGGGGGGATGATGCAGCGTGTGGGGGGGGGATGATGCAATGTGTGTGTGGGGGGGGGATGATGCAGCGTGGGGGGGGGGATGATGCAGTGTGTGGGGGGGAGGTGATGCAGTGTGTGTGGGGGGGGGATGATTCTACTGAGCTGGGCTTATCATGAGATGCTAAAGTATTGAAATGAGATTCCTGATGTGCAGCAGCCGGAAACATGACCCACCATTAACGGGCGGAGCAGACAATCCCAAACTGATTTTTGGCCATCTCACCATCTTGCCTCCCTCCCGCTCGCCATGATGACCGATCCCAAACTGGCCAGAATATGCCGGCTTCACTGAAAAATTTCTGAAAATTGTCTGAGAACTCAAACACATTTTAAAAATCATGTGAACTAAATTGATTGGCGAATTTCTTATGGCCTTGCTGATTCTTTTTTCTTCTGTGTAATCTTAACCATGGTTATAAAAATTAGATTTGCAGCTTTAGCCTGAATGGCACCCTCTGAAACTGTTCTTTTTCCAACTTAATGGAGAGAGGAGAAGCGTCTGTCCAGTGTCTGGTGTAAAATGTTTTGGTTAAAGAATAATTTGCAGTTTTGAGCCAATAGTACCTGCTTATCCTCAAGATGTGGCCAAAATAGGCAAAATCAAAGGACTTTGGATCATTGAACAAAGCAAGTGGTGATGGACCTCACCACTGAACCACTGTGGTTTTGGGGCAATACTGCCTCCATAATGATGTTGGATTTAGCAGGGATTAATGAATAAAAATGTGCGTCCAAATCAAGATGCTGTGAGGTTTGCAGGTAATGGTGTGACCTCAACAGTTCTGAGCTTGTCCCTCTCGGGTGTGGACATCACAGGAGAGGTGAGGGTCTGCATTACAGGCTGCAGAACATGTTCTCTGGATTTTTAGTCCAGGCTTCTAACCAGTAACACAAAGAACCATTTACGTTTCTATAGCAACTTGCATGACACCAGGACACTCCAAAACCATTTGAAGTAGTTTTGAAATGTAGACAATAGCAAAAAACTATGGATACAGTTTTGAAATGCAGGTTGTGGCAGTTGTAGGAAACACAGAGCCAATTTGTGCAGACAGAGATCCCACAAACAGCACTGAGAAAATGAGACAAAAGTGCTTCAGTGATGACAGTTGAGGGACAAGTAATGGCCTGGAAACCAGGCTTCTTGAAGTAGATCATTAAATCACCTGAAAGGGCAAATGAGATCACGGTTTTGAAAGAGTTCCAGTAGAGCACTGCTCCCTCAGTACTGACTTTCCGACAGTGCAGCACTGCTCCCTCAGTACTGACCCTCTGACAGTGCAGCACTCCCTCAGTACTGACCCTCTGACAGTGCAGCACTCCCTCAGTACTGACCCTCTGACAGTGCAGCACTCCCTCAGTACTGACCCTCTGACAGTGCAGCACTCCCTCAGTACTGACCCTCTGACAGTGAAGCACTCCCTCAGTACTGACCCTCTGACAGTGAAGCACTCCCTCAGTACTGACCCTCTGACAGTGCAGCACTCCCTCAGTACTGACCCTCTGACAGTGCAGCACTCCCTCAGTACTGACCCTCTGACAGTGCAGCACTCCCTCAGTACTGACCCTCTGACAGTGCAGCACTCCCTCAGTACTGACCCTCTGACAGTGCAGCACTCCCTCAGTACTGTCCCTCTGACAGTGCAGCTCTCCCTCAGCATTGACCCTCTGACAGTGCAGCACTCACTCAGTACTGCCCCTCTGACAATGCAGCACTCCCTCAGTACTGTCCCTCTGACAGTGCAGCTCTCCCTCAGCATTGACCCTCTGACAGTGCAGCACTCACTCAGTACTGCAATTGGAGGGCAAGCTTCATCATGGCTTCATTTTGACTGGGACCACGACCTTGTGCTATAAATTCTGGATGTGCTGTTTGTCAGTGCAGGATGTGGCTGAGCTGTGGAACCTTCGCACAGCTCAATCGCCCCTTTAAAATCATCCTGTCCCAGTGAGAGTCGGTGTTTGTGGAGCTGTACCCCAGTGATAATCAATGCATGTGGGATTGTATCCCAATGAGGGTCAGTGTGTGTGGAGCTGTACCCCAGTGAGAGTCAGTGTGTGTGGAACTGTACCCCAGTGGGAGTCAGTGAGTGAGGAACTGTATCCCAGTGAGAGTCAGTGTGTGTGGAACTGTATCCCAGTGAGAGTCAGTGTGTGTGGAATATACCCCAGTGAGAGTCAGTGTGTGTGGAACTGTACCCCAGTGAGAGTCAGTGTGTGTGGAACTGTACCCTAGTGAGAGTCAGTGTGTGTGGAACCGTACCCCAGTGAGAGTCAGTGTCTGTGGAACTGTACCCCAGTAAGAGTCAGTGTGTGTGGAACTGTACCCCAGTGAGAGTCAGTGTGTGTGGAACTGTACCCCAGTGAGAGTCAGTGTGTGTGGAACTGTACCCCAGTAAGAGTCAGTGTGTGTGGAACTGTACCCCAGTAAGAGTCAGTGTGTGTGGAACTGTACCCCAGTGAGAGTCAGTGTGTGTGGAACTGTACCACAGTGAGAGTCAGTGTGTGTGGAACTGTACCCCAGTGAGAGTCAGTGTGTGTGGGACTGTACCCCAGTAAGAGTCAGTGTGTGTGGAACTGTACCCCAGTGAGAGTCAGTGTGTGTGGAACTGTACCCCAGTGAGAGTCAGTGTGTGTGGAACTGTACCCCAGTGAGAGTCAGTGTGTGTGGGAATGTAGATAAAAACAAAAAACTGCGGATGCTGGAAATCCAGAACAAAAACAGAATTACCTGGAAAAACTCAGCAGGTCTGGCAGCATCGGCGGAGAAGAAAAGAGTTTACGTTTCGAGTCCATGTCTTCACCAGTCAGCGTGATGGCATGGTCCTCAGTGAGTGAGGGGTCTAATGTGGGCCACTCCACCCCCCATCTGGAACCTGTCCCCCCTGATGTGAACCAACTTCTCCTGCATGAAAACAGCCGGAGAGAGTGTGAGCAGGACACGTGGCAGTGTGTGGAATGTGTGTGTGGTGAGCGGAGCCATGGATGGGATGAGGATGTGAGCTCCAGAGGATATGAACCTGATGGAGATGTGAGGGTGTGTGTGAGAGTCAGTGGTGTTGTCCCTTGAGGTTTGAGATCCCTGTGGGTGTGTGATGGGTTTGGGAGTGTTTGTTGAGAGTGATGAGGTGGTTAACTTATCCTGGGGGAACAGATGAGACCATTCATCCTGTGGCGGCACTGGGTGCTGTCCTCTTTTGCAGGGCATTGGCACTGACCCCTGCTGCCACCACCTCCCATGCTGGGTTAGTGAGGTTGCTCGCTGGTCTTTGCCCAGAATGGGGTGGGGCGGCGGGTGGGGGTGGGGGGGGGGTGGTGGGGGGTGGGGGGTGGTTATTGGGGGCTAGAGGACTTCATGGCGGTTGCCATGGTGTCCAAAAGGCGCTCGAGGAATGTGTCACTGAGTCAGGGGGCAGGGGAGGCTGTCGGACTCTTGCCTTTCGGGGCCACGTCTTCCCTGCAGCAGCCCTGGGCTGAGGAAACTCTGAGAGGCGTGCGTGTGGCTGCGTTGTAACCATGGCTCCCGGTGTGAGGAAGCGGCGAGGTGACGGTGTGGTGGGTGAACGGGAGCCCGCTCGCTGTGGAAATGGCCCGTTTCCTGGGAATGCATCATCAGTGAGGTGGGATTGGGGCGATGCTGTGTGAAAAGCCGCCATTGCGGCCGGTGGGTAAAATATCCACGGTGCAAAGCTGGGATGATTCCGCCCAAAGTCTGTGAGGTCAGACAGGGAGAGATTGACGTGTCGAGGGAGAGCCAGAGTCTATTCACTGTTTCACTCTTTATCTTTCCTCGTGGTTGCTATTTTGTATTTATATTTACTTATTGAGATTGATATTGATGTATTTCTATTCTATAATCCTGAAATCCTGGTGCTGCACTTGTCAGAGCCTCAGGTAATTCTTATAAAACAATCACTTTGGACAGAGCAGGGGAGTGGAGGGGGAACAATCTTCCCAGTGAGTAAGTTCATCAATTCTGGCTCTTGGGTTTGGAGACATCTTGTTAGAATCATACCTCTCAACAGTGAGGTTTCCTTTTACAAAATGGAAGAAGATGGCATGAACCGGACGTTCGGGTGCCAGCCTGGGATTTTTGCTTTTGAACAGGGTTGTAAGTTCACCTTGGAACTGCCAACAAGCAGAGCCCCTTCCAAGAAATCACCCGACCTTTCTTGGTACTCGAGGAAAATCTGGATGTGTGTTGTGAACAGCAACGCTTTAATTAATGGGGAGGGGGGGTGGTGGGGGGTGGTGGGGTGTGGGGGGGATCTGAAAAGGCAAAGGTTGGTGACTGGTTGGAAATCACGTGGGAGGGGGAAAAAAACCTGAAGTAGTGGAGCTGCTGATTTTGAAGGCAGTCCTGTGGGATTTGAAGGTTTGTGCCCTCTTCCCACATCTGGGGTGGTAGTAATATTGATTCTGGAGGTGAGAGGGCAGCCGGTTTGAGGTAGAGGGACTGATGTGGTTGCTTTTACATCTGGAGCATTGCACTGGGATTGCGAATCCCAATTGGTATATGTCTGAAAGTGTGACGTTTTAAACATTAAGGTGCATCTGAGTAATCATGAAGAAAACCTGCCCACTCATCCCCTGTGGCTGTTGCAATTCCACATTAACCACTTGACTGCAATTACAACAAGGGAGAGAACACAGGGGCTGTGGTCCCTGCAGCTATGAGGAATTTAACAAACTGAATAATACTGGCTCCATAATAGACAGCATCTTTGGTTAGATTCCAGTGTGTAACCCACCCTTTTATTCTATTTATAAACCACTGGAACCCTTTAATTAGATTCCAATCTGTAACTCACTCCCGGGTATCTGTTATTCTATATATAAACCCCCCAAACCCCTAGATTAGATTCCAGTCTGTAACTCACACCCAGGTATCTGTTATTCTATATATAAATCCCCCCGAACCCCTCGATTAGATTCCAGTCTGTAACTCACTCCCGGGTATCTGTTATTCTATATATAAACCAACCCGAACCCCTCGATTAGATTCCAGTCTGTAACTCACTCCCGGGTATCTGTTATTCTATATATAAACCACACCGAACCCCTCGATTAGATTCCAGTCTGTAACTCAGTCCCGGGTATCTGTTATTCTATACATAAACCACCCCGAACCCCTCGATTAGATTCCAGTCTGTAACTCACTCCCGGGTATCTGTTATTCTTTATATAAACCCCCCAAACCCCTCGATTAGATTCCAGTCTGTAACTCACTCCCGGGTATCTGTTATTCTATATATAAACCACCCCGAGCCCCTCGATTAGATTCCAGTCTGTAACTCACTCCCGGGTATCTGTTATTCTATATATAAACCCCCCAAACCCCTAGATTAGATTCCAGTCTGTAACTCACACCCAGGTATCTGTTATTCTATATATAAATCCCCCCGAACCCCTCGATTAGATTCCAGTCTGTAACTCACTCCCGGGTATCTGTTATTCTATATATAAACCAACCCGAACCCCTCGATTAGATTCCAGTCTGTAACTCACTCCCGGGTATCTGTTATTCTATATATAAACCACACCGAACCCCTCGATTAGATTCCAGTCTGTAACTCAGTCCCGGGTATCTGTTATTCTATACATAAACCACCCCGAACCCCTCGATTAGATTCCAGTCTGTAACTCACTCCCGGGTATCTGTTATTCTTTATATAAACCCCCCAAACCCCTCGATTAGATTCCAGTCTGTAACTCACTCCCGGGTATCTGTTATTCTATATATAAACCACCCCGAGCCCCTCGATTAGATTCCAGTCTGTAACTCACTCCCGGGTATCTGTTATTCTATATATAAACCACCCCGAACCCCTCGATTAGATTCCAGTCTGTAACTCACTCCTGGGTATCTGTTATTCTATATATAAACCACCCCGAACCCCTCGATTAGATTCCAGTCTGTAACTCACTCCCGGGTATCTGTTATTCTATATATAAACCACCCCAAACCCCTCGATTAGATTCCAGTCTGTAACTCACACCCAGGTATCTGTTATTCTATATATAAACCACCCCGAGCCCCTCAGTTAGATTCCAGTCTATAACTCACACCCAGGTATCTGTTATTCTCTGTATAAACCACCCCAAACCCCTTGATTAGATTCCAGTCTGTAACTCACTCCCGGGTATCTGTTATTCTATATATAAACCACCCCAAACCCTTTGATTAGATTCCAGTCTGTAACTCACACCCAGGTATCTGTTATTCTATATACAAACCACCCCGAACCCCTCGATTAGATTCCAGTCTGTAACTCGCTCCCGGGTATCTGTTATTCTTTATATAAACCCCCCCGAGCCCCTCAGTTAGATTCCAGTCTGTAACTCACTCCCGGGTATCTATTATTCTATATATAAACCCCCCAAACCCCTCGATTAGATTCCAGTCTGTAACTCACACCCAGGTATCTGTTATTCTATATATAAACCACCCCGAGCCCCTCAGTTAGATTCCAGTCTGTAACTCACACCCAGGTATCTGTTATTCTCTGTATAAACCACCCCGAACCCCTCGATTAGATTCCAGTCTGTACCTCACTCCCAGGTGTCTGTTATTCTATATATAAACCACCCCGAAACCCTCGATTAGATTCCAGTCTGTAACTCACTCCCAGGTATCTGTTATTCTATATATAAACCACCCCGAACCCCTCGATTAGATTCCAGTCTGTAACTCACTCCCGGGTATCTGTTATTCTATATATAAACCACCCCGAACCCCTCGATTAGATTCCAGTCTGTACCTCACTCCCAGGTGTCTGTTATTCTATATATAAACCACCCCGAGTCCCTCGATTAGATTCCAGTCTGTAACTCACTCCTGGGTATCTGTTACTCTGTATATAAACCACCCCGAGCCCCTCGATTAGATTCCAGTCTGGAACTCACTCCTGCTTGTTGTTCATTCTATAGATAAACGTGTGGTATTTGTTGGTGATGTTGTGCTTTGTGTGCATAAGCGTGAGCTGGATTTCCACATGGAATTCGAAGCAAGGTGTATCATGCTCTCCGTGTGTCGGAGTGCCTTTCCTGGACTTTCCCTGGATTCTTGAAACCTGCAAATGTAACACCTTTGTTGAAGAAAGGAGGGAGACAGAATGCGGGAGCCTCCGGGCTGGTTAGCCTGGTATCTATCTTTGTGAAAATGTGTGAAACCATTATTGAAGAGGTGGTAGCAGGATATTTAGAAAAATCATAACGTTGTCAGGCAAAGTCAACATGGTTTTGTGAAAGATGTTGGAATTCTTTGAGGGTGTAACAGACCAGTACATACAAGTTACATACAAACATAAGAACTAGGAGCAGGAGGAGGCCACTCAGCCCCTCGAGCCTACTCCACCATTCAATAAGATCACGGTTGATCTGACTGTAACCTCTTGCCTAACCCCCATAACCTTTCACCCCCTTGTTAATCAAGAATCAATCCAACTCTGCCTTAAAAATATTCAAAGACTCTGCTTTCACTGTCTTTTGAGGAAGAGAGTTCCAAAGACTCACCACCCTCTGAGAGAAAAACATTCTCCTCTTCTCTGCCTTAACTGAGTAACCCCTTAATTTTAAACCATGACCCCTATTCTAGATTCACACGCAAGAGGAAACATCCTCTTTCAAGACCCCTCAGGATCTTAAAGGTTTCAATTAAGTTGCCTCTTACTCTTCTAAACTCCAGTGGATACAAGCCTAACCTGTCCAGCCTTTCCTCATAACACAGCCCACCCATTCCTTGTATTAGTCTGGTGAACCCTCTCTGGACTGCTTGTAATTTCATCCTT
This sequence comes from Isurus oxyrinchus, assembly GCA_026770705.1. Lineage (NCBI taxonomy): Eukaryota > Metazoa > Chordata > Chondrichthyes > Lamniformes > Lamnidae > Isurus > Isurus oxyrinchus. The sequence continues at coordinate 53,377 of JANJGN010000139.1, read as the reverse complement.
CCTTAAATAAGGAGACCAATACTGTACACAATACTCCAGATGTGGTCTCACCAATGCCCTGTACAACTGAAGCATAACCTCCCTACTTTTGTAATCAATTCCCCTCACAATAGATGATAACATTCTATTCGCTTTCCTCATGACCTGCTGTACCTGCATACTAACCTTTTGTGATTCATGCACTAGCACACCCAGATCCCTCTGCACCTCAGAGCTCTGCAATCTCTCACCATTTAGATAATAAGCTTCTTTTTTATTCTTCCTGCCAAAATGGACAATTTCACATTTGCCCACATTATACTCCACGTGCCAGATCTTTGCCTACCTACTTAATCTATCAATATCCCTTTGTAGCTTCCTTATGTCCTCTTCACCATTTACTTTTCTATCTATCTTTGTGTCATTAGCAAGTCTAGCAACTATTCCTTTAGTCCTATCCAAGTCATTTATATAAATTGTAAACAGCTGAGACCCCAGCACTGGTCCCTGTGGCACACCACTTTCTACATCCTGCCAACCAGAAAAAGACCCATTCATGCCAACTCTCTGTTTCCTGTTAGCTAACCAATCTTCTTTCCTTGCCAGTATGTTACCCCCTACACCATGAGCTTTTATTTTCTGCAATAACTTTTGATCTGGCATTTTATCAGAAGCCTTCTGGAAATCTAAGTATGGTACATCCACCTTTACCCAAAGCACATGTGACTTCTTCAAAGAACTCCAACAAATTGGCTAAACATGGTTTCCCTTTCACAAAACCATGTAGACTCTGCCTGATTACCTTGAGCTTATCCAAGTGCTCTACTATAACATCTTTAATAATAGCTTCTAACATTTTCTCTATGACAGATGTTAAGCTAACTGGCCTGTAGTTTCCCTCTTTCTGTCTCCATCCTTTTTTGAATATTAGGATTCCAATCTAATGGGATCTTCCTCGAATCTCGCAAACGTTGGAAAATTAGAACCAGTGCATCAACTATCTCACTAGCTACTTCTTTTAAGAACCTAGGATGAAGACCATCAGGACCCAGGGACTTGTCAGCCCACAGCCTCCAACAGTTTACTCAGTACCACTTCCTTGGTGATTATAATTTTCCTGAATTTCTCCCCCTCTCCATGTCCTAGTTTATAGCTGCTTCTGGGATGTTACTCGTATCCTCTATAATGAAGACCAATGCAAAATACCTGATCAATTTGTCTGCCATCTCCTTACTTTCCATTATTAATTCCCTAGGCTCACTTTCTATAGGACCTTTGCTCAGATTTGTTAATTATTTTCTTATTTAAATACCGATAGAAACTCTTAATATCCATCTTTGTATTTCTAGCTGGCTTTCTCTCAGTGCCTAATTCTTCTCTCCTTATTAATCTTTTTGTCATTGTTTGCTGCTCTTTATATTCTGTCCAATCTTCTGACCTGCCACCCATCTTTGCATAATTATATACTTTCTCTTTAAGTTTAATACTGTCTTTAACTATAAATGGGTATAAATGGGTCAGTTTCAGGTTGGCCAACTGTAACTAGTGGAGTGTCACAGGGATCAGTGCTAGAGCCTCAACTATATACAATCTCCGTTAATGACTTGGGTGAAGGGACAGATTGTATTGTAGTCAAATCTGCTGGCGGTGAGGAGATAGTTGGGGAAGTAGGTTGTGAGGAGGATACAAAGAGTCTGCAAAGGGATATAGATAAGTTAGGGAGGCGGGCAACAAATTGGCAGATGAATATAATGTGGAAAATATTAGGTTGTCCACTTTGGCAAGAAGAATAGAAATGCAGAATATGATTTAAATGAAGAGAGACTGCAGAATGCTGTGGTACAGAGAGATCTGGGTGTCCTTGTACATGAATCACACAAGTCACTATGCAGGTACAGCAGGTAATTCGGAAGACAAATGGAATGCTGGCCTTTATTGTAAGGGGGGAGGGGGGTCGGTAAAGTATAAAAGTAGGGATTCTTGCTACAACTGTACTGGGCATTGGTGAGATTTTACCTGGAGTACTGTGTACAGTTTTTGTCTCCTTATTTAAGGAGGGATATACTTGCATTGGAGGCGATTCAGAGAAGATTCACTTGGCTGATTCCTGGGATGAAGGGATTGTCTAATGGGGAAAGGCTGAGGAGGTTGGGCCTAATTTAGAAAAATGAGAAATGATCTTATTGAAACCTATAAGAGGGGACTTGACAGGGCCAATACTGAGAGGATGTTTCCTAATGTGGGGGAGTCTAGAACGAGGGGACACGGTTTAAAAATAAGGGATCTCCCATTTAAGATGGAGATGAAGAGGATTCTTTTCTGCCAGAGAGTCGTTAGCCTGTGGAATTCTCTTCCCCTGAGGACAATGGAGGCTGGGTCATTGAATTTATTTAAGGCTGAGTTAGATTTTTGATGGACGAGGGTGTCAAGGGTTACAGGACAGGCAGGAAATTGGAGCTGAGACACATGTAGATCAGCCATGATCTTACTGAATGATGGATGATGCTTGATGGGCTGAATGGCCTACCCTGCTCTTATTTCTTATGATCTTGTGCCAGGACAAACCTTCTCTTTCTCAGGCCAGAGAGTGGAAATGCAGTCTGCTTTCACCTGACGATGAAACATCATCTCACTGCTGCTCTGCATTTGGCAGTCGCTCGGAGCTGGACTTACGACAGTTGCCATTACTGACACTTCTACCCCAACCTGATACAGGAAGAAGCCATTCAGCCCTCGAGGCTGTTCCACAGGAGCAGGAGGAGGCCATTCAGCCCCTGAAACCTGCTATACAGGAACAGGAGGAGGCCATTCAGCCCCTCGAACCTGCTATACAGGAACAGGAGGAGGCCATTCAGCCCTCGAGGCTGTTACACAGGAGCAGGAGGAGGCCATTCAGCCCCTGATTCAGGCCTGTTACACGTGAACAGGAGGAGGCCATTCAGCCTCTCAAACCTTTAACAGCATTCTGTTAGATCCTGGCTCCCCTGAATTTCGAGTTAATTTCCTCCCCTTTGCTTCATATCTCTTGCTATCCTCACCTAACAAAAATCTGTTCATCCCAGCGTTGAACACTCCAATTATCCCCCGGCATTCACAGTTTTCTAGGGGAGGGAGTTCCAGATTCCCACCGCCCTCTGTGTGTGAAGTGCTTCCTGACATCACCCCTCAACGGCCTGGCTCGGATTTGAAGGTCCTGTCCCCTTGTTCCAGCGGGAATAGTTTCTCTCTACCCCATTGAATCCTTTAGTCATTTTAAAATACAATGGCTTTTCTATGTGTTCATTATTCCTTCATTTTGGGCCAAGAAAATAGCTATTTCCTCTCTTTGACACTGAGCTTTGGGTGGACACTGACTGACACTGATAAACATCATGACTGAAAGCCAGGGACTGATGTTCCACGTTCCAAACAGTGTTGGGGAGAGTTTTTTTAATTCATTCACGGGATGTAGGGTATCACTGGCTGGGCCAGCATTTATTGTCCATCCCTAATTGCCCTTGAGAAGGTGGTGGTGAGCTGCCTTCTTGAACCGCTGCAGTCCATGTGGTGTAGGTACACCCACAGCGCTGTTAGGGAGGGAGTTCCAGGATTGTGACCCAGCGACAGTGAAGGAACGGCCGATATATTTCCAAGTCAGGATGGTGAGTGACTTGGAGGGGGACTTCCAGGAGGTGGGGGAGAGAGGGCTGGAGGAAATGGCTGGGACTATGGGAGAATGGGGACAGAGAGAGGGGGAGGGAGGAAAGGATGACAGAGAAGGGGAAAGGAAAGAAGGCATTGGTGAAAGGGAGGAGAGGGAAGGTAAGATGGGTGGAGAGAGGGGGAGGAGAGGAGTTGTACTGGGATTAGATGCTGGCTGGTCCCAGTTTATGTATCAAGGTGAAAGCTGAGCTAAGGAGATGCCCCGTCCTTCCCATGCTCAGGCTGCACCCACAGATGGGATGTCATTTAAGTAGACGTGAGGTCAGGCAAGTCTCGGACACACGCTGGGCATGGAGTCAGATATACCCCCAGTTGCTCAATTATAAAATTCTCATTCTTGTTTTCAAATCCCTCCATAGTTTCAGCCCTGTCAACTCTGTAATCTCCCAGTGCTCCACAAGCTCTGAGACCTCTGCCCATTCTGGAATCTTGCACATTGCTAACTTCAGGGGCAGCCACGCCTTCAGCTGCCTGGAGCCTAAGCTTTGGAATTACCTCCCAAAACCTCTCCACTTACCTCTCACTCACACCCTCCTCATTAATTACCTCCCAAAACCTCTCCACTTACCTCTCACTCACACCCTCCTCATTAATTACCTCCCAAAACCTCTCCACTTACCTCTCACTCACACCCTCCTCATTAATTACCTCCCAAAACCTCTCCACTTACCTCTCACTCACACCCTCCTCATTAATTACCTCCCAAAACCTCTCCACTTACCTCTCACTCACACCCTCCTCATTAATTACCTCCCAAAACCTCTCCACTTACCTCTCACTCAGACCCTCCTCATTAATTACCTCCCAAAACCTCTCCACTTACCTCTCACTCACACCCTCCTCATTAATTACCTCCCAAAACCTCTCCACTTACCTCTCACTCTCACCCTCCTCATTAATTACCTCCCAAAACCTCTCCACTTACCTCTCACTCACACCCTCCTCATTAATTACCTCCCAAAACTTCTCTAATTACCTCTCACTCTCACCCTCCTCATTAATTACCTCCCAAAACCTCTCCACTTACCTCTCACTCACACCCTCTTCATTAATTACCTCCCAAAACCTCTCCACTTACCTCTCACTCACACCCTCCTCATTAATTACCTCCCAAAACCTCTCCACTTACCTCTCACTCAGACCCTCCTCATTAATTACCTCCCAAAACCTCTCCACTTACCTCTCACTCTCACCCTCCTCATTAATTACCTCCCAAAACCTCTCCACTTACCTCTCACTCACACCCTCCTCATTAAGTCTCACCTATTTGATTCATTTCTTGTCCCAATATCTCCTTATGTCACTCAGTGATGTTGTATTGCAGATAAAGGACAGAATTCCCAGAGCGACCCCCTCAATGTGCTAGCTACCCACACTGTCCCAGAGTGATCTTCCCAATGGGTTAGTTACCCACACTGTCCCAGAGTGATCTTCCCAATGGGTTAGTTACCCACACTGTCCCAGAGTAATCCTCCCAATGGGTTAGTTACCCACACTGTCCCAGAGTAATCCTCCCAATTTGCTAGCTACCCACACTGTCCCAGAGTAATCCTCCCAATGGGTTAGTTACCCACACTGTCCCAGAGTAATCCTCCCAATGTGCTAGCTACCCACACTGTCCCAGAGTAATCCTCTCAATGAGTTAGCTACCCACACTGTCCCAGAGCGACCCTCTCGATGAGTTAGTTACGCACACTGTCCCAGAGCGACCCTCTCGATGAGTTAGTTACCCACACTGTCCCAGAGCGACCCTCTCGATGAGTTAGTTACCCACACTGTCCCAGAGCGACTCTCTCAATGAGTTAGTTACCCACACTGTCCCAGAGCGACCCTCTCAATGAGTTAGTTACCCACACTGTCCCAGAGCGACCCTCTCGATGAGTTAGTTACCCACACTGTCCCAGAGCGACTCTCTCGATGAGTTAGCTACCCACACTGTCCCAGAGCAACCCTCTTGATGGGTTAGTTACCCACACTGTCCCAGAGTGATCTTCCCAATGGGTTAGTTACCCACACTGTCCTAGAGTAATCCTCCCAATGTGCTAGCTACCCACACTGTCCCAGAGTAATCCTCCCAATGGGTTAGTTACCCACACTGTCCCAGAGTAATCCTCCCAATGGGTTAGTTACCCACACTGTCCCAGAGTAATCCTCCCAATGGGTTAGTTACCCACACTGTCCCAGAGTAATCCTCCCAATGGGTTAGTTACCCACACTGTCCCTGAGCGACCCTCTCGATGAGTTAGTTACCCACACTGTCCCAGAGCAACCCTCTTGATGGGTTAGTTACCCACACTGTCCCAGAGCAACCCTCTTGATGGGTTAGTTACCCACACTGTTACAGAATGACCCTCTCGATGACTTAGTTAGCCACACTGTCCTAGAGTGACCTCTTGGTGGAGTGACCAGCACACAGTCCTTGTAGAGAGGAAGTCCCTCCTTCACATTGAGGATACCCTCCATCGTGTTGTGTGACACTACCGCTGTGTTAAATGGGATAGATTTCACACAGATCTAGCAACTCAAGACTGGGCATCCATGAGGTGCCGTGGGCCATCAGCAGCAGCAGAATTGTTCTCAAACACAATCTGTAACCTCATGGCCTGGCACATCCCCCACTCTAGCATTACCATCAAGCCAGGGGATCAACACTGGTTCAATGAAGAGTGCAGGAGGGCATGCCAGGAGCAGCACCAGGCATACCTAAAAATGAGGTGCCAACCTGGTGAAGCTACAACACAGGAATACTTGTGTGACAAACAGCATAAGCAGCAAGTGATAGACAGAGCTAAGCGATCCCACAACCAACGGATCAGATCTGAGCTCTGCAGTCCAGCCACATCCAGTCGTGAATGGTGGTGGACAATTAAACAACTCACTGGAGGAGGAGGCTCCATAAATATCCCCATCCTCAATGATGGAGGAGCCCAGACACATCAATGCAAAAGATAAGGCTGAAGCATTTGCTACAATCTTCAGCCAGAAGTGCTGAGTGGATGATCCATCTCGGCCTCCTCCAGAGGTCTCCAGCATCACAGATGCCAGTCTTCACCCAATTCGATTCACTCCACGTGATATCAAGAAACGGCTGAAGGCACTGGATTGTGCAAAGGCCCTGACAATATTCCAGCAATAGTACTGAAGACTTATCCAGAACTTGCCGTGCCCCTAGCCAAGCTGTTCCAGTACAGCTACAACACTGGCATCTACCCGGCTATGTGGAAAATTGCCCAGGTATGTCCTGTACACAAAAAGCAGGACAAATCCAACCCGGCCAATTACTGCCCCATCAGTCTACTCTCAATCATCAGTAAAGCAACAGTGCTATCAAGCGGCACTTGCTTAGCAATAACCTGCTCACTGACACCCAGTTTGGGTTCCGCCAGGGTCACTCAGCTCCTGACCTCATTACAGCCTTGGTTCAAACATGGACAAATGAACTGAACTCCCAAGGTGAGGTGAGAGTGACTGCCCTTGACATCAAGGCAGCATTTGACCAAGTGTGGCATCAAGGAGCCCCAACAAAACTGGAGTCAATGGGAATCAGGGGGAAAACTCTCCGCTGGTTGGAGTCATACCCAGCACAAAGGAAGATGGTTGTAGTTGTTGGAGGTCAGTGAGCTCAGCTCCAGGACATCACTGCAGAATTACCACAGGGTAGTGTCCTAGGTCCAACCATCTTCAGCTGCTTCATCAATGACCTTCCTTCCATCATAAGGTCAGAAGTGGGGATGTTCGCTGATGATTGCACAATGTTCAGCACCATTCACAACTCCTCAGATACTGAAGGAGTCCATGTCCAAATGCAGCAAGACCTGGACAATATCCAGGCTTGGGCTGACAAGTGGCAAGTAACATTCACACCACACAAGTGTCAGACAATGACCATCCAACAAGAGAGAATCTAACCATTGCCCCTTGATGTTCAATGGCATTACCATCACTGAATCCCCCACTATCAACATCCTGGGGGTTACCATTGACCAGAAACTGAACTGGACAAGCCAGATAAATACTGTGCCTACAAGAGCAGGTCAGAGGCTGGGAATCCTGTGAAGAGTAACTTACCTTCTGACTCCCCAAAGCCTGTCCACCATCTACAAGGCACAAGTCAGGAGTGTGATGGAATACTCCCCACTTGCCTGGATGAGTGCAGTTCCCACAACACTCAAGAAGCTTGACACCATCCAGGACAAAGCAGCCCCGCTTGATTGGCACCACATCCACAAACATTCACTCCCTCCACCTTCAGAATATGAAGGCATTGGTGAGAGTGTGGAAAAAGTTAACAAGAATCTTTCCAGTGATGAGAAATTTCTGTTGTGAATTAAAGTTGGTGAAGTTGGGACTGTTCTCCTTGGAGAAAGAAGCTTGAGAGGTGATTTTATGGAGGTGTTCAAAATCAGGAGTGATCTGGACAGAGTGGATAGGGAGAAACTGTTCCCATTGGTGAAAGGATCGAGAACCAGAGGGCACAGATTTAAGATAGATGGCAAAAGAAACAATGGAGACATAAAGAGAAACATTTTCACACAGCGAGTGGTTAGGGTCTGGAATGCACTGCCTGAGACTGTGGCAAAATCGAGATATTCAAAAGGGAATTGGACAGTTATCTGAAAAGGAAGAATGTGCAGGGTTACAGGGAGAATGTGGGAGAATGGAACTAGGTGAATTGCTCATCTGAGAGCTGGTACAGACATGATGGGCTGAATGGCCTCTTCCTGTTCGGTAACAGTTCTGTGATTCTGAGATGTAACCCTTGCGTCTCAGACAGACATTATGTGACCTCCTGAGAACAGTTCATCAAGATTAGCAATTATCCTGATGCTGTCACACTGAAGTCTCCAGTATCTGGATCCTGTAAGTATTTGTCAAGATCAATGTTGGAGTCTTTTCACCCAATTGCACTTTGCAATGGATTTTATTTTGTGACTGTGAGGCTTTGATTAAAATATTATTCATCATCGAGCACCATAGCCTTTCATGCCTCCTTACAATGTGATTACATCTCTGTGTTTAAGGCAGAATGTTATTCCTTTATTAGTGTCCACTCTCCCCAGGCATGAGGCTGAGCGATGGAAGCTGGTTCCACTCGGTGACATTTAAAATGTCTGCCAGAGGAAATGAGTGAGTGACGTCAGAGTGTGCGCTCATCCTGAAAAAGCTGTTCACTTTCCCGTGAGGACCTTACTTTGCTCCTTGGCAGCTGCCTGGCACAGATTCACTGAATCCCTCTGAGGTTACAGAACGCAAATCAGCATGTCATTCATGGCATGACCGAGGGGCTTCTAGACTCATTGTCTCATTGACTTAGGGCTCCTAGAGATGATTGGCCTTTGCGCAACTGGCAGTGTTGAGCACTGTCAAGGTATGAAAGCAATGCTCTAGCACATTTCCAGCCACTCAGCAGGATCTATGAAAGGAGTAAGTTATCATTGACTGCTGTTCCAACACTGACTGGGCCATGTCTCTCCCAGATGCTAAGGCAATACAGGATGTAGACTTGGCAGGCTGCCGACGAGTGCAGGGTAATGAGTGTTTGTCAATGATCACATGATGGTCTGCTGGACCACTCTCTGTGAGGACAATGTTAGCTCCCAGCTTTGGGTCCATGCTGTCATATTACTGATCACTGCGGCCTGATGTTTGATGGTATCTTGGGGCTTGCTATTCAGATTCAGCCTCTGCATTATTCATGCAGGAGAGCTGGCGTTTGGAGAGATGGTGCAGTCCAGATGTAGCTCCCTGTTCAAATGTTCAAGCGCTAACCATTGGCAAATGCTTCTCATCGTAGAGCCGCCTTGTTAAGCTGCTGACATGAGTGTGTCTATGTTGCAATAGACCCATGAGACAGTCCAATACACCCCTCCCCGTGACTTTACAGCTACCGACTCACAGAGTCCATATACCTCCCCATGACCGTGACTGGGTCACTGCTTCACAATAACCCAGGACCAAATTCCTTAGGTGAGTGACCACGCTGTCCACACCATACTGTGCATGACCCTCACTGCCCAGAGAGACCTTCCCCCACCCAAGACCCGGACCAAGACCTGTGTGTCACACAGAGCCCCTCTAAAAGGGCCCGCACAGCCCCAGACCGTTTCTTCAATATCCACCCCCCCCCCCCCAACAACAGAATGGCCTCAGCCCCAGGACAGTCTCTGAAACATTCCCTCGACAGCCTGGCCTCAGCACTAGGAGTCTCTGGCTCCTCCTTGGACAGCCTTATAACTCTTGCCCAAGGACAGTCTCTGACTCCTCCCTGTTCCTTGAGCACCCCCTTACCCTGCCTCTGTCTTCCCCTTTCCCTCTCGTGTTCCATAATCCCTCTCCCCCCCCACCCTGTCCAGCCTCCGTCCCCTCCTGCCCACTGGTATAGCCTCCCATGCCCAGTGACACAGACACTCGGAATCTTGCAGCAACACTCTTAAAGGTAGGTGGAAGCGGTGCCTGTGTACCTCAAAGTCATTGATGAACTGAAGCTTGTCACTTATAGATATGGTCAGGAAACAAATCGGCTGCCTTTACCCTGCCTTCAAGGTCAGGGGAACAGAATTCCAAACTAATTTCCTGCCAGTGGGAAGCTGACTTTTTCCAACACTCCAAATTTAGCGCCCCCTCTTCACCATGATTCCTTCCACTGGTGGGAGTGGAAAATTCTGCCTAAGGGTTATGAGGGGCAGGCCAGGTTAAGACCACAATCAGAAGAACATCCGTGATCTTACTGAATGGTGGAGCAGGCACAAGGGGCCGAATGGCCTACCCCCCCTAACGGCCTAATTTGTACATTCATATGATCTTCCTAGCCACTTACTAAACAACAGGACATACTCGGTAATCGTCCTGAACCTGATGATTCATTCAATTTATTGAACCTTATTCAGGTGAGATTTGTTTAAAAGCTGTGGTAATTAAACGTTAGATTAACTCAAAGAGCACAGCTGGCGTGAGGTAAAAAAGGTTGAAATGTTTTGAAGGAGGGCAGGTCAGTATAATTTCCAATAGCTTGATGGAGGATCTACACCAACGTGAACCTGATGTCGTCTTTCCCTTTTCTCATTTCTAAGTATAAAGAGAACAGTTGGAACAACAAGCGCAGAGTTTCCTAAACCCAGCCGCAGTGTAAGGGTTAATGTTTAAAAAAGTAGAATTATAGTCTTGCAGTTGCTCTCAATGCTGTTTGCCAAAATGCACAAACCACACATCCACTGAGACTTAGCCTGGGAGTTCCCATCGATGACGGAATGCTGTATCTACAATTCCCATTTCTCGTGAGTCATGTGTGGCTGCTGCTATATCAGCTCAGACCATGTGGTTCTGATGTTTCTGCACTTATATAATTCCCATCACATTGGCAGGCACGCCTCAGGTTTGATTTCACATTGTGCTGAGCATTGCAAACAGAACAATGGTGAAGGTGACCTCATGGCCCATAGATTAGGATGGAGACATTTGCAGGGCTGTAGGGAAATAACAGGGGGAGTGGGGCGAATTGGATAGGTCTTTCAAAGAGCCAGCACAGGCACGATGGGCTGAATGGCTTCTTTTTGTGCTGTAAAATGCAAAGAAGACACAAGATGGGTTGTGTTACATGTAGTCCTGCAGTGTACTGTACACAGCATATTAAACATCACATGGTGTTAATGCCACTGAACTAGTAATCCAGGGGCTAAAGCCCTGGGGACATGGGTTCAAATCTCACCACAGCAGCTGGTGGAGTTTAGATACAATTCATGAAATCTAGAGTTAAAAGCTAGCTTCAGTAATGGTGACCATGCACTATTGTTGATTGTCATTAAAAACCCATCTGGTTCACTGCAGAAAAGATAAGGGAGAACCAGTGGATGGGGTGCATTTGGGTTTTCAGAAAGGGATTGATATAGTCCCACATAAGAGGTTAGTTTATAAAATTAAAGCACTTGGCATTGGGGGTAATATATTGGCATGGATTGAGAATTGGTTAGCAGACAGGAAACAGAGAGTAGGAATAAACGTGTCTTTTTCAGTGGCAGGCAGTGACTAGTGGGGTACCGCAGGGATCACTGCTTGGGTCCCAGCTATTCACAATATGTATCAATGGTTTGAATGAGGGAACCAAATGTGATATTTCCAAGTTTGCTGATGGCACAAAACTTGGTGGGAATATGAGTGGTGAGGAAGATGTTAAAAGGCTTCAAGGCGATTTAGACAGGTTGAGTGAGTGGGAAAATACATGGCAGATGCAGCATAACGTAGATAAGTGTGAAGTTATCTACTTCAGTAGGACAAACAGAATGTCAGAGTATTATTTAAATGGTGATAGATTGGGAAATGTTGATGTACAAAGGGACCTGGGTGTCCTTGTACACCAATCACTGAAAGCAAAGATGCAGGTGCAGCAAGCAGTTAATAAGGTAAATGGTATGTTGGCCTTCATTGTGAGAGGACTTGAGTACAGGAGCAATGATGTCTTACTGCAGCTGTATAGGGCCTTGGTGAGACCACACCTGGAGTATTGTGTGCAGTTTTGGTCTCCTTACCTAAGAAAGGATATACTTGCCATAGAGAGAGTGTAGCGAATGTTCACCAGACTGATTCCTGAGATGACAGGATTGTAGTTTGAGGAGAGATGGGGCTGACTAGGCCTGTATTCACTGGAGTTTAGAAGAATGAGAGGGGGTCTCATTGAAACGTATAAAATTTTGACAGGGATGGACAGACTGGATGCAGGGATGATGTTTCCTCTGGCTGGAGGGGGACTAGAACAAGGGGTCACAGTCTCAGGATACAGGGTAGGTCAGTTAGGACTGAGATGAGGAGAAACTTCTTCACTCAGAGGGTGAATTTTCTACCACAGAGGCTGTGGAGGCCAGGTCACTGAATATACTTAAGAAAGAAATAGATAGATTTCTAGATTTAAAGGCTTCAAGGGGTATGAGGAAAGAGCGGGATTATGGCGTTGTGATAGAGGATCAGCCATGATCACATTGAATGGTGGAGAAGGCTCGAAGGGCTGAATGGCCTACTCCTGCTCCTAGTTTCTATGTTTCTATGTTTCTAATGCCCTTTAGGGAAGCAAATCAGCCATCCTTATCCCAGTCTGGCCTAGATGAGGCTCCAGACCCACAGCAATGTGGTTAACTTTTAACTGCCCTCTGGAATGGCCTAGCAAGCCCCTCAGTTCAAGGGCAATTAGGGATGGGCAACAAATGCTGGCCTGACCAGTAACGCCCGCATTCCATGAAAGAATAAAGAAAAACACCAGCTGCAAGGTTGTGCCGATTCTGCAGGAACACTATCTCTGTATTTGATTCCTGGTTGGGAATGTGAGGTTAAATCTGGAGCTGGCCTGATTTTGGTTACTGGATTTCCTGCTGTGTTGGTGCATGACCAGCAATAACCTTGCATCAAAATACTTCCCAATTTCAAACCGGTTTCTTTTGACAGCAACACCCTTTCCAAAATCTGGGCGTCAACCCACGCGATCTTTGAATTAGTGCAATTATCAGCAATATCACAAAACATAGCCAGTAATCCAGGAGTGTGCAAGACTGCTCAGCAATATGTTCTGTGCTCCAGGCAGTAGTTCATGATCTGATCATGAATGACAAGTGTGACATGAAATAGAAACCAAAATAAATGAGTTATTAGTGGAACGTGATGCCCAAGAATGATTAATCAAATTACACAGTGTTGCATAACGTTTTCATTTTACTCTTTCTGAAAGTTTAGTTATTTCTATTGCTGCATAACATCCCATCCCATAAATCTCTCTCTACACTGTCCCCATCAAACACTCCCAGGACAGGTACAGCACGGGGTTAGATACAGAGTAAAGCTTCCTCGACACTGTCCCCATCCAACACTCCCAGGACAGGTACAGCACGGGGTTAGATACAGAGTAAAGCTCCCACTACACTGTCCCCAACAAACACTCCCAGGACAGGTACAGCACGGGGTTAGATACAGAGTAAAGCTTCCTCGACACTGTCCCCATCAAACATTCCCAGGACAGGTACAGCATGGGGTTAGATACAGAGTAAAGCTCCCTCTACACCGTCCCCATCAAACACTCCCAGGACAGGTACAGCACAGGGTTAGATACAGAGTAAAGCTCCCTCTACACTGCCCCCATCAAACACTCCCAGGACAGGTACAGCACGGGGTTAAATACAGAGTAAAGCTCCCTCTACACTGTCCCCATCAAACACTCCCAGGACAGGTACAGCACGGGGTTAGATACAGAGTAAATCTCCCTTTACACTGTCCCCATCAAACACTCCCAGGACAGGTACAGCACGGGGTTAAATACAGAGTAAAGCTCCCTCTACACTGTCCCCATCAAACACTCCCAGGACAGGTACAGCACGGGGTTAGATACAGAGTAAATCTCCCTTTACACTGTCCCCATCAAACACTCCCAGGACAGGTACAGCACGGGGTTAAATACAGAGTAAAGCTCCCTCTACACTGTCCCCATCAAACACTCCCAGGACAGGTACAGCACGGGGTTAGATACAGAGTAAATCTCCCTTTACACTGTCCCCATCAAACACTCCCAGGACAGGTACAGCACGGGGTTAAATACAGAGTAAAGCTCCCTCTACACTGTCCCCATCAAACACTCCCAGGACAGGTACAGCACGGGGTTAGATACAGAGTAAAGCTCCCTCTACACTGTCCCCATCAAACACTCCCAGGACTGGTACAGCACGGGGTTAGATACAGAGTAAAGCTCCCTCTACACCGTCCCCATCAAACACTCCCAGGACAGGTACAGCACGGGGTTAAATACAGAGTAAAGCTCCCTCTACACTGTCCCCAACAAACACTCCCAGGGCAGTTAAATTCCTCTAACCTAGAATTAAAGGCTGATCACAGCTGAAGACATTTGGAGAGTTTCCATGGGCCTGGCCTGGGAATGTGTCATTACTGAATTCCTCTTCAATGCTGTGTACCGCTTTTCACAAAATTATGAAATCATGAAAGTCGCGTGACTTTGACAAAAGGCTTTGGTTGAATATTGGATTAGAGTTTTGAGATTTCCCAGTGTGTTTCCAGTTTAGATGGATGTGTGTGTGCAAGGCAGCACTCAGCACCACGTGGACTCACTCTGCATCAAGTGTAATGATGAGGAAATGCAGAGGCTTTCTTCCTGGACACACATGGCTGGATGAAGTGACAGCCATGGATTAAACACTTGTGAGGTTGCTAAGACCACCCCTTTGCTCTGGCTTTTTGTGTCTGATATATGAAGCATGTTTTAAATGGATATTGAAAACCCAGCTCTCAGACTGGCAGCACCACGTTTTAGTGCCTCATTGTAAAGGGGGCGCAGGAACAGAGAGAGCTCGGGGTGAATGTACACAAATGGAAGGTGGCAGCACGAGTTGTGAAGTGTTTAAAATGGATTGGGGATCCTTGCATTTATTAACAGAGGAATAGATGGCACAAAGTAAGGAAGTTATAGTAAACCCTTTATAAACCACTGATTAGACTCCAGCTGGAGGGTTGTGTCAATTCTGGACACCGCACATTAAGAAGGATTTTCAGGCCTTGGAGAGGGTGCGGAGGGAGATTTACCAGGATGGGAGCAGGGATGAGAGACTTCCGTTAATGTGGGGAGACTGGAGAAGCTGGGATTGTTCTCCTTACAGCAGAGAAGGTTAAGGGGAGATGTAATTGGGGATTTCAAATTCAGGAAAGGTTTTGATGGAGTGAATAAAGAGAAACTGTTTCCAGTGAGAGGAGGGTTGATAACCAGGAGGGACAGATTGAAGGTAATTAGAAGGAGAACCAGAGCTGACATAGGGAGAATTTATTTTTTGATGCACTGACTTGTGATCTGGAACGTGCTACCTGAAAGGGCACTGGAAGCAGATTCAATAGAAACTGAATAGTCTTGTGCCCATCCAACCCAGCTGTTTACAGTGAGCTGCAATCCACAAGGTGGATTGTCTCTGCAGAAACCCAATTACTCACCTTTTATCCAGCTGACCACCTTACTCCAACACACTGGCCTGCTCTCAGTCCAGGCCTTTCTCTCTGAATGTACCTGCATCACTCTGTCCAGTGTCTGCACTGTTCCAGCCCATTGTAGCTCCTGCTCTCACTAGCCCTTGCCTCTCATGTTCAATCTCTCTCTCTGTCTCTCCCTCCCCCTGGGTCTTTCCCGCTACCTCCCTCTCTCTCTCTCTCTCTAACTCTCTCTCTCCCCGTGTGTGCCTATCTCTCTCTGTCTCTCTCTCACTCTCTCTCTCCCCGTGTGTGCCTATCTCTCTCTGTCTCTCTCTCACTCTCTCTCTCCCCGTGTGTGCCTATCTCTCTCTGTCTCTCTCTCACTCTCACTCTCTTTTTCTCACTCTGCTTGTCTCTCTAACTCTTTCTTTCACTGTCCGTCTGCCTCTCTCTCTCTCTGCATCTCTCTTTCTGCCTCTCTCTCTCTGCCTCTCTCTGCATCTCTCTTTCTGTCTCTCTTTCTGTCTCTCTCGCTGCATTTCTCTTTCTTTCTCCCTCTCTCTGCCTGCCTCTCTCATTCTCTTTCACTCGGACTGTCTGCTCCTCTCACTCTCTCTGTTACTTTCCTGCTCTGTCGCTCCCTCTCTCTCTCTTTCCCTCTTTCTCTCTCCCTTTGTCTCGCTCAGCCTGTCACTCACATACTCTTTTACTTTTACTGTCTTCCTCCCTCACTCTTTTTCCGTCATTTTTCCTTTTCTGTTGCTCCCTCTCTCCCTGCGTCTGAGAATCAATTAAAAAGCTATTAATGGAGAGTTATGTGTGGAGAGGAGGGAGTGAGAGAGTTTGTGCTGACTTGTGATTCAGAATAAAGCTCCTATCTGAATTTTGCAATGAATGTGACATACTATTTTTCTTGGGATGGAGCTCAGCATGGTGAAGGGGAGCTGGTTAGGGTGGGAGCCAAGCTCTGAGTGAGAATCCTGGCAGCGTGAGATGTGAAGCCTCTTCCAGCCCATCACAAAGCAGAAGCTTGATGCTTTCCAGTCATTTATCAGGAGAATGCCAGGCACCGACCGCATCAGGATTGGCACTGAAGCTGCAAGGGTGTGTAAATGGACGGCCTGACTTGGAGTGAGTCAGCGAGTGCCCCAGAGTCTGCACCCCCACAACCCAGCCCCTCCTCCCCACCATGCCCACTCCTTGTCTACGTCACTCCAGTCAATTGCCACTCTCTGTTTACAAAGGTCTTGGACATAATTTAACATAAACATCAGAAACGATGGGAAGAAAGCAAGATGGCTGACCTCAGCTTCATTCCCAACCTAATTATAATTCATCTCAAACTCTCTCAACACCTTTCAAACCTCACAATCACCAGCTTTCTCTCAAATCCTTATTCAGATCTTTCAGCAAAATACCTCAAATGAGCCCTGCGAATGGAAGCTGTGTACTTCACTTGGAACCTGTTGTCCTGCAAGAGTCTCAATGACAGGACAAGGGAAGTGTTGACATAGGAACACAAGGCCATTCAAGCCTTTAGGTCTCTTCCATCCTTTCGGGCAGAGAGTCCCAGATCCCCACCACCCTCTGGGTCGAAACATTTCCCCTCGAATCCTCCTTTAACCTCCTGCCTCTGACCCTAATTATGCCCCCAGGTTATGGAGCCTCATACAAGGAGAATACCATCTCCCTATTCACTTTATCGAGGAAGATCAGAGGGACCTGGGGAGTATATATGCATTAATCATTGACGGTGGCAGAACAGGCTGAGAGAACAGTTACTGAAGCACATAGTATCCTGGGCTTTGGCATCCTCGGGGCCAAGAGCAGGAAGGTTATGTTGAACTTGTATAACACACTGTTTCAGCCTCAGCTGGAGTGTTGTGTCCAGTTCTGCGCACCGCACTTTAGGAAGGATGTGGAGGCACTGGGGAGAGTGCAGAAAAGATTCACGAGAATGGTTCCAAGGTGAAGGACTTCAGTTATAAAGACAGATTGGTGAAGTTAGGACTGTCTTCCTTGGCGAGGAAAAGGCTAAGAGTAAATCTGATAGAGGTAAAAACCATGAGGAGTCTGGACAGAGTGGATAGGGAGAAACTGTTCCCATTGGTGGAAGGATCGAGAACCAGACACCACAGATTAAAGATAATTGGTAAAAGAAGCAATGGAGACATGAGCAGGAACTTTTTCACGCAGCGAGTGGTTAGGACCTGGAATGCACAGCCTGAGGGTGTGGTGGAGGCAGGTTCAATCGAGGCTTTCAAGACGGAATTAGATCATAAAAGGAAAAATGTGGAGGGCCACAGGGAGAATACAAGGGAGTGGCACGAGGTGAATTGCACCTTCAGAGGGTCAGTACAGACATGATGGGATGAGTGGCCTCCTTTGGTGCTGTAGCCATCCTACAATCCTTTCCCTCATAATTTTAGACCCACTAGAGGTGACAGCACAGCACCAAACAGTAAAGGAAGAGTTGCTGTTGATGTGCTCAACCTTGACTCTGGAGCCCATGAATTCCCAGGGCATCAGGTCAGACATGGATAAGGAATGCTCCTGCGGATTACCAGCTCATCAGTCAGTTCTCTGCCATGTTGAACAGCACTTGGAAGAAGCACTGAGATCCCAGACTGGCCTCCAGGTGGGGGGGCTTCCAATTCCATCACAGAGAGTAGCTCAGACACACCTCTACTAACCAAACCCTAAAAGACACATCTCCTCAACTTGGTCTTTTTCTCATTAATTCTTTCATGGGACGTGGGTGTCACTGGCAAGGCCAGCGTTTGTTGCCCATCCCTAATTGCCCTTGAACTGAGTGGGTTGTTAGGCCATTTCAGAGGGCAGTTAAGAGCCAATCACATTGCTGTGGGTCTGGGGTCACATGTTGGCCAGACCAGGTAAGGGCAGCAGATTCGCTTCCCCCAAGGCCACTCGTGAACCAGATGTGTTTATATGATAATTGATGATAGTTTTGTGGTCACCGTTACTGAGACTTTCTTTCAATCCAAATTTATTAATAAAATTTAAATTTCATCAGTTGGAATCCAAGTCCCCAAAGTATTAGCCTAGGGTCTCTGGAGTACTAATCGTGTGACATTACCGCTAGGGCCACTGTCTCCCCCTGTGGAAGGTGATGAAGGAGCCAACAAGAGGAAAGAGCCTATTTGACCTTGTCTTTGCCAATCTATGAGTTCTGATGCATCTGTCCCTTGGTAGGAATGACCACTGGGGAGACAAAGTCCCTTCTTCACATTGAGGATACCCTCCATCGTGTTGTGTGGTACTACCACTGCGCGAAATGGGATAGATTTAGAACAGATCTAGCAGCAAAAAACTGGGCATCCATGAAGCACTGTGGGCCATCAGCAGCAGCAGAATTGTACTCAACCACAATCTGTAACCGTATGGCCCAGCATATCCCCCACTCTACCATTACCATCAAGCCAGGGGATCAACCCTGGTTCAATGAAGAGTGCAGGAGGGTATTCCAGGAGCAGCACCAGGCATACCTAAAAATGAGGTGTCAACCTGGTGAAGCTACAACACAGGAATACTTGCATGGCAAACAGCATAAGCAGCAAGTGATAAATAGAACTAAGCAATCCCATAACCAATAGGTCAGATCTAAGCCCTGCCACATCCAGTTGTGAATGGTGGTGCACAAGTAACCAACTCACTGGAGGAGGAGGCTCCACAAATATCCCCATCCTCAATGACGGGGGAGTCTATCTGTTGTGTTTTACCAGGGAGTCACTGTGTTCACGAGCCGGTTACATGTTTATCTGTCGGCAGGTGAATCAATTACAATATGCTGCAGATGCAGAGACCAATATGAAATGAAGCACATGCTATTTATTTACACAGAGAACTGAGCGTTCACACGATGTGTGCTTCTCCAACCTGACCCTACTCTAGACTAACATTAACATGGTAGCCCACATTACACAGCTATTGGGTCTTACAGTCACATGGTCAATCTGCTGACATTCTCTTAAAGGTGTATTACACCTCAGATTACCACATCCCTCCCCCTTTACTTGAAAGTATATTTTACAATATATTCATTATTTACATAAATAAACTATTTCCAAATTCAGTCTCTCTAGAGGCTCCTTCAAACGTGTCGAATGTTGTAGTTCTATGATTTTGGATGGTTTATCTGAGGCCTCCCTCTCAGGAGTTATTTGTCCACTAGGTTTCCCTCTAGGAACGTGTATGTTTGTCCCTCCGACTGTCTCAGGTTCAATGGGTTCTACAGGTACTTCCAAAGCAAGAGGAGTTCCTTCCACATGTTGTGTAGGCTCCAACAGGAATGCATGATGCACCTTTTCTTGTGGATCTGTTTCCCATTTCCTGAGGTGATTTACATGTCTCCTACTTATCCGACCTTCAACCAATATGTGGTAGGACAGAGTTCCTGTCACTGGACTGACTTCACCTGACAGCCATTTGGCCCATCTCCAAAGTTCTTTGCAAAAACTGCTTCTCCTACAGTGAAGTTTCTTTCATGACTGTGGTAACCGTGTTCACTTTTCTGGGTCTCCTGATTTCTCTCTACGCTCCCCACTAAATTCGGCCATCAAACGTGCCCTGAGACGTCTCTGCATTAATACTCTGCGGGGGTGATACCGGTGTTCATATTTGGCTTAGTCCTATAGCTGATAGGAAACATGATAACTTTGTTGCTGTAAGAGTCCCCATCTAGTATTTTCATTCTGGCCTTGAAGGTCTGGACAACCCTCTTGGCCAGCCCATTGGATGCAGGGTGGGATGGCGGGGTCTTAACATGTGTTATGCCGTTGAGACCTGTGAATCTTTGGAATTCCCTGCTGGTGAATGCTGTTCTGTTTCAGACACAATTATCTCCAGTAAACCGTGTATCGCAAAACTCTGATGCAATCTGACTGGTGGCGGTAGATGTGGGTGATCTCACCTCGAATGCATCCATCCATTTGGAGTGAGCGTCTATAATCAGGAGGAATATTGTGCCCAAAAAAGGCCCCACATAGTCAGTGTGGAGGTTGACCCATGGCCTTCCAGGCCATTCCCAGGGATGCAGTGAAGTGGAAGGAGGTAATTTCTGACCCTGTTGGCACTTCCTGCAGCTCTTGACCATGTTTCTGATTTCAATGTCCAGCCCTGACCACCATAAGTAGCTGCACACCAACATTTTCATTCTGGAAATGCCGGGGTGAGCGCGGTGTAATTCTATCAATAATGGTTATCTTCCTTTCGGAGGCACAATGACTCTCGCTCCCCACAGCAAGATGCTATCCTGGCAGGTGAGCTCATATCTCCTGTTAAAATAGGGCTTCGTTTCGTCCGACTTTGGCTTGTTAGACCATCCCTGTAAGACTTGTTCCCTTACGTGGGACAAAACTGGATCACAGTCTGTCCATTCTCTGATCTGTTTGGCATTCACTGGTGATGAATCCAGAAAGTTTAATAACGAGGCAAGTTCTTGTGTGATGGGGGTGTTCACATTGCTGTCCTTCAGGGGTAATCGGCTCAGCGTGTTGGCATTGGCAATCTGGCTTCCCAGCCAGTGGATAAAAGTATATTCATAAGCAGATAGAATCAGTGCCCAGCTCTGGATGTGTGTCGAGGTGAATGGGGATATTGCCTTGTCTTTCCCAAACAAGCCTAGTAGAGGCTGGTGGTCGGATACAATGGTGAAGTGGTGACCATGGATGTGTCGGTGTGCTTTCTCTATTTGTGAGGGTCTTGGCTCTGCCACGCTGAGTGTTGTTGAGAGGTGACCAATGGGCCGGTCGGAGCCATTGGCCATCCGGTGGGAGAGTACTGCCCCTACTCTGTAAGGGGATGCATCGCATGTTAAAATTAATTATTTCTTTAGGTCAAAATGTACCAACAGGGCTGATGAATGTAGTAACTGCTTTACTGCTGTAAAAACCTGTTGTTGTGGGGCTTGCAAAGTCCACCTGTGGCTTTTCTTGAGTAACTCGTACAATGGAGTCAGTACTGTCGACAAATTTGGGAGAAAAACGACCATGGTAGGTTAACCATTCCCAAGAAGGACTTGAGTTCTGTGGTGTTTCTCAGTGCTGGTGCCTCACGAGTAGCTCTCTCCTGGTCTCCTACTGGGTGAAGGCCCTGCACGTTGACCTGATGACCCAGGTAAATCACTTCCTTCGCCTGGAAGATACATTTTTCTCTTTTCAAAGGTACTCTGGCTTGTGAGAAACACTTCAATACCTCTTCCAGCTTAAACCAGTGCTCTTCATTAGTCAGTCCTGTCACTAAGACATCATTGAGATAAAAATCACAATACGGGGCAAACCTTGAAGTAAATTTTCTATTGTCTGTTAGAAAATGGCACAAGCTGATGAGACTATATTACAGGAAGGATGTGATTGCACTGGAGGGGGTGCAGAGGAGATTCACCAGGATGTTGCCTGAGATGAAACATTTAAGTTATGAAGAGAGGTTGGATGGATTTGGGTTGTTTTCGTTGGAGCAGAGAAGACTGAGGGGCGACCTGATGGAGGTGTACAAGATTATGAGGGGCATGGACAGGGTGGATAGGGAGCAGCTGTTCCCCTTAGTTGAAGGGTCAGTCACAAGGGGACATAAGTTCAAGGTGAGGGGCAGGAGGTTTAGGGGGGGTGTGAGGAAAAACCTTTTTACCCAGAGGGTGGTGACGGTCTGGAATGCACTGCCTGGGAGGGTGGTGGAGGTGGGTTGCCTCACATCCTTTAAAAAGTACCTGGATGAGCACTTGGCACGTCATAACATTCAAGGCTATGGGCCAAGTGCTGGTAAATGGGATTCGGTAGGTGGGTCAGGTGTTTCTCACGTGTCGGTGCAGACTCGATGGGCCGAAGGGCCTCTTCCACATGGTGTGATTCTGTGATTCTGAGACTCTGACGGGTAACCGGGTAAACTAGTATAACCCCCTCTGTCAGTTCATGGTCACTAAATCCCGAGAGGCCTTTTCAAGTTTGACTTGCAGGTGAGTGTGTCTCATGTCGAGTTTTGTATTTGCGGTTCCCTGTCAGCCTGCAGTACAATTCATCAGTTTTCCGTTCAGGATGCCTATCAAGTCTCGATACTTTGTTCATGCTCAACTCGTAGTCCCCGCTTATTCACACACGCTGGTCAGGCTTTAGTACTGGAACTATGGCCGCTGCCCTTTGGGAAGATTGTCCGGGCTGTCAGACTCCCAATCTTTCCAGCCTGTCCAACTCAACATCAACTGTTTCTCGTACTGCAGAGGGGACTGGCCACACCTTCAAATATCTGGGGGTTGCTCCGGGATCCACGTGGATTTTAGCTTGCAGCCCCTGAATCTTCCCGAGCTCCTCCCTAACACAGAGGCATATTCCTGTAATAATTCTTGAAGATCTATCGTCCTGATCTGAAAAATCTCGGCCCACTGTAACTTTATTTCCTTAAGCCAGTCCCGACCAAGTAGAGCTGGACCCTCCCCTGCTACCACTATCGGGGGTAGATTAACAGACTGGCTTCCATACTGTACTGGAATATTGCATATACCACTTACTCATATACCTTCACCGGTATATGTCTTTAATTTAGCCCCTGACTTTTCCAGGTTTAATGAGCGGCCTCCCCCATTTGGGTATTTGAACATATATTCCCCTCTAGTTGCCGTGGATGTCTCTGTCTCCACCTCGATCCGGGTGGGTTTCACATTGACTTTCACTGTCACACAGATGTGATATGGTGCGGAAACTCAGGAATCTCTTTTCACCCATTTTTTAAGTCGTGTAGTGAGTAAAAATTTGATTCTGTGTCTTCTCTGGCTCCTCTATTATGTAGATTTCACGGTTTTGAACTTTCACCTTAAAGTTTTGTCTTAATTTGCCTTTACAATATCACACAATGTGCCCCTTGCGATGGCAGTAGAAACAATCCGTTTTTCTGAATAGCCGACTGTCTGGTTTCAATTCCGCTATAATTATTGCAGTTTTTATCTGTGAAACCTTTGCTTTTTGCTGGTCTGTTAATGGCGGCTGTTCCCCACCTTTCCACAGATTCCTGTGTTTCCGCGCCATTTCTAGCCAACGCCTCCCTCCCGATGTGAAGGATGGAGCCACTTTGTGCTCCCTGATGGCTTCCGAACCCCTGACCGTGTCTCCATTGCGAGCACCAATTCCATCACCTTGTTAAAGTCTAAATTTCTTTCTGACAACAACCTTTTTTGAATGGCGTGTTCATTAATCCCACACACCAATCGGTCCCTTAACATGTCATTAACCAATGTCCCAAACTCTCAGTGCACTTCCAGTTGTTTTCAGGCTGCTACATAGCGAACGACTGTCTCTCCAGGGGTGCCACACCTAGAATTGAATTTAAAACGCTGCTTTGTTACTGAGGGTTTTGGCTGAAAGTGGCTTTTCACTAGATTCACCAACTCATGTTGCTCTTGGATTCTGAGGTGCCGAGTGGCGTTAGACAACAAATTAGGCCGTATGTTTTACTACCACATGTCAATAAGAGGATCGCTCGCCTCTTCTCCTCCCCCGATATGTCGTTGGCCAAGAAGAAAGATGTGAGGTGTCCAATATAATGTGACCAGCCATCGGTGGTCTGATCAAACAGTTCGATGCGGCCAAATTGTGTCATACTGTGGGCAATAACTTCGACAACTGTGGTGTGGCCTTATAATTGTAACGTACTTACTATCAGCCTGCAGGGCATGGCTGGTTCACTACCGTTGTTTCTTCATGGCTTCCCGTCGTGTCATTGACGGACTGTGTTTTGCCTCATCGCCAGTTGTTATGTTTTACCAGGGGGCGGCTTTGCTCTCGAGCCAGTTGCATGTTTATCTGTCGGCAGGTGAGTTGATTACGATATACAGCAGACACAGAGACTAATATGAAGTGAAGCACATACTGTTTATTTACACAGACAGCAGAGCATTAACATGATGTGCAGTTCTCCTGCCAGACCCTACTCTAGACCGACAATAACAATGTCGCCCACGCTACACAGCTATTGGGTCTTACAGTCATGTGGTTGATGTGCTCACTCTCTCTTAAAGGTGTATTACACCTCAGGTTACCACACCATCACATCAGTGCAAAGGATAAGGTTGAAGCTTTTCCTACAATCTTCAGCCAGAAATGCCAAGTGGATGATCCATCTCGGCCTCCTCCGGACGTCCCCAGCATCACAGATGCCAGTCTTCAGCCAATTCAATTCACTCCAATGCAATATCAAGAAATGGCTGGACACACTGGATACTGCAAAGGCTATGGGCACGGACAATATTCTGGCAATAGTGCTGAAGACTTGTGCTCCAGAACTTGCTGCACCCCTAGCCAAGCTGTTCCAGTACAGCTACACCATTGGCATCTACCCGGCTATGTGGAAAATTGCCCAGGTATGTCCTGTACACATAAAGCAGGACAAATCCAACCCAGCCAATTACTGCCCCATCAGTCTACTCTCCATCATCAGTAAAGTAATGGAAGGGGTCATCAACAGTGCTATCAAGCAGCACTTGCTTAGCAATAACCTGCTCACTGACACTCGGATTGGGTTCCACCAGGGCCACTCAGCTCCTAATAAAATCAAAAAAACTGCGGATGCTGGAAATCCAAAACAAAAACAGAATTACCTGGAAAAACTCAGCAGGTCTGGCAGCATTGGCAGAGAAGAAAAGAGTTGACTTTTCGAGTCCTCATGACCCTTCGACAGAACTGTCGAAGGGTCATGAGGACTCAAAACGTCAACTCTTTTCTTCTCCACCAATGCTGCCAGACCTGCTGAGTTCCACTCAGCTCCTGACCTCATTACAGCCGTGGTTCAAACATGGACAAAAGAGCTGAACTCCAGAGGTGAGGTGAGAGTGACTGCCCTTGACATCAAGGCAGCATTTGACCGAGTGTGGCATCAAGGGTCTCCAGCAAAACTGGAGTCAATGGAATCAGGGGGAAAACTCTCCGCTGGTTGGAGTCATACCCAGCACACAGGAAGATGGTTGTGGTTGTTGGAGGACATACCGAGGCCACAGCTCCTGTCACCTCCTGACTCCCCAAAGCCTGTCCACCATCTACAAGGCACAAGTCAGGAGCGTGATGGAATACTCCCCACTTACCTGGATGAGTGCAGCTCCCACAACACTCAAGAAGTTCGACACCATCCAGGTCAACTTGATTGACACCCTATGCACACAAACATACAAACACATGAATTAGGAGCAGGAGTAGGCCACTCGGACCCTCAAGCCTGCCCCACCATCCAATAAACTCATGGCTGATTTAATTTTAGCCTCAACCCCACATTCCCGCCTACCCCCAATAACATTTCACCCCCTTGTTAATCAAGGATCTATCCATCTCTGCCTTAAAAATACTCAAAGACCCTGCTTCCACCGCCTTTTCAGGAAGAGAGTTCCAAAAACTCACAACCCTCTGAGTGAAAAAAATTCTCCTCATCTCTGTTTTAAATGGGCAACCCCTTATTTTTAAACAGTGACCCCTAGTTCTAGATTCTCCCACAAGAGGAAACTTCCTCTCTACATCCACCCTGTCAAGACCCCTCAGGATCTTAAAGGTTTCAATCAAGCTGCCTCTTACTCTTCTAAACCCCAGCGAATACAAGCCTAACCTGTCCAACCTTTCCTCATTAAATAACCCACATATTCCAGGTATTAATCTCGTAATCTTCTCTGAACTGCTTCCAAGACATTTACATCCTTCCGTAAATAAGGAGATGAACACTTTTATCTTTTTAAAAATTCATTCACAGGATGTGGGGCTTCGCTGGCTGGGCCAGCATTTATTGCCCATCCCTAATTGCCCTTGAGAAGGTGGTGGTGAGCTGCCTTCTTGAACCGCTGCAGTCCATGTGGTGTAGGTACACCCACAGTGCTGTTAGGCAGGGAGTTCCAGGATTTTGACGCAGTGACAGTGAAGGAACGGTGATATATTTCCAAGTCAGGATGGTGAGTGACTTGGAGGGGAACTTCCAGGCGGTGGGGTTCCCATCTATCTGCTGCCCTTGTCCTTCCAGATGGTAGTGGTCATGGGTTTGGAAGGTGCTGTCTATTGAGCCTTAGTGAGTTCCTGCAGAGCATCTTGTAGATGGTACACACACTGCTGCTACTGTGTGTCAGTGGTGGAGGGAGTGAATGTTTGTAGATCTGGTGCCAATCAAGTGGCTGCTTTGTCCTGGATGGTGTCAAGCTTCTTGAGTGTTGTGGGAGCTGCACTCATCCGGGCAAGTGGGGAATATTCCATCAAATTCCTGATTTGTGCCTTGTAGATGGTGGACAGGCTTTGGGGAGTCAGGAGGTGAGTTACTCACCACAGAATTCCCAGCCTCTAATCGGTCCTTGTAGCCACAGTACTTATCTGGCTAGTCCAGTTCAGTTTTTGGTCAATGGTCACCTCCAGGTTGTTGATAATGGGGGATTCAGCAATGTCTTGGTTGATGCTGGGTGACTTGTCCGGTTTCATTCCTTTTTGGCTTTGTGGTGGTTTGATACAACTGAGTGGCATGCTAAGACATTTCAAAGGGGGTGTAAGAATCAACCACAATGCTGTGGGTCACATGTAGGCCAGACCGGGTAAGGAGGGAAGATTTCCTTCTCTAAAAGACATTAATGAACCAGGTAGTTTTTCAATGACAATTGACAAATGTTTCATGGACATCACCAGACCTTTAATTCCAGATTTGTATTGAATTCAAATTGCACCACCTGCCGTGGTGGGATTCGAACCCGGGTCCCCAGAGCATTACCCACAATCTTCTCTCCTTTAAACTGAAAGTAAAATTCAATCATATTATATTCGCTGTTACCTAGGGGCACTTTCACTGTGAGGTCATTAATTAATCTTATCTCGTTGCACAATACCAGGCCTAGTATAACCTGCTCTCTGGTTGGCTCCAGGAAATGCTGTTCTAAGAAACTACCCTGAAAAGCGTGATAAGAATTCATCATCTAGGCTCCCTTTGCCCATTTGATTTTTCCAGCCTACAGGTAGACTAAAATTCCCATGATCCACCACCCCCCCCCCCACACCCCCACCCCCACCCCCGCATCCACCACCTTAAATATTCACTTCCCTCCACCACCGACGCACAGTGTGTACCATATATAAGATGCACTGCAGGTACTCAGCGAGGCTCCTTCAACAGCACTTTCCAAACTCACAACCTCCCACACCAGCTGGATGCCACCAAACCAAAACTCGTTCTCGAGAAAGTGAATACGAAAGCTCAGGACCTACGGCCCCCCCTTTCACATTTGTTCTAAAACCTCAAGGCCCACAAGCCATGTATGTAACTGCTATCCCAGACACAGCTAGGGATCGCAGCTGGGTGAGACTTGTCACAGACATACATAATTATGTGGCATGGTTATGTTAAAATATAGAGTTACACGGAGCGAATCAATAAATGGGAGCAGGATTTGGTGTTTGTGGCTCTGTTTGCTGACAGCATAACAGTTTGTCAATCAGCAGGATATGGTGGCTAGACTCCTGTGCACAGAAATGTTATTTCTGCTTCAGTTGTGATTGCTCTTTGAGCTAGACAAGTTGGTGCGTGTCGCGTGTTATGTTTAATAGCGAAGAGATCAGGTGCAGTGAAACTCCTGCACGATGTGAGGTTTTCAGGATTCAAAGGTTTTACTGAGCAAGCTGGATTTTTTTTTTCAACATTTAGTATTGGGAAAGTGTTTATTCCGCATCCTCCACTGCCGGGAGGACATTGAAGGTCACGACCCTGCTCCGTGTTATCCCCCTGTAGAGTCTGCCTGAGTTCGGGAAGTGAACAGCAGAGAAGGTGACCTCAATTTGCCACCTCAATAAATGTCACACAGAAAAAAATCCTGCCTGAAATCTGCAGACGTAAAACACCAGAGTTTCCTCCAAGCTGTCTCGCCCCAGCTAGAATGCCAGGAGCAGGGAGAGATGTGTCAAAAGATATTGTACACTACATCTTGTAGAATCATGGACTCATGATGGCACAGATGAAGTCCATTCGGCCCACTAGGTCCGTGCTGGCTCTCTGTAGAGCAATCCAGTCAGTCCCATTCCCCTGTGCTACCCCCATAGCCCTGCAAAGCCTATTTCCATCAAGTGTCCATCCAATTGCCTTTTGAAATCATTGTTTCCGCTTCCACCGTTCCCGTGGGCAGTGAGTTCCAAGTCATTATCACTCACTTTATAAAAAGTCTCTTCTTCGCTTCCTCCCCCCCTTAACCCTATGTCCACCTCATGCTATCAGCTCATGGGAACTGCTTTTTCCACCTTGTCTATACCTGTTGTAATCTTGCACATCCCTATCAAATCTCCCCTCAATCTCCTCTGCTCCAAGGAGAACAATCCCAGCTTCTCCAACTTAACCTTGTAGCTAAAATCCCTCAACCCTGGAACCGTTTGGGTAAATCTCCTCCACACCCTCTCAAGGGCCATAGTGGCAGTGGCATAGTGGTATTGGCATTGACCAGTATGCCAGCAGCCCAGAGTACTCCTCTGGGGACCTGGGTTCAAATCCAACCACAGCAAATAGTGAAATTTGAATTCGATAAAAATTTGGAATTAAAAGCCTGAAAATGACAATGAATCCATTGTTGTATAAACCCATCTGGTTCACTAATGCCCTTTAGGGAAGGAAATTTCCTTGTCTGGCCTACATGTGACTCCAGACCCACAACAACATGGTTGACTCTTAAATGCCCTCTGAACAAGTGTAATTAGGGCAGTGCAATAAATACTGGCCATGAACAAATGATTTTTAAAACTCCCTCCCTAAAAGGAAAGAACTGGGCACAATATTCTAAGGTTCAGCATA
Organism: Isurus oxyrinchus; assembly: GCA_026770705.1. Lineage (NCBI taxonomy): Eukaryota > Metazoa > Chordata > Chondrichthyes > Lamniformes > Lamnidae > Isurus > Isurus oxyrinchus. Next base: position 23,971 of record JANJGN010000139.1, on the reverse strand, counting down.
ACCTTTGTACTCAATGATGAATATGAATGAAAACTAGGATTCAATATCTTTGCCAACCATTCTCTCAATATGTCCTGCCAGCTTTAAAGATCGATGTACATGTAGCCCCAGGTCCCTCTGACCCTGCACACTCTTTAGAGCTGTGCCATTCAGTCTATATTGCCTCTGCCTGTCTCTTCTGCTAAAATGTATCACCTCACATTCCCTGTATTCAATTCCACCTGCCACTTGTCTGCCCATTCTGCTAGCCTATCTATGTCCTGTTGTAGTCGGTCAGTATCATCCTCACTGTTTGCCTCACCTCCAAGTTTGGGATCATCGGCAAATTTGGAAATTTTACTCTGTATTCCCATATCCAATAAAAGCAGCACTCCTATCACTGACCAATGGGGAACACCACTGTCTACCATCCTCCAGTCTGAAAGACAACCATTTACCACCACTCACTGTTTTCTGTCCTTAAACCAGTTTTCTATCCAAGCTGACACTGACCCTCCTTTTCCATGAGCCTCAAAGTTATTAGCCAGCCTTTTATGTGGTACGTTGTCAAAAGCTTTCTTAAAATCCATGTAAACAGCATCCACAGCATTGCCTTCATCAATCTTCTCTGTTACTTCATCAAAACATTCAATTAGATCAGTCAAACACAATCTGTCTTTTACAAATCCGAGCTGGCTCTCTTAATTAACACAAATCTCTCTGTCTTTCCCAGATTATTGTTTCTAAAACCTTACCCACCCCACTGATGTTAAACTGACTGCTCTGTAGTTACTTGGACTGTCCTTAGACCTTTTGTTGAATAAGGGTGTCACATTAGCTACTCTCTATCCTCTTTGTCTAGTGAAGATTGGAAGATTTTGACAAGTCCTTCCATTATCTCTATCTCCATTTCCTTCAGCAACCTGGGATATAAACCATCCAGACCAGGCGATGCATCTGTCCATGATGGTATCAGTAGGAGTGACCACTGCACAGTCATTGTAGCCTCCATCCTGCTGTGTGACACTGCCACTGTGCTAAATGGGATAGATTTCACACAGATCCAGCAACTCAAGACTGGGCATCCATGAGGCGCTGTGGACCATCAGCAGCAGCAGAATTGTACTCGAACACAATCTGTAACCTCATGGCCCAGCACATCCCCCACTCTACCATTACCATCAAGCCAGGGGATCAGCCCTGGTTCAATGAAGAGTGCAGGAGGGCATGCCAGGAGCAACACCAGGCATACCCAAAAATGAGGTGTCAACCTGGTGAAGCTACAACACAGGACTACTTGCATGTCAAACAGCATAAGCAGCAAGTGATAGACAGAGCTAAGTGATGCCACAACCATCAGTACCAGATCTAAGCTCTGCAGCCTTGACACATCCAGTCATGGATGGTCGTGGACAATTACACAACTCACTGGAGGAGGAGGCTCCACAAATATCTCCATCCTCAATGATGGGGGAGCCCAGCACATCAGTGCAAAAGATAAGGCTGAAGCATTTGCTACAATCTCCAGCCAGAAGTGCTGAGTGGATGATCCATCTCAGCCTCCTCCGGAGGTCCCCAGCATCACAGATGCCAGTCTTCACCCTATTCGATTCACTCCACGTGATATCAAGAAATGGCTGAAGGCTCTGGATACTGCAAAGACTATGAGCCCTGACAAGATTCCAGCAATAGTACTGAAGGCTTGTGCTCCAGAACTTGCCGTTCCCCTAGCCAAGCTGTTCCAGTACAGCTACAACACTGGCATCTACCCAGCTATGTGGAAAATTGCCCAGGTATGTCCTGTACACACAAATCAGGACAAATCCAACCCGGCCAATTACCACCCCATCAGTCTACTCTCGATCGTCAGTAAAATAATGGAAGGGCTCATCGATTGTGCTATCAAGCGACACTTGCTTAGCCATAACCTACTTACTGATGCCCAGTTTGGGTTCTGCCAGGATCACTCAACTCCTCCTCATTACAGTCTTGGTTCAAACATGGACAAAAGAGTGAACTCCCGAGGTGAGGTGAGAGTGACTGCCCTTGACATCAAGGCAGCATTTGACCGAGTGTGGCATCAAGGAGCCCCAGCAAAACTGGAGTCAATGGGAATCAGGGGGAAAACTCTCCGCTGGTTGGAGTCACACCCAGCACAAAGGAAGACGGTTGTGGCTGTTGGAGGTCAGTCATCTCAGCTCCAGGACATCACTGCAGGAGTTCCTCAGGGTAGTGTCCTCGGCCCAACCATCTTCAGCTGCTTCATCAATGACCTTCCTCCCATCATAAGGTCAGAAGTGGGGATGTTCGCTGATGATTGCACAATGTTCAGCACCATTTGCAACTCCTCAGATACTGAAACAGTCCATGTCCAAATGCAGCAAGACCTGGACAATATCCAGGCTTGGGCTAACAACGGCAAGTAACATTCACACCGCACAAGTGCCAGGCAATGACCATCTCCAACAAGAGAGAATCCAACCATCACCCCCTTGATGTTCAATGGCATTAACATCACTGATTCCCAACACTATCAACATCCTGGGGGTTACCATTGACCAGAAACTGAACTGGACTAGACATATAAATACTGTGGCTACAAGAGCAGGTCAGAGGCTGGGAATCCTGCAGTGAGTAACTCACCTCCTGACTCCCCAAAGCCTGTCCACCATCTACAAGGAACAGGTCAGGAGTGTGATGGAATATTCCCCGCTTGCCTGGATGAGTGCGGCTCCTACAACACTCAAGAAGCTTGATACCATCCAGGACAAAGAGGCCCCGCTTGATTGGCACCACATCCACAAACATTCACTCCCTCCACCACCAACGCACAGTAGCAGCAGTGTGTGTACCATCTACAAGATGCACTGCAGGAACTCACCAAGGCTCCTTAGGCAGCACCTTCCAAACCCATGACCACTACCATCTAGAAGGACAAGGGCAGCAGATAGATGGGAACACCACCACTTGGAAGTTCCCTTCCAAGTCACTCACCATCCTGACTTGGAAATATATCACCGTTCCTTCACTGTCGCTGGGTCAAAATCCTGGAACTCCCTCCCTAACTGCACTGTGGGTGTACCTACACCACAGGGACTGCAGCGGTTCAAGAAGGCAGCTCACCACCACCTTCTCAAGGGCAACTAGGAATGGGCAATAAATTCTGGCCCAGCCAGCGAAGCCCCACATCCCATGAATGAATTAAAAAAAAATATTGTACACAATACTCCAGCTGTGGCCTCTCCAATGTTCTGTATAACTGAAACACAAACTCCCTACTTTTGTAATCAATTCCCCTCACAATAAATGATAACATTCTATCAGCTTTCCTGATTACTTGCTGTACCTGAATACTAGCCTTTTGTGATTCATGCACTAGGACACCCAGATCCCTCTGAATCTCAAATGGAACCTCAAAGGTTCTCTGGATTATTACCTGAGCCACGTGCAAACTGGCATCAGACAACAAGATTAGGAAGATGAATGTGTGGTTCAAAGACTGATGTGGGAAAAGTGGGTTCCGGGTCGTGGGTCACTCACACCAGAATTAGGGAAAGTGGGGACTGTGCCAATGTGACAGTCTATACCTGAACTGTACTAAGTAGCTAGGGAAGTAGAGAGAGTTTTAAACTAAGTAGCTGGGGCAAGGGGTCAAATTTAAGAATATGTAGTAAATCAAAGAGTAGAGACAAGGCAATGGAAAAAGGTATTAATATCATGAAGCTATTAATGTACATAATATTATTGGAAAATATTTTTCTTTTAAAATAGAGGTTTAGTCTGTGAATGTGTCTTATTTGGATTAAAACCAGCTTCTCTGGGTGCTTTGATGTGTACTAGTTTTGAGATGTAAGAGAGGTAAACTGCATTTGCATTTTTTGAATAGAACATTCAAGAAGTGGAGTGAAATCTGGCACCTAGCTAGCAAAGACCAAGCAATATGCTTATATTACTAATAACATTGGTACTACAAAAGGGTTTTATTGTTAGAAGAGGTTGAGTTCAAGGAGGCTGGTGATACATTGAGAATTTACATTCATTGAGCTGCGCTAGGTATAACTCCAGCAGTTTTTGTGTGTGCAGACAGAGGTAATGTAAGATCAAAGTAGCTGTAAGCCTGCAACTGTCTCCACAGGAACCAAAGTGAAAGAAACATTATTTTGAATTCGTAAGGTGAAGGTACTTTGCCTAGTGTCTGGGTAAGTCTATAGGTTGCTGTTGCCTTAATAGAGATTAGTTTGGGAATTTGTTAAAAGTTGTGATATGAGTAATTTGTAGCCATGTGTATATATTTAGCTTGTGTAAATTAGTAAAATGTTTCATTTAGTTTAATATAAAATCTCTCGAGAGCTGATGGTCTGATTCCTGAATTTAGAGTTGCATCTCAAACATTCCACTTAAAATATAGGTTATAACAGTTGTTTATAGTTTCCCTCTGAGATTTTTTAAATAACTCAACTTTACCAAACTGCTGGGTCATAATTAATATGGAAAAAGATAAACAGACCGTGGCAGGAAGGGGCAGAGAACAAATCTAAGAGTAAATCATTAGATAAGGCTCAAGATCACAAAAATAATAGAAGGACAAAACTAAAGGCTCTGTATCTGAATGCACATAGCATTTGAAATGAAACTGATGAACTGAGAGCTCAAACAGAAAAAAAATAAGTATGATCTGATAGCTATTATAGAGACATGGCTGCAGGATGACATAGATTTGGACCTGAATATCGAAGGCTACGTGACATTTAGGAAGGACAGTAAGCTAGGAAAAGGTAGAAGGATAGCTCCATTAATTAATGATGGTATTAGCACATTAGAGAGGGATGACTTAAGTTCAGGAAACCAGAATGTAGAAATGGTTTGGGTAGAAATGAGAAACGTTAAAGGTGAAAAGTCACTTGTTGGAGTGGTGTACAGACCCCCTAACAGTAATCATACAGTAGGATGGGGTATAAAGGAAGAAATAATGGGAGCTTGTCAGAAAAGTGCAGCAAAAATCATGGGGGATTTTAATCTGCATATAGACTGGGAAAATCAGATGGGCAAAGGAGCCTTGGTGAAGAGTTCATAGAATGTTTTCAGGATAGTTTCTTAGAACAGCATGTTCTGCAGCCAACCAGAGAGCAGCTTATACTAAACCCGGTATAGTGCAATGAGATAGGGTTAATTAATGACCCCATAGTGAAGGCACCCTTAGGTAGTAGTGCCCATAATATGATTGAATTTTACATTCAGTTTGAGGGAAAGTAGAGTGGGTCCAAGACTAGTATTTTAAACTTAAATAAGGACAATTATGAGGGCATGAAAGCAGAGCTGGCTAAAGTGAACTGGTAAATGAGGTTAAGGGATAGGTCAATCGAGATGCATTGTAAGACATTTAAAGGGATATTTCAGAATATGCAGTATAGACAAACCAATGAGACAGAAAAATGCCAAGGGGAGGACCCACCCTCCGTGATTAACTAAATAACTTAAGGATAATATCAAGCTTAAAGTAAAAGTAGAAAATTGTGCAAGGATGACTGGCAGGTTGGAATATAAAAACTAGCAAAGAATGACTAAAATATTAATAAGGAGGGAAAAATTAGAATAGAAGAGAAAGCTATCTAGAAATATAAAGACAAATAGTAAGAGTTTCTACCGATATTTTGAACAGAAAAGAGTTAACAGAGTGAGCATTTGTCCTATAGAAAGTGAGTCAAGGGAATTAATATTGGAAAATAAGGAAATAGCAACTGTATTGAACAGATACTTTACATCGGTCTTCACTATAGAGGATACAAGTAACATCCCAGAAATAGCTGTAAATCAGGAATTGGGAGGGAGGGAGGAACTCAAGAAAATTACAATCACCAGGGGAGTGATACTGAGCAAATTGTTGGAGCTGTGGGCTGACAAATCCCCGGGTCCAGATGGACTTCATCCTAGGGTCTTGAAAGAAATATCTAGTGAAATAGTTGATGTGTTGGCTTTAATCTTCCAAAACTCCCTAGATTTGGGAAAGTTTCCATTAGATTGGAAAATGTAACTCCTTTATTCAAAAAAAGAGGGAGACAGAAAACAGGAAACTATAGGCCAGTTAGCTTAACATCTGTCATAGGGAAAATGTTAGAAGCTATTATTAACAATATTCGGGGCACTTGGAAAAATTCAAGGCAGAGTTAACATGGTTTTGTGAAAGGGAATTCATGTTTAACCAACTTATTGGAGTTCTTTGAGGAAGTAACATGTGTTGTGGATAAAGGGGGACACCAGTGGGTGGACTGTACTTAGATTTCCAGAAGGCATTTGTCATGTTTGACAAAATTGCTGGAGTTCTTTGAGAATGTAACAAGCAAAGTTGATAAAGAGGAGCAGGTAGATGTTGTGTATTTGGATTTCCAGTAGGTATTCGATAAGATGCCACACAAAACGTTATTGCACGAGATAGGAGCTCACAGTATTTGGGGGTAATGTATTAGCATGGATTGAGGATTGGGTAACACACAGAAGGCAGAGAGTCAGTATTAATTGGTCTTTTTCAGGTTGCAAAGACATAACTAGTGGAGTGCCACAAGGACCAGTCCTAGGGCCTCAATTATTTACTATCTATATTAATGACTTGGAGGAGGGGGCAGAGTGTACTGTATCCAAATTTGCTGATGATACAAAAATAGGTGGGAGGACATGTTGTGATGAGGACATAAGGAATCTGCACGGGGATATATGTAGGTTGAGTGAATGGGCAAAAACTTGGCAGATGGAGTTTAATGTAGGAAAGCGTGAGGTCATGCACTTTAACAGGAAGAATCAAAAGGCAGACTATTATTTACATGGAGAGAGACTCCAAAAAAGTGCAGCACAGAGGGATCAGGGTGTTCTTGTACATGAAACACAAAAAGTTAGCATGCAGGTGCAGCAAGTAGTTAAGGTGGAATTTTGGCCTGTATTGCTAGGGGGTTGGAGTATAAAATAGGGAAGTCTTGTTACAACTGTACAGGGTGTTGGTGAGGCCGCACCTGGAGTACTGTGTGCAGTTTTGGTCCCCATATTTAAGAAAGGATATACTGACATTGGAGGCAGTTCAAAAGAAATTCACTAGGCTGATTCCTGGGATGAACAAGGAAGTATTCAATGAACGGTATGACACTAGGAAGTTCTGAGGAACAAAGGGACCTTGGCGTGTGTGTCCATAGATCTCTGAAGGCAGAGGGGCATGTTAGTGGGCTGGTGAAAAAGGCATTTGGGACACTTGCCTTTATCAATCGAGGCATAGATTACAAAAGTAGGGAGGTCATGTTGGAGTTGTATAGAACCTTGGTGAGGCCACAGCTGGAATACTGTGTGCAGTTCTGGTCGCCACATTATAGGAAGGATGTGATTGCACTGGAGGGGGTGCAGAGGAGATTCACCAGGATGTTGCCTGGGATGAAACATTTAAGTTATGAAGAGAGGTTGGATAGACTTGGGTTGTTTTCGTTGGAGCAGAGAAGACTGAGGGGCGACCTGATGGAGGTGTACAAGATTATGAGGGGCATGGACAGGGTGGATAGGGAGCAGCTGTTCCCCTTAGTTGAAGGGTCAGTCACAAGGGGGCATAAGTTCAAGGTGAGGGGCAGGAGGTTTAGGGGGGATGTGAGGAAAAACCTTTTTACCCAGAGGGTGGTGAGGGTCTGGAATGCACTGCCTGGGAGGGTGGTGGAGGTGGGTTGCCTCACATCCTTTAAAAAGTACCTGGATGAGCACTTGGCACATCATAACATTCAAGGCTATGGGCCAAGTGCTGGTAAATGGGATTAGGTAGGTAGGTCAGGTGTTTCTCACATGTCAGTGCAGACTCGATGGGCTGAAGGGCCTCTTCTGCACTGTGTGATTCTGTGATTCTGTGAAGGAGTTGACTTATCAGGAATGGCTAAATAGGTTAGGTCTTTATTCATTAGAGTTTAGAAGAATGAGGGGTGATCTATTTGAAATGTACAAGATTCTGAGGGGGCTTAACAGGGTAGATGTTGAGATGTTTCCACTAGTGGGGGAATCTCGAACTAGGGGACATAGTTACAGAATAAAGGGACACTCATTTAACACTGAGATGCAAAGGAATTTCTTCTCTCAGAGGGTGGTGAATGTCTGGAATTCTCTACCCCAGAGAGTTGTGGAGGCTAGATCACTGGAAGTATTTAAAGAGGAGGTAGATAGATTTTTGAAAGATTGGGGAGCTGAGGAGCAGACATGAAAGAGGATTTGAGACCTGGGGCAGATCAGCCATGATCGTATTGAATGGCAGGACAGGCTTGAGGGGCTGAATGGCCTACTCCTGCTCCTACTTCTTATGTTCTTATCAATAGTTAATGCAGAAAATAAAAACTCATGGTGTAGGGGGTAACATATTGGCATGGATAGACGATTGGCTGGCTAACAGGAAGCAGACAATAGACATAAATGGCTTATATTCTGGTTGGCAGAATGTATGAAGTGGTGTGCCACAGGGATCAGCGCTGGGACCTCAACGTTTGCAATTTATGTAAATGACTTGGATGAAGGGTGGATGGGATGCTTGCTAAATTTGTTGATGACACAAAAGTAGGAAAGTAACTTGTGAAGAGGACATAAGAAGGATATAAGGGTGTCCTAGTGTATGACTCACAAAAGGCTAGTTTGCATACAGTCCAACTCTCACTTTATGCGCCTTATTCCTCTTCTCTGTTCTATGTCTACCCCTGCCAACTTTGTTTAAACCCATCCCAACCAGACTAGCGAACCTTCCCTTGAGAACGTTTGTCCCAGTCCTGTTGAAGTGCAATCTGTTTATTTTGAATCGGTGCCTCATCACCCAGAACTGGTCCCAATGCCCCAGGAATCTGAACCCTCCCTCCTGCACCATGCTACAAGCCATACATTGGTCCTCCCTATCTTCTTATGCCTACTCTGGCTAGTGTGTGGCACCGGGAGCAGCCCAGAGGTTACCACCTTTGAGCCCCTGTTTTTTAACTTCCTCCCTAACTGCTGGAGATCTGACCATAGGACCTCGATATCTGTTCTCTCTATGTGGTTGATACCAATGTGCATCACAGTTTCTGACCCGCTCCTTCCCCCCTCTGAAGAGTGCTCTATACGGAAAACAAAAGCGAAGAGATCATGCTACAACTTTATAAAATGATTGGTTAGGCCTCAGCTGGAATATTGTGGAGAATTGTGGATTCCCCAGTTCAGAAAAAGATGTAAAGGCTGAAGAAAGTGTCCAGAGGAGCTTTCCCAGGATGTTACCAGCAATGAGGGGCTTCAGCTATGAGAAGAAATCGGAAAATGTCGGTCTGTTATCCTTGGAACAGAGAAGATTAGGAGGTAACCCAATAAGGTTTTCAAAATGATGAGAGGTTTTGATGGAGAAGATTGAGAAAAATGATTCCCTCTGGTGAGTGGATCAATAATACAAGATTATAGATTCCAATTCAACATCGAGAGGGGAGATGAGGAGAAACATTTTCTAGAACACTCAACCTGAAAAGATGGTGAACATCCATCCCATAAATATTGGCGGATCAAAATGGAGTTGAATGTGTGCTGGAGAATGAGGAACTTACATGGTTAAGGCAAAAACTAGTAATGTGGGACCAACCTCAGAGAGCCAGCACAGGCATGATGGATCGAATGGCTCCTCTTGTTCTGTAAGTTTCTTTGATTCTATGAAATATTTATCCAATTATCTTTTGAGTCCTGTTGAATCTGCTTCCACTGCCCTTTCAGGCAGTGTATTCCAGATCACAACAACTCACTGTGAAAAATACATTTCTCCTTATCCCCCCCCCCTAGCTTGTTTGCCAATTATCCGAAATCGGAGTCCCCTGATTATTCACCCTTCTGCCGGTGGGAGCAGTTTACCCCTTACTTATTTATTCAGTTAAATTTCTCCTTAACCTTCTCTGCTCTGTGGAGAACAATCCCAGTTTCTCAGACTCTCCAGATCGCTGAGCACCATCACCTCTGGACCTATTCTAGTAAATCTTTGGATCCGTTCCAACATTTTGACATCTTTCCCAAAGCGTGTGCCCAGAATTGGACACAATACTCCAGTGATTTATAAAGAGTTTACAATAACTTCCTTGCTTTTCGCACTCTACTCCTTGATTAATAAAGCCAAGGACCCTGTATGCATTTTGTTTCAAAGGCTTTCTCAACTTGTCTGCTACCTTCAGAGGAGTATGAACGCCCTTACTCTCAATGAAGTCACCTTTTATAGGCTGGAGTCACCTGGCATTAATACAGGAGTTAATGAGTGGTAACATTAACCCTGCTCTGAGCTGAACTAGATGACAGTGGATTTTGCATGTGAATTGCAGAAGAACATTACAAATAGGAGTGGGAGTGTGTCACTCAGTACCATCATGGCAGATGGGCCTCAAGTCCACTGCCACACACTCCCCATATCCCTTCATTCACTGACATCCCCTCAAACATTGGGTCTCAGCTCTTAAATGTATTCTCAATGGCTGAGAGTTCTGAAGCTTCACAACCCTCAGAGTGAGTACATTTCTCCCCACCTCGGTTAGAAATGGCCAACCCTTCATCCTGGGACTGAGTCCTGTGTTCGAGATTCCTCAGCGGAGCTGAGTGAAAAATGCTCGCAGCTTCTATCCAATCAATCGCTCTCAAAATCTTATCTGTTTTAACAGAATGATCTCTCATTTTTTTCCAAACGTTAGAGAGCACAGGCCCATTCCATTCAATCTCTCCTCATAGTGGACACTCCTCATCCCAGGAATTAATCTAGTGAGCCTTCATTGGAGCCTCTCAAAAGCAGCTAAATCCTTCCTTAGCTACGGAGACCAAAACTGAGCACGGTATTCCAGGTGGTCACACCAGATCCCTGTACAATTATAGTTACTTATCGATAGAAAACCTGGGCCTGAAGTTTTCCCTTGTCAGGAGGGCGCGATCGGCGGGCCTGGGAGTGGCTGGGAAATGAGCCCCAACTGCGATCGGCCTCCAGCCGTGATTTCACGCTGGCTGGCCAATTAACGGCCAGACGGCCTGAAGCTTGCGCTGGGAAGCTCAGCGCTGCCGGGGTGGTGGAGGGGAAGACTGGGGGGGCTGTCATGTCACTGTGGGCGTGGGTGAGTGCTTTGAGAGAGCACCCTGAAGGCAGACAGCTGCCTCAAGGAGCTGCAGACCTGCAAATAATCAAATGAAGAACAAAAAAGCTGCAAAAAATGTCCATGCAGCACAATCAGCGCCTGGAAGCATACCTTGTAAAAATGCTGTACCCGGATATTTCTCTTTACTTTATTTCCCAGCGGAGATTTCATCCCCCACTTGGATGAGGTTTCATCAGAAATGTAAAGCCAGGCTGACTGATTGTCCCGTCCGTTAAACATCAGGTCGGGCTGGCCGTGAATAATGGCTGCTCATTGCGCCATTGGCGGGCTCAGTTGCCCACATGGGGGCTGGTGGGCGCACTTCTGATGGCCATGTGTGCCCACCGAGTGAAATATCACGTGACTGCACAAAGATGCCAGGATGCTTTCCCGATTTTATGCCCATTGAGGTCATGCGCATGTCCGTCTGCAGAATGGAAAATTCTGCCCCTGGTGTATGTTAAAGGATGGAATCCAAGAGAGGGAAAAATAACAGGTAACCAGGCAGCATAGGGAGCTTTACTCTGTATCTAACACCATGCTGTACCTGTCCTGGGTGTGTTTGATGGGGACAGTGTAGAGGGAGCTTTACTCTGTATCTAACACCATGCTGTACCTGTCCTGGGATGTTTGATGGGGACAGTGTAGAGGGAGCTTTACTCTGTATCTAACCCCGTGCTGTACCTGTCCTGGGAGTGTTTGATGGGGACAGTGTAGAGGGAGCTTTACTCTGTATCTCACCCCGTGCTGTACCTGTCCTGGGAGTGTTTGATGGGGACAGTGTAGAGGGAGCTTTACTCTGTATCTAACCCCGTGCTGTACCTGTCCTGGGAGTGTTTGATGGGGACGGTGTAGAGGGAGCTTTACTCTGTATCTCACCCTATGCTGTACCTGTCCTGGGAGTGTTTGATGGGGACAGTGTAGAGGGAGCTTTACTCTGTATCTAACCCCGTGCTGTACCTGTCCTGGGAGTGTTTGATGGGGACAGTGTAGAGGGAGCTTTACTCTGTATCTAACCCCGTGCTGTACCTGTCCTGGGAGTATTTGATGGGGACAATGTAGAGGGAGCTTTACTCTGTATCTAACCCCGTGCTGTACCTGTCCTGGGAGTGTTTGATGGGGACAGTGTGGAGGGAGCTTTACTCTGTATCTAACCCCGTGCTGTAGCTGTCCTGGGAGTGTTTGATGGGGACAGTGTAGAGGGAGCTTTACTCTGTATCTAACCCCGTGCTGTACCTGTCCTGGGAGTATTTGATGGGGACAATGTAGAGGGAGCTTTACTCTGTATCTAACCCCGTGCTGTACCTGTCCTGGGAGTGTTTGATGGGGACAGTGTGGAGGGAGCTTTACTCTGTATCCAAACCCGTGCTGTACCTGTCCTGGGAGTGTTTGATGGGGACAGTGTAGAGGGAGCTTTACTCTGTATCTAACCCTGTGCTGTACCTGTCCTGGGAGTGTTTGATGGGGACGGTGTAGAGGGAGCTTTACTCTGTATCTAACCCCGTGCTGTACCTGTCCTGGGAGTGTTTGATGGGGACAGTGTAGAGGGAGCTTTACTCTGTATCCAAACCCGTGCTGTACCTGCCCTGGGAGTGTTTGATGGGGACGGTGTAGAGGGAGATTTACTCTGTATCTAACCCCGTGCTGTACCTGTCCTGGGAGTGTTTGATGGGGACGGTGTAGAGGGAGATTTACTCTGTATCTAACCCCATGCTGTCCCTGTCCTGGGAGTGATGGGGTCAGGGTAGAGGGAGCTTTGCTCTGTACTGAGCCCTGACTTGGAGTTGACAGGGGCTGTGATGACAATGCTGTGATTTTTCACAATGACCTTGTCAGGAAACTGATAGAAATCCCAGAATCCGATGTTGGCAATCTTTGATTCTTTTTCCCTTGGCTCCAGCTAGTATGCTGCAGGAACTGCGGCCGGAGATCGATGTGACTCCCACGGAATTTCGGAGCCAAGAAAATTAAGCAATAAACAAAAATGCATAATGTGTTGGCATTCGTCGGAGCCTCTCCCTCATGTCACTTGCCTGAAGGGCCTTTTCTGAAATGGTTGGGAGTTCAATGCATTTTCCCTGGCCTCTTTCTCTGTCTGATCGTTCTCCATTCCCTTTGTTCTTCAGGTTCTTATCACGGACAGGGGTGTGAGAGGCTCCATCGCAGTGGGAGTTGTGCCCTATGACTATAACCTGAGCCAGCAGCCAGGACGGCTCCTCCTCTTCAGCTGCCTATCATGCAGATGATGGAAAGTAAGTGATCAATTAACCTGTCTTGATTTTGATCCCATTATTTATTGCTCTTCAAGCCCTTCGAGAGAGAAGAAGAGGGGATTCGCTAGAGCGGTTTCAGGGATGAGTGTCTTCAGTTAACGTAGAGAGACTGGAGAAGCTGGGATTGTTCTCCTTGGAGCAGAGGAGGTTAAGGGGAGATTTAATTGAGTTGTTCAAAGTAATGAAAGGGTTTGATAGAGTAAATAAGGAGACTCTGTTTCCAGTGGTAAGAATACTGGGAACAGTATTGGTCCCCTTATATAAGGAAAGCTATACAGGCATTGGAGGCAGTCCGGAGATGGTTCACTAGGTTGATCCCGGGTATGGAAGGATTTTCTGATGAGGAGAGGTTGAGTAGGTTGGGCCTGTGTTCATTGGAGTTTAGAAGAATGAGAGGTGACCTTATTGAAACATATAAGATTCTTAGGAGGCTTGACAGGGTAGATGCTGAGAGGCTGTTTCCCCTTGTGGGAGAGTCTAGGACCAGAGGGCATAATCTCAGAGTAAGGGGGCACCCATTTAAAACAGAGATGAGGAGGAATTTCTTCTCTCAGAGGGTAGTGAATCTGTGGAATTCACAGAATCACAGAATTGTTACGATGCAGAAGGAGGCCATTCAGCCCATCGTGTCTGCACCGGCTTCCTGAGCATTTTAACTTCGTGCCAATCTCCTGCCTTTTCCCCATAACCCTACACATTGTTTCTATTTAAATAATCATCCAATGCCCCCTTGAATGCCTCAATTATGCCTGCCTCCACCACACTTCCAGGCAGCGCATTCCAAACCTGAACCACTCGCTGTGTGAAAAAGTTTTTTCTCACATCACATTTGCTTCTTTTGCAAAACACTTTAAATCTGTGCCCTCTGATTCTCAATCTGTTTACGAGCGGGAACAGTTTCTCTCTAGCTACCCTGTACAGACCCCTCATGATTTTGAAAATTTCTATCAAGTCTCCTCTTAGCCTCCTCCTCTCCAAGGAAAACAGTCCCAACTTCTCCAATCTTTCCTCATAACTAAAGTGCCTCATCCTTAGAACTATTCTCGTAAACCTCTTCTGCACTCTCTCCAATGCATCACATCCTTCCTGTAGTGTGGCGCCCAGAACTGTACACAATACTCCAGCTGAGGTCTAACCAGTGTCTCATATAAGTTCATCATAACCTCCCTGCTCTTGTACTGTATGCCCCTATTAATGAAGCCTAGAATACTGTATGCTTTAGTAACAGCTCTCTCTACCTGTCCTGCCACCTTTAATGACTTATATACATATACACCCAGGTCTCTCTACTCCTGCACACCCCTCAGAATAGTATCCTTTATTTTATACTGTCTCTCCATATTCTTTGTACCGAAATGCATCACCTTACCCTTCTCCACATTGAACTTCATCTGCCACCTATCTGCCCACTCCACCAATATGTCAATGTCCTTTTGAAGGTCTACACTGTCCTCCTCACAGTTTGCGATTCTCCCAAGTTTTGTGTCGTCCGCAAACTTTGAAATTGTTCCCTGCACACCAAGATCTAGATCATTTACATATATCAGGAAAAGCAAGTGTCCCAATACCGACCCCTGGGGAACTCCACTACAAACCTTCCTGCAGCCTGAAAAATATCCCACCAGTCTTTGGTTCCGGTCTATCCGGCCCACTCCATTCTTGCCCCACTGAAGTCTGTGCTGTGCCAATTGATTATTCTTACTCTGGACTGACCAGTTTCCTTTTCCGATGTCATCCTAACCCTTACCATACAATGATCACTGTCCCCTTAGTTCTCCCCCACTGTCACTTGGTCTACTTGGCCCACCTCATTCCCAAGCACCAATGGCTCCTTTCTTGCTGGACTTGCTGGACACAGGAAATTCTCCTGAACACAATCTAGGAAAGCTTGTCCCTCACTGCCCCTTACACTACCACTATCCCAGTCCATATACTGGTGATTAAAGTCCCCCATTATAACGACTCTATGATGTTTACACCTCTGTATAATTTCCTTGCAGATTTGTTCCTGTTCCTCCTTCCCACTGGCAGGTGGTCTGTACATTACACCGAACAATGTCATTGTACCCTTCTTATTTCTTAGCTCCAGCCAAATCGATTCTGTCCTTGAATCCTCTGACACATCCTCTTTCCCCAGTACTTCAATACTCTCCTTAGCCAAAAACGCCACCCCTCCTCCTGTTTTCCCTTTCCTGTCTATTACCGCAGAGGGCTGTAGAGGCTGGGTCGTTGAGTATATTCAAGGCTGAGATAGACAGATTTTTAATCAGTCAGGGAATCAAGGGTTATGGGGAAAAGGCAGGAAAGTGGAGTTGAGGATTATCAGATCAGACATGATCTCGTTGAATGGTGGAGCAGACTCGATGGGCTGAATGGTCTATTTCTGCTCCTACATCTTATGAGGGTCAATAACCAGAGGGACACAGATTGAAGGTCAATGTCAAAAGAGCCAGAGGGGGAGACCTAAATTTTTTTTTTTCCAAAGCAAGTTGTTGTGATCTGGAAGGCGCTGCCTGAGAGAGCAGTGGAAACAGATTCAGTAGAAACTTTCAATAGGGAATTGGATAAATAAAATGGAGGGGATGAAATTTAGAAGGTTGTGGGGAGAAAGAAGGGTGAGTGGGACTAACTGGATAGTTCTTTCAAAGACGCAGACATAATGACTGAATAGTTTCCTTCGGCGCTGTAAGGTTCTATGAAATAAGAACGACCAAGACATTAGCTTGGTTCCACTTCTGGGTCAGAAGCTTTTGGCTCTGTCTCCGGAAAGTGGAGACTGGAGCTCTGGTTCCTTGTCTCTCAGGGTCACAAAGTGACAGTGGCAATTTATCAGTGCAGGGCAAAGTGATGTGGTAACATTCAAATCATATTGGTGGCTGGGCCAGCAAACTACAAATACAGCCTAATTAGAAATAATTATGATGGAAACATGGAGCCAAAGTGTCTGGCTGATGGAATTGACCTGGGAAATAGCATCAGCTGTAGGGAATCATTGTAAAAATGTGGAGACCTGAACCCGGCTGTTGGTTGCTGGACAGAAAGACGACAAATAGAAGACTTCCCCCGTATCGAGGAAAGATTGGAAGTTTAAGGCAAGTCCTTCCTCTACCTGTACCCGTAATTCCTTCAGCAATCTGGGGTACAAACCATTCGGAATGGGCAGACAAGTGGCAGCAGGAGTTGAATACAGAGGAGTGTGAGGTGATACATTTTAGCAGAAGAGACAGGCAGAGGCAGTTTAGATTGAATGACACAGCTGTAAAGAGTGTGCAGGGTCAGAGAGACCTGGGGCTACATGTGCATCGATCTTTGAAGGTTGCAGGACATATTGAGAGATTGTTTAGCGAAGGATATGGGATCTTGGGCTTTATTAATAGATGCATTGAGAACAAAACAGGGACGTTATGCTGAACATTTTTAAAATTCTGGTTAGTGCCCAAATAGAGTATTGTGTCCCATTCTGGTCACCACACTTTAGGAAGGATGTGAGGGTCCTTGAGAGGGTGCAGAGGAGATTTACCTGAATGGTTCCAGGGATGAAGGATTTTAGCTGCAAGGTTCGGTTGGAGAAGCTGGGATTGTTCTCCTGCAGCAAATGAGGTTGGAGTCATACCCAGCACAAAGGAAGATGGTTGTGGATGTTGGAGGTCAGTCATCTCAGCTCCAGGACATCACTGCAGGAGTTCCTCAGGGTAGTGTCCTCAGCCCAACCATCTTCAGCTGTTACATCAATGACCTTCCTTCCATCATAAGGTCAGAAGTGGGGATGTTCGCTGATGATTGCACAATGTTCAGCACCATTCACAACTCCTCAGATACTGAAGCAGTCATGTCCAAATACTGCAAGACCTGGACAATATCCAGGCTTTGGCAAGTGGCAAGTAACATTTGCACCACACAAGTGCTAGGAAATGACTATTTCCCACAAGAGAGAATTTAACCATTGCCCCTTGATGTTCAATGGCATTCCCATCACTGAATCCCCCACTATCAACATCCTGGGGGTTCCCATTGACCAGAATCTGAACTGGACTAGCCATATACAAGAGCAGGTCAGAGGCTGAGAAGCCTGTGGTGAGTAACTCACCCCCTGACTCCCCAAAGCCTGTCCACCATCTACAAGTCACAAGTCAGGTGTGTGAAGAATACTCCCTACTTACCTGGATTAGTGCAGCTCCCACAACACTCAAGAATCTTGACACCATCCAGGACAATGCACCTTGCTTGATCAGCACCCCATCCACAAACATTCACTCCCTCCATCACCAACGCACAGTAGCAGCAGTGTGTGTACCATCTACAAGATGCACTGCAGCAATTCACCAAGGCTCCTTAGACAGCACCTTCCAAACCCATGACCACTACCATCTAGAAGGACAAGAGCAGCAGATAGATGGGAACACCACAACTTGCAAGTTCCCCTCCAAGTCACTGGCAACCAGGATTAAGGAAAATCCCAAGGCCTTTTATACATATGTAAAAAGCAAGAGGGTAGCCAGGGAAAGGGTAGGCCCACTCAGGGACAGAGGTGGGAATGTGTGTGTGGAGCCAGAAGAAATGGGAGAGATACTAAATGAATACTTCTCATCAGTATTCACCAAAGAGAAGGACTTAGCGGTTGATTTGTCTAGGGAAGAGTGTGTAGATAATCTGGATCATGTTGAGATCAAAAAAGAAGAGGTGTTAGGCGTCTTGAAGAATATTAAGGTGGATAAGTCCCCAGGGCCAGATGGGATCTACCCCAGAGTACTGAGGGAGGCAAAGGAGGAGATTGCTGGGGCCTTGACAGAAATCTTTGTATCCTCACTGGCTATGGGGTGAGTTCCCAGAGGACTGGAGAATGGCCAGTGTTGTTCCATTGTTTAAGAAGGGTAGCAGGGATAATCCAGGAAATTACAGGCCGGTGAGCCTTACGTCAGTGTTAGGGTTATTATTGGAGAAGATTCTTTGTGACAGGATTTACTACCACTTGGAAGCAAATGGGCGTATTAGTGAGAGGCAGCATGGTTTTGTGAAGGGGAGGTCGTGTGTCACTAACTTGATCGAGTATTTCGAGGAAGTGACAAAGATGATCGACAATGGAAGGGCAGTGGATGTTATCTACATGGATTTCAGTAAGGCCTTTGACAAGATCCCTCATGGCAGACTGGTACAGCAGGTAAACTCGCCCGGGATCAGGGGTGAGCTGGCAAGATGGATACAGAATTGGCTTGGTCATAGAAGACAAAGGGTAGCAGTGGAAAGGTGCTTTTCTGAATGGAGAGCTGTGACTAGTGGTGTACCTCAGGGATCAGTGCTGGGACCTTTGCTGTTTGTGGTATACATAAATGATTTGGAGGAAAATGTAACAGGGCTAATTAGTAAGTTTGCAGACGACACTAAGGTTGGAGGAGTTGCAGATAGTGAAGAGGATTGTCAAAGGATACAACAGGATACAGATCGGTTGGAGACTTGGGCGGAGAAATGGCAGATGGAGTTTAATCTGGACAAATGCGAGGTAATGCATTTTGGAAGGTCTAATACAGGCAGGAATTATACTGTAAATGGCAGAAACCTTAAGTGCATCGACGGGCAGAGGGATCTGGATGTACAGGTCCACAGATCACTGAAAGTGGCAATGCAGGTGGATAAGGTAGTCAGGAAGGCATATGGCATGCTTGCCTTCATTGGCAGGGGTATTAAGTATAAAAGCTGGGAAGTCATGCTGCAGCTGTATAGAACCTTGGTTAGGCCACACTTGGAATATTGCGTGCAATTCTGGTCACCACATTACCAGAAGGATATGGAGGCATTGGAGATGGTGCAGAGGAGGTTTACCAGGATGCTGCCTGGTCTGGAGGTTATTAGCTATGAGGAGAGGCTGGAGAAACTCGGATTGTTCTCACTAGAGCGACGGAGATTGAGGAGGCGACTTGATAGAAGTTTACAAAATTAAGAGTGGCATGGACAGAGTAGATGGTCAGAAGCTTTTTCCCCAGGATGGAAGAGTCAGTTACTAGGGGACATAGATTTAAGGTGAGAGGAGAAAACTATAGAGGAGATGTGCGGGACAAGTTTTTTACACAGAGGGTAGTGAGTGTCTGGAATTTGCTGCCAGAGGAGGTGGTGGAAGCAGGTACAATAGTGGTGTTTAAGAGGCAGCTTGACAAATACCTGAATAGGATGGGAATAGAGGGATACGGACCCCGGAAGTGCAAAATGTTTTAGTTGACGGGCAATAAGATCGGTGCAGGCTCGGAGGGCCGAAGGGCCTGTTCCTGTGCTGTACTTTTCTCTGTTCTTTGTCACTCACCATCCTGATTTGGAAATATATCGCCGTTCCTTCACGGTCGCTGGGTGAAAATCCTAGACCTCCTTTCCTAACAGCACTGTGGGTGTACCTACACCACATGGACTGTAGTGGTTCAAGAAGGCAGCTCACCACCACCTTCTCAAGGGCAATTGGGGTTGGGCAATAATCACAGAATCACAGAATCACAGTGCAGAAGAGACCCTTCGGCCCATCGAGTCTGCACTGACACCTGAGAAGCACCTGACCTACCTATCTAATCCCATTTACCAGCACTTGGCCCATAGCCTTGAATGTTATGATGTGCCAAGTGCTCATCCAGGTACTTTTTAAAGGATGTGAGGCAACCCGTCTCCACCACCCTCCCAGGCAGCGCATTCCAGACCCTCACCACCCTCTGGGTAAAAAAGTTTTTCCTCACATCCCCCCTAAACCTCCTGCCCCTCACCTTCAACTTATGTCCCCTTGTGACTGACCCTTCAACTAAGGGGAACAGCTGCTCCCTATCCACCCTGTCCATGCCCCTCATAATCTTGTACACCTCGATCAGGTCACCCCTCAGTCTTCTCTGCTCCAACGAAAACAACCCAAGTCTATCCAACCTCTCTTCATAACTTAAATGTTTCATCCCAGGCAACATCCTGGTGAATCTCCTCTGCACCCCCTCCAGCGCAATCACATCCTTCCTATAATGTGGCGACCAGAACTGCACACAGTACTCCAGCTGTGGCCTCACCAAGGTTCTATACAACTCCAACATGACCTCCCTACTTTTGTAATCTATGCCTCGATTGATAAAGGCAAGTGTCCCAAATGCCTTTTTCACCACCCCACTAACATGCCCCACCACCTTCAGAGATCTATGGACACACACGCCAAGGTCCCTTTGTTCCTCAGAACTTCCTAGTGTCATGCCGTTCATTGAATACTTCCTTGTCAAATTACTCCTTCCAAAGTGTATTACCTCACACTTTTCAGGGTTAAATTCCATCTGCCACTTATCTCCCCCTTTGACCATCCCGTCCATATTGTAAACGCTGCCCCAGATAGCGAAGCCTACATCCTATGAATGAATAAAAATAAAGACTTGATAGAAGGGGACAAGGTTATGACAGGTTTAAATAAGGTAGACTAAGTAAAGCTGTTCCTATTGGCTGATGGTACAGGACTAGGGGACACAGATTTAAGGTTGACCGTAAGAGATACAGTGGGGATGTGAGGAAAAACCTTTTTCTGCAGCGAGTGGTCATAACCTGGAACCTGTTCCCCACGAGGGTGGTGGGAGCTGAGACCATCCATGATTTTGAAAGGAAATTGGATGGGAACTGGAGGGAGGTAAAGCTGGAGGTTTTGGGGAAGTGAGGAAGGTGATGGGATTGTTCTGCTGGGGCGGGCGCTGATTAGCCTCCTTCTTGTTGTCATGACTCTGTGACTCTAACTCTATCAAGTCCGCTACGATTGGTATTTTGTAAGCATTTTCTTCCTTAGTAAACAATGATGCAAACTACTCATGGGCCTGGATTTACTCTCGTTGTGCGTGTGTGGCTGGTGGGCCCAGGAGAGGTCAGGAAACAGGCCCCCGGCCGCCGTTTCACACTGGATGGTCAGTGCCCGTCCAGGCTGAAATGTGTCTTCCAAATGGCTGGGAAAGGCCAAGCTGGCAGCGGGGTCAGGGGGTCGGGGCGCGGGGGTTGGGGACCGGGGTTGGGGGCCGGAGTCGGGGGGAGCGGGTGGGGGACGGGGCGGGGGGTGGAGTTGGGGGGTAGGGGGCGAGGGTGGGAGTCGGGAGCGAGTGCGGGAGTCGGGGGCGGGGGGTCAGGGTCAGGGTTGGGGGTTAGGGTCGGGGTTGGGGGGTCAGGGTCGGGGCCGGTGTCAGGGTCAGGGGCAGCGGTCGGGTGTCGGGGGCGAGGTTGGGCGTCAGGGGTCGGGGCGGGGGTCGGGTCGGGGGTTCGGGGTCAGGGTGGGGGTCAGTGCGGAGGTCAGGGGTCAGGGTTCAGGGGTCAGGGTGGGGGCGGGGTTCGGGGGGTCAGGGTTGGGGATAGGGGGTCAGGGTCAGGGTGGGGGGCGGGGGGGGGTGTTGGGCACCGGGTCCAGTGGCGACCCAGCGGGCAGTTTAAAATCGGCAGCGGCAGCTCCCTGAGGGGTGCCTGGGGAGAATCATCCTGCCGTCCGGAGACCGGGACAATGGCCTCACCCTGGGGAGAATCATCCTGCCGTCCGGAGACCGGGGACAATGGCCTCACCAGCGCTCTGAAAACACCAGGATGGAGGGCAGGCCGAGTGGGCACTTGGCCCCCGTTTCTCAAACCCATTGCCACAACGGTCCTGGTGGAGGAGGTCAGTGTCGGGCAGGACACTCGTGCCCCAGGGATGGCAGAAGGAGGCCACTGCACCTGACCAAAAATGCCTGGGAAGTGTTGGCAGCGCTGGTCAGCAGCCATGATGTTGTGCGGTCTCACATGGGTGCGGTGCTGGGGACTGGTTCAATGACCTGCTGTGCTGAGGAAGGGTGAGTACCCGTGTCGGCGTGGGTCAGTGTGGTGAAGTGTTAAGGTCTGGCCGTCCCTCTGTGGAGCTCAGGGGTGTTAGAGTCTGAGCGCCAACTGTCCATCACTCTGGATCTGGCCAAGGGGGTGAGGCCTGGCTGCTTGGCCTTAGTGCCTTGTGGCTCGAGGCCCACGACTCGGATGTGCCCTGCGAGCTGTTCCTCAGCTGGGGTTGGCCAGGCTGCAATGGGGGCTGCAGGTAGAGAGGGGACTCATCAATGCTCCTCTGTCCTTTCAGGAGAAGAGGAGCCATAACCAGGCAGAGGGGCCAGGTACAGGGTGGAGGCCCCCATCCAACCTGCTGCTGCTCTCCTGGTTCGAGCAGGATGTCCTGGAGCTGGGGAGCCGGCACATTCCCCGGGCAACCGGGGTGTGGCGAGGCGGGGGTACCAGGTGAAGGTAAGAGTACAGGGCACAGCGGTGAGAGTTTCACATTGTGCAACCATTCGAGTGTAGTCTCCTCATTGGTATGAGCCTCGAAGCTGGAGACCCCATTGATCACTGGAAGATGACGGCACCATGATACAGATCCCCATGGTCTCACCAGGGTGCCTGGCATGCACAGTGACAGGGTGATGACTATAACTAAATGACATGTCCTTGTTCTCCCTTAGATTCACCAGCAGCCACTCACTCTCTGGACCCCGAAGACCCACCCCTGACATCGGAGGACCACCAGGCTCCAGATGCACCTGCGCCACACCCGCTCTCTGAACCAGGCACCAGCGCAGATACCAGCACCTCAGTGGGCATTAGATCCTTGGCTAGTATCTTGTGCACATTGGTGAGGGCACTTCACACTCGCTTGAGGTGCAGGTGGAGGCAGAGAGTGCCCTGGGCGCCGGCAGTGGGAGGGCTGCTGGAGACCAGGACCATGCTCAGTTCAAAGGCAGATGATGAGTCTCTGGAGTCGTCCATTAGGCAGCAGATGCTGGATGTCCAGGGGGGATGTGCAGGAGGATTGGTGGAGATCCATGAAGGTCTGTGGTCGTGGTCTCTGTTGTGGAGGAGTCCATGTGGAGCTATGAACAATACAATGACCCCTCATGGCCGTGTCACTGCCTCCTCCATTGAGAGAATAATGACTCTCATGGAGAGGCAGCTCCAGGGACAGAATCAGAGGTTCCTGGGGTTGCTCTCGGACATGCAGCTCTCACACAGGTAATGACCTCAGGTGGTCAGTGTCAGTGTGGGAGATGGATGAGGCACCCCAGTATCCCAGCTAGGTGCCCGTCCCATCAATGGTGGGCAGGGAGGTCCAGAGTGACCTCACATTGGTGAACGAGCTGCCTGGCGTCTCTGTGGGCTTCTCTCAGGGCGCTCTGGATAATGGCAGCAGCTCCTCCGCCCCTCTGCCAGTGAGCGCTGGCATCTGATGAGGCCTGCAATGGCTGGGGAGAGTGCCAGCCCTGGTGCTGGACACTCACTCCCAGGCAGGGTCAGCACAGGCTCCACTGGCCAGAGTGACGATGCCAAGGTCATCAAGGCCAACAGGACAGCAGAGTGAGTGGGATGTCTCCGACACCGGTGCCAGTGAGGGGGAGGGGGGCACTAAGATGTAGCACTCACAAATGTAAATTAAAGGCACCAGGAGCACAAGAGGGACTGGTCACAGGTGATCTTCTGTTCTAGTAATGTTTTGTTTATATGTTTACTGGTGTGACCCTGAACACCATATATTGTTATGTTCACTTGATAAGAGTGTCAACATGCTATAAATTTTGCTTTTGTCAGAATGGTCTGAGTAGCTTCACTTATTTATTTTGGTGC